>CM020217.1:83354376-84656251 GCA_009819775.1 Phoenicopterus ruber ruber
TGGCAGCTATAGCTTTATGCTTTTTACACAAACTCATTGGCATCTCCAGATTTAAGTACAGTTTTCCCTTGCCTGCATCCTCACACTGTTTGCAACATCCTCCTCAATCAAAGTGAATGCAAAGTGAAGATAATTCAACTTTCTGTTTAGAGCAAGGGCAACATTTTAGTCTTGTTCCTCTTCAGCCTGTTCTGCTGCCACAAAAACAAAATCGAAGGTCAAAGAATGCATCGAAAGCATTCTGCTCTTTTTGACTTACCTCTTCAGACTTCCTGGGAGTCCCAGTATCTTCTTGAGATCCATACATGTTAGGACAATGCAGGCCACTGAAGGTGCACAGTGGTAGACCACAAAAAAAACATTTACTTATAACACATTGTCTTGCCTTCTGCAATACGCTCCTGTTTTTTCTGAATGACCTGTACAAGTTTATTCAGTGTTACATGACATAATTAAAATACCTTTTCTTCCAGATTTTCCTCACAGTGCCAGATCTTAATCCATAACTGTAGTCCTGCTCTTTAACCCTACTACATGACTCTTCTATCAACAGCTTTGCCTGTAGCAAGTCTGTTTGCTGTATTCATAGATGAAGTAAAGCTAAATGCTGCAAAAAACTAAAACAATTCTAGACCAAAATGTTGAAATACTTGCAGCTTTTGTGCTATACTTTAATCTGAGTCAGTCTGATTGCATGTAGATTTTGATGTTTCACTTCTTTCTGTCATAGATCACCTATTTGTAGTTTTAGCTAAGTCTAATGCTAAATAACTACAAACTTTTCTAAGCAACAAAATTCTGCTGGATTAATGCCTCTCATGTCCTCAAGATTCTCTTCCCTGTGATATAAAGACAATCTTCTTGTGTGGTATCTGGTTTCAGAAAATAGAAGAGTCTAATACTTTATTACGTTACAGTTCTGCGATACTTTCACTGTAGTTCTATTGAACCAATCATATTCACCACCAGTATTCATTTTATGTGAAAAACTGAAATGTCCCATGAGTAAGTTCTGAGACCTTTTATGTGGTTACTGTTGCTAGGGAAACCACATCCTTGATATCCATGTGTCCAACATGTCAGTCTCATTTTGCATCTAGCTATCCATGAGCCAACACTGCAGCATGAGGTAAAGAAAAAAGGGAAGAGAAATACAAGACAAAAGAAGCTGAAAACTGTTTCCTATCAAAGTATATTTGCATAGCTGTTGGACTTAATTCTGGATCCTTCTATGTTACATCTGTCTTGGGTTTTGACAGGCAATAGTTGCTTGCAACAGGCTGAAAAAACAGTCTGTAAAGCTGCAATAATGGTCCCTCATCAAACAGCAAACTATGATCTGTGCTAATCATCATCAGCCAGGAATCTGGTCCTTTCTGAAGTTCCAGTGAGGAAGATCAAGTCCAAATAACCATTTTTGAAAACACATTTTATGCAATACTCCACAGCACCAAAAATAAATTACTGGCACTAAAAATGGAATACAATGTTTTCTTTCATTTTAAATTCATAATGAACTTAAAACAGTCTTTTTTTTCATTTATGAATTTACGTCCTCCCTCATCATCATATTTACTAAACTTATAATGCAGTATGCTTAATTTTAACATACTGTAAAAACTTATTATCTTAAAGCCTAACGATAATGTTCTCCTGACAGTCTAAATGCCTGGGAAGCATAAGATTGTTTATCTCAGTTTCTCAGAGGGCCAAGATGCAGATTTTTGAGGGCATAAATCTCATCTGGACACCTCACTCCTTGAAATTCAAAGGGCACTAGATGACTAATACGCATTTACACCTTCAGAAACCTCCTCATTTGTTAAGATGTGCTTACACTGACCAATGGAGCACTGTGTGGAAGACAACGGAGCTAGCTCTAAAGAAGCTGCTGCACAGTTAAGCGCCCTGAAGGAATACAACATAGGTACGTCTGTCTATCCTGTCCCTATCCCTAGCAAATTCCTTTCTGAAGAAGTGTCAGTATTAAAAAAAAACCCAACAATATATGCAATATAATAAGTTTTAGCCTTTATTTCCTACTTCTAATTATTATCCTATGCTGTTTGGCTCTTTAGGCCCAAATATTGAATAAGATCTGTGTTGTGCCAGTTTTAAGTGGGACTGTTAGCATGGGCACATGTTTCAAAGGTGTCCTCCTTTCAGGTCATAGCATCATAGGAAAAGTCAGGTTGGAAGAGACTTCAGGAGGTCTCTAACCCAACCTTCAGCTCGCAGCAGGGTCAACTCTGATGTCAGGCCAGGTTGCTCAGGGCTGTGTCCCACCAGGTCGTGAAAATCTCCAAGGATGGAGCTTGCCTCTCCAGGCAGCCTATTCTATTACTTTACTGTCTTTGTGGTCAAAAAAGTTTTTCCTTATCTCCTCTTTTATTTTAGTTTAAGCCCTCACCTCTCATCTTCCAACCAATGTGCCACTGTGAAGAGCCTGGCTCAACCTTCTTGATTACCACCCCATAGGTACAAGGGGGGCTGCTGGTATGGCCGCTGAAGCTACCTCTTCCCCACACAGGACAAGTTGAGCTCCCTCAGTCTTTCTGCAAGGGACAAGTGCTCCAGTACCTTAATGAGGTCTTTCCTGTGCTGTGGGGCCCAAAACCACACACACTAAGTGGCTGAAATATTTTAAAGTAGTTACATAAATCTTAGGGTTAAGAAATAAAAAATGTCCCAATAGAATTTCTCTCATTCTTTCACGCTTATGTGGTGCTGTAGGTCTGCCTGATCATTAATTTAGGGATCAGAAAAAATTCCTTCTTTATTAATGCTAGCCGGTCTGAAGTGACATAGAAAAAAGAAGATCTGGAAACCATCCATGGTAAGCTTCTTCTATGAGGAGATGGCACAAGAATGCAAATTTAAGCTGAAAACCAAAGGGATAACTCACAGAGATTGATCACAGGTCCACCAAGGTAGGAACCTCAAACTTAGCACCGAACTCCAAACAAATGCTTGGCATACTGCCATTACTTGTAGCTTTTTATACCCCTCCTTAAGTGGTAAACTAATGAAATTAAGGTCCATCAATTAAATCTCTCTCTGTGGCTCTTGTCCATTCATCTGTATATCCTGTTGAACCCTTTCCTAGGACACACGGTTAGCCTCAGTGCTGGCAGACATTGAAGCCAAAGACATTACGCATGAGTGCTACACATGTAAACAAATAACAAGACAATTAACAATAGGTAAAATAACAGTGCAGAACAGAACGTGCTAATAAATTATTGAGAGGATGTCAGAAGAAATAAATATGGAAATAATATGACTATACGGGAAACAATGCATAGCTATTAATTTCCTAATGAAACTCGGAGGTCTTTCTTTTGTTTCTTATATCATTTGCTAGGGCATGTGGTGCTGTTCTCAGAAACAAACTAGTGGACTCTTGGATTGGTTGAATATAGTAATTCCTGGATTCCTATCTGAGGTAACTGTCTAACACATCTCTTCTGAAAGTGTGAGTACTTGGTAATTGGTTGGTATCTATCCATAATTCAAGAATATTCATTTATCAGAGGCAGTGTTAAAATACATTTTCTTTCTCTGGCTGCACAACACGTGTTTTACTCTGTGACTGGGACTCCTGTGCATTATGATATTACAAATTATAAACCACAACAGTAAGGGCTTTACTGGTACATTTTGCATATAATCTTAGTTAAGTGAACATGAATTGAAATAGCTTTTAATTTTACAAGCACAGTCTTCGTTGACATGATCTCTATTATATGAATCATTTAGTTACGCAATGTTTCGGTTAACTCACTTGTTTCTTTTTCTTTTTTTTTTTTTCCTCAACATCTCAAGAAAGCACCCTCTTCCCAAGATTGTTTGCAAACTTGTTTTCTCTTTTCAGCATGTATTTATGTGAAACCTTTTTCCATTATACTTATGCAGGGGTTATATCTGAAGTGAATGATGTCAGCATATTCCTGAAGATTAGTATAACCTTCAAATTAAAGCAAGTGCAGATGCTTAGCCCCAAGTTCTTTCCAGGTTTTGCATTACTAAGAAAGATTGTAGGGGAACAAGGGCTGTTGAATAAAGAGTGGAGAAAGGTCTTCAGTGTCACAGAAATGTTAATATATGGCCAAATGGTCAAAAAGTGGATTATATTATAGTAGCAGAAAAGTTGTTTTCCATTACAAACACAAAAACATTAGGAAAATAAATGCAACTGCTTTTAGAGGCTTAGAAACTATATGCTAAGACTAAATTCTTTCTCTTCTTCATGAGTTTGCCTTGAAATGCTGGATGAACATGAAGATCTCTCGCCCTGTATCTAAGATGTTGGAAAATATCCTCTAGAGAAAAAGCATCGTGATATGGCAGAGGTGGGTAATAGCTCAAAGCATTCACCTTGGCTGAAGTTATTTGAATAGGCTTCTACCTCACTGAAGGTTTCATTTTGAATACGAGACTTGGATAAACCATTTCAGCAATATGTAGTCAGAAACATCATGTTTTCTGTTGTAGTTTAACCCCAGCCAGCAACTAAGCCCCACACAGCCGCTCACTCGCTCCCCCCAGTGGGATGGGGGAGTGAATCGGAAGGGTAAAAGTGAGAAAACTCATGGGTTGAGATAAAGACAGTTTAATAGGTAAAGCAAAAGCCACGCGCACAAGCAAAGCAAAACAAGGAATTCATTCACTGCTTCCCATCGGCAGGCAGGTGTGCAGCCATCTCCAGGAAAGCAGGGCTCCATCACACCTCATGGTTACTTGGGAAGACAAACGCCACCACTCTGAACGTCCTCCCCTTCCTCCTTCTTCCCCCACCTTTATATGCTAAGCGTGACACCATACGGTATGGAATATCCCTTCAGTCAGTTGGGGTCAGCTGTCCCAGCTGTGTCCCCTCCCAACTCCTTGTGCCCCCCCAGCCTCCTCGCTGGTGGGGTGGGGTGAGGAGCAGAAAAGGCCTTGACTCTGTGTAAGCACTGCTCAGCAGTAACGAAAACATCTCTGCGTTATCAGCACTCTCTTCAGCACAAATCCAAAACATAGTCCCATACAAGTTAATATGGAAAAAAATAACTCTATCCTAGCCAAAACCAGCACATTTCCTTTCACATTTTATGTGAAAACTACAGATTTCCTTTGCTTCTCAGAAAAGACAAAATAATCATGGACCTTGCACCGTTAAGTAAATCCTTCTTGAGAGTTAAAGTTGAATTTTTTTTTCCTCACACTTTTACGTGAAATTAAAACCTGTGTCCCATTTTTAAATGGGGTCTTTTTAAGTTCTTTGAGATGTCTTACCCTTTGTTAAAAAAATTGGGGAGCCAGTGGTTTCGGTTTCATTCCAACTGGAACGCCTAGTGAGCATCTGCCAATTGAATTCCATCCAGCACTCCTCTAGTAGTAAAATAATCAATAGCAATAGAAGTAATAGCAGAGTATCAAATTGAATAACGGTTTGTATTCTAACCTGATGACATCAGTATTCAATAATTCTTGAACCTTTCAACTCAGGCTGAAATTTTCAAACTTCTACTATCGGCCAATATGTATAGGAGTTTTTTTCAGGTTTTTTTTTGACTTGTTTGACTTTGCCTGTAGTTTTCGTATTCTTTTCTAAAGTTTGAAGGAGAGAAAAGATTAGGCTTTTCAAGCATGTAAAAACTGAGAAAAGACACTCTTGACAGTAAACAATTACCATGACATTTTTTTATAATCACTCTACAACCAAAACAGCTGGGGGATGAAAGTTTAAATTTGGCAGGAAAACAGCACTAAGGAGAAGTGCTTTTGAGTGTTCTGGAGAAAATTGGTTTTGATGTGATTTAGTTATAAGCATTTGAAACTCCATGTACCGGGCATGTAACACCGGTTTCTCATTAAGTTTCACAGGTACTGTGTTCAATGGAGAATTATGTTGGTTTAGATGCAAAAGTTTCACCTAGGGACATATTTATTTTTCATTATCTCAGAGAAAACCTCTCAGCCCTCTGCAGTGGCGTATTCTCCAGAAATGTAGGGTCATGTCAGATAGATCTAGTGTAATTTTAGTCCAGAATGAAAATGTTTATAGGCCAAAATGCATCGTTAATTGAGATTATGGTTTTAAGTAGACTGTAACATCTCACTTTTGTGCCTATTACTTGCACAATAAGGTACCGTGCTTCACTTCTGTGCTTTATTTGGGGGTTTTGGGTCTTTTAAAGAGCCACAGTTTTCAATCATGAGAACAGTGTTTTGAAAGTTGCAATATTTTTGTCTTTTCAGACATATATCGTTCTCTGAATCCTGAAGTGTTCTTTTACATAAAACAGATTGCTTGAAGGCACACAGATGACTTTAAATATTTCTGCACTTCACAGTGAATTGCTCATTCACCTGAGTGTTTAACTATGTCAGTGTGTTCAACATTATCATATTTAATTGAATGGTTCAACAAGATAATATGCCAGTGCACACACAATTCAATGCATTATTGCCTCACAATAAATAAGGCAACTCTCAAATAAAACACAGGGGGCTTAGCAAGAAGAAATTATGTATAAGTGAGAGAGACATGAATGCATTGAGGGTTTACTAAAGGCTGATAACTTACCAAGTCTTACAAATTTGTCAATCTGTAAATTTGTAAAAAATAGGGCCATGAAAGAGAATACATTTCAATACCATAATTAAGACAGATAACTGCAGTCTCCAGTCTTTCTACTTTGTCATTGGTCCATTTCATACCCTGACTTAAATGTGCCGAATATTTAAACTTACTTACTTCTTTGCTCTGTCAAGGTCCAAAGTTTTATATTTCAAAGCCATTGGTCTCACTCCTTAAAGGTCCTCCTTAAAGGAGGATGCTGGTGTCAGCAATGCAGATATTTTCTGTTCGTCACTAGCAACCTGCACAGTCACTGCTTGCCCTGATGTAAGACCAATGCTGAACCAAAAACAAGAAAAAGGGATGCTAACAAATAATGCTAACAGGAACAATTCCTCATCACTCTGTGAAACTTTTGGAGAACTACACTATCAACATTACTCACAGATATCTCTAGATCTGTGGAAAATAAAGCATAGTCCGTCATAGTCTTTAGGCTAATAAATTTAGACCTAGACTATACAAAAGCAGATTCTTTTACTTAGGTGGGCAGTATTATTGTTTCTACTGCACAAATGGATCATGTTCGTTCTCAGTTAAAAAATGACACGGGAAAAGGAATTTTTCAGCTAAATACCAAGCCATTCTGATATCAGGACTTCTGCGTTTTGTCCTTGAGGTGGTATTTTTGCATCTCTCAATCTAATTACCATCCACTATTTAAACTCCCTGGTAACACTATAGCTGCAGTGATGCACCAGGATTTTTTTCCTTTGCAGGTTGCTGACACGAGCAACTAACATCTGCATCAGGTGTATTATCAGAGTTGTGGAGATATGGAGGTCCTAAGCATGAATAAAGTGTCCAAAAAAATACTGCAACGATGTCACACAATTAAAGTACTAGGGTTCTGTATTTGACTTTCTGGCACAAAAAGATAATTTTTTTTCTAAAGAAAATAGATATTTGTCATCAAAAATAGTTTTGTTGAAAGCCCTTTTTTTTGGTCTCAAAACAGCACTGATAGAAAATTCACAATAAAAGCTAAAAATAAGACATATACTATAATAAAACTGAGCATATGCCTGCAAATGCTCAGGGTCACAGCCACAGATAGTGTACAGTGATGTTCGTGGCATATTTTTTCCTCTAGAAAGTGTTTATTCTATACCATCCTTTTTTGAATAGAAGGTGTTTTTAAAATAAAATTTATTGCATAGACAGAAAAGAACAAGACATGCTAGGGCATGACTTGGTAGGCTGCTAGTGTACTTCTTAGTCAGTCAAAGACTCAGTGATGAAATGTATGTGAGTTGTGTCTGAATAAGGCACTGATGGGCACTGAGCTTGCCGGTCTGTTCTCTGCACACTTTGGGTGCCACATGTAAATAAGTCTACTGCAGACATGTACGTTTATATTTGTGTAAATATATACACACTATTCTATGTCATCTGTGTCAGATACACTGTGAACTCTCCCTCTCTGTATACCTATATAAATGTAAGTATGTTCATAGGTATTTCAGCTGTAAGACTTGTTGGAACATTTCAAATGAAACCACTTCTGAATACCTATAAACAAACTTTATTGATCTCTACAAAATATTTACTGATGGTTTGATTCTTTTTTTTCATTATATAGTCATGGGCAAATTCCTTCAAACAGTACATTTAACACAGTCACATCCAGCATCTTGCCACTGAAGTTCACCCTAATTCCATTTAGTTTCACAGGTCAGAATGGGGAATTGAGTTACCTTGTGAGATTTGACCACATCGTATCATCTCCTGTTCAATAGGTTCATTTTGCGCTACTGAATCTAAAATTCTACACATCAGAGAAACAATTTGGAGAGGTTTTTTCCTATTTCACCCAAGAAACTGAAGCAATTGTTGCCTTGCTATATTCTAGATTAATCTACACATCATACAAAATTCTGAAGTAATTTTTTTTTTTCTTCTTACATTTTCTTTTAACATTATTAAGTCAGAAAACACTGGAAGGAAATTTCTGATTATCAAAGAAGCAAGATCTTGAAGCAGCCTTTCGAGAGGACAAGGCAAAAAACTAGCTACCTTTAAAAAGGATCATGATCAGCCTAAATTAAGGAATATGTTATGCTTGCAATAAAAGAAGACAAGATACATTGACATAAGAAGCTCTTCTATACATATTCCTGCTGTGGATCATCTAATAGTCATGTATTAAGATTTCTATCATGCTCAAAATTCAATTATGAAACTTGTATCTGTATGATACAGTTTTTGTAAAACAGCTACCTTTAGCACTTAAATGCTCTATTGGGTATTTATCTGTAAGCCATGGCAACCTTTTCCCTCTTTTCCACTATTTTCATCTATTCTTCTTATCTTTATCTGTTTAAATAAGTCATTTCATACATACTTGAACTGTATATAGGTATGGATTCTGTATTAGTTAGAAGTATGATTCACAATTTTTCAGTAATACATCCAAAAAGGTGTAATACCGTTGTCCCAATCGAGTTAAAACCTGAACTAGAAAACATCACAGCTAATTTGAGATATGGCCGCCTATATAAAGGCTTCCTTCTGCTTTTCTATCATCTGACTTACTCATTTTATTATCAGTCAATTGTATCATCACTTAGAATATTCAAAATTTTAGCACTGAGAATTCAGTTCAATGATTTGGATTATCATTAACTAGTCAGATGGTTGCATGACTCAAAACCTGTCATAGTCATTTTAACCCTTTAATTCCTCAGTTTTTCATTCATCTGATAGGTATTCAACGAGGTGATTCGTAGATACCATGTAAACCAATAAAAATCTGCTTATTAAGCCATAGTGTTCACTACCTCTGGCATATATAATGGCATATATGATGGCAGTATTCTGCCTGTTGTTTCCCAAAATGCTATCCTGGGTACATCTGAAACTTGACTGGATCTGCAGCGGAGACCAGAGGATGCGCTGAAAGGTGGGAACGCTTCACGTGTGTACATGTGGAAATGTTCCAGGCAGTTCCCACACTGCGGCTCGTTCAAGAAATTAAATAAAAGTAGGTGAAAGGAGGAAGGGAGGGAAATAAAATCAACTTCATAATCTAGGATTAGATGTGATTGGTCATTGCTTTTGGTAGCCTGCTGGGCATTTTTGATGTTTTGTAGTAAATTAATAAATAAACAAGGCACTATCTCGCAAACTTAAATTTGGCAGAAGGCAGTTAGCCTGGATCAATTAATGTCAGAAAATGAAAATCGTACAGTAATGACACACCTTTTAAAAGAATATTTAGTATGTGCAGCTTAGGCTTTTAAACAAGTCAAGAATTCCTGAGATTAAACAGATCTGATACCACCTTATTTTAATTGAATTTATCATATTTTTAATACACATTGTAGATGACAGGTTCCTCTCTACTTAGTTTGTACCGGTTTTGTCTCTCAAACAGGACTTGCAAATTAGCTGCTCTGAGCTACAGCCCAGAGCTGGAGCTACAGCTTCAGCTACAGTTGCTGAAGTGGCTTATTAAAAATATGTTATATAACAAACTTATGCTTGGGAAGAAAGCAAGAGACATTTAAAGAGCTGAATGAAGTGGTCAAAACAGGTCTAAGTCAGTAACTCCAAAATGGTTTTTTCCTCGTTGTATAATTGGACGCCACCACCAGGCTGGGTGAAAAGCAATTCTAGACCACACCTTGATATTCATATTTTCCAATATCAATACAAGGAAGGGTAGGTAAGGGACACAGCAGTGTAAATTTTGGGATCAGTTTTGTGCTTGTGCAAAATCATGGAATCAGCTGGCCTGAAGACAACAGATCTCAATTCAAAGTAGGACATATAATCTACATTTTCAGTATGCCCAAATAATGTATGGACAGGCACAATACATGTACGCATAATATCATATTCACTTTAATACAAATAAAGTACATAGTATATAGGTTAGACATTTTTATGACTAAAAATATGTAGAGGTTTGTATTAATGTATTAACATATTCATCCTTTTAGGACTATTGGAAGACAGAATTTGAAGAAAAGAGCGCATGTTGGAATTTGTCTTTGTGGAAGCAATCCTGGATCAACCATGGAAAATAATATAAATCATTAAGAACTCTTTCACTATGTATTAACAACTTCTAGACATCTCCTTTGATCAGCAGCCTGAGTGCAAATCACCCTCATATCAAGGTTTTAGGCGATGCAAGCCTATGCTCCCCCTCTCTACAAGAGTGAATTTCAGTCACTGTGAATTAAATGGAAGACTAAAACCAACTTTTGTGGATATGCAGCAATAGAAAATCTATTTATGTTATTTCACGTCTAAATTGGAGAGGGTGACAAGTCTGAAGGGAGGAGTCCAGCACTTGTACAAAAGGAAGAAGCTTCTCACGTAAAATGCCTGGCTCTTTAAGGATGTGGCTTACTTGCTTTTGAATGCCATCCCAGCACTGTTGTTCCTCTCTTGCTAGAGGACGTCAAAGTGATGTCGTGTAGAAACGTTTCCGTTCTTGAAAAATGTCCTCCCTGTAACATTTTTATCTCTTCCAAATGACACTTATTCTTAACAACTCACCGCAATATTTATCTACTCGAGACTGAGATTATACCCTAGGAAATGAAGGCTCTTTTGAAAGCCTACCAGTTCCAAATCAACATGTGATACAACCAGAAAAAAAAAAAAAAAGAATTTGAGCTTAAGCCAAAGGAGCGACATTGGAAGGCTGAATCAGAGGACATATGCATTAAAGCTTGATTAAGTATTTAGTACTTCCTTGACTCCATGTTGCTCAGGGCATTTCTTGTGTCTTTTTTACTGGTCTCCCATCTCCCAATCTATATGTCTTTGTATTTTTGTTTTTCTGCATTACAGATGGCATTCCTTATAATGTATGATCTGTATTAACAAATCAACAAAGCAGCTGCTGCAGTTAGTGTATTTTTCTTTACCCTTTAATGTTTTCAATGGTGTAAGTTATATAGACACTGCAAAAATATTTACAGCATGTTATCTCAAGCATTGCAGACACATGCACATAAATGTATATGGACAGCCATACCTACTTGTCAGAAAAAAAATGTTCAGACATTCAGAAAAATGGGTAATGCAGAGTTATTGTTGCACATCTTATACTGGGCTCCTTACTTGCATTAGAATGGCTCCAGAGAGCTGCTCAAAGATGCTCAGAAACTTGGGCTCCCTTTGCATTTTCAGGGCTTGCAGTTTGATGAATTTACTCTTTTAGTCTCTTGAATTCCTTTGAAAACTGAAACACTAATATCATTCGAGCTTTCTATGTCTGAACACATTTTTTCCCGCAGGAAGGTCAGGACTTGACCTATGAAGCCAATGGAAAATGGAAATTTCCTAAACACATTTGCCAAGAGTGGCTGTTGAAAGATATTTTAATTAAAAAAAATACTCAGATAGCGGTACTCATCCACCCATATTTTGGACAGTCTTTCGTAATTGCCCTGGAGGACCAATTTCAGGTAGAAAATAGATATTTTAAAGAAACTATGTTTTCAGAAATTACTATTGTTTTGCTCTCACATGCAGATCATTCACTTTTATTGTGCTGGACTGATTATCTTCAGCTTCTGATATGCCAAAGTAGTACACATATTTCTTATTTGCTCTCTAAGACTTTCTAGGTGGGCTTTATCTCATTTAATTTCAGTCATCCCGAAGCGAGGCATCTGCTTCCACCAAAGCTGAGAGAGGACGGCACTCTAACCAATAGCTTATGGCCACATACTCCAATCCAGCCTGCACTGTGTATAGCTGAGGTTAGGGGCACTGGATCTGTAACTCCACATTCTTCAAACAGTCCTGTGATATGCAGGTTTCGATACCATTCAATTTTCTTAAACTAAATGTAGGCAGAATAAAAAAATCCTACTTACCAAGTTTCCAAAGGATGGAGGTCGCATTTCATTTCCAGGTTCTAGATTGTTCTCTCTGACACCCGTATACTCCCCAAAAGTCTCAGGTTTCACAAAAAATTAGGTTTTATTCCAAGGTGTGATTTTGATGTCTATATTAATCATGTTACAAAGCCATTTTATTACTGTCCTACGATCATTTCCAGCCTATAGACTTTACTTCTCCTGGGGATGCCAAGACACTCATACATTTGTCTTTTATTTCTCACCTGGGTTATTGTAATTCATTACTTGCTGGTCCACTTGTCACTTTTTGTTTTACCTGCTTACAGCTGGTGCAAAATTTGGCTGCTTGATTGCTTATGAGATTTCTGATTACATTACTGCAATAATGAAACAGTTTCACTAGCCTCTTGTGAAACTGCAGATTGCTTTTAAAAGTTTACTCCTAAAAAATAAATATACATAAAAGGTTATTTATTGCTTGTGCTATTATAAAGTGACCGTTCCCTTTATTCTGATTGTCTTCTTTTGGATGATGAGAGTTTCAGCTCTCTCTATTTTTTTGTTCAATATATTTCTAACACATGGTGATTTATTCTAAAACATGTCAGGTACAAAAAAAGATACCTGTCCATGTATTCATTGATATCAGACAGTGAAACATTGCTCTGACCAGGTACCAGAGTCTTTTCAGCTAAGATGGCAGAGGTAGTGATGAGGTCTATAGCCCATCGTTTGTCCTGAAAGGAGTTTCTAACAGAGCAAGGCTGAGATACAAGAACAGAACTGAAAATTTGAAAACATTTTAAACAAAATCAAAGCAGATCTGATAAGAATTTAATATTATTTTCCCTGAGTTTTCAGATTGAACTAAAACTTACAGCAAAGGGTAGACTACAATTACTAATAAACTAAAATGAGTAATGCAGTTCCTAGGTTCATTTACAAATGAAACCTTGAAGAAACCTATATGCAAGCACAGTGGCAATGCTTTAATTCATTTGCTTACAAAAAGCTCCCTGCAATATTTAACTAGTCAGTAATTAATAAGCTCAGCTGTACTACATCACAAGTCATGTAGATTGCAGAGGTTGAATCAAATTAATATAATCATGCTGTTATGCATTCAAGGTAATTCCACATTTTAAATAATATGTGTGAAGTTATGCTCACCCCATCCTACAATATAGAAATCCTGAAAGGTGATGAGAAGGTTGGAATAACTTTACCACTCAAAATAAACTAAGACTCTGACATTTAGAAAAGAAAAAGAAAAAAAAGGTAAAGGAGGCAATGAAAAAAATCTGTGAAACCAAAAAAGATGGCTTTAAGGTGAGTGGGGAACAATTATTCACCAATAAAATTGTTCATGTCAGGTATAAAACAAAGAAAAGGAAAATGTGTCTTACGGAAAGCAGAAGTAAATTACAGAAACCGCTGCCACAGTGTATTTTGGAGGCCAGCAGTACAAGGGCATTCCAATAGCCAGTCCCGAAGGACAAGTCCTTTGGCACTTCTTGAGCACAGTCACCCCAGCACAACCCTCTGTTATTTTCTAATGTGCCATAAGCTCAGACGTATACCAAATAAAGAATTATTGCAGTAGTGTCCTATTTCTAGCACTTTCCCAAAGCATCATTTGCTAGACAGTAAACATCTGTTCTGACTTACAACCATTCTGCAGTTCTTAAACACAAATAGGTACTCGCTACTACACGCAGAAGCATCAGGTTGTAAAGACGATTGTGATTATGCCAGTGAGATAGAGCAAAGGTAATACAGCTATGTCTGTAGTCACATATAGAAATCAGAGTGCTAAATTTACATTAAAAGTCACCAGAACCAGGAGAGGTCAGACAGAGATGGGTGCTCTTGCAGTAAATAAAAATTGTTGTGCCTTCTCTCTTGTCAAACCTGGCTGCTGAATTCTTATTACACATTACAATTACTTCTGAGATGGAATACAGACTTCCTGCATTATATTTATTTCACTTCATTTGCATGTTAAATACATAACATTTGCATTTCTACTAAAGCAATGACACAAACTTGTAACTCAAAAGATGTACTTTGATTGGAACTTGTAATTATAACACGTAGCAGAAGTAAGATAAATTCTCAACGTAGATTGGGAATTTTGTACAAGGGGGCCAGTGCTGCTTCACTGAATCATTTCTAAAGAGCACTGTAGAGGAGTGAAAATGAAGAGAAAAGAGATCCACTAGCCAAAGGGAGACAGAGAGTAAAAAGAGCATTTTAAAAGAAAAAGAAAGTATCCAAAAACCAAGACTGACTGAAAAAACAATCTCTCAGAAGAGCTCCAACTTTAGATACTCACCTAGCTAGCAGGAATTGGACATTTAATCTCTAATAAGTATTGACATATAAGAAATCAATGCAGTTTTGAGATGTAATTACCGAGTAATTTACATGAAAAAACCTTTCAGGATAGGAAATCTATCACTCGGGTAACATTCTTGTGTGCACGAACCTTCAAACATTCTCAATCTAAAAGTATGTTTTAAAAATGCATCATGAAATTGCAAAATACTTACTTTAAAAATATGTTTTACAATTAGATTACACTCCTGTTTGTGAAAGTCAGAGATGAAGAGGAGAGCAGCTTATTCCTCCAAGCTTTTTTCCTCAGTCCCTGAACAAGAGATTTTTATGGTAATGTGGGTTACACAGAAAATACTCCTGCGAGCTACTGAGCTCAGGGAACATCCAGCGTGGGATCGCCCAGCCTGGGGTCCCACTACTTTTGAACTAACTTTTAGCAGAACACCTATCCCATCCATTAGGTGAATGTCTTGTTGTCTATACAGTAAAGTGAAGGCAGCAGAATCTGTCAACCTGAAAGTTTTGGTAAAAAATACAGGAGCGCTTAATAAATTTCCTAGAACACCATTATATTTCATATTAAACAGAGTATAGGTATGAAATATCAGCTATTTAAATTGCTCTGTGCTGTCGTTTCACTGGTTGCTGCATTTGCAACAACAACGTTTAAAACCTTCTGGAGAACACCGCTTTCCAGAACGAGCTCTTCTCACGCTGAATGTGCTGCTGTAGTTATGCATCGCCACATCATAAAGTGTAAAAGCAGAAGTTCTAACATGACTTACATACCAATAAAAATATTTGCTAGTAACCAAGGATGTGATACTCCTTGGCAGATGCCTTTTCAGTGCCTCTATATAGGCAGAAGAGGCCAGAAAACTTGGCAGTATTTTAACTTGCATGTTTTATGTACTTCAGGAAGAAATTGCAATGCCTATTGCTCCTATAACTCATTCCATCAAAAATATTTATGTCAGCCACACAAAATTATAACAATACCGCTCTTCTGGAAGAAATCCAAGCCTATGTATTTCAACTGTCACTGGAAAAGTCACTGGAAGGTCCAAAATGACAAAAAGGCAAGACAGCAGGTCAGAGAACATATAGCAAAGAGGGTCTGGATACATGTGGTATTATAATGAAGACTGAATACTGAAGAGGGAGAGGTTTGGATTTGAGTTTTGTTGGGGTTTTTTTCACTTTGTTAGGTTTTCATTGCAGTACCAAAACCATCATTTTGTTCCAGCAGTTCAGATTTGTCTTAAAATACCGTATTTTGAACTCTGTTTTTGTGATATGAAAAAACAGAGAGAGAAAAATGCGCTATTTGTTAGATGACCTACCTGAGAATTTACACTTTGTACCTTCTAGCCAGGAACTTATAAATAAACAACAGCTATAAGCAACCAAATCTTGATGTAGCTAAATAAAATTTTTAAAAAGCCAACAGAGACAACTACAAGGAAAATACTAATACTCACCTTACTCCTTTCACATATTGACTGAGCCCCTGAGGATGAACTATATTCTTACTTTTGATAAATAAACATAGCTTCACTGAAGCTGTTGGAAGGATGTCTCCTGCACTGTCTGCTGATATATCAAATTGTTATAAACTCTTTGTTTATAATTAATTATTTATTAATTTATAAATAATTATTGGACAACTTCCCCCCAAATAAACGATGAGAAAAAAAAATTACTTCTGAATAGCTGATAACCTATTGGTGAGGACACATAGGTAGGAAGCAAAGAACAGGTATGCAGGGACCTGAACTTGCATATCCTGTACCTCTAGTGACCTCTCTTCCACCACTCTATTCAGATATGAGTATGTATGTTTTTTCAAGTAGAAGAACAGATCAAAAGTTCAAAGACATTCAGAAAGATTTAGGTTGTGTTCTGACAAAGAATAGGAAACTTTGGAAATGTTTCAAACATTTCACTGAATATAAAAATTATTTCCCATTCCGTCCTAATGTGAACAAACATTAGCCTCCGTAATCTCTCCTCCAGCACCCATATTTGATGATGGCAAATATAAGTGACGTCAGGTGTGGTGTGACTAAATGAACCAAAACCTTCTTCCCTGGGCAAAGAAAAATATAATTAACTAGTGTTCCCTAATTTTATTGTATGATATCAAGAGGAACATTGTTTTACAACCCACCAAAAAGTTTACAGATATGAAATGAGTACAGAGAAAACAAATGGAGACTGCCCACTAGGGTCTGGAAAAGGAAAACCCATTCAAAGAAGTGTGTGGGTAAAATTAATGGAAAATATAAGATGCTACAAATGTCAAAGGAGGTACAGCACTAAATACTGATACAAAGTATTTCTTTTGCTAAGGTATGAACATGCTAAACTTGATCTACAAAGAGTACCCCAGGAATGTGAACTTGTAAACCTAAGGATATGAATCACTAAATATTAGAAAGATTAGTATGTAGAAATGTTGTTGGAAGTTTAATTAAATAAAGGCATATATTTTATTGCAGACTTAAGCCGAAGAAAATAATCAATTTGTCTGGACTATGTCTCTCTATTGATTGTTGTGCAGAACACATTTCTTCCTGTCTTTATTAACCTCATTTCCTGGAAATTACTACCTTCAAAGTTAGGAATAAGCAACACTAGAGTCAGTACTGGAGACAACCTCAAGAAATCAGTTATTTCATCCCTTCTCATATATTATACATCTATTGTCCTTGGCAGGTACATGGCTAGCCTATCCTAAAAGATCTTCAAGGGATGGGAACTCAGTCACCCTTCCAGATCATTTTCTCCCCATTATTGATGATCGTTACCGCTAGGATGGTTTAACGAATGTCAGACCTGATTTTCTGCAATTCTATTCTGTTACTTCCTGTCCTAGCCACCCGGACACGGAAAACTGATTCTTAAATCTTTTTTCCTGTTTTTTCTGAAATGTCTCATATAATCAAAGACAGGTATCACCTTTCTTCCTTGCCCTCTCTCTCTTTTCTTTGTGAACCTAAAATATGTCAAATCAATTAATATTCCTTCTTATAAAAAATATTCTGGACATCTGATTATCCTTCTTCTCACCTCAATTATTCCGCACTTTCTTGAAGAACAGGGTCCATGCCAAGCACATAGAAGCTGAAGACTGCCCAGTGCTGAGGAGGGAGTAGCCTACTCAATGTTGAGAGGAAGGGACAATTCCTTCCCTTGTCTTGCAGGGAAGCCTACTAGTGAGTGTACATTGCGATGCAGTTTTTGATTTTTCTCTTGAAGAATAATGTGTTATTAACACACGTTCAACTTCCGATTTCTTATAACTCTTAAAACCATTCTGCAGAACTGCTGCCTAGTTAGTTGTTCCCAGACTTCTCTGTGCACTTCTGAACCCACTGCTTAGAACCAAGTTTAAAAATCCCCCCTTCCTGTTGTTTCCTGTACTTTCTTGTGTCAAAAAATGTTCAGCAATACAACTTGCCTCACAGTCGGAGTCCTGCTGCACTCCCTTCCCAACAGAGACTCAGGCAGGTCAAATCTCCAGTGAGCTACGAATCCCATGCTGTGAAGGATGATATTAAAATTTGGGGGAGTTTTTCCATACAAAAAAAAAAAAAAAAAAAAAAAAAAAAATCCCAAAATCTTCTTCCTCTTCCTTATCTTTCTAGTTCTATAGTCTCTGGTAGATCTTTACATGGCCTTCTGTTTCTTTTCCCCAGACTTTAAATATATCTGTATCCTACACAATACTACCAAGGCAACATCCTCCCTCTTCCTAATATTTCCTAAACTTCCTATTTTCCTGTACTTCCTGAACAAGCTTATGTTCCTACTCTAATCATGGAAATTATTCCACAATATCCATTATAATTTTGGTCAGGTATTAAGATGCCTAAATTTTCTTTTTTATCCCCCATGTATCTTGCGCATATATCTTGTACGCAGACACTTAAAGTCTGCAGCTCTCTCTTCCTCCCTCCTTTAATTCATGCTGTGAATTACCCAATACCTTCTGGTTTCAGGATCTTTGTCTGAGTGTTTTTCACATTATTCTGCGGAGTTTTGTTACCCTTCTGTCAATCTTGGGAGTAAACTTAATTTTCTTACGCTTTTTCATGAGATATACCCTAATCTCAGTCTAAATCTCACAACATATCATTGCAAGCCTGAGTTATCAGGGTGGCCTGGTGAAACCATCTCTGTGGGATGCATCCTTCACTACTACAAAATTAATGCAACTTGCACAGATATACCTTTAGTAATACTTTTTACTTTGAAATTGTATTTACCAAGAGAATTCTTCTTTAAAAAAAAATGTTTATCCAGACAAAGTTTGACAGAGCAACGCAGGAGTTTTCCTCTAAGTGTTAAATTAGAGCTTCCAAATGAAAGGGTTGGATGAAAATCCAGCTGTGCCCCTCAGATCAGCTAAATGCTTCTGTAGTCATTATACGAGATTGATGAGAACCTCCTTGACAGATCCTCCTTGATTTGGACAACTGAAGTTAACAGGGCTCATACTCAAATTATTCTCACAGTGCTAAATAAATACAAGCTTTTTAATTGCTTATTATGTTTTAATGGACCGATTGATCGTGTTTTGGTTTAATTGTTTTTCTTCATATTTGACCTTTTTTAACACTTCCTCCCATTTCCAATTCTGTAAGTACATTAATTTGTTACTACTGATGGGTTTTATCCCTGTTAGATGTTCCAAAATGGTTCATAATGTCAAAGCTCTTGTAAAAATGAACACACATTGGATTGCAGTTACCATCTTAGTTGTACTCTCAGGCTAAAAGTTCCTTTTATTCTCAGGCTAGTGAAGCCTTTCTAGCCAAATTTCCTCCTGAAATAAAAGGCAAGTGCTAAAACTGCCGCTGCACTGTCTTCCTATTACTCCTGAGCATTACTATTGAAGACTGAGATGGCATTTGGTTGGGGCACTGTCTGCTTAACCAATTTTAAAATGTATTCCAAGACATATCAAGCATGGAAGTTAGTTACAGAGGCACCAAGACTCTTACTTTTGCAAAAACAAAGACACAATAGTATATTTAGTATTTTTCTGATCACAAAACAAATGCTTTTTATTTGCCCTAATTCGAAATTAGTGATTTTTAATGTTATCTTCAGGGAAATCAAAGTTGATTAGACTTTCAGAACTAGCTTCAAGCAGTGTAGCTGCGTGCCTTTCAAAATCTCACCCGATGTAGAGAAATCAGTGAATTGTGTGTATATACTCAAAGAGAATAACAGCAACTGTTCCATAGAGTAATTCCATTACATATATCATGCCCTATAAACATGCTAAACTATAGTCAAATTAATGTAGCTGTTGTTTGGTAGTTTTCATTTTCTCTCCCAGAAAACCGTCAACTATTATATTTTCTAATTCTAGATAAACGTCTCAGACTGTAAATTTTTGCATCAGAAGCTACCTCCTTGTCCTGCCTGCAAAGCAACCAGTGTAGTGAGTTTGAAAAATTAGAAAGGCCTTAGGAAACACTCGAATTGGAAAATTGTAAAACAATGATCGAATAAAATAAAAGTTAAATCAACTCAGTTTCCCAGCATAGAGACTAAAAGGTGTCACAACAATGCTGAAGAAATATAAACACAAGAAGAGGAAACTTGAATGAAGATGCTTTTACATGTAGTAGGAAAAAAAAGACTCAAAGGCTAGTTAGAACCTGACATGCTAGTGAGGAAGAAAAAAAATTGGGGGGGGTAGGAACAAAGAGAGGAAACATTTGAAAAAAGTCTCTGGGAGTGTGGTAGGTTCTCTATGACACACACTCTCTAAATCAAGTTTGAATGACTTTCTAAAATACGAGCCCGGGTTCAGTCAGACGTTTTCGGCTTGGCGCAGGAGCTGCTGGAAGTAATTCTCTAGCATGCATTATGCAGCAGGCCGGGCTTTAAAATCTACTGAGAAAATGTTTGGGCCAAACTAGCAGCTTGTGCACACTGATATAACTTTTTAAAAGCCAGTTTGAGTTGTATTGATTTACACCAGCTTCTGATCTTGCCCTTGGAATATAATTTACTGCTGTCATTACGCAGTAACACCCAGACCCTGCCTGTTTTCCACGCCGTAATAAGAGCAGCTGTCTTTGCGGTTTGGGGCTTGATCCAATTACACTCAACGGGAAAACTCCCATTTAGTGCAGGCACACAATTAGATGGTTACAAATTGGTCACAAATAAATTCAGACTGGAAATTAAAACTATTCCATGTGAGATTGTTCTTTAGCTATCTGGTAAAATGCCGGAGCAGCCTTGCGAACGGATTAACAAGTCAAGGAACTTGTTAAAAATTAAGACTGAAAATAGGGAAAGGACTGCGCAACAAACAGAAAAACGGGTGTGCACGTAACAATATTTCTGCAGTACCCTCCCTGTCTCCGGTCATTTGTAGCTCAATGACAACCCAGCTGAGGCAGAAAGGAGTGGGACTTGGAGGTCTGGGGTGCTTGATGTCACGGTATCTCTAGGAGCATTTGAAACGAACCTGGAGCTCTGTTGCTTCGTAACACCTTTAGGTGTTATTAATCCTCCTGACAGGTTTTGTAGGCACCAGAAAAGTGCAGGGAGACCCTTCAAGGTGTGGATTAGATACGGTTTGTGAGTGTTTGTAATCTTCCTGGGGCCTGAAAAATGACGGTGGTCCAAGGATGAATGCAGGGTGGGCTCTCCCTGTGAAAAAATGAGATGAGCTGGGTGTGTGCTTTGGGGTCCTGCTCACTTTCTCAAGGTTAAAACAGTTGCCAGATTTCATGTCGTCAGGAATTGCTTTCCCCAGGTCAGACCGACAGATACTGTTTGGGGTATTTTTCCTTTCACTTTGTAAAAGACCTGCGTTTTCTTTAACAAACTACCTCACCACTTAAGATTTTGGTGAAATGTTTGATCTTCTCTCTTCCTCCGACACATTCTAGTTATGGGGTTTTTGCCTTTTAGCCCATTGTAAGCAATGTTTAGGGACCCAGGAAATGTTCTGTTACGTGGTGGATTATGCCGTAGACTTTTCTGAACCAGATAGCTACTGTAGCATTTCCTCCAGCTGTGGTACAACTGATGAAATAAAAGTGAACCCATTTAGTCCTGTCTTCCTATTTATGTTGTCTACTGTTGAATATAGAGTATTTTATTTCTGTCTTTTATTCCTGTCTTTTTTTTTTAATTCCTGTCTTTAAGCATCCTGGTATATCTTAGAAACAAGAAGAGCACAGTCAGATACAGCTTCTGCAAAAGGAGCCTAGACAAACAAGCAGGAGGCATTCTGATCCCAGGTAAGGCCAGGGCTTTTCTTTATTTGACTTGCTTATTATTCTACTGCCTCAAATGTTACTGTTATTTCTGTCACACAAAACCAGAAGCTGAAACACTGTAAGAGCAGCATCAGTGCCTGCCCAGAGACAGGTCTTTCGGTAGAAAAGCAGAAGGTCTGTGATGAAAGTATATAAATAAGATACTAGAGATAGGTTACATCTGACTAAATATAGATATTTACAATACGTAATTTGTGTATATCAAAAAATGTATGCCTAAATAAAAGTCAGAGAAATACTGACATGAAAGTGCCCTTCCACTAAGAAGGAATCTGGGGTGATGAACTCAGATGCAGACGTTGGCACTGCGGACACTGAAAGTTAGATTAGGTACATTCAATCCTAAATTCCACTACTGACCATTTAGGCGATATCAATATAATACACTATGCTTAATGTTCCTGTTCCTTGTTTTCCCAGTTTACACAGTCTGATGTTGAAAATAAATAGTAAACTGACTTAGCTAGCCATGTAGGAATCTTGCAAGGATGGGAGGATCGCCAAGGTGCATACGTGCATTACTCTGAGGCTCTTTACAGCCTGCCTTGCCTTAAGAAACATTACCTGAAGAATAACTAAATATAAGGACTACTGTTCTTTTCTTGTGAAATATCAGTCACTTGAGGAAAAAGCCACTCAGCAGAACTTAGAACAATTTAAAGTTACCAAGCTGAAGTTGAGTACTAGTAAACAGCAACAGTAAACAGCGTCTTTGAATTTCTCTTCCTATCCCATCAGGCACGCACAGCACACACTAGGAACAACTATAAGTCTATGTTCTTACACATAAGACACGCAAAACTTCAAACACCTATGACTCAAAGTGCTTAAATGGCAGGCACTATAGACTGTGCATATATTTATTAATAATATAGAAAGATACATCACTTGATAAATTTTTCATATTGCTCCTATAGAAATTTGTCAGTCTAGAAGTAACGGCACGCTTATAGACAAGAAGTAACCAAGAATGATTTCTGTTTCATCTTTGTACGCGAGAGGAGTTTACACAAAAATGCATCCTATTTTTACTCATTATGTATAATTTTACACCTATTTTTCACATAAAAGAATATTCTAGACATACGTGCACATCTCGGTGAGATCTCTCCCATTCCTCAAGTAGCTATGTTATCAGTGCTACAACTGCTCCCCTTCAGAGAGCTTTCCATTCATCATATAATAGGTAAGTGTGGCTGATTCCAGTGCAGCTGAATTGTTTCCATGGTTTGATTTCAATGGTAAGGGTTTATTCAGCAAACCATTTAAGCCTGTGTTCAATTTAGAGCAATTGGCTAGTCCTAATATATCCTGCAAATTAGGCACCTGTCTACATCAGTGGGAATTAGCGATATGCCTAAATGTTTTTCTGAATCAACGCTTAAGTTTGAGGATGCTTATCCTTCTAGTGAAAATTCAATGGCAGCCTCAGCAATGGCCGTTGGACAGAAATTATTGATTCTGATCACAGGTCTTCACACAGTTTTTAATTTTTCCTTATGTATTTCCTAATTTGAGTTAGTAAACAATCAAATTAAAAAAAAAAAAAAGGACTATGAAAATAATACAAGGCAGAAATCAAACTTCCTCTAGCTCTATCTCCTAACATCTCACTTTAATTGTGATCAGTTCACAGACATTTCTGGGCAAATTGAAAACCAGCCTACAAACCAGTGAAAATGCTGAAAATGATCAAAAGTCAAAGGTTAACTTCTTGCACTAGAACAAAATTAGATGGTAGTTCAATAAATATAGTTAATCATGTAGAATTTAAAAGTAAAAATGTCAGTGCACATATTGACCAAGAAACATGCAGTACTTGGATTTTGAAAAACCTTGACGGCTTGTGCATGCTTTTTTTGTGAAGAATGGACTGTCTCTGGGAATCAGAGAGACGTTAGGAATAGTCCCATCGAAATCAAGAGCAAGTTCTGCTTGTTATGCACAGGAATACCGTATCGCAATGTTATACCCAATTTTTCTCCAAAACATTTTTTTTTTAAGTTTGGGTAAAACTTACTTCACCTAAGCAACAAGACGTACACAAAATTTGTCAGCCAAAGTTCCTACGGCAGATCAGCACAGGAATTTGTATTCCCTGCTTTGAAGACTGTGCTCCTGTAAGGGCACAGTCACGTAATGTGGAGCAGGAAAGGACGGGTATGGTGCTGCCTGCCACACCTGCTAGCTCCATTTCTACATTTTTTAAGCATGGATAATGGAAAGGTAAGTGTCATATCTCAGTCAATTGGAGCACAAGTAGTCCCCAGATAAGACGCAAGATACTGCATCCTTTCTGTGCCCAACTGACGGTGTCTGGATTCGGTGCACCTCCCCCCTTGAGAATCTGTTCCATTTTTTATGGGTTTGGGCCTGTGCTGGCCCAAAACTATGGGAAGAAGAAGAAGAGAGGCACTGAAAGATAAAGAGGAAAAGGAAAAATTAATGAGACAGTAGAAGTGCAAGAGGAAGAAAATGTTTGGAATATGTGACTGTTCAGAAGCCTCAAAATAATTGTAGAAGGCAATCCTAAAGATATCATCTAGCTTTTGGCTGTCTGCTGAAAGCAACCTTTTGCTTAATTATATACACAGAGAAAACAGTTATATCCATACATTACAGCTTCTTTCTATTACTATAATGCGAAATACCAGATCATTATTTTTAATAAACTCTCTTGGGGTAAATGAAATGCAGAACATGTAGCCCTATCCTGAGAAATACCAGTTCAACTTATCTAGAAAACTAATATTTGAAAATATGTAACACTCTGAAAGCTCAGGGTTTATCCAAACTCTGCTTGCCATTGACTTAAAGGCAGTTTACCTTTCGACTAAAGACATCTACTATTAAATAAATATTGATCAACCACTCCTATGTCATGTCCCCATGTGTTCACTTCACTTATGTATCACCTCTGATTCAAGTTCAGATCAAACATTTCCAAACTTTGGGGACATTCACATCCTATGGGACACGGAGATAGATGCAATCAATTCTGGTCTTTGGGTGGCCAAAATCTGAACCTTGCTTTTACATTTACACTTCTGTAATTGCAGTCCCAACCTGCCTGAGCGTTGATGGTCCATCAAAGTTACCCACCAGCAGGTACAGAACACCATACCTTGGGTTCACCGGCCTGATGAAGCTCGTCCCCTTTTACAGCTTCTACAGCTGCTATAGAAATGCAGGGGTACTAATTGCTAACATGATAACATAAAGCATGATAGTAATGACTGTTTTAGGGTGATGGATCTGTACAGATGTAACTGTGGGGAAAAATATGTGTTATCGATTCTGTTACTGTGGGTATCAGACACGGGGAAGATAGAGTCTAACTTTATGTGATGATCTTTTAAGTCTTCTACTTCCCTTAAGAAAAAAAAAAAATCACTAAAATTTGAGAAGGGTGTGTATATGGATGTATATTCTTTACACTTCCAATAAGCAAAACACCAAAGTAGACTTAATTACCAAAATATGATTGCTTCTCCTGCCCTCCTCTAATATGATCATCCAGAAAGATCAATTAGTGGGAGTATCTTGCAATTTGCAAAAGTGAGTAGAGAATCAGCTCTTACAAATATATGGACGTATAGCATGAAGTTTCCTGTTCTGTGATCTAGGATAAAATCACGCATCTAGTATTTTGCCACATTAATGTTATTAATTACAGTTTTATTTCACTTTGTGGTACTTCTGGAAGCTCTAGCTTATAAAAGAGCTTCACTGGACAGCACATTCTACAAACAGGTAGCGTGAAACGTTCCGATCCCAGAAGGATTTGCACTTTAAGACGGCAGAAGAAGAAGAAGACGACAAGAACTGGAGTGATTTGCTCAAGGTGGCACAGCAAGGTCTGGAACCACCAAACTACAGTGCCACCTTCCTAGGAGTCTCCCTGGGTTCCCAAGGCAGATTGATGAAACATTCATTTTTCAATTCTTTAAATCACAAAAGTAATACATTCTTGACATTCTTCGTTATGTTTCTGGACTGCCAAAATGTTCTGGTCAAAGAAAATAGATCAGAAATAAAGGAAACAACATGTTTTATCTCAACAATTTAAGTATTGACAAGACATTGCCCTAGCATGTGTTTAAAAGAACTATCACCGTAAGACTAGCTTGATTCCTCAAAGACATATAGCAAAGAACAATTTTCCTGCAGTCAATAAATCTAAGATTAGTTAGTAAATTCAGAATCAGAACTTCAGCTGGTTGTGCTGTAGCTGTAATTTACTTTTCATAAAACTACATGGGAACTGCTTAAAAAAAATCAAACTTTAAAAAATCCTATTGGTCGTTGTGCATCCTGCCTCAGCCACACACAATAGCAAATACTTACAATGAGAATAGCTCCACTGGAGCAATACTAATACATTTGCCACAGCTCCCACTCTGTCATTATGCACAGGAGCCTGTGCTTATCCCTTTTTAAATTGGAGACTCTTTTAACCAGGAATCCCCAGGATGAAACTGAACCATTTTCCTCACGGCAAAACAAATCCTTCTCTGGTGAATTTTGTTATTGTTTATTGTTACAGTGTTTTATCAGCACTAAACTGTATGAAAGCTTCAATTAGTTCTTGATGAATGATCCCATAAAATCATGTAGTTTCATTTCCCCTGCCACCAGATATTTCACTGAGTGTTATTAAATGAAATATAATTGGGACGGGATTCAGGAAACTTAGAGTCGTCTTATTTTCCTTTTGGGCTTCAACATTAGAGTAAGCCTCAAACATTTCATTTTTTTAAAGGTGATGGCTCTTTGTTCTAAACTGAGAAATGCTCTGCACTTCGCAACTGTTGTTTAAGGCTGCTACACTATAAGCAGTTAACACGAGAGTAGAAAATACAGGTATTACAGCCATTTTCTGCACCATTCTCCTCTGCCAGTAGCTTTGTAAATTTTGCATTAGGAAGACTAAGTAAGATTCACTGGAAAAAAAATTTCTTCCCTGCTCCTGCAAATAACCACATCGCGTTTCTCTCTGATGTAACTCCATTGAATGCAACATAATTACAGTAAGAATCAATATAGCTGTTTCTTCCTATACATTTATATTCTGGTTTCTTATGACTAATGATGTGCTGTATTTTGGGACAGAGGGTTTTCAACAAGTAATTTAAACTTTCTTTTTTAAAGGAGTGATTCAGATATATACACTAACGCTAATTTTGTCCTTTTTCTTAGGCTTTCCATCCGAAAACAGATTTTGCAGAGTGTTAGTTACATCCGTGTTTACATTCACATTTCTGAGATCTGGACTCATCCGTGGGGTTATGCTTCAATGAGACTCCATGGGAGCTTTACAGCAATGGAAAGCCTGCTCTGAACATAGTTATTTCTCTTTTATCAAATTCTCCCACCTGGCCTAAATGCTAGCAAAAAAAGTTAGCAAAAGATCATCACATCTGGATGGAGGGACTAACTGTCAGATCTCATAATGGAAGGAAATTCCTCCAACTAGTTAAAGACTCACTGCAGCCTGCCCAGAGCTATCAAAGTATCCTTTGACTTGTCTATTTGCTGCTTTTCCTCACATGTTGGGATTTACCCAATGGTACTGCTGGGTATACACACTGCTGCAATTATCAGTGCTTCACAGCAAAACACAGTTAGTCTGCTGAATGGGATAAATGTGTTTATTGGTATCAGACCCAAACATTACCCACCGGATACATCTGAGTAACTTCCAAACAGAAGATGCTATTTTCAGTAAGAAAAAAAACGATAAATATCAGACTATTCTATCACCAAAGAAGTGTAAAGATATTTATCATTTACTGCTAAAGATTTTTTCCCTTCATATGGCGGAAGTTGAGGCTACTATCAGGCATCATATTCTTGGCACACATTTTTTGGATCAGTTTAGAAGCAGGAAATCAAACCATCAAACATCACTAAACGCAAGATACGAAAGGTTCAGATTTTACAGTTGCATTAGAAACCATAAATCATACGGCATTGTGAAAGAAAAGAAGCTAATAAATACATGAATGGTGCATGATATTTTTGCTTCTACAGGTAAAGTTAAATTATTCCTATCATTTCTTCAACAAGTCAGAAATTTTACTAATAAATCTCAGTGTTCGAGGTATACAGTCACAGTCTCTGGGGATCAGGAAGAATTCTTTCCTTCATGGTTGCATTATTGACTGATGAGGCAAAAGCCTGCAAAAAACCCTCTCTTCTTCTGATTTGGGACTCAGGAGGACTGACTTCAGGTACTGGCTTTGACACAGGCACCTTCTGTCAGACAAACCATTCTCCATCGCAGCAAAACAGGGCTCTTCTGCTTCCCAACAACCCATGATAAATTCTCTCCTGCTTGAAGGACATGCCTGCATTCATATCCAGAAAGGTACCCAAGGATGCTCTTGAGTAGCCCAAGCCACCTCAGCGTCCCTCCCCTCCTGGCCAGCACGGCAGCTGGCTTCATTGCCCAGCTTATCTGGGCATTCATGGGGGGGAGGGGGTATGACACCCCAAACCTTGAATATTTATTAGAGAAAGCGCCCCTTGAAAGAACATACCCAGCAACGGTACAAAAGAGATAAATGTGCTTCCTGACAAAGTGTTTGGACTCTCAGTTAACCAGCAGTATAAGTGGATAACTGTGCTCAAAGAACATTTCTTCACAACTCTCGAAGAATACTTTGAGTTCCAGAGATCAAAAGAGCTACACGAGCCAAGTGTTATTGGTGTATTATATTGAGATCGGTTATAAATAATAGAAGAAAAAGGAAAATAGCAAAGTCAAATTGTTTTCCTCTGTCATTCTTTTCTTTTTATCAATATTTGTTTTAAAAAGTAAGAGAGTTCTACAGGGCTCTGGTTAAATAAGACCCTTTCTGTAATTATAAATGTACACATGTAAGAGTCCTTTTAAAGGAAAATAATAGCCTACTGGGTATTCGGGAGAGAGGGCTTGTTCTCTTACAAATTTTCACAGTGCTCTGGGAGTTAGTTCTCTGAGGATTCATAGTGCTGGTGGGCTCCCACTTTAAAGAACTTCAGATTGCTGAGGGTGGTGTTTCCCCTTTGAAGACTGTTACATTTTTTAACAGATCCTCCTTTGAAGATATTCATATCTGTGGGGTTCTCCAAAAGAGTTGGGGGAAAAGTCCCCTGTTGATGCTATTTACCAGGTTAGAATTTCAAACCTGGGAAAAATAGCTGATCCCTGAGAGGAGGATGCTCTTTTTGAAGCAGTTCAGATGGTTTCAGCAGGCTTTGCTTCTGAAGTTCTCATTGCTAGAAGGTGTCTGGCTTTAAAACTTTATATCGTACACAATGTCACAGCAATACTACGGAGAAAGTAGCATTTTTTTTTCTTAAGGAAATACGAAATACACTTCTATGAAAGCCTTTTTAAAGATGCACAACCTGGTTGCTTGTTTGATAAATGCATAATTTGTGCCGAGTGTAAGGATTGTGCTCTCTCTGTTACAATAATCCCAGCAGAAAGGTTCTTAACATGCAAAGTCTCTGATACGCAACAATTTGACAAACTGAATAAAAGGTTCTGCTCATTTAAACAAACTGTGCTGATGAATGTCTGGTTCGTATTTTGACGTTGGACAACCTGAATAGCCTTCTGGTGGAAGTAACATGTGAAGATTAACATTGTTAGGACGCTCCTAATAAGAACTCCTTTCCCAGAAAAATCTTTTAAAACACGTTCCATACCAAGAGAGGGATGATAGAAGGTAACAGAACAGTGAGGAGGCACAGTGTGAAATTTCTAAATGGAAGGAAGGAATACTGTACGACCAAAATCATTTTAAAAAACATATATGTTTTGAAAGGCTTTTTGTAAAGCATCAGAAAAATGCTTTCTCCTCCATGGTATTTCTCATGAAAGGCTCACAAGTTAACTAAAGTCAACATAGCTCTACTTACTTGTTTTAAAAGACTGCACTTGTTACTACAAGCAGTCTACTGAAGTATTCTGTACCCAGACCATCATAACTGAAGACAGTCTTTCTACTGAGATTCCTAGTAGATGGATATAGCACAACTAGACTTGGATTAAACAGAGATAAAGGACAAATTGGTGCAAAGCCGAAGTAAGCCGTTGGCTGTTGGAGAGAAGCGCGCAGAACACCAGCATCGATGGCTGTTCTTTCAGAAGACGAATAAGGGGTGTCTGGAGTTTCTGTCCGTTTTCTCAAGTAAGGTCCAGAGGGAAAGACTGAGGACAAGAGAGCAAAGACTTTTCCTTGCATAAAGTGCGTCTTCAGCTCCTCAGAAGCATATAGATCATAAAACCCCTCGTTTTTTAAGTTCTCATCGAAATGTACATTGCAGCAAAGTGCACTGGCCTTTCAACAATGAAGACCTATGTTGCTTCTCCGAGCAATTGAATGTGGAATTCCAAGGAGTTTACTAACACCAAAGGAAATTTAAACAAATTTCACTGTTATCTATGACTAATGGTAAGGTAGGTTTTGTAGGAATGTTCTGGTGTGGGCACTCCAGTCATTTGATCCTGTCGTATATAAAGGCATGAAAGTACATATACACACATACAGAAAGAACACTCGAACAACAAAGAACACCACTGACTCCTTCATATTTTAACAACTATAAGCTTATGTAGACATACTGATGATCTACAACTCCGGTGGGGTATTTGGTGTTAGAGAAGTATGATTTCTTCCATTGAAAGAAAATAACAGAGAGGTGAAAAGATCTGTAAATGGTTTCCGAAGTAACCTTGTGTATTTGTCTTACCTTTAAAAGGCACCGAGCAAATAACATTAGATGGTGAACACCCACAGAAAAGCCAAAACAAAAAAAAGAAACCAGCAACAGCATAGCATATACTGATTAATGGATGCTATAGATATCTTACTGCTCTGTCTGCTTGGTTAGCTTTGTTTCAAATCTGATACAGATCTCATACTGCACAGTCGATCCTGAAATAGTCCATGTTCCTTTAAATTCAGGCAATGCATCACTTTCTATTACCCTGTGTCACATCAGTCTATGACTGCAAAGGATGAGTTATGTGGACATGAACCAGCATGAGGGCCCAGTTCAGACAAATCTGAGATTTCATGAGAAAGCCAAACGTTCACATAGACAAATTCTTTCTTTTTTATTACAGCATGCATTGTTTATGCAGAAAAAATTAGAAAGGAAATTATTTGCTGCCTTATACATTACAGTCCACTCTGGGTTTTTATTTTTAGGACAAAGACTCCTTGGAAAGCATTTTCCCAGCAGCCATTAAAGTTACACAGCACCCAACTTCCGATGGAAAAGAGAAGCCATTTACGAAATCTTCTTTAGTTCTTAGTTCAAAACTCAGAAGCAGATGATGGCAGCTTTCTAGAATGACCTCGTTGGCATTGAAGAGCTTTATTACCATTTATACCAACATCCCTCTGCATTTTTCTTGTGTTGCAAAGAGGCATTAAAGTGGGTGTGCTGACAGGAAGGTTTAGTGGAAAAGAGTCTCTCAGGCTGTGGTCCACACTAATCTTTGTGCTAGACCAGCATGCAGTTAAGCCCAAACTTCCTCAGCATCAGCGTTGCCTATGTGTTAGCACAAATACTGGGTTTAGGCTACAGCACACCAACCAAGTCTCCAGGAAGGGAAAATAAAGACACAGACTGTCCAGCATGATGGAGCCAAATGTCTTCAACTCTTTACACTGGAACTCCCCCACCGATAGCAAACAAGATAAATAACATTACAGACTCATAATGTAAAGTCTAGAAGGACTTTTCAGATTTTAACCATCAAGCACAGGAATTCCCTTCTGCTGTCATCCTTAGCTACTGTATTTACTAACATTATGCCTTCAAAAATGGAATTTTGGACCCCATGAAAAAGCTCTCAGAAAGAGTAAGGGAATGTAAATTTGACAATTATGAAGTACGTGCAGAGTAATCACTCTTCTAGAAAATCACTGACTTCAAAAAGACCAGCAAACCTACACCAAACCCTACAGCAAACTCACACACATATCTCAGAGGAGAAAAGGGAGAGGAAGCAAAGGAAAAACGGCACAGGAGGACAGGAGGGGTGGCTCCCCAGGAGCCCTGCTGCTCTGGTGAACAGCGAAGGCTGAGCTGGATGTGCAATATGGTTCCAAGAAGCCAACACCGTTGATCCCAGCAGTCTTTCCTGGTTTGCTTTCTCATCTTGCCATAGATTTTGATTTTCCGGTGATGTTTTATGTGAGGAGAGCCTAACTGCATTTCCTGCAGCATAACCCCAGCATGGGAACCATACCTGAACTGTTCACAACCCAGATGTGTCTCAGGGACCAGTGCTGGCCACCGCTGTGTTACGTTTCGAACAAAACCGCAGCCTGCCTGCGTTATAAGGCTACAAGGCTAAATTCCTTAATGTTCACAAAATGCCTCAAGATTACAGAGCAGAAATCAGCGGAGTTCAAGCAACAGAAAAAAGATGGACTACTAGCCTCAAAAATGAGACTTCTGCACACAAATTGACCAAAACCAACTCTTTGGTGTCATAAACATACATTTAAACAGCAAAAAGGATAAGCTTTTGCCCTTGGTTTCCTAGGCAAAGCTGAAAATAAAACTGTAGAAGCAAACTCTTCCAGAATATCTCTATCTTGCAAGGGAGATGTGCATGATGAACATCAGCTAGACCAGAATTAATGTCTTTTGGCTGTCTTTAACTACATTGCCAGGCTTTCTAAAAAGATTCTTCTGTTGTAATCTTTGTGTGAATCTCGATGTTAATATTTGCAAACTTGAGAAAAATGGAAACATTCTCTGAAAGGCTTTCTCCCCTCCCATAATAGAAAAATAAAAATTGGGACATCAATGATTGGAGCATTTGTATTTAAAAATCTATATATGACCTTTTCAGGAATATCTCTTGGGTCCAGTTTTTCTGGGGCTTTGCTTCATATCAGTTTCATTCACTGCAAACAGATCATGCTTACTGTTTCACAGTAAATACCTCTGAGTGTATCCTTCTCGTATGCTGATTGTTATAATTTTGATAAATTATTTCATATCTTATTTACAAGCACACATCTTACTGCCCCAGCGATAATGGGATATAGAAGCCACCTTATCTAATGCCAAAGACAGGCAGTGTTAGTGGTGCAGTCGAAGGGTATTGCTGACTCCAGGTGAGTGATGCTTTGTGGCTAACTTTATGTTCTGAAAAAACCTGCAGGGAGCTGACAGCTAAGTAGTCATATGGCAGCATTGTGGTGTAAAAGGTACTTGGGTTAATTTCTTAGATTTTTATCTGAAGCTGTCTTGTTTCTGGGGAAAAAAAAAAAAACAAAAAAAGAGAAAAGAGAAGCTGGATCCTTTTGAATAGAAATTGTAAATGAAATAGCAGCACTAAGTAGGATGTAAATCCCAACCCACTCATGTAACATAGAAGTTTGCAAGTAAACTTGCAAACTCATCCTCCTCTTGTGCCATGTTGTGCTGGTTTTGGCTGGGATAGAGTTAATTTTCTTCACAGTAGCTACTATGGGGCTGTGTTTTGGATTTGTGCTGGAAACAGTGTTGATAATACAGGGATGTTTTCATTACTGCTGAGCAGGGCTTACACAGAGTCAAGGCCTTTTCTGCTCCTCACCCCACCCCACCAGCGAGGAGGCTGGGGGGGCACAAGGAGTTGGGAGGGGACACAGCTGGGACAGCTGACCCCAACTGACCAAAGGGATATTCCATACCGTATGATGTCATGCTCAGCATATAAAGCTGAAGGAAGAAGAAGGAAGGGGGGGATGTTCAGAGTTATGGTGTTTTGTCTTCCCAAGTAACCATTCCATGAGATGGAGCCCTGCTTTCCTGGAGATGGCTGAACACCTGCCTGCCCATGGGGAGTAGTGAATGAATTCCTTGTTTTGCTTTGCATGCGTGCGTGGCTTTTGCTTTACTGATTAAACTGCCTTTATCTCAACCCATGAGTTTTCTCACTTTTACTCTTCCGATTGCCTCCCCCATCCCACCGGGGCGAGTGAGCGAGCGGCTGTGTGGTGCTTAGTTGCTGGCTGGGGTTAAACCACGACACATGTCTTTCTTAACCAAGTCAATAGCAATGAAGAGTTTGGTGGCATTTAGCACCACCAAACACCCTACACAATTTACCACCTAGCCAAACTCAGATGCCTCCTAGCATGAAACTGGATTCATGAGACACCCTCCTCAACAGACCTTGCTTCTCTCCAGCAGCTCAAGAGCCCACTGCCAGGGGTGGGTGTTTAGAACAAACAAATGTCAGCATGCAACAGGGTGGCAATAGCTTAACATGCATTTGTCTGCTTTTCGTTACTTTGTATCACACTCTCCAATTCTATTTACATTAGTTTTTATTTTAGATGAAATAAGGCTTCATTGATGCATCTTAACCGCGTTATTCAACACCCACCAACTCACTGACAATTGCACATCAATACATTTTAGTTAAGCATCTGTCTCCTCATTTGCTTCCTTGTCAAATTTGCAATTTATGTCTGCATAACTTTTCACTCCGTAGCTGCACTCTGCATGAGACAGGTAGTGAACACACAGCAAAATGCTACACTTGGTCTTCAGAGCAAATATGTAGTGCAAGTTCATGCTGTGAAGATCTGAAAAGTTCTTTAGGGTTACACATAGGTGTGAAAACTGTTGTGATACTCCATTGAAGCCATAGCCTTTGCTAGGCAATAATTAAATCATTAAAAAAAAAAAAAAAAAAAGAGCAACATTAAGCCCTTGTATTGAGAAAGTAGGCTTTCATATTAGTGAAAAGGGGGACTGTTTTAAAAGAGAAACAGAGAAAATAAAATTTCATAGGTGCTTTATTCTGAAGTTGAATATTTAATTGATAAAACATCTTTCATTTGTATCCTTGCAACTCACCCCCCCCCTCCAGTGCCTCCTTCCCAGAAGAAATCAGACCTTTTCTCAAGTTTATATCAAACAAAAAATATTTTCTTGTGGCAGCTGAAAAGCTTACTATCCAAATCCTGAATATTTTATAGAAAATAAAATAATATTTATTTTTAAGTGCATTCTACCTTCAACACAACTGCATCCTCACAACAAATCTATTGCGTTGTCCTGACATAGTTACTGCAAAGGTTTTTCCTTTGCTGTCCCAAGGGCCCAATTGATTTATCTGCCAGAAGCCTAAAGCCCCAAAATAAGATAGCTTTGAGTTTACAGAGGTCATTTTTCATTGTCTAAATAAAAATTTCTAAACAAAAATCTCTCATCCTGTTAACCGCAGGGTCCTTATCTCCCCAGAGGCTACAGAAACCTGAGAGAAGCCATTTCAATTCTTTTATGAAGAAAGATAAAAGCAAGTTTTCGATTAGAAAGCCAAGGAAAGCCTTCTTATTAAATGGTGGTAACAGTAACTAGTCGAAAAGGCAAAACCGTTCAAGGAAGGGGGGAAAAAGGGAAATCATTATGCATGAAGCAAACACTATACACGAGGCTGCCAAGGCAATCTGAGGCAGTGACATTCGGGAAGAGAAGGAAAGTTCACAAGCCTTTGTAACCGGTTATAGTTCATTCCCGTCTATTTAAAAAACCTGTTTTATCAGGCATGTTTTCTTAATTGTGTGTCCATAGCTTTATCAACCTATATTAACTGCGTGTTAGAGTAATTATGTATTCCGGCCCGCTTTCTCTTGATCTGTCATCATTCAAAGCACTTACGCAGCGCTGGCTGGGTTTTGAGATGGCACGTGATTCCAGCCCTGGAATAATAGATTCTGCAGTGCTAAGCTAAAAGTGAAATTATTAGAAGTTACTTCATATTCCAAGTTATGATAAAGTGAGATAAACAGAGACATTAATGGTGATGCACTGGGAAATTATCCAGACCTCTGAAAGCAAAAGGTTTCTGCTGTTTGGAAAAATTCTCAGCATATATGGCTGAAGTACCCTATTAGTGTTTTCCTTTCTCCTTCCTACATAGCAGAAGAGAAATGAATCAGCATTTAGGACACTATGTTATTCTTATATATCTAACCTACCATTTAAAATGCCAAGTTGAAAAACCCACCTATCATTCCTTACGAGGAAAAAAATCCAGGAAAGGTTTTGAGAGCTGTTTCCCCTTGATGAGAACAGGCATTCAGAACTCTCTGACTCTCAGCATTTAAGATTTTCTCCTGCACTAAGTTATATCCCTAAATGTCTAGATGAAATCCATACAGAAATGAGGATGATATAGTCACATCCCCCTCCAGCACTACAAAAAACCACACTTGGGTTTACCTGTGAAACACGCCAGCTAACACTGTCTGTGGTCATGGCATACTGATAGAGAGCAGTTTTTCTTAATCTCTTATATCCTGAAAACAATTCAGAAAATAACCCCATGTGGATTTCTCCACCCCTTCCCACATGTTCCCAGTACATCCTTGAACATGATGCATTTTCCAAACGGTGAGAATATTCTTGCCTATCCGAGATGACACCATGCTTCCCTACCCTCACACATAATTCAACAGAACCAAAATGGAATTATATTTCCCCCTTTCCCTGCTCCCTTCCCCTGCATATCTATGATAACAAGTCATTTTTCTGCCTTACGTTTATATTTTCAACTACATTTATGCTCTCAAATGGAGTAGAAGAAAAATTTGGTTTACCCAATTCAAATCAAGAAGAAAATCTTAACGTTGCTAAAGGCGGCACATCTCTTTTTGACTTCGGTGAGGTCAGGATTTTACCTCTAACGTGTAGCTTTGTGATGTTAATAACTTCAGCAGACGCAGTTTAATTTATGCAGCCATCTTCTTTACCTGTATTTTACTTTTCTATGTTTCTATACTTACAATAGAGATATCTATCTCTCATTTTTAAAAAAGCCATGAAAATTAGGTTCCACAATTTGCCATGCTTACTTCATTACTTTTCATATTTAAATGTATCATCATCTTTGCAAAGAACAGTCCTGCTGTTCAGCCAAGTCCTGATCTAAGCCCTAGTGCAGCCGATGGAGCACCCTCTCTGACTGCAGCAGGAGCTGCATCAGGCCTTAAGCGTGGGGCTTCTTAACGTGTCTTTTTCTCATGTACTCACCTAGTTGTTGAACTAGATGTAACTGAGGAACGTACGACTGTTTCAGCTAATGCAGGTGTCTTATTTTGGCAAGCAGAGTTCTAAAATTTGATTTTGTGGGGGGAAAATATGCTGGTTCCCAAATGGGCCTTGTGCGAGAATAAATTATTTTTTAATGTTACTTTTTGATGTTATTATTACTTAAAAGCTCTTTGAATGTCTTGCATACCTTGTATATGTTTGGAATCTGAAAAGTTAAAGCTGGGTGATTTAATGTTATATCCAAATTGATCAAGAGTTATGAGAAGAATTAAAGTTTTGGAACACCTATCTTTTATTTTAGGCCTTGAGGAAGTTTTCTCTTTATCAAAGACTGAGTTAGACTAAGAGAGAAGTTAATCACAGAAAAATCAGATATTTCATTACAGAAGTTTCTTCACTCTAAAAAAGGCATTATGAGATCTGATTTTTGGAAGTCAAAGAAAAGCAAATAGAAAGTAGGGCCCACATTTATAATAGTAAGGACAATTAGCCATGAGAACAGCAACGGACACTGCCAAAAGTTACATCAAGATTGGTTGCTTTTCTGAACAGTATAGCCTGGTCTGTGTGGAGTTACTGAATGTGAGGCAGGGATTAATACCAGGATGTCCTATGGCCTCTGCTAAACAGGAGGTCTGACAAGACAATCCAACAGCCCCTTCTGGCCTTAAAAACCCTCAAATCCATGAAACCCAGGAACACTTTCTGTTGGAACACATTTGCTACAACTGCTGTGATTCACCCTCCTTGTTACTCTCTGGGGCTCCCTGCCAAACACAAGAAAATAAGGTTTTAAGCCCAGAAGGATTTCTACAGTAATACAAGATATTGATCCCTGTGTTGTTTTCAGCAGCAGCTTGCTTCTCTGTCCAAGTTCCTTAGAATCCCCGTGTGCCCAGCAGGTTAATGCTGAGGAACTACAAGATGTTAGGAAAACATGGCACACATTTTACTATACGTTGTTATATTATCCAGAGACAACAAGAGAGACATTGGCGTCGATTCAAGCCCGTCTTTATGCTTATTAAAATCTGGTTGTGCACTGAAACGCCCATGGTAGCTTACAGTCGGTGGCACCTATTCTATGCTAATTTAGCAACAGGGTGGACAGGGATGTTTCACCTTCAAAAGGCCACAAACTGAATGCAAACGTGAAAGATGGGACTGATGCTTGGAAAGCTGCACAAACACAATGAGCCACATATCAGTAAGTGCAACAGGCTATAGAAAACTGAGCGAAACTCAACTCTGTCATTTTCATAGAAAATGCTGTGCTCCGTTCTTCTTTCCTTGGGCCTGAGTCATTCAAGAGATGATAAAAGAACTGATTCTGTTCACTGCTTCAAGATACCTCTCGGTCTTTTAGGCATCAAACTGATGACCAGCAATAACATAGCTCCTTACATCAACACATTTTGTATCACCCATTGGCAGTGAGAGCATCAGAGGGCTTTTAGCTGTTTTTTAAAATCACTTGCAGGAATTTTTGCCTGATTTTTCTTTCTTTTGAGTGCAGCTAAGTGTCCCATCAAAATAAAAATTTCCTGAGCATCAGTAAACAGACTTATCCACAGTTATTCAGAGCTGTGTAGCTTGCTCCAAAGGCTCTGTGGGTGGGACCAATACAAAACTGGTTAAAGATTACATTACCTCCAGGCAAACCATGGCACCGATGTGTCTCTTGCAGAGTTGTTACTATCACTGAGAAATATAATAATTTCCAAACTGGGCAATTCTCAGCTGACAAGTTTGATCCACACTTGCAAGCCATGAGCACTCTTGGTTACCTTTGCTTATTCAGAGCTGAGAAAAAGGCTCAGGAACTGAGCTGCACGTGGAAAAGGTGCTGCAAAGTCTCATTGCAGAAACTCTCTCTGCTTTGTAGTCTTTCCCCTGCCATGTCCCCCACAGGGAATAGTCACGGAGGAGACGGGACAAAACTGCGCTCCCAGTCCTCCATGCAATGCCTTTGCTTCAATCTGACAGAGCACTTGCTGAAGTTGGGGCTGGGGGAGATTTGCTTTGTGTTGAGTTAAAGGCAGCCCCTGAAAAGACCGAATAACTTTTCTCGCATCGGTTTTCCAACAGCCACAAGCACTCAACTGAATTCCAGAAGTTGACCCAGTAAGAGAAGAGCGCTGTGTGCATTACCTGACCAAATAAAGACTGTCCTATATGTGTGCTTGCCTTGCTATATGGGCAGAATAGCAACCCACAAAAATGGAAGTTTCCATTTTGCATATTTTAGGAATGTCTATACACGACTCTAACGTTCTTTTGAGTTACAGCCTTTAAAAAATCAAAAAGGAAAGGGGGGGCAGGGGGAGTTATATATATTACACAAAAGGAAAAAGGCTGAAATGCATGTTCCCTGTGATACTGTGGCAGTGTGGTTTTTAATTCCCTTAACCTTCTTAGATGCTTGACCACCACTTGCTCACATGTCCAGGGTCAAACACGCACCAGGCTTAGGGCTAGAGAGGAGTCTCCTTTCTGGTCAGTCCAGGAGGAGTCTGGAGCCCTTTTTCTGCAGGAGGAGCCACAGAGCAGAGCCAGGATCATCTGGGCAAGTCTTTCCTAATCCCTTTCCACTCACAAGACAGTCCTCAGGTGCTGGTAGGATCCTGATCTCTCCTTGTCTTGCCAGAGGAAACAGCAGTTGTGTCCCGTGAAGAATTAACCTAACCAAAGTCCCGGGGCTCAGGGTAATGTTTTACTGGTGCAACAGATACAGCTTGTGGTTTACAAGATATCAGATGAGATAACTTGAATGCCCTATGAAACTATGCAACTTGTTGGCATTTAAAAATCATAGACATATTATCAAACATCTGTTACGCTACACATCATAACATTTATTGTGACATACCATACAATATGCTGCACGATGTTAGTGATAATAATAACTATGATAATTACACATACAAAAAAGGATGTGCAACTCAAAAGCATTACATATAACCAAAATATAAATCTCTCTGACAGAGAATTCTCATTTATAATGTAAAACCCTACATGAAAGAAAAACACCAACAGCACAAGACATCTGAATTGCAGCTCCGATTGAGATCCAAACAAACTAAAGTTAGGTGTAAGGGCAATGTGTACCCAGGGACAAAAAAAAAAAAAAAAAAAAAAAAATAAAAGGAAGCAAGAAAATAGCCTCTTTTTACATCCAGACAGTCCAGAGAATAATAATGTGCTAGTTTTTCAAATCCAAGTAGCTATTGAAGATTGTAATGATTTCAGTCTAAAAAGCAATGCTGGAAAGCCTCTTCAGAGATTGCAAGCTCCCACTGTGCAGAAACATTGTGTCACTGCACACGGGTGTAATGGAGACAGACAAAAGAAATACTTCAAGGAAAGACGTGGGGAAGCACTGGATGATGTACTTTCCCAGAAAACCTAGTTACAGTTTTACCAATGACAAAAAAAAAAAAAAGGAGGGGGGTGGGGAGGCTGGAGGGGGAAATGGTCGAGTCATTTCTTGCCCTAACCTGAAAATGCTGTCTCAAAACTGATTACATTACAAGCAGAGAAGCTCAAGGTATCCTTTTCTTTCATCAGAAATGGTACCAACCATTTACAATGAGAAAGGACCACAACACGGTTCGTGGTTTTCCACACATCCTACAGTAACCTACCGCTCAGGTCTCGTCTCTCCAGACTTCTCTACTGACCTTTCCATCCAGAAAGAAATTGAAAAGCACCACAAGGGCTGTGTTAATCATTCTTAAACTTGTGTGCTTGCAGCTTGTTTTACTCTGTATATTTAACTTGCTTAAAAAAAATCAGCACAGGTTGTTACACAAACAAAAGACACACTAATTAAGGTGAAATTACTCAGAGTACTTTAGTTTATACAAAGATTTAAGCCTGGATTATCATTTAAAGATGCTGAACATTGTATAAAGCATCAATAGTAATTACATTTTATTTACTTCCAAGGGTTGATCCTGTATAATATTTATGAGGTGGAGAAAATTATTCTACTTTCAGGAAATTATGTTTTCCAGGAATAAGTTATCTAGATTTCTTGTTTTTTCTGAATCAGTCCACACAATAAAACCATTCGACCCCATTTTTTTAACTACAATACTGAGAAAAATCATGACATTTATATCAGAGGTCAAAAGGATGAGAAGATATTTTTTAAAAGCCTTTTCTTAACATAAAAGCATTATCACCTAAAGGGAAAGAAGCTGTATCACATTTTGAGTTGAACTGAATTATATGGCCGTTGCAGAACAGCATCAACTGAAAGAGGAGTGAAAGGAGAAACTCAGGATCCCTCTTTCCTTACAGGAGGACATTCTTTATTCTGGTAAGTCCAAGTGTCAAAGACTAATCTCTAGACAATAGTCAGATACCTGGGAAAAATACACTAAGTAGCTTCTTTCCATACTGGCTAAAGTCATTCCCAACTCTGAAGTTTTACTGCTTTGAGTACAGTCAAGGTCGTTGTGTTTCTTGACACTTTTCAGTCAATACTTTTCCTGAGTGGGGTCCTACAGAAACGGAGATATATTTATAGAAATAGCCACCCAGAAGTTCCCAAGGAAGCCAGCCAGGTTACTGCTGATATCTGGATTCCCAAGCCCAGTGCCCACATTTTGCTCTTGGCAATCAACCAGCAGTGACAAACCGTGACAGAGAGGAAACTTCTGGGCGTCAGTCAGTCCCACAGGCAGTGGCTGGGACGGAGGGTGGAGGAGAATCTCTGCTGCTGAAGCATGCAAAGAAGCAGCAGCAATTCTGAGTTGGAGACATTTATTGGACATGAAAGGGGGGGAAATCCCTTCAGAGACTGGCTTTGCAGCCCTTTGCGGCTTCTGGCTTCCGCTCTCTCTCAGGCATTTGGATCCATGCAGTGGTTCCCTTCACTTCAAGGTGTACTTCATAGAGAAGACCGTGGCGCACAGCTGAGCAACAATATTGCATCCAGATTACATGCAAAATATCACTTTCAAAAGATGCTAGAAATTCAAAATAGAACAAGAAAAACAGAAGAAATGATCCTGTGCAAACTAATGTAGTGTGGCCATACTTCCCCAGTAATGTACATATGTAAAGCTCTTCAGGTGCAGAAATATCCCTTTTCAAACCCATACTGAAATTGGAAGCTCTCTTTGGTGATTCAGAGCTTTCACTTTCTTGTCTGATGTTTGTTCCACACAAAAAGAGAGTCCAGCCTTTCAAACACTTTTGCCCTTACGTACCTTAACAAAACCCAGCTGGGTGCAGAAGAACTCAGAGCAATAACCACATTTATCAGTACTCACGAGATCAGATGTCTGTAACCTAACTGTAACTAGGATTTTTCCTGACTGTAGGCTCTAATCATCACTACGAAATTTGGAGCATAAGTAGATAACGGTAACCCTAATGACATTAGGAGATCTGAGATATAAACCAGGGAAACCATTCTAGTAATGTATGTTTTACTTCACTTTCTCAGGATTCAAAAATAAATAAAAAGATGAAGAAAGCAGAAAGTAAAAACAGAAAAAAAAATAGCAGGATGCTGCTGCCACTGATGTCTATGGCAACTGGCAGAAATCCCATGCATTTTAATGGGAGTAAGATTTTCAATTTTTAGTACTTGTGCCCTACATATCTTTCGCCTTCAGCTCTTCTCGACAGCATTGACTACATGATGTTCTGAAAAATGAACCTCCAAAATGCAGTCTTGGCCTGTTGGAAAGGTTTACTCTTTTTTTTCTTTTCCTTCTTTAACTTATGCTCAAATTTCAAACATGGGCATAAGGATTATATTTTTATTTTACTACATAAGGGGACTGAACAAGTCTTGATGCTGACAGAACACTTTATGTGATATTTAGCAACAAAGAAGGAAACTCTGTCAGCCCAGAATTCACAGGAGCAGGAGTTGGCTAAATTCATGGCATGGTGTGGGAAAATTACCTCAACACCGTCTACTTTTGCTGATTTTTCCTTATGCTGACACTTCTGATGCCCCGAAAGTTGCTGTGCTCACATCCTCTGCTGCTGGTGTCAAAGAACACTCTCAGTCTTCACATGCCAAGATGAGGAAAACCTATTGCAATGCCCAAAAGACTTAACTCCTGTCAAATATATTCATTTAACACAAGCACTCTGGTCTATGGCTCTGAAGTCTTAAAGTGATGGCATGAAGGAAGAAGGAAGAGAAAAACAGGCAGTAGCTTTAAAACAAAATCTTCTATTAATAGAGCCACTCCAGTTCATTGTAGGAGAAAGAGACAAAAAAGTATTAGCCACAAAGGCAGAATTAGATTTTCAAATTAGTACAATACACTAAGGATTGTACGGACTCTTACTGAAAAATAATAACTTAGAAAAAACTCCCTCATGTGAAAAAAGCCTACTTGATCGTACACTTGAAGATATAGTCCTTCCTGTGTCCAGACTTCTCCCTGAAGACCACCGTCATCACTTGGGTCACTTTCAGACATTAGTGCAGATTTAGAATTGTTAAGTTCTGTATGAAGAAAAGTAAAAAATAAATCTGTTCAGCTATTCCGGGAGCAGGCTTCACTTAAATTTTTTTCTATTCTTGGCAGGACTATAGAAGCCCAGCGCATAGTGAAATAACTTCATCCAGTGCTACTGATTCCCTAGGCTAAGCGACAATCCCACTCCACGCCTTTGTCCTATCCATTTCGTTAAGTTCACACATCTGGGGATAAAACACTGGCAGAACAGAGCCAAGAGCAAGCCAGTCACATCAAGCTCCTGACTCGATGATGTTATGAGAATATATTCCTATACATGTAGGGAATCCCACTGATGTTAACATCCCCTCATGGGTCTCTCCAGAATAGAATAGAATAGAATAGAATAGAATAGAATAGAATAGAATAGAATATCTCAAGTTGGAAGGGACCCATAAGGATTATCGACCCCAACTCGTGCTCCTCACAGGACTACCTAAAACTAAATCAGAAGATCAGATAGGCCATTTGTTGGGTTTACTGCATCCACCAATTGGGTTGTATTTGGGTTTCATAGTTATAAGGCCCCTGCCCCACTGCTTTCATCATCACACTTCTAAGACTGCCACCCAAATTTACTATTTGCTTTCCAGTTAACACAAACAAATGAATAGAAAATTTAAGAACAGGTATAATCTTAACAAATATCCAGAAATGTGATGTGGCTGCAAGAAAAAAACCTAGCAACATCTGCAAGGCCAGTGAAACTATCTATCTATCTAGCCCAGGAAGCATCATCTGAAGCTTTGCATGTACCTCTGAGTCCTCGTGTTGGAGAGACGTGGACCAGCTGGAGCGCAGCGCGAATCATCAGGCCTGCGAGGAAAGCCTGAAGGAACTGGGCACGTTTAACCTTGAACCAAAGAAAATGGAAGGAGGCACTTGAGCACTGGCTGCAGTGTGGAAGAGAATAATCTGTTTGCCAAGTCAATTTTGGGTTAAAAAGGAAGCAACAGACTTAAATTTCTGCAAGAAAAAGTAATTGTAATGAAGCACTGGACTAGATTCCCTGGGCAACAGCAATGTTTCACCCACTGAGGGTCTTTCAGAGCAGGCAGGGCAAACACGAATGACATAGGTATATATTGATCCTGCACTGGGACCGCACACAAAAAAAAGCACTTTCATCCTTTTTATTTTTCAATCATTTATTCTTGAGGAGAAACATAGAAAAGTTTTCAATGGTCAGGATGGACTGAAGGAGCAGTTTCTCTCTCTCCCATTCCTGCCCCTTCCCCCTTCCCATTCATTTTCTTTCCCATAAAATATCCCAGAAAAGGAACAATTTATTTTTCTTTGCAGAACCCCATAAAGTTCAGGTAAAGTAAGAGCTGGGCCTGTATGCCCCTTACTTTTGCAGGAGCAACACTTTACAAGTAAGACATCTGCTGATACAAGGGTATACTGAACCTTCTGATTTTTCTCCCCCCACTTCATTCTCAGAATAGTGCAACAAAATAGCTGGTAGCAAAGGAAACTTTCTGGGGATTCTCATTCAAGTCAGGACACACACACAGCTTTTCTGTTTGCTTGGAGAATATCAGTACTTCCCATATAGCCAGAGAAGCCATTTTATAAATAGGGAAAGTATTTCTACTGAAATGTGATCTTCCAGAACACATAACAAACTTTTTTACTAATCCTAAGATTCACGGTATACTTGCAGGAACTTTTGAAACAACATCATGAGAAGAGACAATGAGAAGTGTAAGAGGAAAAGAAAAGAATATTAATAAAGAGAGCCTCAAAATATATTTTCGGAAGTATGTAATTTTGTGAGATCTTCTCCAAAATGAAGGATTTGAGATTTGAGTTAATTGTAAGGTAGATCTGTAGAGCAGACGTAAAATGCCCTAGTCTTGCTCACATCAAAAACTAAGACACACTTGACACACTTCTCCCTAAACTGTCAACATCCCATTTAGACCACAATCGCAATTAAATGTATGAGTTGAAGACACAGAGAGCAAACCCAATCCTTCTGAAGGGCTGTGCTGCTGGCTTTAGCCCATCCTGCGTTTCACCTGGCAAACACTAACAAGTGTTGCATTTTTTTAATATCTAACCTCTGCATATGAAAATTGCTCATTTAATTTTAAATGTAAGATGTGACCCTGGTCTTGTTTTAGTAAGGGTCTGTTTGGTCCTTTAAAACATTCTTTCCTCTAAGTAATCACAGTACTGTACCTCAGTATGTTTGGCTTTCCTCAGATATTCTTTATAATCGATACACCAAAGGGAGTCAGTACAGCAAAGGGAATGCAACATTTCCTGACATCATCTATTTATCTAACTCAAAACTGGAAAGATTTTGAAGGCAACAACAACAATTCAGAGAGGGCAGGGTTTTCCCACCAGTTATGTACTGGCTACATTTGTCGATTCCTTAATTCATCAGGAATCTCAGTCTCCTCATCCTGCCTCTGTGCACAGTGTTGGGTTTCAGCTGCTCCTGTGCTATGTTTGGTTTTTTTTTTTCCTCTTGTTGTATTTGTTCTGAATACTGAAGCATTTTTAAAAATACTAAAAAGAGCATACAAACACGCAACTAAACCCAAAAAACCAAGCATGGCACAGTAGGAGAAGAAAGCTTCTGGGGAGAGAAAACAAAGCTGTGTGACAGATGGAAAGGTCTCAATGGATGAATGGTACTACTACAAATAAGTAGCAGGCAGCCAGAGGGAATCAAATAATGATTATAGAAGAAAAATGAGGGTTAAAAAAATGGGGTAAAAAATCTTTGGCACTGGCAGAAAATTCTAGAGTAGTAATGTATAATTCTTTTTTAAGGGAGATTTAATTATATGCTCCCCAAAAACAGGGAAATGAGTAAAGACAAAGAAGCTGGACAGCTGACAAGTGAGCCAGTGTGGACAGTATAAAAAGCTCAACATGTCCTTGGAGAGGAAGGAACGTACTCCAGGATTCGGTCTGGCATGCCCCCAAACCTGAACAGATTACTTTCTGACGATCAATACCTGTAACCACCAGAGGCCTGTTGCAGAGTTTAAAAAAAAAAAGGAAAGAAAGAAAAAATTCAGCTTCAAAGAGACCCGGTCCCAAGCTCACATTTTATTTTTGCCACTAGGTGCTGAGGTAAGAGCTTTGGACAAGGCTCATTTTTCATCTCTTTATAGGGCTGTGGATTGAATATGAAGTGTCGCGGCATGTTCTCAGGGCTTTGCTCCGTCGGTTTCCCGTCCCAGGGAGGAACGCTCTCAGGATGACACTCGCCCCCTTTGACCAAAGCTGGTATCAGATCTTTCACAACAGCCTGATTAATAAGGCTCCTTTAATATCCACGACTCTTTATCCATCTATAAAGGAAAAAAAATAAAATATTTATCATTTTCTTCATTTAAATCCCTTTTTCTTTGGAGAGAGCTAGAAAAGCCAAAAAGGTTCCTTGTTTTATTTGAAATGTCACTGATCAGCAGTTACAGCCAGATACAGCTTAGCTATTTCACAGAACAGACACATTTTCATGTACTGTAGTATACCTCAATAGAAATTAAACCTAAGATTTTTCCCCATAATATAATTTAATCACAAAGAGATGCTAAGAAAACGCTTTCAGATATTACTATGAGTACGAAGCAATAATTCATACATGTTTCTGGAGTCACAGAGAGTTCTGTACAATTTGATGCCTCCTATTACAATTCTGCCTTTCCCTCTCTCACATTTTAGCTTAATTTTCTTTTGTCTTTCTCCCATTCATTTTTCAAATACTGAAAGGCAGTGCACACTTTCCAGGAAGCACTGATGCGATTTATTTTTTTTTCCCGTCTAACTTAAGTTGCTGAAAATGACCTGTCGGAATAAGGAGAAACAAGACAGAGAGAAACAGAAAACCTAAGCAGCTTTTTAAGGAAACAGCCAAAAAGAGAGGGGAAAAAAAAAAAGAAAGGGGAAAAAAAAAAAAGAAGAACGAACTGTATTATTAATAGCAAACTCCAGGATGATGGATGAAAAGAACAACAATATCCTTTAATCATAAAGCACTAACATTCCAGCAGTGCTGGTAAGTAAGTGGAGCAGTGAAACCATTTGAGACTTAAACAGATGGATTAGGAAAGGTTCCACTGTGGGTTCCTGGACAGATTTCAAAACAGCAGCCTGATTAACTAATGCACAAAAAGCAAGTGATTCTTCCAATCAATAAGCTTTTATGTAAGCATATTTGAGTTATAATATTTAAACACAGCAGACAAGCGGGGAATCAGGAATTCCTCATGCTGGGCTAACAAAGCAGTAAGTTTTACTCGAATCTGGAGATCTCTTTTTTTCCAGCAACTCTCAAAGGGGTTTTATAGCTGATGTTGTCACCACATGTTCATCAATATATTAACAGCTCCTGATGGTTTCGTGAAAATGATGGTGAGTTCCAAGTCAAAAAGCTGTTATTTTTTACAAATATTTTTTTAATAGTGTTTTAGGGAGAAGTTAACTAGATTTTCACTGAGTGATGGAAACTACACATAAAAATTAATCATTGACTAACTTTCCTAGTGAGCACACTTTCCACAAACAGTTAGAGAGGGAGTACAATCAAAACCCCAGGTCATAGGGGCTCATGCCCTTCAGCATGAATAACATACTCTTCCTAGGTAACAAATGGAAATGGCAAATGATAATAGTTTCGTGGATATTTTAATATATCTTTATTTGAAAATCTCTTTTTAAACCATTTAAAGGAGGTTACAATTTTTAAGGGGTTGTTGGCAATGAATTCTATGTCTCCTTCTCTCTCTGAAGTGCCCAGAGTTGCAGATAGAAGTATGATATTTTATAAAGGTTTCTAAAAGTGACCTAAAATACATCTTTATATAAGACGGTATTATTATAAGGTCTTATATCTTGCAATGTTCCAAGGATAGAAAGAGGCACCAAAAGTGAAAATTCCAGACTTCTGTACAATACTTGGGCTTCTGGGCCATGTTCTCTAGTACTCCATTTATACCAGAACCAAGAGAGATGCAGGTTTACAGTGATTACCTATCTAGGTTTCTCTTTCCAGCTGAGATCTGGCTACAAGATATTTGAGCTTAAACCTGACACTTACCCAGGAAAGTATTTTGCTTGTTTTGTACCATGCAATATTCTTTAGGAAGCACTTCTATAATGGTTTTGAGTTTTCACATTTCTGGGTAGTTACTAGGTTTTCAGAAGTAGCCCATCTGAGACAAACAAGTAAGCAGAAGACAACTAAGACAGAAGGTACATAGTAAAAGCACTTTATTATATGACTCTGTGATATCACAGGACTCTTCATGGCTGTCACTAAATTATATCTGCCTGTGAAAAAAAAAAAAAAAAGAGAGAAAAAGGAAAAATACCTGTAACTTACACGAGCCAGAACCCCCAGAATATTGTGGGAGTATGAACTGAATATAAGTCTCTGCTTAGCTTAGCTAACCCATGAACCCAAATGGAGTTTCAAGAGATTAATAAGGAAAATGATTAGTTCAGGATCAACATGCGCATTTGAAGAACACATCCTTAGAGCCTCATAACTCAGCCAGATCAAAACCGCTTTTAACAGGACTCATGAAAAACATACTTGGAGTTTAAGACCAAATTTGCACTGCTTCCCACTCTGCAAAGTTGCCCCAAGGTTAGAGCAAATTTTCATGAGGAAATGTCTCACTATCAACATTTTTTGAAAATGAGCAGGGAAATTCATCAGATTTCCTTCAAGGTTCATGCCCTTTTCAGCCAAAAAAAATCTAATATTTGACCAAGTAAGAAAGAACTTTTCAGTTTTTCAAGAAACTTCAGAATCAAATGTGTCCTTTAGTTATAAATATGTCCTGCATTTTGCCAGCGTACAAAGTAGTCACTACATGTGTAGTATTTGTCACTACATGTGTAGTATTTGTCACTGGTTTCTTACCTGCTAGAGGCCAGTTTGTGATTGCCTGTTGTGATGTCTCAAGGACTTCGCTCTGGCCTGGAGCATTAGACTGCTGTGGTGCCGGGACTGTGCCTCTTTCCATCAAGGAGTTTGGGCTCCAAGACCTACAGAGTTGCTGGCCTTCCTGGCTCCCCTTTAAATCGCCCAGCTAGGTCCTCTGCTTAGTATATGTGTAGGTCTGAATATATGTATATATTTGCCTTGAGGTTTATAACAGCAATGTTCTTCATAAGCTGGAAAAGGATATTGGGGGATAAAATGCCTACAGCCCTGAAACCAGTAATAAGTCTATTAGTCTACACTATAAGAACAGTGTCTTTCAGTCCCTGAAGTATGACCCTCACAGGATGAAATGTCATTGTTAGTGACTAAACAGTTGACAGAAGCATGTAGTAAACCCATAGTATTCGATAAAAACCTCTGAAGGCAGCAGAGAGAGATCTGTCCGATTTTCTGAAAGGGTTCTTCACCTTTCTCAGACTAAAAAAACCTCTTTTTCCTTCTCAGTCTACGTACCAGTTGTAACCCCAAAGTCTGTCTTCTTTTTCTCTTCACTAGTCTGAACTTCAGACTGGGGAGGAGGAGGGTAATAAGAAGTCCCAGGCATGCCTTTCCTCCGAGCCAGGTTGTCACTAACTCCATCTCCACCATCGGCATACGCAGCGTGTAGTGTTTGGAGCAATGGCAGCATAAATTCTCTCTCCTTTTTCTAGTTATTCAAATTCTGTGACATTTTGTGACGATCTGAGGGCATGTTTACAAGCAGTAAAAATACACTGATGTCATGAATAGGCTCCAACCCAGATGCTATGATTCAACTTCAGCTGCCAATTACTGCTATTTTGAATACAAACAAATCTGAAAGTAAAAACATTAAATTAAGGATATAAAATACATTAAGCAGAATATTTTGAAGTATTATCCTATTTCTATTTTAAGGGGCACTACAGATTCCAACAAAGGAAAACTGTTCTTGTCCACAATTAAAACAGTAAATAGTATCATACTCCGTGTAGCTCCTAGGAGTTCAGTCCCCCACAGTTACCTGTGGGATGCTTCCCACTGCCGCAGTAGGGCAGTTCAGCATTTCAACCTCTTACTGTAAAAATTAACCTGTTTTTTCTAATGCATTTTGAACTCTATTCATAGAAGCCCACATTGCACAAAATTCACAGGCCCCCACAGAGATAAAATAATTCTCCCTTTTGACGCACCACTGAGGAATGCTAAAAATAGTTGAACATATCAGGAAGAAAAAAAAAATCTCCTTTGGGGACCACAGCATCTTTGCCTCACTAGAAAGAAGAAAATAGATATGCATATATTTGTACAATTACATCAAATTTCTGTATACTATATTAAGTAGTTAAATAGTCTACATTCTGGAGAATCCTGAATCTCAAACCTACCTAATTATTACACTTCCTATCTGTTCCAAATGTGGAAGAACAGCACATTAATTTCAATTCCTGAGTAACTAATAGCAGTTGTTACTTCCATTTACTGTGAAAACACATTAAATACCAACACGTGTAAGAAGCATATAATTTTGTGAGATATATACAGATATATGTGCACATATCTAAATGCAGATGCACTTATATGCAGATGCGTGTGTAAAATCTTTTGCTGCGAAGACAAAAATTTCCTCATTCCCATCTGTATCTTGTTATCTGACTTCAGCGCGTGGTTCAGCCGGGTGGAGGCCTGCATCAAGTAGCGTAATGCTTACATAGAGAGGTTGGATTGACTTGAACCCGAGACAATCGCAGGACAAAGGTTTTTCATTAAATCCCTGCTGATTGGCCCTAAAAATGACACTGGTGACCTTGGAAACAGAACTAGGAGCTTTCTTCACTAGGAGCATTAAAGATATGACACTGTTGCAGTCCTGATGTGCATATATACGCAGATCTCAACACTTTGCCCTGCTCCACTCTCTTCTGAGTTATTTTTAGGAATATTTTTAAGTAAGATGTTGCAACAGTAAGACCAGATATAGTACATTTCATCTTAAACTACACCTGTATACTAGAATATATGGGAGAGGCACTGAATGACACTTTTATAAACAGTGCAACAAATTTACCTGAAGTCAAATAAAGGAGGTGTACGTTCATTACTGGCTGTGGTGAATTTCTTTTTGGATGCTGTGTGCTTTAACAGCACTCTATTCCTGCCTATGTGCCTCTCTGAGTGAAAACAGTTTTATTAGATGTTGCGGCAGCCATCAGATTATACCCACACAAACAAACAAGATAGTACTTGGTGTCAAAACATTTGTATGGGTACTGAACAATCATCATTAAAGCAGTCAACGTTAAGCATTCGGAAATGGTTAACACTCAGAATCATTTAGGTGGCTACAGATTTCCCATTGTCTAAAAAAAGAAAAGAGGTTTTATAACTGGTTTTTATCTACCTACAGAAATATTTTTTTTCCTATTTAATGAAAGCACTGTGCTTATACATAACATACCATCAACTTATCTTTGAAAAAAAGGATATTTAGGAGTGGAAATGCTGAAGTGTCCCTAAACCATTGATATTAAGTATTACCCTGAATTAAGCATAAATGTAAATGACAATCCAAGTTAGATACTACATCTATATGTAACACACATTTTAACATTCATTATATATGAGAGTAATCATGTTTTTGTCCATGCAAACGTTCTTGTAGCAAATGTAGTGAACACTGTGCTGTAATGAGAGATGTAGGTCATATCATGGTGAAAGACTCTGTAAGGTTTAGCCACTTGATGCATTTGCAGGTGTGAAACATCTCAAAGGCTCCCTTCTGATTAGATGAATTTCAAATTCTGTAACAAGCATTAACATGCCCTGTGCAGGATTGGGTGTTGAACACGCAAAGATATTTATAAATTCCACTTCATGCTCTTAATATTAGGGTAATCAGTTTGCTCTTTCCTTTTCATTTGTCATATTTATTTCATGTAGCACAGGAGATTGCCATTTCAAAGCATCTGTGTTTCCTCGGCTTAAGGAAAAAAAGAACTTATGTTTTCTACCCATAGTACGTCTGTCCCGTAGCCGCTGAGTTCACTGTAATCTCTAAGTCATGAGGCCCAAGGCAACAGAAGGCCAAGGATAAATTTTTGCTTTGCTTATTCTTTCTATAATCTTCTGGTTTTCATAATCGTTTTTTGATTTTTGCACCAAAATCAACCTTAACTCAGAGGACAGATTTTAATAACATGTCTAGGATTTGCCTGCGTCTGCAGCCGACAGTCCAATGGCCAACAGAGGAACGTGCTAGGCATGGCCTCTGCCTTTGATCCCTCAGGCCTTACCAGCCCTTCACCTCCTTTCAGACCTACCAGTTGGAGACAACCTAGGGCACGAGCCCACAGCAAGTCTCAAGCCACTGCTTTAGTCGCAAGATGCCTTCACTCTGTCTCAGTGCTCCACTTCTCTGCACCTTAATCTGATCCTCCTCCTAAAAAGAGTCGAGAGTTACTCAAGTCTGAATGACATTCCTAATCCACCAGTAGGTAGGGCTGAACCACGGCACGAGGCTCCCCTTATCCCTTAGTCCAGAAACGAAGCTTGGTATCTCTCTCAGAAGAGCCTGTGCTTTATCTAGGCCATCAAGTCAGCCACAAAACCATGCAAGTTAATTGGAAGCATTAAACTGAGAAGGATTCTTAATCAAGCCATGACCGCTATTAGCAACTGAGTACTGGGGGAAAAGGTGGATAATAATTTTTTACTATACATAATGATTGTCTTAAATTTGCACATTAGACAAATCCTCCAACAGTGCATGGGGTCACCAGAAATCCTGCTCTGAGGTTCAGCAGTTGCACAAATACACACACAGCTTACGTGAACCAGAAAAATGAAACCTGTCCAAGATCCTAAAAGCTCCCAAACCGACACGCGGCTTTAATGTGAGCAACTGTAAGATGATTTATTTTTTCAGATCAAATACACAAAGTTCTGGATGTAATTCTGTTAAGCAGTTTTACATCTTGCCACTAGGACTTTTTTTTTCCCTCTGTGTTAAGCTTTAATATCCTTTCAAATGCATTAATGTGTCCCTGGAACAGACGCTTAGAGACTCCTGCCTGCTTTGAATATTTCCACTTTAAAAACAGCTTTCAATACTTACTGAGACTTTATGTACCACCTCTCTGGCACCAGAGCTTGTAAAACACTAAGGGAAACGGCTCCTTCCCCAAAAACACGTCCAACAAGCAAAATCTTGCTTCAGGTCATCCCACAGCCAGAAAAAAAGAAAAGAAAAGTGGGACCATATAAGCCACTTCTTGGAGATTTATGCAAATATTTGCTTCCCTTTCAATCGGTTCACATCTCAGGGGCTTGCCTTTGAATTTCAGGTGTGAACCGTTCCTGTATGCCAAAGAGAAGCTGAACTTCAACCAGTTTCTTTCGAAAAGCTTTGTGTCCACTCCACTTCTTTTTGTCTTTAAATGCTACAGTGCAGCTCACTATAATGGTGGGAGCTCATGCATTAGAAGGATAAATTTCAGACAAACAAGATATGATTTTCAGCAAAAGGTTCAACACACAATGTCTGAATTTCAATTCTAAAAATAAGCCTGGATCCTAACAAGTCTCACATACTTCCTTTTTTATTGCAAAGAGTTTACACATGAAATGTCTAATTAAGACTGCATGTTACCAGCCTATAACTACTCATAGTAGTCTAGCAGGGCTGGAAAAAAAAAAATCACTGTAATGTTATTATTTCAAAACTAATTTATTTTGAAGTTTGGTTCACTGGACACCTCTCAAAGCTTAGTTGAGTAACTTTGGTTAACTACCCAGGTGCTTCTCAATTGGGTTTTATCTTGAAAAGATACACTGGAAGAAAGTCTGGATAATTAGTCCTGGGTGCAAGAGCAAATCTCCTCTAGTACTCTGATCGTATTGCTCTACTGGCATGCAAGCACAGAATTATCCCGCTCTCTGCATGGTTCTCAGGAGCACTTTCAAAATGAGTTCTTTCTTCCCTACCAGCACTGAAGCTGCATGGTAAATGCCTTTTACAGATCTATTGACATTCATGCTTTTAAAATAATAACTTTATGGACACTCCAGATAATGAAATAGAGTTCATGGCAAAATGTAACTGACCATCTACTTACTCGCGGGTCTGAGGAGGACTTTACACAGAAGCTAGCAAAATGGAAAAGCAATGCGCAGGGAGAATGTGAGGAGTGATTTGTTGTGCAAACCTGACAAAACTCAATGGGAAATTTTCCAGTTTGATGAAAGCAAAGATTAAAGCTAATAATAACAAACAAAATGATAGTAGTATAAATACACCACTAAAACACCACAGCATGCAGTTTAAAGTGCAATAAAGGCATGTTATCCCTTTAACTTGAATGAAGCCCCTCCCTCCCCCCCCCCCCCAAAAAAAAAAAAAAAGTGAGCATGAACAGACTAATCTTTTTCTGAGCTGGGAAATCTGTTTTTGCTGAGGGCTGAGAAACCTTTCTAAAATGTTTTGGCAGACCACACAGTAATGTGCATCTAAACACGCACTAGAGCACGCAGCATAAGGAACGAAGAGGAGAAATTAGGGGTGTGCATGCAGTTGCAGGGCTAGGAACTTACTGGGATCACATGGATGTTGTGGGGTAGCTCTTATAACTACAGTGCTGCAATGGGTGGATACCAGCTCTCTAGGAGGGATGGGGCAGGATGGCAAGGAGATGGAGTTTCCCTGTATGCGAGAGCACAGCAGGGATGCATGGAGTTCTGCCTAGGGATAAGCGACGAGCCAGCTGAGACTTTATGGGTCAGGAGTAGCGTGCAGACCACCATGAGCAATGTTGTAGTGAGTGTCTGCTGCAGACAACCTGGTCAGGGAAACAACTGGAAGAAGCAACTTGAGGGACAACACAGCATGGCACAAGCAACCCAGGAGGTTTTGATAATAATTTCATGATACATGTGGTCAAAGAGCTGATGAAGGGAGATGCTCTGCTGAATCTCATACTTACACATGAGGAAGAACTGGTCAGGGATCTGAAAGTGTAAAAGTGAGGCCTTGGTGCAGCAGCCACAAGATGGCGGAGTTCAGGATCCTGATAGGAGGAAACAAGGCAAAAAAGCAAAATTACAGCCCTGGGCTTCAGGAGAGGAGACTTTGGCATATTCAGGGACCTGCTTGGAAGAATCCTATGGGATACAGCCCTGGAGCGAAGATGGGTCCAAGAGCCTTGGTTGATTTTCAAGGATCATCTCCAAGGTCAAGAATGGTACAACCCAATGTGCAGCAGTCAAGAAAAGATATCAGGAGGTCTGCGTGGATGAACAAGGAGGTCCTGACTAAGCTCAAATGCGAGAAGGAAGCCTACAAGAGGTGGAAGCAGGGACAGGTGAGCCAAGACAAATATAGAGACACTGTCCAAGCAATGCATGGATGGGTTTAGGAAAGCCAAAGCCCATCTGAAGTAGAATTTGGAAAGGAGCATAAAGGGCAATAAGAAGGGCCTCTACAGCTATACCAGCAGCAAAAGGAAGATAACAGAAAATTTGGGCCTGCTGTTGAATAAAGCAGTGAACCTGGTGACAAAGGACACAGAGAAGGCCAAGGTACTCAATGACTTCTTAGCTACCAGTTTAACTGGTAACATTTGCCCTCAGAAATCCCAAGTCCCTGAGACTAGTGGGAGTCTGGAGCAAGGAAGACTGACCCTTGGTGGCGGAGGATGACTAGGGATCATGTAAAGAAGCTGGACGTACACAAGTGTTGAAGGACCTGGGCAATGTCATTGCGAGGCCACTCTTGATTATCTTTGAAAGGTCATGGCAATTAGGGGAGGTTTCTGAGGACTAGAAGAAAATAACTGTCACTCCTATCTTCATGAAGGGCAGGAAGGAGGACCTGAGGAACTATAAGTCAGTCAACTTCACCTCAGTCCCTGAGGTGAAAACAAACAGACAAACAAAAACACACCACAAAAAAAAGCCAGAGAAAATGATCGTGGAAACCATTTTCAAAGTTATAAAGGATAGGACAGTAATTAGGAGTAGTCAGCATGGATTTACAGAGGGCAAGTCTTGTCTGACAAACCTTGGAGACCGGACAGTCTCTGGAAGTGACATCCTGTTATTTTCTGATTCTGTAAATTTACTAAATAATAATGGGGAAGAATTTGCCCACAGGTCATATGAAATTAAAGCATCCAACTCATGTCATCAAGCAATGGTTTCCTATTCTGGGCTTTAACGTACAGGAAAATTGGTTACATCTTGTATTTACACTATACGGTGCTTTTCTTTGTTGGATAGCACAAGTATGCAAAAACCTAAGAGTAAGCTGCATCACTTTACGCAGGAAGGACTGTAAACTTCTTCTGTTGATTTCCTCTGAAGAAGAGCAGCACGTGCCTCCCTGATAAAGTTGATCCATTCGGCATGCTGGATGTGGCTTTGATGGAAAAAGACTGATAGGTCTGACTGTCCCCTGCTTTGAGGCCATTGTGTTTTGGAAGTGCATGTAGTTCGGTGAGCAGCACTAGGCATCTACGACTGAAGAGAGATGCACAGGAATCAAGGACATGGGACTTTGCGTTCTACGCTGACCATGGAAAAATGCTCAAAGTGTGGACTCTACAATAAAGTGCTAAAGACAAACACTTCTTCTACTTAATAGTTTTTGCTGTGTAAGAGACAAGTCAAAGGAGCTTATGCAGTAACTAAGGACAAACTAACTCTGAGAAGGAAGAGCAGAGCTATAAGTTTGTAATATATATTGCCAATAAGTCAATGTATTGAGGAAATGTAGCTATAAATTTCTTAAAGAGAAAAACCCACTTTTTTTCTTTAAGTTACATTATACTTCATATTTTCTTGTGACATCTATTTTTAACTACACTGTACTCTAAAGACAAGATTTTAGAATGGTCTAAATTACTCTGTGGTGATTACCCACATTGTGCAATTCACTACTATTTTATTAATGTAAGATTAAAGATAATACTTTATTGGAAGAGGTAACAGCAGAATTAACCTCTATTTACCTTGACATAATAAAGATTTAATAAAACATGGGAAAATGTCAATGAACAGCATAATTATTCTAACATGAAATTTAAATGTAACTTAATTCTGTATTCTGCATGTTTAATGCTTTAAGATTAGTCATCATTGTTCTTTTCTCCCCTCTTCCAGTGCATATGTAAAAATATTTCAAGCAGCCTCAGACAACTTGCTTATTAAATGTATCCTAATTTATTTTCAAATTCAGAAACATTAAACCAAAAACCCAACTGTTTTTTGAAAGAAATTCTCCTAACCCCTGCAACCAATATGTGCCTCCATATCTCACCCTTGTCCAAATTTTTTACTATTGAATCAAAGAAGATTCTTGCGGTTTTATTACATCAGACAGGCATCAAAGGGGCAGAACACATAGGATTGAAAAATAACACAGCTGCACTTTGCAATGGAGTGTTCTGTATCTGGCCGTGTTTTGTTGTTCATGTAATACTTTTCAATAAACAAAGATGTCAATCAACTTTCTTTGCAGCACATCACATTTCAGATTTAAACCACTTCAGACACAGAGCTGCCCCAAGCTCACACGTTTAACAGATAAAAATTCAGCTTTCTGTCAAGGCAGAATACAGTATTGATTGTAGACTGTATTTAGGCTGGTGTCTGTTGGAGCTATATTACTTTCAAACTCATACAAAGTCCACTATTGAGACATAAGGCAAAATGTGTTTCCTTTCTAGTGTAAATTTTTTTTTAATGTTCTGCATTGATTAGTGGCAATTTCTAAATAAATGACAAAAAAGCAGCCGGGGCTAGAGCCTATCCAGAAATCAGTGATGGGGGGAGTTACAAAAACATGATAGTAATCATGAAAACTTTGATCACTTGATTTGATTCTAGTGCTTTGTAAATTAGCATAATTATTCAAACATGCTTCATTAAAAATCACGACTGTACGAGTCCTTCAGTTTAATGATCCAAGAACATACAGAATGAGCTAAGCTTTAAATAAATACGTCAACTTTGTACTAGATGGCCATGTCGGAGACTGGCGGGTTATTTGTTTAAAGAAAAATACTGAACGCGTTCTTGCTCCTTGCACAGTGTAAGAGACGGATGACTTGCTAAAAGGTGCAGCGTGCTAGCTAGTATATTTTACTGTTTATCCTCACATCCACCTGAACTTCTCTTGGGATCTCAAAAGGTTAGATACTATGTCACTCCTAAGCTACTGGGAGATTGGCATAAAATCCCAGTAAATCTCCAACTAATTACATTTGAACTGTAGGTGTCACAGCTGATTTTGACCTTTAAAGGTTGGCAGAAGTTTGACAGTCCTTAAAGTGGCCCCACACTCTACGATACTTGTTCTATCAAAATTAAAGGGAACGAACAGGCTGCAGAAATTAAATGTGTATAACAAGGTAAGTGAAGTACCCTGTTTATTAATACACAATGTCCCAGAAAAATCAAAGAAATACATTTATCCATGGCAACCAAAATCATCGAGAATGTGCTGACATTCTCCTAAAACTGTAGCTGACAAAACACCAGTTGGCAGCATAGAAGGGTTAAGAGAAACTTAACAAATTTGACAGAGGAAAAGGAAAACAAATTCCAAGTTAAGTTGTCACTCTCTGCTTAATTCCCTATATATATCTCGAGACATGGCAGGGCAGCTCCTGTGTGTTGCTGTGAGGCAGGTTCCTGTTAGATTGTTAGTCTTAATCTGGCTGTTTCGTTTGGGACTTTGCTTTTCCGTAGTATTGGGTAATTGAGAGCCAACGTTTTACTCACCCACAACAATTCTCTCTGCTGTGAAGTATCATTTTACAGCCCACCACTTCCACAAAAAAAAAAAAAAACCACCTCAGTTGCCCAGAAAAATAGTGCGTGAAATCTCTCACTGATGGCTTTCCAGCCATGACTGAAAATGCCCCACTGTCCAGACCATGAACATCCCAGCTGTCTTCCGAGCACTGTAAGATACTGAAACAAAGCCCTGTGTCAGCAACACCAATAGCTGGCAGAGAAACCTTTTTGTTTTAAAAATTCTAACAGAAATTTGCAAGTAAGAAAATGAAGAATATTAACTCCTTTACATTAAAAAAAGTTGACTTTATAGATCCATAAACATTGATTTAAATGAAAACACTAAAATGCTTTTGACAGAAAATGGGATGGTTTCTGAGAAGGTTAATTATTTCTTATAAATGCCTGCGATTCAGAAATCATCACCTTTTATCACATTTCTGCAATTTTTGGATGGAGTTTTCATCCAGCTGTGGTGGATTAAACATTTCTTAACCCAGATTTGAATCTCAGTGACAGATTATGAAGATTATGTGTTTCATACCGTCTACATGTTGATAGCTGTTATTTGCAGAGACGCAGTTCTCTGGAAAACTCTTGCAGTAAATGTTTTCTTTCAACAGCCAGGATTTTGTAGTGCAGTGGAGAGAGCCACAGTAGATTATTGCAAAGTCCCGAATTGTGTGGGAGACAGAATTCTACAAATAATCGTGCACACTCTGGTATTGGTTGCTGCTCCTTAGAAGAGAAAGCTTCATGTTTATATCAGGTCGTTAAGAAGAAGAAGTTGAGGATAAAAGAATGAGCTTACTTTGTTTTATCAAAGAGAGGGTCAAAACACTTAGAGTTGCAAATAAGGGAAATTAATTTCAAAAGAAAGGCCAAAAATAAGAAAGGACCTCTCTAAACATATTTATTGGTTGAGGGCTATGCTAATTATTTCACCATCCCAGCTACCCTGCGGGGCTGGCCACAGGAATTTGCCGTGCAAGACAGGGCTGGCACGCTCTGGAGAGATCCTGGTGCTATGTACACTCTCCTCTTCTTACAGCAGGCTACCCAAGCACTCTCCCTCCCATTGGAAAGTGGGAAAATACTAAGAAAGGAAAATTCTGATTACATTGTCTTTCCTCCTCCACGCTGTAATTTCCAACCCCTTCTTTTCCTGGCCCTGGGAACGATCAAGCACTATAACGTCACATGACAATGCAGAGGATTAGAGCATTTCCCACCACCCTGCCCCAACCCAATTAACCTCTTTTAATTAATATTTCTGCTGTGTTGCTTAATTTGCACTTCTTATGCTGGCTTCTCATGGCTTCTTTTTTTTCACCCTTTTGAAGACACGCAGGTAAAATTTGTCAGTAGCAATCTTTGGAAAACAATACTTTTGTAATCATCATTCTTAGAGTATAATGGTTACTCTGCCATGAATTTAGTGTAAAGACATGCGTGATATAATCGATGGAGAAATTCGTAATGAGGAGCTTAAACTCAGTGGCATGCGTCCATATACCCAGTTTATTTAGGAAGATCCTATTGGGAACCCTATCACAGGGCTACAAAAGCAAAAAAAAATGGCCCTATAAAATTAAAAAGTCCCTCCTTAGTACCATACCAATGTGAGAGGTTTTTCAGTTTTAGTCTTTGGGCAAGGTTTTCTTACAGTAATGCAATACTATTTTTTCTGCTGACCGCAGAGACAACATCCTTGTTGAGGCAGGAACCCTAGATCAAATGGTAGCTGAGAGACTATTTGAAATTTATGTAGCCTGGATTTTCAGCCTACAGGTCATTCAAGCTCAACATTTCATTAATGAAACACTGTCAATATTTCCCTGATATTGCCACAGGTTGACATATGGCACTATTCCAGTGTAAGATTTTCACACATTAGTGACTGGGAAATCAAGTATATTCCTCAAGACACCTGAGGTATGATTAATTTTCTAATAGTCTTTCTGTATCAGTTTGAGAGGAAGGGAGATCTTGTACCAGGGAGGAAAGAAAGTGGCAACATTAGAAAGAAGACAGCCTTGGCTCCTTGCCTGGAGCGCTGACTTGGCCAGCTGCCCCACACGGAAACCTTTGCCATCCTACAGACCGAATAACATGCCAGCAGCAAGGCGGCAGCTCGTAATGTACCTTGAGCAGATATAATGGCGACGTTGAAAAAATTCCATGAAACCCTCTGTGAGACATAGGAGGCAGAGCTGAGAGGAAAATAAAGGTGAACCTGTTCCATCTATTGGGTTAGGGATGGGGGCCTGTCAACCTTTTTTGAAGGTTAAAGCAAAGTTAGGAAAAAAAACCAGTACTGAAGGTTTGATAGAGGAAGCAGATGCTCAGGGATGTCCAGTTTTAATACCCCTTTGCTGAGTTGAGTATTAAGGCAAACTTTCATGCATATGAAATGAAGCAAGCTGGACAGATTTGGCATCTGAACAGATCCAGGTCTGCTCATCATCAGGTGAGCACAGAAATCTCAGCAATGGGGGAACAGTTGACAGTGAGATTGTCATCACTGAGCCACCCAAACCCTCCAGTCTAGAGTAGGTGTTCTTGTCACAGAGTAACTGCCTGTGTTGATAGAATAATACACATCAACCACACACAAACTGGCAGACTCAAGGAGCAATTAAACCACTTTCAGGACTCAAGTTTGCAAAAAAAGTCTCATAAACTTACTTGCTTCCCATTTCCCCACATTGTTTTGTATTTTTGAGGCATCCGCAATGAAAGAACTGAACTGCTAAAACAATTTAACTGTAAAATTTGTAAAATCATTCTCTTGCTGACTAAGCATGTATCGAGCAGCACCACTGCTGGAATGCAACAGTTGTGTTTTAAGCCCTAAAATACCGAGATTCGTAATGGAAATGCTGACAAGACCACTAACCGCTGCAGATCTGGCAGTGCTGCTATAATAAACGTAAGGTAAGCAGTACTAGTCTTGCACACAAATTAGACTGTCTAATGTACGAAAGTCCACTATGCCCTTCTAACATAAACTTCATTATCAGAAAGTTGGTTCAGGGTGCTAAGTATGGGAATGATGAAAATGAATGTCAAAGACAGCCCATCCAACACATTAATTTCCAGTTTCAGGGAGACAGGCTGTGCACAGCGAGACAGACAAAGAGAGACACAGAGAAACGAGCCCTAGTATTATAAATCTACAACACATATTTAACTCATCACATCTCTTACGCTATTTTTCAGTTGTTGTCAAAGTTGTTACAGGCAATGTGTTTATACCCCTGTTTATTTATGTCTGAATTTCCCTCACTGCAAATTAGCCTTGCTGCAGAACACAACTTTGCTCACGACGGGAAGGACAGCGCTGTCCCTTTCTGTAATGTTTTTCCCGTTCACTATGGGATCAAGATTGCTGAGCCACTGGCGAAGCTGAAACCACTGACTTTAAATGCAGAATATTGACAAAGAGGCAGAATGGAAACCCAGCTCTATGTAAGTGGAAAATCATGGTCTGGAAAGGAAGGCGTCTGTAAGATCAGCCATTACAGACCTTAAGATTACTCTGGTGAAAATAGCAGAAAAGTACTTCTAAGTGCTCTTTGCCAGCAATGAAGCAAAGCAGAAAGAGGCACACTTTAGGGGAAATAGGCCCCATCACGGCATATAATGCCGATACTAAACTCCAGAAGGATCTTTTAAATGAGAGCGGTTGGAGAAGTTATCCCAGCAGCTCAGTTGCACGCCAAGCGCGAGGCCGTCCTCTCCCCTCACCAACCCGCTGACGCTGGCGCAGGAGAGGCTCGTGCGGCGTTCCTCACCGTGCTGGTCACAACGTGATGGGAAACCATAGCAGTATGAGAAGAAGCTGGCAGAAGGGCCAAGAAGCATTTAGTCACGCATTTGGCATACACCAAGAGCAGAAACATGTTTGGTAGCATTCCGGAAAAAAATTATACTTAGGCTTTAAAAGCCGGTGCAGCTTTGCTTACAGCCTGAACGACGGCATTCTGGGTGCATTTAAGTCTACTAGTAAAACTGATATTTGATTAAAATAAAATCTTGTAGTGCCTATAGAAAACACATTTAATACCTCAACACATAATTCCATAGAAGTTATATGAATTTTACACATATATTTCTCAAGAAATATTTTTTTCATGCAGTCAATGGGTGGATGTGAAACATTTTGTTCTTTCCAAATGAGCACCCAGTGTATACGCTGTTCGAGGTTAGAGGCCTAGCTGTCTCATCAAAATAGCATTTTTCATGGCAACTGCTTGTACTTTCCAGCAATGTTCTGATATAATAAAAGTATAGCTTTTGTCATAGCACTTATTCATCTAGATCCAATTCAGCAGATACACATTGCTGACAATAACAGAGACCAGAGAAAAAGATTGCCCAACCACATTCCTATTTGTCAAAGGAGCTGATCTTTCTTTTTTTAAAGAAAATGTTGAGACGGATCTTAATTTCTCACTTCTCATTTTGATCACCGTCAGAAATGATGACCAAGATAGAAACCAAAGCCTCAAAATTCAGATTTGGTCAGAGCCCAGATTTAAAGCTTTGAGATACTTCAGGATGCTGATTTCAGAATTTTGGTTTCTATCCTTGTAGAGGTGATCTCTCACCACGTAGTGCAGATGAAGGTATAAGGCCAAAATACAAACCCCGTAGGTCCTTTACATTCAGGGTGATTAGGCAGAACTATAGTCACAAATCTCTGTAAAATTGCATGTATCTCCACGGTTGGTGCGATAGTGTAGCTGAATAATGCTCAGATCTGACGCTGCTTAGTAACCAAACTGCGTCCAGGTTTTCAGATCAACAGAAAAGTTTCAGGATCCGAGCTAGACTGAAAAGAAGAGCATCCAACCAATCTATAAAGTTCCTATTGGTCTTTAAAGCAGAAAACATCAGGAGTGGGTTGTTAGATGAATTTAGCAGCAGGGAAGCCTGCAGCTCATCAGCTTTCTCTTCCTCAAAAGTAGGTACTTAGTGCAGTCAAGAGGAATTATTGCTGGGGATCTCTGGGCACGGTGATGTTTTTGTTATAATAAAAAAGTCTGAACAATGCAATTGCACCCCCACAATCATCCCTTTTGTTTCTCCACTACAATAATACATTTCTTTATGATGCGCAAGGTTTATACTTTGATTGCCAACCTATTATGCATGGAAAGAGACAAACAAAATAAAGGCTAGTATTGCTTGTCAGGTGGACAAAGCAAACCTGAGCTAGGCACACAAACTGGGTCCATTTCTTTTCTTCCCATACTTATGTCATCTCAATTTCTTCATGGGAACAGTTTTTCTTGTAGAAGGTTGTTCATTTACTTTTGATGAGCACAAAGTCTTCATCACAAATTCATATTTTGCCTCAGTTAAGACTGTTGGTGAAATCATGGTCGTGTTGTTATCAACAGGCCCCTTCTCTTTAGCTCAGATGTGTCTCAGCAGTTTCAGTATTTTCACAAGAGTTTTTTCAATAAGGTCCAAATAAAGAAGACGACCTTAATAAAACCTGAAGACAAAGCTCTCAGAAGTCCTATCCTGAATGTGAGCACATCCATGTCGTTGACCTACAACCCTATGAGAAAATGCTGGTGTTTACTCACAACCATTGTGGATCTTGGATCAAGCTCGGGAGCAGCAACTCCTAGCCTCCGCTGGGCCTGTCTCCCTCATTCCTAGCCAATAAGTGGAGTAGAAGGAGAAACTTCCCTCAATGTTCACACACCACCAGCAGCGTTGGTGTATGCAGTCCACTTTCACCTTGTTAGTAACTATCACGGCTACTGCACAGTCTTCCCTCCACATCAAGCATGAAATGTCCTGCCATCAGCACTGCCGAGCAGCGCTGTAAGGTAACAAGTCTACATGAAGATCAGCAATGAAAGGAAACTGGCTATGTCTGGGAAGGCCTATAAGCAAAAGAGAAAGAGAAATCTAACACTTCAAAATGAAAACATTCTTTTATTTTTTTTCATTATTAGTTATCCGAGAAAGTTAGAGAAGAAAAGTAACTTTTAAGTCAAATTCCAAAATGGTCATTTCAGGAGAAACAATTGACAGTACAAAAAATAATCACCCTCCACCCCACTGTTGATTTCATTCTTGAATGTTCTTGGTTTGTAAAATATTGCAAGCCTACAACAGCAGAAGACAGTTAATAAGGACTGGCCTTCCATTTTCTGTTCTGCTACTCCCTGGCTGGAAGACCAAAAAAATATTTCCAACCTCTCAATGTTTTTTTATTTACAGCCTGCAAAACAGATACAATAGAACAGAATGGAACTGTGACATTTAATTAATATATGTAAAGCAATAGGAGATTAGTAGACAATAAGAATTGTATATTTGCAAAGTACACATTTTGTCCCACACAAAATACATGTGTCAATATTTGAAGGAAACTCAAGATGCCTTTTTTCTGCTTTTGTAATGAACCTATTTCCCTTTTTAAAACGTGTTCCATTTCATAGCAATCTTCAGAGACCCGTTCTCCCTATCTTCTTGCTGATTAATGCCTGAAAAACACTGCTGTGTTTAAAAAAGTGGCACAAATAGGGTGAGGACTGCCCTGAAAATAATCATTTGAAAGGCATGTTATTCACATGATACTGATAAATCCCACTGTCGTTTTCCTTGGGGTAAAAGGGGCTCCTTCCCTTACCATACAAATAGCATAAAATATGCAAATGAATCTTGCATTCAACAAGTCAAACATTTTGCATGTTTAATTTACAAGTTAGCAAAATTCAAACCATTTTAAAGGCTACAACGATGCCATAAAATAAAAGACATTGCATGGCAGAAGCTGTACTGTTGCTCATTGATAAATTATTTTCTGGAATTCACATTAACAACCACATTACCGAAGTGCTCTCTAGCCCTCCAGTGTTACAGTTCAAGGTAATATGTGACAGATTTGAACATTCTTAAGGAAGAAAATCTCCAGAGTGCGTAGATCGCAGCTTTGCTCACTGGGAGATTACAGTGGCTTTCATATCTGTTACAAACGTGTAGTTATACTGATAACTTCAAAAGTGGAATATTACATATGATGCTAAAATTCTCCACCAGCCGGTTATGTTCTTTCTTTGTTTCTTTCTTGCATGCTTTTTTTTTTGTCCTTTTTTTTTTTTTTTTCCATTTAGCTATTGCTGGCTTGCCAGAGATCTTGAACTTGAGAAAGGTTAGACATCACAATGCTGGAGCAGTTTGTGAGCATCAGCAGATTTAGCTTGTAATTTCATTGATCTATGTGGGCTTGCTGTTTGCAAACCAGCTGCTGCACTGTTTCCCCACAGCTACTGATCTGAGTAGCATTGATTTTTTCCCTTACATTAACATAGCATTACTTCTTTAATGGGCAATAAATGACTGGATGTAAATACAAACAGGGCTGCAACAACAAAAGAGAAAAAAATGCATTAGTTCTTTTTATTTAAAGAACTCTATTAATATTTTCCACAAAAAAATTAAAAGCATGAGTTATTGATCGAGATGAATGTTATTTTTATTGGTTTTATTTCCACACATGCCTTTTGCCAAGAAATCATCTTTTTTGTTACTGTGTTTACTCATAGTCCAAAATGCTGCATCTTACAAAGATTGCATTTTTGCCTCGGTATAAATGGTAAAATAGATTCTTTTTAGGAAGAATTATAGAAAGCAACACAAAAGATTCTCTTCATTGTGCTTATACTAAAACTGCATGAACCCATATCAGTTTTGAAGGAGATCTCATCTGTTAGCTCTTACTTTTTTACCATTTAAAAATACTGAATGGACTTCAGTTTCAACAGAGTGGATGTGACACCTGCAGCACCGCATGAACTGAGTATCTTACCTATAATATGCTTAATATAAGGTCATGGTCTCACCACATGCTACTTTAGTCCTCCAGTGGGTAGTGTTTTAAATAATCTTACAGATTTAAATTCAATGCAGTGTAGAAAGGACAGTGGGGGAAAAAATAAAGCAAACAAAAAAACCCCAACGAAACTCAAACCCCAAACCCCAGACCCTATTAGCTTAGTCATTCCTGAATGAACCTGATCGGGCGAAGGTTCCTGACCCTCTTCAACAGTAGGAGACAGCCAGTAGGGATGTCCATACCAGAAAGAGATGCAAAATTGAATGTAGTTCCTACAGACACTCCATGAAGAGGAGATGGGATTGAGAGTGCTGGGAAGTAACAGGTAAGAGCTTCCAAAGAAAACCAGGGGTGGGTTACAACCTTCTGGGCTGCGGATGACAGTAGGCATTAGCGCCAGTGATTTCCTCAGTGCCATAATGACGTTAACAGCACCTCAAAACCCACAGACACTCCAGCAAGATCCAACAGGAATAGAACTTCCCTTTAAGTATTTATGAAGGAGGATTTTTTTTTTTTAATGATAAACACAGCTCTTGTTCTGGCCATGCAGCCTGGTTACCCTGAGGAAAAGGTCGAGTGACCTGACAGATGGGAATTCCTCATTCTCATGTAACCCTGTCTACTCCTACACCTAGAGAGGGCAAATCATTTCACATGGATGCTGCAGTGATATCTATTGGATCCTTGCTCAGAAAGCAGATAAACTATCTGACTAGAACATCATGGTATATAATACGGTGCTGGAGGTGAAAATAACCCGTAAAAGGAGTACCAAAATTTACACTTATCCAAGTTAAAACATACGTGTTGTCAGTCTAACCACTCTCTCCTAGTCTCACAGTCCTCTCACTTTGACTAGCTAACGTTTAATGTCAGTTTTAGCAGATACAATATCCAAATCATTAAAAATTATATTAAGTAACACCGGCTCCAGTGTGAACCTTTGGAGCACCCTACTATTAACCTCTTTACACTCTTAGAAGAAGCCTTCAGTGCAAGTTTTTCACCATCATTTATTCAATTTTTAATCAACTGTGAGATTTTGCACCTTACCTCTTAGTTATATTTTTCCCTTAATAGTCTTTTATGAAGGACCTTATCGGAAAATTTTTGAAAATCCAAATAAATTATGTTCACCAGGTCACCTTTATCTACTATTTTATTAACTTTTTCAAAGCACTTTAGCAGGTTAGAGAAGCATGCTTTCCCTTTACTGACGTTGTGCAGGTTTGACCCTATTAGGTTATACTTACCTATGTGCTGAACTATTCTATCCTTAATTAGACTCTCAATCAGTTTCCCCAGAAGCAAGGGTGAGGTTCACTGGTCTTAATTCCCAGGATCTCTTTTTGGTCCTGTGTTAAAACCAGACACCATATCAGAAATTTTCCAACGATCGCTGGTCTATATCACATCTTCTCGCAAACGTCTCCTCCATTTCATACTTTATTCTGGTGAATGCTACCTACCTTTAGTTATTTGCTATTTTTCCATGAGTTTATCAAATCACTCAGCACTTCCCTTGTAAAAGGCTACAATTTTTGCTACTGCTGCTCTGCCTTTTACATTTTTAGCACAGTAACTACTTCAGCTGCCATCTATAAGAAAGAACAAGGTGAAAGTCTGTTGAACTCCATTGAACTCTTTTGTCATGGTGAGTAGGTAACCATGGTTTTAATTTGATATTTTTGTTCTTTTTAATTATTTTGCCCCTACAAGTCCTCACATGAGCAACTATTCACTTCTTTCTTCAAAGTTACAAAATTTATTCTGCAGCTTTTGGGGCTTTTGGGTTTTTATTTCTGTGGATAGGCATAGCCCATCAACCTCAATGGATTATTTTCTACCCTCGCTTTGAGCACTGTTCTTGGACAAAGAGTGGAAAGGAAGGATCAAATCCTAACACCACCATACATAAATAACTGGTCAGACTCACCAGTAACATCTAATACCAGGAGTTATTAAAACTAGCTTTCACATGAATCTGACAAATGACAGAAAGAAAGCGGTTGTGCTTATGTGAAAAGGTATAGATTTGTATTCTGGGCTCGTAGAAGATGTTCTCGGTCTATGCTTTAGGTACACAGGTCTTAATGATCAGGAAATATTGTTGAACACGATTTTTAGTGAAAAAGCATTGAAAATTCCCACTGAAATGTGTACATGGCTAAGTAAAGGTCAGTAAGCTATTGAGTAAACCTGAAGTGCTCACATTAGAGGATTAGAAACTCAGAATTTTCAGCATTCAGTGAAGTCGGTGGACTTTCCTCTGGAATTCAAGACTTACTTTCCTTAACAGTCAGGTCTGAATTTGAAAGGATGAGAAAATTGAAATGGAACTTTGGCTGAAAATTCTGGGTTTGGTTATGAGCCATATAAAGCCACCAAGCATGAAAGCCTAGGTTTCAAACTTTGCCTTGCCTCTACAACAAAAACCCACGCTGCATCAGCTTCACCCGGGTTTGAATTTCATTACAAAAATATGACACAGCTCTAACTGTAAGTATTAAGGTAGATTACTGCTGGCTTTGTTTTCCCTTCAAATAGAAGTTCCAGTTTCATCTGTGTTTGGAGGGTCTACGAGCTGCACTGTTAAGCACAGATTTCTGCTTAAATTATATTTCTATCAGCTTTAACATATTAAAATAGAACACATTTTAATGCGTGTGTTGCACATTAAATCATTTTTGCTTCAGGGAAACTCTGGTAAACAGTAACTGTCAAAAATTGTAATGAAACAAAATTAGAATAGTAGAAAATAGTCTGTAACAACAGCTTTTCTAATCATGTTAACAGAAGTTCAGCTCTGCGTCTTCTAACTATTCCTTTACAAAAAGCAGAAAGGTTGAGGAAGGAAAACTCAGGTACACAAATATACACTGTTGAACGAGAAGAGTTGGAAATTATCATTGTTATCATTCTTTGCTTGCTTACTGTGAAGTGCACTTCAATCAATGTAAGAAAAATACAACCAAACAATTTAATATATGAATATTTTTATTGTTATGACAATGATTTTTAATATATAAACATTTTTTTCACAAAATCTTGGAAAATAGAAGAGTATCATTTAAGCACTCTAAATTGGAGTAACTTCTGGAAGCCTGCATTATGTCAGAAAGAAACTGATCTGAAGAAATTAAACTGCATCAGAAATATTGACAGGCATATAGATTGAATTACATGAATATGAGATACATACAGACTTGGAGCAGTTCTGCTTAGTGATCAATGTCAAATGAATTTCAAAACTATTTTAGTTTTTTTCTTGTGTCTTGTTTTATTTTAGATTTTAATTTGAATTAGTAGTATGAAATAAAATCACTATTTATTAACTTCCATTTACAAACAAAAAAATCTAACTAGTAAAAGCTTATTTGAAGTTAAAACCTTCCATTTTATGGAGCCCAAGTAACAATATAGTTTATCATGATACAAATTATTCAAAAGCAAGAAGTAAAAACTAAGACTTGAAAGTTTCCGCCTATTAATGTGGTATGGAGCTGATGTACACAGGCTGTATGGTGAGGTTGCATTGCCCCCTATAGTCACTGTGCGTCAGCTGGGAGGGGAGGGGGAAGAGAAAGGGAAGAGTGGGAGAAATTATTTGCCAAAAGTACTGTGCGTTTGGGTTTGATTCATACTTTGGAAAGAGCACGGTGGGGAACCGTGGACAAACCTAACTTGGCCATGCTGTTCAAGAAGAATTTGTGCGTGTTATTCTTCAAGCACATACAGATGAAATGAAATGTACTCACACTGAGATCAGGAGACCTCTGCAGACCCTGTCATCTGGCTGTGTTTGGGGTATATTTGTTGGGTGCTGGTAGCTGCGCCCTGACAGTGCACTGGGGATGATGGCATACCTGCCCTACGGACTGTCGCAGGAGGTGGTTGACCTTGATTTGTCAGCAAAAGGCAGGAGGGCCCGCAGGTGACATGTCTTTTGCCCTCAACGGGCAAGCCTTTGGGGGCTGAGCATAACAGGGACATTTCACTCCACAGGACTCCAAAAGTAGTGCCCAAATTGCGGAGTACGCACACAGACCGCTGTTGGAAGCAGCTTCAGCACAGGGACCAGAAAGAGAGAGAAGAGAGAGAAAAAGCTCAGATACAGGTTCCTCTTCAGCAGCAGGAGCAACTGCAAGGGGCACAGCCAGTTTGTTCATGCTGCCCATGGACACTGGCAATGTTGCTCTTCGGCGGCCCCTGGGCCTAGGCAGGATGTTTCCCAAATCCCTGTAGAATAATGTGCCACTTTTAACCACCAGCACAAGGACACAGCTACATGCCAGGACTCAGAGTTTTTCCAGTCAAGCCCATATTTCTTAACTTTGCTGTCAACTAAAAAAATGTTATCTCCCCATAAAATTAATTGAATCTCAGCAGCTGTCCTAATACTGTTCTCTTATGAACATAATTATGCACAGCATTCAGTATATCTTTTAATAGGCACAGACACAATATAACAAAAAGCATTAAGTTCTTGAGGATCTCTTAAAAATATCTAATCAACTACTGGTGCTACTGTGCCAAAAACTTCATGGAAATGGCAAATATTCAATAAGCTCAAGATCAACACCATCCTTCGCAGGGCACAATACACTGTTATCACTATTTGTCTTATTTCTGAGGACAGCTTTTCTACTACTGCAATTCTAGGCACACCTTCAGCTAGAAAAAGTTAGTGCTGCTCCTAAGAGGTAACAGTTCTCATTTTTGAGTCACCTACCTCTTTTCCTTTGGTGGCACAAGCATGTTTGTAGTGACACGATGACCTGATTGGAGAACTTATGCAGCTAAAATCCTAGGGTTTTTCTTACCATATTATTTTTAATTTGGATCAGTTGTTAAGGCTAACCATGTAGCAGGACCCGTGCTTGTATTTGCACAAGGGACAGGAGAAAAAGAAATAATAGCAGTAGGTTATGGTAACTGCCTAATTCTATGGCAGTGATGGCTTGTGCCAACTGGAGTTGTTTGCGTAACGATGGTTTCAGGAATATGAATTGTCCTTAAAATACCTTTATATTTCATTCGATCTGAGAAAAAGTATTATAAGTGTTCCCATCCACATAGCTTCACAAATATTCTCTGTCTAGACAGAAAAGATAGTCCTGCAAAGAGGAGCTGAAAACTTGTTTAGTTTTTGTGAATATATGCCCAGCCATAGTCCCATATCAAATCTTTATTTTACTATGATGACTAGAGACTCAATAATGACTAAGCTACTGATGAGATGTGATTGCTGCTTACCCAGCAGATCAATACTGTCTCACTGCCTCCTGATGTGGAGGGATGTATCCTGATAATATACAACTGTTTGATTATCTTACTCTTAACTGCAAGCTCTCTGCAGCAGGGTCAGTTTTTTGTCCTGTGGTGTACCTACCATGTAGGTAGCATGAGTTCTGCAGCTCATGGTCTGAAGTTAAAAAGAAATGTCTGGAAAGTTTACCCAATAAAAGTTGTACAATATTCACTAGAGGTGTCACATCTTCTAGTTGCCTCATCTAGACAACTGACCTTATTCTTGTCTTTTCTATTCTCCCATTTTGCTTGCTTTCTGTCCTATATACACTGAAGTACTGTTGCATACTAGGTATCATTGTGCAGTAATTCAGCTAACACAAACTTCTAACAGTGAGCAATTCAAGGCTATGTTATTATCTTTGCCCTTTATTTTCTCTCAGCTATGATTCTTTCCTTACTTATGTGTTTGTAGTCAAACACATGTATGCATATACATTATTTCACTGACTAGTGGAAAATTCTTTAATGATGATTGCTCCTTGTCCATTGCCTATATTTTTTTCTAAATTACATCAAATGTTTTTCTTCAACCAACACAATTTGTTTGTGTCCAAAGAACATAGAAGCAGTATGTTCTGCTACTCATGAAAATGGGAGATTTTCATCATGTTAGCAGCATACTGTGCCTTCATGCTAAAGAACCGAAAACCACTGTGTGACACAAGTCTAGCCCCATAAATGTGTAACCAGCTTTCAGCAGCAGCGCACTACCTAACTGGTGCAGAAGACAGCAACACATTTGGGGAAGCAACATTTCTGAATGCCAAACATACAGAGATGAGCCACTAAATCTTATGAATTATCCATGCAGAGCAGATAGAACATTTGCTTTCAAGGTCAAACAAGAAAGATCCTCTGACCTGTGTGGTAAACTACATGTTAATACATTTATCTGTCTTTGGAATGTAAGGGACAAAGTCAACACAGAGAGAAATGAACCAGTGGGGTAAGTCTGCCAAGCTACCAAAATCATTATGCCATCCGTTCTACTGGCATTTTTTATGTCCATGCAGGGCATACACAATGCAAAATAGATCTCTAATTCAAATGTGAGTTTCTTCCAAACTAGATTTTGGTATCAAATATATTTACATTCTTTGGATAACCCTTGATTAATTTTGTTTTACATACTGTTTTTTCGTATTTGTTTAGTCACCTCATAACTAATGCAACAGAAAGAGTAACATAAACCAATACTAGATTTTTTAAAGGGAAATTGCAGTAGTGTCTCATAAATGCTTCTACACTTCCCCCTGGCCTTCACCAGGCAGCATACTTAAAGCTGGCATGATCTTCTCAAAATAGTGTGTTTTGTTATGGTTGTCAACACTAACATTTAAAGGAGAACAACTCAGAAAAGAGGCAAGGTGGTCAATTGATGCCTCCTGAATACTTTGGACATGTAACACTCAAGTTTGGTTCCTGAGTCTGATGGGCTGTTGAAGCACAGCTCTTTGATGGTTCGAGAGAAGGCAATTGTACTACCAGGAGAGCAGATCAGAGAATGAATTCTGGCTAGGAATGTCAAGTTTAAACTCTCTAGTAGCGCAAAAGGGCTCAAAAGTGAATGCAAATCCATCCTAAAGCCCTTTACATTAGCAGAATAGGGTAAAAAGGTCTTATTGGGACTCAGAGAATCACAATTTCTCTTGCTTTTCTCTTGCTTTTCTCTTGCCTTGCCAGGAAGAATAAATGACTTGGATCCTTTACAGGGCACTGTCCCTGCCTTGCATTTCATCAGCCCCATCATAGGGAAGTCAGAATTTCTGACATTCCCCACTAGACTTTTTTCTCCACCCTGCAGTCACAGTGAGAGAGGCAGATGCACCTTTTCCATTCCTCCCACTACGGTATTGCAAAATCTGAGCTGAACCATTCACTTCTGTTAGAGGACTCTACTCAGCAACATGTGGTATGTGGAATGTACCAGTCTACATATATTACAGTTTTTCTAAATCATTGGGATGGGATTAGGAAAAAAAAAATCAACATTTGTATCTCTGATGACTGTAGAGTGGTAGGATCTTGCAACAAACATTTCAGACTATTCATCACTGTGCTTTTTGATATCTCTACACAGGCAGTTAGTTTAATTTCTTATATATCCATGTCATTTTTCTTTCATATTAATATTCCTATATGACAAGTACATTACTTCAAGCTGCTGAATTGATTTTTCAAAAGGAATCTTGGTTCACATAAATTGTTACTTCTCATGAAACTTTTCAAAAAATGGCCAGATTCAATTCCATCTCTTGTAAGGAGCATTGAGAAGTATACAAAAGTAGGAAAAAACTACAGGCTAGCAGAACCAATCATATTGTTTTTACAAATGCTTGTGAAAAGATAAATTAGTCACTAAAAAGTCTGATTAAGAAAACAAATCCAACAGCTCAATGTATTCGCTCCCCTGGGTGGTTCAAGTTCAGAAAACCAGCATACTCCTCAGAGAACCTGAAACTAAGGCTCTGCACTTCTGCTTTGCCAGAGGTACAGCATCTCTAGAAACAGTGAAAGATGTCAGTGCAGTGTCAGTCATATAGATGCTCTTTTTCTGCGGACACACATTAGAGAGAGGAGCACAAAGTACAACATTGCCCATCAGAACTTGTCCACACTGGGCCTATCTACTGAGCCTTTTAGATTTATTAGCACTTTAACACTGCCTGCAGCCAAAGTCTACTCATAAAATAGGTTCTGGCCCCATATAGGTCATTCTGTGATGTGACTGCAATTTATTCTTCCTATTTATTTCCTATATTCCCCTAACTACTGTCTTCTTCATTGTGAAAGGATTTCTTTCTTTTTTGGTGGTTTTTTTTCATTAAATGTTTTTGTCCTTATCTCTGCTTCTTTCCCCTTCTTGCTTTCCTTTTCCCCTTCCCTTCCCTTCCCTTCCCTTCCCTTCCCTTCCCTTCCCTTCCCTTCCCTTCCCTTCCCTTCCCTTCCCTTCCCTTCCCTTCCCTTCCCTTCCCTTCTCTCCTCTCCTCTCCTCTCCTCTCCTCTCCTCTCCTCTCCTTTCCTCTCCTCTCCTCTCTTCTCCTCTCCTCCCTTCCCTTCCCTTCCCTTCCTGTCCCTTCCCGTCCCTTTTTTCACTTTGCTACTCTAATCTCCTTCAGTTGCCACTGTCTCATCTCCAACTGCAATAAAGATTCTCACGGTGTATATTTTACTTTAATGAAGGAATTAACACTGAAATATTACAATATTCCAACACATACCTATAACTTTAGGATATCACCACGTAATTACATTATATAATGTGACCATGCCCTGTAAAACACTCTAGCTGCTCTTCATTGTATTGTTTAGCTCTCTTATCTGTTGTGTTTTGTTTAGTTTGATATGATACTGCAGAATAATAACATTAAAATTGCATGACTGTTGTGGTGGTAAAATACTACTGCTGTTGGTCAAGTACTAATGAAAAATGAATGCAATTCCTCACCAAATTTGGACTGTCATTTTAAAAGCAGTCATCTAAAACCAGGCAGTGTTTAGAAATGCATGACTACAATGTTTACCCATGAAGAAAACAGTGTTTCTTAATATTTCTAAAGAACCATATGTCTCTTTTAGTGGATCATACCAGTTTCTTTTGTGCAGGCCAATAAGGGTCATTAAACACCAATGGGTCTCGGAGTCCTTCTTCAGAGTCAATGACATTGTAGGCTTCACCAGGGATCTCATTTTCCTTCTGTACAAGATCTGCAGGGCAAGGGAGGCAAATGAACTATGAAGAACATAATCACTGCTTTTACTGTTGCTTTTTTCATCATAAAAATTCCATTTATTTAAATTCCATTAAAAAACACATTTGCCTGCTGAAAGCATAAATATATACTTTTGTTATATTTACAATTTTTCATTTTAAAAAAGAGTTTTGACATTCTTTTTGGAAAAAAATTAAATATTCTCTATAACAAATATTACACAAACTTGTTATACAAACTTCAGGCCAAAGCAAGTGGTTAACAAAGTAAATTCCTCTAGAACAGTTTCTCAGAGGTGGCAGGAAAATATTTCACAAGTACCTGAGAGGATTAGTAGTCTAAAACTCATTTTCAGAAGTGACTTGAGCACCAAGGTTCAGCTTTTCAAAAGTACCTGGGCCTTTAACTCACATTTTAATTTAAGAGAGTTAGACCCTCAAAACCTATGAGGATCTAGAATTCAGGATGAAAAGCCTTACTGAAAGTCAAGGGGATTTGGGTTATCAAAGGCCAGACTTCTTAAAAAGTATTTAGGAACTTAGAGGCAGAGATAGGTGCCTAGCTGGGGTTTTTTTTTCAAAGTAAAGTGAAGAGGGGTTAAGTCCCTAACACTCACTGAGATTAGTGTGCTCTTAGAAAGTGCTAGGTACACCTCTGCATCTAAATACCTTTAAAAATTCTTTTCTTGAATTGCTTTTGAAAGTGGGCTTTATCATCTGAATGCAGTGATTTATCCTATTCTTAATTCTCGACCTCACAAAGATTGCCCTAGACGTGCTTTACTCTGATAATTTTGTGTCATGATCTTGATGTAAATGGACAGGATTAGATAAAAAAATCTTATTTTAACAAAATTTAGTTGGTATTTGGATCCAGAAGTTCATAAAAGGTTGAGAGCTGACAATAACAGGCAGTTTTGCTCCACTGTGATCGTACTCGGGTGAGCTCTGTTCAGCTTCAAGAGTTCACCCTGTAAATGCTAAGCAGCCCACAGCACAAGCACATATGTATGAAGTCACACTGTTAGCAGTGCTAGAGTCTGATAATATGAATGACTAACTCGCTTTCACCATAGTTGCCACAGTTGGGAAGAAGATGAGAGGCAGAATGAAAAAGAAAGTTGCAACATGACAAAAATCTGGCAAGACGCGGTTTCGGATTTTGATTTCTGAGGAAGCAGAATTTCTTTCTGATTGCATTACAGCATGAATATCTGCAGCTCCGTTTTTTTAGCCACTGCTAGGTTTTTTTCTTGCTTTTATAACTGACTCATATAATTATCTTATATAAATATAAATGTCTCTGTAACAGTTCTCAGTATTCAGCCTTTAAAATGAATCCACTCTTTAGTACTGAGAACATTAGCTCCTTCCTGAGTCATATTTGATTTTTTTCCTGTACTGACTGGCTTCTGAACACACTGGCTGATGGTAAGCTTTGTCAGGAGATGCTGAGATATAAAGAACAACAGGTTACCTCATAATCTCTTCTTGTTAATGCTTGCTCTGGAGAGCACCTGCTGTCTTTAAAAGGGATTTGAGTGACCCAAGATTAAGAAGTCTCCCTACAACAATTACTGTTCTTATCACTGAAGAATACTCATACCAATGTGACATCTTCCTGATGGTTTCAAATTCACAGGCTGAGGGAGAGATAAGAGTCAAAGAACCATACGCTGTGCAATTATGAGACGACATCAAACCAGTCCAATACGATTCCATTTTGGAGAATAGTAACACTATCAGACTAATTGATTTCTGTCTGCAAAGTATCTATTAGGACAAAACACCCTCTGATTTCATTTAAAGAAATGTTAAAGTGCAATGGTGCTTAGAGTATTTCTAATCATCTTTCTAGTTCATCCTTGTTGGGCAGATGACATAATGGGCACAGGGAAGCTAAATGAATCACACGACCTAACACTGGCAATGTTTCAGAGAGGGTATTAAAACTCTAGAGTACTATTGCCAGTATGTCTTGCTTTGGTTTAAAAGATACAAAAGTATAGACTTCCGTCCTTATGAAGTCCAGTCAAGTTTGTGACATAAATAAAGGATCTGCTACCGCCACACTCATCATAGTATATCTCGTATTACTCCTCAAAACATTTTTCTAAGCCTGTTTAACCACTGAGCTCCTGTCATCATTACTTTCATTGACAATATTTGTGCAAAGCCAGTTCTTTGAAATATTATCCAAAGTCATCAATATTTTGAAAATTAATGTGGAAGGATGAAATTATCAAAAAAATGGTACCTACTGAATCTGCCCATCCTTTCTTCTTTCCAGCAATCTAGGCACAAATAAAGGACATGAACTGTAATTTTGTTTTTTCTCCTCCCCATCCCTTAACTCAGGATCCTTCAGAAGACGTCTTTAAGAAATAGAGAAAACAAGTATCAGACCTAAATATCAAATATTGTTAACTAAACTTCCAATTTAGTACTCTTTCATACTAACTGAGAAAGTGAGCCTTCTGAGAACCTTCCCTTGTCCAATCTGAGGGCATTTTGAGGTCTCCAGATGGCCAAACATCTTCTAGGTTATAGCAGTAATGTGTGCACCATCTAACTCATTTAGATGGCACCTGAACTGAAATGGAATTGACCTAGTGTTATTTCCAAGTAAAGAACAAACAACTAGTAGAGCTCACAGACTGGCTAGAAACTGAAATTACTTATTTTAAATCAGGTGCAAATGGTAGGTTTGCCGGAAGGAATACGTAACAGAAGACAACAGCGATAAAGGGTAATTGAAGATTATCATCCTGGATCCTAGGTGATGGAAAGCCAAGATGGCAGTTCGCTACAGCTGAAGAACATTTTTACTATCCCAAGTTGAGAAGACCAAATGGTTATCTGAGGTCCATTCACTTTTGCTTTGCTATGTTTAGGATTTCTCCAGTGGAAGAGAATACAGTTCACTGATTATAAACTCTCTATTTATAAACGCATTAGAATATTTTCCTTTTTGTGCTAATAACAAAGCTTGAAGCATAATCTCAATGTAACTTCAGAGCACATTATGCATAGCTGTCTTCTTGACTGTAGGACACCTGAAATCCATTGATTGTATCCACAGTGGTAGAAAAAAATGTGCAAACAGCAACCAAATTAATTAGTAAGCTGTAGCATGCTGCCAAAAGCGAAGATGGCTAAACATTAACTTTATTGGGGTGTCTGCATCTAACATCTCAATGAATAATATGTCTCCAGCACCACAGAAATTGCGTCAGCTACGCAGTGGCTGCGTCAGGACCTCAGTGGAATACGGTGATCTACTCAAACAGACAGATACAATGAGGTAGACTTCTGTTTGTCTGGATTGGGGACAGAAATCCAGACTCTTCCAGCGATCCACCGATCAGTTATTATACAACAAACCCCACCAGCTCCTTCACAGCTTGCTCAGCCTGCTGTGTCACTATGTAGTTAAGAAGCCTTTAATCTTCAGGCTGACATAGGCGCAATGAGTCTACAGACTAAAATTTCATACACAATTTGGATGGAAGCTAATTACTGCCTGTTATTCTAGCTGCTTTCCTCCAAGTAGAAGAATATGGGGGAAAAAAATCAAATGCATTGCCTTTACTGCTTCATGCTTTGTGCTATGAACTGCAGCCGTTAAAATGTTAGTACAAAAATAAAGCTATTTCTATGTTTCAAGAGTATAAAAGATTGTCAGGTAGTCATAAAATACTGCTCGTCAAGATGTATCCCTCAAGATATATGCTTAATTTACTCCAAATTAAAATTCTGCTCTCCAGGTTCCCAGCTGAGGACATATTTTTACAATTGTTTCCAGTGAAAAGTGCATTTTCAGATCTGAGCAACAGTCCTTAAAATGGGGCTTTGTGATACTGAAAATGAGCCCACTAAAGGCAATTAGCACACAAAGCTTTATGTCCATGTGTGTAACTCTTGAACTGCAACAGGACTATTCATATTGTGCAAAGTGAGTAACATGAATCAGCCTTTGCAGGTAACATCACTAATATCATTATAATATACTATTTAAAAATCAAACAAGCATAAAGATTAGCCTAAGTGAAAACTGTTGTTCATTGAGTATAACAGATCAAACAGAAGGAAGCAAATATAACAAGAGAGCCAGGAAAACCAGCAGTAAAATCAAAGGATGTGAACATGTATATAGCATGGTTTACCAGAGGCAAAAAAATGACAAATAAGCAAAGAGATAATGTGCTTCAAAATTCAATAATCAGAGGAAAATTATGACTTAATAAGGAAAATGATATCTTCCAAAAGTCATATTTGTGATATACAAGATATTTGAGCCAGATTCATACATATATTTTAAAAAATGGCAAACCGCAGATTTCAACAATAAAAAGCCTTTTCATAATCAGAGAATGGTATAAGAAATCTTGTTAATGAAACAGTGGCAGTGTCTCCTGTCACAATATCCTTTGATGACAAATTATGCTTCAAGGTGAGAGTTGAGTCAGTTGAGATTCTTATTCTGAATTACCCCATAGGAATCCATCTCTCTCTCTCTCTCCTGACTATGGGCAGACCCTGATGAGTTGAGAGCCTACGGAGTAAAGTCACCCTTTGCAACTTCTTTCCCACGTAACTGTTTTCTGGTTAATGTATCTATTTATTGGACACCGACGTAAGTACATCCATACATTTTTATTATTATTATTTTTTAGTTTGGAAAGGGACAAGCATTTTAGCACATTATTTCCAGAAAGTGTTTCTTCCTTAGAACCTTTTCTTATCATGTTCTGAATCCTACAACAGTGGCTTTCAGCATTTCTCATCGTGCATTCATATTCACCACCATTTCATCAAAAAAAAAGGGCAATCTTAACTATAGCTTTTGCAGGAGATTTTATCTGTTTCCAGATAACCCATTAACAGTTACTCCACATTGTACACTCAAAAACTGTTTCGCGTGTGTATGCTATTGCCCCAGTTTCGGTTCTAATTGGCTGACCAGATCAACTGAACTCAAACCAAACAATTTTCTAAAGGATGTTGAATTACAAAATAAACTTATTCGTGCATTATAGGAAACTTATCCTACAAGACAAGCTTCCTTTGCACATCAGCCTCACCCTTTCCCATCCATCTTCAAAAATATCTTTGGAATCAAATTTGCAGTTAGACTAGTTGCATGTACTTCTGACACTGAACCAGCAAAAATTGTGTTGCCTATCTCACTACAAGTTTTTAGGTAACTTACAAATTTCAGAAAGGTCAGGTTTGCTAGGAAATAAGCAGAGAAGAAAACAAGAACATAATCGTGCTGCTCTGTAAGTCCACTGTGTGCCTACATCACTAGTGCTATTTGCAGTTCTCATCACCCTGTCTCAGGAAGAACGTGAGTGATGGTATTTCCAGATGAGGAGACACTGGAAGTGCTAGGACTCTCCACCCAGAGCACTATTTCAGAGCCAGGGTCACTGGTCTAGCACCGATTTTCAGCGCAGAATACCGGAGCACTGCCGGAGACAGACTGCTGAGCTGCCGGGATCCTTGGTCTGACCCGGCATGGCAGCTCCCGCGTGTTTTAATTACGCAGCTATTCTCCAGAAACGACCAGAAGAAGCTTCCTCTTCATTTATCACATTGCCTCCTCACTTGCACTGAGCTTTATTTTTGAGGTAATGGCCAACCACAGCCGAGTGGGCCCCTGGCTATTCTAAATTATATCAAGGCTGAGAACACTGTAAATCAGGCAGGAAACTTTAATGCCACCTTTGGCCACAATGACCATCAATCCTTTATCCCCATTAGTCACAACTGGAATTCAGCCCAAGTGTCTGCAGTCTTAAACGAGATGATACCGTTTTTGATGACCAGTTTCCATCAGACTTAAACTAGTTCAGTGACAAAACAGCTCTCCTCCCCCACAACCCATGGAGGTGAGAAAAAAACAGTGAGAAAGAGGTTGTTCTCCATGAAAGAGAATTTATATGCAAAAAACTGTGTTCCTGCTACAACCAGCAATCTACGGCAGAATATTTTTAGGATACAGATAATTCTGGCTTAGTTCCACAAAATGAACGGTAGAACTGCCTCAATTTAATTACCACCCCATGAAGCAATCTGACAGCCCCAATGCAGTGCTTAGTAAGCATTTTACCTCAGACAGCTTGAAGATGTATTGTAGCGCTGAAATTACAATACGTACCATGACTTGTTCTGTCATCCTACTTTGGGAATGCAGCATGCTTGTCTCTATAATGAGCTGTCTGATATTCACCCATTTCACCTGTAGCAAACAGGAGTAAAACGTAAGTAACCATAAGTTGGCATATTAGTTGAATGCAAGCTAAAATATTCATTTTTGGCAGAAGGTTTCAGATTCTTTTAACTATCTAGACAAGTGTAATACATAATTTACTTACAATTACATTTTGAAAAAACATTTTGAATTTTCTAAATTTTTAATTATTACCATCTGGAAAAAAAACCAACCCACAAACCCTGTTCTCTCCTTCTCCATCTTGCTTCCTGCTTACGAGATTCCCAGAAAGTATATTAGGGACATATACTTGCTACTCTGCGCTGGGTAGGAAACTGGCTGGATGGCCGGGCCCAAAGAGTTGTGGTGAATGGAGTTAAATCCGGTTGGCGGCTGGTCACAAGTGGTGTTCCCCAGGGCTCAGTATTGGGGCCAGTCCTGTTCAATACCTTTATCAATGATCTGGACGAGGGGATCGAGTGCACCCTCAGTAAGTTTGGGAGGGAGTGTTGATCTGCTGGAGGGCAGGCAGGCGCTACAGCGGGACCTGGACAGGCTGGATCGATGGGCCGAGGCCAATGGTATGAGCTTCAACAAGGCCAAGTGCCGGGTCCTGCACTTGGGTCACAACAACCCCAGGCAACGCTACAGGCTTGGGGGGGAGTGGCTGGAAAGCTGCCCGGCGGAAAAGGACCTGGGGGTGTTGGTTGACGGCCGGCTGAATATGAGCCAGCAGTGTGCCCAGGTGGCCAAGAAGGCCAACGGCATCCTGGCCTGTATCAGAAATAGTGTGGCCAGCAGGAGTAGGGAGGTGATTGTCCCCCTGTACTCGGCCCTGGTGAGGCCGCACCTTGAGTACTGTGTTCGGTTTTGGGCCCCTCACTCCAAGAAAGACACTGACGTGCTGGAGCGTGTCCAGAGAAGGGCAACGAGGCTGGTGAAGGGTCTAGAACACAAGTCCTCTGAGGAGCAGCTGAGGGAACTGAGGATGTTTAGCCTGGAGAAAAGGAGGCTGAGGGGAGACCTTATCGCTCTCTACAACTACCTGAAAGGAGGTTGTAGAGAGATGGGGGTCGGACTCTTCTCCCTAGTAACAGACAACAAAACAAGAGGAAATGGCCTCAAGTTGCGCCAGGGGAGGTTTAGATTGGACATTCGTAAAAATTTCTTCACTGAAAGGGTTGTCGGGCATTGGAACAGGCTGCCCAGGGAGGTGGTGGAGTCACCATCTCTGGAGGTATTCAAAAGATGTTTAGATGAGGCCCTAAAGGATATGATTTATTGGGGGACTTGGTAATGCTAGGTTAATGGTTGGACCCGATGATCTTGGAGGTCTCTTCCAACCAGAACAATTCTATGATTCTATGATTCTATGTCTAACACAGAGATAAAATATGTATAACTATAGGGACACATATGTGTGTCCTATTAAGGAAATTAACTCTGCAAGAAAAAGTTTTCTCTGCTTAGTTCAAAAACCAAAGAAAAAACCCAATGTATTAAAAAAAAAAGCAATAGGACACTTTATAAAGCTTACACTAATGCAGTTCTGTAATGTTTTTTTAATAAATATATTTATGCTTGAAAATATATGCTAGTCTGCACTTCTGCAAGTATAATAAAATGATGTACCTTTATTAAAAAACAAAACAAGTGATCCAGCTTGTTTCCAGCAGAAGAAAGATTGAAACTTATTTATTCATATGAAATCTTACAGAGACAATTGAGTACTTTTATTTTCTTTTTAATTATGCTGTTACATCAGAATCAGACTGTGCCATCCTTCCTCTGGCTAAGCGATTTTTAGAAGGTGTGTAGAAAAGCAGTTAAGCCCAGGCTAAATTTTCAAACACCCACCTCACAGGAACTATTCACACCTATAAGAAGGCCCACCTAGAGCATCCAAGAAATCAGTGAATTTTCATTGACTTAATCATTGCCTTAACACCACTGTGCGTTAAGTGTCATAGATTGAATCCTGCTTAATGCCATCTCAGAAGCCATGAATTGTGGAATACAGAAAAATAATACCCCACATTAGCCATAGCAATAGCCTAAAAAAACCCCAAATCCACCTTTAAAATCGACTTAGTATAAATAAGTAAAGAAAAAGAACTGAGACCCTTCTTCTGTTTCTCTGTAGGATTCCAAGGAAAGAGTCCTTGCAACAAACACTTACAGGTAAAGAAAGTTTCAGATGTTATTAGAAACCTTGGAGTCCAGATCATACAAGTATAGGAATGTACAGTATCTGTAATACTATCAGTGTCAATGAGTTTAAGAAATGATTTGGAAGTTAATTGAAACTATAGGCTTGAAATGCCTTTATAATCCGCAGAATACCAACGATACATGAATGATCTGCCCATTTGTGCTCACCTTCCTTTTGCTGTTTACTGCACCTATGTTTGGTTGAGTCGGCGCTCTGTTCCCCGTGACTGCCTGGGAACGAGGGATCACATACTCAAAAGTAATTGCGCAGGTCACGCATCAGCCAAATTTTCTGACAGTGTGTACTTAACTCTTTCTGAAGACCAAGTTCTCCTTGAGATAGCTCAAGTTAAGAATCTAAAAGCCAAAAGGTCAAGAATCCTGAAACATTGAACTGAAACAAGACAAGCTAGATTACACAAAAAATCCGATGCATACAAAGTCAGAAGCAAAAATGATCCAATCCATAGATTTAGAAGTACAAATATACTTGAGAAAGATACCTTGTTATATGATATTTTTTAAAAAATAAGTGGAAACATCTGCAAGATAAAATATAGTTTTGATATGCCAGATGTTGGCTGCCTTACAAATCCCGTGTACAATTAATTGTCTTTGGGTCTTACCCATTATTTTGTGTATGAATTATTTCTCAAACTTTATTTTCTTTCTCTTACACAATATATCTCTTTATTTCTTTTAAAAATAGAAATGTTCAGTCACCTTTCTTCAGACTGACAGGGTTACAGAAAACAGAAGTACCTCAGGATTTAGAAAGCACTCCCCCGTCACTATTACTTGAAAGCAAGAGTTTTCACTCTCAAAGAGGCATAATGTCCAAAAAGAAACAATACTCTGAACAAAGATGAAAAATTGTAGATTACTTTCACAGGCTCTTATTCTACAATGGAGAAAATATCCACACTCTAGCTAGGCTTCTTTGAAAAGAATATTTTCCTTTTATATAGAGATAAAAAGCAAAGCTTTCAGGTCAGAGGCTATAGGGGAAAAGAGCTAATGTCTCCCCATGCTTTGATGTTACAAGTAGTCCCTCGTTACAGAAGTGTATTAGAGCTACTAGTAAACTGAGCCAGCATATTTAATAACCACTTTCAGTATGGGTGGTATATGGATTATTCTGTACACAACACAGCAAGAAAAGTCATGCGCATTACGAACAGACCTTTCTTTTAACATGTTAACATTACTTTAAAATATGGCATAGCTAAAAGGTAATGTGTGATTTATAGATCCCATAGGAAGACCTCTCTTTATAAATGTATCTGAAACAACTGTAGACAGCAAACCAGGATTAAGTGTTCCTCACAGTGAAATGTAACACACATAATCAGTTTTGTAGTGGTGTGTAATATCTGAAAACAGCAAATTTCAATCTGTGGAGCACTAAACACAACAGTGACGATTAATAGGAAATGAAGTCTCTGTTGCTTTTGGAGCTGAAGGACTGTAGATTGGAGGAGTCAGTCTAAAATAACATGGTCTAGTTCAGTTGTCTTCCACAAAATCTTAGGAGCAACAGCTGAAGGACCTAATGCACCCATTTGCATTGGTCCTAATGCGCCAATGCACCAATTTACTTGTTAACCCATCTTTTGGAACACTGTATCTCAAAATTCAGGAGATGCTGGAATGATGTCAATAAAGATTACCTTAAAAAATCAGTCCAAAATATTAATCAAATGTTTGGTGTTGTGTAGCACCAAGCTGTATAACAGTAAGAGATACCCTTAGAAAAAATTATTGAATTATTTTTAACATACTTTTTTTTTTTTTGTATCTATGTAAATTGAAACTTGCTAGGAGTACTAATCCTCAAATTAACAAAAAAAATTTTTATTCTCTTAGTTATTTGATATCCTCCAACAGACCACAACACACAAGAAAACAGAATTTCTGATTGAGTTTTGTATCATTTGGAAAATTATGCTTATTTGGATATTAGCGAAATACTAATTGCTGAGACCACTGACTATGCAAATATGAAAACTACATGAATACTATTTAGGTACCCTGTAGTTTGAGCATTGCTTAGTAGACAATCAAACAGAGAGATTGTCCACCAGAATCTCTCAAAATCTCAAGTAATCAGAAAGCTGAAATGCAATTACCCTACGTTTGAACTAGAGGCAGATATACACTCTGGCAACTTTTCTTGTCAGAAGTGCCTATGGGAACTTCTGTAGCAGCTCCAGATTTCAGCCAGGAGAGAGCCACCGCAAGAGGGGTACCAAGGGTTTGTGAAGGACTTGCACTAGGGAATTTCTGCAGGAAAGGTGGAACAGATTCGAAAGAAATAGAAGAAATGCAGAAAGGCTGGGAATAAGAAAGTGAAAAAGAACATGAGTTCAGGGGCAAGCTAAGAAAAAGGGGATAAAAAAGCTAGATATATGAGGAGTAGGGATAAAGAAAGAAAACTGCAAGAAAATAAAAAATGAGGAACCTTAAGTAGAGAGGAACAAGGGAAATACCAGTCTCACTAAATGTTTCCGGGTACAGCAGCAAAGAAGCAAATCATTCTCCCCGTAGGTTCAGGTACCTGCCACAAAAAGTCCAGGCGGAGTTTTTGAGCCTGATTATTCTTAACAGATTTCTAGATTACATTGTTAGCTTTGTAAGTTTTGTTTATAAATATATTTAAGATGTATGATTCACTGGAAATATTGGAGAACACGATGTCCTAAATAACAGCAGCCTTTCTACGCCCAGTTTCCACATTGGTAAGATATGTTTGAACCGATGGCATTGGCTTCACACCGCTATGAAATCACCCTACCCCTCTGCTGGAAACTACATCTCTGAAAGCAGAGCTGTCTGAAGGGAACCCACCCTCCGTCCCTCCAGCTGCAAACCAACTGCACTAGCGTGAACTCACCTTCTGAGACAGTATAAACTCTTCACTATATAGACATAACCATATGCTACACGGATAATGGGCGCAGCAGAAAAGGCTCACAAGCCCCATTACAATAGCATCAGGAGCAGAGAGTTGTAAACCAGTGTCCAAAACCACAGCAGCTGTATTCATCAGAGGATCTCCTGAGGTGCCTGACAGCTTTTAACAAGTGAAATAACAAAAAATGCAGACCTGCTTTTTCAATGGAAGGTATTATACACAAAGGCTACATTTTGCTTCTCTGAAATGATTGAAAGTGCCGAAGTTATGCTGGACTATGTCCTGTTTTCTGTTTCAACATTTATTTTGGAAATCTCCAGATTTTTCCAGATGTTTCCAGGCTACCTCCTTAGTAACATTTGTGAAACACTTAAAACCTCTCTGCTCTGGTCTGCTATTTCTTCATCCTGCCTCCACACCAATTTCTGCCTTACTGCTGAAGTATCTGTGCAATGGCAGGTGGGTTCCCCAATCCCTTTCTTTTTCCATGTGTCAGTGTGCTGGTCTCGGCTGGGCTAGAGTTAATTTTCTTCACAGTAGCTAGTATGGGACCATGTTTTGGATTTGTGCTGAAAACAGTGTTGATAATACAGGGACATTTTCGTTATTGCTGAGCAGGGCTTACACAGAGTCAAGGCCTTTTCTGCTCCTCACCCCACCCCACCAGTGAGGAGGCTGGGGGGGCACAAGAAGTTGGGAGGGGACACAGCTGGGACAGCTGACCCCAACTGACCAAAGGGATATTCCATACCATATGACGTCATGCTCAGCATATAAAGGTGGGGGAAGAAGGAGGAAGGGTGGATGTTCAGAGTGATGGCGTTTGTCTTCCCAAGTAACCGTTACCCGTGATGGAGCCCTGCTTTCCTGGAGATGGTTGGACACCTGCCTGCCGATGGGAAGCAGCGAATGAATTCCTTGTTGTGCTTTGCTTGTGTGCACGGCTTTTGCTTTACCTGTTAAACTGCCTTTCTCTCAGCCCACAAGTTCTCTCACTTTTACCCTTCTGATTCTCTCCCCCATCCCACCGGGGGGAGTGAGCGAGCGGCGGTGTGGGGCTTAGTTGCTGGCTGGGGTTAAACCACGACAGTCAGTGTAACTCTACTCCGTTTAGATGGCAATATCATCTAATACCATTAGACTCATTTTCTCCCCTTTCTTTTGGGGAGGCCCTATGTGGACCCCATTCCAGCTCCCCAAGCAGGACCAGAAGGAGCAGGTGTGGGTTTCCAGGTGGGAAGTGTAAGCAGGCTGATTTTTGTGTGCAATTCGTGGCAATGCGGGGTGCAGTCATAAGGATCCCTGGCTGGCTGGTGTGCTTTCTCCCCCAGAACACTTCTGTTTTGCCCTTGTTTACCCTTAAACCAAGAGCCAGTGGGAACAAAGACCATTCAGTGTATGTGTTTGGAAAGAAACACGAGAGAAGGCTCTACTGCTAACAAGCCATAGTGATGAGAGTTTCTTTAGTGAGCTATGTGAATTATAAACAATATACTACTGCCATGTGTTAAAAAAGAACAAGGTCACTAGTGAGAAAGAAACTAACTGTTATTCTTAAAAGACAAAGTCAGGAGATGCAAAAGGGCATACATCATTTCCCTCTGAAATGGTATGATAAAATGACAGCAAAAATCAGCTTAGAAGCAACACGTGAACTAGCCTTCTGTGCCTCCTGCTCTCTTCCTTCCAAGACTAAATGGATCTGTGTCTCTCTTTTGTCACATTGTTGTAACTTTCATTCAGTCTCCCCACTTCACCTTGACCGCATCTGAACAGTGACAATATGTTTCTTGTTCTTCACACTTTTCCCAGCAAGGATCACTGACAGCCTCTTACTTTGTATTTTCTCAGCTTTTGAGGCAGTGATTTTTTTTTTTTTTTCTTTTCCCCCAGCCATCATCATTGCTATTTGAAGAGAATTTGGTTCAATTTCCATTTTAAACATGAAATATTTGAATTAGCTCATAATGTCTCCCAGCTTGCAGAGGAAAGAGCTGGTCTTTAAAAAAGAAAAAAAAGTTTTATTTTTTTCAAAATAAAAAATGAAAAGCTGCAGAATAATCTTAAATCATTTTACACTGCACATAAAACTTGAAAATAATGAGAGCTCTTCAATTTAGAAATGACTGGGGTTCTAGGCATATGAATCAGAGAGAGCTGTAAAATTATTAGAACACTACAGCATCTTTCGTAAGCATTTCAATGCAGAGGTGATCAAAGATTCTGGACTTGCAGAGCAATTTACTTGGCATTTGCAGGAAAGCCTCACTCTTTCAAACTGAAGCACTCTTAACAATATGAAGAACTCCAATAATTTTAAATTGATGTATACCATACATGCCTAGAAATCCAATTTAGTCTTTAAATAAAAACATTATAACTTCAGAAGTATGAAGGGCCCACCCACAACATAACAGCAATCTAGCCTTTCCAATTCACATGTCAATTCAGCCTAGCTGTTATTTCTCCCATGCTAGGTTTTTCTGGCATGAGGAATTGCTGAAAACATTAGAGACGAGTATTTGTTTCTTTTAACCCTATCCTTCAGGCTCACTTTCTGATTATCTATGATTTTTTTTCCCAAATCCACTGAACTTCTGGACAGTCTCAGATTGAAAGCTGATTTGCAAGGTGTAAATGGTATTTTTAAATACTTTTAAATACTGCAGATTAAAAACAGAAGACAATGTTTATGCCACATCAAAGATGTAATACATTCTCAACCAAAAACTTAATCTGGCTGAGCTTAAGTTTGTAAATAAGTGTATCTATATTTAATTTAGCTGAGTTTAGGTTTGCAAATAAGTATATCTATTCTTAAGGGAAACATAAAGTACATTGAATTCTAAAACAATATTGATAGAGCAGGAAAATAAAATTAAGTCTAAAATTTAAAAATTACATCTCAAGTATACATGAAAAAAATTCATGAAAAGTCCCCTGAGCAAGCGAGGTCTTCTGATGACCCAGCAAGTTCTCTGTGACCTCCATGCAAATTGTCCTTCTATGTAAAACAGACTCCTGCTACCAGTCAACTTGTGAAGTCTCTCAGTTTCACATAGCAGGCAACCACCTTTCCAGTCACACTGGCCAGAGCAGAAACCCTTCCTGTAGCCCATAAGGCTTGTGAGTGGTCACAGGAGAGCTATTGTCTATAGAAAATGAAGTTTTCCTTACTGACACACATGTAGGACTGTGTAAGATGTGTATGAGACAGACAGTGATATTTCAGGTTAGATGCAGTCTTGGAGTTCAGTTCTGAAAGTATCATATTCACTTCTAACTAGGTGCTATAAAGACATCAGCACAAGTTTGGATACACCTTGGTAACGCTGGGGATGACCAGTGCACCAGAAACAAGGAGGTGCAGGGGATCGATCAGACCATAAATGTTTTCCTCAGGCTTTAAAACCGCACCGAAGTTGTTTTGTTTCATGTAGGAGATGCAGGTGATGCATTGCTGGATGGAAAAGCCCCGGACAGCATAATCCACTTTTGTGACAGATGGATAAGGTTTGCTGCCATTATTTTAGATTTTACCAACTGAAAGTAGCTTCTCCAATGAGTAGCATGCTAAAATGCTTTTAAGTTGGAAGGAACTTCTGGAAGTCATCTGGTGCAACCCCCAACTCAACAGAGAATCAACATAGATCAGGTTGCTCGGGATTTTGTACAGTCAAGATCTGAGTATCTCCAAGGACGTAGTTTTATAAATCACTAATGCTTCTTTATGTTCTTTATCTTTTAAATTGCAGTATTCTAAATTTAGGAAATTTTAGATTTTTCTATCTGAAAAGTTGATAGCCAGGCCCATTTCTAAGCATAGAACATATCTATGAAATATTAATGTGGTGTAAACCAATGCATATGCCCTTGAATGTTTTTTAGTACTGTTGGAGTTTATGTGATCTATGATAAGAAGTCTGTTCTGTTCCCCATGGGCTATAGCTTAGCCTCAAGACTTAGTGGATGTGTGACTTAGTGTAAATTTAGTGGAGACTATGATGTCTATAAACTCTTACAAAATGTCACACAAAAAAAAGTATTAGTAGACTTCCACCTCAAACTATGCCAGGCTCACTGTCAGACAGCAAAAGTGCTTACAAGTATCCATCATGATGTTCTCAGGCTTATAAAATTAATTTAGCCCCTTGTGGTGGAGATTGACACCAGCTAGCAGAGGATGCATTTTAAAGTACGTGTTCACTTTTCTTGAAAATAGAAAAGGACACTAAATCACTCCAGAATCTTTTAAACAATGAAACCTGAAGTACCTGTAACTGGACAAATTTGTGACAAAGCTTGAGGACCAAGCCACAAATGTTGGACACAAAATTGCATATTTCACATGCATCGTCATTATTTTCTACCAGATTTGACCTTCCTTTCCCATATTTGCTTTCTGTGAAGTTTGGAAGCAAACTTGTTTTGCAAATCTTAGAAGAGGAACAGTAGTCATGGCTTCAAAAGGGAAACTATCTATGTGTTCAGTATTAAATGTAGATGCAGTCAGAAAAAGTAGAAATATTTCAAAAAAGCAAGTATTTTCCAATGCCTAAATTCTTTATAATTTTAACTGCAGCCTTAAATGACATTTAAATGTATATAATGTATATAATTTATTTCAGGAAAAACTATTTTAGCTTAGTACAGCATTTAACTTTGACACTCATTGCTGAAATAAACTATATGGGAGAGAAATGTGTTCCCATCTTTCCTGAAGCTGTTTTTGGCAGTCTTCTGTAAGACAAGGTTGTCCAAACAAAAGAGAAAAAAAGTTCATGCCATCACAACTATTTTGTGTAGTAGCCAGATGCCTCCTATTATTTTTGAGTCAAAATCTCAAATGTTCATGACATGACAAAAATCTGGAAGTCTTAATCAATAGCTAACTTTTCAGCTGCCTCAGTGTTGAAGATTATTGTTCTGCTTTGAGTAATCAGGTACGTAAAATTTCCCTTTATGCGTACAGCAGCTATCTGAAATCAGCTGCCTTCAACCTTTCCAGAAGCCTCAGGCCAGGAAGAGTAAAAGGTAAATGATGTCAGAAAAAGTGTCTAAGCTCAATAAGCTCTATTACTAAATAGATTTCCCTTTAGGATTCCTCTCAACCTCTTAATGTGTTTTAAAAACTAACCTGTCTAACATCCTAAAGTTTTAAAACATGGTAACACATTTTTTAAAATACCATTTTTCAATACTAATTTGAGAAGACCTTGAACTAAAAAGAATGATCTTTTATAAAGCATTTACTGCTTTGGTTTTAAAATGTTTCTGTACACCGAGAACAGAAGGAACAGCCCTGAACAAGGAAAATACTCATCCAAGTTAAAACCAGCAGCTATCAGTTGTGTTTGCTGTAGTTTTCTCCAAAAAGCCCATTTTCTGTTGGCTTTGGTTTGTTTTCACTGCCTATTAAACTCAATGGAAACAGAGTATGTTTTGCACAGTCCCATAATTCAAAAATTCTGAAAGGATTTCACTGAAGCTTCCCAAATAAATTCTTTGGTTGCAAAGAGCACCCACGAATAGTTACAATTTCAGCCCAAAGACTGAGGGCTTCACACAGTCATGAGCGTATGGCAACAGGAGCATATGACACAAACCATTCAGGTAATCCAACCACGGAGGACTTCATCACGTGTCAGCAGTAAAGAGCGTGTTATATTGTTCCTTAACAGTACGTGTAGGATATCTGATTTCTTGTACAAGAAGTATAATCCTGCTTGTAGGGCACTTCCTCCAAAATAAAATCACATCCTCCTGCCTTTTTCGTTGAGTATTTCTTTCCAGTTAGTTCTGTTAAAAAATATTAAATTGAAACCAACAGCTCTTTTTCTCTCTTCCAGATAGATAACGTTGGAAAAAAACCCACAAATGCCAAACTATGAATTCTTAGGACCAGGGAGGGCTTTACCCCAGAGGTGAATACTAATGAGGATATGGAAGCACTTATAATAGAAAGTATCTGCATGCTTACCTACAGTGACCACTCTTCAAACCGTCACAAAGTAGAGTTAGTTTTGCAAACTGACTTGCATTCTACCAACAAACTGAATACAGTGCCTATTTTTCAAGCCTTCTTCCAAGACCTTAAAACTAGAAGTAAATTATGTTATATTTCTATGAGATAAACTTTCCCATACTTCAATATACTTATTTATATACATATTTAAATTGTGATACTTTCTAAATACTATAATTCCCATATTAAAGTAGATAACCTTGAGACCATAACGGCAAAGAAGTACTGAAATTTGCACCTAGTTTAGTCCTGAAAACCCTCACGGTAGTCGGCAAGAATTTACAGAACCTGGGCGAAGATATAAATATATGTAGTTATTTAGCATTTAGATTCTTGATGCAATGCATGAAGCAGCATACACTAGTGGGTGCTATTTTTAATTTAAGAATTCCTCCTCTATCATGGAGATAAATCCTATACTGAAGGTGCTATTTTGCCATTTCCTTTATTTTTAATTATAAGCAAAACAAACACGACCTCTGAACATCTTTGTTATTACTGTGAGAAAGGAAAGGGGAAAAATAAGGAGGGTGGGACAGAGCATGCAGGAAGGGGGCATTTTTGACAAGTTGCATGGTTAATATAAATGGATATTAAAGTTTTTGTAAAAGAAATTTCAAAAGGAAAGGAGATGTTTGATAGAGGCTGTGTTAGCCAGCATACCAGTCACTGGAACAGAGTATTTACTCCTTGATGATTTACTCCCGGTGTGGGAGGGGACGGAAGATTATCTAACTGTTAATGCTTCTCACTGAACATAGGAAATGAAAGATTAAAAATAAATAGCTAGAGGAGATTCAAATGGGGCACTTTTACTACCACTATGAGATGCTTCTTCACACTGTAATTCTTGAGACACTTTTTCTGAGCCTGAGATTCACTGCACAGCAACTACAAGGTGAGATCCTATTGCCCACGTTCTTTTTTTCCAGTTGGTCTCCCTCTCTCTGCACTTTTGCTCCTCCTGGATCTTTGGGCATCTACCCACATACAAGAGAGTCTGCAACTTCTGGCACAGGCAGAAAATGATTTTTTTTCATTATTTATCAGTGATTGCCCTCAAAATACTCCTGGGCAGGGTGAGAATGGTCCTTCGGTGTTCCTGAGATCACGTCTCTTTTCACAGCTACCTGGCTGGTACCATCTGAGTTGAAGAACAGTATATTTTATATTGTAATATATTACATTTCTTTCCATTCTATTTGCCTTTGCAGTGAGATTTCTCTCCCCTGATTTTAACTATCTAAAGGTTTCACAACAAACTCACTGCGAGCTGAGAGACAAGACCCTTACAATGACATATTTACACACAGGTGTCTATAGACACATTGAATAGCTCCTGAATTATGGGGCCTGGTTCAATTGACCACACATTGGTATCTAATGCCATTTGACATGTCCTGGGGTATCCAAGATGTATCTGACAGGTCCACAAAGATGACACAAGACATGCAGGAGACCTGCATCCAGAGTGGGCCATTCCACAGCATCTCAGATACTGCCAGACCCTGTGAGAAGGCAGCGGAATCAGGCCCCTCATCAAAACAGTCAGTCGTGTTCAGAAAATAATTCATTACCAAGTACGATATCTGAATTACGGTGAGCTGAATAGCTCTCTAGGCCCTAGTGACTGTACATCCACTGACTTAATGACAGCCTAACACCTAGCACATAACCTAACCGTAGCAGGATTTAGGAACCTTAGTGGTAAATGTCTGGGATTGGGAGCTGAATCTTGCCATAGTTGTTTAGGTTCCTTTCTCTGTTATGGAAAATATTAAACCTACCCAAAGCACAATTCAGTCTATCTGAAAATTTAAGTCTAAGATGGGTAGGAGGATTTACCACTTGGAAGTATTCCCCCTCTTACCCAGTGAGTTTGAGCTGGGCTGAGGTAACTGCCATAAACCAAGAGAGTGCAAACCACCTGACATTATGTATACTGACTGCAAATGTTGCAAATGAAGTTTTGAGGTAGAATCTTACAATGATCAATTACATATTTTTAAATATTTCTATTACTTTTAATACACCTGGATAGCAGTGACACACTCAAGAAACTGATATACAGTTCTTCTTCATCGTACAGTGGTTATTCTGACACCTTTAAAGTTTGATGTCATCAAAACAGGACTGCATTTAACCTGAATCCTTCTTTCACTCTGTTCTTCTTTAACCACGTGGATAGTTTATATACATTTTTCACTAACCCTTTTGATAAAATAATAACATTTTTCTTGTCTGCTCACAGTAAAGCTTAATTTTTCCATTTAAAATATCCCTCATTAGTAACTCCTACAAATCCAGACAACAAATCCGGTTATTTCAGAAATAGAAAAGCATACTTAAATTGGATTTTAGAATGATAAACAACAAAGTATCCATGTCATTCTAAGATTAAAAATCTAAATAGTAATTCAAAAGAACTGATTAAAAAAATTACTCCAATATGAACTTGCATGCCAAATTTCAGCACAACTGAATTTGTTTCAATTTATAAGTATGTGCAAATTAAACCTTTGTCCACTTCAGCATACAACAGTTAACATCCAGCATTATTTTACAGAAGATGATAACATAATTCTAAACTGAAATACAGCCCTTATTCAAAACCAGATGATTTCCTAACAAATTGTTGATCTTTTATTTTACTTCCCTGCTTTACTTTTTTTTCAAGCTTAATGCTTTTTCTTCTTCTCCTTTCTCGTTCTTCTATCCACTACTCTTCATTTTTCAGTGGTTTAAAAGGTAGGAAGAAAAGAGTGGTGTTTGAGGCAGAGAAAAAAAGGAAGGAGATTTTTTTAAAAGGTTAAAAAAAAAGCTAAAATAAGGCTGCAGATTTTCACAACTGAGTAATCAGATGAGGTCTCCCTCAGTAAATAAATACCCCTTAAGATGTGAGTAATGAAAACTGCTTCACATTGTTAGTGGAAAATGTATTCCTCTACCAGACTCATCCATCCATCAGATAACAACAGAAATTTAAAAAAGAAAGGGGTTGTGGTGTGGTCGGATCGGCAGGGGAGGAGGGCTGCAGGACGGAAGATGAGCTGAGGATGGTTTTCCACACGTGCCCCTCCACTCGTGGCAGAGGCTGTTGAACGCTTCCTCAGCTCTCGTCTGCCGGAGCTCCATGGGAAAACCGATGCCCATGGGAGTATAAACCATCATCCAAAAGGCATCAGCACAAACCCAGGCTTAGTGTGCTGAGTCTTTTTGCTTCTTTGACGGCTAAATTCCTCTTGGATCTAGAATAATTCTCCATTCATGACAGACTAGGAGAAATTACCCTGGATTTTAAAAATCAAATTTTGTTGAATTCGGTTTCAGTATATGTTTGCACAACTTAGTTTGAGTTGAAGGATCTTCAACTAGAAAGAAGTGCATATTTCTCCTTGCTAGTAGATGACTCACTCAACAAAGTTACTAAACTGGATGATAAACTGGGTAGTATACTGACTGATGGTCAGTGTAAGGCCAGTCTTTACGTTTCAAGCACATGATCATAAGGTACTCGGAGATTTTGAGCAAGGTATTTCACATCCGTGAATAAAGAAAATCTCAGAAGTTATAATGCTGCCAGATTTGACTTAATTTCCTCCTCCACCAGCCCCTCCACCTTGTACAAATGTAGGAAGAAACATCCCAGGGATACGAAAAAGTGCGGAAGACCCTGGGTCCTGAGCTGCCTGATCCTGCCCTCTGGTCTAATGGGCGCTATGAGGTCAATGCGAACCAAGATAGCAGCTCTTTAACTTGCACGGCGGTGGGGCGGCTGGGAAGCCACGAGCCCTCTCTGCCACACCGGCAGCCCCTGTGACCAAACCGGCACATTCCGATTGTGTGAGCTAATTCAAGGCAAGCAGCACTCGATTTTTTTTTTTGTTTTGAAGGTCAACATAGACGCACGAACAAACCCAAGAATCACTCAGAGTTTGCGACTTTTCTGCCGCAACCACCAGACCCCCATGGTCTGAGAGACGAAGAGCGAGGAACGCTCGAGGGAGCTGCTCCAGCCGCAGGGGCTGAGGGCTTCCGAAGTTCCTCCAGTCATTCTCGTGACAGAACCAGCAGAAACATTTCAAGCAAGTTTCACTAAGCCAGCAACACGTTTGCAAAAATATTTCATTTTCTCCCCAATAAAACGAGTAATAAAACTTTGAGGCCCACATCGCAGGGTGGTTTTTTGTCCGGTGGATATTTTTTTTTACCCATGTCGCTGCAAGATGTATGCAGGTAGATGTACAAAAGCTCCCGGGAGCAGAGAATTTTGGAAGGCATCTTTGCCAAGGGTCCCACTATCTCTGCGATTTCACTGCCCTTCTCTAATGAAGAGGTCAGGGCAGAAGCCGCTGGCTGAAGAGAGCCGGCCACCGTTCCGGCAGCACGAAATAATTTATCGCAGGGGAGGTTTGTCAGCCTTCACAGCCGGACAGACGGCGGGCGGGAGAAGGCCAGCCGCCCCCCAGCAGCTCCCCGGCCCCTCGGCGAGCGAAGCCGGAGGGTGTCGCCGGGCGGCCCCCTCCCACCCTCCTCTCCCTCTGCCCCTGCCCCTGCCCTTGCCCCCCCCCCGGCTCTCTCTCCCCCCCGGTCCCACGGGAAGCGTCGGCGTTGACAGCAGCCCTGTGTCACTCTCCGTCCGACTGTCACTCTCACTTCGGCCGCTATTATCAGCGGTAAGCCGGGGCAGCCCCCAGCCTGGCAGGGCTGCCGATCCCTATCGCGCCGGCTATAAGCTGCCCCTGCCATGAACCTGACTGCGGGCTGGGGGGGGGGGAGCGGGAGGGGGCCGGGGGGGGGGGTGGTGGTGGGAGAGGCGCTGATACAGTTTGGTTTCTTTTCTTATTTTCCTAGCCTTTCTCTGGCGCTCAGTCTTTTGTGTCAGCTTTCAGAAATGCTCTGTTTGACTGGCAGCCTGTCACAGATCAGTTACCACCTAAAGCCGCTTGGCAGGGAGAGGTGACGGCCCAGGAAGGGATCTAAGTGGGTTTATCAGTGCTTCTTTACGCCTCGTGAGCTCCTTGACACAAAAGGAAAGGGTATTAAAGATCTAAAGCGAGCCCAAAAGCGTGAAAGCTCCTTATAGGCTGCAAGATGTGGATGTGACTAAATTTTTAAATATTTTGAGTTGATGCTATTCATTTTGCCAATAGAGTAGAAAGAATTTTTGTTACAGAAATGAGTGTATGTTCCACTTGAGTGAGATTTGGAAAAGGGAGGAAGTCCCTAAATATGTGCTCGGAATATTACAACTACCCTGTATTTACAATCATGCATCTGTTTTGAATATATATAAAATCTGACATATTCCTTTTTTTAAAAAAAAAAACACCAAACACAGTCATTTAGCACATGCAGTATTCAATTTCCTGCTACTATTGCTGAATTCATTTAGGGGGGTTGTGTTTAGTTGTTTGTTAAAGTTTAAACATTATAACGTAGTAAGAAGGGTTGGCAATTTTCAAATCCTATAAATGGTAAGCATGGAAAAGGTCCAGAATTCATTAGGTATATGCCATATCTCCTTTCAAGCTCTTTTATGCATGGATTATTGTTAAAAAGTAGTGTATTTTTAGCATGCCAATGGCTTCTCACAGCACATTACTACAACCATAATGGTTACACTATAGGCAGCAGCGCACAAAGCCTTTTCCTTTGTTCCTAATTTACCACATCTCAAACTCTTTTATTGTCTGATTTAAATTAAAACACAAACATTTCTATGGGAGACAACATCAGCAAGGTGTACGATTTGGGGGTGATGAAAGATCAAAAAAGCCAGCCTACAACCTGGTGGTCAAAATAGGCAGATTTTTTCGTCATCTACTTTAGGGAAATTATATGTATTCTAAACCTCACATAATCAGAGGGTCATATTCCAGCCTTGGTGAATGTTAATGAGAGTTATACAGAGATCAAGAATTGTCATGTTCAAGATTACTTTTTTTTTTTCATGTACTCAAAAAAGATGGGACACGTTTATATATTCATTTATATTTTTCGTGGGTTTACCTGATTCATTTTGAAAGAAAGTTTTTACAGTGTTTGGGATCATAATAACATGTGTGGGGTTTTTTTCAAATACAAAAGAGTAAGTCTCAATCCTTCTTCTCTCGGTTCTGTATAGTCACCCAACTTGTTTTTCATGTCATTATAGCCCCTCCTAGCCTTCACATCTGCTGTCTACCATTTTCATTGCTTATAAGCAGCAGGTGAATGGCCCAAATGAAAGATTTAACAAGCCCTCAGCAGAGCTGCTGCCCTGAAATTTCACTCCCCTGCACAATGCTCTTTCCCTCTCTTTGTCTGAAGTAAAAAGAGTTTTTCTCGGACCATTGTCTTGACGGTTGGCTAATATTGTCATCCTCTATAAAGTTCTGTAAGTGGGTACTGAGCAGGATAAAGTGAGTATTGTTAAAATATTTTCATGCTATTTCCTCGAATTTGTAAGGCAGGCAATTTAAATCATCCTCCCACCCCTTTGCGATTAGAAACCTGCAGAAACTTGGGAACTGTTTATTGATGCAAATACTAAAACAGCAAATTAAGTGCCAATATTTGTACCAAGAGTGCTTATGCATCCATCTTTTCAGAGTGCACAGAAAATACTAAAAGTGCCTACCAGACCAATGAAAACTGAACGCTCAGTTTTTCAGCAGTTATGATTAAATCCTGCAGCAAACAAAGTTTGAAAAGGAATAAATCTAAATAACTGAAAATATGGGGAAATCACAATACACTTAGTTGTTTTATCCATAACTAAGAATATCTAAATTTGTCTTTTTTTTTTTTTTTGTCCTGTGCATAAATGACCAGACTTTCAGTTCATTCCCAAATACACTTGCAAGCACAGCACCACATCTCATGTCCCCCAGATCACCCAGCGAGGACCATAGCTTCTCAAGCCATATCAATAATGAACTTGCTACTTCCTCTGCAGGTTAACCAGAATGATATACCAACAAGCCAAACCGATTACCTGTGAGGTGGACTGGGGCAACAAGAAAACCCAAACTCATCACAAAATTCACTGGGGTAGTATGTCATCAAAATGAAGCTTTTAAGAGGCCTAAACTGAGATTTGAAGATAGGAGTTTGCTAATATAAAGCCTAAACTTTAGGTGACACCTGATTGTATCCCAGGCTATATGTACTACGGCACAATGAGCTCTACCTTAAATAAGCTTAGGACTAAAATTAGGTTAAATTTATCGTTGCAAAGAATAAGGGGCAGTGAGAGACTTGTCAAAAGCATACGCCGCAGTTGCAGGCACCCAGCGCAGCAGCTGGGGCCTTTGGGAGCACTGGAGATGCAGTCCCCTACAAACACATGCACGTTGTTTGGCGTGCCTTCAGATGAAATTCGCATGTACTGGTCGTAATACTTTCTTCGTAATATTCAATATTCAAAGACTAGATGTCAAAATGTCCAAGTTAGAAGCATTAGTGACTTTTAAAGCTCTATATTGCAGCTTGAAATAAAAGTATTTACTATATTCACTGCAGGCATTAATTCTTAAAGTACATACCCTTTCTCAGATTATCCGGGAACATCTAAAGCAAAGATCTCTCTCAGCTTGAGGGGTGATATGTTCTCTGCTTCCTGAGAGCCCAGCACCTTTTGGGGAAAGAGGGGCCGGGAATCCTGGTTTTATTTGTATTTATGGACAACCTGAGGCATTGGTTGTGCTAAACTAGAGTCTGACGGGTGTAGGGGACTTCTGCAGCAATACTGCCAAGTTGCTGGTGATTGATAGGGAACAAACTGATGAAAATAAGCACCAAAGCCACTGCTCTGCAGCTGTTACGTGGAAGGATCCTTTAAACCATTCCGTCTGGAAAGCTACGTTTAACACTCGCTTTAGTGTCCCTTTACACTGCTAGTGTGGTGCAATGGACTTCGGTATGGGTAAGAATGCGGCTGTGGTGCTGAACAAGGGAAAAGGAAGAAAATGTTGTCTGTCTCTCATTATTTTACTTCCTATTTCAGTCCTTGGCCTTTATCAGGGCTCTTGCAGCATTTTTCCCTCTTTACATATGAGGTTTTGCCTATAAAGATAAAACACCCATAAGCACCTGTAAAACTCCCACAGGAGCTTGTCTCCTTTGCGAGTCACTCCTCTTCCTTGCCTTTCTCAGAGGAAACTGCGCTGGAAAGCAGCCTTGCTCAGACACTGCTGAGTGCCACAGCCTGGCTGAGGGAGGAGGCTACAGGTCCCCACTTTCCATCAAAGTGGAAAAGAAACTTCAGCTTGCCTGTACCTGAGACACATTCAGGCACATCTGATTAAAAGTGCGCTGTGGAGACTGGGCAATGACAAAGACGAAGAGGAGTCCACAGAGAAGGGAGGGAGGAAGATGCAAATGAAAAACTAGGAGGGAAAAGTGCTGATTTTAAACTCTCTTCCTCTTGAACACGATCACTTCTGGAGCTACAACATGTAGCTCTTCGGCCACTTTGCGTTTGCTGCCTGTTCTGAAGGCTGTGTTATAAATTGGCCTTTTAATCAGGTGCCTGCTGAAGGAGCAAATGATACAAGTGAGGTGAGAGTCACAACCTGCTCCTCACCGGCCGCTAGCCGTGGTGGGAGACGTGGTCCGTGGCAGGAGCTCACCACGGGGACTTGCGGCCACGGCACCCTGGTCCTTCAGGAGGGAGAAGCAGAAGGACCCTGACACTGGCACACCAGCTCTCAGGCACTCCAGCTATGAAAGAGCCAGGGGCAAAGAAAAGATAAATAACATTATTTCCATCTGTTGCAATACAGAAGCTTACACCACGGTAAATTAAGCAATCCACTCAATGCAACAGGGTGTGCTGATAGAAACCTAACCGCTCTTACTCCAAACCTTCACCTGGGATGCCATAAATCCCGTCTTAGTTTTTGGGCTTTAAGTTTCTGCCAAAGTGAAACAGACTACTGTCCAAAAACGTGCAGACATTTCCGTTGGCAAGAATGGGATTTTCACAGGCACAGAGCGTATTTAAAAACTGTGGTTCAGCAACAGTGACATCTATCCGTGCTCAACCTTGAAACTATCAGAACCCCTCTAATCCAAAACTGCTACCTCTGACGTATCTGAACATAAATTTTAAAGGTGCAAACTATGTAATAGGTATAAAGGATAGGTATAAACACGGTAATATTATGCGTACCAGTAATTTTTTTAGACACGATTAAAACAGCTGGTATCTGCCACACAAACGCAGTTGTGTAACAGAGGCAGAAAATCTTAATCCTGTCTGTGCAGCCTTTAAAGTTTCCACTAGGATGAAGGGTGCTATAAAAATATTTTTAAGCCTGTAACTAGCAAAAATGACTTCATTATGATCTCATGTGCTGCCAGAGCACCAATTAAATTGACTTGATAATGTTATGATTAGGCTGTACTTTTCATCAGTTACAAAGCTCTTGATTGAAGAAGAGATTTGCAACATTGAAAGAAATGACCTTGTGATATGGATTTTTATCAATGACTTTTTACCTTGCTGGTTTCCAATTACACGACAAATAAATAATAGTACTTGCAGCTTCTATTATACTTCTGAGGATCCCAAAGTACTCTGCTGATTAATTAGCTTCACAAGAGCTGTGAGAGTTAGATACACGTTATCCTGTTCTTATTAACAATTCAGAATTCAAATGTGATATCTTTGCCCCATTCAAACAAATGGCAAAAATCCTCTTGACTTTAGCAGGGGTAGGATTTCACTCAGAGACTTTAAGCAGTTTGACCAAGGTCACAAAAACCTGTCTGCAGCAGAGCTGGGACACCTCTCCTTTCTCACCGCCATTGCAGTTAAAGCCATAAAGTAACTGAGGTAAAATGTACCCAAGGTTTGAATTACACTTGATCCTGTACTTACATTGTCAAAAAGTCACCCTTAAAAGTCATAACATACCAACTTCATTAAAAAAAAAAAAAAAAAAGGCAAATTCACATAATGCAAAACCATTTCACTGGTGGAGAAAAAAAGAGCATATATTCCACAAAGCATCCTTTCAAGTCCTTTTCAGTCTATAATACAAAACAGTTTGAGTACATTTGTTTTTCAGTATTTATATGAACACATACATTGAGTCAATGTGTATTTGTATTAAATATGTTTTGATATTTATCTCAACATGAATTCATAGAATAAAATCAATACACAGTACAGCAATCTATACAAAGTTTCTCAGCTTCTGCTAATGCAAATCCAAAATGACGTAAGCAATTATATCATAATAAAGAATAATTTAGAAAAAACATTTGTATTCCTCGATGCTCTAAAATGTGTGCTTCATGGTTACAGTTCTTTCTTGGAGCTAACTGCTGGTTGGGATACAATGCAGTGAGCATTCTCCACACTGCACTTCAGAATCCTTGGAAGAGTTATAGAAAAGAGGGACAGAGAGACAATTTGGTTTTGACTTTTCAGTTATGGAACAGAGTCAAGAAAAAAAAAAGATCTTTCTGGAGTCAGTTCAAAAAATGTGGCAACTTGAGCAGTGACAGCTGAGCCGCATTGCTTGTTGTCCACCAAGCAGGCTGGTTCCCCATCAGAGGAGAAGTGGAACCTGGGCTACCTTTTCTTTTTGGAAATTATATGTCACCTTACACCAACTAATCCTTTGCCAAAAGAAAAAGCATGAAAAAAATCCTCCATTTCAGGGATTACAGCCAAACACAATGCCTGTTCCTGAGTTTGAGCTAAAAGAATTATGACAGCAACCCTAGCTCATTGCTTGTCTCTTCTTTCTTCAAAAGATATTCCAAGGATATTGCGGTGGATGTGAAAAAGAGTCATCATCAATTGTCAAATGTGGACAGAGTGGTGGAATGTAATTCTTCATCTTGTAGTGTTGGTGTAAGCAGAGGAGACCCTAGAAAGGGAAAACACCACCAATGCAAGAGGGGCACCTGTATGGAGAATGGGAAGGTGACACCTACAGACATTTATAGACACTTCCAGAGGGAGACGTGACACTTGCGGCAAGAAAATACAGAGAAAACTGGGATGACCTTCAGTGCTGATGGCATGGTAACCAGTGTCAGAAAAACGCTCCCCTCCAAACACATGATTACAAAGCTAAGGACTGCTAATCCCACTGCAATTAAATGCAATGAATTGGATAGTGCTAACCAGAGCTGGTTAGTCTCTACGGTACAATAAGCATTATGTGGGCAGGCTACCCCAACTGCGACCTGCTTTGGGCTCCCCTCGTTTCTGAAGCTATGACAATCTCACAATGAAACCTTTCTTTTAAAATATCTTTACTCTTGCAATGCCTTTTTATTATAATAAATTTACATTTTGTGTTATATGTTTTATATACAATATAAATATATTATAATAAGTTATGTTCTAAATTTACCGCTATTATAAAACCACGTAATTTCATTTGACCAGGATGCATTTAGTGCAGTAGCAAGGAGAAGGAAAGACGTTTCCAATCAACGTTTAATCTGGCTGCCTGCTCCATAACAGCAAAAAAAAATGAAGCAGGTTTTCATGGTATCCACAAAGGCTCTAGGTAATGCCTACCTTGTGTCTTAAATTACTGCTTAGAGACAAAGCAAAGCGTAAGCCATTTTACAGTTGTACACAAGTGGCTTTATTGGTTTTGACCCATAAGTGCCAAATTTCACATAAACCACGGTGTAACATATAAACTTCTCTCAATTTGCCTTTTGCAGACAACTCAGGAGTCACATACTGATCTCCATAGATCATAGGTAGAAAATTGCTGCTCTTCATCATCCAGGAATTACTGATAGACAAAAGGAGTTCTCCGTAGCGCAGTGTTCCCCAAATCCATGTGCACTGTATTTTGGGGGGCATATCCAGACTATAACAAGCAATGTCAACTGGTTATGCTGCAAAAGACTACTTGTACACACAGGTGGTCATAATATTGATACTGGGATTTGCTTATATTCCTGTTTATGGACACAAAAATGAAGACAAAGTCTCGGAAAACTCTGTGTTGACAATTCATAATTCAGTTTTGAGTAAGTGGAGATACTTGTATCACAGATATAAAAATAAAACAAACAAAATAAAACCACAGGATTTTCAAAAGTTTTTATTTAAGTTCACAGAGCCTGGAAAAATCCTGAAGATATGCCTGTAGGAAGATATGTTACGACCTCCTGGGATATTAGCAATAAGATTTATCGCCTTCTTCCGAAGACTCCCAGCAAGAAACAGTGTCCAACTGAGTTTGGAGAAAACAGATAAAAGATTTGACCTCCAGTCTGTAATAACAGCAGTGGACACTGAACTAGATTATCTGGCTGGCAGGGTGAATTAGCTTGACCACTAAGTGGACGTGATTAAAATCAGGGATGGACAGACTTGCTAGCAGACAGTAAGAGGAGAGCAACATACATCACTCCATCTCACGTGTCTTCTGGCATACCATAATTTGCTTTTGGAATAATATGTTACAAAGCCAGACACAAGTAAATCGTAGTATCTATTTGTCTGCTAAGGCTGCAGCTGATGAAGTAAAAACACTTTGTGCACGATTAAATTAACAACAAAAATGGCAGCTTGATTGTTTTTTTTGCCAAGGAAAGCTTCTATGCTGCAAAACACAGAAGATACTAAAAGAGAAACAAATAATTCATATGTGGCATGTATATCAAACTTTTTTTTCTTGATATTTCTGCATTGGATTTTCTGTCTCTTCTCCCTTCACCTATACTCTCCTCCTTTATTGAATGCAAACTCAAAGAAGCTTAAATCAAATATACAAAGTCACTAAGTTCAAGCAGATTTGAAATCAAGTGAAGAAAGTTCACTCAAACTCACAGACTGTATTTCTGGCTTCAGCAATTCTGAAAACAAACATAATCTGTATCCATAGGGGAAGAACCTGAAGCAGCCTCTGATAGCAGAAATGTAGATCTAAGGCTTTTCAAATGCAATGGATTTTAACAAACTTTTCTTAAAATGTCCTTTCACTTCCTATTGGCTGCTAGGTGGAATGGGGCGATACAAACCTCACAAATTACTATTTCAAATATTTTTGATATTGGTATTCTTACAATCATTATTTCGTTACTCTTCAAGACTTGCAGTCAAGATTATGGTTTATGAAAATGCTAGGCTCTGGTAGTTTATAAGAAATAATATTTCTTTGCTATTTATTTTCTGTTAATGCTTATAGACCGCCACTGCTTCTAACCATCTACACCCCAGTGTGGATGTTATGTCTCTTTCTTTGCAGTACAGGACTCCATTTTCTTATTTGACCAAAATACTCTGATAATCTGTTGTTTACTTCTAATCAGAATTTACAACATCATCTGCATTTTTAAAGCTTCCAAAAATATGCTAAAATGAGGTTTAAATAAGGATCATGTGATGGGTAGTCTTCATTAAAACAAATATATGCAACTGGTGGTGTGATGCTGACCATTAATGTAGCGCCATGAAGGGCAATAAAATAAGTTGAGGCAGCCAAGGATTTCATACTGAAGTAGATCCAGACAAATTATAAAGCTTGACAGTTCATACAAATCCAAAGAAAATTCTAACAATTAAGATATATAAGGTGAGGCTTCATAATCCATCCAAATACTGACAAGTATTTTGCCTAACTCATATTCAGATACCGAGTAATCTGAAGCTAAAACATTTTACATTACAAACAACATTAATTATCTTAATTATAAAGATCCTCTCCCTAGAAAAATGGTCAGTGACGCTGAACCATGTTGTTATTTCCAGCCTGTGAATATACATGGTGAAACTTCACCATCATTAGTGAAGATCCACTTCCCCGGGTGTGGAGAACATTATTTTCCCAGTTGAAGCACGAATGGAGGGAGAACAAACAAAGGTGTGGAGAAGAGACCAGGAAAAGAGAAGTGTATGAACTGAAATAGGAAGCAAAGGGGATGTGTGAATGAAGGGTGTGAGGGGGGGAGGGAGGAAAAGGGAAAAGCATATGTGTACAAGATGGTATTAACAGTCCAAAAAAAATGCATGAAGATGAAAGGGACTAGAAAGAAGAAAGTGAAATCCAGAAATGGTGCCAAATTACGCTCATGAAAAAACGGGCTGGGGGTTATAGAAAAAGAGCCCTTTGGCCTCACACATCAGTCCTAAGTGTGACCTACTCTTAAGCACAGAATAAAAATAAAAGCTGAATAAGCCAATGATGTTTATAAAACCTGTAGATAGCTTTTTATGACTATGAACTCAGGTTTTGGAGGAAAAAAAAGATTTCAGAAGTAAACACATACCTATGTGTAAGCACAAACTTACTGAACTCCTAGCTCTGGGATTTCAAGTGCAAAAATCAGCTATCAAGGGTAAAGGAGTTTATTTTAGCTTCACAATTCTCTTCTGCCAAAGAGACAGAACTTAAATAGTACACACTGCGAATTTTGCAGCCCAAACCAAGCATGTACAGCATTATTATATAAAATCGATATAGAAATGTCATCTGCAAAATCCCTGCCTGCCCTGCCTACCCCTATACCAGAATGCCTATGTGATAGCAAAACAAACTGCAGCTGATTCATGCTGTTCCTGCAAGGGGGAATATTTTTACATCCAAAACTTTTCCCTTGCCCTTTTTTTGTTGTCAGTGCAAGCAGCAGAGAGAATTCCTTCTGCTTTATCAAATGGTTCATTAACAACCAGTTTCAATAAGATTCTAATGACATTACCCCAGTTGGCTGTAGCCTCACCTCATTTCAGGCCTGGAGGCAGCAACAGAGGCACAAAAGTCTTAGGAGTGTCACCATGGTCACCATCGTCAGATGTACACGGGCTGTAGTGACCAGAACCATCAGGCTGTGTTATACTGATAGGAGGAGGGGCAAAGAGAGAAATCCTGATGGTTAAAAGTTTTATGAAAGACAATTCCTGAATTCTTGAGCTTGTTGTTGCTAGATTTTACTTACCATAAATAAGAGAAATAAATGCTAACCCTTAATCATAATGTGATTCTAATAATCCTCATTCTTTCCAGCATGAAAGAAAAGTTAAATATTATATATTAAAAACTACAAAAATATTTATTTGAGCTTTAATTACTTTTCTTTTTTGTTATTTTTTTTCCCTAACAATTTATTACGGTAGCCATGCTGTTTACATACAAAGAAAAAATTCTTTCATCAAAAGGAATTGCAAATATCCATAAGAATATGTCGTGACTTAGAATAGGACACACCTATTATTTAGCACTATAACTATATACCGGAACAGGAGGAAAGTCATCTCACAGGTAGTAACCATCTTCCCTTCATACTAATCCACTACTTCATAGTCTTATGCAGTCTGTAGAGTATTAGAGATCCTTGTAAAAACAAAAGTGACAGTTTCAGAATTTTTTTATAGTTTTGTAAAATAAATCTCCAGTGGATTTACCTCATAAAGCTAAATCAAAGCTGATGTTTTTAGCAAACAACACTCATAATAAAGATGATAATGGGTTTATCCCTTTCCATATGTTCTTACCCATTTGGTTTTGTTTTGCTTTGAATTTCAATTTTGATGGTTTTATTGAAGTATCATGAAAATACATACATACATAAGAATTTACAGGGAAAACATCATAATACAATATGTATCGAGTATCATACTGAAACCTAAGCATAAGTACTGGTAGAAACGTAATTATTTTTGAAAAGCATGCAGATTGCAGAGGAATGTAATGGATGGAAGAGATGTCACTGTACTGGAGGAAATGGTATGTACAAAGGGGCGTTCCCCTTATGTGCCCTAGCTGGCAAATCCCATCCCTATTTTCAGGCCAAAGAACCTCCACTAAAAGGATTCAGTCCTTGCTTTGAAGTATTGTTGATCTTTGTCCCATGGGACCTCCCGTGGGGGCTCACAGGGGCTCCACCCCAAAGGTGCTCACCCACTGCGAGATCTGGGGAGAATGACCATGTTCCTTGAAGATATTTCGATGCTGTATGCTGCTGACACATCTAAATAGCAGGCTGTGCTCTTCTTTATGTTACTTAGAAATTTCATCAAGCTTTAACATCTGACGTTTCTATGCTCTTCAGCTGACAACCCCAAGTAGAAGAGTCTGAAGTAATCCAGCACAGTGATAAACAAGCCTTGAATTACTGTAGCAAAGTCCATACCTGGCAGGAAAAGGTACAGTCTTCAGCACAGCCTACAGTAGCAGAAAGCTTTCTTTCTATTTATTTATCTAGGATTAGGAAACTCAGTTCAGCACTTTGACAGTCACAGGCAAATGTCCTCTTTAGAGATGCTATGATCATTCCTTCGGTTCCTGGAAATATTTTCCTTCCTCACCGGCATCGCTTCCATCATGCCCAGGAGGAGTCTAACAGACTGTTCTTCAATCGAGTAACGTCTTTCAGACACAGGGGCATGTTGTTGATGCCATTGTCTCTTCCTGACAAGAAGGAAACAGAGTTGAGTGTGTCTGCACACTGATTTTATAACTTCTAATAAAGTCATTTGAAGTTCCAGCACATACACCAAATGCAAGAGGGGACAAAGCTCAGTTTCAAATGTCAGAGTCCTTTGCGGAGAGTAACAAACGGCTGTACTGCTGGAAAAGGACAGACCCGCAGAACTAAACCCATCAGCACTGCGGTGCAAGGGCTGCTATTGAGGCTATTCCCAACGTAAAATTCTAGACTACAGTTTGCACACAGTTATCAGGAATGCTGGAATATCCTAAAGATTCTTAGCTTGTTTAGCGATTTCCTTCTGATCAAGACTTTCATTTGGGTGGTATAAAGAAATATGCGATATTCTTTAAATACAAAGACTCCATTTACATGTGTACTGTATTGGGTTTTTTCTTTCTTTATGATTAAGTGGTTATTAAATTCCATTTTTTTTTTAATTTTTATTTTCTAACGAGATGATCATCTATAGTAAATAGAGACAGTAGTTGACTGTTCAGGTTTCAGACCCAGACATTTGACACTGACATGACAAATTCTGAAAATCTGGATATTGTAAGCCAAATTGTTACCTGCAGCAACTCATTCTAAATAAGAAGCAGGCAAAAACTTTTTGCTTACTAAAACTTCCTACCAACCAGCTGAGGTAAGGAAACAGGCCTTTGTATACAGACATTCACATAATTTTGCAGATGCTATGAGTTCTCCTTGATAAAATACAGCCATTAAAGGATAAATAATTTGAAAAAAACCCTAAATCCAGGTAAGTCAAATATAACTAAACTGTGGATTTAGAAATACAGAGTTCTGCTTCGTTAAGGAATAGTTTGGAATTATGATCTGTAATTGTTTCAGGATCCAAACTCCTTTTCTTGCACGTATGTCTAGGGACAGAGGAACTTCTGACGTTAGGGAATTAGCCACTGCAAATATTAATTCCATTACTTCAGTAGAAATTATACTATATTTGTTATTAGTCAATAAAACATCATATTCATCATTAGAATTAAGCTGTATAATTTACTTTTTTCTTCTTAATACTGTGGTAAAAAGAGGCTTGACAGGATGGAGCATAAAATGTATTTTACAAACAATCCATTCTGTAATTGGATTGCTCTGAAAATATAATCCTTTCCCTCTGGTTTAAAATTAGTATTTATAATCACAAGTCTTGGTAAATATAAAAATGCAGAAGTCTAAGCCTGTGCCGAGTGTTTTTAGTTCTGTTCCTCCTTTTCCCCTCACTCTTCTGCACCTAAGAGTATTTTCTTTGAGACAGAAAAAGGGATGCAGGCTGAATGCTGAATGCAATCTTGCAAATGTTTTCTGGTTTTGCTCCCTCACATTTTCTTTTTCAGAATCCTAATGTAACACTTCCCTGTGCTATCACTTGTTAAAGCCTCGGCTCCTGAACTGTTGTATTTGGCCAGCAATTAAGCAGCTCCCTGCATGAGAAATCCTCCTCCTCACAGAATTCTTAGCCCTCATTCCCTAATGTTAGCCGAGCAAAACGGTATATCTTTATACACACAGTGCAACCGCCAAGAAATCAATTCTGCGTGTTTTCTTCCCTTTTACACTTTTAAAGGACCATGATCAGTTTTCCGTCTCTGTTTCTTTTACACCTCGTTTCCTAGCTTTAAAGCGGTGTCTTAGCCCTTCCCCTCTCCTCTGAAAAAAAAAAAAAAAAGGCAAAACAAAACAGGTAGAATTCCTCTGTTACTATTAACACCTAAAAATATGATCATGAAACAAAAGCTTTGCTCCTCTGTCCAATTTGATGTCTTTTTCATGCTGCCTCAGTGATGGCCAAATAATTGGTTGTTCACTTGTGTCCTTGTCTCCCCCGACAGTTCCACAGATGCCCTGAACAATGCTCCAAAGACTGCTTTCAGTAGGGGCAAATCCTCATTAATCATTCCTGGCTGACAGCACAAGGGAACACCTGCATCTGGCGCGGGGACCAAGCAGTGGCTTCTGGGAGCGCGCATTAAAAAGACCAACCAATTCAAGTTGTGGGAGTAGGCTTCTAATAGCCATGTGAAAAATCTGTCTCTCGCCGGATTTTCCTTTCATTAAATAGCTAAAATTAGACCTTTGGCTCATGTTGAGATTAAAACACCAATGTATTCTAAGCAAATCAGGAAATGAACAGTACTGTATGTTATGATAAATGGCTGCTAAATTCTTTATGTCTAGATCAAGCAATGTTAGCATTAAATACTGATGAACTGTCACATAATTTTCATTTAGAAATGACTGCACTTTGAGCTTCATGTCCTGTGGTGCTCATAAATATTTTTCCCTGCTATATTTCACAAATAGACTACACTGACTATACAGATATTTTTACCATGTAGCCTCAAGTCCGAACTGTGTATAAACTGTTTTTCTGTGCAAACACATCAACCTTTCCGTGCAAAGCGTTGTAAGAAAATGTTCGTAGTGCAAAAAGGCACCATTGCTACCTTAGTGCTACAAAGCCACGTTCCAGCTTCCTATTATAACACTTTCTTAACAGAACAGTTGCCAGATTTTTTTTTTAAATTGTTTTCTTTGCATTTAAAGTACAATGGGGGATTTTCCTCATAAGGAAAATGGGAAAAGAGTGAGGAGAGCAAAAAGAAGTTGCTTTTTTTTTAATTATTATTTTGTTTTCATAAAAACGAGTCAGATGATACTTATCTAAACATGCAGGGCCATTAAAGTCTACGGTAGGATTCCAACTGATTTCAATGGGCTTTGGGTCAGGCCCTTAGGCCCCGCATCTGTTCTGTGATTAAATAAGTACATGTCTTCCCATATATAAGCTGGAGAGAACCACCATGGGCTGGGGATTACAAACGACTAACAATGTATTTTTTTGCACATATGACTGAGTACAACCAGGCTTTGAGTCTGTCCATAAAGTATGTTCACATCCCAAACAAGAAAGCACTCGGCAGATACAAAAAGTATCTTTTAAAAGGCAGTCAATTATCACGTATGCACCATGGTGAAGATTTTAGCAAAGGTCAGAAGGGGGAGCAAAGGATAAAAGTGAGGCAGGGATAAAAAAACCACAGAACTCTGAGCACTAGAACACCACTAGTTCTGAGATGTTCTACGCAGTGTAAAAGAGCATAAAACACATCTAGGATATTAATTACAAATTTAATTGGAAATATATTTTCCTGCAAGTTGATACTGATGGAGTTGATTTGGAAAATATAACTGAAACGGAATTTTGAAGTGGCTTTTTTTTATCTTTAATGAGAAGGAAAAGTTTGCACCTTCATTTGCAAAGTAAAATCATGTTCTGTACAAACAAGAATAAAGCTTGCATGCAGTAGATTTACCAAAAAAACCCCCCACCAAAACCCCACTGATGACCAAGAGAAAAGCTATAAACTACCGAATTTGGGAAATCAAGAGTTAGATATGCATGCATATATAGCTTACATGTATTTTCATAATTTATCTTAATGTTTAAAACAGGGTTTTTTACAGTTATTGAACAAAACGAAAGATATTTATCTTTTGCACTCCATTGTCAGATAGAAATAGTGACATTTGACAGAGGAATACTTTATTCCTACAGAATGCAGTGGCATCAACTGCACAATATGAGAAGTGATGCCATCTAAATGCTATGAGTTAAGGACATAGGTAAGAGCAGCTCGAACAATACAGACACCTATTTGGCCTGTTCTCTGAAAGCCACCAACACATGAAGTCTTGCTCTTCTCACTACTGCTTTCTACTGTGCTTTCACATAAAAAACTAAAGCGTCTGTTCTTAAGAATTTCATCCAGGTGTGGAATAATTTTGCATTATAACAGATCAGTTTATTTTAATAATATTTTCAGAAGCTCTGTAAAAATCTCAGATCTTTAAAGTCCCTGTTAGGACCTTATGCAAATATGTACAGAAGTCAGATAAATAACTGACTGTGTAGATGTGATGTAATTATGTTCACACCTGTTTGTAAGGATGGTAAATATGCTGACACATACAGTGGGCATAGGTATCCCTCCTTAGTCATATACCTCAGTTATAGATGAGAACTACTGAATGTAGGAAGTTCCCTTCCAATTTTTTTAAACTGAGATGCTTAGCAAATTGTCACACATGCAGGAGGCTCAAATGCAAATTCTAGCTGCCCTCAGGCGAGTTTCATTAGGCTTTCTCAAATCTTTTAAAATTTGCGGTGTAAATAATTTCACATATAACTTGACAATATCTCCTGTTCAAAAGCGATGCGTTTCATGTATACTTCAAACATATTGGGAGGGATTTCTTCAAAGAGACACTGTTAAGGTAAAAATCATGTAAAACATTATCTTAGTTGTTACTAGAAGCTCTGATTATTGTATCATATTGAAGTTTTCAAATAACTTTGAAAATCTGTTACTTTTATCACAAGTATCACTCATTTCTCTGAGGCTGGACAGTGAAAGAAGACTAGCAAGTGCTGCTGCCTGCTCTCACTCTCATCAACTTAAAACTACAAGGGATCGGCACCAAAGTTAGCACAAAATTAAAGATGAAATCCAAATTTAAAAATTTTTTAAAAATTTTTAAAAACCCTACTTTCATTCCAATTTTTAAAACTAATTTCTTTAGATCATTTCAATTCATAACCATCTTGAAAATCTTGTCAGAGGGAGATTTCCACTGAAATCCCATGACTCAGCTCTACAGGTATACAGGGAATGTGCACCACGAGCCACGCTCACCCCCTCTCCCACTTCTTTTAAAACTTGGAATCAGTCAGTTCTCAGAGGCAAACTAAAACTTTACATATACAATTTTTCATGTCAAATGTTATACGAGCTCCAATATTGGGGAAGAAGTGGACTCATTGCAATAGGAATTAGGACAGAAAGCCAAAACCCAAAATACAGTCCTTAATAATGTCCTGTCTTCTGCCCAGCCTTCCTCTGCCAGCCCTGGAGAAACATTCTTGACCCAGTCTAAACTATGTGCATAGATCATATACGGCGAGGGGTAAAATGTCAGGGGAATCATGTAGGTAGTCTTCGTATTAGAAACGTGATGTTCAAAATCAATCTATAATAGCTTTTTAGTAGTTGCCTTTATCTTGGTAGTTACAGGCAGAGGATAGTATACATAACAGACTAAGTACGTAACCACCCTCCCAAGTAAAGGTGGCTTTCAAAGACTGCATCTTGCTTTTCCAATTCATTCTTATTCCCTAGCCTCTGTAACAGTCATCTGGAGGCCAATTTATTTGGGGTGGGGGTGAAAGGAATGAGGGGCTGCTTGGCTTAAATAATATTAGAGCAATTAGTGTGTCAGAGAAGTTGTTCTTGCTTTTTTCCCCTATATTCCTTTCCTATAATCCCTGAAGTATAAGGAATAATTAACTGAAATCCAATTAATGTTGATTTAGAACACCTGTTTCCAAAATCCTTTGAATAACTTTTTCTTTTTTTTTTTTTTTTTTTTTCCCCCTTTGCTCTTTGTTTTAAGATGAAATACATATCCTTATTCAGTTGCTCTTAGGAGCCCAGAGATTTGCATTTTCTAGACATGAAGAGAACCTGTTGTAAGAGAGCTGTGAAGACTTAAAAGACCAAAAGAGCCTGGTATGTATATTGCAGTAGCAGTAACTTCTTTAACTCTTCCTTTTCCAAATTTCATTCCTTCAGAAAAGCAAAATTGTCAACGCCCCCTCCCCCCCAATTTTGTCATGATGATTTCTGCTTTAGAAATTTGCTACAATGCTGGAGCAAAGCAATCATTTCTGGCTGAACACGCTTACCACAGCCGCCCTGTCAGGATAGACACTAAAGAGAGAGCATCTTGTGCAATAAACACCCACTACCCATGAAAAAGGATTTGCCTATCCCGGTCACTGCAGGTCTGAGCATCTTTCATCCCCATTAGCTAGCTATCCTGACCTCCTGTCATGCAAGTACACTTGAAGATACAGTCTCCTTTCTTTCCTTTCCTCTACCGACTATTCCTACACAAAATGAAACAGGATCTGGATTGAAGAACAACTGATTTCTAAAGAACGTAACTGTTCACCAGTTCACACACAGGATTTGTCTTTATATATCCATTAGGCACCTCTAAAAATCCCCACCCTGACAGTTTAGACACAGTGAAGACAATGATTTAGTGAGACGCTTATTACCATAGACTTGTTTTGAGACTAGGCATAGTAATTAACTCTAAGCTGTGATTGTAAAAGTGTGACCTATTAAACACATTTTGGAATCAAAATATTTTTACAATTTAGGCATGGTACCATACTCCTGTGATGTTCAACTGAATGAAAGAACCCTTTCTACTCAGTATTTAGAAATTTTTTTTTTGCAATATAGCTGTCCCTGAAACTATCCTATTTTGCAGGGAGCAGAGGAACGTAAGTGAGGACCTCTTACCGCTCATTATCCTTAAAAGTGTTAGATTTCTTAGCTGAAAAATAAGACATCAGCAAATATTATTCAATCTTAATTTCTTATGTACTAAGCAATTTCTTATGAATCATGTAATGCATTCAAGGATTCAGCTTGTGTGGATACTGATTAACTGTATCAGAGGGGCTGTCTCATTATATATCTTGAGGCTTTTTCATTAGAGAAAATCTGCAAACAAACCTTGAGTGTTTAGATTATTTTGCACCATGCTGTATGTCTAGCCACAGATACAGAATATACCTGATATTTTTAACAGGATTATAGAAAACACGAAGGAGCACTTCCTTAAATATTGACAGTTAAGGGGAAAAAAAAAATTTAATACAGAATCTGAAAGAATTGGCAGAAAGAAACCTTTTGCCCCTTTAAAGAGCAGCTGCATATTAAATATCTACATTTTTGAAGCACCTTTAAAACATTACCCTTAGCATCAGCATTAGAGGATTTTATGAGAAGCCCAAGAAATTCAGAAATAGTTACAAAAGAAGGAAAGAATGGACAAGAAATAAACAGCATTATGAAGAACTAAGTAAAAAATTAGTCTTGAATTATACAAGCTGTTACAGGTAGCAGCAAGGGGGGGCGGGGAAGGTTACATATTTCAAAGATTATCAATTCATTTCATGAAAAACACTTCTGTCTTTACAAAGCTTTTTAGCATCCCCAATGGTAACTTAAGGTTACTATGAATTGAATTAAAATATTGCATGCAGTGGAGAAAGGTTTCCTACTGTACATATTTATTTCTACTATCTCTCTTACCCTTTTCTGTTTTGCTGGCTCTTTTGCACTACATGATCGGTACATAGTTTTTAGGGTGCTCTGCATTCTGATGTTAAAAATATATAGACTCCTGTCAATACTGGAGGGAGATTCTGGAGAGAGACATATGAAAATGGATTCCATGCCTTTATCTTCACACATGAGCAGGACTAGTGCAACGCTCCATGCGTACAAAATACAGACTTCATAGACCCCCAAAAGGCCACCACCTCCATTAGTGAACTGCACACACAAGCATGACTGACAGATCCAGGCTGGACATGTTGAAAAGAGTCTATACACTGATGTGCAACTGCTTGAAAGCTACCACACCAATGCACGTTTCTAGGTGTAGGACAAGAGGCACATCGTAGATCTTTACAAGATTTGATATTGATGACAGACTTCAACTTGTTCAATGAAAAAGCATCCTCTTAGAAAAGAACTGCAAATGCTGATACTCCATAGAATGAAACAAGGAAGGGAATAAATAGCCCAACACCAAGAACATTTGAAAAAAACAATAAGGGGTCAATCATTTAACAAAATTAAAACATTACTGAAACAAGTAATGGGGTATGTTCGAGACTTAAAATGTATACAGCCAAGAGTTAGGTGCAGGATTTTTGATGAGAAGGCTTTAAACTGGTTTTCATTCTCTGTTTCCCACGGGATTGCAGCTCTTCCAAGTGAAAAGAAGGAAAAGATCTACGTGGGTATGCTGGTTTGATTCCCTGAGTTACGTGTCTTCTGATTTTGAAGAAATTATTACGAGGGGAGGGGAATTTAATTTACTTTTCCTATATTAGAGATCAAAGAATTTGAGACACCTCTCTTTTTCACACAACCAAGCCTGAATATACAAGGTCTGAAGGAAAACCTTTTTGTTCTACAAGTTGTAACCAAACTCCCATTGCCATGGCTGCATGGTACAACAAGTTAGAACCTTTCACCTTTGGAGACGCCTGTAGGTACATATGCATATCATTAAAACTGGAGGAAAAGGTGATTTTCAGCTGTGACTTAACGCATGCATGGAGCTTAGGAACAAAGAGGCAGGCAAAGAGGGGACTTTTACTCACCTCTGCACGATTACCTTTCCAGTTTTGCTGTTCTCGTAGCCTTTGCATATCTACTACCTTTTCAGAAAGGCTTGTAATGCTCCAGAGGATGGAGATTACGTCACACAAAGGAAAGGATGGTCACTATGTTTGCATGGAATATTAAAGGTATGCTGTGCCAACGAATGAGCTAAAATGGAAATATGTTATGAAAGCTTTCCAACCATTGAAACACCAGGCAGCACAAGATACGTCTAATAATCGGGGTGCCAATAGATCAGAGAGCTAATTAGAGAAGGAGATCCTCATGGTAAAAGCCTGGATAATCAGGATTCTATTGTTTTCAATATTGACAGCAAAGGAGGGAAAGTTAATGGTAACACAGTCACTTTTATTTAGTGCTCTTCTGAAATGTTACTATTTCGGTGCCTGCTATCCAAATAAAAAATTCTGTATGAATTCAGTCCCAGTTCAGCATCTGCAGGTGCAAAACCCAAATAAATTACTGGGGAAGGGGCAGATGCTGACAGGATTGCAGTCTAGACTCCTCACTCTAAATCCATTTAGTGCTATTAACCATGACTGGGTGTAATAGCTCTGTGTACATTAGCACCAGGATAATTTTCCCTATTTTGCTAAATATCAAACGTGTGTATTCATACACACTATATAAAGAAAAAATCAGAGATAAAAAACCAAAAAGACTAACATGCCTGTTTGCAGTGTATATATTTTTTCAAATGTTGACAAAAAAAAAAATCAAAGTAGGCAGGATTTCTTAAAATATAGCAATATTACTCCTGGACTAAACAGTGGCACCAGACAAAGTATTCCCTTTTAATACAAAGAGATTTTACACACAAAGGGTACATGATTTTAAAAAAAGTTAAGAAATGTACACTTCACTGCACGCAAACAGCAATAGAAACCTAACTCAATCAAAAGATAATCTCGTTTAAGTGAATACATTTGCTGTGTAACAACCCATATTTTATTAAGTTGCCCAACACTTTTGAACCCTGATAAGGAAATGGACGTATTCTGGGGGCAACAGAGATACCTGCTGCAGAGATTATTCCTGCTATATACATCTACCCTTGTTAAGAAGCAATGAAGAAAGGCGATACGTAAACACAGGGAGGAAACAGAAGCAACAGTGAAAGTGATATTGAACGAGAGAGCCCTCCTTTGTGAAAAGAAATAAAGCACAAGATTATCTGGAAAGAAGAGAAACTAGCACCAAAATGTAGGGAGAGCCGGGAGGTGCAAGGGAGGGACGGGCAGAGAACAGTCAGGGTGTGTGGTGGCTGGGAGAGTCAGGTTGCACTCAGAGGAGGCAAAGAGATCTGAGGGTAAAAAGCCAATTAATGGATTAAAGGGTAAGTATCCAAGTTCTGAAACAGAGGGGTGATAATATAGGCAGCTAGGGAGAGGATTAGAATAAAGAAGTGATAACAGTATTCAGCTGAGAGGGAAGGCTGTCAAGAACTGAATGGGAAAAGAAGGTAAGACAATGAAAACAAAAACCTGTCATTTAATCAAGGGCTGCGATGGTGAGAGCCCAGGCACCAAAAAAAAAAAAAAAAAGAAAAAAAGAATAAAAGAAAAAACCCCACAGTTTGGTTTCGGCTCCAAGTGTCCTGAAATCATTGTTGGAGGGCAGGGACAGATGGAAGATTTGGCCATGACTATATGAAATCAAGTGGGTAACAATGAGTTTGGAGCAATTACCACGTTCGGTTCCTCAGTGCTGTTTCTCTGAACTGTTTGCCACTAGGCGCTCGCTTGTCCCAAGCGTATAGAGCCGAGGATTTGCAACAAAAGATACAGTGCCTAGTTACGGAGCTGTATGAGGAAGTGTGGGCTATGCATCTCTTTTCGGGGGTTTCACAGTACCAAAGTACAAACCACTACTTTTAAAAGAATTCACAATTTCCCAGCTATGTATTATCTTACTGTGCAGTCTTAGCTTCCACACCGCCTCTAACACTATCCGAAGCGTACTTTGAACTTAGCCCTTTTCCATTAAAATATTATAGAGGATTACTAGGGAGGCATGAGTGAGGATTTGTTTGGGTTTTTTTCTTTCAGTCCTCTTTTGCTTCTTACTGTTTACACTTTACTGACCTGACAGTATCTTGTTTTCTTCTTCTGTGTAATTTATTAATATTGTCCTGTATTCTATATCTTAAATATGCTAAATCTATGCCATAGAGATAAATTATAGCTGTCATGCCATATTTCTTCCAAGGGAAAGTTTATGAGGACTTCAGAGTTGTAGAAATTTGGAAATACTTTTAAGTGACAGCAGGGTGGTTTTAATACAATCTGAATGAGACAAAAGTTAAGATCTTTTTACCAGGAACATATTTAAGTAATTATGGCAGAATATACCAGCAAATTTTAACTGAATCCATTTGTTAAAGCAAAAGCATTTAATAAACAGAAGTTCTCCCCTTGGCTTTGAAATTTTAGATCTTTATAATGCTTCAACCAGTCTTAAAATCCATCTTTTCGTGTATCCCATACTTTTCTCAGTGAACGGGGGAAACGTTTTTTCTCAGTATGATTCATATAACTGACCACAGAATGATGAAAAACGGTGAACAACCATCAAGGCTTGATTTTGCCTTAAGATACTGACATCTATCTTCTACTGATGTCAGTGACCCAAGGTCAAAACTAAGCCATAATTGTCAGGCAAAAAATGTCTAATGATAAAAGCACAGGACTGGAAGTTGGAAATGGCTGCAGACTAACACTGCCTTGTTTCATGCTCTGTACATCGGCAGGTGCCTCAGTCTCAGGGTATAAAATGACCTTTATGGATTTTCCAGAAAAGACAGGATTCTTTCACCCAGGACAGCTAAGTTGGGAGCAGACCGGGACTTTCATGGAAGTGGGACAGCAGCAGAATCAGTTGTCAAAACTGGGATGTCCATATCCCAAGCAAATCACCTGAAAACTGGGCTAGAGATTAGCTAGTGCTTCACCACGCCTGTTGGACTGCTCCATTTGTACAAGTACAGACACAGTTACACAGTCATCTTGAGAAGCAGCTTAACATAAGCCAGCAGATTTTACACCAAAGCAGATGGGAACCATGGAGCGATTCCTTAACGCAGTGCTACACTGAAGGCAGGAAGGGAGAGAAGTGGAGGTAAGGGGATGAAGAGGGAAAGAAGGAGGTAGAAGACAGGGATGAACAGTTGGGAGGGTAGCTTCTTGAACTGCTGCACATAGATATGCTACAAAAATCTGAGAACATCCTGCTATTTTTTAAGCCAGAGAAAGACTGACGCAAAATTCAATGTAACTTTTGTCAAATAAATGCACTGAGTGAGTGCTTGGATTCTCGGGATGACAACATAGTAACCAAAACACCACAACTATAGTTCTGTGCCTAACAAGTTCAGTCATTATCTATTAGAATTTATGGAGACCAAATTATTTTTTTGCCCTTCTCAAATTTCTTCCATTTTATATCAGTACTGTCTGACCAGTCTTCACTGTCACTGGAAGTATAAACTGGCAGACATCATCGCAGATCACTTGCTGTTCTTGACCTCTTCCAGACACAGGGTACTTCTCTTTTATTGTACATTACTGGTATTCATCTTATTTTCCATGAGACCAAAAATTCCAGCTCACACCTTCATATTCTCTCACCTTGATGCTGTCTCCCCTTCCCCTTCAGCGCTTTTCCCTCACTACACTTCAATTCCTTTCCTGCCTGTTGATCCTACCACAGTACCCTGGTAATACTTTGAATTGGGCAGTATCACCTATCCCTCTCTCAGTTTGGAGAACTACAAGCGATACCGGGTTTCAAATGCCAGCATGCTTCAGAGTGTGTGTTTGCTAAGGCAGCGAATTTGATGCATAGATTCCCATATTTAAAAACTTTTAAAAAACCTACACCCCCACACCCCCGCCACACATACCCTTCACTAACCAGAAACTGTCACAAGAATGGATAAGAGAAATTTTCTGAGAAACAAAGGTTGAGTCTCTGCCTGGATTCTTGGATACCATGTAGTCCTACTAGTAAGGAGCAAATATCCTCCCCCTCCGCCTCTCTTTCACCTTGGAAAAGTTACAAGATTCTGAACAATTTCTGCATAATCTATTTTACTTCCTCAAGCATGCAGTTACTGCTGCTAATATCTTTGTTTAAGAATTCTGCTCAAGTGTAACCTTGTGAAGAGCCTGCTAAAGTTCTGGGCTTAATATCAGCCAACATCTGGGCATGGAAAAGTCTCTTATAGGAAAATCTTACTAAATTAAAATGGTTAGATACATCATTTTTTATGAGTTTTACCTAAATCCCAGGGTATATGGTAAAATATTTTTTCCCAGGTTGAGGGAATACTTGCCTCTCAATTTGGAATCTGCTTTGTGGTTGTAACAAACTGGCTTGCTGGAAAGCTTCCGTGCTAAAGAGGCCCTAAAAAAGCTTGACTGAAATTTTGTCTAGAGTAAAATGTGTTAACATTGATAAAATGGGGTGATTTTATGTCCCATATTTGGAATAATTTGTAAAAAGCTTCATTTAAATGCAGAGATTAATCAGAGATTTAATCAGAGATTATTTTCTCCTTTAAAGTAGGAAACAGTTTTCTCAGTCTTGAAGTGATCTGAAAGATCTGAAATTATTTAAAAAATTAACTGAAACATAGGGAAAACTATGTTAAACTATTACGGTTTACTGTATCACTATTCAATGTGATTATACCAACATTTAACTTTAATTCAATAGATTATGATTTCATGGACAACATGAAGAAATACACACCTTCCTAAAAATAGTATTTTTATAATACATATGGGAAAAAAAGCAATGAGACAATTCTCTAGATATCTTGCTTGGCAATATCACTTTCCAAAAAAAAAAAAAAGTGAAACCCATAAATTTTATCATTTTATAAATTGGAAGTTTCTGTTAAAAAAAAAAAAAACAAACCAGAAATTATTTGGTATTAAAATGCCATGTTTGGGACATGCCAGGTGTGACTCAACTGAAGTGAGTTCAGCTGCAGTTGACAGTTTCCAGAGTCTGTTCAGTGACTGTATGATATAAACGATTAAATGAGAATGGATTATCAGAACTGAAGTTCTGAACTCAAATGCCAAGAATTATCCCAACAAACTTAAGCTTGTGAATAGTATTAAATGTAAGATGCTTGCTAGAGTCCCCATACAGTCAACAGCACTTCCCCAAAGCAATATTATCCGGGTTTAAGCTAATGGGTTGAATCGTTCTCTCTCAACAATTATTTTACCCTAAATTTCAAAAATTTTAAAGCCTAAAATTATAGAATACAAGTCCCTTCCAACCATTTACAGGAAAGGGCCTTGCATCGTCTGATGCTAACATTAGAAGTCAAAACTATCTGCCTGCCTGATGATTGATCATTGGTAGATGGCTTACGGGTGTGTTAGGAAGGTAAAATGCCATAGGACGTTCCAGGAGATTACCATAAGCATCTGGAAGTGACAAATCTGGAACTGAGTTTGAGCTGGAAAATCACTCTTGAGAAGACCACTGAAAAATCTCATAAGAGCAAGTTTATACAAAACTTAATACAGCAGGCTCTTGTTTTGATGGAGCTTTAATCGTTACCGCTTACAGATTGAAATCATGTTCTGGAGCCACCTATTTCTCTCCATTGCCTCAAAGGCATCTTGGTTGACTAGGCTTCTAACTTAGACATTACAGTGACGTTTATGTAGGTGGGATCTTCAGTTCCTAAGAACTCAATATACTCACATTGTAAAATATCTACCTAAGAGGCCTGAAACGACCTGAGTCACAGCTGGGATTATACCCCCCTGTGTTTAAGAAGGAAACCTCTATAGTACACAAGGATCAGAAGAAATTTTGAAAATGGAATATAGAATAAAATATAGCCAGCTACCAAGGGTAGATAATGCAGTCTTAAATCGACAGCTATCTTTGTTAAGATATTTGATTTTTCTGGAGAAAAAAAGAAAGTAGTTCTCTCTCATCCGGACTAGTGAAGGAACTGGCAGAGTGCCACAGCAAATTACTGATGAAGTTGGAGAAGATGGGAATTATAAGGAAAGCTGTACAGAGGGAAAGAAGCTAGTTATACAAGACAGAAACAGGTTATAGTTACAGACTTATCCCTTGTCTGGGAGGCTACTGCTAAAATTTTTCATGGCTCATTCTTGAGACCCATCTTGTTTAATCAGAAAAAAATCAGAACTGCTTGATGAAATATGCAGATGACAATGTTGGGAGGTATTTTTCAATACAAAGAATTATAATATCATGCAAGAAAAAATAGGAGATCTCTAGGATTGGAATAATGGAAATGGGGTGACATTTAACTGTTCAGAGTGCAAGGTCAATCACTAACAGATTAATAAGAATTTTTGCATTAAATTTGGAGCTCATCAGATGGTAACAACATAGGAAGAAAAATACATTGTCATCTTTTGAACAGTTAATTTAACAATGAGGAGCAGCACAACATGGCTACGAAAGAAAAAAAAACCAAACCAAAACAAAAAACAACAAACCAAACACTACTCTGATACCCAAAAGGCACTGGTGAGTTAACTGGACCATGTTCTGGAATAGAGCATCTGGTTCCAGTCATGTATATTTAAGCAAGATGGGTCTAATAACAGAGTTGCTGAGAACAGCTACTAGCTTGACCAGAATAGTATGGATCTTATGACAGAAAACTACAAGACTGACTTTTTTTTAAGCAGCACAATGGAGTCTGAAGGGCAATAACTGGTCTCATTAGGAAGGAATATACCTGGAAAGACAAAGCAGCACCTAAGATGATGGTACAAGCGCAAAGGAAAATAGACTGGCCATGAATAAGGTCAAGTTGGAAACTGGGGAAAAAAATCTCAGGTGGAATGAAGTTCTGACAGCAGTTTCCCAATAAGACCAGTCTTTTTAAAGTCCTAGAAAGGGTTAAATGTTCCACTTGTTTCTAATAGCAGAAGAATGGATTATGACTCCAGAGGTCCCTTTGGTTAGGAAAAGCCTTCTGAAAGTAGAGTAAGCCTAAGATCTAACAGCTTACTGGTTATGCAAATAATGTTTAGGCAACTTACTTAACAGTAAGGGGTATTCTGCAACATATGTTGTCTGTATGCACATGTGGCTGAAAGTACATATACCTAATTTTTAAGTCTGAGCTTTACCATATAAGCACATCTGCTCTCCACTCCTGTGTATAGTGCATGAGTAATAAAGGAGTAGGATATCTCTGTTTCTTTCAGTTAAAATAATAGCAGGACTCCAATGAAGTGGGCAAGGGGAGTAGGTTTTGATGTATCTTGGGGCAGTATATCTCAAAGAATATCCAGTTATTGTTAAGCACAATTGCTTTTTTCCGCGAAGTATTGTTAGTCTGCACATTCATAGAATCATACAACCATAGAATGGTTTGGATTGGAAGGGACCTTAAAGATTATCTACTTCCACACCCCCGCCATGGGCAGGGACACCTTCCACTAGAGCAGGTTGCTCAGAGCCCCATCCAACCTGGCCTTCAACACTTCCAGGGATGGGGCACCCACAACTTCTCTGGGCAACCTGTTCCAGTGTCTCACCACCCTCATAGGGAAGAATTTCTTCCTCCTGCTTAATCTAAATCTACTCTCTTTCAGTTTAAAGCCATTACTCCTTGTCCTATCACTACATGCCCTTGTAAAAAGTCCCTCTTCAGCTTTCTTGTCGGCCCCCTTTAGGGACTGGAAGGCTGCTAGAAGGTGTCCCCGGACCCTTCTCTTCTCCAGGCTGAACAAGCCCAGCTCTCTCAGCCTCTCTTCATAGGAGAGGTGCTCCAGCCCCTTGGTCATCTTTGTGGCCCTCCTCTGGATTCACTCCAACACATCCATGTCCTTCTTGTCTTGGGGGCTCCAGAGCTGAATGCAGTACTCCAGGTGAGCTCTCACCAGCGCGGAGTAGAGGGGGGAGAATCTCCTCCCTCAACCTGCTGGTCACGCTTCCTCTGATGCAGCCCAGGATACAGTTGGCTTTCTGGGCTGCGAGCGCACATTGTCAGGTCATGTTGAGCTTATCATCAACCAACACTCCCAAGTCCTTGTCCTCAGGGCTGCTCTCAATCCATTCTCTGCCCAGCCTGTATTTATGCTTGGGATTCCCCCGACCCATGTGCAGGACCTTGCACTTGGCCTTGTTGAACTTCATGAGGTTCACACGGGCCCACCTCTCAAGTCTGTCAAGGTCCCTCTGGATGGCATCCCTTCCCTCCAGCATGTCAACACACCACACAGCTTGGTGTCATTGGCAAACTTGCTGAGGGTGCGCTCAATTCCACCGTCCATGTCACAAACAAAGATGTTAAACAGCGCCGGTCCCAATACTGACCCCTGAGGAATGCCACTCGTCACTGGTCTCCACTTAGACATCGAGCCCTTGACCACAACTCTCTTGAGTGTGACCATCCAGCCAATTCCTTATTCACCAAGTGGTCCATCTGTCAGATCCATGTCTCTCCAACTGAGAGACAAGGATGTTGTATGGGACACTATCAAATGCTTTACACAAGTCCAGGTAGATGACGTCAGTTGCTCTTCCCTTATCCACCTATGCTGTAACCCCATCATAGGCGGCCACCAAATTTGTCAGGCACGATTTGCCCTTAGTGAAGAGGCTGCCCTAAGGATCTTGAACTCCACCATTTTATGGTCACTGCAGCCAAGGCTGCCCTTGAGCTTCACATTCCCCACCAGCCCCTCCTTGTTGGTGAGAACAAGATCTAGCATAGTACCTCTCCTCGTTGGCTCCTCTATCACTTGGAGAAGGAAGTTATCATCAACACATTCCAGGAACCTCCTGGATTGCTTATGCCCTGCTGTGTTGTCGCTCCAACAGATATCAGGGTGGTTGAAGTCCCCCATGAAGACCAGGACTTGTGAACATGAGGCTGCTTCTACCTGTCTACAGAGGGCCTCATCCACTCAGTCTTCCTGGTCGGGTGGCCTGTAGCAGACGCCCACTATAATGTCACCTGTCCCTGCCCTCCCTTTAATCCTGACCCATAAGCTCTCGGTTGGCTCCTCATCCATCCCCAGGCAGAGCTCCATGCACTCCAGCTGGTCATTGACATAGAGGGTGACACCCCCTCATCTCCCCTGTCGGTCCTTCCTAAAGAGCCTGTATCCTTCCATTCCAACACTCCAGTCATAGGAGCCATCCCACCACATCTCTGTGATGCCAGTAAGATCATAGCCCTGCAGGTGGGCGCACGTCTCTAACTCCTCGTTTATTCCCTGTGCTACATGTATTTGCATGGAGGCATTTAAACTGGGCCCTCGATGAAGCTGACCTACTGGCTGGAGTGGCTGGAATTCCTTTGTGCTGCTCTTCAGGTGCTCTCCTGCTCACCCCTGATCCTTCTCCAGGCTCTGGGCATCTATTGCTGGCACTGGCATCAAACTGGTAGGAGTGGGCTGGATTGAGGTTCCCCGCCCCTGGCAACTTTAGTTTAAAGCCCTCTTCACCAGCTTGGCAAGCCTATGACCAAAGATGCTCTTCCTTTTCTCTGACAGATGGACCCCATCAGGCCCCAGTAGACCAGATTTCTCAAAGTGAGTCCCATGGTCCAAATAGCCGAACCTCTAGCTGTGGCACCGGTCCTGTAACCATTTGTTGATTCACCAGGTTCGACTGGACGTTTCAAACCCCTTCCCTTTGACCAGGAGGATTGATGAAAAAACTACCTGCACTCCAGAGTCCCTTACCACCACTCCCAGGGCTCTGTAATCCTTCTTGATGCTCCTCAGACTGCTCCTGGCTGTATCACTGGTGCCCATGTGAAACAGTAGCAGTGGATAATAGTCGGTGGGCTGTATGAGGCTTGGTAGTCTCTCGGTGACATCCCTGATACGAGCCCCTGGTAAGCAGCGCACCTCTCTAGAGAGTGCGTCAGGTCGGCAAACGGGTGCCTCCGTACCTCTCAGAAGAGAGTCGCCTACTACTATCACCTGTTGCCTTTTCTTAGTTGCGCTGGTTGTTATACAGGGAGCAGATCAGGCTGCCTTACTCAGCTCCAGCATGTCTCCTGATGTGACAGGTCTTTCCTCTTCAGTCAGCAGAGCGGTGAAGGGGTTCTGCAAGGGCACCTCAGGCTTCGGGGGAAGTCTCTTCCTCCTGCTGGTCCTTGCCATTGCAAGCTTCCATTCTTCTGCATTATTGCCCCCCCTCTCTTCTGTGTGTGCCGGTGGGGGAGTTTATGGCTGTTTGGGTACAGGCTGTGGGACCACTGCAGACTGTGCTTGGAACCAGCTATCTAACTCCTTCCCAGCCTCCCTGACATTACGCAGCCTTCGCATCGCCTCCTGCATCTCAGCCACCTGCTGCAGGAGGTCCTCCCCCTGGGCACAGCTTTTGCGGGCAGGTCTGCTGCCTGTCCCTGCCCCAGGAGAAAGGCCTAGGCATTTCGTGAAGTCTGAGGTCTGCCCTGCAGCCTCTACCTTCAGCACCTCCATCCGTGTGGAGGCATCGGCCACCGCTGGGGTAGATGGTGCAGACCCGCCAGCCCGAGCTGCAGCCTTTGCTCTCAGACGAGTGCCCACCATTCCGCCTTGAGGGTCAGGTAGGATGAGTGCCCCTGGCCTGTGCAGGCGGTCACAGAGCGGTGCCCGGTTGCTGGGTTATGTGTACTTCAAGTCTCCCTGTTGGCCGGTGCAATGCCCCACCTGCGAGGCGGCGCCCTCCCTGCGCGCCCGAACTGCCGCGCCAGGCCCTGGCTGCCGCCCCACGCCCCGTTTGCCCGCTCTGGTCATCGCGCTCCCTCGGCTGCTTTGTACAGGTGTGGGGGTGGTGGCGGTTGCCCTGGCAGTGCCCAGGCCTCGTCAGCGTCTCCCCGAGAGCTGCCGGCTCCTGGTGGGTCTCTCCGCTGCCCTGGCATTTCCCTGCCTCAGGAAAACCCCCTGTGCGCCCAGATCTGCCGCTCCGCTGCGGATCGGGCCAGCTCCAGAGCGGCTCCCCTCGGTGACTGACTGTTGTATTTCAGCATCTTGTAACTCCCACAGATCACCGGAGGAAGACCCAGAGGCAAAAGGAAAAACAGGAATGGGCAACTGTCCAAACCAAAGGTCACAGACAGAAGTTCATACAACAGCTCTATGGACAACCAAATGAGAACTTCCCTCAAAGACGCTGTTCAGATAATCTCTGAGAGCTTGACCAAAGCACAGTAGGTGTTTTTATCTTGGCTCTGACAACTGCAGGCCCTAGTACAAAAAGTTATCTAATAAGACTCTTACAGAATAGAGACCCAGAAACAGATTGGCTTTGGAAGGTAACATTTCTCAAGGTCTTTTGCACCTTTTTCCCCCTGGATTGCAGGAACAACGCTGAATCACCCAATATGGCAGAAAATCACTTCAAGAATGAGGTCCTGAATTTCCCACTCATGATCCAATTGGCTGAAATGGTTTAAGCCATCCATCCGAGTGGATCTTCTAGGAGATAAAACATTGATAAGCTAATTTGGTGCCACTTAAACCATTTCTGCAGACTCACTGTCTCCTGATGCAAGACATCCAAATTAGCAAATTAAGCCTTTCAGCTTTCATAAGGCCCAGAGGAGCTTCTATTCTCTTTTTGTTGTTGTTGTTTTTGTAGCTGTCATAAAACCTTCTTCCTCCCAAAACATGGAGAGGTCTCGCTGCCCCTCAAAATCAAAAGAGAAGCCACTACCTGCTGCAGCAGATACTTGCGGCAGAGTATAACATTTCCTTGATTAAGATGGAGAGAAGTGAGCAATTACAAAACTTCAGGGCACACAGTATCCAGAATCCTGACAATGTCTCATTTGCTTTGCTAAACAACTCCCACACTTGGACAGAAAGGACTGAGTCAGTAAAGACGGAGTCACAGCTTCTGGCACACCTTCAAAGCTACTGATTAGAAGGCACCAAATGAATAGAAGCTAGAGTTGTAGCCTTTCATTTGCACTGAAGTCGTCAATGACTGTACTTAATTTCTGTCTAGGCATTTAAGAGTAGGAGCACGAATAGAATCTGACAAGCCAAAAAGAACCCTGAAGTCTTGGATCAAAGTTTGGAGGGACCTGCTGAGTTTTATTCTGCAAAGAAAGAGCAATTGAAGATGTCACATGATAAGTGTCTTTAGTAGACTGGCTGCTTTGTGACCTGGACGTATATGGACAAGCATCCTGCCTGAAGTGCCAGATCAAAATATGAAGGAGGAAGAACAGCAGTCTGTGCTACTCATCTTGTTACCAATCAAAGGAAAATTGCAATCTGTATGAGCTCTGATACCTTGTTTGCCAGCAGCTAGTAAGTTGCCTAAGTAGCTGAAGGTATAAATTTCAAGAAAAGAAAAAAAGGAAGACTACTTAATAGGACTCCAGGAGAGAGGTGAAATGTAGACTTACACATCTTAACAGAAATAATAAAGGTGTGGGCAAAGCTGTCAGAGTAACTTCCCACAGCCAGCTAACTGTGACTGAAGGCACAGATAAAATTGGTGGTAAATCAGAAGAAATGTCTAGGGCTCCATGCAACATAAGCAGTTCCTAATACAAAGCAGAGGATATTCTAGAAATGGAAGACCATCCAAAAAAAAAGCTGTATTTTGAAAATTCCAAGGAACTAAACATTTAGTTCCTGAAGTAACGGGCCCAAGCTTTTCTTGTCCTCTGCCTTCTCATCAGACTCTATCACAGCCAGAAGGAAATTCAGAAGTAGGTTTCATGAGATTCTCTGTACTCCTCATCCCCTTGAGGATGGAAGTTCAAAGAATGCAAAGAATAAGATGACATTAGAGAAACTGCCTTTGCGAGGCTGTGCATGGGGGCTTGATCTCTTACCCTAGTCACTCAACTGTAAGACACCCTTTTTTCTGGCTGGAAGAAACAGGCAGGGTTAGGCAACACCCAAATGCTCAAAGCTACTCAGATCTGAGACAGATCTAACAGATTTACCTCTGCTGTCTCTCTTAATGGGATTCAGATCCCTAAGCCTTTTCCAAAGATAAGCTTCACTCTGAGACAATAAAGACTTCTAGTATGACCATCTGATAAAGGTACAACTTCCCACCATTTATGAGGCAGTTTGAGAAATCCATCAAGGAAGGCATGAAAGGGATACAAAGTTTGTGGTGGTTTTTTTTTTTTAAAAAGAGAGACACACCAACAAAAGAAGATGTAAAACAATCCAGAAAAAGCTTTACAAGATAAATGCAAGGCCAAGAAAGAGTAGGACATGGTTTCAACCCAAGCTGCATTTACCATGTGTTCTGTCCATTGAACGGGCATGGGCATAGATGCACCAGATGGATAATGCTAAAGCAAAGAGGTTCATTCACACCCACAACCAGAAGACACATACGGAAAATCACCCACAGGAAAAGCCATCATTTGAATGTTGCTGCAATCATATGTACGGTTATATAAAAAGCAAATTTATATAGACCTGTAAATATGGCTAGCAAATCCTATTCTGGATGGTAGCAGTGTTAAGATAAAAGCGGTATCATTCCTATCAACAACAGGAATGATATGTGAGTTGATAAAGCACCTTCCGCTCAGTGGGAGACAATTTCTACTAATTCAGAAATTGACTTAAGAGATCAGAAAGAATTGCATACTGTCCAAACAAAGAAGGAAGCCCTTAAATTCCCTCATTTGGAAGGAGAGAACAGTCAATAAATAGAGCAACAAATTAGAGGGAGATTCTAAAGCTAAGAGAGATGTCAATATAATAGAAAAAGAGCAGAGAAAGGTCTTCCTGTAATTATGGATAATATTTTGTGCTGTTAAACTAAACTGCATATGTGCAAAGCAAAACAAAACAAGGCAGAAAGAGTGAGATCTGAATTAAAAAAATGTTATCATTACCACTACTAATATTGTCCTGGTTTCAGCCGGGATGGAGCTAGTTTTGTCTCCAGCAACTACTGTGTTTTGGATTTAGCATGAGAAGAATGGTGATAGCACACTGATGTTGTTGGTTGCTGCTAAACAATCAAGGACATTTTGCAGTTTCCCAGGTTTTGCTAACGTGCAGATGCAAAAACCTGGGAGGAGTAGAGCCAGAATAGTTGATCCAAACTGGCCAAAGAGAGTATTCCATACCATAGACGTCATGCCCAGTATAAGTGAGGGTCGGCCAGTGGACCACTTCCCTTCTTGTTCCCTTCTTTTTCCCTTTTATCATTTGTTTGGGCCTTTTCATTCGTTCGTTCAGCTGTTTGTTCCCTCACTTGCTCCCTCTGGAACTTGCTGTTCTGGGATAGCTGCTGGGGAATATTCCTGCTCCCTGACTGCTGCTCGGGACGGGCTGTATCGGTCATCAGGTGGTGAGAAATTGTGCATTGTACATTTTATATATTCTATTATCCTTATAATTTATTATTATTATTATTATCATTTTTAATATATTTTTATTTTTTTCTTTGCTGTCTTGGTGAACTGTTTTTATCTCAACCCGTGAGTTTTCCTTTCTCCCCAATTCTCCTCCCCACCCCAGCAGGGAGGGGGGCAGTGAGCAAGCGGCTGTGCGGTATTCAGTTACCATTTGGGGTTAAACCATGACAAATATCTATTTTCATAACAGAACAGACACCAAATTCATCTTCAAAGTCACCCTTGTGTTCACAGAACTGAAAGGTGTTACACAGGTACTTTGCAGAGACAAAATATTTTGCTCTTTTTAATATCTGTGGTGGAAGTTTTCAGTTAGTGAACTATACAGTCTGTTAATGTAAAAGAAAGGTATGGATGGAATTTCGGAATTTGTCTCTCAATAAATTCACATTACTTTAAAACCTTCCACATATGTTGGGAAATGCAGCTACATGACTATCTTTTAGCTTATGTCAAAATTATTTTCCATAATTACTACTTAGTAAGCCTTGGGTCAAATTTTCCTTTCACTTACACCAGTGAAATGAGACTTGAGTAAAGTTTCTTTGCTGTCTCCAAGACAAGAATTTTGCTCCCAGTCTTTTCATTAAGTGCTGTGTTTAAAAAAAAAGACAGCATGTCAGATCATATCAACGTAGATACCTCTGACAGAGCTGTAGTCATTTACACAAAATCAGAATCTAGCCTGCTATCACAGATTAATTGTGACTTTTTAAGTAATACAATCAGAAGGGAATAAAATCCCTTCCACTGTTACTTCTATCATCATGAACAGAATACAGGATTTCCCTCCCATCTTTCTACTGTAACTTTAAATAATCTTCTTTGCTACATATGATGTATTAGTTCCCTTAAATATCCCTGCAAATGTCACAGTATAATGCAAGTGCTGAAAGTCCTATACAAAAGTTAGAGTGCTCATATTGCCTGAGAATTTAGATTTTTTTTTTTTTTAAATGGAAAGGAAATAATATTTGAATACTCAATGCAATATAAAATTTATTTATATAAAATTAATATATAAATACCCACAGGCTATTGACATGTGTACATATTTGCGTACACACCTTTCAACAAGAACTTCACACTCGGTTAGAATGTAGTCTTTTTAGTACAGAAGTATACTGGTTTATATGCACCATCATATAATCTTCTACACCTAAGTTCTCTGTGTACATTTGGATGGACCTATATGAAATTCATACATAAGGGACACAAATGCTTTGTTTCCATTTGATCTTTTAAGCTTTCATAACCATATACATATATTAGATACAAAAATGGTTTATTTCTTCTCTTGAAAATCCCCTTAATTCCATTGTCATTCTTCATTGTTGTGCCAAAATCTCCTTATCCCATTCGGCCACAGCTCAAAAATGCGTGCACGTATTCATACAGATACCGAAACATAGCTTGGCATAAGATGGCTTTGGAAATCAGCGCGTAAGGCAGCTCTAGGCAAGCACAGCTAAGCGTGTTGTCAATGAAGTTTCACAGTGACAGCACTAACAAAGCTTCGTGAGTTACACAGGAGTGTCCAGTGTCTCCTTAACAACCCTCTCCTCAAGGCAGAGGGCAGCTCCCACGCCAGTCTGGTGCCTGGTGCCATCTCTTTGCTATCAGTTCCTCTTCTTTGCCCTGCCCTGCTGCCCATCAAGCTGCAGCCCGTGCAGGGGTTGGTTTCTGCTGACTGGCTCGTGCTGGCCGTTGCCTCGAGGAGTAAGAGTGAGCTGTAACTGTCCCAACAGAGACATTCAGGTTGAATTGCTCTTCTCTACTTAGCCATCTGTTTTCGCTAAACTTGTAGAAACCTCCAACTTTTATGGTTTCCAGTCCTCCATCGAAATGTCCAACAGCTGGACAGTCTATTTAACAGCAGGCTAATGGAATGCATCCTTAGGAAGCAAAGCTAAAGCCAGCAATACCCTCATATTCCAGGGACTGTGCAGGTCTCAGGTAGCAATGCTATTCCTGTTTATGCTCTTTGTTCATGCCTTTCCCTTTGCCAGTGTAGACAATCCTCAAGAAGAGGGTTTATCAGAGAAAATTAGTGCTGCAGCAGTGCGACAAGGAAAAAACACTTAATTTCAGCTACAGATCTCAGCTGATCCCTTGCAACCGCAAGTCATCACCTTGTTGTTGCCTAGTCCTGCATTTTTCCTATCCTAATTCTTGCTCTTTCCTCCAAACGCTCAGAGCTGTGTATCTCACATTATCTCTCGTCTGGTACAACACCCCCCCTGCAACTAATGACCCTGTAGGAACCACTTCATCTTTCTCAGCTGTGTGACAGAAAGAGCAGACAAAAGAGCAGCTGTCCACCTCGGACACTCACAGCTCATACCAGTACCATTTCGAAGGAGGTCCTTAAACACAAAATATTTAGGTTAATCCACTACTGAGGACAAAAGGACAATACACTCAGGCTTGTCCTGAGATGTAGAACAAACAGCTGTTCAGCACTTGGTACACCAACTCTTTTAGCATCTGTACTGAGAAAGACACTGCGGATGTATACTGCAGAAAACAAGAAAATAATGCCTTTCCTATGCATCATGAAAATGCAGGCACTTACTCTCATTTTTATATATGTCCAGCCGTAGGAATGGGTGGAAAGAGGTGGGAAGTGTCTTTTCCTTTTTTTAACTTCTGTCATGTATAAAGGCAAAAAAGAGTATCTGAAAAAGCTGCAGGTTTAGCAACTTTCAGGACTAAAGCATGTTCAGCTTTGCAGTGCATTGAAAATTAAGCTCTGTAAGGTTCACACATTACCACTAACCTTAGTTTAAAGATAATAAAAGGTTAGGGAGGAGGCAGAGATGAGGGTTTTTTCCTCCTAGCTAGGTAAAAAGAAAAAAACAAACATGATGGCTGCAAAAAACCTGTATTCCACAACAAGTCCTTAAGACTCGCATGCGCTACATCAGCAGCAGTACATCCTCGATTTTTATTGTAATCTTGTGGCTTTTTATTTGTAACTTATATGAAAAGAATCACATTGATTGGGGCAGATTTAACTCAGTAAAACCTATTCTACTGAGATTGTCTGTGCTAGGTGATTTTATCAAGTTCTCTTTTGGTTTCATTTTCTTCCTCATCCCTATCCCCAGGGGAGATTGCAGCCCAGCTTGCAGAGCAAATTGCCCTAAATTGAGTTCTTTCTCTGCCATATACAGGCCTGCCTTTGGCTCCTCAGCTTGAAAACTTTATGCATTCTTATTTTTCTCCATCTTCCTTAACATCCCCCTTCTCTTTCCAATTAAAATGGAGAAGTTTGCACCGATACCTGCTCCCAATTAAATGAATACTGCATTACCAGCCACACTCTCCAGATCTCCTTTACCCTCCCTTCATTAGCCCTATTCCTCTGAGGTTTCCTGGCTGTCTGCCAGGGACTTATGGCAAGAATTCAAAATCTTGTACACTTTATCCCCTCAAAATCATTCTTGAATTTAAGCAGCCTGCTCCTTGGGCCCAGCATGAGAAACGCTAGTAACTGATTCAAAGGGGAGGGGAGAAAAGAAAGAAAATGATTTATTTAAAAGGTTAAAAAGCTCCCATAAAAGAAGCTAAGCTAAAAGAGGTTAAACTTCCGGGCTAATTGGCTTCCGTTTCCTTTTAAAAAATCTTTCTGGAAGACAACAAATGACAGGAAGGTGTTCCTGTTTTATTTAAGAGTATTCATGCCTACAGAAAACGCATCATTCTCTTAACACCTCAGGCATGTTCACTACTGCTCACTCAAATTATACACCCAGCACAGAAAAAAACCTAGGCAGTCAGAGGCTTAAGCAGCTGGGTTGCTGGGGGTTTTTAGGCCTTTTTTAAAAAAATCACCATCTAATTTTCCAACAAATGTGAGCACTGCAGTACCATGGCATCAGCCACTCTCATCTGACACTTAAAATAACTAACATCATGTCAAGCTGTCAGCAACGATAGCCATATTGGCAAGTCTGAAACAGCAGAGGGGAGTACTGTATCCTTGCATTACTACTTAAAACTATATAAACTCTCCTCATAGATCATGCAAGTTTGCTGCATTTATTGAACAATAATTTTTCAAACAGCCCAGCATAATTTAGTGGCTGAAGGCCCTTGTGTGGAACTATAGTTTTTCTTGTGACCTGATTTGAAGCAGTCATTTAAACCCTTTAAAGCAAAATTCTGATATTAATGGTCCGATGTTCTATCTCAAAATCCGACTGCTTATCTCAAAATCATACTCCCAAATCAAGCAGGTCTACTTTCCTGTGGACTCTAGAAGAAGCTTTTATCTTTCAAAATGCTACAATATTTTTGTAGCATTGTAGTAGTCTTCACAGAAGTTTCACAGGAGAGATTTCTAGCAACCTGAATACCTTCAAATGGATTTACCCTCTCCAGTAAAGCCAGGGAAAACATGGTTTTTGTAGCACTGAATTCCTGCCTTCCGTTTGCTGGCCGTTCCTCACAAGCCACAGCTTCCCAGGTAATAATACCAAGTGGGTGAGAATAGTTTGTAGGAGGCAAGCTGTGCGTGTGTGTGTATGTATGTGTGTGGCGGGGGGTTAACAGTCTGCTTTTAAGGATTTCAGTGACTTGCAGGCTACAGGTTTAACTTTCTCGATCTCTTCATTTTTCAGCCAATATTTCTTGATGCAGGATGATACCTGCCTAATGAAAGTAATCTCCCTGGAAATTTCTTTAAAAGTGAAGGAGGAAAACCACCTCCTATTTGTGGAAGCTGCTTCTGATCTTGTTTTCCCCATGTTATTAAATCTTTCTTTACTAATTACTGCTTCTCATTCCCTTTTACAGATGGAAACAGAAAAGGTTATTACAACTATGAGACCTGATTGTAAAAATAGTAAATAATACAATATTTAGGTCTTATAAATCTTTCTGTAAGATCTTATTGCATTTACCCAAGTCATGTCCACAAGCAAGTGACAACACTCCCTCACCCCTTCCTTTGCAGATAGGTAACAAGCAGCAAGCTAGTGCAGGATCAGAACCGACACACACAATTTTTAGAGTCAACAAAAGGAAAAAGAAAAGTAGCCACTACAATGCATATATAGCACTCCAAAAAACCTAAACAATACATTCCATCAAGTTAATACAATACACTCTGAGAATTGACATGGTGTATTAAAATACCATAAAATGATTATTATTAAATAAAATAAATTCACTATATCCATACTAGAAAGTCTCAGAAAGGAAACACCAGTATTTCAATGTTAGGCTACTGTTGGGTTACATTCAATATTATTAATAATCTCTGCTCAGGAAAGGCCACAGATAAAACAAGCCAAGAATGAACTGTACTAAAGAGCTGCAGGTTAAATAATTAATGGATAAATAGTACGGGTACATTGCACTACAGTACTTTCTGGATATTTGTGTGACCTACAAGCACCATCAAGCTGTGGATGTTATGTAAGGTGCCGTACAAACAAAACAGTACTGTTTTCTTCAGTGATCATGCTAATTTAAAGACTGGCCTTCAAACAAATTCAGGTGGGGACTTAAATCCTGGGGTCTTTGTTGTACTCTTTCAACACATTCTGTGACTACCCAAGAAAAAAATATAATCCTCAAAAAAGATCTGGCATTCTGGTATGTTTAAGTTTGATGCCATTCATCAGCAACAAGACCATGACCAGGAAGAAATTTCAGTGTTTAAAAGTTAGCTTCCAAAATGAGATAATTTTTAGGTTTCTGATTCTTGGAGTGAAATCAAAAATCTCTTGTTCAGTTCCCAGGTTCCTTAATAGTACATGGGGAAAATGAAGTATTTTAGAAGGAGCCAGTGATGCTCTGAGCTGTGAGTTACCTAAAGTGATTATATTCAACAAGCAACTGCCTACAATGCATTTTGGGAACCGCTAAAGATCAGCTCTTTACCTATATTCCCAACCCTCCTAACTCAGGAACTGAAGCAGTACCTCTGTCTATAGGGGACCAGAACCTTGAACTTTCTTGCCGTGTTCTCCCTCCTCAGACTTATGGTGTCTGTTTCTCTTTGACACAGTGAATCTCAGTTTTGGCAGAGTTTCAACAGCAAGACTGGAGAGGATGATTTCCACCCCGAGTAGCCTTGCTTCTAACAGCATAAGACAGATTTTGAGCAGTGTAGATTTGAACCTGCTCAGCTAGAGGAAGGAACTGAGCCCAAGTTTTAAGAGAGTAAAGAAAATTTTTAAAATATGTAGTCATTCTATAAAAGGGTAAATTGTTCTTCTATTGACTTATTTTGGGAGTCTGATATTAAGTCAATAGCCACATTTTGATAGGAGTCTACTGCTATTACCATGCGTGAGGCACATGCTGAGACTGCCAACTGATTGCGTTTCTTAGAATACACTAAAAACAACTGTTTCTGGACTTCATCTGGCTTGCACCTGGTGTGGATTCCCATCTGTTCAGCATGATCAAGATTGGGATGGTCCTGAAAAAGGTCACAAGTGCAATTCTATGCACACAAATGAATTTTAACTTAACAAATAAGAAACCTCCATCTTCCTACTAACCCCATGGTTAGATGGCAGCTAACTATGGATTTTCAGTTTTAGACTTGGGTATCTAAATTCCCTTTAGAGCTGGGTATCTAAATTCCCTCTGTCTTTCTTTGGATCTGCCCCTGGATTTACTGAAAGTTTCTGTCTTCCTAGATAATCTCACACTGCAGCCCAAATCTAAATTTTCCAGATCAAAATCTTCATCATACAGGTGTGTTCCTTGCCAGTTAGCTTATATTTTTATGAATGAATGAAAGCTACCTAACTTTTTTCAACTCAGACAAAAATACACATATTTTGGCTTTTAAAGCACAGCCTGCAGAGTACTACAAATAGGTCCAAAAAATAGATGGAGAGAAGAAAGACCACTGCCCTGTGTTGCCACTGTTTGTTGAGAAAGAATGTTACTTAAATTGTTTTGCTTGGACGAAGAGAGACAATTTTCCCTTACTCTGTGAAAATCATCATCATAGATTTTCCAATTCATGTGCAATACAGGTATCTGCAGGCCTGGAAAAAAAATACCATGCAAAAATAAACAAGATTCAAAGTAAAAGCATTTTCCTCCAAACTCAGAGATCTCTGAAGTTCTATTTTGAGATGTGTTTATCTTCAAAAGCTAGATGAATATATTTACAATGCTCTTTTAAGGAGCAGCAGAACTAGTCTTTCTATGAATTTCAACTATGACACACTTTCCAGTGTTAATTGGACCACATGCTTGGTTTGTTATTCCTCTCAGTCTGCAAAAGGCTCTGAAAATGCTCTTAGAGACACCTCTCAAATGTTGAGCAATTAAATGATGCTTAATATTTCTATAGTTTGTTGGCAACCTCAAAAGGGACAATGAATCACATCCATGCCACTCTCATCAGACCCTATCAACATCAGAAAGGAGTAATTATTCATTGATTATGGCACAGTAAATCTCCGGCACCATGGAAGCATTTCATTCAACAGTTTTGAAACAATCTCCCTTCCCCGCCAAATGCTCCCTTTTTACAGCTACAGACAGATCAGCTAGAATACATCAAGCCATGGAAAAATTTTAAATAGTTACAGTGCATTAGAACTATTAAGACAAAATTAGTAAAAAGAAAATATCTACTGTAGAACTGAAAGTACAGTGGCAAATACTCCAAGAAATTAATATTTAAAGTCCAAGGGTTATTTAAGAAAGCAGGAGAATTTACTCTGTATCACAAAGTTGTACTGATAACATATTAATTATAATCCAGTGTTCCAATTATTTTTTGATGTTAGAATTCCTGTCCCTCCACATTGTGTTTCCCAACACAACTACCATTTGAAAGAGGATCTATTCCCAACACAACTACTATTTGAAGGAGAAAGGAAAGCTTTGATTATTCTCCTTACAATAGTCTATTATTGGGACCACCTTCAAGAATATCAGGGTTTCTAGTAAGGCTTCTGTATTTTGCATGCCAGCTAGTAGCTAATGCCTCTTTGATGAATCCAAGAAATGGGATTACAGTCCTTTGTCTAAAATAAATTAGTGACAATGAATGCAGTTCTGTAAGACATTTCTGTGTATCTTTAGTTCACATGAACTTCCTTGGAAGTCTGAAGGTGCTATCCATTTCCTAGTTTGACAATTAATTGTTGTTATTACGACTATTCTTAACATCCACAGAGGGAAAAAACACACTTCATATAATCCTAAAAAATATGACATTTCTGCTACAACTGTTATGCTGTTTTCAGAAACGAAAACCGAGGCATACAGTGAATAACTTGTTCAAGGTCATACTCTGAGTCTGCAGCACAGACTGGATTGGAATTTCAAGTTCTTGACTCTCTGTACCTCAGTAACCAGTATCCTTCTCATAATACATTTTATGTCATAGAAGGTATCAAGAATACTCGTACATGTCATGAAGTGCTAAAACATACAACAAATAAAGCACAACAAAGTAGCACTGCATGAATACATAATAAACTATGTCATTGTGCAATGTTAAAAACCTTTCTCTGATTCACATAATTCCCTTAGCTAGGTGCAAAAATCTTGGTGCCACTTGCCTCTGGAACCTGAAGCAACCACTGCACACACTGAAGCCATACAGGATCTCATGGGTCTCCTTGCGCACCTTGTTCTGAAGTGAGGGACTGCACAAATAAGACACAGCATCGAGTCCAGGCCAAGAAACTCTGCCAGCCTGGGAAGAGCCAGCCCAGGTGCCGGCACCACACTTTTAGAAGTAACAATGTCAGGAAGCACAATGCAGTCAGGTGCTTATGAGCTTGGCCTTTTAACTTTCTGAAAAGTGTGAGAGCAAAAGTGAGAAATTAGTGGCAGACCTGCAGCCCTACCAAGGCAAGAGGACAGTGGTAGAGATGGATGGCAAGTGTTTCTGGCCAAAGTGTGAAGATCTGGGCTCACTGGGCACAGATTAGTGCCCATTTTCTGGCTACCCAAAGGTTGGAACCACTATGCTATTACATGTCTACGTGTCTACTGTCACTTTATTTACCTACTTATTATTAATACTTACTTATTTAGAAGGAGAAAAGAAATCAGGAAAACTAGCTTTAAAACTCTAAAAAGCTTTGTATTCATGGCCAAAGAGTAAGTGCTAATACCATACAGAGAGGCATGTCAGCTGATCAGTGGTATTTTTCTTCTAAGAAAGACAGAAGCTCCTCACTTTTGCTGATATCTTCTCATCACTAGAGTGCAGCAAGTTACTACCAGCCAAAACTCAGCAAGAGCCGTCACTTCACAGACAGACAGCAAACCAAGTTGCTTTGTATAAGGCAACACATTCCAACGCCAGCCCCTGCAGAAATGGGAAAGCATTTTTGCACAGAAGCGAGATACCGCTGATCATCTGACTACTGGACCTTTCAGGGAACTGATTCGACTCACTAATGCAACTAAACCAGAAACAAAACAAACCTGATGGTTTTCTTTAGAGTTAGTAAATTGAATTGCCTCAATTCAAGGTTCAGCAAGCACCAGTGCTTTCACCACCAAAAGGAGTCAGGGGCCACCTTGCCACTAGTAAGGGCAGTGGAAGTGAAGGAAGCAAGATCCTGCTGCTGAGAGCTTTCAGCCTTGCTCAGCTGCTTGCAGAACTGCAGCCCAAGGTAGGCGATGTGTACATCTCCTGTTTGTCTCACATTGTTGGTTCACTTCCTTCAGATTTCATAGAGATTCTTTTATATGTAAGTCCTCGGTAATCAAGCAGAGTCAAGAGCTACACATTAACTTTTAGTGGTTCTATTGGATTATTCCCTTGAAAAAGTTATAGACCTTGAGTATGCTCAGCATTGTTTACAACACGCTAAAACCATTTTCATTTATTCTTCTAATTACTATGTACAATTTAGTGCCTCATGTTTTTTTACTACTAGAGGTCCATGAGACTTATTCCACTTTCAATTACACCAGCATAAACCAGGAGTAATTCCATTAAAATCAGTGAATTTTGTTGGTGTAAAAACTGGAGGCAGTTACGTAATGACTTCAAAATATGTTTTATGTGTGAATCTTCTACGATAAGTAAAACTGAATTTATAATAAGAACTCATCATGAAAACATTTCATGTTAGGATTTTATACTGTCTGCTGTACTCATAGTGTTCCATTTACTATCTCATTCACATATACAAATATTTTAATCAAAAAAGCTTTGTATTAGAGAAGCACACAGCTCCAGAATCAGCACTGGCCTAGATACTTCATTTTAAAATCTTTAGCATCAAAAATTTTTCTGTTTTTTCTAGAAGAGAGAAGCTAAAAAAAAAAAAAAAAAAAGACTGTTTAAACAATGTAGAGGAGCTATCAAAACCTCTCAAACATTAGGCAACTTTGGGATACAATCATGTATAATCATTTTCAACCTAACTAACCATAAAGGATGAGCCACAGTGGTCTCTGAAGTCACACACAGCTTTGAAAGACTGGTATGATCATGTAAAACGTCAAGGAAGAGAACTCGGGTATGTCAGCGTAATTGTTTTTCCTTAAGAGTTTCTTCATAATACTAGTTCAAACTGCATAAAGATTACTTGACTTGTTCATTGGGGGAGAAAAGGGATCAGGGCTATCCATAGTTTATCAAACCATTTCTGTAAACATCGCTAAACACAAGAACTGTTTCAAGTCAAAAAACATAGCACAAATATATTTACTATGACATGACTTTAGACTATGGCAGAGCAGCAGGCGCAAAATGAAAAACTTTTGCATAACTCCCTGCAGAGTTCATTCCTGAGATGCAGGATGGCGTTTCAAAAACTTATCAAAATTCAGAAGACAGGAAACCTTCACTTGATCGGCTTTCACCATACCACCAGATGTTGCTGCAGCATTGGCAAAAATAACAGGATCACAACGCGTATGATAATTTAGCTATCAATAAAAAGTTCAAACATCCATTTATGCTACTGGAAAAATCAACTGTCCATGAAAGAAAACCCAGAAAGGAAATTTATTATTGAACAAAGTAATTGACTAAACTAGTTTTGTTGCTCCACAATACATCATTTGTAGTTAAAAAGAGATGAAAAGCAATAAAATATTTACAATTACAGATAAATCACATAGCAATAACCATATATCAAACTCTTAGCAACTACACGTCCTAACTTTTGCTCCCCAGATAGCAATACCACTTTATTTGGTTTGATAACAACACATGCATGATGGCAAGGAGTGATGAATCACTCATATCCTCCATACTTCAGTGAACTGACCAACCCTCTCCAGGGAAGCGAAATTATGGTCACACATCTTTAGTTCATGCATCAATAACAATTATATTCTAATGTGTTTCTTGAGACTTCCACTATAATAAGGGGGGGGTGGGGGTGGGGGGGAGATGCTTGGGGTTTTTTTGTTTGTCTTTTTTTTAACAAGTGCTCCCTCACATAGGTGAATCAAAACATCCAGAAAACAAACAGTCTAAGTCATTAAATGACCGAAACAACATAAATTTTCAGGAGGAGCTGTGACAAACTCAGGGACAGAATAAACAAGAACATTAGCCTCTCCCAGTCTTTAATATGGTATGTCACAAAAAGATTAGCATGCAGTGTAGTTATTTAGATTTTGTTATTGAAGAAAATGTGTGGTAAGGAATAAATTTTCACCTTCTACAAAATGAAATCAATATAGAATGAAATGCCTATGTGGAACTCTAAACAATGTTTATCCAGCATATCAGTGACTGGAAGATCTTGACATCTGTCTAAAACTAAGCCTTGTCCCAAAGGAAACACCAAGGAAATAGATGAGTCTGTAGAATCTTCTCATTGCACTTCCTTTACCACTTTTAACCAGACATGTTTGGGAAGGCTGGATTTGATGACATCTTTCCTTCCTACAGGTAGCAAGCTCTGCTTGAGCTGAATAATACTCAGCTTGGTTTGGAATGGTGAAGTAAAATGGCATGGTTAGCTAGAGTACTTAAAATAATTCCCTTCAGGAAATGTCTGTCTCTGTTGACAACAGAGCGAACATAGGAATGCTAGGCTCCTAACTTAGGAACATCTGTATTGAAGACAGAAGTACTCTGTATTTACAGATATTCAAATTAAAGCAGATTTTGGTTTAGTGTATCATTTCACTTCTCATAGAATCGAATCATGGAATCATTTAGGTTGGAAGAGACCTTTAAGATCATCGAGTCCAGCTGTTAACTTATCACTGCCAAGACCACCACTAAACCATGTCCCTAAGCACCACATCTACACGTCTTTTAAATACCTCCAGGGATGGTGACTCAACCACTTCCTTGGGCAGCCTGTTCCAATGCCTGATAACCCTTTTGGTGAAGAAATGTTTCCTAATATCCAATCTAAACCTCCCCTGGCACAACTTGAGGCCATTTCCTCTTGTCCTATCACCTGTTACTTGCGCCAAGAGATTGACACCCACCTCTGTACAACCTCCTGAAAGAGAACTCATGGAAGAAATATCTCTGCTAAATCTATTTTTCCTATTTTATTTTGTAAGGAATTAAAACTCATGTTCTATTTGCAGTTCAGATGCAGTGATGCAGAAAGCTTTCATCTTTTTTCCCAGTCTTCCTGATCTGAAATATGACTTAATGCAATGTAGTATATTCCTCATTATTATATCAGTTACACCGATTGCAACACGACCCCCTACAAAAAGAACATTCCAGACAGGTAGCATGATTTGGGAACTGTACTTTTAAATGGTTCAGCTTTGGGAAGAGATTTGTTGTGCAGATTATTTGTAACTAATAACTGAATACTGCAAGGCTCAGTGCTTGGAGACCCTTTCGAGCACCAAATTGTAAATAGAAATTGCAAAACAAGAGTAAACACTAGTGGAAGAACACACAATTGGAGAATTGAGGATCTCTGATACACAATTTGAAATATTTCTAGACAAGAGAATACTTATTACTGAGTTAAAAGTGTGTCAAGAAGGTCCAGTTTTTGACAGGTCACTGAATCAAAACAATTGACAAAGAGAACCAAATTGTCTCACTCTGCATTTGCAATCAATGTCAATTGCCCATGTCAAAGAAGACCATCAGAAAATAATCTGATTACTGACAACATCAGATTTTAATGCATTTTATGTGCTCAATAATTTTCAGCTAGCTCAGATAAAAGATGTCAACTATGAAACTACATTGCAAAAATGTGAGTACTGTCCTTGTCTTCTGAGGGGGATACATTAAATCTAAAGATACCTAAAGAAAGTGTAAAGAATTTGCACTTTATTCAAGTGTTGCCAGTCTTAACTAACCCAGTTCCTGATAAAGACCAAATTGTTACTAATATCTGACAAGGGAAAGAAGGGACGAGAAAGGACTTCAAAGGCTAGTTTTAGGCCAGGAATTACAGTGGACCAGGGACCATTTTCTGGCCCTATGGTCAACTGGCACAGTGTGACTTGCGGCCATACAGCTTCTCTACCTTATCTCCAAAGCCAGACTGGCCACATGCAGACTGCCTATTAAGAACAGACCTTGACTCGTGCTACTCACTATTCCACAGATGGGGCAGAACTCTGACAGAGTCTATGCTCACCATTTAACAGTAGGAATGAGCAGAGGGCAGCTTTCAGGTCCATGCCCCAACCCCGTGTAGTTTACTAGGACAGATGTAGCAACAGATACAACTGTGAGCCCAGAATTAACCCAATATCATATGCAGAATGTGCAAGCAGCAGGAATCACTCCCTCAAGAATAATGCTTGTGGAAACGGACAATATCTTAAAGTGTAAATAAGATTGAAAATCCAGACTACAAAAAAGGTAGTCTATGCCTAAGTCAATACCTTATACCTAAGGCATAATAGCACAAAATCAAAGCTACTTCGGAAGAGACCACAGACTTGCACAGACTATGAAAAATAGCACAATATCTGTCAGATGAAAAAAGATTAAAGGCATGCAGTGGTTCATATCAGTGCATGAAAGTTTGCAGGCACCAGGCAAGTATGCACAGCACAGGCAGAGAGGCTAACTGCAGCATGACTTCTTTGGATGAATTTTTCGTGGCAGTATTGCCCATCATTGCACCAGAAGATAAATAGACTGTCAACCTGAAAGTAAATGGGACATTTATTAACTTTAAGCTGGGCATTAGAGCACTGAGTCAGTGGGATGTCAAACACAGCGTTACTAGCATTAAAAGAAAAGAAAGAGGTAGCAAAATGCAATTAAAAATGTATGCAAAATAAAGATGAAGGTAGACAGTAAACTGCCAAAGAAAAAAATTTGCGGCAGTAATTTGCAGATGCAAAGCCTTGTTTTCATCGAGAGCGTGATATTACTGATGGGTCAAGGAATCAAAACAAACACAGGAAAGTCTGAAGACTTCTTGGGTATTGAGAAGCTCTGAAGAACAGGTAGCAGCTGAAAACCCAACAGGTCCACAGTTCAGGTTCCTAAAAAAGTTCCACTTAGGCAGAAGGAACCAGAGTAGCTAAAAGAACAGGTTGCAAGCAATCTTCAGAAAACCAAAGGAAGGTACTTTTTCCTTAAATTTAAATATATGAAATAGCAAAATGTCTAGATCCAAGAGTAAAAGATCCAAGGCATTCTTGTTTCATTTCCTTTACTCTGTGTTTTTTTAATAGAAGACCAAGTTCTTGAACCAAAATCTTAAACTCACTACTGTGCAAAGGTGTGGACCTGAGGAAATACAGTATCGAAGTGCAAAAATAAGTTGATTACAAATGGTTCAAAGGAGTGAACTGGCAAAATTCTCATAAAGCAATATGGTCGAAATTGTAAATCAGTGCTTTACTCACTCTGGCCACTGACAAAAGCTGAGTCCAATGCAGAGACGTTGGTTTTGTGTTTAGCCCATGACACAAAAAGATTCATGTCTTTATTTATAGAAGACCAGTATCGACTGTAAACAATGTAGCACAGACCCAACATCAGCTAAGCAAGCACCACGAAACTTGGTGACTGCATGCAAATTCTCTAGAGCATTTGATAAAACTTCATTGGAATAAAATCCAAACCTAGAGTTACTATCAAACCAATTTTTAAACATTGTCCCATTACAGAAAAAGCGTAGGTTGCAGCAGTTCAGGATGAGAATATGATCATTAGTAGCGCAGACTTGCTGGAACAGCACATTTCAAGCCCTAAAACAAAATCAAGGCCTCAATTCATACAAGGGACTTAAAATGATCAGAATGGTGAGTTGACAATGTTACTGAAAAAGTATCTTAAAAAGGATAGCTGAAAGATAAATCAAAGGACTGAAAAATGCAAGAGACAGACTACAGATGTTTGATATTGCTCCTGAGTAGTGCCATTGGAGAATTTACCTAGGCTTTGTCATGTGCAAAAATACAGGCTCTGTCAGTCCAAAGCCGCCTATATGGTGGGACAGAATAAATTGTCCCCTGGAGTAAAGTAGTCCTTGATTTAGTTAAACTGACTAGGAAGATGTTTATTAATTCTAGACTATTATTTAAATTTTTCTGAGATAGCATTACTAGATTGTACTGCAGTTAAACAGGTGATTATGCAAATGTATTTTTGCTAGACATAGAATATCTGACACAGTGTTTAACACTGGGCCACAGTTTACTAGGGAGGACTTGAAACAATTTGCAGTGAAGTATGTGTTTACCAACATGATGATCTTTAAAAGGCTATCGTAAAACAATCTGGATCCAAAGAACATGAACATATTTAATTTAAGCCTCGTTAAGTCTGCCTATTCCCTTCAGTTTCTGTCATCTCAACAAAAAAAATATTTATGGTTTCTTAAAAGAGTTAAGTATCCCTAGCCAAAACTTACCTTCTTGTGGAAAAGGTAAGGAAGACAGCAGTCACTCTGTTGCTGTGTTTCTTTATGAGCCAAAGAAATACAGCTGCACCCCGACCATGGCAAGTGACTATACAATTCTTCTCGTGCAGACCACTGGATAAGGGGCTGCTGTTACTTATCAGTGCCCCAGCGGAACACACACAACGATAGGGATGATACAGTGAATAGGCAGATTCATTAACAAAATTGCCCTGTGTCATGGTTATCAGGGCAGCTACCCGCTTGTTCTCTTTCTGGCATGCTAGATTTTACTCCTTTGAGCATCTACCTGTTCTGGACCTAGGTTCATAATTGTCCCACTTCTAAGCTAGATGTTGGGCTGCAGAACCTCTGTAAAAATTGTATTAAAATAGTGGGTTAGGCTGAATTCTGGACAGCTGTTCCTCTCAAGATTCTGTGATCATTGGCACCAAGTGACTTGACTGCCTTCTTTTTAAAACAAGACACAGTCTTATCTTTATGTTTATCCTATGTAAAGGCTTAGTTTCCCTTTAACACAACAGAGGCAGATGAAATGCATTCTGACATCTACCAAAGCTGTCTGTATCAGCTTAGTTTCCCTAAGTAACTTTCCCTTTCAAAAGAGAACTTTTTTTTTAAGTCCTCCATATTTCTTCTTACTTCACACCACCTACCTGGACACCAAACTAAGGTGTCAGAAGCCATAAAGATAGGTGGGCTGGTAAATATTTATCTTAAGCTTCTGGTTTACTTAGTTGCTAAAGGAGGAGACCAAATGGGACAGGCAATAGACAACCTCAGTTCAGAAGCCCCATGGCCATGTTAGTGCATCGTTGTGCCCAAGCTTAAAATGCTGTGTGAGGGTGGAGCACGACATCACCCAACCTACCAAGTAGCCTGTGAAGCAGGACACCTTCTTGTGAGGTAAAATGTTTCCGTCTGAAAACTGCCAGCAGAAAAAGGCAAAAAAACAGGTCTTCTATTTCACGTGGACAAGTTCAAGTCGCCAGGCTGTTATAAAAAAGCTGGATAGCAACACTGCTACTATAATTCTTTTAAGTGGAAGTAGCCAATCGTTGTTCCCTCTTCATGCTTTGAACATACCTATTAGATCTAACTCAGCAGAGACCTTGCAGGTTTCGTACTGACTTTTCACGATGTTTAGATCAGAAATATATATCTCCCTTCTTGCTTAAAGAGCAGAGTACATGGAAAATGTACTCATGGGAAAATAGGAGATCATGGAAATTTATGTATGTCATGCCAAAGTTGTTATAAGAAGTAGTTAAACCTTGAGGAAGCATAATCATTGACTGGTTGAATGCAGGCACTTCTAGAATTAAGCTGTGCTGAAAAGAAACCTCTCTGAACCACCTTGAGACTTAGGTGTCTGAAAGAGTGCACCTTTCAGCACAGAAGTGCCTAAACTTTTTGATTTTGGCAAAATAACTTAGAAAATGAATGGAGGATGAAAGCAAAAAACATTTTCATTTGTACGCTTGAGAACTATAGGGGCATAACTGTAATGTTAAAGGCTTCATTATGCATAGTCAGAAAAAAAGGGCTTTTTTTCCCTTTTAGAAGTGATGGATAAACAAACAATAATGGAAAAATCTAATTTTGTTTTGACCAATCTACTTTTTCCAGCAAAACAGAAAACCTGAAATATTCAAACTTTGTTAAGACCAAAAATAAGTATTTTGCTCTGGGTTATTTAGCTCTTTTGTTTAAGCTTCATTTTAAATGAAGAATGTATGCTTGAAACAGAAAATACAAGTGTTTTATTTTTAAATATCAAAAGCGGTTTTATTCTTGACATTGTTGACAACATTTTCATTGCAAAAATTTCAAAAATAAATATCTGGGTTTTTTTTTAACTGCTCATGGTTTTTTTTAGCTGAAGCTATGGGGCATATTCTGCCTTAAAAAAAATAATTTAACTTACAAAAAAATTCAAGTTTTTGAGCAAATTACTAATTGTCAAGAGCCTTTTGCTTGGCTCTGCCAAAGCAACAGAATCAGTACCATTCCACTGGTACCATAAGATTTTCTTTGTGGTACTGTAGCTGCTAACAATAAAACGACTTTTTGTACTAAAAGTCTTAAGGGAGCTATTGCAATGAAGAACCAAAACAGCAGATGTTACCCAATATAAGTACTGGTAAGTATCAACTGAAAAATAACACACAAAAGATAATACAAGCACTTAAGCATTAGGCGATACAAATAAGCACAAAAGTGTATGCTATTTTCAAGAAAATATGGTACCCAAAGGCACTAATCGACTCTATGGACTAAATAATGTCTTTAGCAGTGTAGAAACAAAGCCTTTATCAACTTAGAGGAGTACAAAAGAGCATCAAAACCCACTAGCTCTTTTTCCTTCCACTAAACAGCAAAATTGATTCAAAAGCAATTTTTTAAAGAAAATTCTAGTCTGATGCCACTCATGGCACAATTTAAAAAAAATATAATTAGGGAAGGAGAGTGAGGAGAAATTTTAAATGAGAAAGATTTAATATTCCCCTTATGCTACTGGAAAAGTTTTATCACAATAACAGTCATATAGTAGTCATCTTTAACGGCTCTAAATTCATGCCCAAATGACATTCCTGGAAAACTGCAAGACCAAACTCAAGATTCGGTTTGCATGTTTTTTAAAAGTACTATTTCAGTGGAAGTATGGCTAGAAGAATGCATATTGTAATGACATGTTCTTGTTACATTGTTCTTGTACATGCTTAAGCCAAAAAAACCCAAACAATGATGAATCTTAGGATTAATTCAAGTCTTAAGATTCATTGTTTTCAGCAAAAAGCAGTTATGACAAAAATCAGAAACCCAGAAGGTGGATCTTCTGCTGGCATACAAGTGGTGCAGCTCCATACACTTCAGGTTGCCTACTAGATGACACTTGTCAAGGAGAAGACACACGTGTAATGTATTTAGAGCATTGCAAGGGCATGGCAAAGCCAAACAGGAGACTCCTCGTGTCAGAGAGGATGTGAACATCTGAAAGGAACTTCTGGGAACTAACTATTTTGTGTCCTTGCCACAAAGTTCACACTGTGACTCAAGCTTTTTCACAGTAATTCTAGGTAACTCGCTCACGCTGAAGTTAACCCATTATGTGCAGACTGTCTGAGGCCTATGCTGAAAAACAGGTCCTATTCTTTTTTAATAATCCTTTACCAATGAGAATTTCTGCTCTGTGTGCACGAGCGCTGGTGGATAGGTGGTTGCACACGAAGGAGTGGAGAGAGCAACGTAACAGCTATAGTAGTGGAAAAGAAATTTTTTAAAGAAAACACAGGGCATGGGGGAAGCGGGGGCAGAATTAGCGGATTCACATTTGCATGGCTCTTCCTTTTGTTCCCTTCCTCCCAAAAGACAGCTATTCATCATGGCTCCGCAGTGTAGGCTCAGAGCTATGAACTGGTGGTGGGTAGTAAATGGAGGCCGTTAATCAGAGCAGGCTGGTGCTTGGGTTGAGTACTGATTAAGAAGACCTGAACCTAATGGCTCAAGTGGTTCAAAGGGTTTAATAGAGGTCTTTCTCAGTGGACTGAACTTCACTCTTGTTGAATGTTATGAGCATAAGAATATAACACAAAGTCAAATGGAGAAACTGGAAGCGATTTCTTGTGAACTGTGCTCAAACTTGGAGAAACGAACAGGATGTAAAAAAAGGAGGAGGCTTTTTCCTTTTCTCCGTATCTTTTTTTTTTCTTCCCCTCTCCCCTACCTTATGCACAATGGTAAGAACTGCACTACAGGCCTGTATACACTTTCCAAATAAGAGCTGTGGTCTATGACAAAAAGTGAAGGACAAATTAGGAACATGGGAAATCGGATAAATGAAGACTGGCCTTTCTTCCATTTGCCTATTCAGTAATTCCCTATTTTAAATACACAATATTGAGTAACTCACGGAGGCTTCAGAGTACATATGAGAATGACTTTCTAACAGCGACAGACAAGATTCAGAATGAAAAATTTCACTGCCAGGCAAGAAAAATTTGCAATAATTTTCTGTAATACAAGCAGACTTTTTTAGCACTTTTATTGCAGAAGCAATTCTAAATAACAGAGCTTGTCTTATAATAGCATTTCTATAATAATGGTGTTTTATAACAGAAGTGCTATTATTACAGAAATGGTATTATAATAGTAGCATTATTATTGTAGAATCTTTTCCATAACAGGAGTGCTAAATAAGCCCGTTTGTATTATAGAAAATGATTGCAAACTTCTTCCACGGTGCTGAAAATGCCTAAGCCTTTATGTCTAATGTGATCCAGATTTTAAGAAGGTTCATGAAAGTCTAACAAAATCTTTCAAAAGGAATCCATGCTGCAGACCAACTGAAAACCCTGGCATGGCTCAGCAAATAGTATATCTGTCACCAAATTTTAAAATCTAACTCAAATTCCAAACCCAAAGTGGTTCAATGCAGAAGTTAGCAGAACATGTCTTTGGGAAGAGTAAAATATTTTCAGTGCTGCAATAAAGCACTAAAATGTTGGAATATCATCTGAAGTGATAAAAAGATGTAATATTCAATAACAGTTATACAGCAAAAATGCTTTGGAAGAAATCTTATATCTATATCAACTACATTAATATAAATTTCACTCATCATTCAATAAAGTATATATTGCTTTGCCACATACTTAGGAAGCATTCATCTAAAGAATTTAACTGTATATATTGGAAATGAATAAGTAAATTTCAGTTTATAAAATTCAACTTCTTTTTATTAAAGTTATCTGGTAATACTTCAGTGCTGAGATTCTAGTGCAGTATAGAAGACAGAAAGAATTTAAGTTCCAAAGCTACTGACCTTTTTAACATTAAAATAAAATCCTATATACTTCTAGGTTGATACAATCAGATTATACCATCTGGTTAGGATGGAGTCTATGAAACAGTAAAGTAAGAAAATTCAATAAACTCATATCCTCTGCAGGCATTTTTACATTTTTTAGACTGTCATGAAAGCTTTAGATGTGTGTTTGTATGAAATGAACTTATTTTATTATTGATTTCAGGCAGAAAGGAGTTTTGCTGGATCTTTTTTTGCAGCCTGCATTGCTATACAGAGTAGTTTTCTTTACAGCAATGGTCCTAGCTCATAACCACAAATGAAAATTTTCATGAGCTATCTTTTTTTTGAGATTGAAAGATAATGTATGACACAAAGACATAGTTTAAAATGCATATTTAAGAAATAATTCTAACATAATAAAATAAAAGTTATTGATTAGCTTTTTAAATTAAGTTTCTGAAATACACATTCCAACACTTGGTGTGCTTACAACCCATGTAGTCAACAGAGATTATATGTTTGTTCCAAAAATAATGATAAAATATTTGCAAAAATGATCTTGCAAAACCCCTACAAAGCTAACCCTAACTCTGCTGCTTGCTCTGTGTTTGTGATTATGATGTTTAATCACAGGAGCAAATATTCTTATGTTCAAGTCCGTTGCCTCAGCCAGGGTTTAGTTCTGCACACACTGAAGCTGAGGATCACTCAGCCACTCTGAAAGGTACATTGCAAATATTGCTCTTTCTCTAAAGCTCAGCAGAGTGTTTTCTCTCCCTACACTTTGATTTTTTTTTTTCTCTCTCTCATTTTTAATTCTTCCCACTCACTAGTTAGTCAGGTTACCAGCAAAGTTCATCACACTCTGCTATTTCTTCTGGTGCTCCTACACGTGTTTTATTTCACAGTCTGCCTTGCGTTTCAATACCAGTTTCAAAGTTAATACACCAGCTGTTTAACTTCTCATTCAAATCGCTGCAAAGTCCTGCCAGTTCCCCCATGTCAAAATACTACTAATGGTGCAGGTTTAATGATGATGTTTTCAAAGAGAAAAGTTTTAATTGATACCAGGTACAGCCTTCCAGTGCATCTTGTTTCCCTGTTCTTTACATTATGTAGGCTCCTTGGGGCATGAAATGTCTATTTCTGTCTTTTTTCACAGGAAAGAATATACATTTATTTGTTAAGAAGTGACAAAGAGAAATCAGGGCGAATACAAGAATGCCTCATTCTTCCTAAATAGCCTGTTGGCAGCACCTCATGCAGGGAAGTTTCTGAAGTACCCACTCACGCCACGCTCTCTCCTGCCAATTCTGTCTTGCTTTCCATAGCACCAAAATCATTGGTATTCTTTTCAAGCATCTGCAGTTATCCTGCAGAATACTTTTCTCAAATATTTCATTTTGTTTTGGCCACTCTGTACATACGTGCTGTACTTGGCTGCTGCAAGTCCAGTCCACGTCTAGCTTAAGCCACTGTTTTATTATTTCCTATACTTTTTTTAAACTCTTGACACACAAATTTATAAATTAGGAAATGAAAGTAAATGCCTAAGTTTTTTTCACAGTCTGTTGATGTAATACTAACTAGCAAAACAATATGCTCTCCCTACCAGGCTTCCTACGCCCCATAAGCAAATCCAATTCAAAATGAGATCACGGTACAGTGACCTCATTCTGAATGTTACCTTATGCTTTTGGCAGCCCAGAAGAAAACACCCCTAGCTCTTGTGCTGTGTTTCAATCTCTTTGAATTTCTCCAGGGGTTTGAATATCTGCTGAAAAGCTCTCTGCAGCTCTGAATACACCAAAAGAGGAAAGGGAAGCAAATGTGGGGAGGGAAGGAGGAGAAGGGAGGGGTGTGAAAAGTGGGAATTAGTTGATGAAAAAATGTCAAGCTGCCTGCAGTGGAGGCAAGAAGGGGTCGAGGGTAATAAAGCCAATTAGCAGAGCAGAGGATAAGAAGCCATATTTGAAATAAAAGAGTGATAATTTTAAGCAGCAAGGGAGAAATTAGAATACAGAAGTGCTAATGGTATGCAGTTTGGGAAGGAGATGGTAAAGTACTGTATTGAGAAAGACAAGATGAAACCAAATACAAACCCTAACATTTCTCCTAGATGCTTAAATTAATGCTCCTTTATTTCTCTACTAGCCACCGTGCTGAATGATGCGCAGATTATACAGATCTGATTCCCTTGCTTCCTTTGCTTGCAGTAGGATTCTTGCACATATAAATGTTTCTTGCACATTTCCAAGCAACTTCTTTCCATTGTCTTTTATAATAAACTGATTTACTAGAATTCCTCTTGACTAATCGCCTTCTATTTTGCATGGTCTTACAAATATTCAGTGTCAAGTATTACTTTAAAATAACCCTATTTTCTATTTTGAAGTACATCCTATAATTACTCCTTTTATTTTGTAGGCTATTTACTGGTACATTACTAACTTGTTTCCATATTTTACACAGCTTGCTACTTGATAATAACTGTGCAGAAAGGGCACAATGCAAAATTTAGGCTTAATTTAGATTCTGCTTATATTACTCTTTCTTTTTTTTTAAATACTTCAGTCACTGAATACACTGGCTTTGTTTTTCAACTGTGTTAATGGTCTTAAAGAATAGAATATATGCAAAACATCCCAGTCCTCATTGCTTTCTAAAGTAATTTTCACTCTCCACACTGTCAGTTTACGTCAGGGGCACAACTGTAACATAAATTTACGGCAGTTAAATACCTAACAGCATTTTTGTAGTTATTGGGCTTTACTCACACATTTTGAACAATATATTTGGAACTTAAATAAATTTGCCTCCCATTTTGTTGTACTCCTGCTCAGATATAACCAGCTTGAATGTAAACAATCGAGGATTCAAAGCACACAGTATTTGTCAGTGGATCTACACTAAGGCTGAATTCTGTAGTCCTAAAATTAAAACTCAGCTTGATTTCAGCAGGATCAGCATTCACCCCGTGAATCCAACATCTCCTGTTTGCTATAGAAGCAAGCATTCCTGTATCAGGGCCATTCTTTGCCAGGGAAGAGTCTAAAAAATTATCTCGAATTGAAATAGTGTAAGAGGTGTTTTGAACAAATTGATTAGTTGGGTAGGAAAGAATCACCATGAGTCAGAAGTAACCACCTATCGTTTTAAAAGAATTCACATATAAAATTGCTGGTCTACTAACTGTGGTATGTGAATGACCATTTAAATCTGCTTTGGTACAAGGAAAAGGGAGATGGCATATACAATAACAACTCATTAAAATGTCTCCAGAGGTGATCTGGAAACTAAAGACTAGAAGGTCTGACTTCTTTATCAGACAAACTGTTACTAATTAAAATGATGAATATGTTAGTAAAGAAAGCAGAGTTTTTGCGAAGAGAATCAATGCTTCACAAATCTATGAGACTTTTTTGAGTTGTATGATACGGGTGATCTCTTGGATATCTGTTCCTCACCAAAGGATTTAAAAAGCAAACAGCAAAAGTTGGGGGAAAAAATAGAAGGTAGTTTTAGAAATTATTGATTAAAAGACAGCAAACAATATTCCAAATTAGGAGAGGCTATCTAATCTTAAAGTAAACCTAATCTTAAAAATGGGGCAGATATTGAGGTGACAAAGCAATGGGATGACACGACATTATTCCACATACCATATCTTCTGCTGACTACAAATAGTTACAAAAAGAGTACAGAATTACAAAATAATTTAAACTGGAAGGTCATCCGTTCCCACTTAAAGCAGCACCATTTTGAAGTCAGATCAGGTTGGTCATAGCCTTGTCTGGATGAATTTTGAATATCTCCAAGGATTACAGTTATAAAACTTCTTTGCGACTTGCTCCAGCATTTGATCACCCTCGATGGAAAAAACCCACAAACCAAAACAACAAAAGAAAACAACTTTTCACAGTCTAATTGGAATTTCCCTTTTTGCAGCTTTTGATCTTTTCACCGCGTAGTTCTGAGAAGAGTCTGGCTCTGTCTACCCTGTAATGTCCCACTGGTAGTTCAAGCCAGTGGTAAGGTCCTCCCTGGGCTTTCTTTCCTTAAGGCCAAATAAACTCACCTCTCTCAGCTGTTCCTTCTATGTCACGTGTCCTTTCGCGGAGCATAAAATTGGGCACGGTACTCCAGCAGCACCAAAAGTGCTGAACAGAAAAAAAAAAGAAAAACAACAAAACACAACCAACTTTCCTCCACCTTTTGACTGCAATTGGCCTTCATTGCTGCAAGGGTACCATGCTGACTCATATTCAATTTGTCCACCAGGACCCCTAGGCTCTTTCCTACAAAGTTTCTTTTTATCCTGTCAGTACCCAGCCAATTCACAACACAGAGTGACCAACTGATAAAATAGCAGATAGATTTCAAAGCAATGGATATGAAGAACATAGGTGGAAAAGTCAAAATAACTTTAAATAGACTATGGTGGATTTAAAACTTTCTTGGTTGCCACTCAAGAAAAATTTTGAAGACATTGCAGTTAATTCACAGAATCACAGAACTCTAGGTTCTCTTCTTGAGGCTAAACAACCCCAGCTCTTTTAGCCTTTTTAAGTGGCATGAAAGGTTCACCAATCCCTTAATCACCCAGAACTGGACCGAGAAGTCCAGATGTGTCTCACTAGTGATGAGTAGAGAGCAAGGATCACCTCCCCCAGCCTTCTGGCAATGTTCTGCCTAATGCAGTCCAGGATGTTGTTGGCCGCCTTTGCTGTGATAATGCATGTCTCGTTCATGGTCAGTTTGCTGCCCACCAAGACCCCAATGTCCTTCTCTGCTGAGCTGCTTTCCAGCTGGTTGTCCACCAGTGTGTACTGGTGCCTAGGGTTATTTTTTCCCAGGGCCAGGACTTGGCATTTCCCTTTGTCAAACTTCATGACATTCATCTCAGCCCCATTTCTTCAGCCTGTCCAGGTCCCTCTGAATGGCAGCACACCTCTCAGTTTTGTATCATCTGCAAACTTGCTGAGGGTACACTCTGCCCCATCATCCAGGTCATTAATGGAAGTGTTTAACAGAATTGGCTCCACTACCAACTCCTGATGAACACCACTAGGTACATCACTAGTGACTTGCTTCCAGCTGGACTTTCTGCCACTGATCACAATCCTCTGCGCATGTGAATGAATCTAACCTGTACTTTGCCAGCTTGTCTATGTGGAGACAATGTCAAAAGCCTTACTAAAGATAAACATCAATTGTTCTCCCGTCATTCACAGAGCTAGGCAGGCAGTTCAGTTCCATGAACTGATCAGCAGTGGTCATAAAGAAGGTAGAAAAATAAAAGAAAGTAATTTACAGTAAAACAGAGAAGATCACTGTGCACGATTCAAGAAATACATCTACTTCATCAATACAGCAGGTAACTCTGATCTGTCTTTTTAAAGAAAAAATAAAAGACTAGCAATAGAAAAGTAGAAAAAAGGCAAGAACAGTCAGAGGCATGGTAGTGCTTTCAAATGAGAAAAAACTTAGCAGACTAGGACCCAACATAGAGGGCATGACTGAGTGGCAATATAACAGAATTCCAAAGACGTAAACAGAGGGGAAAAAGAAGAGGTTGGAATAAGTCGTTATGTCTCATAAAACTAAAACTACGAACACTTAGTGACATCATCAAACCATAGATTAAAAAAAAAAAAAAAGTAGTAGTACTGCTTTTTACAATGCATAATATGCTGTGGAGCTGCAGTTTTTCTTTCTGAATCTCTAGAGGCCAAAAGTCTAAATGGCTTCTGAGAAGGGCTAGACTAGTTGATGGAGAATAGGTACATTGGCAGTTATTAAACACAGTAGTCCAACTGCAACCTCTCACTTATGCAAGCCCTAAAGCACTGTTTGCTGGAAATGCTAGAGTCAGAGCAATTCTGTATGTTCTTGTTGTCTTCCTTAAGTATTCACTACCCATCAGCGTTACAGACAAGACTCTAGTCTAGATATACCTTTGATATGACATATTTCAACCATTCTTATGATTATTTTGTGTTAACCAGACCTATGAACTACGGAGAAAATAAAAGTTACAGTACTGCAACTTAACTATAACTGTTTGGTAAGGCTGTTTTTAGGGCTGCTTGTCAGAATAAAATTGCCTGCCTTCACACAGTGAGCCTAAAAGTGTAGTCTGAGGTCTAGCCACAATACTTAAACTATGATCATGCATGTCAGGCACTCTGAAAGTAGGTGCTTCAGAGACTGGGTACACACTATCAGTGGATAACAGTTAGAAAAGGATGAGGAATGGGCATAGGAGCTGACCTTTCACAGTCACGGATCTATGCCAAATAGTGCAGGACTCTAGAGCAGCAGCAGCAAAACAGATTCTATGGATATTTCTGCCTGTAGCTAAAGCACTCTCTAATCTCCTTTCACTCATCCCTTACTTTTAGCTACTCAGTCAACGACCTAGCTTTAGAATAGTTAAAACTTTGTTTTGCTTTGGACTCATGGACTGGGTTCAGATGTCAAAGCACCCCAAGCATGTTCCATATCTGTATCTTGCCTATCCTGATAATACTGCATATTTGGTGGCTACAAACTCTAGGGTAGAGAAACTAAGGGAAATGCAGTGTATATATGACAGAATGTTCTCCCATTCATTGCAGGGGAATGCAGTTCTGTACAGTTTAAACTCACACCTGAAATAATATTTAGCAAATAATAAAAATAAAATAAATAAATAAATAAATAAAAACCCCACAAATCACTGGAATAATTTGGCTGAGATGTTTTTATCAGAATACTTGTTCCAAGATGCTAATATTAAGTAAAAAAAAAAACCCTGTATATCTAATAACTAAAAAAAAATAATATAAAAGGATTAGAGATGGACAAGGACAAAACCTTAGTATAAATTGTAAGAATTTGATGTTATATAGATTTCCCCTGACATAAAGAATAATGGCGGATTTTTCCTTGCTCCCATAAAATTGATTTATAATCTAAGATCCACATTTCATAGTTTGGCAGATGGAATATAGTTCATGGAAAAGCTCTTCTTTGGGAGTTTTTCCAGGGCACCGTATTGCTGTTGACAAGCAGCCTCCAGCTCTGTGAAACTGACTCTTCCTGGTTTTTGGGGGGATTTGCAGTACCTCTCTCAACCAGGTTTCCTTCAGGGATTAGTCTGCCCTACAGCTTCTTTACCTCATTTCTTAGGTGCAGTTCATGGTCTCTTTACACAGCGTCTTCCTCCCTTACTATGCAAACTACCTTGCTCATTTTCCCTCTGTTTATCACTTTATCGCCTATTTATGGCTAGGAAATGCATCAGTTATCTGACTTTCCTACTAATTATTCTCTTATCCTCTTCCACATGAGATGGAGAAAACGTGGTCTAGGAGTCAGTCAGCATGACGATCCCCTAGCTTTACTGAATAGACAACTCCGTAAGTTCTACGTTAAGATGCCAAAATTTACTGAATGTATGTTAACAGCTATAGATAAAATCGATGTAGTAAACTGATCAATGGAATTGCACCATGAAAAAATTGTCTTTGGAATGTCTAGTGGGAACCTCCCACTAGAGGCATTAAGCACACACACACGCACACAAAAATCTAAAATGCCATTGTCCCTTTTCTCTCCATCTGTAAAGTAAGCTGGTTCAGTTACCAATGTGTGTGATTCCTCTGAAGGAAGTTATACTACTCAAACACTATAAAACTCCCGTGTTGCATGTGCTTATACTGTAATTTTTCCACAAAGAATTTCTCATACCCCTTCAAAGTATATTTTTTAACCATGGGCCTTTTTTTTAATCGTTAAGTTTTATTTTATAGTAAGCTGCAACTTTGGAGTTGAAAAACTGACTTTTTATTTTTCAGCTCATGTTTTCCTTCAGCTTGGAAACCTAACAAAGAGACCACTTGTTTCATATTTCTGATATTTTCATACATAAATAGCTTCTTTTCACTATTACCCCTTAGAAACTCAAATGAGAGTAAAGACACCAGTAGCTTCGGTATCACAGAAATTTTATGAGGATTCCAACCATAACAACTATGCTGATTATATCAGTTAGCACGTAACTGTTTATACTATATATAGCATGCGTACATCAATTCATTTTTCATGCATGTCTCCTTTTTAAGATCCTTGCTATATGTGTTACCACAACTTCTTAGAAATTCCGGTAAGCTACTAGTGAAACATTGTCTTAATATTCTGTGATGATAACAAGGAGAGAAGAGGTGGCAGCTCTCTTTTCACACTTGGGACAACTGGGCTTCTTGTACCTAAATCCCCAGCAAAGTTTCCCACATCTTAAGAAATTACACCTTCCTTGTCAAACTAGTCAGGAGGATTTCATGCAAGTAGGAGATCATTATTTCAGCATCTCTTATCCTGCAAAGGAATCTTTTTACTGCCTGCATCTAGGCATTCAGTCTATAGATTAGTTACACAAAAGCACTCAGCTCCTTACTTTGCAGTACGTACTGCTCTGTCTTGTTAAAGCACCGAAAAAAATAGGGCTAGAGAAGCACCTGGGTCAACAAATCTGGTCACCCAACATAAAAAGTAATCTGCTCTGTACATCCCATTCACAAATGTATCAAGTTTCATACTAGAACTATTTATTTCTGTTATTCCTATAGCCAGTAATTCCTGAACTGGTGTTCCAGAACTGTACATCTAATAATCACAAACCTAATCGTTTCCATCTTAAATTTATTCAAAAATAGAAAAATGCATCTTCTAAATTTTAAAACTCAACTTTTATGACTGAGTTTACAAGCCTAACTGGTTACGTGAGCACACACTATACATTTACGGCCATATCTTACAATGCAAGAAAATTAAAAGGGAATGAGGCTGTAAATGAAAAGGCTGTTATAGATGGATGTCTTCTAAGTGATATATGTGATAGAAGAGATTAGCATTAACTGATCTTCTTGAAGAATGTACAAGTATAATTCATTATAATGGCTTAGAAGTGCAATTAGTGAACTATAGTGTAAATGACACTGCTGTTCATAGACCTACCCATAAGAGTAATTATATTTTGAAAACTACTTAGTGAAAAATTGATTGAATGGGTCCTATGGGCATAGATAATTGAGATAAAAATATGTAAACAAATGCCCATTAATAAGTTTTACAGCAAATTTATATATTATATGTTTACATGTTTAGCTAGTCTGGAAATACACATAAGGAATGAGAATTTTCTGGTGTTTCGTTTTGAAGGCACATTTAAATGAAAAAAACATTTTATGCCTTTGCAAGCAATACTATTTGATTATTCTTACATTGCATAGAAAGATTCATTGTCATTTTCCCCTCACTGTGGCCTGATACTTCAAGAATAGTGAAATTCAGGAAAAAAACCCCAAACTCGACTGCCCTCAATCGTTTACCTTCAAGAAGCTTCTAGATGTGTAGCTTTAGCGTGGCACATGCTAGGTCAGAACAAAACCTGCCTAGTGGCGGTTGCAGGGATTCCTCGGGCAACAGGAGCTATATTTTTGGTATGATAGTAATACAAACTATGTAAAAACCGTATTTTACAACAGTAAGTTTTGACAGTATTTCATTTAGTACCTATGTTCATTTGAGAACTTACTGATACTATCTTATGGACCTAATTCCATTTCATTAATAAATACTAATTTCTTGTTCTTTTTGAGATGTCCAAAAGCTTTTATTTGATGCTGGCTTTTTGCTTAAAGACTGTGCTTTTTCTGAAGACCTTAGTGAATTAACGTGTAAATATTTGGTTATTCTAAAAATAAAGGTTTAGTTGACTTTGCAAGCACAGCAAATACTGTATGGCGTACTTTTTTCCCATAAAATTTATTTATGTAATTATTAGAAAGGCAGTGTTTTCAGCTACAACTTAGCTTACTTGCTTATTTAACACAGGAAACAAGGACTACCAAGCATCATTTCAATGTATAACTTCAAGGGTTAATTCTGAGAATGAACTTGATGTGGAAAGATATGAGACTGATCAGGACAAAAATTAATGCTGGATAGCGGGAGCAAAATATTTCAGTTTTAGGCCCACAGGAGTCCCAGTGCAAATTGTTCCTGTGAATCTAAACCCTTCATCAATCAGATGTAAATTACAGCATGCATGACTGGCTGCCTTTTCCATTCTAGAGTTCCCTACAGAGAACAAGAGAGCCAACTGCTACGGAGGCTCAACTAAACTGCAGTCTCTTTTTTGCTCCCTTGAGGATATACACCAACACATCAGAAGAGACAGCATTCACTTGTATTCCACATCAGGAGATCTTACGAAATCATAGACAATGAGTCAAGCCAGCATCTTCTAGAAAAACTTACAATAAAGGGAACCAGGAAGGGGACCACGGGGGAGACATAGACTGATACAACACTAAAAGCTTTCCTGCTAACAATACTTTACTAACTACATGTCCAAGCTTTCCTTGAATAGCTGGCTCAGAGAAATCGAACACAAGAGGCTGGATACTCACAGAAGGATAAATTCTTTTTATAAAGAATAGGAACATAAGACTTATTCCCAGTATTCACACGAAACTGGCTGTCATAGACCTCCATAAGTGACAGGAGAGACAAAACCAGATTTTAAGCAACAAATTAAAAATAGAGCTGTTGAACCACCTAACAGTGGATACCTGAGCTACCATGCAGGAGAACACTACCATTAATTGAATTTCAGCCACAGAGGGGAAAGCTGAAATTCTTGCTGTGCTTGCGATCTTCACTCACCTAATTATGGGCAGAGTTAATGTATGAACAGACCCTATGATCTGTAAAAGCAAACCACAAATGTCAAGCTTTGTGAAGTAAAATCAGAAGACGACTAGAATATTTGAGAAAAGGTACAGCTTAATGTTGTATTTCCCAAACTTTCTAGAAAATCATGACCTCCTTTTGTCTCACCAGTCTTCACGAAACTTTCTGAGTCAGCAGCAGCTCAATTCCTGCAGAGGAAAGGCTGCTAACGACTAGCTGAAAGTATTTACATTAACTTACCCATCATAGAGCACTAGAGCTGCTGCTTAATTATAGGTAGTTAGCAGTTAGATAGCTGAGGTAAACAGTTGCACCTTGTAATTATCTCACCTATTATGACCTCTCACTCCCAATATGAATGCCTCTGTGACCTATTTAGGAACTGTCATCTACTATTGGTTTTGTAGGTACAGATCCAGACTGGATGTGGGAGATGGGCAAATTTACTGCTCCCATCCGGCAACTAATTTGACCTTTCCACATGTTTATTTCCTTCTCCACTCTTTGTCAGTCTTGCCTACATACTTAGCTTTCACAGAAATTAATACTTATATGTGTTCCTATGATATGAGACTAGCATCAATGTCTCTCAAAACACATTATTAATACTAACAGGTTCTCAATAAAGATGTTTCATAGAGTTTTAGTTCTGTTAAATTATTCTATATAGGCAAAATAAATTTTTTTGCTACAAAGTTTTAGAAAGGTACAAAGCACTTTGTTTCTTTCCATGCCTTTGACCTTCTACTCATTCTTATAATTTAACTTACTGAAATATAACATTGCCACCTGGGAACAAGACTGGGAGCTGCAATTTCAACTGTTGTTAGGGTCTTTAAATCAAAGGGTCTTTAGATCAAAGGTCTGGCATGAAGTCTCCAGCTTTTAGAGAAGACTTATGCTGAGCCACCAAGAAACATAATTGCAGAAACTGAGGATACATTTTAAGTGTTTTAAGTAAGAAACAAAAACAGACACCCCAAATTTGCATCTTTGTAATTATTTCTGAATACTACAGACCTTTATCTTTGCCTGGCAGCTGCCTAAGAGCTTGTGTGATACACAGTGGTTACTGAAGCCCAGTTCCTAGTGGGCCAACATCTACATTATTAAACTTCCATCCCAGCTAATGTCATTATTGGAAGGACTCTGCAAGAAGTTCAGCACCTGAAAAAGGAAGAATATATGAAAGACATTGGCAATGCAAAGCTGAAAAGCTCTAGCTATTGGTTTCTTTATTGCTGCTTCCCTGGGCAAGTCCATGAGCTTTCATCTACTGACTCCAGAGCACTGGATATTTTTCAGATTTTCTTGAATAAAACCCCTGCCTTTTTCTTTGTATATTTGACCTTCACACCTGTTTCTATCTTTTTTGACTCAAAATATTAATTGCTTCCTAAGCCTGTGATTCTTCCTTCATTTGAAGTGATAAGAGCTATCTTTCTGATGGGATAAGCAGTCTTCCCAGGATTCACACAGGTGGCATCGTCATTTATTTTCTTTAACTAGGGAATACCTTAGAGGACTCCACATTTCTGAGTCATTCTCTACACCTCTGGGATTTTACTTCCCTATTTATTCACTTTTGATTCTCAAATTTAGTTAAGTTCTAAATTTGTGACCCTATGGGAGAAAAAGGGATGAAGTTTTCTGTTGCGTTAATGTTTTCTACTGAACTTAATTTTTAAACAAGTAGATTCTTTTAAGAAAGGTTTTAAAAAATAAAATAATGACATACTTATTCCTTATTGAAACCAATGGATTCAAAAGGCAGAATGTGACTGGGTGAAGCATGTACTAATTGAAATCTCTTTATTCCAAATCCTGAAATTTGAGGTCTTATGTGAAGGCTTTAAAATAGAACCTTTCTGCAGAATGAAAAAAAAACCCTGAAAGCAAAAAATAAACACCACCACCCCCGAAAAAAAACCCTTTTAAATTCATATCAATTCAGTAGGCTTCTAGAAAGGATCTTAACACTTGAAAAAGAATAAAAAGTTTAAGTTTTAGTAATTTTACCTATATATTATGACTGTTATCCCTTTTGGCTGACATTCTAGAGGCTCAGTTCTGCCAGGAACTCTGATAAAGTGCTATTAATCTATCTCCACTTGTCTAGCTACCCAGAGCAAAGCATCTTCTTGCTCCCCTCCAAAATCCAACCACAGAGTCATTGCAGGCTGTCTGGTGTCCAAGAGATCCCTCTTCAGCCTTCGCATTCTTTTAGCTGTCAATCTAGATCCACACTGCTTCCTGAGCAATAACAACAGCAGCAGCTCATGAGGTTCAAGCACATATGCTCCCCTTTGCTGTCCTTAGTAAGCTCTACAGCCACTTCACTCTAATTTTTCAGGTAAAATAAAATAAAATAAAATAGGATTTTAAATAATACCTAGATAAATCACTTTCAAAATATAACAATAATATAACTAAACATTTGCAAACTAATTGAGTATTTTATATTGTCCTCATCAGATGTAGTACCATCCTGTGATGTCAAAATGATCTTTAATGATCAAAAAGAAGCTGTACAAGAGAATTACTCCTTTCCTCAATTTCTCCTAAAATACTCTCACCAAAGATTCTCTACAAAGGCTCATACAGAACATGTAGGAATAGTTTATTGAGTTCAGAAAATGACTGCTATTCAACTTGCCAATCATTTAGGACAAATATATATGTATTTAGATATTTTGGTACTTTTTGCCATATTCCAATTAAATTCCTTTTAAATTTTTTTAAGATCACCATGAAATCTCTCTTACTTTCTGTGTTGCATACATTTTCAAAACCAGATCTATTACTCCCTACTTTCTAAATAACCATTTTAATGATACTTTTCTCTCTGGGTACTGAAGACAACATAAGTTATCAATTCCTTTAACAATTTAGACTAAGAGATACTGTCTTTACATTTGCCTCAGCACCAGGAAAACTGTTATCTGCATGCCATGGTCATTTAGCTTATGAAATTGTCATCAAGTTATGTACAACAAAGTGGATACTCCCTTGTTTTTGTAAATAATGCATCCTTTAAGAATGGAAAGCACAAAACACAATTCAGCAAAAACCTAAAGGAAATCTATGCAATCTTTGAGCTCTGAGGTTTAAATGTCTCTATCTTTTGTTCTAAGGTTAGGAAATCAACAACTTTCTCCTAATTGTTCAATTGTTGTATATGTATTATGCTGACCCTGTCCAGGAAAACCTTTGTATCAGAATCACTCTTGAGGAAATCATGCTAATTTATCACAAACCCAGCATTTTCCACATGCAATACCAGTTTTTTGCCTTTCAGCAGATTTGAAAATAGCTAGTAAATGACTACTCATTTTGCAAGGGTTGATAACATTTTCATTTTTAAATAGACTACATGAATTAAGCAATAATTGCAAAGAACATACAGCAAGTGACAATGCACTGAAATAAGAGATCTTTAGATGAACTGCTTAATCATTGATGGTCCTATACACTTTCCCACCCCCGCAAGACAAAGTGTATTTCCCCAGAAAACTAGCAGAAGCCCCAAAATCAAGGCACAGCACTGCATCAACACCTCTGATTTTAGAACCATAATCCCTACACTTGCAGATTTCACTCAAAAAACCTAGCTGCAACCACTAACCTTTCAGAAGTTATCCGAACTCTGGAGTTTTTATCAACAGTTAGAGAAAACTGGTTCCTACTGAATAGTTCACTGTTACTATATGGTTTTGATGATGCTCAAATGTTTCAGCAAACCATTTCTTCGCCAGCTCTTGACAAAGTAGCCAACTATATGACATGGGTTCACGAAGAGAACTTCTGAATGGATTCGAATGAAATTCCTTCATGACAAACAGCATCCGCTAGATTATACAGAAAATGAGCCACAAGATCTGCCTTATGAGGCATACAATCTAGCCATGTTTTCATTAAGGGTTTTGTTACTTTTTTTTTTACTAGCGCTTGGTTTGATGCGACTCAGATTTTAAGAATTTTGGAACTGTTTACTTTACAGTTTGTTGTTACAATATTTGCCCCTGAAAATTTCAAAATTCTTGCAGTTGCCACTTTTATTCATACATTTTACCACAGACCCCCTATATCTTGCAAAATTCTACTAATGGCTACCGTTTATGATCCATTCTCAAAATGAATATTGTTTCCTTGAAAGCCACTCCATTGTGATCAAGTTATGTTTGCTCTTGATTTAACAGCATATTGCTCAGGATACCTACGATACTAAAGATACAAGAAACTATAAAAATAAACTGAAGAAAAATAGAAGTACATAGTTTTACATGAAAACAAATTCATTCTACTGCTATTTTTTCATTAAGAAAAGTTATTAAAATTATGCTTATTTTCATTAAGGAACAACATAAGAAATCACAGGTGTATTCATAACTGTGTGACTTTGAATAAAAACTTTGTGCGCAATTGTCACAAAGTACCAAAAGTTGTCACACAAACACAGTCTCCTCTCTCACCTTTTTCCCACTCTACCCCTGCCCTGAGAGAGGCATCAACCCTAAAGCAAGTCCCTACAGTGAATATAGACTTGAAGTCACTCAAGTACACTTTACTCAAGAAGCTGGATGTAAGCCAGCTCCGGTCTGGAAGCAATCTAAGCACGTTCATACAGTGTTGCATGCAGATTTATAAGCCCTGCCTCTCAATGTTGATGTTCCCCATGATGTTCACTAGAGGCTTTGCTACTGTTATTTATTTTATTTGGAAGGCACTCAGATGCAATGGTGATGAGCCGCAGTACAAAACCCTGTGAGAGAGAGTGAGAGAGTGTGAGACAGAGATGAGAATAAAGACATTTTTATTACATTCGTCTTAGTTTGAAATTCATAATCCTGAAATTCTCTGAACAATGGACTTAAACTACAGTCAGCAATTCAAGAGGAACAGATCCCTCACAATAGCCTCTTGGTGTGTGGTGCCAAAAGGTCAAAGACATTGAATAGGATTTAAATGTGTAAGTTGAGATTCTGTACAGAAACCACACATCTTGAAGTGGTGTGAGAAATGACCACGAGGCCCTTTAACACTAGTTTCTGTCACAAAGCAAATCTTCTCTAACACCAATCTCCTGATTATATTTTGCTTCTCCACTAGTTAAAAATGTAAGGGAGGAAACTGCATCCTCTAAAGAGCCTGAATATTCTCCGTTCTGCTCTCAAGGGACCTCTACATATTAGGCTTTGGACACCTAATTTTGTTCCCTTATTTTGGGATGCTACAAAATTGAGAAATAAATCATAGTATTATTTATATTATTGTAGCAAATGCTTTCTTAATCTATTTCTTTCACACACATATATAAAGAATATACCCCACATTTACATTCTGCTTCTGTATGTGCATAAAATTGTCACAAGTAAAATGAGAGTCACAGTTTATTCTTCGTATCTGGTAAGAAAAAAAGTTTTAAACCTTTTTATGGAGTGATAACACAGAACACAAATTTTATAATTTATGGTTCACAGGATGCAACGATTGATATTATATAGAAATTTAATCAGTCTTGCAGAGCTCACAGACATATCACAGTAGGAGGTTCTTTTGACATTTCATGGAGAACTAGGCAAGATGAGGTACAATATGTGTGCATATTTCAGCATGTTATGTATTTTCTTAAGCTTTTATCCTTTCAGGAGTTGTTGTCATCTTGAAGGAATCATTCCTTTAAAAAGTTCTAAATACATGAAAGACTGAAGCTTCAACTTTTGTTTGAAGGAAAACAGAGCCAGAAATACCTGCAGAGGTAGCCAAATTTTTTCCTGATATGGACTTCACAAAACTGAGACACATCTTTAATGCTTTTTCTGAACCTCTTGAAATCTGTCAGGTATACAGCACCTGGCTGTAGTCACATAATCTGGCTAGAACCCTAATGTCACGTAGCGTTATGACTGGGAACATTTTGCCACAAAGTCTATCAAGGGTGTAGGACGAAAAAGTCAACTCAAAGCCATGGACCCTTACTTACCCACCCACAGCTACTCCATTTCTAAATTCCCAGCAACTAAGAACTGAGCCTGAAGAGGGGAATATAAAACTATTATTTCCATTCTAAATTTTAATATTCTTATTTGCAGTATGTTGTTTCATGTCATGAACAGACAGTGCCATAATTTTACTTCATCTAGCAGTATTCCATTATTCTTAATTGACACAATTTTGCCTCTGAAACAATTTTACGTCAGAGTGCCATAATTACATTTATGACTATTCAGTAAACCTGCTTATACACTATTATGATATTAGTGCTTGTTGGACTGAACATCTGAAGCCTCAGATACTTTATCATAAACCTGTGATTATGGCTGCAATCCCAGAGCTTCTCATTAGGAATGTAGGCAGCTACATAAACCTTTCGATAAATGTTATCTGATACATTATTAAACATTTTGTGCTGCTATTATCAAATTGATAACTTTGTTCATTTTTCTCATTCTCTACCATTTTTTCTCATACTCCAAAGTTGTGGCTTAAATATACAACACACAGTACTCACTTTTCCGGTGGAATCAAATGTCATCTTCAGAGAGCTACCTTAGGAAACATCTTAAAGATAAATACAAAATACTAGAAATAGCTCAAAATTATATATCTGGCCAGACAACATGCAACCAGCTTAATACAATGCTCAACTATATTATTAGGTGACAAACTTTCTTGAGATTATGCAGCAAGAACAAGAATCACAGCCATAAATGACTTTGAGTGGGGCTGGATGAAACATTTTTTTACGATGTCTTCTCCCAGTAAAAATATGCAGCATTTGTTTCTCTGTTTTACTTCAAGTAAAACTATGTTCTCTTAAATTACATGTAGAAAAAGTATCAACCCAGTAAAGAGTGAGTCCAGCTACAGTAAACTAATGATTAATGAGTGAGGATGGGTTATCACTGACTGATGGCTGGCTGGAGAGGTTTCCATTCTTATCTGCTCTGTCCCCAATGCAGGAAGGACAGTGACATTCATGAAACATCGGGAGAATCTCCATGGTTTAAATAAATCCTTGGATATTAAGATAAACCCACACAAATGTTTTGTAAACAGAAATAGCTGAGCAGCTATTCTATAAGCGATTTTCCCATGTCTGGAGCAGAAACAGACAAAGGGAGCAAGAGATGAAAAGAATCACGCCAACATGAACATCCACCTCTGTGAGGCAGAAGCCTGAGATAATAAACTGGTAGCAAAGTAGCATATACAATTTCCTTATTCCATAACTTCCTGATCATTGAAGCTTGCTGTACAAAACCAAACCCAAAAATAGTTATGTGGTAAAATTCTGGCTTAAGTAATAGAGAAGAAAGAGTTACTCTTGAGATTTCAAAAGTAAAGGTATTGATGATTCCTTATATTCATGGATTAGTTAACTTCATCCTTTTATATCCTGCCAAGTACTGTAAGCTTATTTGATTTTAGACAATCAGGAAAATTCCATTCCAAAAGAAATCCCCAACATGGTCACCAATTTTTCTTTTTTTAACTTTTGTTTTGTTTCAATGTAATTAAAAATTATGGTAGCAAACAACCTATTTAAAAAGCATAGAAACCAGTCATCATCTTAGGAGTCTAAAACCAAGAAAGACTCATTTTTTTTCAAGCTAACCTGTGTCATGGTAAGATATCAACTCATTTCAAAAGTTTTGTGTGGCCTACAAAAGTCTGTCTATGACTTCTGTAAACAATTTTTTTGTTTACCATTGTTAGACCTAGGAAGTCGCAATTTGAGTTTACATGTCAGTATTCGTCAGCAAAGCACAAAACTTCATCTGGAGAAATAGAGCATGAAATCACTTTCTCACCCTGCTTCTGTGCATCATACCTAACAACACTGAAACTTAAAAAAAAAATCCACACCACTACTAAAGTGGTGTAAAAATAAGTTGTCAGATTATTTTCTCAACTCAAAATCAAATCCAGAAGTACACATACCTCCGTTGGCAGCTAGAAATCTGAACACTTCACTGCAATTGCTGCATCACCTTTACCTTTTATTTTCCATAATTAAAAACAAAAGCTAAAAGAACCTCTAAAAATGAGACATACATCCATGTTTAAATCCTATACAGTTACGATAACACAGTAATTAATAGAGACAAACTTCAATTGTCTCAGGAAGCATAGCCAATTATTAGTGAGAAACATTGTTGAACATTAAAGACTTAAATGCATAAAAATACTATCTGGATTCTGAGAAAAGAGGGCTAAGCAAAACTAATAGTCTTACAAAGTTCATCAGGAGGTTCATGTAGGCTTCCAGAATAAGACTACAGTACTATTCCTCTTTCTACAACTTTAACATCAGCAGAGCTTCTTCAAACTAGACATCTTTCACTTCTTTTAGAACCTCACTTGTAGTAGGGCACAGCGTAAGTGAGCAGATGATGAAAATGTGCTGTATATAATGCAGAAGTTTTATTTATGAAAAGAGTTATTCATAAGGCTTTTGGTTAAGACATCAGATATACAAGGGGAAAAAAAAAAAAGTAATGTTTTGGATGAACTTGCTTAAGCAGTTCAAAAACTATTTCAGGTTTGAGGGTTTTTTTATTTACCAAAACCCTGTTACAACTCATAATTCTCCACTTTCACTTTCATCTCAACCTAGGTCTCATCCTTCTCCATTTTTATTTCAGCCTTCACTCTCATTTCTAGTTCAGTCTCACCTTTGCATGGAAATAGGGAAGCAAAAGGACCTTCCTAAGTACTCTTCCTCCTCCCAGGCTGTGAAACTGTTACCATCAACCTTTAGAGGATACGAGACTGACATCTCAAAGGCATCCCTAATATTGGTCTGCAATTAGGGGTGAGAGGTGCGAGTGAAGGGTGAATGGGAGCGACCTTGCTGATCTGGCAAGATGCATGTGTACCAAGAGAAGGCCTACCTTAGCTTACTCCCTTATGTGAACATCACAATGTATGGAAAAGTCACAGTTCAATCCTGTCTTGCTTCTGCTTCTTACTCAGGGCTTCAGATCAACTCCATGGTGTTTTATGGAAAAAAAAAACCAAACAAAACAGCAACAACAAAACCTAACCAGTGAAGAAATCTAACTACTCGAAGAAATCTAGTGCACTTAAAGGAGATCTAAACTCTTATGTAGTATAGAAGCTGCTTAAAGGTTTTCACAATTCTAGGAATGTTTTTTTCGTGCCAAGAAAAGGAGAAGTCTCAAACCAAGACTTCTATCACCCTGTTAGAAACTAGTACAATTAAAAGTATAAATCTAAATTACTAGGTATGTGTTGGAGGAGTGGAAACAAACAAACAAAAAAATCAGTTAAAGCTTCTTCATTTGTAGCTGCTTACTCAGGCCTTCTTTGGCTGGCACAGTTGATTAAGAGAATGATTTATCAGTCAAATGACAGCTCTGTTCTTGTCTGCTGCTTTCTGTTCAAGCTTCCCCTGTCCTGTCTTTATCCTTTAATCCTTTGCTGCTTCTCTGTTTACCCGCCTCTACCTTTTTTGTTATTATTGAAGGGAAAAAAAGAGAGCGTAGGTTTTAATCTCTACTCCACGTTTCCCTCAAGTTAGAAGGAAATGATTGTCAAAAAGGGATAGAGACTGGATACTGCGGTTAGCTGATAATTCTTGTCATCTGCTCCAGAGATGAAGCCATAATTGTGATTGCCTATTGCCTAGAAGAAGGGTATAAAATTGTGGGTCTCACTTCCCTGATGCCTTTTTCATCCTTGAACAGATTGCTTTAGTCACCAAGGTTCTCAGACTGGACCCATCCGGAATATTTAACTCATGTTTAAAGAGGGAAGCTCTCTCACAGTTGTAAACAGAACTAACTTTTTTGTGGGGATTTGAAAGTTAAGGTGTTCGCACATTGCTGCAAATCTCTAACGTAACTTGGAGGTTGCACATTTTGAAGGAGATTAAAAGATAAACATAGGAGGAGTTGATAAGACAAAATTCAGGCTCTTTGCACTGGATCATTGAGCACAATTAGTTGCACCGCCCTTGTTACAAGGCAATAAGAGTAAGCACTACAGATGTAATAAAAGACAGTACATCGTTGATAACCAATCTATATTCAGCTTACTACCACCTGTAAATGCAAGCAATATGTTTCTTTTAAACAGGCCTGGAAAGTGGCTCCCAGGATACCTTTAGGAAATGCGTACTTTTTGAACTAATTAATCACTGGATGTCATCACTGCTCCACTCCACTGCATATGAAACAGCAGTTCTCTGGCACTTAAAAATCTTAGGCAGAAGGAGGTTCAAGTAAAACAGTTTAAGAGAAATATAACTTCAGTGCAAGAGAGATTAGCAGGAGTTAATTCCAAATGAAAATGGGCAATTTATCCAGTGTAGCTTTTGTATAATGGATGAGTTTCCTTCATTATTTGCATTATTTTCATGCATATCAACTGAGAAGTTTTTCCTTTTTTCCCTTTTAGTAACACATTGAGTGAATGCTCTTTTGGGGAAAGTGGACTTGATAGACAGGTATTGCAGGAATAAAGGCTGTTTAAGCTCTCCGCCAATGTACATCGGCCCTAAGATCCTTGCCAATACAGTGCTTTATAGTGAGGAAAGACGACATTTTTTTCCAAATATGGGTCTTTTTTGTCATATGTACAAACAGAAGTAGGACACCAAAGCATGAATTTTCACTAGTGACCCTAAGGCAGAACACGAACCGAGGTCTCCAGAGGGGAAAGGCTAATGCACTAACCTACTGCACCACCAAGTCCCCTTCACTTTCCAATTATCACCAAACCTCTCCTACTGCTGTGACATTCTCCCTGCCACGTAGGTCAAAAAGTGAGTTACTGTCAAAAGTGATTCATCTATCAGCTGGCTCAGGAATTCTATCGAATAAAATGACTGGTGCTTTTCCCCAGTATGGTTGCAATACTACAGATTTACTTTCAGGCTTTTTATATCTGAAATCATGACTGCTTTTTCATTCACACAGTATCATGTCATATCAGATTTAAAGACATCTTGTAAGAGGGAAGAACCTCAATGGTATGTCTTTCATAATAAAGTTCAGGTTTATAGTTACTACAAAACAAAGACCTCTGCTCAAATAGCTTTCTAATTTCTAATGCATAAAATGATGTATGAGAGGTCTGTTTTTAAATATGTAGCCATATTACAAATGTGATCCAAATATATTTATTTGGGGTTTTTTTAATAATTAAAATGTGTGCTAGAAAAAAAGTAAGTTGCTTATGAACTCGGAAAAGTAACATATACTTAAAACTCAAAATGCCGTGATAGTTTTTTTTTCTCCCTAACTTTCCTGTACCCTGCACCTTATAAAAATAGATATCAAGTGACCCTATGCAATGATTCACAAAAGTAGCTTATTTGTACAAAATCCCCAACATTCATGCCCTGATTAAAATCATATTTTCAAACTTACCAGATTTACTCTAACGTTGAAAAGTCATTTCCCCAAATACTCTTTCAATAGTATGAGACTTCTCTTCCTTGAAGGATTTAATAATTTAGTACTGCAGATTAAACAACACTGAGTGGTTTCAACCTGTGAACCCTTTTTGCTCTCTTTTTAAGGTTATTGGCTTCATTTTGCCTCAAATTGTCACACAAGCTTACTGAAGATGCTAAATATTTATGAAGTTCTTGGCCTCAGTGGTATGAATCAGTGAGTACAAAATTAGATATTTAACAGATTAATCAAAGTCTCCATTTTATACCAACTGTTAGCTGCAGTTATTTTGGTGTTTAAAGACTTTCTTTTCTCCTAAACTTGCAGACACTTTCCAGCTCCACTCTTGTTGCAAGCCCAGGCAAAAAAAAACCCCCAAAACCCAACTTACACAATTTCAGAGTACTTTAATACAGTTGCTCATTCTGACTGTTTCATAAATGAGGTCTGTAAGTCAAGATCCTCCACTAAAAATTTGCCTCTAACTTCAAAAAATTCCACCCAAGGCTCTGCCAGCTTCATTGATCCTACTGCAGCTGTATCAGTGCTGTGTCATCGCTTCCCTGCCAATCCTTTGCATTTGCTTCATGCAGACATAGTGCGCATAAAACAACTGTTAGAAAAGTATTCATTTGCTTTTTTCCTAAATATTTGTTCAAAACCAAATCCTGTAAATTTGCCAGATACTGGTCATATAGACCAATTTTAAGTTGTACAACTTTACCTTTGTAAGAGATTCTTAAGGTAAACCATTTGCTAATATCTGTTCTTCAGACATCAAGCTAATAACTAATGAAATGTTGCTAAAAGAAAACACCTAGCAGAATGCCTATAAATTTTTCCTTCATTAAAAATCACGGCATATTATTACCTTTTAACAGATACACTAGAAAAAATCTAATTAAAAAGTTTCAATAATGAAACTGAGATAGAATTTTCCCTTTCTTTATGGAATTTATCCTTCAAAAATTGTGAATTAAACAAGCCTCTGAACAAAAGAAACAAGATCAGAGTTTATTATTACTATCAGAGAACAAAAATAAATGCAGTTTCTCATATTCAAGATATAATTTAGTACAAGAAAGACTCTTGAGCAAGATCTCAGAATTTAGTTGCCCTTTACAATAATTGCTCTTGAACCAAGATTATTCTTACATTATTATTTAATAGCATTTTCCTACACTCTCTGTATAACTTTCAGCCATTTACTTTTATTTAATGGCCTCATATTATGTAATGTTGATACATCAATCTTTAAATTACAGAATTTTTAAGAAAATCTTAATTTTATGTATTCTATGTTGTTTACATATATTAATCAAAACTTCACTGCAAATGCTGATTCACAACAGAAAGAAAAGGAATAATTACATGGACTAAAATATCATAGCAAAGACCTCAGATGCGATTTCCTTAAAAAGAATTTAAAAATCCACCACATTTTGCTTTAAAATAGATAATGCTAATGTTTTGGTCCGGGAAAAAGTATGCTGTAATTAGCTAGTACTACAGAGTAAAATAATTTTTTAAAAGAAGTTCCAAAAGCTACTTTTTTTTAATCAGCTAAAATATGTAGATAATATGTTGTTTTGATTGCCTATAATATTTAGTCTTCATCAGCTGTAAAAAGATTTTCTGTGATTTAAAATACCTAGAATTTCAGCTAACAACATGGAGTTTCTTTGGAAGAAGGAAAACATTTTAAAATAGCAATTACCACCATAATTGCAAATAGCTGAAAGTTTTTGAATTTTTGATGGTCTGATTCTAGGCTTGATTTGCAACATCATTTTTGATTGCATTCCTCTGTGAATCTTCTTGTTGACATTCAGGTTTTTGTTGTGTTTCTTTTTTTTATTATCAGCATTGGTAGAAACTGTCATCTAAAAACTGAGGAAACAGTAGGTCAGAAGAATCAGGAAGGGTGAAGGTAAAGATTAAGAATTAAAGGTGTTTGTGAGTTTTTCACATGGATAACCCACCTTCTTCCAAAATACCTGTAGAATATATTCCAAAGGGTTCTTCTAAGCAGATTTTATAAAGGAGTTACTCTACGAAGTATTTTTAGTTGGAATGAACTTATACGAAAATATTAGTAATTGCCCTAATAGATTCCTTTTAACTGCTATTTTTTATTTCATTTTACTTCAGAAGCTAAACTACAAAACAACCAGATTACCAGCTCAGTCTCCCTCCTATCCTCTTCCAATTCAAATGAATACAGCTCTTCCTCAGCCTGAATATTCATAGTCCTAAATATATCCTGTATGTCCATACATAACTCTTCTTCGATCAGGTTTGCAGAAAATCTAATTGCTCAGTACCATCAATTGTATTGATGAGAAGCATAGTCATTACAATTGGCAGAAGCAGGTCTGTGAAAGGTTTCATCCTATTTTGAGATGGCTTCTCTATCACTAGTGGCATGCAGTTTGGCAAACCCTTTCTTACTCGATAGTACTTTATGCATTTGTATTTTTACTTCTCAGAGAGGGTAACTATTGATGGAGTGCTGATACATGACTACGCATGGAAAAATCTTTAACTATGGTAGTCTTAAGTTGCTGTTTAACACTGATACGTGCAGTCTAAAAGAAGCCATTGAGAAAGTGCAGCCAAAATGTGGATGGCTAGGTGAATCACTTACTTCCATTCATCAGAATCATAAAGAATGATGGACAATACAGATAGGAATCACTTATTAAACATAATGAGTAAAATTCATTGTAAATAAAGGAATTTAAAGATTTAGCAAGAACAACTGACTACTCTCAGTGTTCATAATACGGATTACAAAATAATATCAATATACATATATAGTTTACACTATATTTTACAGTATTTCAGTATTTAATAACCATGAAGAGACTGAAGAAAATCATAGAATGACTAGGGGCATGTCAAAGACAAAGATGAAAGTGTTTTGAGATGCACAGTCTGAGGAGGCATCTTTTATGACTGGCTAAATTCTAAAAAATTTCCTTTCACTCTCCTTTTTAAATTCTGTTTTTTCAAGCAACTCCACATTTTTATATATTTGCCCTTCAGACATTACAGGATTGTCTGATGGAATAAGAGAGAAATGGTATCTTCCAAAAAGTGAAGTTTCAGCGTCAATTTATTAATTATTTTCCTCCTTCCTTTTGTAAAATTTCATGTGAGTGCAATTCAAAAGGTGAGGAAACTTTTCTTTTCTAATTGCCTCACCTTCAAATTTGTAGGCTGCTTGTAATGGTTTGAAAATCAGTTCTTTGTTTACCTTACCCGGAAGGACAGGAACTTAGAATTTTTTAAGTCTGCATTCATAAATTTGAACAAATGGTTCTGCTCTCAGTTATATTTTGTAACTACATTTAGTATTTGTCCAAAAACCATAACTAAGAAAAAACAAAGAGATGGAGAATATCCCACCTGTTTTGAAAGTAAGGCCATTATGAGCTGGATATGGTAATTATTATCTTCAGGGTTATGAAATGTACTGAGCATATGGCAATTTACATTTACTTAATTACATGTAGACTTAATTAATTGGTAGGTTTACCTGTACATTTACTAACATTTGCTCTCTTTTTAAAAAAAAAAAAAGCATGTCAAGTGTTAGCATTAGAGCACAACAGAAATACGTTCTTTGATAGGAAAAAACATATTACAAAATCCTAGTAATGCGTGCTTCTTACTACTACATATATTTCTAAAAATTCAAAGGAGCAGCTTAAGAGACCTAAATAGTTTACCAGCTGGTGGTGGATGTTTATGGAAGGACTTTCAAGGATCAGACATTTTCTGAACTATTGCTCTTAAATGTCTGAAAATAAGTATTTTGAAATTGGACTGGTATAAAATGCCCAGAACATGGGCTCTTGGTAGAGTGTGCTGCCCCTCACCAATTTATTTTGGCAGAAATAAAAGATCATTCACCAAAAGGTTGAAAAAAACCCCATTAAATATGCCTAAACTCAGAGGAGTTATATAAAATTGGCAACCTTTCCTATAAAAAGAGCTTAAATATTTGTACCAATTTCACCAGTTACAACCTAATGAAACAGGAGTAACAGAGTACGTTTAAGGATCACCAAACTGGCTAATTCTATACACGCTCACGAACAGATCACTACTTCCCTTTTTTTTTTGTTACAAAGTGGAAATAATAGTGAAGTTATCTTTTTCCAGCAACATCTCCAGTGAACCCCAAATAAGATTTTCTTTTGCTTTATTCATTCATAAAAAGCTTATAAACTTTACCTGAAAGCATGCTGCAATTGTACGTGATTTGCCTTTTCTACTCTCCTATATCTACCTGTTTTTCAATCTTTTTCTCTTTTGTTTTCGTAATTTTATATAGGGTTATTGTTGTATATATGAATATACAGTATCTAGTAAAATGAGGTCTAAATGGTAGTGCGAGGTTCATACTAGGTAACAAAAAGAGCAGTAACACCAGTAACATGACGGAGCCCTCACTCTAAAATGCGAATTCCTGTTTTCCCTGAAAAAGGTGCACTGTATCAACTTTAATAAACGGGAGCGATGCATCCCATTAGTAAACGCTCACCATGGACAACTATATGCAATTAATTCACCAACCAATTACAAAACTGGGCAATTTTCCAACTCCTTTACCTGCAGACCAAACCAGTGACACAGTCTTCTTGGTTCTCTTCACAAAGCAGATCTTCGTAACAACACCTCACATGTGCAGTAAGGCAACTGAAATCCTTTAATTTTAATAACACCCAATCTGCCTGTCAAATCAAATTATTGTCTCAATGACAAGTAATAAAGACAGCTTGAACACACTGTGAGTCAGGAGTAATAATTGATCTTTTGAATATTTTTTCCTATGCTATGAGCCTCGTGCTTCAAAGGAGCGCATCCCAACTATACTTCAGAAAGCTCAGGCCCAGCCACTTCAAAGCCCGGTGATGGCAATATAGTCATGCTAGAAGAAAGACCAGTTCATACCAGTTTCCTCAGAATTCCGCACCAATATACTTTATTAACTTGATTAAATCACACGGTTTACGATGCAAACGTGTAAGTGAACTTGTATTTAGGTTAATAACAGTTTGGATGCAGTCATAGTTTCAAGAGGGTAGACTTTCCTTCAATTACCCCAATTGGGAAATGTTCACGTCATCTTTTGACCTTCCCAAAAAACTTGCTTCCGTTTTCACAATGGAAATAGTAATTCCATTTTAAAATTTTTTCTATGAGATATCATAGACATTTGTATATGCATTTTTATATGTCCATTTCAATAAAGGAAATTTCATGTCTAAGCTTTTGAAAAAAATGTTAGTCCCTATACTCTTTTTTCATGTTTTCTTCCAGAAGTTGTTTCTTTTCCTGAAATTCTTAAGCAGTTCATAATGTGATTTGTAATTTTCTTCTATGAATTACATCTCTTCCTGGACATGAACGTGAAAGACACAGAAATTAGTATTCTTTATTGCTGAGCTGTTTCTTTTCATCATATAAGGAGAAATATACATTGTTTGCCAAAAGCCAACATTAAAAATAGTTTAAATGTCAGCCCTATAGTAAGGGAAAAGCTTGCTGGCAGGCTTGTAAAAAAAAAATCTTCCTCGGTGAATTATTTCTTTGCTGGTCTTCAGCACAGAATAGTGTAGGTTCTGAACAGTCTCCCTGCATAGTCACTCCTGTCCTTTCCAGGCAAAAATTAGTCTGAGATCAATTATTATTTTTTTTAAATAGTTAAGAATAAGACAAACCTTAAAAATGCCATGAAATCAAGAGAAGTTTGTAGTGGAACAGGATGTGGTACAGCTTTCTTTAGGTGGGATTACAAATCAAATAAGAAAAGATATTTTTCTACCTAAATAACAAAACAGACATCCACTGTCATCTCTATCACCTCTAATGTGCACAGCGGACCATTCATAAGTAAAGCAGTCAAGATTGTTCTTATGCTAAATAAAAAAGTAATTTAAAGTGATAATTTATATCAGCAAGCATATTTAGATAAAATAAAAAGGAAAGAGTAAGATTTACAAACCAAGTGACGCATCTGAAGTGGGACTTTGATCGAATACTGGTATGTAAATCAAAGACATAAAAAGACATACATAAACACATAAGCTTTTATCACTAATGTTCCCAAGTTGCCTAGTGTTCTGCTCCTGCACATGTCCAAAACTACACAAGATAAATCAAGACTGAGGGGCTCGAAACCTAATCCTGACCGAGATTCTCAGACTAAGCAGTTCCCTGATGTATCTTCGCCGGGGCATACAAGCTCCCTTACCATGCACGGCACAGGGAGCCTCGGCACCTGACCCGCCGCGATACACATTCCCACTCAAGTTCTCCATGTATTAAACTTTGAGTGTGCAACACGGAGACTCACATAATCCAAGTTCTTTTACAGCTCCAACTCTCTGAACAAACTCTTATGCACACGTGTTCAAAACAACCCTAAAAGCTTTCAACACAGCAACCTTGGGAGATTCTCTTTAAAGTAGCAAACTGAGTCATAGCATTTGCATTTCACTCATTAATACCAGACGTTAATTTCTAGATGTGTTTATTGATGTGCTATTATCAATATATCCTATATTCATAGACAATAAAAATAGCATTTAAGTGTAATGGGAACGGCATATTTACAGGATCTGAATTAACTACTGAGTGAAAAAAAAAAATACTATTGCTGACACAATTCCCCAACACTTACCACCTCAAAAGGCACTATCAACTGGCATACATATGCAAACAAGTTCAAACAGATTTCACATTGCTAATATGGAACTAGTTTATCCCGCAAATACACAGTGTCCCCTGCTGTGATGAAAGGAGACATGCCCAATATATTAAAGTTATGCTGAACAAAGAAAGAGATTTTAGGAAAAGACCCAATTGTTATAAAAGTACGATGCTAAAACATGCTCTCCGCAGCACCAACGACTATCGATGAAAGCAATATAGCCTTGATATTAACTGCACCCTCAATTTGATACTGAAAAAAAAAAATGCAGAAGAAGAAGGAATCAGTGTCATATACTGGAAACTAAATTATTTGCTGATGAAGGCAATTATCAGAAGTCCAACAACCAGGATTTTCATAACCAGTTTCAGTCATTTCATAATGTACAAATCTGCAACTTGGTTACAAGTATATACCCCTGCCATACAAACAGAAATAACTTCAGCTCTTTCTGCTGAATTAAAGGTTGATGTAAACACTAATAAACACTGTGGTTAAGGAGATGTGTTGAAAGATCAGCTGACAGTGTACCCCAGCCAAACATCACTAGGAAACATTTTATGGCCAGACAGAGGCAAAAAGTAATTTTCAATGTCAAAATATCATCCTATCAAAATAATCAGAAAAAAACTGACTTGATTTACTCAATAAACTATGAAAAATTCATATACCTATATTCTGTAATTTTAGAACACTCCAAATGCTTTTATATTGATTTTGCAATTTTTAGTACAAATTAACTAATAATTATTACCAAAAGTTTTTTAAAGTTACACTTAAAAAAAAACTTTCACTTTTAAAAATTTCAATTATCTAATTGCAAAAATGTCAAGACTTCATTTTTCAAATTAAATTAGGGATCTTCTACTATTGACCCATACTAATGCAACTTCTAATTTCAAAGCATGAATTCCTTCTATTGAAAAATAATTTTGATAGAGAATTCCAAATCAAGTTTTACCACCAACTCTTCTGAGGCTGAGAATAAATTTTAATTGTATAGCTCAATGTGTTAATACTGTCTTTCTTTAAAAAGTTATTCATTTTCACAGAAAAATTAAAAAAATACTAAGCCACAAAGAGCTATCAGGAATATTTTTCAATTTAAAAAATACTTGTCATTATTTCTCCTTTTTTTTTACATTTCAATTTAGGAAAAAATCTTGAAAAATCAGTCTATTTACCACCTCTGTAGAAATTCTATGTCCGTTAATTTGTGCACACCAAACCTTTTGAAAGCATCCAGCTCAAATCTTTCAACTTATTTATATCTGCCTTTTTGCCCTTGTTTTTCTTATTCTCTGAAGCATTGCTGTTCTTTTGAAGAAAACAGTCGAAAACGGAGAATACGCTCATTATTAAACACCTTAAGCATTATCTGGATACCTATACAGCATAAGAAGCCAAATAATAAGAAAGTTTACAGAAACTATCCTTGAAAACAAATTAATCTAATGAATTAATTGGAGAAAAGTCTCTACACAGATGTTCAAGAAGTTCAAGTAGTCAGAGGAGCACGACAGATAGGAAACAATAGCTGTCTTCTTTCTCACCTTGCACAAACTTCTAGGGCTTGTGTTATTGTTACTATTACACATTTTCAGGATTGTGCAGCTTTGCCAGTTCTGATAATCATATCTGATTTGGGGGTTTGCCCCAGCAAAACCATTGCACCCATGAGTAACCCTCTTCCCTGGCTCCCTACAAGGATCCGTTTCTTGCTCCCTGGTGACACCGGTGGTGGCCTCCTCGCCTGCGTCAGGTGAGGTGTCTGACTGTTCCGGCAGCACTTGCTGCTCAAGCAGCTGCTCCTGTCTCCTCAGGGAAACATCAGGAGGACTATATTGATTTAGCTAATTCATTTTTAGGATAGTAAATGATTTTAATGGAGGAAAGATTTGTCATGATATGCATGCTCAGTCTGATTGGGGAATGGAGCAAGGCCCCATTATCAAAAATTAACTCTACCCCAGCCAAAACCAGCACAAGACTGCCTTCAAGGAAACCTTTTTTTAAATTACATGACCCAAATTCTCTGTTCAGAAAGTGCGGCTGACAAGGCTTTCCCTTTGCAAGAGCAATGATTTCATTACACTATCACTAGCAGCTCTGTTTTCATATGAACAGGAAAAGGGGACTTTTGCAGCTTTAAAATACAACATAAACTAATTGCAGGAAGATCATGCCAGACTAAACCAATAGCTTTCTTTTAATAAGATAACTGATATGCTTGGTGAAACATCTACCTGTATTTCAGCAAGGTATTTCATACAACACCACATGTGAAAAGGTTAGTTAAAGTTGAAAATACATAGGCTAGCAGTGAAATTGAACGGTGGACAAGGAATTGGCCAAAGAAGAAATGGCAATAAGTTGTTCTGAAAGGTAAAACACCAGGCTGAAAGACAGTTAACAATCAAGATGCAAATTTTGGCACAAAAAGTATTTATAAATCGGAAATGAAAAAATTAGGATGGAAAAGTAAATGAGTTTCCAAAACAAAGTCTAAGAAAATATTTCTGTCAGAAAAAGAAAAAACTTCTAAGATGGAGTTTGCTAAGTTTTTGATGCTAATACAAGAAACTCAGAGACCAAGAAGATCCTTGTTGGTCCTGGGTTTCAAAATTTCTTACCCCTTATATTCTTTTATCAAATTCTCTTATCTTAACCATCAGCGTATCACCACATTCTGTACATAGCCCATGCCTTCTTAAGGCACATTTATCTCCTGAATTACCTGTTTTGAATTACCCAAACTAATATTCTTAGGAGTTATCACTCATGACCTAAGTGATAAGGTCCCCCACCCTGAAAAGCCCATTTAAGCCATTTTCAGTGAAGAAGTAATCAATGCATTTCTTCACTACCTTTAGCTTTCCCGTTGTGCCTTTTCTCCTTCTCTCATTCTTATTAGTTGCTTTTCTCAATTCTTCACCATTTCCTCCTGCTTTTCTGTTTTTCCTTAATACTCATTAATGCTTGTTAACACTGTTTTCCTTAGCAAATATGAGGAATGTCAATAGCAATGATTCATTCTTTTGCATACATTGCCTGCCAGATTCACAGTTCAACTTTGCTTTTAGAAATTATCTCGTCTAAACCATGGATGTCGATACTACACATCCGGGAGAGACTAAATAAATCCAAAATATATTTAAGCCTTTCTCTTTTGTCCTCACCAATTGAAAAAAAAAATGCACTAAAAATGTAGAGTAGCACAAAATTAGGGGGTAAATTTTCTGGTATTGTTCTTTCCATTTACATATTCTGGGTTTATCTGAAGTTCATCATGCCTATTTCTGGACTATCTGCATATGAGTAAGACATGTATAATCAACTCCTAAACCAAATTTCTTTCCTGCTCTGTGTGCAGGTGTTCTGCAGGCAGCTGTTCTGCATGTGAACTAAAAATTAAAAAATAGCCTTACCTTTTAGGTGGATCTGTGATAAGCTTCGCTCTGCTGGAAATCGCTCTCATGTACATCATGCACAAGCCTTACAGGCTAAGAGACCAGTACCTAATAAAAAATTCAAAGTCACTGCACGTAATAGGTAATGAAGTGCTGGTTCTAGGCAGCAGCACAGGAACTTCAGGTGTTTGCTTAATATTCACTAAGCATATTCCTAAACAGTCCATGCACATTTTAAAAAATTTCTTTCACACAATGCTGCTCTTTTTTAGATCCTATAAAAGACACTTGTTCAATAATATCCACTAAGTAGCTGGGCCTGGGGAAAAGGTATCATTTGCACAAAAGAATTAGAAAGACATTTAGTAGAAAATGACATATCTTTGAATACAGCATTCCAGTAAAATACTACAAGAACTTACGCAAAGCAAGTTAATGTTTGTATTACTTATATTTCATTTGCAAAAAAGAATTTGAATTATTAATTTAAACATATTTAAAGCCTAAATAGCACAGACAGGAACACATGAACAGGTCAACATGTAGTGATCACATACATACATTAAAAAACGTAGTGTAGTTAGTGAGCTTTTGAATTAGTAAAATAACATACATGAATAAAATAAAACATACCTCTTATTTTTAACAACTAATTGTTTTTTTCTCTTCCTACATTTCTAGAGTCACTTAGTTCTCACAAATTTTTGACACCTAGCTTTTGTATACTGTCAAATTCTAATGGATTGGTAAGTACAGAAAATTAAAATACAGGTGGAGAAAGAATTAGAATTATATAATAGAAAAATTATAGTGTGAAAGAAATTGAGGTATACTGAGATTACCAGCTCTCAAGATCAATAAAATCTTCATGTGTGGCTCAAAATTTAAAAAGCCTTCAAAATGGCCATTCACTTTTACAAAAATGTATGTTGTTTTGGCTTATAGAAAGAGACAGTCCAGAGATATTTTTATATGAAATAGCTTGCTGACAAAATTTATTTTAAAATATTGAAAAATACTATACAAAAATGTAGGTTGAATCTGTCATTCTAACTCCACGAGGACAGTCTCTTCCTTAGTAAGAAAGCCTCCAACATCGGTAAGTCTACTTAGCAGCCTGTGAACAACGTGGCAGAATCTAGCTCTAAAACATCTTTAGAACAATGTGCAGTGTACACCTTCTTTCTTCATAATCCATACTAAAATGTACAGTAGAAACAGACTTAGGCATAATTCTGTTCCCCTCACACAAAGCTTGGAGATGCAGGAACTATCTGCCTTCCCCCAAAACACACCGAACCTTCTCTTTGTTTTCTCGCCTTCTTCTATAGGCAATAAATCTACGGAAATACACAAATGTGTGTGTGCGTGCATGTGTGTTTATCTCTGTGTAAACCTCGAGAGGGAGAAAACACTATAGCAAAGGAAGACAAAAGTAGAATTGATTGGACTGAAAAATATTCAGGCAACAGACTGACTGCTCTTAAACTCTTGGATTACTTTCCCATGGCCAGAACTAACCCTCACTTCTTCTCAAGGGAGAGTGAAAGAATTGCCTACTTTTCATGAGAGGTAGGACCTTGAAAGACAGGTAATGGCCATCCTGCTGCAAGATCATATAACCACAAACTCTGAAAACTTGATACTTAAGTTGAGCGATAATTTCAGGGATGTGGATTTTGAAAAAATGGTTATGTTCCTCCATTGCAGTACGGCATCTTTCCATGGTAAGATAAACCTGATGTACACACATGTAAGATTCATAAAGAAATGCCATCAGGGAGAAAAATGGGAGAAAAGGCAACATCTCCATCAGTAAGCCAACATGGGCCAGGCAAAAGAAACAGAATCATAGAATCATAGAATCATTTAGGTTGGAAAAGACCTTTAAGATCATTGAGTCCAACTGTTAGCCTAACGCTGCCAAGTCCACCACTAAACAGTGTCCCTAAGTGCCACATCTACACGTCTTTTAAATACCTCCAGGGATGGGGACTCAAGCACTTCCCTGGGCAGCCTGTTCCAGTGCTTGACAACCCTTTTGGTGAAGAAATTTTTCCCAATATCAAATCTAAACCTCCCCTGGCACAACTTGAGGCCATTTCCTCTTGTCCTATCACCTGTTACTTGGGAAATGAGACCGACCCCCACCTTGCTACAACCTCCTTTCAGGTAGCTGTAGAGAGCAATAAGGTCTCCCCTCAGCCTCCTTTTCTCCAGACTAAACATCCCCAGTTCCCTCAGCGGCTCCTCATAGGACTTGTGTTCCAGACCCTTCACCAGCTTCGTTGCCCTTCTTTGGACACGCTCCAGCACTTCAATGTCTTTCTTGTAGTGAGGGGCCCAAAACTGAACACAGTACTCGAGGTGCGGCCTCACCAGGGCCGAGTACAGGGGGACAATCACCTCCCTACTCCTGCTGGCCACACTATTTCTGATACAAGCCAGGATGCCGTTGGCCTTCTTGGCCACCTGGGCGCACTGCCGGCTCATATTCAACTGGCTGTTGACCAGCATCCCCTGGTCCTTTTCTGCCCAGGCAGCTTTCCAGCCACTCCCCCCCAAGCCTGTAGCGTTGCCTGGGGGTTGTTGTGTCCCAAGTGCAGGACCCGGCACTTGGCCTTGTTGAACTTCATACAGTTGGCCTCGGCCCATCAATCCAGCCTGTCCAGATCCCTCTGTAGACCCTTCCTACCCTCAAGCAGATCAACACTCCCACCCAACTCGGTGTCATCTGCAAACTTACTGAGGGTGCACTCGATCCCCTCGTCCAGATCATTGATAAACATATTGAACAGAACTGGCGCCAATACTGAGCCCTGGGGAACACCACTTGTGACTGGGCGCCAACCGGATTTAACTCCATTCACCACAACTCTTTGGGCCCGGCCATCCAGCCAGTTTTTTACCCAGCACAGAGTATGCCCATCCAAGCTATGAGCAGCCAATTTCTCCAAGAGAATGCTGTAGGAAATGGTGTCAAAGGCTTTACTAAAGTCTAGGTAGACAACATCCACAGCCTTTCCCTCATCCACTAAGCGGGTCACCTTGTCATAGAAGGCGATCAGGTTGGTCAGGCAGGACCTGCCTGTCATAAACCCATGCTGACTGGGCCTGATCACCTGCTTGTCCTGTACATGCCACATGATGGCACTCAGGATGATCTGCTCCATAACCGTCCACCGAGGTCAGACTGACAGACCTGTAGTTCCCTGGATCCTCCTTCCGGCCCTTCTTGTGGATGGGTGTCACATTTGCTAACCTCCAGTCAACTGGGACCTCCCCGGTGAGCCAGGACTGATGATAAATGATGGAAGGTGGCTTGGTGAGCACTTCCACCAGCTCCCTCAGTACCCTTGGGTGGATCCCATCTGGCCCCATAGACTTGTGTGTGTCTAAGTGGTGTAGCAGGCCACTAACCATTTCCCTTTGGATTATGGGGGCTTCATTCTGCTCCTCGTCCCTGTCTTCATATACCCAAACCAGTTCAGACGCAGGTAGAGCACTATTGTAAGTCTATTTTTGCATGCCCGTTTAAATTCTGTAAGCCTCCATAAATGCAGTTATCATTACCATTGTTGCCTTATCATTCTCAGTGATTGCTCTCTTTCAGTCAAGTACAAAGGCAGACTGAATATAAATGTTTTGTCATAAAACTGCTATTCAAACAATAAAAAGGGTTATAATAGTACTAAAAAAATCACCCCCAGGGCTGCAGCACAGACTGGTAGTATGCATATTCAGGCAGCACAAAGCAGTTCTAGTCACATACTTCTACCCATAGGACCCTTCCACTGCATCTGTACTTAATATCAGCATGTTGCCAAAAGTGATCCAGATATTATCAGGTAGTCAAGATAAACAGAAGATTTTGGAATCCCATTCAACGAGAGGAACACAGTTTAATATTATTGCGTATTTGTACTGAATTCAGCAAATATCAACAAATTTAGCTTAAGGATTTGTCTTTAATTTTTAAAAAGACAACTGCTTCAATTAGGTTTTCTGCCTTTATCCAAAAATGCTTTTGTTGGTCCCAGGTCTAGCCATGTAGTGCCACCCAGGGGCCAACTGCAACATGGTTCAACACTGCCATCTTGCCAAATAGCCTCAAAAAGCATTATGCAATACATCCCAGACCGTCTTCTGCACAGGCTTGAGTATTCTTTTAAAAATGTCTTAGAGGCTTTGGTATGTTTTTTTGTAGCATAGAGACAGGAGAGGTAGGGTCAGGTCAGGCAGGGAAGGGTGAAAGAACATGTAACAAGCTAGGGACCACCAAAACAAAACAAACTAATTACTCCCATAGAGTGACAGGATGGTTATCTGATCAAAAAAAAAAAAAAAAGAAAAAAGAAAAAAAGAAAAAAAAAACCCCACAGGTAGAATTTAAAACAAAAGGTTTATCAGCACCGAAAGCCCACTGCCCTGGGTAAATGTGCTTCCTTGCAACAATAAAGACAAATAAAGTACTAAAAAAGGATAAAGCAGGAGATTACAGACCTAGCTGTGGTTTGATAAATGGCACCCTACTCCACTCTGCTTATTGTGTACTTCATACCTCGCTCTTGAATATGGAAGAGAATTTTATTAAAGATTTAGCCACGGTGGTGGTGGTGACTGGCTCACAGTAATTTTCCTACAAAGTAGTTTAATCTATCACAGGGCAGACAGTGCACCTTCTTACCATGTATCATATCTGTCTATTGAGTAAGTGCTATCCAAATCCAATTTCTTTTCATTTTTGGAACCCGTGATGCATATTCAAGATACATTTTCTTTTTGTCTGTGCCCTAAATTAGGTGCTGTATAAAGCAAAAAAGAAAAAAAAGGTGAAGTAATAAAAAAGACTGGACTCTGGAGGCTACATTTCTCAGTGGGCATTTTCTTTTTTCTTCTTCTTTTTTTTTTTTTTTAAAGATTCAGTTCAGTACTAATGATGCAAAACAATGGGCATGTATGGTTGTCACTGCACTCACGACACTGCTGGTGCACAGCCATACCTCCAAATCCTTGCCCCAGCTCTTACAGGTGAACCTCACAAAAGCGCTGCAATAAAGCCTTAACTTTCTTTAATATTTCCAGGCTTGTTTTCTGTATTTAATTAAAATAACAATCAAAATAATTGTGCTTTATTTTACTGAATGATCTGAGGCTGGAAAAATTGTTGGTTTAGACAATCAAAAATAGAGTCTAAGGATTTAGAAATTACAGAATGGTTCTCTTTTTTTGCCCAACCAAGCCTAAGATACAGCTTCTAACAATTTCTTCATTTTAACTGCAAATGGCCCTATATGATTCAACAAGAATCTAAGAAATTAAGTACTTCCAGTGTCTGATAATTTCTCATTTCTGATAAGTATTTCCTCCCACTCCATGGCTTTTGGTTTAGGGACTGAGGGATTTTTCTGTTTCCTTACTTCTGTATGTCTGCTGAGCATGTTTGCCAAACTGAGAGAGAAATTCGAGATGTCTACTCCAAAAGTGATTGTTACATCTAAAGGCCCCTTTTTTGGAAACTACCGTTAATACAGAATATAGTAGTCCTCCCAGATCTCAGCATGAAGCACATCGAAGCATAGCATATACAGGTAGTTCAACAAACTTTCCAGGGGCAGCTAAAGGTGATGGACTTGGTCCTTTGTGGTTTGTATCCTCTGTGTATTAGAGTCTGATTCTATTCTCTTTGTTAAGCCAGCACCTAAGATCAGTGTATGCATTTCAAGGTGATAATCAGAACATTTAATCTAATAACATGTTTGAATTTATGCCTGCTACACTATGGGCGATTATCAGATGTTAAATTTATGTGCCAAGACAAAATAAATTTTATATATATGAGTATTATTTTTACCTAAAGTAGAACTAGCTGATATCATCAAATCTGTTCCAGTTTTGGTCCCATGGAAGGATCTTTTTCAGTTTGTATCAACAAGAATCTTTCTTTCAAGTTGATCTTCTTTTTTGACATATGCAACAGGCTGAAAGAGTTACCTCTAACCTGTTTTTTCACTTGATATCCATGATATATTTTTCTCTTGGACTTTCTGTTTCTAATCTCTGTCTTCTTATCACCATATTTTTCCTTAATAATTTAAGCATCGCTAATCCTAGTGCCCGTAGACATAGTCCCATTCAGGTCTGAGACTTCAACAGCAAAGACTACAAAAAATGGTGTTCACATACTCAGTACTAATGATTTTCATTAGTCTCTGCAAAATGTGTGCAAGACTAATAATTTCAGTCCACATTTCACATTAGACAAGACTACCGAAAAAGCAAGTCAGGTTAGCGTACTCTGAGTTTGCTGTGAGTTTATTACTCCCTAGAAGTTGTTCTCAAAGTTTTTCCTACTCAGTTCCCTGCCTCTACAAGGAAAACACACTCAGAGATGAATTGAAAGGATTGCCAAATTTTTCATTTTATCATGGGATTTCTTCCCCGATTCCATTACAGATCATATTTTTGTCTAGTAAACAATATACACTGTTAACATAAACTTTGAATGAAAAAGCATACAGCTTAACCCTTTCATTTTCTACTATTTCAGTTTTTCCCATAGTGTTGATATTACAGAATCTCGTTATTTCTTTGTTCAGAGGTAAATCCCTCTATGTCCTGTTTCTTCCAAGCTGACAGTTTAGTCATCTTTGATTGCAATGTCCACTACTGCTCCTGTGAAGTGTATTCTCTGAGGCAGCGGCACTCACGTAGTGATGTCCTGTGAGAGCCTGAAAATACTTTCAATGGAGTTGAAAATTGATGGAGTTCAATTCTAGCAATTTTTCCTCAAAAGGCAGGCTTTTTCTGGATAAGCATTAGAAAATGTTTATTGAGGTCACAGTTGTGGTGCTTCTTTTGGTCTTCTAATGCCTTTCTGCCTAATGTCTTTTTTGCAGCACTGCAGATCCTCTATGGTACGCACAGGATCAGGGCACCGCCTACTCTCTCTGAGCATCCTTCTAGTCTTACTTTACTCTTACTTAGCAAAGTAAATGACTTTTTAAATTTGGATTGGTCAGCATCAGCTTTCCAAAGTTTTCTGTCCAAGGTCCCAGACCCATTTGGGTTTCAGAGAAAGGACTCTATTAGCTCCCCAATCTGAAATTTTTAAATTTGCTTTTAAATAACTCCCAAACACTTTTAGAGTTTCATCTTTGCTTAGAAAATGCTTAGAAAAAGCACCTGTTTTATATTTATATGGAATGGAATACTCTTCAAATTTCTCTAATACAACTGGTTTTCTTAGGTGATTTGACTGAGAACTACTGAAAACATCAAGTGATTATCATCCTATCAAAAGAAATAACACTACTACTTAATGTCTATATTCTGAGGTATCTATTTCTTGCAGTTACTTACTCCAAGTGCTGTTTAAACCTTATTCTGTTGTCCTACATATCTTCAGAGAATTTGTAATGGGTAGAGATTTAACAACTCTCTTTTTCCATCAAGGATATTTTCTCAGTTACTTGTGTTATTTTATTTCATTTTACTTGTGGTATTACATTTTCTTGAGGAAACACTCTGATCTATGGAGTTTGACAGAGGCCTGTATTATTATTATCTGAGTTGCAGTTGTTCTCCACTACACGCCACTAGGTACTACACACTGTATGAAGTACAATTTGCCATGGGCTTTCACAGCTACAGTTTCCCACAGACGGGACCAAAACCTTGTCGATGATAGCAGAGACAAGATAACCAAAAAAAGACCTTACGCAATCACTGTAAGTAAGGATGCTGCCCAGATAGGCGACAATATAAGCAAATGTGAGCAAAACTAGACTTAAAGCTCTGATTAGGTGAAATGTCATAGCACCAAGGAATAAGGCTGCTCAGCTTCTATGCTGGAAGGAGAAACCTAACTGATGTATGTCACTAACCTGGGGAAGAGGATATTGGACATCTGAAGAAGATACTTTGAACATGAAGAGCAACAAATATTTAAGATAAGAAATAAATAAATTAGCATCCTGACTTTCACATTAAATAGCCTGACCCATGTAATTACAAATATGAAAAAAGAAACTGAGGAGAGAGTAAGTCCAGGACCATCTCAGGCCAACCCAAAAGTTTTGAAAATCTGTCACTTTGGATATGAGAAAAACTCAATCATACATGAAATAGATCTATGAGCTTAAATATATGCAGAAATAATTTGCTGTAGGAACATAATTACAGGAATGTTGCAAGTCAGAAACACTGACAGAAAGCACAGAGGAAAAAAAATCACAAGGTATCTGTTAGAATTAGATATGCTTTTACTCACCATCACATTCAGAATGTTACATTCATAAAAACTTGGGACTATATCTGACCAGAAAGAAAAAAATAGTTTAAATAGAAAAATCAGAAATCAATAATACAGTGAAGAAAAGTCTTACCATACTTTAGAGTAGCTTGCAAACTCTATCAGAAAAACTGATTTGGCTACACTGGTATAGGATGAACCTTCATACTGAGTCAGAAACACTATATTTAACATGCACCTGCTTTGTTGTCAAATACCTTCTTTGATGAATTATAATAGAATCACTGTAATTCCTGAGACAAAACTATATTTTTCTTTTCATTTCATACAGAAGTTGGTCTTTTTCTGCAGACATCTGTATAACCTTAGAATTTTAAGCTGCAATGGTAACCAAGCACTAAAGTAGCTATTGCACACCCACACACCTCTGGCTGTTTATACCTTCACTGGTTTGAGAAAAAACCTTGCTTCAGCCAGAGTGTGGACTAATCCCTAAGGCCAGATCATTCTTTGACAAAAGCAAGAAGTACTGTCCTAGAATAATACTTCAGGCTAGCTGCCATATTTTAGCAGGCAGATAATATTTCTAAGAATCTGTTTTTGCATCCTTTGAGACAACAAAAAGCATCTCAAGCATTTACCTGTTCACCTAGCTTACTACTTAAAGATTTTGAAACCTAGGTTGCTTTTTGGAGTTTTTCATTATAGAGTATTTGGGACCTCTCTCTCCTCTCTGTTTGAAACCACTATGAGTTTTGGTGATGTATTGGGTTTGCATGGCAAGGTTTTGGTAGCGGGGGGGCTACAGGGGTGGCTTCTGTGAGAAGCTGCCAGAAGCTTCCCCTATGTCCGACAGAGCCAACGCCAGCCGGCTCCAAGGTGGACCCGCTGCTGGCCAAGGCCGAGCCCATCAGTGATGGTGGTAGCGCCTCTGGGATAACATAGTTAAGAAGGGGGAAAAACTGCTGCACAACAGCAACTGCAGCTGGAGAGAGGAGTGAGAATCTGTGAGAGCAACAACTCTGCAGACACCAGGGTCAGTGAAGAAGGAGGGGGAGCAGGTGCTCCAGGCGCCAGAGCAGAGATTCCCCTGCAGCCCGTAGGGAAGACCATGGTGAGGCAGGCTGTCCCCCTGCAGCCCATGGAGGTCCATAGTGGAGCAGATATCCACCTGCAGCCCAGGGAGGACCCCATGCTAGAGCAGGTGGATGCTCAAATGAGGCTGTGACCCCGTGGGAAGCCTGCACTGGAACAGGCTCCTGGCAGGACCTGTGGACCCGTGGAGACAGAGAAGCCCACACTGGAGCAGGTTTCCTGGCAGGACTTGTGACCCCGTGGGGGACCCACACTGAAGCAGTCTGTTCCTGAAGGACTGCACCCCGTGGAAGGGACCCACGCTGGAGCAGTTCATGAAGAATTGTCTCCCATGGGAGGGACGCCACACTGGAGCAGGGGAAGAGGGTGAGGAGTCCTCCCCCTGAGGAGGAAGGAGTGGCAGAGACAACGTGTGATGCGCTGACCGCAACCCCCATTCCCTGTCCCCCTGTGCCGCTTGAGGGGATGAAGTAGAGAAAAGTGGGAGTGAAGTTGAGCCCGGGAAGAAAGGAGGGGTGGGGGGAAGGTGTTTTTAAGATTTAGTTTTTATTTCTCATTATCCTACTCAGATTTGATTGGTAATAAACTAATTTCCCCAAGTCGAGTCTGTTTTGCCCGTGACAGTAACTGCTGAATGATCTCTCCCTGTCCTTATCTCAACCCACGACCCTTTCGTTATATTTTCTCTCCCCTGTCCAGCTGAGGAGGGAGAGTGATAGAGCAGCTTTGGTGGGCACCTGGCGTCCAGCCAGGGTCAACTCACCACAGTCCTGACTCTCAATTAGAACAGTACGCACTCGTCTCATTTTCAATAATTGCGTCTGAATAAGTTGCATTACTTCTTACTTGACAGAGGACAATATGAATTAGAGCAATAAGAAACTATATTGCAGCAAGAAAGTAAGACTTAAGATGAAAGAATCTCAACATTACACATCAGCAATCAAAGATGATATAAAATTGTTATTTTAAAACAATCTAAAATCAACTATTCAATATTAGTTCAAAATTCAGGTTAAACTCTACAAAATCTAAATCTACTGAAATATGGACATACCAATACCATTTCAACATAAAGCCAAGTTTTCGTCATGTCATACATCCATAATACAATCATGTGAAATATGTATTACAACCTCAAATAAGATTAAACTGATTTGACTATTTCATAAAGTCTTTACAAAAAATAGACTAAATCCTGTAATGCTCCTAAATCAGAGCAGATCTCTTGAAATCTGGGTAGCAGCATGGATACTCTACATGGACTCTACCTGAAAAACTGACCAAGTAAATTTTTTTTTCTAAGTAAAAAAATATCTTTTTAATAATTTTGATTAATAGGAAACACTTGAAAATGTCTTTTAAAATTGTACTGCTTTTCTCACCTAAAGCAACAGAATCTCTGTCAGAGATCTAATTTTGGTACAAGGATCAACGGATATGCCAGATATGTCCGGATAACTGGCTTCACACCATCCTTTCCATTCTTAGCTACTTCTGTCAAGACTTATATCCTGTCACGTCCATAGCAAGCACGTACTTCTTTAGCCCCTCTGCAGGACTCGGTTCTCAATCTGGACCAGAAACACTGAGTAAGCCAAGCAAGACATTCAGCGTGCGACAGCCGAGCAGAGCGTGCTGCCTTAAGGTGGGGAAGGTCCACACCTCTCTCTAACCTGGATACCTCAGACTTTCGGTGAAAGTTTGGAGTGTTCAGTAACCAAAGGCTCAACATAATTAAAGAAATAAAAACCAGTCATTAAACATCACACACAGCCATCACACTCAGATGATACTCAAATAGTATGTATAATATACATTTTTGGTCCCTCTGTGTTTGGCACGCAAGTTGGACTCTTCACCATTTGATCGAGTAAAAGCTAGGAAGGAATTTTAAAACACAAATATGCTGATGTTGCTTAGACTCTTTGAAGTTTTTTTGAGAATTTTTAACATATATTTTTCCCCCTACAACAGAAATATCATTTAGTTACACAACAAGTAGGGTCAGCCGTTATGGTTATATATGCAGTAAACAAAAACATGCAAAGAAATTTATTCTTGTTGAAAAAAACTAATAAAATCTAGGAAATATTCAGAGACGCAGGAAGGTTCCTCTGTCCTCCTTGAGCTCATTAAGAAAGTGAATAAGGAAATTACCTCTTCTGCCTATGTATTCACTATCAGCTTTATCTAGAAACAGCATGGTTTCATTAGTATCTGTCACAACATTAGCATTATATTAGAAATGGCTTGAAGCCAATATCCCAGGTACAACAGTCCCAAACCCTGGGAAAGGCCAGATAAAGGCTGTGCAACAGAGAGCGCCTTTGCATCTTATGAATGATGGTTTACTGCTGGAAAATTTTACTTTTCTTTCTTGGTCTCATCTATCTAGGACTTTTGCATATAACCCATGGCTAACAATGTATTTTCCTAGGCTAAATTACTGAAGACATAATGAAATTCAGAAAGTAAAAAAAAAAAAAAAAAGGATCACTGAATTATATTATTGCTCAATATAAATATTTGCCCAGAAGTGTTTCTCTAATCAATATTTAAAGTGAGTCAAGGAAGTTTAATAGCTAAATCTTGCTCTCATTACATGTCATCATCCTTTATCTGATATCTTCTGAAGCTATAGACCCCTCAGAGGTTGGGAGAAAGCAAACAATTAATTTCACAAAATTTTCATAAGAAAAAACTTCTCATTTGAAAAAATATAGCAAAACTGGATTAACATTTTCATGCAGTCAGGATGGCACTAACATAATGCAATAATCTCTTTAATAATGAAATATGCTTTGATCCCATTATATGTTTCAGAAATAATTATATCCTGTCAAAGCATAAAAGCAAATGAAAATACAAATGGTTCATAAACAAAAATCATTGTAAATCATGAGCAATATATGGATATCTACTTAGCACAAAGACTGTACTTAGGGAGTGTGTGTATATACATGTGCACGCGTGCTCATGCACATATTGTTGTGGCGCCTACCAGAAATGACTCCTGATCTGGTGCCTGCTATTTCTGCCAATATGCCATCGTGACAGGCCTGTGCTGAAATCCAAGTTAAATCTGTATTTGCGCTACCATTTTCAGTGTACCAATGAATAAAACATATTGCTGTTTTCTTCCAGTTATGAAGATATCTCCTATTTTGTAAAAAGTGTTACCAAACCCTCCCATACGAATGTGATATTGAACCTTTTTGCAGCATGAGTCACTGATGAGAATGAGCATTGAAGAACTAGATGACAGACACTTAAAGTACTAAATCATTTTCTTATGGCGTACTCGTCAATTACAATGCCAGCTCTGAACTGGGAAACCAAAGCACTAGGTCCTACCCTAGCCACCGACCCAAAGGTCTCTGCCCTAAACTGCTTACTATTGAAAGCACAAGACCAACAGAAACTCTTAGTACTGCGGGACAGATAGGAAAGCCAAGGAAACAACACTATCAGTGGAATAGTCAGTAGTCTCTAAATACCAGCCGGGTTTATTAATTACAAATTATACTGTGAATGTGCTATTTTTAGGCTCAAATGCTGGAAGTTGCCTAGAGGAATGAATGCCTAATTTCTGCAGGAGCTCTGTAGCCAAATCAAGTTTTCTAGATAATTTTGCATACATCAGTTGAATTCCTAGGTAAAACAGAAATATTTTTGAACCCATGTAAATGCACAGACTGTGATTCACTTCACTCATTAGTAGATGAAGTGATTATAATTTTTTTTGAAATTCAATGCAAAAAAATTACCTGCATTACCTCCCCAAAGCTTAAATATGTCTTTTAAAAAATGTTTAACACTTGAAAGTTCTAGTTAATGCACTATTTTCCATGTAAAGCTTGATCTGCTGTGGCGAATTATCAAAGATGGCACAGACCTCTCAGATCAGCAAAAATCAAATGAGCATTCATAGTCTCAGGGGCCTTTTGTTGTGAAACTGGGAAAAATACATTGGCACACAGGTACAGTTACTCCACTGCTTTCTCTGCTGTCATACTTGTGACTTGGATGATGTCCTGGTTTCAGCTGGGATAGAGTTAATTTTCTTCCTAGTAGCTGGCATAGTGCTGTGTTTTGGATTTAGTATTGAGAATAATGTTGATAACACACTGATGTTTTTAGTTGTTGCTAAGTAGTTGTAGTGCTCATACTAAGTCAAGGACTTTTCAGCTTCCCATGTGCTGCCAGCGAGGAGGTGCACAAGAAGCTGGAGGGGGCACAGCCAGGACAGCTGACCCAGACCGGCCAAAGGGATATACCATAACATATGACGTCATGCTCAGTATATAAAATTGGAGTTGGCCAGGAGGTGGGAATCGCTGCTTGGGGATGGGCTATCGATCACCAGGTGGTGAGCAATTGTTGCATTATGCATCACTTGTTTTTGTATATTCCTTTATCAGTAATATTATTTCCTCTTCCTTTGCTGTCCTATTAAACTGTTTTTATCTCAACCCACAAGGGTTTAATTTTTCCGATTCCCTCCCCCATCCCACCTCGGCAGGGGGGAGGTGAGCGAGCGGCTGCATAGTACTTAGTTGCCAGCTGGGGCTAAAACATGACAGATGACTACAAGAGTAGTGACAAGCTTAGCACAAAGATGAGGCAATCATGAATCAGGAAAATGAAATAATTAGAATAAAAACGACCTGAACCAAAACTAAATGCAACAAAAGCCACTACATATCATCAATAAAGAGAATTTTATTAATGTGCTCTGTTCTTAGCATTGATTACTTATGGCAAGTGTGGTTTAGGAAAACATTTTAAGAAAATCTTTCAAGAATCTTGAAGTAAATTACCTTATGGAAGTAAGATGATGTAGTAGTGATACTACTAGACTGGAAACCTGGAAGGACTGCTGCTGCCTACTACTCATTTTCACTGTGTTAAAACCAATATCACCTTGTATTTCTTAGTGAATGTAGTAGTTTTTACCTACGCCTTAGCAAAACCATGCACGAATTCATTTTTACCTATGACAAGCTTTTAGATACTCCCCTAAAATGTGCTTTGAAAACCCAGATTCAATACACTACTAGACTGCAGTGCCCAACATTGCTTTATGGCCTACATTGACCTCACTATTTAATTTCACATTGCCCAATTCTTCTCCGGCAATGGAGCTAACACTTGCTTTCTCTATACTTCTATACTTCTTCCGTACAATATTATAATTCTTCTGTACATCATTACATTGGAGAACCAAAGGACTACGAGAATACATGTCACAAAGATACAGATATAATGGCATCGTTCAGCCAGAGCTTTAGCCTTGTTAAAGTGGATCCCTGTTCTGTTTTGGACTCTAGATAAAGGTGAGAAAAATCAATATGAACTTAACTATCACGAAACAAGCATTCTCAACCTCTTCAAGCTAACACCACTTAAAATTATTTAAATTTGCACATCACAAATAGTAGTCATGTTTAGCTGTTATCTAGCTTGGCTTTTGTTGATGTTTTCCAGTCAGGCCACAGATATCAAACACCAAAATAAGTTTAGCTGTCTGAAATTGGGATGCAAGGCACAAGGAATAAGAGATTACACAAGAATACTATTTTTGTAATACAGGGAGGGATTAAGTGCTATAGAATAATATAAATGTACTAATAATGCCAAGAACAAAGGAGGGAGAAGAAAGGTAAACATGGATTTTTAGCACTGTTGTTAAATTTGGATGAACTTCCAGAATCTAACTCAGCAGAGAGCGACCCCAACAGTGAAAGAGGCATGCGGGACAACCCACAAAGAAACTACAAGTAGCAAAGGGGCAAAAAGGTGTCCCCTTGGCCTCAAACTATTAATTAGCAACTAGCAAAGCTGTACCACAGATTCACTGCTCCAGCATTCCTCCTCCAGAGGTTGCTGCTAGTCTGCCTCATTATCATCTGGATGGAAAACAACACTCTTTCCTGGGAGTTCTCTGCAACAGTCTTATTGATTAAGTTCCCACAGCGTTAAATCATTCTGTAGCTTTCACTCCATTTTGCCTACCTTCCCACCCCTGAATAATAAAAGCTTTGGTGGATTTATGGGGGTGGTGCAGTAGATGAGGAGCATTTGATAAACACCATAGCATAATACAGTTTCTATTTATGCAATGCCCTTAGCTTCAGCACATTTCACATGCCAAGACGGTATTTAAAAAGGCAAAATTAAACTAATCTGACTTTGTTCTTGCTTGTATACTGCTTCTGTTACCCTTAGGAATCTCTGCCAAACACATCCAAATGTGTCCTTTCCTGGCTGTAGTGAATTTGAAATAACGAGGCAAAAACCCTAGTAAGGCAATGATGGCTCCCTTTTCATCATCCTTCAAGTTGGAGTTACCCAACAGCTTTAAAATACATTTCTTGTCATTTTTTTCACAGGCATGCATCTGAGATATGCAAATCTATGTAACACAATTTAAAAAAAATAAAATAAAGCAAGAATGAAAATTTAATTTCTACTAGAAATAAAACTGAATTATCTCTCATTGTGAAAGAATCTATCCAGAATCATGGATCCTTATGTTACTGGAACAACAATAAAGGCTCGGTCTTAAGATTACTGTAGGCTTGGCTGTGTTATTTTGGAACTGGGGGTAACTGGGGATTTTTCTTGAATGGGTCGTGCATTAAGGAGACACTAAGGGTTAAGTTTCCTTAGAGGACCCAGGCAAGGGAAGATGCAACTTATCCAAATGGACCCTGAGCTATCATGAGGGGAAGTGGGCTGACAAAGAAGCCTCAGGAAAGATGTTCTGAAAGTGTAAAACTAATTATTATTATCCAGAGAAAAAAGGTTGAAAGTGACTGAAACCATCACTTAAGAAAAGATCAAGATAAGCATATGTTAGAAAGGAAGACAGAGGAAAATGAGGCTGGACCAGCTTTTTGGCAACATGACCAAATGATAAATTTCACTTGATAGGGATTTTCAGTTGAAAACAGAGTATTTCCCATTTAGAAAAAAACCAAACCAAATCAAACCAAACCAAAATGTAATGTTTGTTACAATACCCAATAACTATGGCACTTTAAAAATCCTACAAGAGGAATTCTTGCTATGCATAGAAATGTTTTCTTAAGTGAAACATTAACAAGATTTTATCAATAGCTCAAACTCAAAATGCACCATTTTGAATTCAAACCTGCATTTGTAAAATGCAGATTTCACAAATCTGTTTATGGGGAGGGACTACAGTTCAAGGTTTTTACTATCTTTTTCATATTACTGATCATTAATGTAACAACTTCACTGATCAGCTTTTATTCTGTCCATGGTTGCACATCATACGATTCCTGGTACCTTACTGCCAGCAGCAAGTAGATTGACTCCCTCCAGCCAAACAGCACGGCATCCAGCACGGCATCCTTTCTCTTTCCTACAATCATTTTTAAACAAGCGAGATGTTGTCACAAATGCGCCTCGTAGGCATGTTCAGCCAAGGGAGGCCAGTGCCTGCTGTTCGCCCAGAGGACTCTGCCCTGTAGCGCCCGGTGTGTCGTCCGGAGCAGCCAGCAGGAGCCGAGCCTGCTGCGAGGACAGCGTTCTTCCTCTTCTGCAACCAAAGGGATATTTTTGCTTTCTGCATTTCTTTCTGCCTAGATATACCATTAATTCATTATTGAGACGAAACATATTCCCAGAAAAAGAGGAAGAAAAATTGCTGATACTCTTAAGTTACCTTAAGAGTAAGGCAACTTACTCTTTGATTCAACAGGTGAAGGGTAGCACTACAGGAAAGAAATTAAAAAACTACACTGAAGTGAGTTCAATATGAAAAATGGAAATCTCAGATCACCAGTATGTTCTAAACACTATAAAACATGTGTGTTCTAATATCCCAGCTTATTCCCACTACAAACAATTACACCTTGCTACCTAATGATATCAACAGGTTTACTTTGATTATTTGAATTTTACTCCCCCCCCCCCCCCCCCCCCCCCCCCCAATTCTTGTATTGTGCCTACTTCATTAGTCATTAAATTTTAACCAGGATATATAGATTTACATCTTGTTTGCTTCTTGGTATTGTTTGTGAGGAGCACATTTTCTTACCGTCTTTACAGAAGGTACTAACTTATTCCACAAAAGTTCCCACTGATTTTAATCCAAATGCTCACAGAGTAAATTACTAAATAGAATTGGTGAAAGCAGAACTGTTGCATTAGTTTATGCGTTTAGCTTTAAAGGGAAAACGAAACAAAACAGAGGTATGCTCTGTACTTCTTAGTACTAAACATACATATGCATTCCTCTAGCATTTACAAAAATTAATTGAAATTTATCCACTGGAAATATTTCAAATATTTTAAGTCATTTAGCTACCAAAGCATATTCACACTCAGTCCTTTGCAAATTCTTCTTTATTTTATGAAGTAATATTACTGGGAAGACGGTTTTCAAAGCTCCAGCTGTACCAGTGATGAAATATTTTCTTGATGAGTATGTCTTTTTCCACTTCAGGAAGTGCTCTCAAAGAGGCAGGGTCTCTGGATCAGAAACTATGATTCAGCACGGATTTGCCCTGGGAATTATAATAAGGTTCAGCAGAAAGTTCTATAGCCCAAGCTGAAGGTTTCAGCTGAACATAATTACAACTTTTAGTAAAAGATAGAATTTACCAGGGGACCATCCAATAATTAAGACATGAAAAAAGGCCATAAGGAAAAGATACAGTTTCCAGAATTCTATTCTAAGAATAAACATGAAACTGAAATGTTTCTAGTAGTCGGCCGAACTGAACATAACATTGAACAGATTTGACCACTACATTTTCTTAAATAACATTCTCCTAGTTCTCAAATAAATAAAACAGGAAATGTAAAAACCCATTTTCAAACACCAAGCACAGGTTGATATTCATCCTATGTAATTTTATCCATCTAAAAGTTAAATATTTAGCGTTAAGATAAGTTTTCAAGACCTACTGAGCAGGCAGTGAAGAGAAACATGCCAGTGTTTGAAGAGCTCATTCTACAGTTCGTACACTGTCTGTGGAATATGACTATGATCTGTTACCATTGAGCTGTTTTCTCCTTCTCTCCTTCTCTGCTGGAGGAGTTACATGCACAAAGACATTTTTGGTTTGGTTTTGCCTTTTTTTTGTTATATGTTTGCTTTATTTAAATTTTGATCTGCTTTTCCATTGGAGTCAGTGAGATGGATTGCCCTCTGAAGATGCCTCTCTTTCTCTCCATTGCCTGCCTGCACGGCCTAGGTAAAATGCTTAAATTTGTGTAAGCCACTTTTAGTTACTTTGAGTAACTAAAATGTAGCAAATCTGACTCACTGACAGGTTCCAAAATGCAATAGTTTCTTTATCAATATTTCAAATCATCAAATATATAAAATTACCAATATGCAACGCTGGTTTTAGTAGATGCCAAAAAGAACAGGTTTTGGCCAAATGTCACAATATTTTTAACAACCATCATTTTTAGGAAGTTGAGTTACCAGAACGCAGAGAGGTCAGTAGGATGATAACCAGTGAGTTGAGTGCAACTGCTGCAAAGGACCACCTAGCTGAATGATCACAGTCAGCAAAATGTACAGTTATAAATATCGTTATTTATATAGTCTAATGCAAGGAAATAGGTAACTGGGACCAAAAACCCAAATATTTTTCTTGGAAAAGCAGTATTACAGGAAATTATGAATATCTATCTCAGTATAATTTCTTCATGCAATGTTGCGGCACTAACAGTTAACAAAATTCTCATATACCACAGAAGAGAAGCAAGGAAGAGTCTCTTCCTATGCAAAATTTTGGTGAGACCACTCTTATAACACTTATTCACACTGCAAAGAATGTGTGAAATAGAAAACTTAGAAGAGAGCTACATAAGTGATACAAGGTTATAAAAAAAAAAGGCCAAAAATATGGGACTGAAGGTGCTCCAACTAGCTTATCAAAGGGAAGGTCAAAAGTGTGGGTATTTACAAATGGAAAAAACGTATCAGAGAAACAGCTTAAAATATACTTTGTAAAAACTTTGAAGGACACTTTTTCATGCATAGGGAGTGGAAATGAATTCTTCAAGTGTGAGCTGGCAGGCCAGAGATGAAAAATTAAGGAGAAGGAAAATTATCAGTGGTATGATGCATGTGCCCTAATGCAGGAATCTAAGACTGCAACCAAGTTTAGGTTCTCTTTAAAGTTAATGGAAAGAACCAAGCACCTTCAGAGGACAATTCATCTCATCCTAAATAGAAGCCTGAAATTACACGGAATGCGTCTGGTCATACCTGTTTCTCTCCTCTCACTAGAATAGGAGCAAAAACGCCCAGCTCAGACTGAGATGTCTATGCTTCGTATGTCCAAAGTTAGGTGAGATGTATCCCAGCCTGTATTACTTTTTAGAGCCAGACTGTCTTCAGGAGTTGCAGTGTTATCACCAGAAAACTGATAATCTATATTTTTCTTTTTCCCGGGGAGGAAACCTTATCCCCTTGCCTGAGTATGAGAGTGTAGAGAGAAAGAAAGAGGGAATCTTTCAGTAGCTTAGGGCAGTAGTGCATAATCACTAGATTTTTCATTTCAGCTTTCAACTTGAAATTACAGATCTAACTTCCATTTGTGGCTGCTATGACTGTACTGAGATTAGCATTTACCATATCACTTTCTACAGCTGGTATCAGTGAAAATATTTATGCACACAGTGAGAGGAGAAAAGTATCTGCCAAAACCTGTGGGTGCCACTAAAAACAACATTTCTTTCAAATCTGTGTTTTTGTACAGTGCACAGCACAATGGTACTCTGCTTACAGTTGGAAATACCAGGCACTTCCATAATCCAAAAAAATATAGTAAAAATAATTATCGCCCTGTAGTAGTAATTATATCTAGAGCAAATTAGGCACTGTAAGTACAACAGAGCATCAGTTATGCCACCTCAGTGGGGTGAGAGATGTTGACTTTCTAACGAAGCCCCCGTGTAACAGATGTAGCTGTAAAGCCTAGTCTTAACTTTAAGATCTCCTTAGATTTTCAATAAACAGATATAGTGCACATGAAAATAAACCCAAGTAATATACGAACATGCAGAGCTCCCTTAGGCTTAGCCTATGGATAGTAAACCAGTTTAGAGTTTCAAACACTGTGATGGTAGCAATCATTCTTAGATACTTTATTCGCTCAGAGATGATGGGGTGCTACCAGAGCCAGACAACTAAAAACCAGATGGATTGTGAAGTCTGTGCCAGGTCTTCTCAATATAAATTGCTGAACGAACTGTTCCTTCTTACCAACATTTGGCAGAGAATACTTTGGGGGCTTTTAATTGCCATTGCTACAAACCATAGAAAGGTTTGTGTGACGGTGATGGAATGCTGACCTCACTGAAGAAAGACCAGTTTTACCTTAGTTAATGAACAATAGTTGCCATTTTCTGTAATTGTTCCCCCCCTTTACTGTCACAAATGGTCTTATGATAATAATCATAGTATATAATCTGACACAAGTGCTCTTAAAGAAATTTCTAGTAAAGGACTGCAGCCTCTGTGGGAGGTAACTGTCGGAATTATCTTAAACCACTACCTGTCTTCCACTACAATAGAAAAGGCCTTTAATCGAAATAATCCTTTTTCAAACGAGCAACTTTTTTTTTTCCCTCTGCAATTCACTCATCTTAAAAAGAGCACTATAGCTTTTGTGCATAACTTAATTCATTCTTCAAGACAAGTACAAAATTTGTCACTGACATTTAGCGCCAGCCGTAGGCAATGGATAAAATGAACTAGTTAGCAATTTAACCTGTAAAAAAAACAGAGTGGGATGAACAATTTTCTGCCATCAAAGCAAATGGCTAACATTTAGCAAGATTTTATTTTTATTTTTCAGCCCATCCCATCCTCAAGAAGAAAGAAGTCAGGCTAACATTTTTTCTGGGTCCTAAATCTTCCTCTCAGCCTATTTCTTTAATGGTTTAAAGTAAATGACTATCCAGAGGATAATTAGGCACTGTGCTGTCGCATCGTGTCAGGTCACAGCTGGATTTAGTCAGCATTAACCTTTGGGGAGAATTGGAATATCAGTATCATTTAAAATTAAAGACGTGTAAGCAGGCATTTCTGGAGATGTTAGAAAAGTAATTGTCTGTAAATTGTTTGACCTTGAGATTTAATTGCATGCACAACACACATTCTAGCAAGAACCCTGGACTGTGTTCATTCTCTTTCACCTCTGTACCTCTCACTTTGCAGAACCCATTAAGCTACCTGTGGATTTTTCTGTAAAATATTAAGGATTGTTTTATACCGAGAACAAAAGCTTTTAAGCAAGACCTCTTGCAAACAAAACTGTTAAATAGCTGTAGTATAGACCTCACCTATTTGAATCTCAGTCTTTTTATACACTTAGAAATGTTTATATATACATAGAAAATACTCCCGTTAAAGAGCTATGCTTAATTTTTATTCCTTTTTTTTTTTTTTTTTACTAACAAGTTTGCATATTATGCCTTATTCCCCTTTTCCCTAATGAGACAGCTTATGCTTTCAAAGTCCCTCAAGCTAGGCAAATCTCTCCACTGCTTCCACTGTTAATAATGAAACTTCATAATTATACAAATCCAAGGTGGCCAATCAGCTTCTCAGGCTGAGCCTTCGGGTACCTCATGCATTATTTATGTGGCACTCGGGCCTGTGAACTCACTTGCTTATATTAGAAGCCTAATTAATATTTAATCACACGTAGAGAGGGCACACAAAGCTGTGCTAGTCCCCAAAAGAAGTGCAAGTAGAAGTGTACACAGGTGCTTGTTTGCTTGTGTGTGTGCGTGTATGCGTGTGCATGCTATAATATGCGTACTCAGACACACTGATTAGAAATACTCCTCTCAGACTGGGAACGACGCAAGTCTTTGAAGATGCTAACATAGGCCAATAAAGTCACACATAGTTTTGATCCTGACTGCAGAATGGCTTTCTCAGGTGATGCTGAAACCAGTTGAGACTCTCCATGAAGATTTCAGCATATGAAAACCAATGCCAAGGAGAACTGTTTAGTACCCTCACTTTTTGAGGACATGTCATAACCATCTTTTCCCTGGCATGGGAATGCTGGATAATCCCAGCTGCTAGCTTGTATGGAGAAGAAAGTTCTCGAAACAACCTTATTTATGATGACGATGATTTAAGTTGTAGAAGATGCCACTTGTTAATGGATTTTTTCCTAGAAGACATTCACGTCAGTTGATGCTGAATTATTTTCATCCTCACCTATCATTGCACCTCTACCTGCAAAATCCTCAGTTGTCTGTTGCTTCCTTTTTGTCTGCACAGACTCTGACAGATCACACTAGAGTACAAAACATTTTTGATTGGAAGGAAGAGAGATCCATATCTAGAAAACCCTCTGAGTACGCAAGTCAAAGCAGTAAGAAAATGATGTCTAATTGCAAATTCCACTTAACACAATGTAGTTTAATATTAAACAAAATGTTTCATCGCATTGATACTACTATCATTTCAATCAACATTTCCGAAGAAGCCATTAACGTTTCTGAGGAGTTATCCTCTCAGACCATTGCAATCTCTCCCCACCATTGTGCTACTGCTTTTAAGGCAGACAATTAAGGACTTCATCTGAACTCCCTCTTTAAAACATTGTTTTCATTTGTATTTTCACTCGCGAGAAACTTTGGTTTGGTGGTCAGAAGAAGAGAATTAGGAAGAAAAGGACTGAGGACTCTGTGTAAGGACACTGGCAAGGCCACATCTGGAGTACTGTGTCCAGTTCTGGGCTCCCCAGTACAAGAGAGATGTGGAGCTACTGGTTAAAGTCCAGTGAAGGGCCACTAAGATGATGAAGGGGCTGGAGCTTCTCTCCTGTGAGGAAAGGCTGAGAGAGCTGGGACTGTTCAGCCTGGAGCAGAGAAGGCACAGGGGGAATCTTATCAATGTGTACAATTATCTGAAGTGAGGGAAAGACAAAGAGGGAGCCAGGCTCTTTTCAGTGGTGCCCAGTGACAGGACCAGAGGCAATGGGCACAAACTGAAACACAGGAGGGTCCCTCTGAACATCCTGAACATCAGGAAACACTCTTTTCACTGTGAGGGTGACTGAGCATTGGCACAGGTTGCCCAGAGAGGTTGTGGAGTCTCCATCCTTGGAGATATTCAAAAGCTGTCTGGACATGGTCCTGGGCAACTGCCTCTAGGTGGTCCTGCTTGAGCAGCGGGGTTGGACCAGATGACCTCCAGAGGTCCCTTCCGACCTCAACCATGTTGTGAGTCTGTGACAATTTTTAAAAAATTGTCCAAGACAAAATGTAAAATTTCTAATGTTTGGCATTTCCTTTTTTTATATATTTTATTTTTATTTTATAATTTTTAATTTTAAAATGAGAAAGCAAGAAGTTTACACATTAAAAGAAATATTAATTTTTGTTTTGCTGGGATATTTCATTTTGAAGACAACACTGTGCAAAGTTCCTACTCTTCTCCCAACTTAGTTTTGGTTGAAACTATTCTCTGAACGTGAATCAAAGATGTAAATATTTTTAGTTACTTCAAAAATCCCCGTGAGTAAAATTTGTTGAAATCGTGTCTCACAGCTCTGGTGATATTGATCCAGGTTCAGAAACTGTGAAACTTTAAATTGGTAAGAAATCTTTACAGTCTTGAATGCAGTGCGCTACACAAATAAAAAGTATTGCAATTGTTAAACAATTAAGTGAAACACTGTAAAACATTGCAATGATTGTTCAAGTGAACCAATCCTTCCTTCTCCTTCTGGTCTCACTTCTCTCTTAAAATCCAGATTCCAGAGCTTAAATTTGTCATTACATCAACTTACAAAGTAAACAGCCTATCAATGCAGCCTCAAAACTAAGTTGGATCTCAGTGGTGCAAAATACTTCTTGTAAAACAACTTAAAAGATGCAGGAAACTGTACGACTTCGTATGTTTGACATGAAAGTTCTTAAAATCAAACTGCCCTTAAGAAACCATGAACTGCCTCTTGAGGCATCACTTCTACTTGCTACGGAAGACCTTCCATAGCAAATTGATAGAAATAAACGAGTTGGCCCACCACGTGCTCCATACCATTCCATGTATGTAATATATGCACGCACAATATATTGACACTGGTTTGCTAAACACCTCTGGCAATCACTGAAAAAATTGCCATGCATATATTAGCTAGTAATATGTTCTAAATTAAACGAAATTCCAATTTATCTTGATTTTTTTTTCTCCTTTCAGGGACAAAAATAGTGAGGGATTAAATGTATGCCAGGAACCCTGTACCAAGCATCTGGCAAATTTATGGGTTTTTGCATCCATTTTCCAGTGCTACAGTCCCAGAGGTGCATGAAATGAGAAGAAACATTTGTTGTAGTTCCAGGGAGAGTTTGCAATTTCATAACTCTTATTTAAGATACTTTCATTTAAAAAAATAAAAGACTTGCAAGCATGTTTACACTATTTCCTTACAATGACAGGCATCCAGAATTTGAAATTAATATGTTTAATGGGGCACATTCCTTCATTAACAAGACCTAGATGAATCACGGTGATTTTCTCATTCACCTTTCTTTTGCGCTGTAGTTACTATTTTCACACCAGACTAGGTAAGCCTAAGGACAGACAGAGCACTGAATAATATCAGCAGCTGCAGAGGTAAAATGATTTTTTTTTTTCAAAAGTCATCAAAAAGTGGGTTGTTTTTGCAGTATTGTGCAAAAAATATTTTCCAATATTTTTCCACATTGTGGTTATTTGCTAAATTTATCATTATGCCACCAACTTCAAAACTTCAACTTGATCTACCTAAGACCTGTCTACTAAACAGGACAATAGAGAAAAAAAATAGATTAGAAGAAAAAAATCTAACATTTCTAGCTTCCATATTCCATTCCAGTTTCAATATAGGATCGTTCTATTAACTGTATTCTCTAATGGTCTGGTCAGCCTACCATTAAATTATTCAAATAAAGATGAGGGACCTGATTCTCAGCTGGCATATATCAGTATAGTTTCATTGATTTAAATAGGGCTATACCAATTTACATCTCCTGTGAATCATGCCCATCATTTCAATCAGAACGATTAAATGATTAGTTTCCTAGTATATTAGCATAAATTGCTAATAACTAATGAGTGCTCATAATTCTCTGCCTTTTTGTAAAGCCCTTTTCAAGCATAGGAGCATTCACTTAGTAGAAAGGTGAATACATAAGCTGTTGTCACATATGCAACTGAATAGCGTTACGCAGCACAGCCAAAACCATGGAAAAGATGTACAGTCCTTCTGAATCTACTATTCGCAATGCTCAAGAAATTCAAGAGAATTTTTAGCTGAGATTAAAAGAACAGATGCTGCTATTTTACATTAGTACAAAATAATAATACTGCAATAAATGGCCTAAGAGGGTATTAACTTTATGCTATGGAAAGACTGATGTGCCTTTCTTTGAAAGAAAACATTATTCCAGAAGCAGAATATTTGAGAAAAATACCAGTTTTTAACAAAAGTAGGATGAATTAGCAACTGCCGTACTAAAGAAAACATCAGTAATAATATCACATATGTAAACAAATGAAAAACAGTGAAAGCCTTTCCTGTAGTATGCCTTGTTAAAAACCTTGACGGTATTTTCAAATCATCAAGTATTCACCAGCTGTGTTAACAAACTTAGCACCACCTAAGGTGTGCTTTTCCCCAGCCGTTGCTCCTTGTAGGCTTCAGTGTGAAGCAGGGGTTTTTCCACTCTGCCACAAGAGGAACACTTTCTGGACACTTCAGTAGCTTCGCAGGATGGCAGAGAGAAGAGTAACAAAAGTATCTGTCGCAATTCCAGAAACTCCCCCCTTCTAAAAAAATCCCAGATTTTCTTGCACAGCAGTCCAAGGTAAAGGAATTAACTCCACTGATAATCAAAACCTGTAACATACACCCTTTTTTTCCCCATTTAAAAGGCTTGGTGTATCACTTTGTCTTCTGTAACAACCACATACCACATAGGGAGAAAATCAATTTTAAAATAGTAATTTAAACATAAGATATTTTTTCCAGATAAGTAAAAGCAGTAGAATAGAAAAAAAATCAAATCACCCAGGGACAAATGGTCACCCCAGAACTTACTCTGCAGCAAATGTAATACACTAAAGATGTGCTGTAAAACTTGAGAAGGAAATAATTGATTCAAATCACTTGCCCACAGAGTGAGGTGATGTAAGTTAACTGACATTCTTGGTTAGGATCTATTAAGCCCTTGTCCAGCTCAGCAAGAGTCATTTCCATAGTTTCCTTAGATTTTGTGTACTTCAACTTTTAAAGTTACAATAATATTGAAGGGATTTTTCATAAAATAAGAGTAATAAATACACTCAGAATCATCAAGTTATATCTGCTCTGCTTACAGCTTGCAAAATATCCAAAGAAGCTTAATAAAGAAAATACAGACCTTGGGAAACAGACATGATCATGAAATCACTAAAAATTTCTCTGGACTGAGAAAAGACATTAAAAGAGAGGAGAACAAAAGAGAGAATGAAAGAGAAAGGGCAAGAAAAAAGAAGAAAGAAAAAATAAAGAGAGAGAGAGAAAGAAAGAATATGAAATAACCTTACTTACAGTCAAAATGTCATTCAGCAATCTTGTTTTCATTCCTAGAAAGTACCTGTATTAAACCCATTTTTATTAAAAGTGGGGTTTGCTGCCCAGCTTGACTTTACCTTCTAAATATATATATATACGCAGACATACAATCAATTTTTGACTCCTGATCAGAATAATTCATTTCAAGTCCTCATTTCTTTTTTTTTTCTTTTTTTTTTCTTTCTTTTTTTTTTTTTTTTAAATCCAAGACCTGTTTGGAGTTTCTATACAAATTTAGGAATATCAAGACCTTGAACTTCACTGCAGGTGCTTCCAGTGTGCATTATCATGAACAAATTCTTAGATATAACTCTCAAACACCATGCACCTTTTTTATATATTTTTATATATATATATTTTTCAGAGTTTTGTTGATGAAAAATAAATACCCGATATAGCTAGGAAACTTTGTTGTAGATTAAATTTGTGACATACCTGTATTTATACACTTGGATAAGTACGTATCAGGTGTCCATGTCCAAGCATACACTCATCTATGTGTTATACTTAAGTGTACACATATGTATATGTGTATGTATTTATCAAAATCTTCAAAACTGATTTGGCAATTAAACAGGGTTTTTTCAGCAATTAATGCATCACTAATATAACTGTTGGTAAACTTGATTTCCACCACCACCCAGCTTTCCTAGTTTCACTTTGAGATTCAAATTCACCATTATGAAAAACTTTTACTAATCCAAATAAAAAAATAAAAATAAAATCCACACATAGGAAAACTTGATGTGTTTCTTTTGTCTGACTTTTATAAAACCATCGAAACTTGGTGCTCACTTTAAAATCTCAGCTAAGAGAGCTGCCAATTAAAACTATTTGTGCAAGAGCCTTGCTTCTTTAAATGGACGGAGCATAAACTTATTTTAGGCATAGCTTCCCTGGTGTTTCTTCATGTTTTCGTATCTGCTACACAGGAGCAAAATGTACAATAAGATATAAGAAATCCCACTTTGGAAGGCTGGAAGACTGCGATCAAATCTGCAATTCTTCACTCCGTTTTCCTATGAGTGTCTCACACAGTTTAAGTACTAGTGATATTTGCTACTTGGATACATTTACATAGAAACATTTCTTCTTCTACGCTCCCTTGAAAGTCAATGGGAGGTTTTCTGTTGACTTCACTGAGGTGAGGACGAGGCATTACACAGCCAAAAAAAGACATTGTTCTTGATGGCCCACAGTTGGTGTGCATGCACTCCCTTTTCAAGTTTTACTCTTTTACCACCTACTTCCCTCTGAGTCTAGAGAAATGCAATAAAGTCTGTATCTTCTCTACAACCTCTGTCTTAAATAGTGGGGAAGGAAACAAGAGAATGAAACTGAAGTGGCTGGCACTATATCCTCTATCCCTGCCACCTAGCATTACAATAAAAAATCCTTTTTGCAGCATAGAGACAAGACTCGTGCAGTCTACAGGGCAATAGTGATAAAAATAAAGGAATTGAGCTGATTCAAAATACAACTGTGTGAAAGAATCCTAACATACATTTTATTCTAATGTATACCTCTGATATATATTTAGTATCTGTTGTCTTCTCTAATCTTTACTGAGTGCAATGCTATCACCTAGAAATGCAAAACTTAGAACCAAAGTAAGCATTTATTTGCAAAATACTTTGGTTTAGTTAGAACTGGTAAGGATCTCCTACACGCTGGGGGTATCTTCACAGTATTTAATGAGTGTTTCAATTACAGAAACTTTAAGTCAGTGGTTTTAAGTTTAAGAGAAATCATAAATGTATCCAAAATGTTAAACTCTTGACATTGATTGCAATGCTACTTCATTTCATATTCTGTACCAGCTAACTTACCAATAGAAAAAGTGTAGGTGAAGAGTTTAACATTTTGGATTTTATACACTAAATGTCATTCAAGAGTTACATATTGAAGAAGTGCGTTCCAGTGGGATACCTAATCGGTAGCCTTCCTCATAGTTACATTTTTCCGACTTTGTTGCCAAGCATCTGCATATTAATAAGTAACGACATTTAATGAGAGGAAGCACTCCAAAGTGACACACTTAACTCACTGTCGCTGTTCAGTGTATCATAGCAAAAATGTACGCTCGTGCCAAAGGGAAGTTATGCCTTTAAACTGCAACTCTAAATTGCAACTAACGTGCTGAAGCAAGGATGTCACAGTTACACATAATTACCATTTCTACAGGAGCCTGTTTCCTGTGGTGACAGTAGCATATTTAAAAGATAGCATTTTCAGTCTTTGATGTCACTTTTCTCATACAAAACTGTTTTTTCACTAAGAGGCCCATTCAGTGGCCCAGCCTTATCCAGTAAAGCACTTAAGCATATGCCTAGATCCCATTTATTTCAAAAGAACTTAGGCACATCATCATGATTTTTTTTTCTGAAAAAGGATTGAACTTAAGTATATGTTTCAAATGCTTTGTCATATGGGAACCTAAAATAGGAGCATAACTCCTAACTGCAATACTGCTAATACTCCCAGCTACCCAGGAATTTTAGTGACAAGTTTTATCATGTTTTACAGGTTTATTTTTCCAAATAATGTTTTAGTATCATCTTGTCTTACCACATAGCACATGCTGTAAGCTTATTACAAGCCAACAAAAAGTTTGAAAAAAATATTAAGCTTAATCATATTTGAATCTTTAATACTTTACCAGTGCTCCTCATGGCTTAAAGACCATAAGCTTTAAATACCACAGAAGCTTTTGTTTTTTCATATTTGAAATGAGAATGCTAAGAAAGGTATCTGCTGCTTATACAACAGGTTGTAAACCAGAAATTCACAGAGAAGCCAGGGGAAAAACCCTTCCTATGTCTCCTGCATTTCTCTCTACATCTTTTGCTTTTTCTTATTCATAATCACTGTAATAAAAAAGGTGTTTTCCTGGATAAATATTACAGAACAAAGAACACGGTGTGATTGGCTCTGTTATACTACCAAATTTTTTTCCAGCAACCTAGCTATAAATAGTGCCCAGATTGTACAGCAACAGAAACTGCCATCTATTCCCCTTGTACAAAATAACTCTGTGCTACTCAAAACCTGTGGAAACCCTTTTTAGCAACCCTATCATTGAAGTCACCCTTTTCAGAAATACCTACTGTCTAATACCTCAGGTGTTGTTTGTTGGGTTTTTTTTAATTAACATCCTCATTCTAACAGTGTGTGGTGGTTTCAATATTTATACACTAAGGGTGACACACTAGGAAGGCTGTGTCATCGTCATTCTTCTAATAGAAAACTGGGTGCAGTTTTCCTCAGGGCCCTTCAGCGATTTTCACGACTAGGGTAGACCATAGTGGCTGTTGAGGTACGTATAATGCACTGCTGCCTCTTCATAAGCTGATTACATTTTTTCTCTTAGGATAATTTCTTACAGATAGAGCACAGAACTGAAAATTTAGAAATGTATTTTCCATTTCTCACTGGGCCACAGACTTCCTGTGTGGATCTTGAACAAATTGTTTTACTTACTCTACCTCTGCTTTTCACATCTGAAAAGTAGAGATAAAAGCAACAGGAGCACTTCAAGGCTTAATTCATTAAAATTGGCAAAGAACTTTCAGGTCAATGAATGGAGGCTGCCACAGATTAACATATTAAGAGTTTTAATAATTTATTTGTGATCTACTTTAACTGATGCAAGATGTTTCTAAACTAGAAGCAACAGGAAAATCTAACACTATGTCACTGGTACACATGTCCAGTTTAATAGACCAGTAACTGTAACTGAAAGATATTAATGTGTTTCCTCTATTTGGGCTGTGAACCAGAGTACTGACATACACTTCAGGAACAACCTTCTTCTGATGGAAACTTAAAATAAAGCTAAATGCAAAATAAATACGTACTTCATGTATATACACACATACATGGTACACATACAGAAAATGCGTGCATTGAGATACTAGTCCAAAGAAAGAAAAAGATTTTTCCTTGATTGTGTTACAGGGCCATAATTCCTCAAACTCAATGATACGTGTTGTAGAAATGGTCTGAAATAAAATGCCTGTAATTAACTAATATATGATTTTATATAAGACCCTTTGTTTAATATATGTCTTCATATTAATGCACTGTGGTTAAAGGAAAATAAAATAGTTAGCAAAGGAAGAAAAGACATATTTGTATTTTTAAAAATAATAAAATCTGCTTTATTCCAATAGCATTTTTCCTCAGGATTTTTTCCTTTTAAAAATAAAAATTCCATTTTCCTGTCTGAATTCAAAATGATTGACTGGAGCACAATATTAAGTAATAAATAAAACAGTCCCAGTGCCTGAAAGACTCCTGAATAAAGAGAAAATTATTTTTGGATTTTCCTTCTGATCAGATATGAAATATTCTGAAACGCCACCTCTATAATTTGATAAAAAGCTTGATATCCCCAAATGAAAATAGGATTCAGCACTTTCATTTTTCTGTCTCTAAAGGAACCTCTAGGTAAACTGATTTTAAAAAAATGAAAATCTCAAGCATAAAGGTGGGAGTAATGAAGCAAGTTTAAATATGCGCTGACCTTTGAAATGAACTGCATTCCACGTTGTTTGGCCAAGAAGCTGGCTGTGTTGCTGTCTCCATCAATTTCCACAGCATAAAAGATGTGGGATTTGGAGCTGCCCTGCTCTCTGGTGGATGTTGATAGGCATCGCCGCAAATACACCAGTGCTGATAGTAACAGCCATATGTTCATTTCTCTGAAATATTAAAAAGAAATCCACAAGGGATAAAAGTGTAAGCATCTTCTTTTGTTGTTGTTGTTCACCGTAAGAATTTACCCAGAGGTGGCTGTATTTTATTTTCCCCTACTTTGGTTAAAAAATAAAATCCTACAATCTTTTATTTAGTAGCAATATTAAACTAAAAAGAAGAAAGCAAAACAAAACATATTATTTTTGGAAGCTAAGAATATTATGCTGTTTGACAGTATCTAAAAGCAAAGTAATATTATGTTATACGATTTTATTCATACAAATTCACAAATAAAAATGTGCACTATTTTGCAGCTTTAGTTATGTAATTATTTCCTTTTTCCACTCCTGTTTTATTATATAAGTTTCACTAGTTTTATTCAGTGATTTGCTAATCTCAAGCTGTTCACTAGACCTGAGGGTCAAATGGCATTCTCTGAAAAACTTCAGTGTTTGATATCAAAATGGAAGATTGCCACTTGAATGTATAGTAATTTTAATAACAGTCACTAATCTAAATATCTGTATATCTGTTCTAAGTCCTTCTGTAATATATTTTATCAAATATCAGTTTAAAAGAGAGTCTTATTATCTAATCACATATTGCCTAGAAAAATGAATGATAGAAAGATGACAAAGTCAAGATTATACATACGAGAAGTACTACAGGTATCTTAATTAGGCAATATTCATACCTGGCTGGAAATTGATTCTGTACATGCTAACTCTTAGGCACTAGATTCTGGCTTTAAAAATATGACAGTAGCAAGTAACAAAATCATCCGGAGTGATATCCTGGTGTTTCCTCAGTGATGAAACAACAAGGATATCTTTTAAGTACATGTGCTATTAGGTGCAAACAGTGGTAGAAATCCAACTAACTTTTCCACCTACATTCCTATTCTTTTATGTACCTGTTAAGATCTGTTCAAGAACAGAATATAAAAATTAATTTTGAAATGGATGGGATAACACAGTTTTGCATGTTATAGGTGGTCATGTTCGTTCATATGCTTGCAATATTTGCAGCAATTTTATTCAAATAGTCTTTTAAAACGGCAGTTAGATATAAATTATCACTGGAACCATATAAATATGTAGAAATAAACCATTTTATCAATCCAATCTTTGAAGATATACATCTGTCTTTCCTAAGCCATGTCTTTCAATTGCATCCTTCTTGGAAGTCCAAGAATTAACGCAAAGCAGCCAGTGACTGAGTTCCACCCCCACACCCAGTAGTAGCTCTTTTTAATATTAGGTGCAAATTAAGGCGCAACAGAAAAAACAGTTTATCTCATATCTTGTAGTCCACAATAATATAAACCTATGATCTTTAATAAACACTGCCAGACTGAAAAAATATACTTAAGGTATCTGCACAGTTAAAGATAAAAATCAGATCTTGAATGAGATCCTACCAGCTAGATACTTCTGAAAAGGCCTAGTAAAGCCTATCATATGGAATCCCTACTAATTACATTAGAGTGTTTCTGGATTCTGATTGCTATCTGAAGCATAGACAGAGCCTCACAGAGGTGGAGGATTTTTTTAGCCAGACATATGCAGTCTAAGTTTCTAAAGTTCCTCTTCAAATCTTAGTTAAATACGTAGTAGGGACACTACTGGTTTTCCACACAGTGGTTTTTGAAACACCAAGGATTGAGGTAGTGGGTACTGCAATTTATTTCTGTTGTCTAGCTAAGCAATCAGATTACAGCCATATGAAATGAAGCCCCGTAATCAATGGAAAGGAAGCCATGAAGATTATAGAAGATTAGGTTTCAGCTCCTACCTGTAAGTAGATGAAAATTTCATCAAGTATTGTCCAGGACAACGCATGAGGCTAAAGGTTATTTGGCTTGGTGTTTCTTCTGGTAATACAGGTCTACTTTGTATGGGCTGTTTACTTATAAGGTGATTGAGTCAGAAAAAAAAATGACATTACAGCTCAGTCTACTCTAAACATGATTCAGAATGGATTTCAACCAAGGTCTCTTCCTATCAATTCTAATGCAGTCTAGAGCCATTTTGATCTCTACAGCCAGTTTAGACCAATGTAGTCGGCCTGTATTTAGAGTAAGCCAAAGGCTGAGGAGTGTACAGAGGAATCAGGGCTGCAGAGAGAATTAAGAAGAAAAAAAAATCAAATTGATAATGTAGACCCACCCTGTGTAATTCATGCAGAATAAAACATTTCCAGAACAAAAAATCAAAATCGGTCTACCTAGAATGCCCTAGATCATAAGAGCATTCTTTTAGGAAAAGAAAAATACAGGTTCATCCCCCTGCAGAAAGACATATGGGTAGAGCACCATATTTTTCAGTAAGGGACTGACACCACTGCGGTATCGGTAAAAGTGTTTTGGAGCTACTTCTCTCCTCTGATACTGTATTCCTTGACATTCACTTTACTGCTTTTCAAATCAAACTATTTTGCTAGTACTAAAGCAGAGATCTGCAGAACTTATTCATTTTTTCAAGCTGATAGGTTTGGCAAATTTGACCTGACCTGAATGATACCACTCTGCAGATTAAATTTTGACTACCAATCAATTTTCTGGGGGAAAAAAAAGAAACAAAATACAGAAAAAAATTCTATAGACAACACAATGCAAACATGTCCAAGAGGCTTTTCTTATATACTAGTGGCTTATGTTAACTGTTACTAGAATTGGAAAATAAAATGCTGGGAGATTAAATGGGAAACAACATAAAAAGCAATAATTACTGAAAGCCTCTCCTATTCATATATACATTGGGACACTTCAACCACCAATATAAAATTAGCCATATGTGACATCAAGATGATACTTAGAAAAACACTTGATTGACAAACTGGAGAAAAAACCTTCCACAATTAGTAAAATTTTAGATGTCTGTTTCTGAAAACAGATGGTAATCCTGCAAATGTATATTTTCACAGAAGAGCTACACATTTAATAATTTTCCTTTCCATAAAAACACCAATTGACTGGATTCTTGCTCTCCAAGAAATTACAAATCCATCCTAGAAAGTAGAGTTAGTAAACCCACTCAAACACACCTTCAAAAGCAAAATCAACAATTTAAAGAATACTTCATAGGTACAAGTAATAATTGGGCAACTTCACAACCATGATGCTGAAGCAAACCAAACCAGGTGTAGTTTCACCCCAATCATTAGCTCCTGAAAACAAAGTGGGTGGGTAAAATACATTATTTTACCTTTACAAAAATTCTCTCTACTTCTTCATGGAAACCTTTGGGTCTCACCCATAACGTGGAATAGGGACTTAAATTCAGCGTGAGATGAAAATTTACCCAAACTTGGACAAGATAATAAGGCTTTGAAAACTGCAGTCACAACAAGGTCAGGAGAAGCATGTAACAGTTGAAATTTGAAATCATGAAAGATTCTACCTGCACAAAGTAATCCTCATCCCAAGATTGATCCTATATTTCTCTTACAACGCAGTTTTTCCCTATGTTCCAATATGTATATTGGTAGAACAAAGAAACTGTCTTGTCTATACTCTTCAAAGGCAGTACTAACGGAGGGCAAATTGGACAGAGCAGGATCTGGGTGGCAGTAGAAGGGGAGAATGGACAGCAAGGGGCTGCTGTTGGGCATGAGTGCTGGTGATTTATGTTAGAAGCCTTGGATTGACCGATTAGGATGACTAGGACTGAGAACTGAGCGCCAGGGCAGTGGGACTATTGTTTTAAAGCAAAAGAGGGTACAAAAGAACCACAATACCAGGGACTGAGTGAGAGACTAAAATAAATAAATTATTTGCATACCTGGACTCACTGGGACCTCAGTTGATATGAAGTTAGTTGGTTCTAGTGACTTGAAATACAATTGGTTAACTAGAACTAGAATAAAGAATCAGGAATGATAGTGAGTCTGGAAAGGTCTAACATTAGATGAAGAGATCTAAGTGATTTAGGGAGGGGGAGATTAGAGAAGGGGGGAACTGAAAGAAATACAGAGTGCTGAGGAACAGCTGATTGCAGAGAAACAAATGCAGCAAGGAACCACCAGCGTGCAACCGAGATTATCTGGGCAAAGAGACCTGGGGCAAGGACATTAGCTTTGAAAGAGGAAAGGAGGAGAAAGAACATGTAACAAGGAAAACTTAACCAGGCTGTAAAGAACAAACCAGAAGACTCTATAACCTTCAGACTAGCTCTTCTCCACAGCCTGGAACCAAACCGTATCTGCCAAATCTTACTGTTCCACTGAAACTGGAAAATACAAGGGAACCAAGTGCCTTAGTTCCACCTACTGAGCCACAGGGATGGTTAAAGCCTAGTACTGCGAAGCATGTGAACGTGTTCCTTCAAACAGCAATGTTCTCTCCTGTGGTTGTAAGGATTCCAACCCCATTTATGCCTCCATGAGTATATTAGCAAGTTGCCAAAGGATGACATTTCTACGCTAATCACCCCGCTAAGAAAACCCCAAGCATGAGTTAATCATACACACAACATATTACATTAATAAAATTTTGCTAAATCCAACATTAAAAAATTCCAAATTAAGAGTATTGCTTCTAAATTGTAAATAGAGGGTGAAAGATATTTTCAGAGGCTAGGAAGAAGGGCAGTTAAAGGCCTGAAAGTAGTCAGGATTCACAACTTATAATAATAAACTCACATATGGTTGATTGCATACAACACATCTTCTTCAGTATCTGCCTTTATTCAACTTTCACAGTAAATACGATATATCCTGAAGTGGGCTCTTGAGGGCTAGTAACTAGTGACATCCATGATTAAGGTTATATGAGCAGAATGATCCTATACAGGTCAGTGCTTTAACCTGTCCTAATCTTCTGTTTCTTCAACAATGAATTTTGAAGAAAATGCTTTGGTTTCAACAGTAAAGATTAAACTTTACTTATATAGTCTGGAAAGCAATTTAATTTCAGAACACAGATTCATAATTTTATTAAATTCTACCGGGGGAAGGGAAAGGACGGTTTTAAGTTTTTCCTCTTGGTGTGACAAATACAGTAGTACTGTGCAACTGAAATTCTACAAAATGAATGAAAACCTAAAAATTTTCTAAACTACACATATGCAAGAATAGAATGCAAGAACATGTTATTTTTAATAACGTGATATAATTAAGATCAAATAAAAATACAAATTCAATAAACAATATCAATTAAACACACAATTTATTGTAGCCACCTCTCTCTAGGTAGTCAGTAGCTACTACAAAACATAACGTTGTCAGGTTTTGTTCTTTCTTTAAATGCAGCTGAAGTTATCCCACGGTGTACTGCAAACTGCATGCTTGTTCCATTAACCGAATCTAATTCTAAACCAAACAAAAAACTCTACCGTTATTTTGGTTTTAGGTTAGGAGTACGAGATACTGCAATATAACAACAAAAATTATACACAGTTTCTGTATTAATCAAAGGGTAGAGGATTGATACCGGATTTGTAACAGGTCTTTTACTCAGTAGACCAAGTAGAACCAATGCTATGGCAGTAGTGTTTCTATCATTAAGTGGTTGTCACAACAAAGAGTATTTTGAAATAACGCTGAATCTTTTCTACAGGGTCAGTAGCAGATGAGCATCATGTTTTACAATTACTAGTCTTGAGAGTGTTCTGGGTTTGTTACATCAAAGATTTCAATTTAAATTCTAAATACAAATAATAAATCCTACAACAAATCAGTAGCTTCCTGAAGTTATTACACAACACGCTTATGTTTCTGAATTGTAATTTTGCTAAGTAGGCCCATATGCACCAAAAAAAAAGACTGTATCGGTGTTTACAGTCACACACAGAAAAATAGCCAGATGTGAACCTAAATTTCTTAAGGTTACTGAAGCTAAATATGGTTCACTCATATTTAATAGTAAAAAACAATGATTACCACCAGAAATATTTGCAAAAATGTTGGGAAAAAAACCAATTACATGCGAAGCAATAGTAAATTTCCACTTTTTGCAGGAGTGTCTGTTGTTTTATAAAACAACAGAATCTAACTAGAAAAGAAAAGAGAAGAAACACTGAGGTGGTTTTTTTTAGTGAAAAGAATTGGCTTTCTTCTTGTATCATCTTCCACCAAGAAAAAATTATCCCCTTTAATTGTAGTGAGACATTCTTTAGTTTTTGAGGAAACACGGCAAAATAGCTGAACTACAAGCACCACTTTCTGAATTATGTACAGTTTTCTTACAGGCAGTATCATATGCTGACCAAGCCCAGTTTTTGCTCCGGTTTATGAAATGTGACAAGACCACAGTTAAAGTTGATCTATGCTGCAGGCTATTCGTGTTTTCTACTCAGATGGTATGTCATAATGCCATGAGTCCAGATACTGTACCTTCTTTGTTTTCTTTCATTTATTTTACTGAAGTTTTATAACACCAGAGACAGAGGCAAGATCCGAATTTATGGCACTGTTTCTCCCAGGTAAGAATAAGCACCAAACCATGAGGGTGTATTCAGAAGCATCTCCTGTGATGTCTTAGACCTGCAGAGACAGCGTGTGCTGTTGATTTTGGTTTTTTCACTAAAGAATCACTGAAGTGAAGAGTATGTAATAATGCACACATCACTTTATTGCATTTTTTCTGAGCAATTTTTTTTTGGTTTTAAAATGTATTGGTACTGGCAACCACTTTTTAAAGGATTATCTTCGAAACTGTCAGCATTTCAGCATTTTCCAGCTTTATCAAAGCACTATTGACTGTACTAGAAACTGAATAGAGTTCAGTTACTGATACAGCTTGGAGTTTACCACACTTTCAGAGGACATCACTGAGTGCCAAGAAACTTCAGAAATTAGCAAATTCTGTAGATAGTGTTTAATCTTGAAAACAGGGACTTTTATGAGTGCATTTTGTTCCTTTAGTTGCTACCATTTTTGTTGGAAAATAAGAAACAGGACAATTACACACCACTCCTCAGCCAGATCGATCTCAAAATGTCTTACAAACCACATGCACAATAACACGAGAATAATAAATGGAAAATATTAAAAATACAAATCCACAGCTACCTAGGTGTTTGGACTGGCCAAACTGTTTATTAAAAGACTGAACTACTATAAAACTTCTAGAACCAAAAGGGAAGAATTAGTTGTATCTAATCAGCATGTTACTGAGAATTAAGTGGTACTACTCTAGCCATGTGTCCTAACAGTATAAATATGTATGTGTTACTATCTTCTATTAGACTAAATGAATTTTTTAAAGAGAAAAAGACAAGCTTTCAGGCATGCAAAACTTTCCTCCAGTCTGAAGTAGAATTAGCAATCTTCCAAACTAAAAAAAAGTTGAGAACAATTGCTCTGATTTTAATTTAATGGAATTTGCCAATTCAATTATCTAAAAGATAAGATAGTTCATAAATATGGGGCGGAGAAATATTAGAAAGGGAAAGACAATACATTTGTTTGTTCCTGTGGGACAGAGAGAGAGAGAGAGCGCAAGAGAGACACAAGTAATTTATTGCCTGTGTAGCATGGAAAGGTTATCCTGGGGTGGCAAAAAATATAATGTGCCATAAAACCAATGTCTCTGTTGAGTCCATGGTTTTTAGTGCCCAGTAGAGTTATGAATTTTAGTTCCGAAATTATCTTTTGAAGGTATTTTGTATGTTTCCCTTGAGCAGCAGGGCTGAGAGGTCAGAGATGAAGTGGCTGTTCTGGATTAAAGCAAATGTGACATAGCTATGCAAGCTGGAATTCAAAATTCAGTAAGGCTCGTATAACTATCCTACTTCAAGGTTCTCTTTAATTGCCAAGAGTGTTCACTCCCAGAAACAAAACTAATGCAAAGCCCCTGCTTAAGCCATTTTCAACCATTAGAATAGTGTGAAATAACCTTACACCAGTCTTAAATGATAGCTGAAAATTATTTAACTATGATGGTGATAGGATCATTATAGAAAATGGAAAACTTATATCTGGTATTAAGCACTTGCTTCTCTCTGCTCTGACAAAATTGAGAGAAAACCCAGAAAAAGTCTTGAGACAATCTTTTACCCAGCATAACTTTAATGAACTCCTGAGCTTGTTCTAAAGGACTTCCAGAATCCATATTAACCTCAGGGTCAGGAAGGATGAGGAATGGCTCAAAACTCTTGGTTTAGGAGAGCATTTTCCCAGTGTATGCAGAGGTATAACCACTTCAAACATGTTGAAACAATAGTTTGAAGGCTCCAAGATTTCTTTACTGAAGTACCACAAACACTGGTTGTGCTCAGGAAGCGTTCCAAGCTGAAGTCCTCCAAGAGATCTTTTGCGGTTTTTTTAGAGAGTAAATTCCAGCTGCCAAACCATATCTGAGACATGCTATACTGTAGAGGTTTAACCACTCACTGGGTGGTTATCCTGCACTTAAAATTGCCTAAATTATGCTATCACTCAATGGATGATATAATAGATAAATTAAGTGTTCTAAATTACATAGGCTGTCAACGCTTACTTCTGTGTGCTTCACAGCTAGTCAGTAATAAGGCTGCAAAAATTCTTATGAAAAGGATACAGATATCTGAGGGTACCAAAGGGGAGAAAGAACAGCTTCTCCCACAACTATGCTCCTTCAAGAAAAAAGAACAAGAAACAAAACTGAAAAAGAGGAATCCAGACAAATTAATGTTACACATTTAATATATATAAAATATATCTGAACATTTATATATGTATGAAAAAAGAAATAGAATAAACAGGAGAGAGAGTGGAAGTGTACAAACAAGGATTACATTAATAATGAGAAAACACTTAAATGACTAGTCATGCTTTAAGTGTTTTTAAGGGGCTAGAATGAAACTTCACGAGAGACTTCATCATCATATCCAAAAAGTATATTTTCATGAAGCCCGGCAGTCTTAATATCCAGTTTAAGATGAACAACTTCAGCACTTAGAAAAAAATCCTTTTGCTATTAGACCAACAAACTCCTATCCAGCCCTCCAAACAGTGTGAGCTAATCCAAGCCTCTTTCATGGTTTTGGCTTAAATGTCAACCATGTATTTCTAGAATATCTTTTCCTTACCTTAGAGTCAACAGATTTTTGGTCTTCTCAATAGTAAGACTCAATCAACTCAGAGCCAGCTTAACTAGTTAGAGTTGCAAATGACAAGTTGTTTGGTTGGTTGGTTGGTTTTTTTTAAGTAACTCAGAAATATCTCTTTCATGGTAATGCTCATGGTAATACGACACATAAGAGCAACAAACGATTTCTGCATTTGAGTTTTGGGCATTCATTGTTGCTGCCAAGCCACTTATTGGCATTAAGTTTTATTAAAAGCTGGTCCATCTACAAATTTTCTTCCCTTCCATGAAAAACAGCAGACACTTCAATTAACACCAAAATAGAACTTCAAGGAGACTAACACAACAATATATTCCCCTACAGTTACCAAACAAAAAATCTGGAGCAGCTCTTAAAACATTTATTTCTTTTATTTTATTCTACCACCAAGGTGACAAGAATCAATCATTCCATACAGTTCTGTGTATATGCCCCATCCCTGGAAACAATCAAGGTCAAGCTGGATGGGGCTCTGAGCAACCTGATCTAGTTGAGGATGTCCCTGCTTATTGCAGGGGGGGTTGGATGAGATGACCTTTAAAGGTCCCTTCCAACCCAAACCATTCTATGATTCTATAGCTTCCAGAAAACAGAGGCTGTGTGGTGGTGTAAAAATTGTGTTAAACTTCTTAATCTATTGAGAAGCCTCTGCAGCATGCAAAAACAATCAACTGTCATTTTGAGAACTTTTGAACCTATGTAAACCAGAAAGCATTAATTGTTAGTTAAAAAAAGGAAAGAAAAAAGAGCAAATTTATGTTAGCATCACCATGCATGAGGAATGTCATCTCATTGGACATGACACGGAAGACCCTGTTTTACATCTAATGAGCAAGGCAATAAAGTCATATCCTAAGGCTAATAAAGAGCCTGTTCTAACTAGCTGCTCAAAACCAAAGATATTTAAACATATTGCACTAGAAGCCTAACTTGCATCCGGTCTGATCAATAAACAAGGATTCCATATACAGAATACTTGAAAATGTGATTGTAAAAAATCAGAAAGGTGAGGATCACCCTGAAGCTTCTGCAGGATATTAGGTGATTACTTAGTGCATGAACTGTATCATTTGTCTATAATTTAGAAAATGAACTACATGATATAATAAAAAAAATCAGAATGCGAATAATAAAACATGGATGTAAACTCATACTTCTTCCTATACAAAATGCAAGGGGAAAAAAGTGTGTTAAAAAATAAACTGCTTTTTTGGAAATGATTGTAAAACAGAATTAGTAGCTCAGAGTGTTAGGCTGTCTGACATCCAATAGCAAATGGTTTGCCAAGCTCTTCTTCCCCTAATAGGTTTACCATTATTATGAAGACAAGGGCCTAAGATTACCAAAAATGAAAACTATCTGATATGCAACTTTTTAGCATCTGTTCAATTTACTGGAGCAAAGTAATCTTTTCTACAAACTTTGCTATCATTAGTAAGAAAATTCCAAGAAGAGAAATATTGCTTTCTTGTAACAATAAAACAAAGGAAAAACAACTTTCATTTTATTTAATAGATTCATTACTACAGATCATTCCCCTGAGAAATATTCTATACAATCACAAAGGATACCAAAATCTGAATCTTGCCTAAGAGTCAAGAAGAGTTGGAAGTGCTTCAGAATCACCTTCAGCTCAACAGTGATTTCTACAGCCAATTAAACAGTGGAACTGATGGACTCTGAGAATGCCATATGCTGCCCTCTGCTGAAAAGATGATCATTATGACTTGAGGTCTTAAGGCTGGAAGGTCTGACAGAAGGGAAAAATAAGTGGAGGATTCTCTGATTTCAGGGACGTGGATAATTCCTTTAGGGAGAAAGGAAGATTAAATGCTCACCTGGGCAAAGAAAAATTTCACAGAACATATGGTGTATATGTATAAATTATCTTGACAAGAACATGAAGTCAGCAAATTGGTTATTAGAAATATAACTATTGAGAATTACATTGATTATATTCATAAATGTCTTTAAAATGGCTACCTGTCAAGTACTTTAGATCTAACATGTGACTTACTTTAAACACATTATAATATAATAAGGTGAGTCTTTCAGAGTGAAAATACATTTTTTTTACCCTGTCCATACTGTGTTTATTGATTGGTGCATATAAATGTAGATGTATATATTTCAAAGTCCCTGTGAGAAAGGTAGCAATAATGCTGCTGTTAAATAAATAATGAAATGTTTACACTCACTTTGGAATACTTTTCACTTTCACTGACTCTTATATCTTAAAAAAGAAAAAACAACCAAAAAAGGGGATATACCGGGCATTTTTCTAATGCTTACTGTATCATAGCCCAAACAACAGATGCACAAAAATGGAACAAGCATTAAGGAAACAGGCAGACTGTGTGTTACGTCAAATAAAACTATCTTTATGTTTCATGGAGCAACAGTCTGAGGATGATATAATTAACTTATCAACTAATAGTCTAGGTCTATGGTTTTAACTGAAAGAAAAGATAAGAGAAAGATGCTTAAATATAATTACTTTAGTAGTATTTTCCTCTAAGAAGTAATGCAGTCATCCTTCCTTCTAAGGTAACGCAGTATTCTTGCATTACAGTACCATATAGCAACAACAAAATCAACATTACAAAATGACAGTACAATCACATTCCTACTTTTATCTACAAAACAACATGTATCACCTAGAATAATGTACAAAATGAAGACTGAAGTACTATCATAGACCATGTTTCACAGGATTTTATAAAAACAGTTGTCCATTTAGCCTAGATTTCTCCTGCTAGACCACTTTGTTATTATGATTGTATACATGAACTTTTCTTCTGAATATTGTCATCTCGCTGGCACCATACACACTCCATTATATGGCACTGGAGGTATAATATACACCAGAAATTCACATGCATGTTGTTGTTCCCTGGGATGATTGCCATAGAAGAATCGGTGCAGTGCATTTTGAAGCAAAGTAATAGAGTGTACAATGGCAGAATTTCCGTTTAAATGATACACTTGATGCCTGTTTCCCATAGATGACAGGTATTAACTGGCATTCACTATCAGCATCATAGTATGTGATTTATCTTCACTCTGTTCCTACCTTCATATATCTAACAGTATAGAAAGTGTTAGATTTCTATTAATGCTGTTAAAATGTTGTCATTTTCTGTAATGTTTTGATAATCAGGGATATTGTTTAATTTTCATGCATAATACTTTAATTTAAGAGGATTCTACTACATGACAATCAAGGGAAAAAATGCTGATGGATTACTAGCAGCCATGTTTGGAATACTGTCACGCTTGATCATCCTTAGAGATACAGATTTGGTCAGACAAAATGTTAATATATATAATTAGGAGCTTTTACTTACATTATCAAGGGATGATACTTTTATATCAACCCAGAAACCAAGCTATTGTTGTTAAACAAGTTAATTGTAAAGAACAGTGCATATAAATATGAGCTTGATGGGGATGAATGTCATCATAAATCATGCAACAGCAGGAACTACATAAAATAGTCTGGATATTGCTGTGTTACCCATAACTATAAATATCTCAGTAGAGGGACAGAAATGAAAATAGGGGAAAGAAGATGGGTTTAAGCCATTTTTGTGCCCTACATCTGATGGCTCCTAGAAAATTTCCAGTATTCATTATAATAGCTGCATGACTGCCTTCATTTATATACTGCTGCTCAGAAGCTAGGTGAAGCAGAGAATAACTAGGGAGCCCCGATCTGTTTCAGCTTTGCAGAGGTATAGGAAACCGAGGGATGGGCACTCATTCATTCCAGAAAACTGCATACTAGGTGAGCTTTTTTAAATCAAAAAACTAGAATGGGATTATCTATCCAAGATTTTACATAGTTAAAATTATCACAGTTTGGGCACTTGTTTGGAACAGCATTTGCTCAAAATATAAAATTTACCATAGTTCAAATAACAGCACCTATTGACAATCATCTATATTTTTGTATACATACATTTTATATAGATAATTTACCCCCCCACCTTGAAAATATGCTATCATATAACTAGTGAGCTGCAGAAATAAAGGCTGTAAGATAAAAAGCGGGCTTCTCAAACTGAAATCTGAAGGCAGATTATTATTATTTTTTTAGTGGAAGGAATGGAATATTACAGTCAGGTTAAAACCAGCTTGCAGTTTGATAATAAGTCTGTGACATCCAAAGAAGACTGTGACTCAAAGAAGAGCAGGAGAACAGTCCAAAGGGAAAATGCCTGCAGTTCTGGGGGAAACTAAATACCAGAAGCTCCCCAGCAGCATTCTCTGAGATGTTCTCAGTACCAGCTGTTGGCTCAGAGTGGAGGTCTCCACACATGTCTGAATAAATGACATCAGGAAGAAGGATATATTAAGAACTAGTGGCAGACAGAACCTGTACAAGAGAACTTTTTCTAAAGTCGAAACAGAATGAGACTGCTTGCACTTTAAAAACCTATTAGCTCCAGGAAAGTCAAGAAGGGTTGCATCCCTTGCAAGGGAAGCATCCAGGAAAATAGACCTTTAAGGAGTTCTTTCATAAAAAACTCTACATAAACCCCTACTTCTTCACAAACCCTCAAAATCTGAGGTAGAAGAGTAAAATTCAAATAAAAAAGTGAAGAACAATCACCATAGAGTACAGAAGAACTTAAAACTGAAACAATATCTATGTTTCTATACAAATGCTGGAAGAGTGAAAATAAGGGATTTAAAACACTTAGATTCAAGTAAGAAATTGACTTTATAGCTATATCAGAAACTTGATGGAAGAAGATAAATCAGTGAACACTACCACCAAAGTACATAGGAAAGACTGGCTGTGTTGGTGAAGTTTTATTGTTAAAAGTTACAGAAATTTTAGAGTTAAAAATGTGAATCAGGAATCCACACATGAACTGAGAATGCAAAGGCAGAAAATAATAATGGGAACATCTCATCTAATCTCCAGTAGCTAACTAGCTGTCACACTAGTCCATGATTACAACACTTAATTTTTATTTCCTGTAAATGATTAGAACATCTAGCGGCAAAACCTCCAAGAGGAAAAGTAATTCTTGTCCTGACCATGAAAGCAAAAAACATGTAGTTCACAGCATTACTTTCCGGGAGCTATGCTATGACAGCAACCATCATATACTGAGTTACAACAGCTTTGCAGAAACAAACAAACAAACAAAAAGTTACTAATTTCAAAACAGGAAACTATATAAAAATTAGGTTTATGGAAAAGAAACAAAAGGAGACATCAAGAAGGGTAGAATACATGCAGTAAATTAAGGAAACTAAAGACCTTGTATTTAAGTGTCAGAGCAAATGAATACCACTATCAAAAGGACCAAAAAGACCAAGAAAAAGTTATGACTACCACAGTATAGTCAGGAAGATCAATTGAATAATATAGGAAGTCATCTTTCAGAAAAAGAAGCTGTATTCAAATGAGTAAAATAGAAAAAAATCATAAACTCTGATCATTTGTGCAAAAATACAACGAGGAAGACCAAAGTTTGCAGAATAACTTGCAAAAGGCGGAAAATCTAATAACAAATGCCTTTGCAACTAGATGAGGAGCAGGGAGAATGACACGGAGCTTGTAGGAATTAAGAAACACTCAAAGAAGACAGTAAAAAAACCTAAATTAATTTTTATATCCATTATCACTGTTGAAGAGCTTGAAAAGTTTTGCTTACCACAACTTTTCTGTACATTCAACATTTTAAAGGGTCTATCTCAAAATCAAAACTTCTGAAACCTTTCAAAGTTCTGGAAGAAGTTCTAGAACAAAAAAACCCAAACAACTGAGACAGAAAGTAACAAACTTCCTATCTACTAATTGATATTTGCCAAAAGTTTCTAAATGATTCAAGAATAACATAACTAAGCATGTTATGGAACCTCACTTTGAATTGCTTTGGCACTAGAGGACTGAAAAATAGCTAACACGACATGGGTTTTTGAAAGGGGATTCCATAGGAGCCCAGCAGAGAAGCAGACAAGAACAATGTCCATACTAAATAAAGTGCTAATATTCTAAAAAATAGAACCAGTGGACAAATGAGTAACTATGACATAACAGAGAAGAACTCTTTTTTACAGAAACTTCTGCCTCACAAATCTATTAACTTTTTCTAAAGGAGTAAATCTTTATATAGACCAGAGAGTTTTTTTTAAATTTCCAGTCTGCATTCAACAAGGTCACTTATCAGAACTGCTTTTAAAAAAAAAAAAAAAATTGCCATGCAATTCCATTCAGAAAAATACCTATATGTATAAATAATGAGTAATAAGGAGCAAGCAAAGGTAGTGAGGCAGGTTAACTTTGGCTAACAGCCAAAATCCCACCGAAACAGTCACTCACTCTCCCTCCTCAGCAGGACTGGGGTGAAAACAGGAAGATAACCCAGGAATGAGACAGCATGTGAGTTGAGATAAAGACAGGGACATTACTTACTAGTGAGTGTTGCAGGCAAAACAGACTCAACTTGGGGGGAAATTAACTTAATTTATCATCCATTAAAACAAAAATGTAATTACTAATTCAGGTAGGGGGAAACCAAAAGACAAACATTAAAAGAACACCTTTCCTCCCCGCATTCTCAGGGTTAACTTCACTCCTGTCCTCCAGACTTCTCTGCACCCCTGAGCAGCACAGAGGAGGATGGGGGGTTACAGTCAGTACACAGGAGTTCCTCTCTACCGCTACTTCTTTCTCGCACTTTTTCTCTGCTCTAGTGTGGGCTCTCCATGAGCTGCAGGGAATATCTGCTCCAGCACATGGAGCATCTTCTCCTCCTCCTCCTCTGACCTTGATGTTGCCTCTGCTGTTTCTCTCACTCTTTTTCCTCCCTCCTCCTCTCTCTGTCTGGTATTTTCTGCCCTTTCTTAAATATGTTACCACAGAGGTGCCACCAGCTTGTCTGAGGGGCTCAGCTTTGGCCAGCTGTGGGTCCATTGCAGACACCACTGGAACCAGGTGTGTAGGAATACACTGTCAGTTTTCACTGCGAAAACTGTAGAGTCCCTCTGGGATCTGTATTGCAACCTGTGCTGTTCAACAGATTCACAAATGATCTGAAAGAAGGCTGAAATGTTACAAAGTTTGCTCACTTTGGTAGTAAAGGTAATGGTTGTTTCAAATGTCATGATACTGTGTGACTAGGCAATTAAGAGGCAGATAAAATTCAGCATGGACAGATATAAATTGATAGACCAAAAGAATAATAATTCTGGCGTTACATACACAGTGATAGACTCTAAAGTACTATAACTCAACAGTAAGACCTTGGAGTTATAACAGACCACTCCCTGGAAATATCAGGAGTATCACAGAATCATAGAACAGTTTGGGTTGGAAGGGGCCTTTAAAGGTCATCTAGTCCAACCTCCCTGCCATGAGCAGGGACAACCTCACTAGAGCAGGTTGCTCAGAGCCCCATCCAGCCTGACCTTGAATGTTTCCAGGGATGGGGCATCTACCACCTCTCTGGGCAACCTGTTCCAGTGCTTCACCACCCTCATTGTGAAAAACTTCTTCCTTATGTCTAGCCTATATCTCCCCTCCTTCAGTTTAAAACCATTACCCCTTGTCCTATCACAGCAGGCCCTGCTAAAAAGTTTTTCCCCATCTTTCTTATAAGCCCCCTTTAAGTACTGAAAGGCTGCAATAAGGTCTTCCCGGAGCCTTCTCTTCTCCAGGCTGAACAAGCCCAACTCCCTCAGCCTGACTTCATAGGAGAGGTGCTCCAGCCCTCTGATCATTTTTGTGGCTCTCCTCTGGACCAAATATGCTTAACAATAGTCAAAAAAAGGCAAAGAGAAAAATGCAAATTCCTATGAAAGGAATACAAAAATCATAATGCCACAGAATAAATTAATAGCACTGCTCCAGTCTGTGTATAATTCTGGTGGTCCTTCCTACCTCAGAAAGAATACAATATAATTGGAAAAGGTACAGAAAAGGACAAAGAATGGATCAAAGTTGACATAATTTCTGTAAAAAGAATGACCAGTCCATATATTAGAAGTGACATTAAGAAGGTGAACAGGAAAGTATTTTTTACTGTCTCTTCCAATAGAAGCAGTAGGAAACAATAAAGGAAAATAGCTAACAGAAGATTCAAAACAAACAAAAAGAACATAATCCTTCAAACATGTCATTAAATTATACCTCTGGCCACAGAATCATGGCTGCTAAATTTCACTCAAAAAATAACCAAAAAAATTAATGGGGAAACAAAAATCTACCAAGGACTACTAAAAATAAAAATCCCTAATAAAAAAATCTCCCTAATTCAGGAGATCTCTGATCTCCAAATCATTTAAGCCTTGAAGGGCATTCTGGGAAAGTACCACTTGCAGACCAAAATCTGTACAAATTGGATCAAAAATGTACATCTTGAATACGGAACTATGACTCAGTGGCTCAAACATAGCCAGTGGCATTTCAGACACCTAGGGTATCTGAGACCTGGGGCTGACAGACGTGAGACTAGAGGAAATCTGAGTCCTTGTGGAGTAACAGCTAGAGGCTAGGTTAAATGTGGTAGGGCATTTCAAATAGCACTAGACACCTATATTTTGGTTATTAAATCCTTCCTTTTATGTTGAAAGAGGTGGCTCGGGTCTATAGAGGCCCAGATGTCAGTTACACCTATTTCCATTTGTAAGAGTTTGGTAGCCAGTAAACACACTTACCTTGTATGTCAAAGCATGCTTGTCGGTGTCATAGTCAGATGAAGAACCTCAGATAATTAATGTTTATTGTCAAAGCCCTGCCTATCAGCAAACTATAGCAGCTGATTTTTTTATAACAATTGCATCCAAATTACATCCATAGTGAACTATCAAGCTCCGCTGTGCATCACGTATTATATTTATTTTTTTAAAGTCCTGTTAGCATTTAATACTTTTCCAAAGTTTATGTTTAGAATAGAGAAGTAGTTATTTGCCACAGATGAACATTTCAACTTCAGATATCACAGTTACCTTGATAAATTAATAGAATGCTAGTGGGATTTCATATCAAACATTCAAAATAGATTTATATCCACCAATTCAGAAGTAATTCTGCCTCCCTGTACCGTTGAATAACAACACCATGGTACTTCATGAACATCCGCTATTCTTTCCCAGGAAACTCCAGATCCATTTAATGCTCAGGATGAATCTGCTCTGATAGGAAACCATGATTGTAAGTAAAATTTTTATTTCATTTGCTGCAGCACCTGGAAATTGTGTAATAAACAACTGCACAATTGAAAAGAAGGTATCATGATCAAAACAGGTGATAGCTTCCCTGGAAAACTTGGATTGTGTCCTCCTGCTGCATGCTTTAATAACATTGATAAGGCACTTAAACCAAGCTTTTCTGAGGCATCATTAATTGTGCCCCCACATATCCTGTCCCAACTTATTTCTGAAATATCTTTTGCAGAAATGCTGACAACATAGCTGCAAATGTAATCCATAGGAGTTCTGCTTTCAACGTATAGAAGTTAATATATGGCAATGCTACATACCCCAAAAAACTAGGTTCTAAGTTTTTTCAACTTGCATATCCTGAATTATTTTATATGGATAACACCACTCTCTTTCCTCCCTCATTTCTCTAGAAGATTGTAAAAATAAAATAATTAAGATTACAAAGACTCGGAGACTCGGATAGTGAGCAGCATGAAAATGCAGCAATTCAGTCTTCAGAGCAAAAATGAGCAACACAGAAAGCAGAAGGTTACATCTCAAACAACAGGCCAACAAAGCTGAAATACAGTTGTAACTGAGACCTATATTTAATATTTTAATCTAAATTGCACAGACTGTGGTCTGGGAATAAGCACTGGAGTTTGCTTAAGTGTCAGGGAGTGAAGAGTTCAAGACTGTCTGGTAAAGGAAAAATGTAGTGGATGGACAGGAAAGGGAGTTTGGAACAAGCATTCTGACAAAGAGGCAAAGGATGAGGAGAAACCTAAGACTAGCTGGGCAAGCACTAGAAAAAAGAAACAAGAAGAGGACTGAGATAAACACTCATCCTATTTTAGTACCCCATAATAGATCAGAAAGCCTCTGCCACATGGAAGGGAGGGAGGGAAATTTGCTGAGAAGTCAGAAAAAGGTGAGACTGGACATGATTATGACTGAGACTGGGAACTGGGAGAGGTCTTTGGAGTAAGAACCGGAGTGGCTACACAGGAAGTCTGGAACTGTGTATGCAAAGCAGAAAGGAGATTTGACTAAGGCAGGAAGCTTGCGTGCCTGAAGAGACCAGGTCCGCAGGTCATGATGAGAAATAGGCCATAATGAGAAGCCACAGGAGTGAGTGAGGGATATAAAAAGTTTGGATGACACTGGGACAAGAAACCATGGCCAAGGCGATATGGGTGGAACAGGAGGTGCCAGGAAAACTGAGATGGACTGGGTAGAAAAGTCCCTGCCACACTGATATGTTCTCCTCCAAAGCCTGAAATTGAAACCAAGGTTCTGGATGTTTTGTCCTCTGTTGTCCAAAAGCATCTGTGAAACTCTGCTGGAAAGCATGTTCCTCTCTCACATTCATCTGTGCAGTGGATGCATAGGCAAATGAAACTCTTATCCCTCTCATCTCTCAGTTTCAGCTCCTCAGCCTAAAACCAACTTCCAAAAAGAGGTTTTTTTGCAATTACTTTCAATTTCATCCTCCAATTTCCAGTCAGTTTTTTTCTTTCTCTCTCCTGAATCTCAGCAGATGCTTGTTTTCAACTTCAGGCCTACCCAAGCACCACCAGCCAGGCTAGAGCTAACAATGGTCCGACTGAAAGGAACTGCGTTGCAACTCACAATTCTGATGCCCCATTGCTATTCTGGCTCAGAACTGCACTAAGAAGGAAATTTATTCCAAGTCTGGAGCATGTTCAGTAGCTCGGTAGGAACGGCACAGGTGCTAGCAGTGATGAAACAACTGAATGTCTGGGGTTGATGCACAAGCTCTTGTTAGATGTAGGAGATGCAAAGGGAGGAAGTACATTCAGTTGCCATCTGTTACAATTATGAACTATGAGAGGATCAAGCATGGTTAGTGATGACAGAGTATTAGCAATTAAGTTCCAGGAAGTCACTGCTGACTATACATACACTAAGTACACAAACCACAGTTTTTCAAAGGATAATAAATGTTGAAGGAGGGGAATGGGGAAGGAAGAACCACGTCTGAAAGCTTTGGGTAGAGACCTTTTCACCTGGGCAACCAAGTCATATTCCTGATGTAGAAGCTAGTCTCATGTCAAAGCACAAAGGCAACGAAGTATTTAAATGGAAAATAGCATCAACTTTTTTTTTTCTTTTTTTTTTTTTTTAATTTCTTTTTCTCCATTCTCCGAAATGATTGGGCCTTTTTAGCCATAATGACCATAACAAGCTAGCTAAGGCAGACACCAGCATGTAAAATTTTGCTTCAAAATCTCAAACTTAGGCAAGTTGTAAACAACTGAAAATACGCCTGTAATACTACTGGTTCTATATCTACACCTGTCACATTCTTCCTTGGGAAATACTATTCCTTTGCGAAGATCAAACTATTTGTAATTGCCATATGATTCTGTCTTTTAGAAAGGTAACATTTTGCCACAACATACATACATAACTTTATCTTAAATACCATCCATCTTCTAACTTCACTTCAATGACTCTCTGTATTCTTGTCATAAGCTACAAGGGAAGTTCTCAGAGATGGCATATTTGTACTTCAAAACAAGTTTAAAAGTCATTAAATCAGATTCTAAAAATTATTTAAGGTCTACCTTTTAAAAAATGCTTAAATATTCACTGTTCACCAAGGAAAAGAACACAAATGTGAGAATATTCCTTCAAGAAATAGGAAATTTAGTTTTTTTAATAGTAATCAGGAAAACTGAAAAAAAAACTTGCACCGTAATTGTCTCAGTGGCCAAGATACTCCAAAGAGAGGTGAGACTTCCTAGGTCAAAGTGATTCTTTGCTCTAGTTAAGACAAGGAATAAAAGGAGATATTCTGAAGTACACTGCTGAACTCATGCATCTCCTCAGCTTTACATGAAACACTTAAATATTCATGCTGGCAGACAGCAAAATCACTTTCTGTCCATGTGGTAAAACTGTTGTCATGGAGAGCAGGAAATGTAAGTTTGTCTCTCCCGAAACAACGGAAGACAGTGAGCTAAGACCTCCCACATCTGGGCTGAATGCTCTAACCACTGAACTCTCACACAGAATGCATACAGCAACACAACTGTCATTTACATCATCAGACTAGTCCTTCCTCTTCTTCCTCGTTTTTTCTGTTTTTCCTGAAGGCTGCTATTTGGATAAGCCAATCCCAAACTGTGATTTGCTTTAAGTAAACCAAAAGCAGAGACCCAAGACTGCATTTAAGTAAAAAACGAAAAATGCAGTCTTAGCTCTCTGCTTTTTGAAAAGAAAACTTCTCCCAGAATTAGTGGCCTAAAAAGGACTTGGCATCAAGGAAGAATACAACAATGTCTGATTTAGTGTGAGCAGAGGTGACAATAGAGCTGTAAACTACAAACATGTAAAAGCTTACAATACAAGCTGTCAGGCAAAGAACTCCCTGCAGTTTTAGACCATCTGGATAGCTCCAAACTTTTCTTAATCTCAGTCGAAAAAGAATGTGAACATGGATGTATAAACAGTGGAATCTCAAGCAGAAACAGAGACACTACTTAGCATCAGCTACTTCAGTATTCAAATAATGCATCCAATTTCTGCATCCACAAGTCAAAAATAACATTGGTAGTAGCTAAGTATTCACAATATAACCATCAAAGTACTCAAAAACATGACCTAAAGTGAGAGAATCAAGAAATTTCACCTCCTTAGTATAATGGATAACTAGATTACAGTCTATAAATATACATATAGGAAGATAAATTTCATTTCAATCTCACAGAAAGAGGCATAACAAGACCCAGGGGCTAGAAACTGAAGACAGACAAACTTAGAATTAACAGCATAATTAACAATAAGCACCACCTCATTGAAAATTGTGGTAGATACTCCTATCCTTGAAGTATGCTTTCTAAAAAGCAAGGTAGAGGGTTTTTTTATCTTTGGAAAGACATGACCTAGTTCAAATAGGAAGAAACTAAGACAGCCATGAGGTCTCTGTTGTACAGTATGCCAGGCTAGATGATCACAGTACTCCCTTCTGGCTTTTTAATCCATGAAACTGTGTACATTTCCATTTCAATGAAACTGCATCTTTCAATGAGCATTTTTTAAAGGAACAGGTTTCCAGTGAGCTCTAGTTATGCCTTGAAGGCATAGCACTGTTTTGGGGGAGGCTTGTGAAAAACTTCTGGATAGCACAATATGGTGTTACTCTGAATGGGGAAAGCATTCAGTCCTTTCTGAGATGAAGCTGGGACCAAGTACAGCACACAGTAGAAGCTGCTTTGTTTAACATATTAATTTAAAATTAACTCTTTGCAGCATCACCCTGAATCAGTTTATGCACTCAGTTCCATCATCATCTCATGAATTTAACACTGGCTTGGCATAACGTAATTTTAACTTGGTTTTGTTTACCAGATACTTTCTCTTAAATCACTACAGAAAAGGGAGTCTAATGTAAAAGTGTTAGCACTGGAACACGTTTGGATCAGGACTTCGGATTTAGTTTCCTCAAAAAGGAATTTTATTTTTGTGCATCAAACTACCTGGAGGCCTGAACCAGCATAAGGCAAATGGATACCATTGGGCAATTCACATAAAATGTTTCATATTGCACCAAGACAAATCACAGGGTAGACACAGCCTTCAGACACCCTCTGGCTATGGCAATCTAACCAGTCCACTATTTTCCATCTGTGTTAAACCATCGCTCTGTAATATTAGAGAGATAATGAAATATTTTTTAAAAATCCACCTCACTATAGGATTTTGAAGTTTTGAAGTCACTGATTTTGACAGCTAGCAATAAATTCAAACTAATGTGTTTTCAGTATGGAGCACAGAATGTTACTTATTCATATCTATTTCATTTTCTTACAGTAGTTTCCATTTCATTAATATCTTCCTGTGATTTTTATTATCTCATTTCAGATGTGTAAGGAGTCAGTCAAAAAAAAAAAAAAAAAAAAAAATTTGAAGATAATTCTGACTGCTGACACACAGAAGTAAAACTGTAGATCCTTTACAGGTAACTAATTTTTCTGCAGGTAATACAATAAAACGGACAGACCTTCAAGTTCAATGACATAATATCAGCTTAAATGCAGTTTCTCAATAAACATAGTGTATAAAGACTTAAAACACAAGCATATCTCAGAGGTCTCTTCCAACCAGAACAATTCTATGATTCTATATCTTAAAAGTAGAGAGGATAATCAGAGTAGTATACTACCTTTTGAAAAGATCTCATTATTTTGTGATTTAATCTCTGTCTGCAATTTGTATGTGTGTGCGCACTATAATCACATTTAACCTTGAGAAAATCCTGCATCTGGTACATGCTTTCAGCAGGGAGTCCTTATACTAGTAAATTTGAAAACCGGATCTGACTTTATATTTGCTGTGATGCCAACAACGGCTCATGCAATTATTTGTCTGCTTTAAGCTTAGTGTTTGTGAATAACTTCTTATACCAGCTATCAGTTGTTATCTTTTTGTTAATATTTTTCATCATCATGTCTGTAGAGGTCACTGTGACAGAAAGGGCAAATCATATAGAAGATATCTGTAGTCATGAATAAAGAGTTTGAAAATAATGCTATTTCTTTTTCATTGTTTCATCCACAATGTTACCTTTCACAGCCTGACCTCAAATGTGTAACAATACCTGATGAGAGCATAAGAATAGCAACAACCACATGTTTCTCCATAATTGCTGTTTGTCAGTCATTTCTTCAGCATTAATAACATTCCAGACAACTCAAGGTCAACTATATCTTATGCTAAGGGACAAAGCCCTTCTTATCAAAAGAAATGGGCAAGCCAACAAAATCCATTGCCAACTTTCAGATGAGTGCTTGATTCTGGCTCAGTTTTGTGCCCATGACCAAGGAAAGCAAAGCCACTGAGAATATTCTGGCAGTGTAAACTGGCAATCAAAGCAACTGAAAATATCACTAGTAGTATTTTCCCCTTTTATACATGCACAATCAACTCTGTGTATTTGCACAGTATTTTAATACAGAGAATTAAACTAGTGCCCTGAGATGACCTTCCCTATAAACCTGACCTTAATAGTGTTCTAGAGGATGTTTATATGAAGACAATTCTCTATCAATTTCTAGAGTGTATTAAAATATGTAAAATTACATCATGTATATCACCAATTTTCCACCTTCAATCTTTCTAAATTCACCATTGAAACTGATAAGAAATATTAAGCTAAAAATAGATTAAATAAGGTGGTGTTACAGATTTGGTTAAGATCCTTCCTAGGCACACAAGAATTGAAGAATTTAGGTAGGTATTGTCTTAGTAGAGAGGCATGCGAAAGAAACAGAATCAGGAGGAAACCAATGTAAGAGAGAGTTTTGCAGAGACAGCAGCCAGATATCACCAACCACAAAGACAGCAATAATATATCTTAGGGATGTAAATAGGAATTATTGTTTGCCATTTTCACCAAGTGCTAGACAAAACTGTAGGAAAAAAAGTATTCTATAGTTTGTTTTCTCTTACACTAAAGGCAATGAGATTTGATTCGTTCTTCATAATTAGGCACATTTTAACAGAAAATAACTAATTCTCTTTTTTTATAGGGAAAATTAAAACAAATGCATGAAATAGCTATCAGCTCAGGTTAGAAAGGCATAAAAGTAGAATATAGCTTTTTTTCAAAGACAACAATGCCATTTTAAAAAATCTTTATATTGTTTTTCATGAGAAAAATAGTTTCAAATTTAATACTGAACTACTCATCCTTTCTGTTGAGTAGTAAAGGACAAGATTAATGTATTCCAATCTTCTGATGGAAGATTTTTAAAGAAAGATTTAGAAGGGTCTAATGCCATGAAGCAATTGGCAAGAACATCAAGTGACCTTATGCACCAATTGTTTCATCTCTTTTGGCACCAAAATTGTTTTTCTTCAGATCCACAATATGACCCCTGTCTCACTGCCAAAGCAGTCCTTGACATTAAGAAAAGAAATTCTGGTGGCAGCAGATTTTAGGGCATCAAAAATGGCAGATTCAACGTCATCAGTCTCACGAGAGCAGTGGACTATGCAGATGGAATTTTCCCCCCAAAATTGTTCAACATCAACCTACTCTTACTCATAAAAATTGAGCAATGTTGCTTCTCTGTTGCTAAATGCCACACAGACTGATTAATTCTAAAACTTGTAAAAATGTATGGTTTTTCCTAGCTAAAGAATGATCGGTAACAAAGATGCATTTCTCAACAGGAAGACATCAACTAATGAAACCTGACATCATGCTAAACACACCATTATAAATATCCTATGAAGTTTTACAGAGATTGTTTAAGTGATAAGTGCTACAAGCTCTGCTCAGTCCGAGTTCCAGGTTTAGAATTATGATGTGCATTAACCAATATTGTTTGGACTCCATACAAAAGGTTTTAAGTCTTGTCATGATAATAATTCAGCCTATAATTAACAGCCAGATTAACTCACAGCTCCCAGTCTCTTCCACGTATATCAAAAACCCAGACATTCTGATGGGAGAACACCTAGGTGTCAAGGTATCAATATAATGTAATAATGTAGCACAATAAATGTGTAACATATAAAATGTTTGTTATACCTACTTCTGTTTCATTTGTTGTGAAGTGAGTCTGCCTAACAGAATCCCATTGTCCAGAGCTATTTGACCACGTAATCACTAAAGGTCTTGGTGTCGTGTAAGGGAATACAGATAAATACAAAACAGGAAGGATCAAAAAGATGACAAGACAAACAGGAGAGAAAAAAGATTTAGAGAGAACAAAGACTGAAACAACGTTACCTCTAAAATTTCTTGCTTGTATTAAATTTAATGCTTTGAAGTCTTGTTTATCCACATAGTACTCAGGGAAATATATGCCTATAACTCTACATATTTTGACTGTATCTCATTTTTCTGTCACTTTTCTGCTTGAGTCCCCAGTTCACTGCAAACACATGCTTAATTTTAATGCGCATGCAGTTCCAATGAAGTCACAATGAGGTGTTTGGTACATAGGTGGTTTTTATGTGTAGTCTCTCCGAAAACATCATTTCACATCTTTACACAAACATCTCCTACAGTAAAGTAGTGATTTAGTGTGGGACATTCAGGCACTTACATGCATATATTCAATAGTTTAATAAATTAAAGAACATGAGTAGTATGTTTATATCCCACTGTTAATCAGGTATAAAACCAGAATATCTTCTCTAAAGGACAATTATTATGTTTTTAAACACTTTATTTCTATAGTGGGAAAAAAGATTATCCAAGAGACTTGTTATATTTCTGTTGAAACTTCTATTAGAAAATTCCTTCAGAAACAGTTAATGTAATGCTGCTATCCCAGAGTAAGAGGGGATACTTGCTCAGCAGGATGCCAATACTGCAAAGGGAATATAGATTTCTCTACATTGCCTTTTTCACCATTCTTTAGACGTACATAATACAACTACCTGACGACACACACAGTCCATTCAATAGTTTGAATGGGAGGAATGGAAAAGCTACGTGGCCCCAAAAGTTTGGTTGAGTCATGTGATGCAGGGGTGTGTATTGCACTGGTAAGAGATAATAAGAAGGTTTAAAGTCCTCTCTAGTCTGCCTTGTAATTTGTTAAACACAGTAAGGATGAACCAGAATTCTTTCCTTGACTGCTTATTCAGAATTAAAGCATGACCCACGGCACATCTAAAACTATAGGATTAGATCTTTCATCTCCAAATGTTTTGCATTTACAAATTTATTCTACAGCTAGGCTAAGAGGCCATATGAGAGATGTGTAAAACATCACTAAAAACATCTCGGTGCTCTTATTGTCTTGTATGTCAGCTGGGCACCAACAAAGAAGCCAATAATGAATTAAGTACTCATGCTTTTATTCATGATAGAATAGTTAATTATGGTGTGCTTAAAATATGTACAGCTGTATACCTCTCATTATTTGAATAGATTGCTTTTTCATAGATGTCAGTGGTTTTTTGAGACACTGAATATAAAGAAAATAATGCAAAATTTGGGGTTCCCAAATATATATTCCTTTTATCACATTAAGATATTAGATAATTCTTAGTCTGTTTTTAAGATGTGGGAATGCTACAGAAATAACAACAGATTTAACCCAATCATGTGCTGACATCACAAATAAAGCTACACTGACTTATAGCAGTGATTAAATATTCTTCTTTTTTTTTTTTTTTAATGGAAAATAGGCATTGGAACTAAACTGCACGCTTAATTTTTTTTGTAAAATAAATCTGACTAGAAGTATGAAGCAGATTTACTGCTTCTACAAGAGTCTTTTCAAAGTGGATGTGAAGAACTTAATTCTCCTCTCAGTAACTCTCAGCTAAGATGGTAGGTAGAGAACAAACATACCTTGGAACACATTGCATCAAACTTTTGGTATGCATAACACTTGAGCTAGTTTTCCGCTGCTTATTTACTCCAAAGGAAACCATTAAAAGATATTCCTTCTACTACCTAAACAACATTACTTCACTAGAAAAAACAAGTTACAATGCCCTTTATTGCCAGTTCTTGTTATCCAAAATTATTTAGAAATATACAATCAGAAATAGAGAATTTAATGGAACATATATTAACTTTAGCTGAATTTACAGGATCACAAATTGTTTGAGGTTGGAAGAGACTTCTGGAGGTCATCTGGTCCAACCCCACTGCTCAAGCAGGACCACCTAGAGGCAGTTGCCCAGGACCACATTCAGACAGCTTTTGAATATCTCCAAGGATGGAGACTCCACAACTTCTCTGGGCAACCTGTGCCAATGCTCAGTCACCCTCACAGTGAAAAGAGTGTTTCCTGGTGTTCAGAGGGACCCTCCTGCGTTTCAGTTTGTGCCCATTGCCTCTGGTCCTGTCACTGGGCACCACTGAAAAGAGCCTGGCTCCCTCTTTGTCTTTCCCTCACTTCAGATAATTGTACACATTGATAAGATTCCCCCTGTGCCTTCTCTGCTCCAGGCTGAACAGTCCCAGCTCTCTCAGCCTTTCCTCACAGGAGAGAAGCTCCAGCCACTTCATCATCTTGTGGCCTTTCACTGGACTTTAACCAGTAGCTCCACATCTCTCTTGTACTGGGGAGCCCAGAGCTGGACACAGTACTCCAGATGTGTCTCACCAGTGCTGACTAGTGGGGAAAGATCACCTCATTTGACCTGCTGTCAACACTCTCCTAATGCAGCCCAGGATACCACTTAGATCTCTTTGTGGCAAGGGCACATTGCTAGCTCATGTTCAACTTGATTGCAACCAGGACCCCCAGGTAACTTTCTACAGACCTACTTTCCAGCCAGTTGGCCCCTACTATGTACTAGTGCATGGGGTTATTCATCCCCAGATGTAGGACATCTCACTCGTCCTTGTTGAACTGCACGAGGTTCCTGTCAGCCCATTTCTCCAGCCTGTTGAGGACCCTCTGGATGGCAGCACAGTCCTGTGGCATACCAGCCACTCCTCCCAGTTTTGTATCATCAGCAAACTTGCTAAAGCTACACTCTGCCCCATCATTCAGATCATTAATGAAGATGTTAAACAGAACTGGACCCAGTGTTGACCCCTGGGCTACACCACTAGTTACTGTCCTCCAACCAGACTTCACATTACCACCTATCAATGCCCTCTGGGCCCAGCCATTCAGCCAATTTTCAGTCCACCTCACTGTCTGCTCAGCCAGCCCATACGTCCACAGCTTCTCTGTGAGGATCTTATGGGAGATGGTGTTGAAAGCCTTACTGAAGCCTAGGTAGACAATGTCCATTGCTCTCCCCTTATCTACCAAGCCAGGCATTTCATCATAGAAGGTTAAGTATGACTTCCCCTTGGTGAAACCATGCTGACTACTCCTGATCACCTTCTTGTCCCCCATGTGCCTGGAAATCATTTCCTGGATTAGCTATTCCATTTGTTTCCCAGTGAGCGAGGTGAGGTTGACTGGTCTGTAGTCCCCTAAGGCCCTCCTTCTTGCTCTTCTTGACAACGGAAGAGTGGTGCTTGCTTTCCTCCAGTTCTTGGGCACTTCTCCCAGTCACCATGATCATTCAAAGACCATTGAGAGTGACCTCACAATGGCATCTGCCAGCTCCCTCATACTAATGGATGCATCCCATCGGGGTCTATGGACTTGTGTATGCCCAGTTTGCTTAAGTATTCCCTGACCTGATCCTCTTCCACCAAGGGTATGTTTTCCTTGTTCCAGTCTTTCCCCCTGATTTCTGGGGTCTGCCATTTCTGAAGGCCAGCCTTGCTAGTAAAAGACTGAGGCAAAGAAGGCATTCAGTACCTGTGCCTTTTCCATGTCCTGGGTCACTACAGCACCTGCCCCATTCAGCAGCGAGTCCACATTTTCCCTAGTCTTCCTTTTGCCACTCACATATTTACAGAATCCCTTCTTGCTGCCTTTGGTATCCCTTGCCAGCTTCAGTTCCAGGTGGGCTTTGGTTTTCCTAACTGTGTCTCTGCATGATCAGACAGTGCCTCTCTATTCCTCCCAGGTTACCTGTTCCTGCTTCCACCTTCTATATACTTCCTTTGTAAGTCTGAGTTTTGCCAGGAGCAATTTGGTGACCCATGCAGGCCTCCTGGCATTTTTGCCTGACTTCTTGCTCATTAGGATGGACTGCTCTTGAGCTTGGAGGATGTGTTCCTTGAATATTAACCAGTTTCCTTGGCCCCCTCTTCCCTCCAGAGCCTTATTCCACAGGACTCTTCCAAGCAGATTCTTAAAGAGGCTAAAGTCAGCTCTCCTGAAGTCCAGGGTTGTGACCTTGCTTTTTGCCCTGCTCCCTCCTCTCAGGATCCTGAACTCCACCATCTCATGGTCACTGCAGCCAAGGATGCCGTCAGCCTTCACATCCCCAGTGAGCCCTTCTTTTTTTTGTGAGTGTGAGGGCCAGCAGAGCACTTCTCCTCCTTGGCTCCTCTATCACTTGGGTGAGGAAGTTGTCACTGATGCTCTTCGGGAACCTCCCGGATTGGCTTATGTTGCACTGTATTGCTCCTCCAGCAGATATCAGGGTAGCTGAAGTCCCCCATGAGGACCAGGGCCTGCGAATGTGAGGCTATTTCTATCTGTCTGTAGAAGGCCTCATCCACTTGTTCCTTCTGGTCAGGCAGCCTATAGCGGACTCCCACTACAGTGTCCTCCATACTGGTCTGCTCTTTAATCCTTACTGATAAGCTCTCAGTCAGTTCACCATTCATCCCTAGAAGAGCTCCATGCATTCCAGCTGTTTTCTCACATAAAGTGCAACTCCATCTCCTTATCTTCCCAGCCTGTCTTTCCTAAAGAGCCTGTATCCTTACTTTGCAGTCATGCAAGCCAAACCATCAAATCTCAGTGATCCCAACAAGATCATAGCCCTGCAACTGCACAGAGATCTCTTAACTTTTCATGTTTATTCTCCACACTAGTGTAGAGGCACATCAGAGAGGCACCCCAGCATACTGATTTCTCAGAAAGGGTCTGTTTTTTCTCCTGGTGCCTTGTACAAGTGCCCTGTAGGCACTTCATTGTTTACACACAAATGCTTGTGATGACCCCACTTAAGCCTTGTTTTGTTGATTTTGTGATCCCTTTCATTTACGTCACCCCAGGCTTTTTGCTGTCAACCCTGACCATCACTCTCTTACAGGGCTGCCAGTAACTTCCATCCTCCCGGCATGGCTAATTGAAAGCAGTCCTTACTAGGTCAGATATCCTGCTGGCAAAGATACTGCTGCCCTGTTTATGGAAGTGGATCCTCATCTCTTCCAAGCAAATGCTGATCCTCAAGCAGGGTCCCACAGTCATAGAAACCAAATCCCTGTTGCCACCAACAGCTCCGCAATCAAGTGTTGATGTGCAGTATCCTTACACCCTTTTCTCTTCCCCTTAAGATTGAGAACACCACCTGGGCCCCCATATACCTAACTATCGCCTCTAGAGCTCTGTAGTCAGTTTTGATACTCTCCAGGTTGCCCCTGGCAGTACCATTGGTGCCCACATGGAAGAACAGCAGGAGGTAACAGCCATAGGTCTGGACAAGCTTTGGCAGTATCTCCACAATGTCCCGGGTTCGGATCCCAGGCAAGCAGAAAACTTCTCCAGACGACAGGTCAGGCTGGCAGATAGTTGTCCCCAACTCCTGCTGCATGGAGTCACCTATCACTATCCCTCACCATTTCCTCCTGGTGTTCTTGCATAGCTCAGGGTCAGTTGGCCCAGATGCTTTGCTTGAAAGCACATCTGGCTCCTCCTCAGATTTGAGGAATTTCTTTTTTTTCTCCTGCCAACGTCCGAGTGTTTTCTGTTGCTGGGTATTCAGTGTGCAATCACTTAACTCCAGAATTAATACATCTAACTTACCAGATGCTGATTAGTTAATCTCCTACAGCAGGTACAAAAAAATCTGCATTTTTCTTTCAGAGAAACTACATCACACATTATGCACATGGAATATATTTAATTTTTGAACATTATTGATTAACACGGAGTTATTAGGACACTTCCTGTATTACACTGACACTTTGAGTTACATTTATTACGATTTATGATTTTTATGAAAGGGCACAGATTACCAGACAGGCATTCATTATGAGGGTGTGAAAGTAACTGAAATAAACAAAATACTTTTTATCACAAACTTTGTTTTGTACATTGAGTATTCTAAAGAATTAATGCTTGATCTATGAGCCAATTAGACAAAAAGAATCATTCAATTCACTTTATAATAAATATATTTTACTCAAAGTGCCCTTGAAAGCAACTATGCATATCCTGAGTGTTCCTTCCTATGTACTCTCTAATCCTTGCCAATGAAATTAGTCTTTATTGATTTCCTAGCTCACTAACAAAAATGTCAAAATAGCAGAGATAAATGAAAATAGTACTGACCTCAGTTTTGTACTTTCTGTTCCTCTTTTTACATATATGAGAATTTTATTCATAAGGTAGTTTTTTCTGCTTTTTTTTTCTTTTAGGTGTTCCAGTCTGTCTAACACAGTATTTAAAGCACATCAGGATCTCACTACAGCTTTTAGTATCACCTGCTGATGTTTGTCTTTTGTTAGTTTAATGCAAACGTAGGTCAAACAAAACTTTATCATATCCCACACACCAGTGTGGAACCATCCTCCAAATTTTAGGTTTCTTCATCACATGTACATTCCACCTCTCAGCAGGCAATAGCAAATGTCATCTGTATGGCAACCATCCATCTCCCCCAAAGCCAGACAGAAAAATGAATAATGATTTCTAGAAATAGTATGACTATAGGAATACTGAACTTTTTCTGGCTTCCCTTGATGTGGGACGTCAAAGAAAGTTTTAAGTATAGGAAGTCTTGGCATTGATTAAGATAATAAAGCTATAAGCAATAGAATCAGACTGAATTCATTGTTCTTGTGTGCAAAGAACTCTGATTTTGTGATCTCCCAATTTTGGGACTCAAATTCTTTCAGTTGGTGCCAACTCCCTTTTTTAATTGCATAGTTGAAGGAAAAAAATCAAATCTAAACAAATTTCTCTTCATATTCTTATTTCCCTTAAGTTCTTCTAAGAGAATCTGTCATTTGGTCCAGTTGCACTGTTTTGTTTATGCACAATTTTGTGAATTTTAGAGATATACTTAGAGATAAAATAGTGAAGCAAGTTGAGCAAATCTTTCAATATAGCCTTTTTGGAATACTCCCTCTTTTTTTGTAACTTTTTAGCAAAAAGTAATAGGATTTGTTCTACACTTGTAGATTGGCACTCTGATTTTTCTTTAATTAAGAGAATTCTCCATTGATCAAGAAACTCGTGAGATTATTTCAGATTTTACTTGTAGGTCATACATGCTATTAAATATATGAGAAGAGGAAGTATCTATAAAAAAAATCTTGAATTACTTCGTTTTTATTAGAGTTATTAATTCATGCCACAATTAGCTCAGAGTGCCTACCTTAAAACTTCCTAGCATCTGAGAATGTAGAAAGATGTGCAGATAACAATATGAAAAATATATGCCATTATATTATGAATTATAATCCTGTCTTTGAAAATTCTTCTGATTTTTGATCACCTGAACTCAAAAAACACAAACTAAAGGCATAAGAAGAGCAATTAACTGATTGGACACATGTGAAAAAAGTCTTAGTTACTCATTTATTATGCAACTGAAAAAACTAGCATTACTTAGAATGAAACACCAGACACAAAAATACGTAAAACAGTTATACACAGTAATAGAATGAAAACCTAAAAACTAAAAGGGACCTTGAAAGGTCTTCTAGTTCCTCCCCTTACCTGTCACAACCAGAGATCAATCAGAAGTTAAACAGACTAATCACAAAAATAATAATAAAAAAAAGCTGTCGTTTTCCCGGCTTAAACCAAAGCAAACTTTTAAGAAGTGAATCCAGACTAAGACCCCCTAAATTTAATTATTCAGTGTTAACGAGATCCATATATTTATTATGATACCATTCTATTAAATATCTGCATACCATTTAAAGAACAATTATAAGAAAACTTTTATAAATACACTTGCAAACTGTACTTCAGATCACATTATTTGAGACACCTGTTCCACTATTCCCAAGGATACAGAATGAAATCTACCATTGCACAGAGATAGTACTCTTCTGTAAATACATTTTCTGGTTACTAAATGAAGCAAGTCTGACTACTTGGTTGCAACAACTGACATATAAGGAGGGAGTTTCTAGCATAACAAACAAATTTAAAAAAAAAAAAAAAAAATTAAGGATAAGTACTAGAGCTATGCCAGCCAGTGTACAAAAAAACCCCAAACTTTTGGTCTGAATTTAAAATTAAATCCTTTGCCAAAGAAAGTTGTGAGTTTTCATCTTTCAGTTCCAGAACATCTATGGCACAGAGTACTTAGGAAAGATGAAAGATGATGCAACCTGACGGGCATCAAACCAGAAACTCAAAGACACTATTTTAACAGATCTGAAAAAATGTGCAAAGGGACAGAGTATGAACATCTACAAAACAGCTTCTAGGGGGGCAAAAACCCCCTGTTGTATATGTAAAGCCAGTCAGTGTGTTTAAAATGAAAAGACAAAAAAGACAAAACATCTTGCAAATACTAAAACAAATGACAGTACCAAAACTTCCTAACGATATGCTAAAGAGAGACACCTAATGGACAAGGAAAAACCAGCCAAACTCCTACGTTTGCTGGCAATTTTGACAAACCATTTAACATCAGAAAATGGCATATTAGACGTGACAGATTTCTCAGCCCCTTAGAACTTTTGATCTGAAAAAGGAAAGCCCCAAAACAGCCACCAATGCAATTAATAAAAAACGCACAATACTCAGATTTCATACAATAATTGTCTTGGGCACTACCCATCTTCCCCTCATGGATATGCATACCATTTTTACTTTTTAGGAAATATTTAGTACGTAACTCATTTCTCCTAAAAGCTGAGGGCTTCAGAATGAACAGCAACAAATGATCAACAAGTTTTTCCTGGTTCACAAGATCATAACCTGAGAATTTTATAAAACATTGAAAATAATATAATCAAAAGGAAAAAATATACACTTATTACAGCAGAACTATTCTTATGACAAGGAAAGGGAATAAATACACAAGCACATACACAAAAAAATTTAAAGTTAAGTTAAAGCTAAGTATACAAAAAATATAAAGTATATAAAAAGCTTCTGCCTTTCCCTTTTGAAATAAAGGTCTGAAGACAATCTTACTCATGGAATAATGTTATCATTCAGCCAAATGAATCAAGCAGAGCACGATACTGAAGGGAGTCAGAGCTCTCTAGAAAACAACAATATAACCAACTATACACAAACACATACACACACCTACAAATATGTATACTTACCATATATTCCTGCATATCCATACGCTTGGAAAAAATAAGGTCTTGCTACTTTTTTTCCAAGAACATAGCAATAAGTCTGATTCAGTCCCCAGAACTGCTACAACAAGCAACTTGCAAGTTGCTCCTTAAACAGTTTCTCCTTCCTGCTCCAGTACTGACTTTCCACCAACTCTGTATCAAATACAGAAATTTTAGTCTTAAGGTTCCCATGTAAATTTCCCAGAAAAATAATGAAGCACCTTCAAGAAGCAGCCACAGGAACTCCTACATCAGGTCTCAAGTCTGCTCCAGCTGTTATGGTATTAAGACAACTGAAAATTTAATAAGCTATGCTTCAATCAGAACTATTTACTTTTCTGCAAAAGATTTCACTGTTCGGATTTACAGAACCACATCACACATACGGGCTAATGATATTCAAGAATGAAAGCTCAAACTGGATATAAATATTTCCCATTAGAACAAACTTGGTAAACTTTTTTTTCCCCCACTGTTCCTTTTGATTCAAAAAATACAGACTTTGACAGACTAAAGTGGTTATTTGTTTCTAAGTGTTGAAGCATCTGAAACAGGTAAAATCCCAATACAGATTAAAAGATTTATAGTTATCACCTTCCAATATATCTGATCTTTAAGCCCACAGCAAGAAGACAGGCTGGAAGAGCTAGGAAAAAAAGCCACTCAAAGAGCAAAAAGAGTAATTGCAGCAAGTATACAACCTTAAGATTTCTTAAGTCATAATGTCAAAATTATTTCTAATAAATAACTGGAAAAGTTAAAAGGCATAAGATGGAAAATAACAGAAAGGTTAGATTTCATTAAGTAAAACAGCCTCTCCATTAAAGTCTAAATTACACTTAGTTTTAAAAAAGCAGTGAAAAACTGTAAGTCCACTCAATGATTTCCAGAGAAGAAAACATTTATTAGTCAATCACTTTCACTAACAAAAGAGATAAGAAAAGTATTGTTTTTCAAATGCACACTGGCCAAGAGCTTGAACTTAAATTATTTTGTTCTCTACCTAGAAAGATGATAGTGTTTTCTTTATAGAATAAACAGAACTAGGGTAAAAGCTTCAGTCAAACACAACTGACAACAATCAGAAGAAAAGATATTGCAAGAATAATCACCGAAAAAGCACAAGTATGTAAGAGTGCTACTTTTTTCTTGGAAAATTAATTTCAATGTATAGCATATAAGATACTTCCCCAAAACAACTTGTAACTGCCTGTGATACTGTAAAAGGACCATTTGTTTAAGCGTTCATTAGGTGAAGAACTCTAGAAAATGTGAAAAATCTGGAATATGAACAGGTCGTACATGTTAAGTTTTATTACTTACTATAAAATCTACAAATGCATGTATCAGTGAATCCCATTTTAAATAAACAAATTCTTCTGCCTATTTCTCTAGAGCTACATTGTAGGCAGTGCCTGCATATTTACCTGTATAATTACAGTATTCTCTACCTCTGAACCATTAACTTCTATGTAACTTCGGTGCCCGGGAAGGTTAGGGAGCAGATCATCTTGAGTGCCATCGCGTGGCACGTACGGGACAACCGGGCGATCGGGCCCAGTCAGCACGGGTTTATGAAAGGCAGGTCCTGCCTGACCAACCTGATCGCCTTCTACGACATGGTGACCCGCTTAGTGGATGAGGGAAAGGCTGTGGACATTGTGTACCTGGACTTTAGTAAAGCCTTTGACACCGTCTCCCACAGCATCCTCCTGGAGAAACTGGCTACCCATGGCTTGGATGGGCGTACTCTGCGCTGGGTAGGAAACTGGCTGGATGGCCGGGCCCAAAGAGTTGTGGTGAATGGAGTTAAATCCGGTTGGAGGCCGGTCACAAGTGGTGTTCCCCAGGGCTCAGTAGTAGGGCCAGTTCTGTTCAATATCTTTATCAATGATCTGGACGAGGGGATCAAGTGCACCCTCAGTAAGTTTGCAGGTGACACCAAGTTGGGTGGGAGTGTTGATCTGCTGGAGGGCAGGCAAGCACTACAGCGGGACCTGGACAGGCTGGATCGATGGGCCGAGGCCAATGGTATGAGGTTCAACAAGGCCAAGTGCCGGGTCCTGCACTTGGGTCACAACAACCCCAGGCAACGCTACAGGCTTGGGGGGGAGTGAGGCCGCACCTCGAGTACTGTGTTCATTTTTCGGTCCCTCACTACTAGAAAGACATTGAAGTGCTGGAGCGTGTCCAGAGAAGGGCAACGAAGCTGGTGAAGGGTCTAGAGCACAAGTCCTATGAGGAGCAGCTGAGGGAACTGAGGATGTTTAGCCTGGAGAAAAGGAGGCTGAGGGGAGACCTTATTGCTCTCTACAACTACCTGAAAGGAGGTTGTAGAGAGCTGGGGGTCGGACTCTTCTCCCTGGTAACAGACGACAGGACAAGAGGAAATGGCCTCAAGTTGCGCCAGGGGAGGTTTAGATTGGATATTTGGAAACATTTCTTCACCGAAAGGGTTGTCAGGCATTGGAACAGGCTGCCCAGGGAGGTGGTGGAGTCACCATCCCTGGAGGTATTTAAAAGACATTTAGATGTGGTGCTAAGGGATATGATTTAGTGGTGGGCTTGGTAGTGACAGGTTAACAGTTGGACTTGATGATCTTGGAGGTCTCTTCCAACCAGAACAATTCTATGATTTTTTTTTTTTTTTTTTTAAACATAACAATACAAAATAATGCTCAACACTTAAAATCTGGTTCTGCATTTGGATCTACTGACATATATTTCTGGATGTATGGAGTCTCATTCTCTTTGATGGATCAGGACTGGTATACGAATTTCAATTCTAGGCGACTAGTAAATTTCTCTACAAGGTTATCAGATTGGGGTGTTTAAATTCAGCCAAAGCAGCAGATGTTTTGTGTTAGTTCAATGGCTATTCATGAGCACATATAACAGGTACCAGAGGAGTTGTTATCAAAGATGATTCTAATAAAATACTACTACCAACTGTCAACTTTTTACCACTTAGTACTTCCTTTTCCTAGACATATTCCAATTTGTTTTCTTTTCCTAGATTAAGAAAATTGATGACACAGAGATAACGTGAAATGACATAATTTTAACTGAAAATTCTAAAGATTTCTAAAGTAGTAAGAAAGAAACCTGATGCTTTTAAAAAGCACACAAAATGTCTACCTGGCAATAATTTCTGATTTTTTTTTGCCATTCGCTATGAAGTATTGAGGGAAAGGAATGGATTATTTGGAGCTAGGAAAGTGAATAATCCATTGTAAAACAATCATTTGAGAAAACAATAAAACAGTGAATACTGTAAACCATAAAATAATAGAGAGATGAAGAGCAGAGGAGAGTAAGGAAATGGGAATGCAGGGTGTGCAGTGCAGTTTTCTAGGGTAAGAGTAGAGGGAAGCAGCATTAACAGCTTTTCATCAGAAGCTGTTACTCCTAGAAGCCTGGCACCTGACCTCATTCTTCAGGATATGGATCAGCTTTCTATGAATACGAAATAATGAGTATATTTAAATGAGTTTAAATGAAAGAAACACCGTATCTTTACTAAGACACCAAGCTTAGAAGCATTTTTTGTAGACTCTGAGAGAACAAAAAGCTCCTTGGACCAAAGATCATTGTTCCTTTTCACATGGTTTCCTGAAAAATGAGTACTGTTGCCTTGCTCAGCTCCTCTTGATCACTTCCAGTAACGAATTCCATCTGAGTCCAATACATGGGAAAAAGGTCTCAAAGATTTAACATTCCTACAAACTTTGTGAAAGCATGCAGCTGGATAGGGTGTCTGCTAGCCAAAAGAAAATGAAGTGAATGCAACTTTTACTTAGCAGTGCAGAATCTACTTCTCAGTCAAGGCCTCGCTTTAAAATTGATTCTCTCTTGTCTAATAAAGGGAGAGTTTATACTGCAGCCTGAGTATTACTCAATTAAAATATCAATTCACAAATACAAACCCATAGGAAATAAGAATGCATTTAGTCTTACAGAAATATATCTTAAACCAAAACCCTCTAATTCAAAGTATACAAACAGACCAGTATGCTGCTCCTTCCCCTCCCTCCGTCTCTCCGGCATGCAGCCAGCCGCGCTCTCTTATTCTCCCTTGAATCTGGCATTCCTGCCTGCACAGTGGCTTAGTACCAAAGCGCCCAATACCCACTGGCTCCCCTTCCCCAATCATCCCCCTCAGACTATTGAACAACCTGGTAATTAAAACCGGGTACAGGAAAACAGAGATGTGATCACACTCAGGGATATACGCAGAACTTACTGCTGCCCATCTGCACTGGGAGTGTACGGAGTACCTCTCCCAAAACATATCAGACACCTCCAAAGATGAAGGCAGCATTTCAGTGCCACCCTTTTTTATCTCTAGATTTTAACAGATATTAAGGAGAAGCAAGGATGCAGTGGTCACACTGGGTAACTACATGCAGGAACCTAAATTTAAGTGTCCATGGAAATTAAGATCATAGTAACATATATGTGCTGAGTTTTAGGCAAATGCAGATTTAGGCAGCTGTGAGAGCATTGATTTCCTGGGTTATTTGCTAGGATTTAGGCGCTAAACTTCCACAAGTCTCATTTTAATCACTGAGACGGGCAATCTAGTTCTCACTGCTCTTGATCATCAGGAATCATGCACATAAACAATGTGCAAAAGATGGTATAGAATTGAAGTATTTTATCCATCTTCTGCTCTTGCTAACATTTTGCCAAAAAGTGCTGCAAATAGCTAGAGACATGTACAATGTGTAAGGAAATGTCTATTTTCCTACTATGCCACACTGTTTTCTTCATATTAGGCAGTCAATTATCTATCCTTTGGATCAGATTTTAGGTATAACAGACAGTAGCTTTAAGAACATTTGAATGGGATCAATCAGAAGTCCAACTGGTTCAATATCCTGGCTGTGACAGCATCTCTGACAGCACTCCAAGGGAAAGAAAAGAACATAACAAGCATACCATAATTCTTTCCCTGGCATATTCTCCGTATTTGTGTTTGCGCAAGACTGAGACTGCGTTCATCTCCTGAACTTGAAGTTGTCTTGATAATATTTTTGATAAGAGGGGTATGCTGCTGGTGACTCATAGGGTCCAGAAAGGTAGTAGTCCTACACTTCTCCTTAAATAAGTGACCCCTCTGTACTATCTAAAGAAAAGAACAGATGAGCAGATGCACCAAAACGTGTTCATGAACAAAGCTGGGTTAAGATGTTAACTACCACACCCTTGAAAGATGTCCAAGCTCAGCTATTAGAAAAGAGGTCAGATATTTTTCAATTTATCTCCCACTAAGTTACTGGGGGGGTGGGGGGTGTAATTTCCTTAAATTTATCAACAATCTCTACATTTGAGCTGAATAAGAGCAAGTTCATGAACAGTGTTAACACTAGTGAAATAGAAGACTACTTTGCCTTCCCAACTAATAATAGTCTGAGAAGCATTAACATTTTGAACTCTGAGTTTCCAAAATCTACTATTCAAAACTAATATGGTGAGAGACTTCAGTTCATGTTTGCAGCTGAGTACTGGGAAGATATCCCACAAATTTGTTTGGATCAAGGTAGCTCCTGAAGCAGAAGCAGACAGCAGTATCGTGTCAGCAGAAAGCTGTGTCCAATTTAACTGGTATATTAAGTAAGATGTACAATATATCAGCTTGGACAAAACAATAGGCTAATTCAGTGATATTATTTTTTGAGACCCTAGCCAGTGTCTTTGCACTTCAAATATGACATAATCAGCTTGATTGACCCTCGTTTTAGGGTCAGGAAAAATCTTGTGGGTTAATTATCATACTGTTTACTTATAACGGATAGGTGGCTTTTGTGTAGCTATGATTATCTGGTATATCTAGCTGATTTCAGTGCTAATAATAGCTTGCTCTAAGAAGTATTAAGATACAGTATTGATTTGAAAAAGACTATATCACTATGCTAATATACAAGAGATTCAATTAGTAAAGATGACTGGCAACATTTATCTAAAAATGCTCCCTGCTTTCCTGTGAATATCTAAAGTATGACTTAGCTAAATACTAAAAATCAAGATCAAAATATTCAAAAGCAATCAGAAACAAGAATTCTAAAACTTTAGAAACAAGAAACAATTTCCAAAGAATAAAGGTTCAGAAAGCTTGGTCACTTTAAGTATCTCAAACTGCATATTCATAACTTGAAGACAGAAAAAAAATAATCAGCTGTTATTTTTTAAAACCTCTAAAATAAACCTAGTTTAAAATAATTTGCCAGATCTTCACTATAAGTTCTCCTATCCATTCCGTTCCACTAACCTGGTAAATTTTTGTAGTCCATCTGCTTTACTGAGCAGTATAGAGGTGTTCTCTATTCGTAAATACCTAGAAAGTTGAATGACAGTTGAGCAGTGACATTTATTCTCTTTTCCAAGTCTCTCAATAAGTTTCCTGCTGGCTTTTTTTTACAAATTTTTTCTGCACACTTTATGATATCATACCTTCCATTAAAATAAATTAAAATTCAACTTAAATAGGCTAATACCTCCTCCAGGTGAAGCCAAAACAATTTTCATGATTTCAACCAACAATACTGTCTCTGGTGTGCCTTATGCTCAAACCAAAAAAAGATCTCTTCTCCTTCTACTACTGTAGGAAGAATCTGCTCTCAAATATCTGATTATTCAAAAGTGTGCTCCAGTGAGCAGCTGTCCAGCACACTGGAATAAAACTATAAATTTTTGTCACTAATTCAATTCATCAGATCTTCGGGTTTGTTTGTTTGGTTTTTTTTGCTGAGAACCATATTTGCTCACACACCAGGACAAGGGACTATGGCAAGAGCTTTTCCTATGAGAATGCAAGGGTAAGCCCTGTAGGCTCAGAGTTGCAAGGGCTACTTACAGTTTGTCCCGTGGTGAAACACAAATACCATTCATGCAATGCACCTTTGAAAATGCATTTTTTGTAAAAGGAATAGTGGTAAAAGAGGACCATTGCCTCGGTCCTTTCTCTAAGATCGGCTGAATGTTCTCCTGGAACATTCAGCTTGTATTTGCACCGAGTGTTGAACTGGGAGAGGTTATTTTTCTAGTTCAGTTCACAAAGGATAGCCATATACTGAAAACCACATCTGAGCAGGGGATAAATTAAAACGTCTTTGGAGAGTTGTTTTACTGGATAAGGTTGACTAAAAGTGGCTAGCTCTAAGCATAATTATAGCACAATTTTACAGCTTTTATCAACATAGTTTAAATTATTAGAGCTAATCTGTTATATAATACCATTGTACAATTTTCATTTTTCAAAAATAGCAGTTTCCGTATTTTGGTAAGTACTGTTAAATCTATTAGGATATACAACGTGCAATTAGATATGATTCATTACTTATGCCCACTAGTTAATTTGTGACACATTTTCCAATACAGTTTTCATTATAATGTTTTTTCATTTCTGTAGTTTAAGCTTGATGTGAGACAGCTGTCAATTTATTCTCACTGCTTCTCTACTTCCATTGTTCCAAGCTTAAACTTCATGTCAGACTGACAACAAGGAAAGTTTAATGTACATAGTTTAAGTCGCATAAGCACACCTGGCTAATTACAGTACAAAACTCTCATCAGGAAACCTGAGAAATCTCTAAAAAAATTATAATTCCTTGCAGCTTCTCTGTGTGTGTGTGTGTGTGTTTACTAAAAAAACTGTAGACAGAATGAAATATAAGGTATTTTACAAAGTGGAAAATTACTCCAGTGGCAGACAGACAAACTTCCTCTCCTCTCTTGCCAGGAAGAAATTTGCGTCTGGAAATTTCAGATCTAGTCATCAGACACCACCAGCACCCTCCTATCTCATAAAACCTGTCTCTGCAGAATGGACAGTACAACTCATATTCAGATCATAGTATGGACATCTAGAGATAGGATCATAACAGTGGCATTATTTCCAGTTATCATACAGACCTAGCCCTTTGAAGGCTAGAAACCAGATACTGGGAACAAAACAACTCCTTTTTTCTCCGTGATAGACACTTCAGAATAGTTCCTTTGTACAGTCACGTTAAAGTTTGCTATTACAAACTCTTCAGCCAGAATGTCTGCTTCAGCCATATTTATTTAAGTGGTTGCTGTCAAAACAAAGATTACATCATTTTACATCCATGTTTTACAAATTAGGTAGCCAGGGCATCTGCAAAATGAAGGTTAAGCTCATTTACTTTGGCAAAAGCTTTGAGATCAACTGATGAAAAGTGGTATCTGTATACAGTTGTCTTAATGTGCTGGCTAACAGCTCATCTTCAGACAATCTGTACTGATTTCTAAATACATTTTTAAAAGCACTTGTTTTTACTGGTTCCTATCAGGTTTTGGAAGCCCTTTAAAGAGAAAGGTCTTCCTTTCTTCACTATTCACTTTTCCCTCTGAGAAAAAACGAAACAAAACAAACAAAACCAGCAAACCTAATAGGAAATAGTTTTATAAATATGTTTTTAGTGTAGTTAGCTAAAAAGTAGCTCTATGACACACAGTTCAGACAACCTCATGCCACACACAGAAATAAGTATCATAGTTAACGAAATCTAAATGGATGAAGAAAAGCTTCAGGGCTACATGATTGTGTTGTTACCAAGTTCTAAGAAACAGAACAATGGAAAATCATAATAAAGGTGTGCAAAAGATGAACAGGGCAGTGATGACCTCAAATGAATACTAAATAAAAGGAAACTAAAGAACTCAGTTCAAATTTGAAGATCTCAATGCAGAATTCTTTTTAAGAATGAGTATTTTGACAAATTTCCCTTGCAAATCTAGAAATACACTACAGTTATAAAAGCATGTTTTGTGTAAAAGATGTTTCTTGGGCAGTATACTAAATGACCCTTTCCACAGACTGTTCCCATTTCGTTTTAAAAATCAGCTCTTTCCCCACCTCCTTTCAGGAATCTCACTAGACAGATGCTCAACAGAACTTCTTTTCATTGACCATTGGAAACATTTGTTAATCTCCACACTTGTTCATACCAACTTGTTTTTATATATTTGCTCAAGTCCTAGAATATCTAGGAGCCTCCCGGAGACTTTAACTGAGAGTAAGATGTCACTGGTGTGCTTTAACGACATACTAAGAAAGAAAACCTGCATTAAAATTCATACGGTCCAAAGAGATTTGAACTTTAGATTCTGCAAAAAGTAGGAAGATTTCCTTTTCTACTACACAGTTGGGGAACAGAGATAGAAGGATCAACTGAATTGCTGAAATTGTACAGATAGGCTATGTAGAATGAGAAACTGAATTTGAGCCACTGTGTTTGTATCCTTTTTGCTAATAACATCTCTGTTTTCTAAGTTGCTAAATGAGGACCTGATATACGCAGGGCACTTTTTTCTTCCATTATATAAATGCCACTATAAAATTCAGAGGAAAAAAAAATCAACAGATTTTTTAATTCAAAATCTTTGAAGTCATGCTAAGTATCCAATAGTCATCCAAAATTTTCTTTTTGGCAGGTTACACTGAGGCAAAGAGCACAAAGTACTGAGAAAATGAAAAGGGAATATTACTGAGATGAGACAAGAATGGACAAAATAGTGTACTTTTGGAAACAACTGATGAAGTTTATCAGAAATATACTTTCTTGAATGATTACTGTAATTCTCAAATTACACTAGTTAAAGCTAGCTATTTTGCTTTTTAGACACCTGTTTGAAAATGTGGTTTACACTCAGAGCGCCTCTGTGTGATGCCCACATTCGTATCCACACAGATCATTGATATGCTTTCTAAAGTTACAGCCTCTGGACAAGTCATGAGAAAAAGAGCTTTCCTAACTAGCAAAGCAGGAGCCCAGCCTTGTTTCCCAACATTAGACGGTGTGAGTTGGAGAACGATAGCTGGCCTCACAGTATTATACTCTTTTCTAATTAACCGCCTTCCTTCAAATGCTGTCAACTATGAACCCATGTAGTGGCGGTAAAGGAGATACTCTTTTTTTAAAATTCTGCACAAAAAGTTTGCGATATGGTTTAGCCAGAGGTTCCTGTTAAGCTTCATCTTGGATTGCAGAGTTGTGCCTTCCACTTCGCCTATCACATTTGATACTACCAACACACAGGACACCAAAATGCTGATAGCCAGAAACTCATCCTCCAACATCTAGAATATGTGTGCATCACAACATCTTAGAAGTACTGGCTCTTTCCAGGACTGTGCATCAACTTTGCTTGTATTCAGCCCCTTTCTTCCTCAGTTTCCTACTGCCCTAACCTGTCGACTCCCTGGGATCCAAATGTTATTCTATTGCAAAGAAGTTGTTAGGAGCTGAAAAGTCTGTCTGTGTTACTAGGAATTAAAAGGGTAGCAATTAAAATTGTTAACTGCACACATTATTTGTATTACTACTGTTACGATTATTGATTGTATTAAGACAGAGCCTAAAAGCCCTCTGTTTTGTGCTCTCTACAAGCACAGAAAAAAACAACAGTGTTTTCACCAGAGCCCTTGCAATCTAAACATAAACAGACAAGAAATGGGATACTACAAGAAAACAATGAAAAAAGATAGTGTGATAGGAAGAGATCTCAAGGACATCAGCAGTCTAACTGTTGTCAACTCATGTAGCAACATAACAAAAGAGTTTTAAGGAGGGATGCTGTGGGAATAGTAAAAACCTCCTGAGCTTCAAACCAAGCAGGGGGGGAAATTTAAAAAGAACAGCTGAAAAATTAGCAAGTGAGCAATGAAAGCTGGAGTTTAATGATGATATGAGGTAGCTCCTAGCATAAGAGTAGGTACAGAAAGTATGTATAGATGAGGAGACAGAAGAGAAGCCAGCTGGAAGCAGCAAGATGCTTTTGTGCAGTATTAAGTACTCTTACTCCTATTTTTTCTGGCCTACTATGGATGCAGATAAGAACTGCAAAGTTTTATGGATTTACATTTTATAGAAGATTGAGTATGTGAACTCATACAGTACATTATGCTATTTCTAGTTTGACCTTGCAAAAAAGCCCAAACTGAGTTTATAGTATGAATATTTATCACTATTCTACTTTATATTATATATACATAGGTTTATGTATAGGTTGGAATTCTTAATATCGAGTCAATTATATGGAATTCTACTGACTAGAATGCATATGATCTACTTGCAAAATATTTCCTGGAAAGCATTAGTGAATGTAAATGCATTTGAGATTTCTATCAGATATTCTGATTACTGTTATTCCATTGACTCATATCTTTCAGTGGAGAAACAGATACATTTGGAATTCAAAATATTATCAATAACTCTCTTTCCACTCTCAATATTTGTTTCTTTTGGTTAACCTTATTCTTTGTCAATCAAGTTAAAATAATGACTCAAAAGGGAGATATCCTGGTATATGTATCCATTATTCCTTCTACAATGTAGTACTCCCACTGGTTTTCATGGAAATTATGCATATGAAAGGACTGCATTATTAGGCTAGATTAAGAGAAGACATTTGGAAATACTTAACTCATCATACCACTTCAGAACCTAATATTTATAATGGTACTTGAGTCTGGGGCATATAAATAAAAGCACAAACTATTACTCCTGGAAATATATTATGAATGGATTTTTCTTAACTTTTAATAGAGATACCACTAAAAATTGCACTGAGTTAAAACTATTTTCTCAGCTCTTTGATATAAGAACAAATGCAGAAATATGAATCAGATCACTCCAAAAAACTTACAATATTCCTGAACGTGGGAAGTTACAGGCCAGTAATAGGACAGTAAAAGAATTACATTCCAAATATATGAAATACATGCCTGCATAATCACACAAAGGTCCTTAAAATTTTCTTTGGTAGCCACTATGTCTTCATGACCAGACTATATTAACCGTGATCCCCTGGAAACATCACAAGTCATCTTTAATTCTTCAGACACATGGCTCTTCCATTTTGGCTTCGGAAATGTTGCTCTCCTCCCATGCCATGCCAACTCAAGGACACTATGAACCGTCTTCCTCTGACCTAGTAATGATAGTGGGCCCCTCCTTGCTCAGAGCTAAAAATGAATTGATCTCCACTTTACTCTAACAGACTGGGTAGACAACAATTTGCTCTTTCCCAGATACATAGCTCAAATGTAGAATGAATATGCTAGGCTAGTTAGAATGGGCTAACTTTCTAGTCCTTTTTTTTTTTTTTTTTTTTTTTTTTTTTTTTTTTTAACTAAAACATACTGTTCATCTTTGCTGCAGTTAACCCTAGACCTTATTTTCTGGTTGCTACTAACACCCTTGCCACTTTCACAGAAAGGTTTTCTCACCTGACTGTTGTAGTGCCTCAAACTCAGATTGTCCAGTCTGGCTGGGGTTATGTGGAAAAAATCAGATTTTAACAACTTCTGGCTTTTACAACAGGGGCACAGGCTAAAATTTTGACTCTCCATTAGTGCTTCTTGAAACAATCTTCTGAGGACAGAACACTTCAGATATTCTTTTCAGTATGACAGCTCATATCAGGACATCACTAATCAGGTAAGTCACAGGCCCTTACCATGAGAGTTAAGGCTATTGGATAATATGTCCATAAGGACTCCTGCTAGGAGCATAAACCTCTGAATTAAAAACCTATTCAAATACATGTTGCATCTTTTCATATTGTACTAGATTGTATCCTGGGTTAACAAATGCCATTGCACCCATAATGTGCAAGTCATATTGTTAAGATTTTCTTAAGAAAACAACAGAGGTGACAAACAACCTTTCATTAAATGAAAATGTAGAACTTGTATGTCAGCTGGAATATCATGCCTAGTCTGGAGCAGTGCACTTCAAGAAAGAAGAAACAGGGAGAGGCCAGAGGAGAGCAACAAGAATTAATGATTTGAAGAAAAAAAAAAAAAAAACCACAAACTTTTTTTTTCTATAAAGAAGAAAACAACGAATTGGGATTGGTTAAGAGAAGAATACAGTGAAACCATGACTAAGAATCTCAAATACGTACAAGTCTGCTGCAAAGAGGAAAATAAATTCCCTGTAACCACTGTGCAAAAAGTAATAGGTTCAAGTAATTTACTTTCAGGAAGCTAAGTTTAAAATCAGAAATCAGGAAAAACTTTCTAATGGGAAGACTAGTGAAATGCTGGACTAGATTACTTGGGTAAGTAACCATAAATCTTTACGAAGACAGGCAAGCATTCATTAAAAAAGACAGATTTTCTTGAGCCTGGCTTTGAAGGAAGAGTAAGGGGGTGGGCATGGTGCCTTCTTGCAGCCCTTTTCAACTGTATGGTTCTACGCTGAAGTGACCGAAGAAACGTAGCTACGTAGTGACAGGGATACTATATTACACTCCACTTGCTGTGGGATCTTGACTTGGAATGAAAGTCATATTCTGCAAAAGACTCAATCAATTTCTTCATGTAGGCAATCACTTGGATCCTGATACAATCTTCTAGCTATGGATCACCTAGCTACATTGATCTAATCTGCAGCTTCTTTATTCAACAGTTTAACGATAATTACTTTCAGGACTGGACTATACATAATGTCTAATTGGGTCACAGTATATAGCACTTTGTTTGCTAAGAGGAATGACTTAGTAACTTGTCCCATGGCCTTAAGGCCAGACACCACTAGCAACAGCTGCTAATGACACCAAATTCCAGATATAGTCTTTGGTGAAAATTTTTTAAAGGAATTAGCTTTAAAATATTGTGTTTCAAAAATCGAGATGTACTCAAAATTCTTAATCCCATATCTGCACTTGACTATTAAGTTGGGATCTTTATTGGTTTTTTTTAAACTTAAGCCTAAAACTTTTATTGGTAGACCATCTTTAATAATCAGAATCGCAATCCTGTAAACACTGCACAAGAATATGTTTATTTCAGAGTAATCTTTGGAGAGTTAACACAAAGTAAGTAAATAACCTTCTTTAGTCAGATATTTTGTTTCCAGTAAAAATTTATGACTCTTCTAATGCGAGAACACAGGACAAATGTACAGCTGCCAGTCTGACTAGTGACTAAGTATGGGAAAAATAACATTTTCCAACTTCATTTCAATATTCTTGGCTTTTATTCTATAATAAGCAGCATACAGAAGTAGGAAAGTTACATAACCATGCAAATTCCCTACATTTAAATCTCTTGACGTAACACCAGGTAAATGATCCAAGGAAAAAAGAACAAACCTGCATTATGACTCACCTTTTGGATGGTGAGAACTAAATTGTTAGAAAAATAACATGTTTTCTAAAATGTGTATACAGTGAAGACCACGACAGCTGAAATAGGTACAACAGCAATATAGCAAGCATCAGGTGTTCTCAAAGTTTCTACACGTAACAAAGTGGCTCCCATTCAAAACATCGTAATTTGACAAAGTCGCAAACACCTGTGCTTCAGATACAAGTCCTTTAAAATACATTTAATCTCTCCTATAGACGATTGCTCTCTGATGGTGTGTACATATTGCCCTTTTCCCAACCTTTTAAAAGAGGCACAAAACGCAACTCCACCTCCACCCTCCAACCAGTAAAGTTCCAAAAGCGTGGCTCCGAAGTGCAACGAGCCCCCGGGTTGCCCCCTTGGGCTGTCCGCAGCGTACTCACCATGGCGGGCTAGTTTGGAAGACTTTCTTCCCCTCCCCCTGCACCTACGCACAATGAGGGAGAATGGAGAGCAGTTTCAGCATTAAATTTGAACTTCCCTGCTTTTGTTAGCATGAGTCACCACCTTAACATTATCTCAACTGTAGACTTTTATCTGTGAATATCTCAGCCCTGTCTTGTGGAAAACTAATTACTGAGCCACTGAGAGGCTTCATAATGTCCTGCATTTAAGTCCTGAACATCATACATAATGCATAGGAAGCAGTCTCTGCACTCTGATTACAGAACACTGTCATTAAGAGAGCAAATTAAAGATGTGAATAATTCACTGGCTGAGCTTATTGTCAGTGCTGCATTGTGAAATTAGAATTTCTAATAAGTACTGCAATTTTTTTAACCCAATTAACACAGAGAACATCTTGAGTCTGATTAGTACAATAAAAATTATTACCCTATTCTTTTGCTTCACAACAGCCAAATTAAATACTGTACTTAATTATGCAGCATTCATTGCTTCTGTGCTAGAAATAATAATAAAAAAATCTCACTATCGCTTTAATAAGACTTCCAATATTTAGAGTGCAACCAAAAAATAGAGCATATGAATCTCCAGTACAATTTCTTATCGCAAAGTTACTGGCTTTTTTTTTTTTAAAGACTTTGAAAATCGGTTTTAATATCAGCAGTCGACCATGATGTCACTGCTGAAGTCTTCTCTGGAAACAAAAACGTATTCGGAAAAAACCCCACAAAACGACCCCTCCGAACAAGCTCTGAATATATATTGTGAATTAACTTTCTCTGGGTTGATGTGAAGACAGAAAAAAAAAAACATTACCACTTACTGACTTGAAACAGAATACACAAATATACAAACATAGAAATATATAAATATATACACATATATATAGGTTGTTTCAGAAAAGATGCTTAGGAAATATACTATGAAAAAGCAGGAGCTGGATGAGCTCTCTTACCTCAGTTCCCTCTTGGCACGGGATAGATAACATCCTTTCATCCTAGAAAGGAGAAAAGTCCAATTCAACATCCAGCGTGCTGATTTTCCCCCTTCACGGCGCCTGCTGCCATGTTAAATAAAGAAAATGATCACTGAGGATGCAGCTTTTGTCTCCAAATATTTTAATACTGCCTTTTAGTGTCAAGGACCCCAGGAACCTTAGCACATCTGGCAGCAGACACCACTGGCTGCAGCTGCTGCAATGGGATTTTTCCTCAACCCTATTTCATTTCCAGCTCCTTTTTCTACCCCATCCTGGGGAAGTTTAAGCAGCGAGCATGGGGGGGGGGGGGGGGGGGGGGGGAAGGAAAAAAAAAGGAAAGGTGGCATTGCAATCGCGAGCTTTCTTGGTTTTGTCCTAGAGACAGGGACTGCAGCAACCACCTTGCATCTTTGTCTAGTTATTTTAGCATGTGCGTGCAAGAGGGGAGGGGGGAAAAAAAAAAAAGGCTGAAAATTATTCAGGCATAATGCAATAGACATAAAGAGAGACAAAAAGACAGAGAGGAAGAGAAAGAGAGGGGAAGAGAGAGAGGGAGAGAGAGGGAGGGAGAGAGGAAACAGAAAGACTGAGAGAGGGAGAGGGGGCTGTCAGTGCAGATAAATCTGCATATGGAAATCAGGGTTATCCTGGGTACAGTTTTATTTAACCATGATGTACTGGTTTTTTAATTAGACAGGAATTTAAAGAAGGAAATGAGGGATTCTTACAGTCACAGGAGCAAACGAAGCATTTTTAATCACAGGAGAGTTTTCACAGCAAGCTGTAGCAGCAACAGCAAAAGTTTTCATAGCAACTTTGTTAGAAACAAAAGTTTCATACACTGCTGCTAATTTACACCCAAAACCCAGGCAAAACTGGAAGAGCATTTTGAAATGAAATCAAACTGAGGCAATCCAAAATAATACAATAATTTTTAAAAAGACCCAGAAACTGCCAGGTGCACAGTATGCACTTTAAGCTGCGTTATGCCAACCACAGGTTATAGGACTTTCTCCCTGGCCCCTATTCTGTGGTGACTGTCATAGCCCATGAAGGCACTTCAGTAAATGAAAAGAGCGATACCCAGCTTGAATTTCAAATGTATAAAACACCACTTCCCCCGCTTGATGAGAATTGCTTGTGTCTCGAGATGGGACCAGTACCTGACAGACACAGGAAGGTTGGATCAGGGTCTGCATGGCATCAGAAAAGACCAGGAACTCTTGTCCATGGCTGTGAGGAAGCATGGGGATGAGTGAACTGAGGAGGCCGAGAAGGAAAATGATGTTCAGGTACAGGCTAGGCAAGAAGGAAACCAAAGAAAGGTAGTGGGTAATTGAAGCACAGGAAAATTGGGAAGCAGGAATCTGATCTGGGGCACTTACTAGCTGTAGCAGGATGGTGGCATTCAGCTAGAGGTGGCCAGAAACCACTTGTGGTGGCTGGCCAGGCAAGGCATGCCTAGCCAGGCAGTGAAAGCAGAGGGCCTGGGGGCCCTGAAGGGAGCTGCGAGAGTGCCATGGGCGGGGGGGGGGAAGGGGGGGCAAGCGGCTGCCAGGAAACCCCGCCTGAATTTTTCAAGAAATGGGCGAGTTAGAAGCACATTGGGAACTGACAGGGGCTGGGGCTGGTAAAGGTGGCCACAGCGCAGGTGAGAGGAGGAAGGGGGTGGGGGAGCAAGGGGCAGAAGCCGGGGGCGGACAGGAGGCAGCAGGCAGGCGTTCACGTCGAGGGGAGCGCTGCGAGGCCTGCGGGCAGGCGGGCCGTGCGTGCCTGGGGGGCCCCTGCGGGTGGAGGCCCCGCGGGCAGAGGGGGCCGGGGCACTCGCAGCGGCAGGACAGAGCCAGCAGCCGCCCCGCAGCGGCGAGGCCGACGGGCCGCCCGACCGCCGCGGGGAGCCGCCTCCCGGGCGGCGGCGGGGGGGGGGGGGGCGCGTGCGGCGCTTCACCCTCGGGCGGGCGGGTGGTGAGGCGAGGGGCGGGGGGCGGGGCGGGCGGCGGCGCGGAAGGGAGCGCGGAAGGGAGAGAGGAAAAGAGCGGGCGGGCTCCCCCCTCTCCCGGGGCGGGGAAGAGCCGGGCGGCCAATCGGCGCCGCGGCGCTTGCGCAGTGCTCGGGTGTCGGTGGCGCGCGGGACGTACGGAAAAGCGTCCGGGCGCGGAAGGGGAGCGGCGCCCCCGCCAGCGCGCAGGTACCCCGCCGGCCTCCCTACCCCGGCCCCGGCCCCGGCCCCGGCCCCGGCCCCGCTCCCGCTCCCCGTCCGTCCCTGGCCCGCGGTCTAGCGGGCCGACGCATCCCCTGGCCCGGCCCGGCAGCGCCTCCGGGGAGAGGGGAGCGGCGCTGGGCCGCAGGCGTTACGGGGTCGCGGTCGTGGCAGATCCCCGGCGGGTGTGCTGCGCGGTGGCCGCTGCCCGGCGCCCGGGTGCTGCCCCCCGCGGCTCTGTCGCCGGTTTGCGGCTCCGGCCGGCGGGTTGCGACCGCCTGGGAAGTCGTTCCCAGCACGGCTGGCGGAGAAGGTTGCGGTGCTTAAAGTCAGTGGTTGGTTCCGCTGGATCAGGGATGTGATAGACAAGTGCAGAACTGACGGGAGTTGCGACCGTGGAGACCTGCTCTTTTTGTACTTTTTTTCCCCAGTGTTTTCTATCGTGTGGGGCGATTTTGTTACCTTAAATTCAACAGACTTCCCTTAGAAACTTCTTCTGGTCTAGGGCATTCCCTTTAGCTGCTTGTCTCTGCCTTTCCAGTCGTGCTAACACACGTAGGGTCCTGCTGTAAACTGAGGCACCAAAGTCATCCTTTCGCTTAAGAGTTGCCGCTGCTTCTGCTGCACAGCCGACTGCACCGCAAGAATGTGAATGAATGGGGGAAAGTGGGATAGAAACTTCTCTTTTATTCCCTTGACCTAATTTTTCAGTCAAGTCTCTGTATTGCCAACCTCAAGCCATGGTGTAAACAGGTTTCTGCAAGAACAGTATCAAAAACTGCCAGCAATGAAACTGAAAACTTAGTTTAGAGTTAATAGTTTTAATTATATTGTTTGCATGTTATTGTAGAACTGTGGGGCACCTGTTGGCTCGTTCAACTCTTTCAGCACGTTGTATAAAATATTAATTCACTAGTGTTGAGTATACAGTGAACTTCTTTTGGACATGATCTTCCTTCTTCTTTTGCTTTTGCTTCTCTTTTTTCAGGTTCCTGGGAAGTCAGACTTTTTTAATGGAAACTTCCAACTTCAGCTATGTCAGAATCATTTTCTGAGCTTTAAAACTTTAGCATTTCAGGGTTCTAAAATTATCATGTGGGCTGTATTTACTGCTTCTTAGAAGGAACTTCAGTTGTAATATTGCCTTAAAGTCATGGACAACTGCGAGCCTATAATGCATGATGTATTTTCATAGCATAGCTACTCTGGTCACAAAATGAAGTGTTGCTGAAAGTAGCTTGCCCATGCCTTATAATGCTTTTCTGCCTCTTATTTTACCCTCGTGCTAGTCTAACCCCATGACTAGTCAATTTAGAGAGCTAAACCAGAAGAAATTGAACCTATTTTGTTTTTCTTAGGGTTAGCTTTTCACTGATGTGATTCCCTGAACAGGTTGTGATGGAGGAAGATGAAGTTGCACAAAGCAGCAGAATTGTGTGGCAGGCCGTGAGACCATGGCGGCCTTTCTTGGTGGTATATCTCTGGTTGTTAATTTAATGTTATAGTTAGTCAGATCTGTGTCCTCACTTGAGCTGAAGGATTATGGAGAGTTGTAACAATGAGAAAATTATTTGAAGAAACACTGTGAGTGTTTTTTAATTTATCTATCTATTTTCTGGATCAGGTGGAAACAATGGACGATGACATGGCTTCCTCCACACCCCCGTTTCTCACTGAAAGCTTGGAGCTGGCAATGGAAGTGGAGAATGAGAACTCAAAGCCGCCTTGTTTTTCTTGTGCTTTTGACAATCAAAATGGAGGGAGAAGCTTCTCTGTAGAGTCTTATTTAGCAAGTGGGTCTCTTAAGAGGTATGAAGTTTTTTTGAGTTACAAATGTAATAGCCTTCTAAGACGTTCTTCCCACTGCTGTTTGATGCCTCTAAATGCTGACAGGGTTTCCAAATCAGTTTGTTCTTCAGCTGTTACGATCCTGAGATCAACTTGGTGGTATACTAAAGCAGGAAGGGCAATTGTGTTGATACACTGCTTTGAACAGTGTTGTAGGACCAGTTCCTAGCTTTGTGAACATACTTTAAGATATTGTAAAGGACCTGTTACAGGCCTGTTAGGACACTTCAAAACTGGCCTGTTGGGCAGCAGCGTCTGAGACCCCTTAAATTTCTGAGGAGGCTGCAGCGCTGCTTTTTCCAGTCATATGCTCTATTCGATGCTGGCTCTTTCTCTCTTTTCCCTGCAATAGAAACAAACCTGCTCTGCCCAGCTTCCCTAGATCGCTGGGACTGTCCTTTGTAGCTTTAAGACCATCTTTCTCAAAGCTCTACCTTTGCATGCATTCTGGATTTAAGGTTCAGAAGTCACATGCATAACAAGTAAGTATTTTCCATGAGATTCTAAAATGTTACTTTGGTTTAGTTAATATCTTCTTTACTGCCTGTGATCCAGCTTAGTTTTCTGTGCCATTTGCTGATCCTGCAGGGGTTGTCTTCTTTTTCCTACAAAAGCATAATCTGTCTGTCTTTCCTGGTACTTTCTTTATACCTTTGAACTGGAATACTTACTTACCATGGGTTTCTCCTACCAAGCCTCATATTTTGTGTTGTTACTTTGAGATTTTTTTAACCTTCATTTCCACAGCCTTTTCTGTAAAGCTTTAAAGGGTGTTCCGCTGTACCTCCCCCATTCCCTACCTTATTTATCATTTTTTTTATTGTTGGATCAGAGCGCATTCATTCAAGTTGATGTCAAGTAGAGGATTGAGAGAGCCTGTGTCTGCATGAACATATCAGTAGTGGATTCCAAACTGACAAAGAAGCATTTCATGACAGAAACAATTTCATGTGAAAACTCACTCTGAAGCTTGTATGTAGACAGGTTTCCCAGATCACTACAGTCATGATAATGCTGTTCTCTCGTTTATTCACCTTGTCTACTTGGATTTTAAATTCTTGGAAAAGCCTGCATGTGAGGGACTCCTCTGTCTTCATTATCTAGATCAGGAGTAACTGGATTTAATTGCTAAAGGCTTCCAAACAGACCAATGTTTAGGCAGTTACCAAGTGAACTACAGGTGTTGTGGGAGATTGAGCTGCTTATTGAGCAGATGCTGTTTTTGCCTCTGAGAACTGAATTGGTAATAGTGCATAGTTCAAGAAGAATATGAATTTGGTGTGTAATATAATGAAAACTAAGTGCTTGCCCAATGCATTTTTTTGTTTTTTAAAAATAGAAATGTTTCTTGCATCTTAGTGAATTCAGCTTGATCTATGCTGAAGTATTTCATGAAAGTCAGTGGGAAAACTCTGAAATAATTTGTTTTGATGTCTTTGTTGTTGTTATTATTATACAGCTTGCTGTGATTTTTTTGAAAGCACATTAGTGAAATATTTTTATATTTGCAAAATTAGTAATGGTTTAACAATCTATACAGATGTCTGATTTTCTCTACTTTGAGTAAAATGGTAATTCTGATTTTTTTTTTTTTCCTTTAGCGAGAACAAAGGGTAGTCATGGCCTAGTGTTAATTTAACTTATAATGAAGTCACTTTTTGTGACCCTCATCAGTTCACCTACCTAAAAGTGTGCTTTTATTACTGTGCTTTTATCAATGTGTTCTATATAAATATTAAATGTATATAAAGGAGCAAATGTATGTTCAAGCATTAGTTATGTACAATGTAGCGTACATTGAGACAGATTCCAAACGTACACTTACAGTGGAGCATGTTATCTAACGTAGCAGCCCCTTCTGTTAAGGACAGTCTGTATGTTATGTCTCAGCCCCTTTGTAAGGATGAAGATGCTTCAAGGTGGTAGCTTGTTAATTTTTATGTTTCTAAAATATAATGTGCCCTGTGACTATATCATGTTTTTATGCTCTTGAAGCTAGGAGTTGTCATATTTTATGTACTATATATTATATTGCTATAAAAGGTATAACAGTCTGTCTTTTGAGAGTACTGCTACTCCTTCCTATCTATAGTATACCTGCTGCTGATATATTGATAAAATATCAGTGATACATAAGCCAGCTGTAGATATTCTATTCTATAGGTTTATTACTGGGGAATGTATGAATATTGTTGGCTGTATTTTACAGGGTTTTGCTGAGACTAGATCCTTCTCCAAATGACTATGAAGAAGATGTAGTGGAAATGTTTGGCTTCCAGTGGGTTACTGAAACGGCATTAGTTGAATCTTGTGGTCTTCTCTTTGGATTACTTAGGTATGATAATGGTAGTGTATTTTATAATTAATCCACTTCTGTAATTATACCCACCTTAAGGATGTAACAGACTTTTCAACTTTTTGATAGTAAAATCATAAAAGACTGTGGGCCATGCAATGCATCCAAAAAGATTATGCTGTCTAACCCTCCGGTGAGTGATGGATAAGACACAAACGGAGTTACGGGAAGAAGTAAATTTTGTGTCACAGATTTTTGGTATTATGTGACTTATTATTAAGTTTCTAAGCAGTGTGGTGCATATCTAAGCCATCACCAGATAAAAATTGATAAGTATAGTTATTGCAACAGTGTTGTGATTAATTTAGAAGGGTCTAGCTTCAGAATATATGAATCAACTATGTAAGATTTCCTTGAATGAGATTGTGCTACCCATATAATTGTATTGTGTCTGGCTGAGATGGAGTTAATTTTCCCCATAACAGCTCTCATAGTGCTGTGCTTTGTATTGGTAGCTAGAAAGGTGTTGATAACACACTAGAGTTTTGGCTATTGCTGAGCAGCGCTTGCACAGCATCAAGGCTGTCTCTCCAAAATTCACCCCTCACCAGGAGGCTGGGGGTGAGCACGATCTTGGGAGGGGACATAGCCAGGACAGCTGACCCAAACTGACCAAAGGGATATTCTGTACCATATGACGTCTGCTCAGCAATAAAAGGTAAGAGAAAGGAGGAGGAGGGGGGGCATTTGTATTATGACATTTGTCTTCTGGAGCAACCGCTATGCGTACTGAAGCCCTGCTTCCCAGGAAGTGCCTGCACATCACCTGCTGATGGGAAGTAGAGAATAAATCTTTTGTTTTCCTTTAATTCTGCATGTGGCCTTGGCTTTTGCTTTATTAAACTGCCTTTATCTTGACCCACAAGGTTTTTTTCCATCTTATTTTCTCCCCCCGACTCCTCCCCTCCCGTCCTGCTGAGGAGGGGAGTGATAGAGTGGCTTGGTGGGCACCTGGTATCCAGCCAAGGTCAACCCACCACAATAATTAAAGTTTTCTTTTGAAGATTTTAGGTCCTTTTTTTGTGCATAAAGAAAAATGGAAGTTAAAAATCAAATACTCTAAATGCTGGATGCAGCACTTTCTTCAATTGTTTGGATTAGGATAGCTTCCGCAATCTCTTCAGATACAGTTACTCAGTGTTTGACTAATTCAATGTAGATGTTTAATCTGGTCAATGCAAATACACAGATCACCGATAATCCTCTTTGCTACTGATAATCCTCAGGATGTACAGCACATACAGAGAGTGGATGGGAGAGGAGCTTTTGTATGATTCCACAAATATATGTGATATATTCCATCATTCCTTTGATTGTAGTGGATTCTTCCATCCCTTTAGCGTATGGCCAAGGGCATGATGTGAAACATCATTAATAGGGTCTGGCTTACTGAAACACGATGGCATAGATGACAGGAGGTATATTAAACCCAGTATTATTTAGCTTTGCTTGTTTGATGCAAGCTTTGACTTCACTGTGATTTTTAAAAAAAAAAACAAAAAACAAAAAACTGATAATGAAGGAGATAGGAGGATAACTTAGTTAAAAGAAACACTGTATCCCTTTCAGCATTTAGTCTGATCTGTTTATTAAAGTAAAATCACTGGGCAGTGACACAGCGATGTAGTTGATCTCTTGAATGAAACCATTTTTTTTCTGTAATATAAACCGCTCTGTAATTGTAATAGAGATGAACACAAGGCATGATATATTTTATTGTGTTTTTTAAGTTACTCAAACTATACATGTTTTGAAACCTTCTGAACTGATAGGAATAATGGATTTCGGCTAGCTCTTGGCTATGAGAGTTTGGTTGCTAAGCCATCTGTTCGTGTGGCAAGTCCTTCCGCAAAGATGTTGTCTCTTTCAGTTCATTTGTTCAGTCATAAAATGGAATGCTTTCATTTATAGACCAGTTGACAACTGGAAGTAGGAAAACTTCTTTTTCTGTTATAGAAATCATACGTGTTAAGTACAAGTTGTAATGATTCTTGAGGACAAAGTGCCTGTAAATAGTTCAATTTAAAAACTGCAGCTAATATTTATGTTTAAATGCATGCTTACAGAAACCCAGTATTTTTTAATGTGTCTGTAAATATTAAAGATTGTTATTTAATATTTTTAAATATTGTAATAAATAATAATATTATACAGCAGAACTGTGAGTTAAAAACACTAGTTGCACAGTAAAAAGAATTCTTACCTGTGTTGTTTTTATATGATTGACGATGTATGAGTCAAAGTGAGTAAGAGCTATGGAACTATTTAAGTGGGTCTATTAAGACAATATATCTTTGATTAATAAACAGAAGTACTAGTTTAACTGTCAGAATATTTATTTGTAAATCAAATGGTTTAATGATTAACAACCATGTGGGTCAATCATTGAGTTACAAATGCAAATTGAAATTAAAATTACTTATTTAACTGATCATATCTTTGTCATGCTTCTCATGCCCAGTCTGTACTTTTATTTTATCAGCCTGCTGTATTCTGTCTTTTGTATATTCAGTGGAGAGTCTTTTTTTTTTTTTTTTTTTTTTTTTCCTCTCCTGTGTGGCTCCTTTCTAACACACTCTCTCTCTAACCTTCAGCCTTAACAGCCCTCTTTCATAAAGTCCTCCTGCTTCGGACTTCCTTCCTTTCTACATGGTTGAAATACTTGAAAAATTCTTGCAGAAATTCAGCTTTGATTTCAAAACAAAACAAACAAACAAACCCCACAACCCACCTAAATGGCTGAAGGTAACCTTGGGTAGCTGACATGATTTTATCCAAGGAAGGAAGAGCTAAGGGAGATCATTTTAATGTGTGCCTGCCCTTTAGTAGGCAGGTTACAACCTGGGTTTTGGATCCTTGTGGGCACTTCCTAGTTCTCAATTTTTTTTTTTTTTTTGTAAGAGTGTTTGATCTGAATTGGATCCAAGTATCCTGTTTTTGAATCCTTCAGTAGTTGCTGCTTTGACTGTATAAGAAATGAGGCAGAGAGCTCCTTCCTCAATTTATGCAGCATTTTCCTTCAAAAGTCTGTCTTGCACAGTTGCACTCTTCATGTATTCAGTTTAGTACCACGTTATCTCTGTGGAGACTATACTTGAAGACCGCTTGAAGATAACAGTTGTTGCAGAATATGGCTGAGTACTTACCTATGTTACAGTTTTATTTTATTTAATTTTCATTTGCAGTGGCAGTTAGCAGCCTCTTTAAAAATGCTCTCTCTCCCCTCCAAAACTGAACTGAGTTTTAACTTTTCTAGAGACACTTTCTCCTTTTACTTTATCTTTGTTGCTGTTCATCTTCTGTGCTCAAGTTGAGCAGCAGACCAACCTAAGGAGAAAGTGGGAAAAGCTGCTGGCAAAATTTACTAGTGCTCATTCACAAGTGAATTAATTTAGTGTATACAGAGTGCATGCCATGAGGACTAACTTTCCTCAGGTTATTCCTCTGAGGAGGTTTATTCCGTGGTCAAATATGAAGTTGAGTTATGCTTATGGAAAGATCACTTACAGGGAATGGCTTTTGGGGTTTTTGTGTGTGTGGTTGTTTTTTTCCTCCCATGATATTTAGCTAATTTTGTATTTGTTGTTACTGTGTTTAATGTTTTAAAAACAAGCAAAAATTCTCTCCATTGTCATCCCTTCACACTTGGATATGTCCGTTGCCTTCCACTAATACTCTTCCCTAAGTGACATTTCTGTAAGCTTTTTCAGAAACACAAAGCAAAGAACACCTCTCCCCTCTCTGTTCTGTTTAAACCTTACTAAAATGTAGTTAAACAACTTTTACCTATGTAAATACCATAAACCTTTGTATTCCTTTAATTAGGCAACAGATGTACAGACTGGAAAACCTAGTACAAATGAGTTCATCTGATTTTGGTAAGTTTAACACGTTTAACTTGACATTGGGATAGGTATCTCATTACAGAAGTATGTTATCACAGATCACACTTGTGCTTTGACTCTTGACCAAGGGCTCATGGAGTGTGCCACAGAACAGCATATAACCAGCATAAACCTGCAGTAAGAGTACAAATATAGGTAACCAAATGATATAAAGTAGTGTGAAAATAGATAGTGGAAATGGTGTGAGTCAGTTTGGAACCAGATCTGCCTGTGTAGTAGGTGCACTGGGCAATCCTGACCTTACTGACCTTAGTGGGGAATTTCGCATTAATTTGACTTGAGCTAAGATGTCACCCCTAAGGTAGAATTTGGCAAAACTATTAACTCATTTAATTAAAACCAGAAAGTTGCATCAAAAATTCCAATAACTATTTTAGTTACAAAGGTAGTGGGTTGGGACTTTTTTCAGTGTTCTCTTGGCTTATGTTTAAACAAGTTAGTTATATTTGCTTAGTTTAGAGTTATTTACAAACTTAATTTATCTTTGCAGCAGGATCGATAAAATGGGATCTCTACAAAATGCTTTGTTTCAATTAAATACTAAGGCATGAGAAGCGGTATGTTTCTGAAGGATTATTGCAGCCTTGGGCTTATTGCAAGTTTGAAGGCTGAATTACTTACCAAGTTGAGAAGTTCAGTAATTACTCAGAAATAAACTGTCTGTAGCATCTTCTCATTACAGATAAATTGTTAGTGTTCTAAGAGTAGAAGTGAATATTTTTACAAGTTGTTATTATTTTGGTTTGATATTGTCATGCTCTGCCATTTAAATCATTGGTATGTATTTATCATCAAGCTTCTTTCATATGCTTTTGTTAATTGTATCTTAGAAGTCAAATTTTGCTGACATTTAATACATAAGTGGAAATAGCCTTATTTTAAATTACCTTTGAAGTTTTACATGGTAGCTGGACACCAAGAAATTGTTCTGTAGTTTTTTTCCCTTAAATTTAAGCATCTGCTTGGTTCTCTTCTCTGTATCCTGTTCTTCCTCTTGTCAAATAAGCTAGAAAAATAAAAAACTGTTGACTTTTATGCTTTGCACCAGGCTTTCTTTGTGCCTCAGAGCAAGTCAGTGATACATCTGTGACTCAGTTCCCCCTTGATACAAGCAGGCTAGTAGTAGAGGAGTGTCATGAGGATTAAAATATTTAAAATGATCAGGCAGTGTGGTGGTAGGTATTAGTCATATCTTAGATAAATGCACTATTGCCACTGTTTAAAACCCGAGTTTAGAGTTTTAGCTTAGTAAATCTTGGTTGTGCCTATATGTTTATACAGATATCAATATCTTACATTTCATTTAATTTCCTATCAGTCTTAATGAGCTTTGGAGACTTGGTATTGAGAATTGTGTAATGTGGAAGCCATATAAAATCTTTTCTTGTACTCTGTGTTGGTTTGCCTGTTTTGAAAATGCCTGATCTATTCTTAACACTCTGCTGTTCCTGTTTTGTTCCACTTATTTCATTGATCAATGATTTATGGCAGTACGCAAAAGATTTTGTAGTGAAATACTGTAATATAAAATTTTTCTTAAACAGAACTTCTGAGAACTTAGGATAAAATATTTGTAATTGCTACAAAGCAGCAGTAATATCTATAAATAATTCCTTTAGAAGAGAGTGATTTGAGCCTCTAAACCTATGGTTCATTACCGTGGCAGATCCTATGGCTTCGTATGTGGTGGGAGTAGGCTGTACACTGGAATATTATGTCGCTTGTACCAGTAGATTTGCTTCACTCAGCGAGCGTTGTTGCTCAAAAGATGTTGAGACAGGCTTATATGCACAAAACTTTATTTGTGGGGTCCATAAGTTGAACTTCAAGGTTAGCTGGAGGGGATGGGGGAAACAAAGGAGAGAGAGAGTAAGAAAAGGAAAGGGAAGACTCCGCAGTGGCCAGCTGGGGAGAGGAGCAAAGGCGACTGCCTTTCCCTGGACATGCAGTCCGGTGCAGCAGGTGACAAAGAGTTTTTGCCACGTGTCTCCTCTAGTGCGATATGTTTTTATTGGGGCCTGCTCAAACTCCTCATTTGCTATTCCCATTTATGATGCTCTTAACAATGATTGGCACGTGCTTAATCAGGTTACAAGCGTCGCAGACTGACTGGTTGCTAAGCATTTGTATATATGTATTATTGGACAGTAGTTATTGGGTATTTAAATGACTGTATCTGCTTTGTTATGCACTAAGTTTCATCTTTCTCTAATACAAGCTGAAAGCTACAAGGCAAGGTGTGGGAATAAAAAAGGAGTGATTCTCACACCAGTGGCCATAGCTTCCAATGAATCTCTGCCGTAATGATGGTGTTTGAGCTTGCAGATGCAAGATAAGGAGAGTAACACCATGAGAACAACAGCTTCAGAGAGCAGAGGAAAGGAGACACATAGCCGCCACAACTGGCTGAAAGGATAGACCTGCAAGTGAAACGCAGGCTACAGGATTGTGAATGGGCGGCTCTTAGCATTACACATCTTAAGGCGCTGTGCAACAACGTGATGCTTCCTGGGAAGAGAAGTTACAAAGCATGTTTCCAAATAAGCCCACCTGCTTAAGTTCCCCCAAAGAAAAGGATGCTGAGAAATTGTTTCACACAGGTCTTTTCTGGAGGTGTCTTGGAAGCAGACAGGGAGCTGGGCAGTAGGGCTGACTGGCTTTTTTTTTCTAGTACTGATTGCCTGCCTCTGCCACCTTTCCTGAAGGACTGGATGCCTTCTTTTCCCTCTGTATATCTGGATATGCACCTGAGATGATAAAATAAAGAATGGATCTCTCTGGCAAGATGACACTTAGAAGTGGGTGTTTGCCACCAGCCACCTCCCAGGTTGCCCCCAGAAAAGAGGGTGGCTTTCCAGTGGTCTGGTGTAATTACTGTGGAGAATGTATATGTTACATGAGTCGCAGTGTGGGCACATCTGCTTTAAGCTATTGATTTCTTTTACTTCAGGTCAAGCTGCGAACTTGCACTCTGAAGCAGAGAGCATCAGGCATCAATGTATTGAGTTTCTGCATTATGTGAAAGTTTTCATCTTCAGGTGAGATTTGCACACAATTTACTAACTTATGTAGCTGCTGCTTATCCATTTTCTGATTGTGTGTCTGTGTATGTGTGTTCAGGTATCTGGAACCCCCTAAAGTGGAAAATGATGGAATGCTCCATCCATATGAAGAACTAGAAGCACAGTTACCATCAATGTTGGTGGAAGAGCTTCATGCTTTGACCATGCACATTGGTCACCTTTGTGAACTCCCTAGTAGTGTCCTCGCAGCATTTACTATTCAACAACAGGCAAAGGTTGATGTCTTTTACAATTTTACTTTTTTTTTGTGTGTGTAACAGTACATATTCAACTTGATAAATTTTAGTGAATAAGAATCTTTCTTCAGGTTGAAATTGAAGTTATGCTTTATATTTTGGATTTTTTTCCCTTTATTAACTAAGTGCCATCCCATACTTGGCAAACACAACTAGTGAGCTCTGGATTTTCTGTTATTGTTTTTGTTTATCTATTTGTTTTTGTGTTTTATAGCTTTTAGAATTCTCCTGCACTAGACAAATTATAATACCAATTACAGGTAGATAAGTAGACTTGAATTAGCATAGCATGTTTAAAAAATACCTCAGTGTTTATCCTTGCTAATGGTTAAAATTTCTGAGCTTCCCAGTAGGAGGGGCACTTTTTTAAGAATACATTCTGAAACCTGACTCAAAATAGGAAAAGATCATGCATATAAAGAAGAAAAGTGCAGGCATGGAAGTAGGCACTGCAACATTAAACACTAGCAAAGTATACACCATTAAGATTTGTGCATACATATAATAGCTAATGCTTTCATCTTTTAGAAACTAAAAAGGAATTTCAGTCTTAGGTTGTATAAACTAGTATCTGGAGAGGAACCATCCACTGAGAAAGCAGCATTTTGAATCTTTCTGTTTGTTTAGCTTGTTAGTGGGGCCACTGTTGAAATTACTGTTTCTTTCATCAGCTCAAGTAAACTTCAAGGAAGAGAATATTGAAGTTTTGGAATTACTTTAAGAGCAAACTTCGCTTCAGCAGTTTGTGTGCTACCTAATACTTTTCTGGAAAGAAAAGGATAACTAAGGGTCTTGTAATCTGTCAAGCTAGAATCAAGACATTGTGTTTAAATTGTAGTTTAGATCAGATTAAAGACTTCATGAACATGCTCTACAGACAGAATTAATTGTCAGGAAGGTTTTTTTGTTTGCTTTCTCCCCCCCCCCCCCCCCCCCCCCCCCCCCCCCCCCCCCCCCCCCCCCCGCCTTAACTGAATGGCATGTTTGTATGTTGCAGTATATTTGATCATAGATATCCATAATGTTCACCACAGGCAAAATGTATGCCCATCTTCACGTGTTTTAGTACAGCATCCAGAATTTGCTAAAGAAATGTTAAAAATAAATAAATGTGTGTATTTCTAATCACAGGTCTTTCCCCCATCATGGCATTTACTGCACCTCCACTTGGATATTCATTGGCTAGTATTGGAAATTCTTCATGTACTAGGTGAAAAAATGATGAGTAAGTATGCAGGTTTCTTTCTTGAACTTACTCTTGTACATATGACTTACCTAGATTTCTCATCTTAATTTGTCCAGAATCATTTACCACATTTGGTACTTTTTAAGCATAGCTATATTTAATTGGGTAAACTCAAATATAGTGAAAGCAGTGTTTTTCTGAATCTTCATGGAGCTCAAATTAAATGAAATAATATTAGGAATTTGTTCTATCAAAACTTGACCAAGGTTACGAGGTTTGTTCTCAACTGATGCTTACAATGTACAAAATATTTAGTAACAATACACTTTCTGTCATCGCAAATAAAAATGCATTTGCAGAGATCCAGAATGCATAACAGTGAATAGCAATTTGATGAAAATAATGTAGGAAAAGTGTCCAAGGATGGCCTAGAACAAAGAATCTCAGAACAGATAATTCACACTGTTAACCAGATGTGACACTAAGAGAATACAGGGCAAAGGAAGAAGCCTCAGTCAGAGGAGCTTCTAAAAGTACAGCAAGAAAAGGGCAAGACAATGGCACTCTTTTTTTTAAAAGCTTTTAAAAGGGCAAAAAGTAGATTGATAAGAGTAAGCTGTTGATAGAAGCTAGATAAAAAAGGTCATAGAATGCAACTGAAGAACCCAACTTCAAAGTAGTTCAGTTTGCTGAAAACGAATTGTTAAAACATGGAAGAGAACTTTATTTGCTTTGTGAGAATTATGTCTATTGTTCATGTCCATGCTAGGAAAATAAATCACAAAAATGTATTTTCTTCTATAATCATTGTGTCACTACGACCAAACCTTCCCCCCTGTTGTTATAAATTATCAATATAAGTTCCATATAGGAATTGCAACAGTTGGAGTAACACTGAGGTCTAGAAAGAATGCACTGTATGTTTAGCCTAGGTAACTGGTACTGAATCTGAACTCTTGGATTAGCTTTTGCCCGCTCTGAATGCTGTCACAACACAGCCTTATTCAGATTAATGCATCTTCACTGTTTCTGCATGTCTGTGTTACTGGAGAATGTGTGGGTTGGCTGTTTATTCTGTAATTCTAAGTTTCTTTTATGATTTACTGTGAGATAACCTGTTTTCCTTTTTTGGGGCCTTTTGGAGAAAGGATGGAAAAACTGTTGGAGGCAACTTATTGTCCAGAATTCTGTATTTGTTTCTAGATAAAGTTCTGAGTAATAATGCAGTAATCCGTTTTCGTAAGAGAATGCTTGTGGCTTTTTAACAGAATTTATTAGTCAAGACAGTAGTATCTCTGCATATGTTATCTTCTCTTTTATTCTTATGTGTCTTGTAGAATTTCTTAGGTTCTCATCTCGTTCTGTAAAGTATGCTGAGTGGAAACTTCACACTGCTTGGACCAATGGCAGGATAGTGGGTTCAGGGATTCATCCTGCATTTCCAAGAGTAAAATACAGACTGCTTCTCCATATCTTACGTTCCACTGATGGCAAGGGAGTTGTACTGTTGGAAAGCTTGTGGGATAAGATCTTAGAGCCTCTTAACTTTATCATTTTATCTGTGTTAATGTCTACAAATGCTCAAGTTGGAATATGATTATGCCAGCTTTTTACATCAACACATCCAAAGGAAAGTGTTAGACCTCTCCAGAATTGTTTGTCATCAGCTTGCATATCTGCAAAACATGTCATGATTTCAGAACATGCGCACTGGCATGTGACAAAGAGGAACTTGCAGATAAATAAATCTTTATTCCACTGCAAAAACTGTGCCAATAAAAGGCTGCAAAGTGCCAAACTATTTTGCTGTCAACCAGAATAATACCAGGCTTCAGTGTAATACCTTGAACTTAGAATGCATGAACTTTCCCAAGTGAGTTTGTAAATTAAAATTACATACAGCTCAACAAACCAATTCTAAAATATATAGAATAGAAAAAAATGTCCTGTCTTTCTTGTATTGCTACAGCCAAACCCAGGATTAAATAGGTCTAATTTTCTTTTGTGTTTTAGGACAAGTTGTATATGCTAACCATTTCATAAACCTAACTGGAGAGAATTTAACCAGTATCAGTTTATTTGAAGCACACTGTGGAAATCTCGTATCTGATTTAATAAGCTTGTCCATCAACAAGTATATAAAGGTAACTTTTTTCTGTATATAGGACATGGGCAGTTAGATGCTTGTATTGGGAACCATGTGAATTAGATACTGCATCATTGCATAGATGACTTCTTACTGCTAAGTTTTAAATGTTATGTATGGCTTTGTATCTCCATGTTTTAAAGAGTGTTATTTGTTAGGAGCTCAAATTGTGTTATATTTATTCATGACCATCTGGCAGCTGAATGAGAGAGTAATATTGAAATGCACTGTGTACAGAGCAGAAGTGAGTGCCACATTTCCGAAGTTCAGTGTTCCAGGTTTAATGCCAAACATGGCACAGTCTAAAAGGTTTAGAGCTATAGGTGCAAAAAAAAAAATATTTCCAAACTCTCTCAACGAGAACAAAAAGAGAGTAACTGTAGTCCTGGCAGTAAACTAACTGGACACTTACAGAATGTCATATTACAGTTTATTGTTGCACTGCTCCTATTTCCTCAACCTCATCTTTCTGTTACAGTGCTTTTACGTTTGTCAAGGGAAAACTTGTCCTTCTCTTTTCTTTTCTTTTTTCTTTCCTTCTATAGCGGCAGTGTTTTTCTCGCTTGTTTTGAGCACTCCAAAGCTAGAAAGTCGTAATAGCTCCATATAGCAGCTTGTAAAAGAGCTGCGTAATCTTCTTTGACTGTGTCATTGTGAAACTTGCTTTAGATGGGCCTGTGTGATCCATGAGTGCGGGACTGAACTCTGAGAATAAGTAGCAGTGACCACTGTATAATTTATATTTTCCTAGTACAAAGACATGAAAAATGGAGTCCCCTTTCTTTCATATTACTGGTAGGGGGGGAATGGCTGTAGTAGCATTTGATAACTGTTCTTTTAAACTATCTTTCTGTAGAGAACTCTGTTGCCTTTTAAAATCAGTTTTCATCTATGAAATTATCAGATAATACTGCAACCTCCTCTCTCGTCAAAAGGCAAATAGATGAGAGTAATTTTTTTAAAGGAAGGTTCAAGTAGTATCTGATGACCATTGTGCTTGATGGTAGGCTTTGAAATGTCAGATGTTAACATAACAGATTCATCCTACTTCCACAGAGCCTTCTTACAAAGAGAGAAGATTGTTTTGCCACCGCTTTTTCTTCAGCTCTCCCTAGGCTTGGGCCACAGAGCTTGAACTAGTTCTGTTTTTGAGATTCATTTCTTAAGTGGAGCTTGGACTTGAGCTGGATCTTCAGCTGGTGCCTCCTCTAGTATGCATTCATTGCTATAATCCAGTAATGGAAATAATGTCCCTCCAAATTGTTGAAAACACAACTGATAACCCGTAATAGATGACACTGTCAGCTCATCACTAAAACACGTCATTGAGCTTTTGGCTGAGAATATTCAGAAGTGCAGATCTTAACATTTGTGAGTGTCCTTGGAAAGAGGGACATAAACTCTAATCCTCCACACTCATATTTGCAGATCTGTTTCTTGGGCAACTCTGGTATCAAGAGTGATCCACACTTGACTTGGATCATCTACTAAGTCCATTGTACTCTGAGATACATTTGGCAGAGAAATATATATCCTTGGATATCTTCTTCCTATTTTCAGCAGCACATCTCTGTCACCAGAGCTCTATTGCCCCAACAGTACCACAGTTTGAGGTTATAGCCCTTTTTACCAAGATACTGAACTCAGGATCATGCAAGAGGAAATCCAGACTACCTCTGAAGAAAGCAGTGTCTCAGTTATCCTTAGTCTAACCAGTATCTGTATGGTGTCTTGCTTTGATACTACTAGCCAAACTCTATCCTGGACGGATACTACACATCTGCAGAAGAGATCCTGCTGTCTTGTAGAAGAGCACAGTAGTAGATGCAAGTAGCAGATGAAGAAACCTAGTTGCTGCAGCAACTGGTACTCCATGTAAAAGGCCTGAAACTCTCACTTGTAAGATAGTTTGCGTATCTAATACTTCCATAAAATCCTCCAGTGTTATAGTGTGTCTGTAATAAGTAGGCTGCTCCTTTGAGGGATCTGTTTCACTCTTTGTTGATGAGTCAGAACCAGAGTATTTTTGAGGCACTTCAGTTTTGGGAAGTTAGTAGTTAAGTAATGAATTTTTCAATAGATGCCGTGGTCACATGGATGTTTATTCTCAAGATAATATTTACAAGATTAATTCACGTTGTTGAGAGATTCCCGTAATGGATCTTTAACTAGAAGCGTGAGGAGGCATAGGCACATGAAAAACTCTGAACAGTACATGTGGAATATGAATAATAGATTTATTTTAAATATTTCAGTCTTGATCTCATGATGTTCTTAAATTGATTGTCAGGGTCCACCCTGGCAATTTCATAGGGTAAGCAGGGTTCTTTATAGAGAGAGAAAAACAAGTTATGTGTCACACTTATAAATACATACAGATTCATATTTATAATTAAGTGTTCAGTATGTAATCCTGATTTGGAGCTGTGTGAAAACAGTAGTTGTAAACGTATTACTCTAAAGGTGGATGATAAATAAAAAGTCTGTATACTTATAGAATATTATACAGATTTGAAACTTGATATACTTGTTCTTCTAAATGTGAGAGTGTGGTTTTTAGTCATTCATTCGCACTTCTGTAATGTCTCTTTCCCACAGGTACTGCTGTCACTGGCATTGTGTATTTTGATTTAGTTTTTAATTTACACCGTTAGGTTTCCAAGTTCAGAAATTATTTTAAGTACACGTGTGATTCAAGAATAGTTGTGCATGAATGGATAAGGAAGAGCATGAGGATATAAAAATTCAGGATTCATCTCATCAGACCTAGGTGTCTAGGAGTTAGTTGGCTAAACTAGTTACCTGATGTTCTTTTTATTGTCAGGGAAGGATAGCAACAGTTCTTTCTTCTGCAGTGAGTTAGATGAATTACTCTCTCTAGGTGCCCATTCCCCTCTATTTGCTGTAGAGGGTTGTAGGTTGATTATTCAAACTTCGACTACTCATTGTTTAGGGATAAATTGTGTATAAGCTGCTTTGTCTTGCCTCTTTTCTTTCTACATTTCTGCCATCGTGTCCTTGCTGAAGGTAGAATGTGCTGAAATATGCTATTTAAGCAAAGCTTTTCTCACTGTTTTTATCACCTCTGAATACAGTTCAGTGGATTCATAGGTCCTAAGACAGTAAAGTTTTGTCTATACTATGATTATTTCAAATACAGTGCTGGTAGGTCTTAAAAACATTAAAGTGTACAGAGAATTTTTATGTATTTAGCACTTCCTTTTGCTGTTTTGCTTATTTTGTTTCACAATTCAGGGAATGTAAAACTGAAAGATGAATCACAAGAAGACTACTTTGCATTTAAAATGCATCAGTCTGAGTGAATTTTGTTAAATATGGAATAGTAATCAAATAACGTACATGACTTGAAATATGCTGTTTTCTGCATATTAAAAGAATGCCTTGCAGTAAATTTACCGAAAAGCAGATTTTGTGAAATGTTGTGGGAACATTAACATCCTCATGCCAACAAAAACAGATTCTACTAGCGTTATGGCTAGTCATTAAGGATTTTTCAGTTAAAAATAACAACAATAATAGCTATTAAATCATTTGAAATCTTTTTCTTATCTTCCCAAGAACATCAAGAAAATCTAATCAATCATTTTATCTTTTCCTTACTGTCAGACAATGAATCAGTATTTATTGCAATTCCTTTTCATTTAGGCCTCAGAAACCCATTTTCATTTCATTAAATAATGTTTTAGTTTCTTCTGAGCCACTTTCAGAAATAGCACAACCTATAACTTATGTAGAATTAGGAAACAATCTTTGTTGTATGGGAGATCTATTTTGGATGTTAATGGAGTAATGCACTTTTCAATATGTAATTGTAGCTATATTATTTAACTGCAAAAAAACCCCAAACAACCAAAACCAGTGGAAATATTGGTATATAAAATGCAATTTCAAAAATAACACTTCTCTGAATAATTGTATTGCATATTCTCTTTCAGGTGAGACCTTCGGAGGCTCTTACTAGTCACCATTATCCCTGTATCTGTATTAAGGAATTATGGATTCTACTTTTTCAGCTGCTGGACCACAGAAGTAAAGGGTCTCACACAGAGGTAATAGAAGAATGCTGTTACATATGCATGCATGTTACATATGCAATACAGTTGCCAAGTGTTCCCAGATTGCCATGAATGCACTAGTTCACATATCTGATGATAGAACTGAACTTCATATTTGCTTTAGGAGGACTGCATGCTAGCTGTGATGCTTTAGGCCGGCGTCTTGAATGTGCATTTAGTGCTGACTCTAGGTTTGCAAGGTACTGTTTGGTTATGACCTAGGGCACTGGTAAGGAGTGCTCCTTGTGCTAAGGAAAGCAAAGCAAAGGAACAGACTGTGAAAGTTGTATGGTAGAACAAAAGAAAAGAAACCATCTTTACCCATTTTCTTTTTTTAAAAATTTTTATTATTATTTGCCATTTATGTGTTATATCATGCAATGATTCATTTGCAGGTATTAGAAACATGAATCCAGTCAGACCAATGATCCATCTAGCCCGTATTTCTGTCTTTGATACTCATACCTTAACTACCTATACAAGAACAACCCTGTTTTTTTGTTTTTGAATCTTGTAGTTGCTGACTTCTTTTGATGCCCCCTTATACTTTAATTGGAAGAGCCAATCACTACCTATTCTGCTTCCTTATACCAATAGGACTTTATATGCCTCTTCAGGTTTTTTTTTCTGATATCTCCTACCTTCTGCCTTTTCTAGGCTGAAGAGTCTTGCTGTATTCAGTCATTCTTTTTACAGGTGCCATTCTCTGCCAGTGGTCACCTTTGTCACTCTTCTCTGAACCTTTTCCATACTGCTACATCCTGTTTCGAATGGCAGAGTACCACGACTGCATGCAGTATTTAAAGTATGGGTTAGGTGGCCATATGATTTTATACACTGTATAACGATGTTTTCTATTTAGTTCTTTTCCTTTGCTAATATTGTCTAGTGTTTTGATTTTTCTTTCTTGACTGCTGGTTAGAATTGAACTGATGTTTCTCTGAATGAATATTAAGAAGTGTCAAAATCCTTTGAAAGTTTTCTGAAATAATCTTTATAAAAAACAAAGCTGCCATCTGCGTGATGAGTACTGTTCACTTAGTATGGAATGAAGTACTTCATAGTAGAGTGTTTGTACTGATAGCTATTTGCTCGTTAGTGACAACAGATGTAAAGGTGGACAACACCAGCGAAATGTCATTAGTGTTAAATGTTTGCACTAGCACCAGCACTTTTAAGCATAAGTCAGGATCAGGACCCAGCTAAGGTGGGTGAAATACAGGTGCAAAGAAGTCCCAGAGACTTTCTATATAATTAGGGAAGATAGACACAGGCTGTAAGAAGTAATATTGTGGTATAGACAGGGATCTGAGCCAAAGAGAATTAATCAGTTTGTCAGTCCTGGAACAGACTTGGAACAAAACAGGGAATTTGAACCTCAGTTTGCTGTCTTTCAGACTGATTCTCTACCATCTACTATTATACCTCTTGGTTAGGTTAGTCTGGCACTAAAAGTTTTTCAAAAATGTTATAAAAAGTCTTCATTAAAGAACTCTAATCTCTCTCTTATGTGAGTGTTAGTGCACCATCCCATCTGCACATTGTCGTTCCATCAGCTTGTAATTTTGCCTGTGAAGTATCACACCATGTTCTTCCTTGTGACCAAAGCTTCTCCTTTCACATTGCTTTCTACTGGCATTTGAGAGAGGACATTCTAAAGTAGCTCCAGGTTTGCTCTGGTAATACTGAACATCGGTTTTTGTTATTTTCTTTAAATGATTGTCGTCTTGCTTGTTCTCTGTAAAAGCAAATTAATCAATAGGACAGTATTGTAGAGAACATTGTTAACATAGGCTTTGTTATTCAACACAGTTCCAATTTGCTTTTGCATTTTCTACAGTGTTTCTGGAGCTTGGTGAACAAAACTCTAAAGAATATCTTTGAAAGGCCAAGTAGTTCTGAAACAATGTCTGGTTTTGAAACAATTCAGTGTAAAGACCCATTGAGTTTTAGCTGGTGGATTATTACTCATCTGGCATCACTCTACCAGTTTGACCGTAATGGAAATCTAGATGAAAAGGTGGGTATGCTTTTTTCTAAATACCTAAAAGTTACTATAATTTATTTAGGTCTCTAACTTTGCTTGGTTGTTTTTGTTGACAGAAAACAATTCATGTTGTAATACAGGAATCTTCCCACTCCTTAAAAAAAGGTCCTTTAAGGTTGGTGGTGTTAAGGTGTGCTTTGTACAAGTCAGTAAACATTCCAGGAGCCCCTGATGTATTCATGTTATACACCAGATATTCAGTAGATTACTGTGTTAAGGAAACTTGAAATATCCCAACTAGTCAGTAGCACATATACTTAATGATGTAGCATATGTTTTAAGACTGTCTGTCTGCAGCATAAATCTTTCACTGAGTGTGTTGTTTTAGGAACTGAACACATTAGATTGTACCGTATGAAGTGTAAACCTCAAACATTGACTGTGTAATTGTTAATGCCATTTTTTTAAAAAAAGTGGTAGCTCTGCTCTGGATAAATTCCAGTCTCTGTAACTGCATTCCCTTTGCATCACAGCAATGGCATGATGAGGTGCATATATATTTGTGCATACAGCTTAATTTTCTGTGTTGGTATGGTACCGATAGACACTATCTAATAACTGTTGAATTCAAGCTTCAGTTTAGGAAGTTGTGGCAGTTAAGTTACCAGACGTTTGCTTTTAGAAGATGGCCTTAGCTTTTCCTACTGGCTAGAGCAGGCTAGACCCCAATTAATCAGATTCTTGTCCGTGAATCTCATTGTGAGGGACTTGACATTATCATGCATTCTGTAAGGGGTCTAGATGAGACCTGTACCTGCCATTCCTATGCCTGTAAGATGTATGTAGGGCCATACTTTGTACTGATGCATCAAATTCTTTCATGGACCTCACTGCAGTTTTCTGCAGTTCTGGGGTCATCTAAACCCTGACCCTTCTTTCAGTGTCTTACTCTGAGATTCATCTTGCCTAGTTACAAGTTTCTAATCATTAGTAGAAAAGCAAATAAGCACTTTCTGAGGCGATTAATCCATTTTGAGAGATATGAAAGCTGCCAATTTTTCTTAATTGACTATAGCAGTAGCTGACTAGAGGCCAAAGAGAGAGCTGAAGACCCAGAAATCAAGATTTCTGCAGGTTTTTTTTGTCTGACTGTTTTTGGCACTAGGGAGAAACAGGTCATGCCATCTTCTGTCATCTCTCCTCCTGTTCTTTTATCTTTTCCCTCATTGTACTTGTGTGTGTTTGGGGTTTGGAGGGTTTTTTTGGTTTGTGTGTTTTTTGTGGGTGTTTTTTTTTTTTTTTTTTACATTTCAGCTTGATTGCTTATATCCTCTAGTTTGCCAAACATCAGCTATATATGGCTTCTTCCAAATTGGGCTTAATTGCCCTTTCTTGTGAAGTGTCTTTTATTATTTGTAATTTAATAGTGTGTATTAAAACTGGAAAGGTCATTTTTCTGTTAAAATTTTTACCAAGATCCTGGCTTAGGATGAAAAGTTAAAACCTTGAAACATGTTTATGAGCTGCAGATCTGTAAAGAGGGAGAGTCTGATCACATAGAATCGTAGAATAATTTGGGTTGGAAGGGACCTTTAAAGGTCATCTAGTCCAACCCCCCTGCAATGAGCAGGGACATCCTTAACTAGATCAGGTTGCCCAGAGCCCCATCCAGCCTGACCTTGAATGTTTCCAGGGATGGGGCATCTACCACCTCTCTGGGCAACCTGTTCCAGTGCTTCACCACCCTCATTGTGAAAAACTTCTTCCTTATGTCTAGCCTGTATCTCCCCTCCTTTAGTTTAAAACCATTACCCCTTGTCCTATCACAGCAGGCCCTGCTAAAAAGTTTGTCCCCATCTTTCCTAGAAGCCCCCTTTAAGTATTGAAAGGCTGCAATAAGGTCTTCCTGGAGCCTTCTCTTCTCCAGGCTGAACAAGCCCATCTCTCTCAGCCTGACTTCATAGGAGAGGTGCTCCAGCCCTCTGATCATTTTTGTGGCCCTCCTCTGGACCCGCTCCAACAGGTCCATGTCCTTCTTGTGTTGTGGGCCCCAGAGCTGAACTCAGGACTCCAGGTGGGGTCTCACCAGAGCGGAGGAGAGGGGCAGAATCACCTCCCTGGACCTGCTGGCTACGCTTCTTTTGATGCAGCCCAGGATACAGTTGGCCTTCTGGGCTGCGAGCGCACATTGTCAGCTCATGTCCAGCTTTTTATCCACCAGTACCCCCAAGTCCTTCTCGGCAGGGCTGCTCTCGATCCCTTCATCCCCCAGCCTGTATTGATACCGGGGGTTGCTCCGACCCAGGTGCAGGACCTTGCCTTTGTCCCTGTTGAACCTCATGAGGTTTGCCCGGGCCCACCTCTCAAGCTTGTCTGGGTTCCTCTGGATGGCATCCCATCCCTCAGGTGTGTCCACCGCACCACTCAGCTTGGTGTCGTCCACAAACTTGCTGAGGGTGCACTCGATCCCACTGTCAGATCATTAGCTGATCAATTTGTTTTGATAACTTAAAAAACCTTCCCCCCCCTTCATCTTTAGATCTTTAAAAGCATTAGTATGTAAACAGAGAAGGAATGAAAAATGTTGAAATGTTGAACCTCTGTGAATGCTTTTAATCCTAAGTAAAATTAGGCTTTCTAATAAAAGTAAGACTCACTGTCATTGATTTTTATCGTGCAAATTCCCTGATTTGTCAGGGAAAAAAAAAAAAGATAGGGAAAGTGTGGTAACCCAGTGCTTGAATACTTAGTTGAAAATCTCATGACCGTTTCTGGTGACTAGAGAACTCGATGAATGTGGGATGCTTCTGCTGCTTGCGGGTTGACAGATCCTTTAGGGTCACGTGGCGGGCTGCTCGTTATCAATTGGTTCAGTCTTTTCTAATAATACCGTGGCAAAATGAAGCAACTTCTTACACATTCATAGAGTGCAAAATTGCAGACCACATCTGATTGTTATACTGAAGGTTGTCTCAAGCTTCCCTTGCTTTTGCCCCATTACTACGGTAGTGGGGGAGGACCACAGTCCATATTGTATTTCAGAGGGACATTGGGAAGATAGAATTACTACACTCCCTGCTTATTAGAGGAAATTAGATGGAGAGAAAAGGTTATTCCCAGGTCGAATACAGAAACCAGTGTGAAGCAGACATTTATCCTGGGTTTCTTATATTTTATGCCCTAATCAAAATGCAGTGATACTGTTTACTTTGATCATTGGATTTTTTTCCTGTCTCTCATACTGATACATACTATGTATTTAGCCTTGTGAGATTATTTTTTGCCCCAGGCACTATATTATTTAAATAAGCTAAATAGACGTAGAATGGAAAAAAGGATTCCTGTTGTTCTTATTTTAAAGTCGGAATCTAAGACGCAGTGACAGGAAGTGACTTGCTCAAGATTAAATAATATTTTATCCTTAGAGCCCACCTGGGAGAAGAGAATTTCCAAGTCTCGATTTGTAAATCATGAGACCATCCTGTGCATGCTCCTCTTGATGTTTCTAGTAGTCTATGTTCAAACTGTTAACTGTGCTTCTCATTTCTCTGAGTGTGGGGCTGTGAGTTTGTCCAGGGATCCCTGTTCTCTTAAGTGCCATGGGTGCTTACAAAAAAAAAAAATCTACCAGTAACAACAGTGCCTTTTCACATACCACAAGAATGTAACCTGTCATAGATAGCTGATGGTAACCATTTCTTTAGGTTCCCCCCCCGCCCCTGAATTATAGCCTCAAACATTCTGTGAACACTAAAAGATAAAATAATCTGTGATATAAATTTGTGAAGTCAGTGGAATTACATCAGGGCTCAATGTAGCCCTGTTTTGTTGGTTAAACATCTGATGCGATAGCTTCATGACACATGCTTTCTTTTAATTAACTGTGATCAGAGGTGGGAGGGTGATGTGTCATAATGATGGTTATTCATGTGCTCTGTAGCAAAAATTGCCTCTAAGCCTATGTCATCTGTGGAAGATTTTCAATTTTTTAATGTGGTCTGCATGGCCTCGAGGTTATTATGAAAGCTTTTAAAATTCTAAATAGGTTTCAGACTTCCTTCTTTTTATTTTTTCCCCTTTAGCTCAAATAACGTAATTTCAAATATGCAATGATTCATATATATTGAATATATATTTTATACATGTGAAACCATTTTTTTAAACTAGAAAATTTTGGCCAGGTTTCCTAGAGACTCTGTTATGAGGGATGTACAGTACACGTCTCTTTCCATGACCCCACGTTCAGGTCCCACTTCACTCTTCTGAAAAGCAGGATTTGTACATTTAAAAACCAAATGGGACCCGATGAGAAAATCTGCTACTTCTGAACATTGCAGGGGTCAATTTCAATATACTGTGGGCTAGGGAAATATAGGCAGAATTACTTGGGGCTAAGAATTCTTGCCTTTGAATAGAATAATCTGAAATGACTACACGGCAAGATATGCAAACATGGACTTCCAGCTGAGAAGCCTAGTATGGCTCTTCCAGGTAGGCAGCTGTTAGTCTTTGCAAAAATTTCCCCCTGAGAACCCAGAGGGTCTCAGCTCAAGTTTTTGGTTTTAGCAGCACTTTTGTGCACTGTAAGGTCTCAAGGTTCTGTTGATTTTAGGACTTTTTGCAGGTGGAGGAAGGATGTTGTAAGCCAGCAGGTTTGGAGTAAGAGATGTAGATTCTACATATTCTCTGATGAGGATGGATTGTAAACAGTTGCCATGCCATATTGCCAGTGTAGCAGGGAATGCTGTTAGGATGTAAATTTAGTGGGATTTGAATGAAACAAGTCTGTTAAAAGATAGAGACAATTGAGGCTAAAAAAAAAAAAAGTGCAGCAGGTGGTTGGTGTCATTCTTTCCTGAGTTTGGGCTGAACCTGGGTGCACTCTTGTAAGCAGTTCCACTTGGTGTCAGGAGTTTGCCCTGGATTACTCCAGGATCTTGTAAGGTGGTCTATATACTGCAGCTGAGCTGGAACTTTGGCAAGAAACACCTTTTGTATGAATCATGTGTCCTTGGACTATGGGAGTGCTAAAAGCATGTTCTGAGCAGGCCGATCCAGACATTCGGAGGTCTCGTAGCCATTTAGCATGACTCTCTTATTATCAGAGATGAGTAGATATTCAACTGCTCAAAAGCCAGATTTAGCTTTACTTGGAGTCTGCAGTAGGACCATGCCAGTGTGTAGGTATTCACATAACATCAAGGTCTAAAATACAGCAGTCAAAATAAAAATTATAGGATAGTCAGAATCATAGAACAGTTTGGGTTGGAGGGGACCTTTAAAGGTCATGTAGTCCAACCCCAAATCTGACGTAAATACTAGCCAGAGCTGTCTGGGAATGCTGACTGTGCGCTTCTGGGGTTTTACTCATTATTGAAGTGCTGTGTTTACTCCTTGGCTACTTGTTGATGCAGTGGCCTCTCCTTCTAACAGGATGATACAAACTCTGGTTTCGTGATACAAAGGCTTTGGCATCAATAACAGCTTAAGAAGTCCCGCTTACCACCCGAGGCATGATATGCCCTCTGCTCTTCTGGCACAATTATTTGTGTCCCTAGTCTATGACCTAGGTCAGGCCCTCCTCCCTTTTTCATTCTTTCTTTCTCTCCTAAAGCTCTAGGTCGGTTCACTGATCTGGTTCACACTGTGTCCCACAAACAGAAGTACCAGAACAACTGAGCAGTGGTGTGCTGCAGCTGTGAGGGCAGGAAGAGCAGCTGGCAGGATGAGGAGGAAGCAGCAGGAGCTCCTTAATTGATACTGCTCAAGTTCCTAAATTGTGAAATCACAGCTTCAGTGTAACTTTCTGCAGATCTGTGCTTTCATTCATATTTGTTCCATAAACAGTCTACAGACTGTGACTTGCTGCTATCGGCAATCTTTCAGAATTCTCTTTTTCTTGTCGTGCAAAAATGTAAAGCCACCAAGTAGTTAAATTGTGTTACATAAATATTAGCGCATCTTTTTAAAGAGTTCATCTTTAAAATTCTCTCAGTACTCTCTGAAGTTCTGCGTGGAATTGTCACCAAGTCACAGCATTAAGTAGTGTAGTCAGTAGCAGAGGAGGATGGGGCATGATGGTGTTGCTGCTGGAAAGTAGTTATATTTCAATTACCAAAGCATAAGATGCTCTTTATTGTAAGATCTATACAGACATTTAAAGGACAGATATCTGCAGAATAATTTACAAGGCTTAACAGTTGTGATAGTGGAGGGAATGAGTAAGGCAGGACAATGATGAAAGTACTATGTTCAAACATCTAGTTATATACACAAGCTATATACGTAACTGAGTGCAAGAGATGATTTTTGGAACTCCTAGAATTGTAAGTATGTTGGCTTGGTCGCCTTTTATTTTTTTTCCTGGGAAACAGCCTTACTTGCAAAACCTTCTACCCTTTTCTTTCCCACTTTGCCTAAATATATTTTTTTTTTTCTTCCTTTTTAATATACTTTTGCCATGCAACTCTTTTACTTCACTAGCATGGTCTAATTGATTGAAATGGGTAGTCCTCTGTGTTCCCAAGCTGAAGAATATGAATTATGGGCTATATTTGACCTACCCTGTATTTTATTTCTATCTACATAGGCCATTACCATCTGGCCAACTCCTTACCAAATTGGCCAAAACAATCCTTAGTGTTTGGCCTGGGAAAAACGAGTTAGAAGTGTTTTTTCCTTTTCAATGAAAAAACACGAAAGGTGAGATTGTACCTTTTCCTCTTTCTTACCCCTTATATCTTCCTTTCTAGAGAATGTTAAAGAGAAATTGTAAGACATACTTACTGTTTGTACTAATCAAAAATGCCTGAACATTTTGCTTGTTTACTAAAAGTGAAGGTTGGGATTGCAAATGAGTCACTTAAACCAGTTTAAATTGCATACTCTTTATTTGGTTTTGAGGCCTAAATTTTAGGACAGATATCAATTACATTCATAAAACAAAAAAGCTGTTTTCAGTGCTGGCTACAATATGCTGTCATGAAATGAAGTATTTCTGGAAATCTCTTGCCTGCTTATTTTTGTGTTATTACATAATGATTCCTGTGAGGAATACAGATGCTATTTAATGCTGATAATCATTATTTTTCAGAAACAGAAGGAATCCAATTGGAAATTTGTGGAAGAACTCCTTAAGAAATCCACTGATGCTCAAGTAAGTGTGTAAAGGAAGAAATAATGAACAAGGAAAGTGTCAGGGATGCTTTCAGGAAAAGACAGTGCATGAAATAAAGTCCAACTAACAAGTGTATTTTTGGAATTCTAGTGTTTTTATCACAGCTAAATGGACATCCTTGACGTAGCTGAACTATGGCAGTATACAGTTCCCTCCTTGTTAGCAGTTACACTTGCTTTAAAGTGGTTGTGCTTGATGCTAAATTGTCAGATAAAGGAAAAAGATAATTTTCCTGGAAGGGTAGGTATATGGCTACTCTGACAAGATGTATTCAGAATAAGAACTGGATGCTTAGAAAATGTAAACCAGATACTGAATGTAAGGATATCAAGTTGAGGAGACATGATGAGGGAGATAGTCAGTTGCATTGAAAATTCAGCTATATCCTCATCACAGCAGGAAGGTGACTTGCCTTGCTGAGCAATTTGTCTTACAGGCTTGAATCAAACTCTTACTGATAAGGTTCTAGTTTCTGAGCACTCATTTCATACCTTATCATTTTTCTTTCTGCAGAACTGTTAATGCAATGCTTCATGGCCCAGAGGTCAGAATTGACCTCCTTTTAAAATGCTTTTAAATATGCTGTTCATCACGTTTTTAAATATGTTACGTTGCAGCTCTGTAAATTTGTTCTGAAGTTGCATGGTACAAATTGCAAATGCTGTATCAGCAACACCTATAAAAATAATTTCTTTAATTTGTGTATGCTTCAGATGAGAATAAACACATTTATTTTTGTATTTGGTCTCAGATGAAATAAAATCCTGCAAAGTCCTGTTGTTGACAGCGGAAGCGGAATCAGTTCTTTTTTTTATTATTACTGCCTTGCTCATGCAGTAGCAACAGCTGTGGTTGAAGCTGGAGTACAGAAGAATACTTGTTACAACTACAGTTTTTACAACAACATATTTTGTAGTTGTTAGGGTAGTTGAAACAATAGGGTATTAAAAAGTTGAAAAATCGTGCTATATATAAACTCTAACATTTGTTTATGTAGTCTTTCAGCTTAAAAGGTTAACTCTTTTTGAATGATTTCACAGTATATAATTGAATACACACACTGTGGATATACATTAAAACTATAGTGATGAAATCACTTATGGATGCTTACCATTCTGTGAGAGAAACTGGAGAGATTTAGATGAGATAAGAGGCATAAAAACTGTGAGTAGCTTATTAGCCACTTTCCTGTGTTGTATCTTGTGTATGTCAGCAACCTGAGAAACAGTAAGAGGACACTTGTAGTTATGTTTTTCTTCAAAATATTCCTCTTTTCTTGTGAATGTTTATTATTTTGAATAAAGATTACTCTGAAGTTGAATATATGTAAAATATATAGCTTTCTGATGCTTCTGTTAAACAAGTATTGAATTGTAGACAGTTTAGAAAGGCAGCTAGGTGGCCAAGTTCAGAAGATTTGAATAATAAGTCAATCATGACACAGGAATATGAGGCAAATATCCGTTTTAATTTCCAAAGGCAACCACTGTTGGAATTAAAACTAACCCTCATTTGCCAAGGATATGTTTGCAACTATTACCAACTGTCTAAGGAGCCATCTAGCTTATTTCCTTTTTTTTGTTGTTCATTATTTTTTCTTGCGTTATGGAGTTAGCTGCTTGTAGGAAATGCTCCTTGGAGAGCATTGGTCCCTATATGTGCATGCACGAGTGCATGTAGGTACTTTTATTAAAAAAATGCATCCCGCTTCCTCTCCCTGCACACCAGCCTTCTTGACAGTGTCTAGGAAGGAGATGTTCTCTTACCAGGAGACATGTCCATCTCCTCTGTTGATCTGTCAGCTTCACATGGCCACTCTTACCTTTTGTCTTATCCTTTTCTATCCTTGAGGTATCTGCTGAGTGAGTATTTCTGAGACCAGAAAATGTAGAAATGAGAAGCACAATGTGGTATCAAGAAGTCAGTAATGAAATGGAACATGGAGAAGCAGGAAAAAGCAAAAGGGGGAATAGTGCTAGTGCTCTTTGAATGAACAACAGGACAGTACTGGGGATACTGCCTGCTAACCCTTGGTTTGAGTTTGTTAGTAAATCCTACCTGAGCCATCCTTTTCAGCATGTACCCTCTGTTATCTATACTAGAGATGCACAGCAATAGCTGTGCAAAATAAGTTAGAAGAAATGATAGTGCCGAATCACTCGTTTGCAAGAGAGGCCAGGAATTGGTGGTTAGAAACTTCATTTTTAAGTGTACGGGAGCTTAAAAAGTAACTATGTTTCGTACATAGTACGTCCATCAGCCTCGTAATCCACTTGTGCTTGTTGTTCCCTAACTTCAAATGCTTGTAGACTATACATGTTCAGAAGGAGAATGGGAACATACAAGGATGGGGGGGAATGGAGATGAAATCAAGCATGCATAGTTACGTGTGTTCAAAAACATCTGAAAAAGGTGCAGATCATACATTTGTAATGTAAATTGATGATCTCTGTCCTATCGGTAACTGTTAATTTCTCCTCATGTGAGCTTCAATTTCTATGTTGTGAAAGTATGATTTAATATGCACTGTTGCAGACATGGATTTTGAGGATAAGGGGGCATCATGAAAGTAGAGAAAAGAATGGTCACCTTTGATGAATTAGCAGAAGCTGGAGTTCGCTTTAACATCCTTAGGACAGCTAAGTATTGGGATGCAAAAATGACTAACCAGTGTTAAACTTGCAGCATTTTGGTAGTTTCAGTAAAACCGTTGAATTTGGTGATCCCCAGCACAGACAGGGCAGCCCTCGTGGGCAACAGAGAGCCTGAGCCTTCTTCATCCAGCATATCCCTGATTTAGGGGGTGGCAAAGCCTTCCTAAGGAAGGTGCCCCGTGTCCAGGTGGAGGTGGCAGAGGGGTGCTGCAGTGCCCTTTCTCCAGGTAGAAACTCCTCCTTTCTAAGGATATAGGCAGCCTGCTTCTGAGCAAGGAAAAGACATGAAGGTCCTGTTCAGGTTAGGGCACCAATGGACATGGGAAGCAAAGATACTCTGTGAGCTGTAAATAAAGACTGGAGCAATAATGGTTACCTGGGCAAGTGTAGAGTGCGGCTTCCTTAGATATACCCTTTTAGCTTCAAACAGTTGACAGACTGGTGAGTTTCTCAGCCAGAAACTGCTCTCTTTTTTATACTTCTTAACAGATAGAGTTGAAGACAATTGCTCATGTGAAAGATCTCCCATCTATATCACAAAAAAAGGACATTTATGGGGAAACTAATTACATGAGGTATTCCCTACTTCTGTTGTAATTTGGATTTCTGTTACTGGGCTAATGACAAAAGTAGAGCTGGTTTACAATTCTATTTGTACTACAAAATGAAAATTTTTGTACTAGGAATATTAACATAGCTGTATTTGTATACTAGGCAACATCAAACTGACTAAATTTATGGATTGTCAGTGTAAGATGAATTTGTGTTTACAAAGTTTTATTGTAAGTGAGAATCAAAAGCTTTTTTGTTCATAAGAACTAATAGGAGTCTGTCTTATTAGCCTTCTCTCATTTTGGAAAATAAATGCTTCATGTTGTTTCATTTCTGCCTCGATTTTGTTATACCTTTGCTATATTTTTTGTTTAATTCTACTCTGAGAGAGATACAGAAGCGTTTGTTGAAGTTCTAGGAAACCAATTTTGTTACTACAGTAGGAGGTCATAAGAGAAAGATGTTGTGTTTAGATAGTAGTATAATTTTGATAGTATCTGGTGTTCCTCCCTTCTGCGATAAATTAAAAGCTGACTACCTCAAGAGTTCTGATAGTATTTCCAGCAGTGCAAGAGACCATTTTAAGCAAAAGAGCAATGAGAGAATCCATTAATCCCAGGGATATTTGAAGTCTGGAGAACTCTTTCATATTAAATTTGAGATAAAGCCTTCAGTACTATCTTGGTTTTGGAAACTGTTCTAAAACTATTGTTGGACAGATGAATAATGGTTGAAATTGAAGCTGCTCGCAATACCATGTTTATTGTTGAATTAATTTAACTGAAGTAGTCCATTGTTTGTTGAATTAGATCCTAAACATAATCCTATGCACAAACTACAGCTTTAAGTCTATGCATTCTCTTTCTAAAGGGTGTGTGTTTTGGTTTGGTGTGGTGGGTTGTTTTTTTTTTTTTTTTTTTACATCTTTTGTAACTGGGTAGATCTCGCTAGAGAAATAAATATGTTCGTCTGCAGTTTTTTGTTTTATATCAAGATTTTTGCTTTTATTCATAAAAAAAAATAGCAGCTGTTGAAAATGGTTGTGGTTCTGTCCCTTTTTTTTTTGTATAAGGTTGTTATTTTGGGAAGACTACTGATTTAATAGTTACAGTTATGTCGTGCATGAAAACAAGACTTGAAGATGACCTTTCATTTGTAGTCATTTTTATTATATTTGAACTATTATTCTGTACATCTTTTAATGAGTCTCTCTTGAAGAGTTTCTTTTCTATTTCAGTGGTTTTTGTATGTTGTTATACGTAATGTCTTGAATATATAATTTTCTATGACAACTGAAAATGCCTTTTCAATTTTCAAATTGTTTTAGAAATATACCACTTTAGAAGCTGTATGTCCTACACTAATTGTTCATGAGCAGAGAAGGCAGACGTGGTTAGAAGTTATTGTAGATAATTGGTGTAATTGTTTTCAGTGTTCTGATAAAGTGTAGCAAATAATATTTTCCATATGAATATATAGCAGGGTAGACGTAAGTTAATGAGTTATAACCCTTTTATGTAGCATTGAAAACAGGAAAAAAAAGCAGCTCTAAGACATAGTAAGCCATAAGAAGAAGCATTGTGGGTGAGAGCAGAAGTCCCGCTCGTCCAGTAGCAGGTCCTTAATGAAAGACTATTTTAAAACAACAACAAAGCAACTGAACAACCCCCCAAACAAACAATCAAACCCCAACAAAACCCAGCACAACCTAATGCTATCTTTTTCCGTCACCTGGCATCAGTGATTTTTTTTTTTATGTTTAAGCGTTTTCTGAGCTGGATGAGCTTGGGACATAATTCAGGATCTAGCACTGTAATTGGAACTGAAGGGGATAACTTCCCAATATTTATCTGAGGCATAGTTGCCTTCATCCCCTTCCTGGGGTGATGATTTTGAGTCCTAAAACTTATCCTGTATCTTTTCTATTTTTCTTACCGTTTTTATTCCTCTTTAGCTTATTTTGTGCAGGTAGAAGTTCCAGGCCTGTACAGTGTTTAGGTGTATTTGAAAGCTAGAAGTAGGTCAGAGGTTTCTCTTGTCACAGAAGTTCGCTGCTATCCCAGAGATGTGTTAGACTTACGTGTGTGAAAGTCTTCCCTTAAGACAACTACACACAAGCTGGTCCACTAAACCACTTTTATAGTCAGTGGAGACAATAAAGCCCTTCCAGGGCTTATCATCCTATACTTACTATCCTAAAGCAGATATCTAAAATAGGCTGGATTAAACACGTGATTTCAGACTGAGCATGGAGCTCCTAATATCCTAGCTCCCACGCAAGTCCAGTTTTGCTGACATCAAAAGCTGGATGAGATGAATCCCGCTCTCAGTATCCCGCAATTACAACCTGAATGCTTCACTGTGTTCAAATTGGAATTTCCTATTTTCTTTTGTATGAGCCTTCTTCCTTTTGTGTGCAAAATTTGGAACTGATGAATACAAAAAATGTTGTGTGGTATGGGGAGTTTTTTGTTCGTTTGTTTTTCCAGTGTTCGGAAACTTATTTGCCCTTGATTTAGAGTTGTCTGGGATGTTAGCAGTATAGCCATGTTGCAGAGGTTTGAGAAGGAACATGATTCAGAAAGAAAAGATCCTCCTGTTTGGAATACTATAGAGAGAAACGTGAGCTCTCAGGTAGTTGCACCTTCCCTCTGTATCAGTGGTGAATGAGCTGTCCTTTGGACCTACATGAGAGGAGGGCTTTAGGCGTTCATCTGACTCGTGCCTTCAGTATAGCTAATTCCCCGTTTACTGTGAGGTTCTGTGCCACACAGTCATGTTTCAAGTTAGGCTCACAGTATTGAGTTGGCTGTTGTCTTAATGTGCCTACAACGCTGTGGACGCCTGAAATGGCGCATGATGAACTATTATATTGGCTAGGCTGCAAGATGCGATTGTCAGCTTTTATCTTGCAGTTCATTGCTCGTATTAGCAGATGTATTTACTCAACATATTATATAATTAAAATAATTTTTGTGTTAGGAAATTATTCTTAATAGTCTGGAAGTATTGGGTTTATGTGTAGACAAGGTGATGCTCCCCTCCTACAGTAAACTTTTTATTCCCTTTTCAAGACCGGTGTGTTAGAGGAACACTTACGAATGCATCTTCAGTGCTGTTTGACTTTGTGTAGTTTCTGGGACTTCAACGTATCTATTGCCACCATACTCTGGGATTATTACAGCAAGAACCTGGTAAGTAGATAAATATAAAAAATGTAGAATTGCATGTGGACAGTCCTCGATTTTTAGCAACTAATGCTGATTCTCCCCTAGGCAAGCTAGTTTGCTATACTTTTGTAAAACTGACTAGTCAATGGCAGTATCCCTAAATTTGCTATATTTATTTAAGAAATCATGTTTAAATATATGTTATGGTCCATTATATTATGTCACAATAGAATGAATTATAATATATTTTTACTCTTATTTTTCATCAGGACTACTCATTTTAAGATCTTGTAAAAAACACTTTGCAACATAGTTACAATGCATTTTTATTTTTTGAGTTGTGGTAGGAACATGTCCTTTTGTTTGTGTGAAGGATTTCATCCTATTGCCTTTGTAATATTAACATTTATTGTTTCTGTTTTCATTTATTCTTTTAGAACAGTTGCTTTACTGTTCCCTGGCTTGGTCTGAAGGGTCTGGCAAATGTTAGTAAAACTTCTTTGTCAATGCTTGAGATGGTGAAAAGTTGCTGTTGTGAGCAGCAGATCCCCGCCCTGTACAAGTCCAGCAACAGTTACTTCATTTTTCTCTGCATTTTGGCACGGATGATGAAAGAAGAGGCAGAGAACAGTGGCGTGCATCCTTGGAAACAAATTAAAGGACGGTATGGCCGCTATTTTGTTTGTCTCATGTAGTAAGAGGTCTAGTCAGTCAGACTGCATGGCCCTTCCAGCCCCGTACCAAAGCAAGTGGGGGGTACTGTGCTCATGAGAAAGTAAAGGGGATGAGGGATCCAGGGTGATTCATCGTTTGAAGAAGGCAGTTGTTCCTTGAAGTTTCTGTTGCCAGCTCAGGCTGTGACAGGGTCCAAGAGCTGGGTCCAAGAATCACCTTGGCATCCGTAGCCTGTGATGATTTACTTCGTCCCACAGGCCAGGAATTTGGTACGCTGGCAACCTATGCAGTGGTACAACCCTATTGCCAGACAGGTAATGTAATTAAAGCACAGAAATTCTGTTTGAGCTGCATGTAAGCCATGTGTTGCCCAAGAACATGCAGACTGGCTCTTGCCAGGCCTGCAATTTCATCTACAGTTCCATTTTCTTTTTCACGGTTCCCAGAATTTCTCACAATATTTTTTTTTGTGAAAATTTTTTTGTGTAATTTTTCATTTAATTTTGAAACCTACTAATTAAGAGGTAAGGTCAGTCATGATATAAAAACCCCATAAATTATATAGGCTCTAAATCAAATCCTGATGTTTTATATACTTACTGAATCCTTAAAACTTTTATTATAGTAATGAGATTGTACTGATCATTAAAGGTGCTAACTTTCTAAATTTTTTTTCATTGGATATAGAAGACTTAGAATTAGTTTTATTTTGTTTTTTGTTTTGGTTTTTAAAAAATATTAAGTATTAATTGTATTTTTATTATGTATTAATAAAATATTTTTGTATGCAAGTAGTAAATAGGTTAAAAAATGCACGTGTGTGCACACCTTACAAAGCTATGTAGTATGTTTCTTCCAAGAAAGAAGGGTTATCTTGGCTATCAAAAAAGGAAAATATGTCTCATGTCTGTGTATACTTCATGAGTTGTTACAGTCAGTAAAGTTCGGGTTTAGAAATTACTACAATTACATAGAAACCAATATGTTGTTGGCTGCTGAATCAGTGTCTTGCTTTAGTTAGTAATTTTAATTAGCCTGCTCTGTTTTTACTGAAAACAAACTATACTTACATTTTTGTGCTATTATAGCTTGTTACTTTCCCTAATTTAAGAGGGGGAATAATAATACACAACACACACTGTGTCAGTCTGCTCAACCAGTATTCATCATTTCTACCTTGAATAAATCAATTACACAAGTAGCAAAATTTAACAGCCTACAGCTATGATTTTGGGATGAACTCTGTTTTCAGCAGCTAACCAAGCATTAATTGATGCATGAAGAACATAAATGCCTGTCAGTAGTAATTTACTACTAAACAACATTAATTGGATTTGCTGTAATTTTTGGTGGCTAGATTTGATAACCTCAGCACCATTTCCAACTACTTTTCCAGGTGACAGAATAGGAAAACAGCATTTATGGATGTTTAACTACTGTGTGTGGAACTTACTTTAAATTAAAGGTGAAGGATAGACCCAAGGTCTTAAACACACAAATCAAAGTTAAGCACGTTATTTTCATCTCATTCTTCTCTCTTAAGAATGGTGACATGTATTTAAAAGTCCAGATCTGAGCGAAGGCCACAGAAAAGACACCTATGTAAAAGCTTTCTGCTTTTTGTCAATCCCTTTGAAGTTGCAAAGTAGCAGTGCTTCTCACCATCGGCTACGTATGACTTGAGCGCTGTCATATAAGCAATACAGCTTAAAGTTTCTTAACATCTTCCTGCTGGAGAGAGGTTTCTCTCCCAAACGCCTCAGTTTCCTTGTTTTCTCCCAAACTTACAGTCCCCACTCCATACAGCAGGTGCGAAATGCAGGTCGGTACAGACTTTGGTGAAGCACTGTGGAGAAAAGGAGCTTTCCATCAGAAATCTTCCTCTCCCTTTTACCTCAGTGATGGTTAGGTGGGTGAGCCTTTGATCACAACAGCTGTGGCGGTATAACATAAGAACAGAAATCAGTAGCTAAAGGAAGGAGGGTCCCTGGTCCCTTTTTTGGAATTTTCTTTGTGGCACATGGAACTAACAGAGTTTCTAGGGAAGAAGTTGGGGTACGGGAATTGTTTGCTGTTGCGAAGAGATGCCAGTTGGCAACTTCCTTTCCTAGCAGCCCTCGCGGGCTAAATTTGATTGATGTGAAGGCATGGTGTGGGAGACACCCGTCACAGACAAAGTAGAGACAGTCTGCTGGTAACGTTGTGCTCAACTTTGTACTAGAGGTTGGATAAGGGAGAAAGGTTAGGCTGTACCTGGGGTTGAAAACTCTTAATGCGTACCTTTTACTGGGAGCAGAAAATGAAATAGCATGTTTGTTCCACTAGCCAAAAGAGTAGAAGAGGGGAGGGAAAAGAGGATATTTAAAAATTCAAGGTTATTGGAAGAGGATAACTGTAAACTAAAAGCTTGAAAGTACAATTTTAGTGTATCAAGCAGATAGAAAATTGCATACTTTAAGAAACTTTCTGTTTCCTGGTTTGTTTTTTTAATGTAGGATTTATTCCAAGTTCCATCGGAGAAGAATGCAGGAGCTGACAGAAGTGGGGCTGCAGAACTTTTTTAACCTGTTCCTCTTGCTGGCAATTGTTGCGGAGACAGAAGATATAGTGAGTCGAGTGTTGGATCTTTTGGATTTCCTGACTCCATCCTCCATCACCGTGTCTCAGAGAGCTCTCATCTGGAGAGGCCATCTTGCTTTCCTTTTGATTTATATTGAGAAGAACATGGACATTAGTGTCCTAGCTGAGAAGCTCTCAAATGGTTTCCGTGAGAAGGCAAAGGAGTTTTTAGTAACCAAAAATGACTACCTACAAAAACAAAATCTTTGGACTCTACTTTCAACCTACATTGATGGTGTCCAAGAAGTGTTTGAGACCAGCTGCTACTTGAGCCTTTCTGAGGAAAAATTGCTAAATGATGGCTTTACTATGCTGCTGCCTGCTTGTCGAGGAGCTGAACTGAGTATGGTCCTAAATTTTCTTCAGGTTGTTCTAGCCAGACTTCGGTAAGTTATTTAGTTAAATTGTGGATATCGACTGGCATGTTGTTTTTGTGTTTAAGGTTAAACTGTAGTTCATATTAATTTCTTACTGAAGCAGAGTAAAAGGAAAGAGAAATCTCTGGAGGACTGTCAATGATATGTTAAATTTCAAAATCCACCAATACCTCACTGCATTTAGAATCTTAGAAATGTTTCCTCACTGTTTCAGACATTAGATTTGACATGCCTGATATTTTCTTATGAATTAGTGGCTCTGTAGAAAGTCATCCAGTTGCTATTATTTCAGACAATACCGTCTTTCTTTTGGCACAGGAAATTTCAAAATTATTATCTGTACTAAATTACTTAAGGGGTTTTGGTGTTTGTTTGTGGGTTTTTTTTTTCTTTCTTTAGTGAGTCTCTTCTGTTTTTCAGACTCTTCATTCTATCTTTTTCTCTTTCACCAAGGTTGCAATCAAATACAACAGTTATGGAGATTTAAATACTTGTCTGGGGTTCGATAGGAAAGAAGGAAATCATATTTTATCACTTTCAAGCAGTTTTGCTTTGATGTACTAGTTCAGTTTTCAACATCCACGGTGCCCTTCAATAAGCATATTTTTGTCTACTGATGCCTTTCAGAGGTAATCCTCCAGTTTGAAGCCCAAACTGCTTTTTTTTTTTATAAGATATTAAGAGGCAGCTATTGATCTGCCTTTACTTCAAATGTGCAAGACTGAAATACGTGGGAAAGAGCTGTGGAAGAGTGCATAATAGAAATAGTGAGGCCCATATGCAAGATCTCTCTTTAACTAGGTTCTTTGTTATTGTCTAGTAGTTTGACTGCAGCTGTCAATAGCTTATACATCCAAAGACAACTGTTTTTCAGGCAGTCTTTTGAAAAAAGATGAAGCACTAAACTAAGTTTAGTTGATTTATTATTTATTATTTCAGTTCAACTGAATGTATTTACTGGAATAAATTTGAGACTTCAAAAATACTTTGACATTTTCTCCATTAGCTAATACACAGCATTTGTTGTGTTGTTTTTAAAGATGAAATAAGGCAAAATTTGAGACTGGTGAAAAAGTTGCCTATTTCATAACTTGGCATTGTTTCAAAGCTTTCCAGAACTGGGAGTTATGTGGTCTTCTTGTAAGACAGAGATGAGAGCATAGAAGTTCATTACAGACTTCTTGGGTCATCACGGACAAGGTACAGGACAATATCTGTACCTTTTCTTACAGAAAGCACGCCTGCTGAAATATTTGAATTACCAACATGCTCAAATACTAATTGGTATGAGAGAGATTATTAGAGCCTTGTTTTTAACCGTTCTTTATTTCAGCTTCTGTATTTATACGTTGGGTTACTGTTACCTGCCTATTTATTCCATCAACAGAGAGGCTTAATTCCTTAACGTTTATAAAATGCTTTGATCTTCAGGTTGTATGGAACAGGAAAATGTTACTGGTTCTCTCTCCCACTTTGACAGACTCACTGAAAATAGTCCTCTGTTGCTATACAAGTAAAACAACACTAAAAACAGTTTCTTCCTTGAGAAGAATTGGACGACTTTGTGCCAACCAGATGTTAAACTACTATTGACTTAACCAGACTGATTAGGCCTGCTCTGTCTGCAAACTTGGAAAAGGATGAAATGGTTCAAGGCTGTTCTCTCTCCTGTTTTTAGAATCCAGGCAGATATAAGATAGTAGGCCTTTCATAAATGTAATTTTTCTGTACACTGCACTCTAATAATTTTATAACTGTATGACAGGGAATTTACAGGTAGGAAGGAAGTGAGATCACTGATTAAAGAGAGAAGCGGCTCCCTCTAGGCTGTTAGGAAATAATAACTTCATGTGCCACTTTCTACTAACCCCAGATGATGGCTCACAGGAGCATTCTTTATTGCTGATTAAGTAGCATTATGAAAATACTGACTTGGTTACGTTAACTAAATGCCTCGGTATTTAAAGCTTAAAATGTCAAATAGTTTTAGCAGTCCCCTTTAACGTATCATGGGTTGCTAGAATCGCATTCCAGGTTTCCCAGTTGCTTTTATTTGAGGATACTGTAAAAATGGCAATCTTTCGTTTGCAGAGTGAGGTGTAGCCAAAAGCTCTTCTTTAATTATAGCTATTCATGCTGCTATGGTTAAGGGTCTGTCAGCATTTCCATTATAAACCTTTATTTTCAAGGGTTTGTAACGTAGCAGTGAAAACTTGCTCTGGGCTAAAACTTGGCATACAAGGTTTTGAAAATGCACTTGTTTTCTTCCTTTTTTTCTTAAAAGGCATCTGAAAAGAGACCCCCACCTTCACCATTTTTACACTACTGTGTTTTAAAATAACCCTTTCTAGGTTTTTCTTGTATTTTTCTTGTCTGCTAGAAAGGTACTGGTAGCTTTTGATTGCTGTATTTACCTATGCTTAGACTGTTTTAAATAAGCTTTTTTTTTTAAACCACTGGTTGTTTTTTATTGTTATAATTAGATTATTTTGGTGTCTATGTATTTAAATAGAACTATGACTTGGCAAGAGAACTCATTTTTATTAGTTTTTGATATGTGGTGAGTGGATAATTGGAAACAAGATGCTACTTGCTGGCACTTCCAAGTATTTGATCTTCATAGTGAGATTCAGTATGAAGTGTAAGATTGTATTTTAATACAGTCTTGTTTTAAAAAACATATATAAAATAAACAGTAAACAATCAAGAAACTCCCCAAAATAAAAATGCAAAGTGCTTCCTTCCTGTGTTTACTTGGAGCACTCAGTTTCTAGCTCAGACAGTAAGTTTTTCCTTTATTTTTGGTTGCTGTTTTTAAGCAGTGTTTTAGAATCCTGCCTTTTTTTTTCTTCTTTAATGAAACGTAAATGCAGGATATTTGCCCATGTATGCTTTCATTTGTTCCAAATCTCTAGCACTACCCATCATCTGAGTGCCTCATCACACAAAAAGAAACCCTAGGTTAACAAAAATACAGGCATTTAATGGTTTTGACAGAATTTACTGTAAAAATGGACACAGAGAAATCTGCTGAGCGCCTGGAAACAGTAGGTTCTGGCATTGCAATGTGTTATTCTTAAAAGAAGTGGTTGAAACATGTTAAAATGTCTTTTATTGTAATCGGGTATTGCTCTGACATAAGCTTTCTCTCATTATCACCTGGCATTTGGGTTTTGTAGTGTATTAGCCCTGAGTTACAGGATTATAAAATGCAAGTACATGCCCAGGTATAAAATCACTGCTGTACTCCAAACATCTTTGCCTAGTTTCAGAGAGACTTGCTACTGATTCCCATAGGAGAAATGAGAAGTACCACAAACCTAATAACATAAGAAATGGTAATTTTATTTTGAAAACAATTCTTGTGTATTTATGCCCGTTTGTACTGTTCTACCAGTGTTGAAGGATGTGAAAAGTTATTGAAAATTTCAGTGTGTGAATTTCGTAAGCTCTACAGGAATACTAATCAGGTAAACCTGTCTCTAATTAATAGTTACATTAACAATTGGGCCATGGATAGCAGCAGAACTGGATGTTTCTATGTGTTGGAGTGTGCCTAGCCTTGAGGTTGTGAAAGAAATCACGATAGGAATGGATTATCCAGTATATCTTTGCTATGGAAATGTATAGTCATGTGTAATTTTTTTTTTTTTTTTTTTTTTGCGTTATACTTGCCATCAAAACAGCCTGTGGGAAGCTTTCTGAGACCAACAGAAGCCTCTCTCCCCCTCTCTGTTACTGTGTAAGTCAGCAGATAAGCTCATGAGGAGAATAGAAAGGTCCTCCCCCTCCTGCCTTTTCTTCCCCCTCAGGGGTTTTAGTGTTAGTCTTTGTAAAATGTATTTTCTGATGTTGAACTTCTGAAAACTGTATCTAGAAGAGTTTGGAAGAGTATGAGTCTTCTCTTACCTATCCCATCCTATGAGTATATTTAGAGCTATAGGCTGTGATGGCCTGATAAGCACAGAGGGCAACTCTGGGACTGAACCACTGAACTGAGAGTCAGAAGATCTTAGTTTGGCTCTAAGATCTCCCGGGGTTAATGAATGACCATTAGAAAGTCATTAAAAGTTGCTATGAACTTTTTTTACCTGTGTGGAAGAAGAAAATAAGTCCTTCCTTTTTGACTTTACGACATAGATGTTATGCTTGGGGAGCAAGCGTGCCTTGCTGTGCTAACTTGACCTATGGTTTAAAGTATTTTTAGGGTTTTTTTTAAAGTTCAGTTATTCCATTAATAAAACTGAGGTTTGAAAGAGTGTAAAGAAAATCTAGCCTCTAAATGCTTTAGAGCATGGAAGCAAGTGCTGCTTTAGAATATAGCGGCATTTTGAGAGGTTTGCTGTATCTAAAACCTTAAAAGTAATGTTACCATCTTCTGTGGAAATACTGGATGTGTTCTTAGCTACGGTTGTTGCCTTAAGGTGTGGCTCTGGTAATTAAAACTGAATTTCTTTTCCTCCTATTCTATGTGGGATTTGAGAATATTTTTTTTTCCAGGAATTTTTTTTGGTCTAAAATTATGTTTTATACCTTTGTCCCTTTTATTCTGATCTTCAAAGATGACTAGCTAAGACCAACATGTGTTCTGATTGTATGTCCTCTGCTCTGAGAGTATTACTGTACAAAGGAATGAAATGAGATACAGTGTGCATTGGAGCTGTGTACCTAATACTTTGCTTATAGAAAGTTTCTGTGTATGTCTAGCACTGGTTCAGATTTGCAAGAATATTCACTTCCACTTCTCGCTGTCCGTTTTCTCGAATCAGTAGGTGGCCATGTGAGAGCTGAATAATTGATTAAAATCAATTTCATGTTGGTGTTTAAGATGTAACAGAGAGCATCTGCTTTAGAAGGAGGGCAACAAAGCTGGTGAAAGGGCTGGAAGGAAAGTCTGATGAGGAGCGGCTGAGGACTTCAGGCTTGTCTAGTTGGAGAAAAGGAGGCTGAGGGGCGACCTCATGGCTCTCTACAGCTTCCTGAGGAGGGGAAGTGGAGAGGGAGGTGCTGCGCTCTTTTCCCAGGTATCCAGTGACGGGACGCATGGGAATGGTTCAAAGCTGCGCCAGGGGAGGTTTAGACTGGACATTAGGAAGCATTTCTTTACCGAGAGAGTGGTCAAACACTGGAACAGGCTTCCTAGAGAGGTGGGCGATGCCCCAAGCCTGTCAGTGTTTAAGAGGTGTTTGGACAATGCCCTTAACAACATGCTTTAACTTTTGGTCATCCCTGAAGCGGTCAGGCAGTGGGACTAGATGATCATTGTAGGTCCCTTCCAACAGAAACGTTCTATTCTATTCTAGAATCACTTTAAGAACAAACTGAAACAACAAAAGCTGTCAAAGGGCCTTCTGATTGTTGGTGCCCAAACAAAGACAGTCTTGGTAGATACCTGAAGTTAAAGAAGCTCAAGTCTAGTGCTCAGACATCAATCATGAATATACACAGCTCTGTCCCCTGTGCTACAAATTGAAATGCTTTTCTGTGTTTCATCCATTGTATCCATTTTATCTACCAAAAATTAATCCACGTAAGCTTTCTGTGGCCTACCTGACAGCAGTACAAGACTTTCTGTTGTGAAAGAGTAAATCCACCAAAAAAAGAGAGTAAAATCATATCCAGGTGTACCGAGAACCTGCTGCTTGGGTCCCTGCAGTTGTTTAGAGAAATATGTGCTCCCTGAAGGACACAAAGTGCAGATTTGTTTTCTGATGGAAGTGTCTCACTTTTGAAACTATTTTCCCCAAATTAACTTTCCTTTCAGTTTTCATTCTTTTATTCTTCACACAAGGTGTGAGAATGGCTTTTCATATGGAATATTTTTTTGTTGTGGATGTTAAACAAAGAAATACTTTTGCCAATAAAACCATTATATGCAAGTAGCCTTCTAATCTCTTAATTTTGATTGTTTCTTCGTTACCTTACAAGATATATATTTCTTCTCTCTTTAGGATATCTCTTGTCAGATTTAAGGCTTATTTAAAATGAAAAGAAAGCTGAAGCAATTTTCTTTATTCCATTTCAGTCTCCTAAGGCCTATTTCCCCCTGGTGAGCTCATAGCAACAGGGGGGTTTAAGGGAATTCAGCTTTCTGCAAATTAATGTCTCACATCATGAAAATTCAGGACTTTTTTTTTTTCTATATCTTGAAAAAGTAATACAGTGAGTGCGAGTATTATTTCTTGCCAGCGGGTGGAAGATGAATGATTTTGTCACAGTTTTACTGCTTGATGAGCAGTGTCCTGAGGGTCAGGCTTAAGTCTGTGTCACTATGCTGCTCATTACTCTTGAGCTAAATAAGGGCTGATTGGATCTAAATTGCCTAGCACATGGGCCGCAGATGAGCTCAGTGAGTAGGGGATGACCTGCTATTCAGGCTGGGAGTAACCCCGGTGTGCAAATGCTGCATTAGAACACCGTGGGAGAATGAGAGGCTACCGACCGCTGCCAGCAAAAGAAATCGAAATGTAAAAACTCTTTGATGCTGCAATGTTAGAATTTGAAATGTAGGAAGTGACAGGTTGATGGTACTTATCAGCTTTGGCTGGATTAGAGAACAGTGTCATCTTGCTTATATAATGACAGAAGAATGAAGCTAGGTCCCAACTACTTTGCGGTGCAGAGCTGCTGCTGTCAGAGTCAATGCTGCCTCCTACTGACAGTCTGTGCGGAAGGATGGAGAAAGCGGATGGATAGCCGGCTCGGGAAGATGTTCTCAGGCTCTCTAGCATAATGAAGTGCACTCTGTGCCTCTGCCCATCTATTCCCGTATGTTTCTGCTCTCTTCTCTTGGCAGAGACTCGCAAACCTGATTGATAAAATAGCGAGTGTACGTTTTGGGACAAAGGCAAGCCACTGTAGTCTTCAAGAACGGCTAGACGAGTCATCTACATGCACTGAACTATACAGGTGTGTCTCTACTTCACACAAAATATTTCCCTTTGTACTCTTCTCTCCACTCCTAGCCCCTGTGAAAGGAGGTGATCTCTGGAGAGAAGAATTAATTTGTGCCTGTGTGTTTTAAAGAAAGCTGACCTTTAAAGAGGATAAAGCTGAATGAACTTAAAGGAGAATCCTTATGCTAACTGAACACATGAATATGCTTGTCTTACTGGAGGAAAACGAAAAGCAAGCAAAGCACCTGCCAGGTGTTGAACACAATACGGATTGCAGTAGTTTGTGCAGTTCTGAAAGATTCAGTTGTTCAGCAGAACAAGCTTTTGCGTTTTGTTCTCCCCACCTCCATCACTGGTGCTTTGGAAACTGCGTGATAGGTACAATGATGACAAATAGCCACTTGCTTCACTTTTTCCAAATTTGTTTCAGATTCTGTTACTGACAGCTGTAAACTACAAGCATCAGCTTCTCTTACTACTAACTTATGGGACTGCCTCGTCAGCAAAAGCAATTTGGTGCTCTCCTGAAACCAGTGACTAAATGAAGAGAAGGGATGAATCTAAATACATTGTGTGTTTTCTGTTTACTGTTTTCTATTTTTCTCTTTTCTGGGTACATACCATTTGATTCTTCTTCCCCTGGGATGCTTTTGCTCATGACGACATTTCTTCTGGGATGTAAAGCAACTTCCAGCTTACTTGTTTCTGAGTATTGTAACAAAAAAGGAAGAGAAAAGAAAACAGCAGCCTTACAAGTACAAACAGTTTTGCTGTAAAATGGTGTGAGTCTATGGGAATGAGAGAGAAAAATTTTCATAAAGAATGTAATTAGTGTGAGGCTTCAGTGTTACTTATATTATCTTAGTATTATCAGTGTTTAATGGTATCCCTTCAGTTCACTGAAAATGAGGAACTGTTCAGCGCAACTAGTTGAAGTAGATCAAAACGAGTTACAGAGTTTGCCTGAGTTTGTATGTGGACAGAAATTATAGGGTATTTCTGTGTTCCAATGGAGAGCAGAACCAGAATTTAAAATTATTTTGAAAAAAAAAAAGATCATCAGCAAGAGGAAATACAGTGAAAGCCAAGTACTAAAATTAGGAAGGAGAAATGCTAATAGCACATAGGCAATGCTTAGCGTGGTAGTCATACTGTCAAAGTATGGGGAGGTAGTATGTACCATGAGGTGAGAGAAACAAAGGGGATATCCGCATCCAGGGTTGGCTGAAGTGACATAGTTGCCATAGGTGTTATCCCATCCGTCCATCCTGCCCTTGCTTGTAGACTTTGCTTGCCTGCACAGATGGCTGCAGGATACGTTATTTTGTCCCTGCACTAGCACAGTTTCTGCCCCGCATAGGAAGGGAAATCAAATTATGAATGGTAGTTCAAGTGGATTCCCTTGTATCTTACAAAGGGAGTGGAGGGGGTGGGTGTGGTGCTTGTTTTGACCTGTTTTCATGGATATTTATTTACATGAATTTGTAAGAACACAGTGGCTGTAAGAAAGTAATTATTTGAAATTTGATTGAATTCTGTCCATTGGCTAACTCTTGTAACAGTAATGTTCTTTCATGCGCACAGCCTGTATATTAGGAGGCAGGACTTAATGTGACTCTGCTTAAGAAAAAATAAATAACTTTAAATATCATTGTGGGGTGTGTTAACAAAATTTCTGCAGGTGAGAGGAGCTGCTTATTCTTTAGCTGTAGTTCTGTATGTCAGTTTACAAAACATTTATGAATAAATTGAAAATTGGAGAGAGTCACAGAAGGGAATGATGAGAGTAGGAAGTTTGTAGAATTTTGATGAAACTGATTTTAGGTAGGAAAGGTTGAAGGGAGACATGCTAGAAGTTATCCAGTACGTACAAGGACATCGCAAAGAAGACAAGTTGTCTGTTGTTCTCCATGCCAGTGAAGAAGGAATTGCCTTAATTTGGGGCAGAAGTTTAGTGTGGTTATTTAGAGTAGGCTGAAAATGTCAACACTCTGGAAGACTGCAAGAGACAGTTGTGGAACCAAATTTCTTTTTTTTTTTTTTGCTTTTTAGACAATGCATTAGACAAACATTTGCCAGAGGGTAGTCTTTGTAAGTTTACATGACTGCTGAGATACACTCCCTAAATGACTCTCGAGATGCTACCCAACCCTTCACTTATGTTTCTGTGATTTGATATTAAGGAGCGCTCAATGTGGCTGGTGATTGATTAGTAAGGATGCTTCCTGAACAGTATTCTGTGCTTTTCCTTACAGAACAAAAACGCAGTGAAATCGGAAGGTAAAGAAACTGTACCCGAAACTGTAATCTGCCATAAAATTTAACTTTGGAAATCTGTCATTCATTTTGATTTGTAGTATCCACACTCTTTTTTTTAATTTCCCCTTTCTATTAGGGGGGGAAAAAGTTGAACCTGTTTAGTGCTTCTGTATCCTACTAGTTCTTGGAATTTCTGGGGTGGGATTGTGAGGGTGGCTCGTACTGTATGCACAGCACAGTGGCTCTTCTGAAGAGGGTGCTGGGTTTTCGGTGGTTTTGTGCTCAAGTCATGAAATCTGTCTAGAAAACTTCTTTGAAAATGCTTTTTTAGACATTTTCTAAAGAAAGCTAATTGATACAGGGCATGTACCTGTGCGTTGTCATGTTTTATTTGGCTTAGAGCAAGTCCAAGTGCCATTAATTGCCAATGCCTACATGCTCCAGCTTTCTTTCCAGTGGTACTAAACCAGGGACAGTGAAAATGTGCCTAACGTGAAACGAGCCTGAAATAGTATGCCACCCTATCATCCCTAAAAACAACATTGAAAGAGTAGAGCGTACTCTGCAATGTGTACGTTGTGCATCATCTCATGTTCTTGTGGGGGGTCCCTTCCTGACGCTGTTACTGGGAGGAGCAAGTAGAGAAAGGTAAAAGCAGTTTGTGGTTTACTTAGTTCTCTGATAAACTGAAGGTACTGTCTATTCTCTCCTCTCTTTCACAACCAGAAGGCCCTGTTTGTCTCTAATCGGGGTTAATTAAAGCCTCAGGGCAATGCTGAGACCCCGCCAATGGCTGGAAGGTACAGACATAATCAAGGCTGCAGCCCCTCACTGTAGGGAACGGAGAGGTAACCGTGGGCTTGTCGCAGGCTCTGCTAATACAGCTGTGCTCGTTCTTTCTGAAAATACAGGAGGGAACTTTTTTTTTTTGGTCAAATAGTTCTGTTCATTTATTAATTTCCGACTGTTATCAAAAAGTGGCATGAAGTCTCTGGTTTAATGTGTGTGCTTGCAAATCCATGTTAAGAAACCTTGTGGTGCTCTATATGGTAATGCAGGGAGTACACAGGCAGCCACGGCCGCCATTATGCACGCAGCAGGAGCGTTCGCCGCAGCCGGGGATCTGTGTCATCTTTCATCGAGGGGCAGGAGAAGGGAGGAACAGGCAAGCACGTTTGTGCTTGCCGGGACAATGAGATTTTCTTTTACTCCTTTTTGCCCTCTTATTTTCCTTACGAAAAGTCAACCATGAGAATAAAAGCAAATATTTTTATTGACATTCTTTGTTTTCCTGGACAGGAACGCATTGATTAGCTATTGGCGATGTACATTTGAAAATACTTCAGTAAGTGTTCCAGGTATCTGCCTAAAATACTTTAAAGCTGCTAAAGATTTGCTCCTAGGGAACTCCTCCGATTCACACCACACCTATATATTCAAGGGTATTCTGCAACAGCTTGATTTGGGAAGGAAATGCTGTGTGTGTACGTGTTCAGTGTGTTACATTTACATGGAGTTTTGTATTAGGTGCAAATATGACATCAGAAAGTAAAGCACTGTGATCATCTCTTAAATGATAATTAACTATATGGCACAGCCATGATTATCCAAATGTCATAGGGAGAGTGAATATATTCAGGTAATCAAGGGATTTTACAAAGTAATTATTACACATTGGGGAGACCTGACCCTTTTTAGGGTAACAGGGAGCTATGGTTAATTGATGTTATGATAATCAAACTTTTACTGTTTTATTATTCTGGGACCCAAGACACAAGAAAATGCGAGCATGTGCTTAGAAAAAAGAAATTCCAAACATATGAAAATGTAAGCCTAAAAGTGAATCTTGAGGTTATGCTTGCATTACCTTACTGTATTGAATTACTGCTATGATTATAAGTGTTGAGAAATCATTTATATTGTCTGTAAATCATCCCCATTTTACATCACAGTGAAAATTCAATGCATCTTGATTCTGAGTATTTTGTAAAGGTATCTGTTTTCCTAAGACATCAAAAATGACTAGTTTTTTCCAAGTCAAGCTCAAAAATTGAAGGTGTTTTTTCCTGCAGCCAAGAAATTTTTGTTGTTTTCTTTCTCGAAGGAAAACCTTTGATATGTGTACAGTCTGAGCATTACGACAGAAAATATAGTTGATGCAGTCCCCCTTGAGCTTCATTGTCTTCTCCAAGTTTAGAACATGAGGGCATAAAACAGAATTTCATTTCATTAGAGTTCATTATGAAAGGGTTTCCACTGCACTGCTGTGATACTGAAACTCTGGAATTTCTAATAACTCAACCTGCCCTCTGGAAGATTTGAAGATTAAGTATAGCATTGCTACTGTCTCTTACTGAAAGTTTTTCTCTTGCTCTTTTTTTCTTTTCTCTCTCTCTCTTTTTTCCCTCTCTTCCTTGAAACAGAGTAGTTTCTGAAAACTCTTCAGCAATCCTATCTCCATGTAAATTAATACTGTAAATTGTGCTGCTAGTGAGGGTGGAGGGAGTAGTAAGAGGGGGTGGGGGGAGAGAAGAATTAAAATCATTCCAATAAATGGTTTAATTTATGCCTCAGCAGTTAAGCATGCTCCTGGTTAACAGAAATACCCTTCAGCTACACAGGATTTGGGAGGGTTGGAGGGCACTCATTTGCACATAAATAGCCATTAACTGATAAATTCCCAGAGGTCTCCTGTTGCATGCTAGTGGTTCTGACCTACTTAGCTAGCTTAAATTTGTTTTACAGAATTATTATAATTCCATCCTTGGTACTTAAACTTTGTGATTAATGCATGCCTCACAATACAATTAAAGTATAATTACACAGTTTTACAGTTTGCTATCATGGTGTTATTATTATTACAAAGAGCTGGATTTTGCAAATATTAGAAGAATTAGGGTTCTGATACCCATCACTTTGCTGTTATTAAGTGATTATGTTAAATGGGACCCCTTTATGTCTGAAGAATGAAGTGGAGAGAGGGGAATCATTAACTAACACATCAGATGGTTTCTAAGTGATTGAGGAAGGGATGTGTGGTGGGGTTTTTTACACATCTGTAGACGATAGGTGCAAATACCTTTTGTTCATCTTTGCCAGCTGCCTGTGACATGCTCTAGCACATCTGTGCTTAGTGCTTAAAAAAAGTTTCATACTAAACATCTCATCTCTGTAATCTGTTAAAAATCATTTGCATGTGTTAAACATCTGATTTTATTATACTTCATTGAAGCTTTTTGTTACAGGGACAACATTTTATTAACAGCCAGGTCCAGTAGATCTGTGTAGTGTAGGTTAGGATGTGCGTGCAAAGACGATCCAGATCTTGTGCTCTGTAAACTCAGAGCAGTCCTCTATGAGGAATCCTCAGTCTCTTTGGTTTGTGTGCATGAATGTATTGTATATTTATACTGGCTGCAAATAACAGTAAGTCACAAACACTGCTATTTTTACCTTAATTGTAAGGGTTACCTGGCCTCCCCTCTTTTCCTGGCCAAACGTAGTTCTGTGGCTACTGTTCATTCTTTAAGGAGTGATCCAAGAATCACTAATGTTACTTGTACATGACCCCAAAATCACTGCTGTACTGCATAATTCTTCTTACATTATTTTTTTTTCCCAATGCAACTGCACCAGAAAACGTACGTGTTTACATTAACAATTAATACAATTAGCAAATCAAAGGACTGAAAAATATTTGTAATTGTATTTCCCTATTCCAATGTAAGTTACAAGTCTAATGTTACTTTCTTTATCTGTGAATATGTGGTATATTGCAGACTTCACTGGTGGGAAATGGAGCGGTTGACACATTTTCTGAATTACACTTTCTGTTCTTCTAAAGCTCTTAAGGTTACACTATAAAATTTTTTAGCTATAATTGCACAGTGGAAACTCCAAATGGTGTACAGAAATCGAATGTTGCACCCTCAAGTCTTATTTGATCCAGTGTCTTGGATTTCATATTTTGCTTAGTTTAAAAAGACCTGTTGCTTTTGTGGTTTTCTGTTTTTTTAAGTTGTGCTATTCATTTCTTTAAGAATGAAAATATTTCTTCTTTTTAATTCCAGAGAACACAAAGAGTAAAAGGCAAATAGAAATCTTTTTCTTAGAATGACTCTTTTCACATCTGTAATTTTAGTCTGTATTTATGCTACTACAATGATATAATCTCTGCTTTCGCTATTATCATTTGCTGTCATTGAGCTCAGAAAACATTGGTCATTATTACTGATGCATGGAAGCATGCGAACAGGTAGCCAGTAATTATGCTTGGAAGAATTTACTATATTTCAGTGCTTCCTACTTGAATATTCGTGAATTGGTTTTATTTCCAGTCTTTAAAAAAAATACTGCATTGAAGTGATTTAAATCATTTTCATGTGGCACAGCAAAAATGCAAAGGCACATTACCAGAAAGAAATGGTCAGCAATAAGAGCTGTTTTGCAAAGTTGGCTTGCAACAACTACCGCACTATGTGGAGAAAACAGTTATCCTGTAATAATAAGACTAATGAATTCAGAAATCCATTGATTGAACTGGCTCTGGGTAGATTATGTGCAGGCTTGCTTCAAGGAGAGGAATTTATGAAATGTTTGCTGCATCCAGCAAGCACTGCTGCTATAATACAGCTGCCTCCTCAGTGGTTTGCTTTGATCCTGTGGAATGAAAGGACAGGAGGATCAGCTCAGGTCTAAATGAGATTACAGCTGGTTCGGCAGCTTATCTGGTCTAATGCCAACTAGTGTGGCTTTGCACGTCCTAAGGGGTTTACAACAGAAACTGTTTATTGAGTATCATCGGTTTACTCAACACAAGCAGGCTAATCCTTCCCAGCCTCAGCATGTTGTAGGATTGTGCATGAGCCAAACCAAAAGCTGGTGTAGCCAGGGCCTCCAGAGCCCTTTGTCTCGCTTCATATTGATTTTTTTACCTGTGTTAAAGACAGTAAAAAATAAAACCAATAACCAGCCCTATTGTGAGCAAAAGGTTAATCTGACCTAAAAACTTACAAAAGCATCTTTTAACCCTAGAAGGGATGGCAGCCTTTCTCTGACTTTTCACTCAAGGGATTTTCTAGTTTAAGGTTTTGAAGAGCAAAATAGGAAAACCAGCTTAAATGTTTAACTCTGTGTGTCTTGCAAGGTCTCTGAATTCTTTCAGCAGCTGCATAGAAAACTTCACAGTTATTTCTGACATTACTAACATTGTGTCATCTGTCGTCTGTGGTAGGTGATGCTGTGTAGCAAGGACATGACACGCTGAACGTAGGCAGAGCAGTAGGAGCTGGTAGGTGTTCCAAGGCTCATGCTGGTTTTTCACTGTAGTGGTTTTTACGTAAAAACATCAGAAAATGCCTTTATCAGCTGCTTTCTCAAAAAAAAAAAAAAAAAGAAGAAATTATGAACTAGGTAATTAGCTGAGTGGAGTGCATCTTAAAGAATTCCAAAAAGTACCAAACAGGCCCATAGAAGCAGAATGTTTAAAAAAATTATGTGCTGCAAGTTTTTAAAAAACATCCCTTTCTGTTTTGGTATGAAATACAATGGAATATTAGATATAATAATATTTTATCGAGCATGTTTCCAGTCTGAGGTGAGTCTTTTTTAGAAGACGTTGCAGCATGTGTCAGATTATTATAAATCAAATGGTTTTTTATAGTATAGAGAAAGAATAGATTAAACCCTAGGAAGCCTTGCAGACTAGCAGCAATACATTTGCAATGAAAAGAAACACAGTAAGTTTTTGAATCTGCATTGTTGGAATTATGTAGGAATTGATACCTGTATTTGTATACTGTTCATATTACTGGGAGTAATTAAATCAGTTCTGCTGTGATGCAGGGAAGAGAATTTGTTGACCCGCCTATCTGTCATCAACTGAATGTGGCAGACATAAACTAGGAACTGTTTTGAAGACTGAGTACTGTCTGAAAGAAAAGATGGCAGTAACTTGAGGAATTATGAATGGCTGTGTTCTGTTTACTTCACCTAATTGGAATAAATGTGTATTTTAAGCTATATGTAAGCAAAGAGGTTACCGTGGATACCATGGAGGCATTATGAGTCTTGTGTGGGGAAATTGCTAAAAATGATGTTTAAGATAAATGCGAACTTTACTAATACTTAAGCCTAATGGACAAGATGTGTACAAGTTTAAAATGTAGTATTTATCCAATCACTTGTATTTTATCAAATCTGGTCTTAAAGCAATAGGTTGCTCTCATGTAGTACTAGACTTTTAGCACATTTGGAGATAAAAGCTATTGTTGGTGATTGCTTAAAGTCTCTTTGTTCAATCATCTGAACAGTGCAAATCAAAGCATTTTGTCAGACTGTGAGAAGTTTCGCCTGGATAATGCTTCCCACACATGCAGGTCACCAAATAAATTATGTGCACGGTTTTACAGCATAGCCGGTGCTGGAAGTTAAATGGATGCCCAGTGGTAGAACTCGTAAAACATTTTCCTGTTAACGTGACCAGGCAGAATTGACATTGTTGATGGTAGCTTTGATCTAATAAACTATCAGTTCTAACAGTGATTTTTACTGTGTTTCAGAGGGGAGGATGATAAAAGTTTAGCAAGCCTATCGTTCTTCCTGGATGACAGAAAATTAGCTCTACTGTCTGTATTACCAAATGTTGGGAACAATGTTCGTAGGGGATATTTGGTACCCAAAGTAATCTCCTTCAGTAAAAAGATATATTACATGAACAGCTTCCTTTAACACAACAGATACTCATAAAGAACAAAATTGATTTTTCAGGAAGGAAATGAAATACTTTGGTTTGGAATTTGGAAACAAGTTACTTCGTTATCTTGAGTACAAGTTTGCCTGCCTTCCAAAATCTGTTTTCTCTCTTGGAGAGAAACATTTTCCTAAACCACTTACAGTGTATGACTCCCAGCAGGTTACTAGAGAGTATTCATATGCATATAGTTTTTGATTTTCTGCAAAGACAGCTAGAGGAGCTGGAGCAAAAGAGTTTCATTTTAAAAAAAGAAAAACTTTATTTGGACTTCAGTTCCTCCCTCTGTTACAGTCTTGTTTTAAATGAAGAGAAACGCAGAAAACTTGAAGTATTTTCTCAGGCTTCCTACGTGAAAAATAAGAATGGCACAATAATAACAAAGTGTTACACATGTGATGGTAAGACAGGAGTGTTACTGGAAATTATCTTCAGAATGTCTGAAGAGATAACTGTGGGTAGTAGTACTTCTAGTTTGTTTGTTTTCAGTATTTGGGGTTTATGTTTTGATACTGTTCCTTTACCTCCCCTCAGGACTTTGTGTAGGTGTCCCCAGAGTCCATTTCACATCTCCTGATCAAATCAGGAAATTTCAACTGAGATGACACCAACTCAACATTTGAATTTCTGCAGCCAGGATGGCTATTTTACCAGTTTCTCTCTGTCTTCTTGATACTTGAGTCTGGGTGAGAACATGCTGAGTAAGAGAAACTACGTGTCTAAAGCTGTGCTAGATAAAGGAAAACATTTGAGATGTGGTAAAGTTGATCTCAGTGAATTTGTTTCAAGCAATTTGCCAAACTTTGATTTTCATAGCGTGGCTAAGAAAAATTTTAATGCTCTTTACATGGCTGTAAATTTACCGTCACATCTCTCAAATCGTAAGCTTTTCCAAAGTGATCTGTATGCTTTTGATCTGTTTGAATGAAACACTGTGAGCTTAAACAGAGATGCACTTCAGTATGGAATGTGGGTGTCTGTTCCCCCGTGTGGGGAGTCCATCAGCACTAAGAATCCATTAAACTACTGGGCTATGAATTGTAGGAAGTCGTCAGTTTAAGGTCAACCTGTTAAGCTTTAATTTTTTTTTTCTTTACTGTGTGAAAAATTACTTTTTAAAAAGTGTAAACAATGTCTTACAGAAGATATGAACCTGTCCCATCATTGTAATTCTCTGTCAACTGGTGTTATACTGATCTTGGAGCCCCACAGAAGAGCTAAAGGCAGGGTTTTGGGAATGTTTGCACTTAAAGATGGGTGTCAGTACTGGCCTTTCAGAACCAGGTGATTGGCATTCCAGTCACACTGCATAGTTATTTCTCGTGGAAATTTTTTGCGAATGGAAGACAGTAAGGAATTGGTAAAAAAGGTTTAGCTGGTAAAAATTTGGAAAATTTGTTGTATCAGTCTGGGCTATTGTGTAGCTGTAGACAGCTACACTTCATTGCCCTCCTGGTGTTCTAGCAGAACGTGTTTCAAGTAAATTATGTTGTATAAGTAAGCAGCATGTTGGGTTCCCAGTACAAGAAAAACATTGAGGTACTGATTTGAGTCCAGCACAGGACCACCAAGATGATTAGGAGTCTGGAGCAAATGCCCTGTGAGGGGAGGCAGAGAAAACTGAGTTTGTTCAGCCTTAGGAAGAGAAGGCTTGGATGTGAGGTGGCGACGGGGAAGGCATTTTACTGTTTTGTATGACAGTCTAATGGGGGGGTTATAGATAAGATGGACTCAGACCCTTCACAGAGGTGTATAGTGGTAGGAAGCAATGGACTGAGATTGTGATGAAGGAAGTTTTTATCAGATGTAAGGATAAAATTTTCACAGGATAGTCAAACATTGGAAAAAGTTTAAGTCAGGTGGTAAAAATTCCCTCCTTATGGTTATTCAGGACTGGCCTTGCTTTGAGCAGGGGTTGGACTAGATGACCTCTAGAGGTCCCTTCCAATTTAGATTTTTCTATGACTCTAGCTCTTAATAAAAAAACCACAAAACAAAACACCACCCCTCGCCCCCTCCCAAACCTTCAAAACCACAAACAAAACCCAACCAAACAGGAATCCTATTTAACAGACAATTTCTAGAAGGTGACAGATTTTAGAAGTTTTGCTCTAACAGAAGAGTTCTCTGGAAGATACCCATTTGCAATCTCCAGTTTGTCTCTATATTAGTAACATGACTGAAATCAGAAGCACTCGTTTTTTCACTTCAGCATTTTTACTTTATTTCAATTTCTCAGATAACCTGGCGTTCTGATTCTCACTACAAATTATATGCACGTGTGATTCATTATAAAAATGATGCGGAAGGTTTCCATATGCCTTTATCAGGGATTTGAGCAGCAATGTGCCCTTGCCACAAAGGTGGCTGATGGTATCCTGGACTGTATTAGGCAGAGCATTGCCAGCAGGTGGAGGGAGGTGATCTTTTCCCTCTGCTCAGCACTGGTGGGGCCACACTGTGTCCAATTCTAGGCTCCCTAGTACAAGAGAGACATGGTCATACTGGAGAGAGACCAGTGAAGGGATTGGAGCTCCTCTCGTATGAGGAAAGGCTGAGAGAGCTGGGACAGTTTAGCCTGGAGCAGAGAAGGCACAGGGGGATCTCATCAACATATATAAACATCCAGAGGGAGGGTGCAAAGAAGATACAGCCAGGCCCTTTTCAGTGGTGCCCAGTGACAGGACCAGAGGCAACAGGCATGAACTGAAACACAAGAGGTTCCCTCTAAACATTAAGAAACACTTTTCCGCTGTGAGGGTGACCAAGCACTGGTGCAGGTTGCCCAGAGAGGTTGAGGGGTCTCCATCCTTGGAGATACTCAAAAGCTGTCTGAACATGGTCCTGGGCAACTGCCTCTAGGTGGTCCTGCTTGAGCAGTGGGATTGGACCAGATGACCTCCAGAGGTCCCTTCCGACCTCAACAAGTCTGTGATTCTCTAATTTCTCAGTAAGAATGGAGAATGTGGGTTTTGTACTCAACAGTATGTATTCAAGGCAGGACTGTTGCATATAATACCAGGATCTTGTTTGATGTGCAGCATCTTTTTAGAACTTTGAAAGCAAAGAGCTCAATCAGAAGGCCTTGGTGAGATTGAGCAGATCTTTCTTTTGAATATTTTAAAGAAAGGTGGTCTTTAACAGGGAGCAAATGGTGCTAGGTCAGCTTATTTGCTGTGACCCTTGAGTCTCTTGTAATTCCATCCTACTCTCATGGCAAGAAGGAAGAGCTGTCATGGAAGGTTGTTAAAAATGATCTCGTGTACCAGCAGTGATTTACTGTTTCCGGCTAAGAAACATAACAGGTAATACTGTCTGTTCCCTATATAACAGATACTAGCATTTATGTTCCTAATAGGCTATGAACTTGAATAAAGATCATCTGAAGCGATCTAGACTTCCTGTTCTTTCAAACATAAAACACTTTGGAAACCAAATTAGGCTCATATTTAAAAAAAAAAAAAGTTACAGAAAGGTAATTACAAATTCTCAGTAGTTTTCTAACAAATCTTTTATATAAAAGGTGACTCCTGTTTAAAATAAACAAATGAACAAAACCTTCAAAACCAAAGGGTGAAGTGTCTCGCAGTCAGGGCTGATCAAAGATGGTGGATATTGTGTTTTTCTTTTAAACTCTCATCATGTGAGGTAACGTGCCTGCAGACCCTGCCCTCATGACTGAACGTCTGCCGCTGGTAAAGAACATATTTTAATCGTGTGATGAACGTACTTTGAACCCTATGGTTTCAAGACTTAGCTTTTATGGGTCAAGTTATGTGGCTTAAAGCTCACTAGCAGATATGAGAGGGCCCTTGCAAAACAGGGCAGTAGAGGCTGAGACACATTTACTGTTCTGAGCTTTTGCATGTGGTACAGGAATTTATAGGGGAATTTTGTCTTATTTGGATCAAAACTAATTGTAATGTCAGTCTGTTACAAAGATTGCTATTCAAACTAAGGCTTTTAAGAATTGAAATGGAGCTATTTTCAGTTCTGTGAAATGGCAATGATTTAGAAATATTAAGTTTGGTTTAGATGATTTTTTGTGTATGTATGTGAACTAAAAAAGGGGAAAACAACAGCTTAGGATAATAGCAGTTTCAAATGCAGCCTGTCCATTTTTTTCCGCTTTGTTTTTCTCTATTTGTTTTTTTAGAGGGCTAAAAAATTCTGAATCTGACCTATGCTGAAAGGCTGCTTAGACAAACTAAATGTCTTTTTAAGTGGGTTTCTTTTTTTTTTTTTCCCCCCGTGTTGTTTCTTGAAAGAACTGAGCGCTGTCTTACCTGTTCAAAGCAACAAGATGACTCCCAGTGCCTTGAGCAGTGCAGAACCTAGCATAGAGTGCTTGGCTGAGATTAGTGAACGGCTGAGCCCTGCTGCTGAAGCGAGTGCCTGGACTGACTCCCCTGGGACTTGAGATTTTTGGGACAGCAGAGGGTCACTTTTTTTTGTGTGTGTGTGTGTGTGTGTGTGTGTGTGTGTTTTCCAGCTTATACTTTGCATTAAAGACACGAAGAAAACTGCAATCTTAGCATATGCCTGTGTAGTACAGGGGAGAAGCTAACTTCGCTGAATACCAGTGAAAGTAATGAAGGAAAATTGCAGTTGGGCTCAGATTAGCTGTCTGTTTTTCCCAAGACTGTTCCACAAGCTGGAATGTGAACTAGTTGCAATGAATTAACGCAGGTTATGTTGTCTTTACTGCTCTTGCAACCTTATCTTAGTTAAATGTAGTTAGAAAAAGACAACAGCTCTCTGGCACAAATTTGCTAGGGTGGCTGAAGCAGATGTAATATTCCCTCCCGACAGACCTAGCCAAAGCAGGCTAGAGCTTTGTTGCTTGCATTTAAATTACGGTCATAACAACTTGTCTTTTTGGTGATGTAGTTAAACCCTTTGAGAAGGGTTAAGGAGAAAGTGCTAACTAATATTCTGTAGCTCTGAATGTTTGGCTTTTCTGTACCTTTGTGTTTTAGGATTGTGTGTCTGTTCTTGTTAATATCTTTACTTTGTCTTTGAGCATAGTAAAGATGTTGGGGATTTCTTGTTCTCCCTGTATATTTTAAAAGTATTACTGAGCACACACAACATGCTGTCACAGTGAACACAGGGTTCTCTATTACTGTGCTTAGCTATAGAGAGGATTATATTAAACTCGGTAACCTTGCTGAAGCCCCTTTGTACATTGCTGCTGTATTGATAATCTTCACATGATTCAACTGCAGTTGAAAACCTTTTATTCACAGCATTAACACTTTCCATCCCAGTGAAAGACGAGAATCTTTGATATCAGGAGATGAGCTCTTTGATGTGCAGATAATTTTTTTAATTATTATTATTAGTGTGGTCCTGCAGATGTTGCCTTGAACATTTCTTCACCTGGGCATATTCTCATCTAGCCTAACTATTCAAAAATGGGTAAAACAATTTATTGATGAATGAATTAGTGGTTAATTAAGAGACTGTTATGCTGTTTGATTGCTTACAAAATAGTGAATGCTTTAGGAAAATATTTACATTCTAAAAGAAATCCACAATAACATTTTAGAGTAATTAAGAAAAATATTTCCTAGTGTTCCACATCTAAACATAAAGAAACAGCATTACCTACATATCAGTACATTGAAGGAGCAATATAAGATACGTTGGTATTTTGTCTGTGATGAATGCAGACCTATTAATGAACAGCTTTCCTCTAAAATGTAAGGTTAAATGCATATAAAATCATGGGAACTTATTGCCCCTTCTTCAGTATTGCACATTTGGTGACACAATTTTTGGTGACAGTTGCTTTGCCTCCCTTTAAAGTAAAGGGAGTCCAGCCAGTAAAGAAGATTTTCAAGCTTGATTTCCTTGTTCTTTATCCATGATTTTATTTTATGATTTAGTTCTTTTCCAGATACTTGCTGTTTCTTGTAATTTAATAAGAAGTGTTTCAGGTAGACTGCTGGCCCATTTCTCCATATATTTAAGCCCTTCATCAAGCAACTGGTGGAAAATTCTTGCAAATGTTTATATGACAGCTTTCGCTTGCATCTCACAATTATGGCATCTCTTTGGCCTGGATCATTGCAAGTCTCGCTGCATCCCCAGCTGTCTGGGAGAGTCAGAAGGACAGGACAGGCTGATCATAACACGTTCCAGGTCTCTCTCCTGCCATATAGTGCATGGGGGAAAGGTCGCTGCAGGAAGAATGTGATGATAGAAGTGGTATAATAGAGGATGGAGAGCTGGCTGTGCTTGGAGGTCACTTTGTTTCTGGTTTTCTTCTTTCTGAGTTAAACTTTTCAGCAGTTGCTGTCTCTCCGCTTTCCTATTTGAAGGATTTGCACATTTCTTCCTGCAACCCCGTGAATTTTAAAATAGACTTTTTTATCCTCTTGTCTCTGCCAAGTCTGTTGGTGGTATCCTGGGAACTTTTGCTGCTCTCCAGTAAAGGGTGAAAATGTTCAGGCTAGTACTGCTTTGGCCTTTGTACAACTTTTTGCTTTCCAGTAGAAAAAAGTAAAGGAGTTACTTTCCAGGTGAATTACACCTGGATATTGAGTCTTCTTTGTCACTCCTCTGTGGTTCTTTGTCACTCCTATGTGCTACTTCCTTCTGAAAGTCCAGAAGATGAACTCCCAAAGAATGAATATATTTAACATTTCAAGGGATAGCTGTGTTCAGAGATGCTGCAGCTTGACAAACTAACATCTCTTACTTTCAATGGTTGGTTTGAAAACTCTGAAATGGATTAGATCATAGTCGCTTTTACCGATTTTAGTGATTCTTTGATTGGGAAAATGGATCAAGCAATGAGAGGTAAATTTACTGGTTATATATCCTAACATAATGTATTGTTGTTTCCATGTTGCTGTGGAAAAGATGACTGTCTTAAAACCTGAGACTTTCAGTTCACTTTTTTCTGTGCTACATGCTGTTTGTAGTGTTACATTTAAATCAAAAGAATTTAGTGAAGAACATAGATCTACCAAATTCCTCTGTATGAGTTTCAGGCAAAGAAGAGCTACGTTTCTTGAATCGTATTTCTCTAATGAAGTAACTGCCATGCTGTGTATTACAGCATCTGTTGTTTAAAAAAAAAAAAAAATTAAAGAAATTACTAGGAACATTGACTTAAAATTTGAATAGGGTATGTTTTCCATTTTTGCTTATTATGGGGTGAGTTGCAATGGTTATGTTTTGGTTTGGTTTTTTTAATATAAACTTAAACTTGGAAAGCTTTATAAAGAGTGTTGGGTTTGGTTTACTTTACATTACATTTTGACATAAAATAAAATCAGATGCTTTTAATTGTGCAGTTGATAGACTTACTTGTAGAAAATACATAAAACAAACAAAAAAATCCCAAACAGAAATAGTGAAAAATATGATTGCTTGTGAGAATATTAAAAAATCATAAGAGCTATATTCCCCAGCTGTTGATAGTATAATTATTTAATTACTGACAATTTGCATCGTATGTACTAATGCACAGTCTGGTAATGTGAGAAAATATTTCTGCTGCTGTACTTGCATTATAATATTTAAAAGGATCTCACATTTTCCCCAGACTCTTGTACGTTTTAGTGAATATCCCAAGTAATATCTGAGAAATGAAACTTGGCTTTAGTCTTCACATCACTGAAAGGAAAAAAGTAGTTGTTTAAAGTGATTAACTGTTCTTAAAATATTTATATCTTCAAAGAGCTTTATGTAATTTCCTGCATACGTTTAGTAATGAGTAAGGATCATTTAGTTTAAGGTATTTTCTGTTGATACTATTTAACTTGGGAAGGTGACCCTGAGCTGAATTGCAATGTGTGCTTTGAATGCCCATGGGCTGCCCTTCATTGGTTTGATTGGGGGAGATTATCTGGATTTCTAATATACTTTAATTACTCTGCTTATATAAATTGTCACATTAGAAGCTTCTTAACTGTTGAGTCTGTTCTGTCAATGATCCACTAACAATAGGAATATACTAGGCTCTTCCACTGAGATTTGAAGATTTATACCATCAATGAAAGAATTGGAATGGCTCCGTTTAAACCTACTGTATCTTCAATAGGAAAGAGTATGTGATCTGCTTCTACTCGGGCAGCAACTGATGTGCAGTACATTGAAAGGATCTGTAGCCTTTTTTATTTTGTTAATAGGCATTTTTTTCAATTAAGGGAACATAATGCAAAATATGTTTTAGGATGTTTAGGGGGGATGTTTTCCTGATGTGTGTGTGGTTAGGATTTTGGGGTGGAGAAAGGTGAAATGTCTTTTACCAATGATTAGCTAAGGTTTTACAGAGAAGCTGTCGTAATTGAAATGCTACCCTAATGTCTGTGTGTGTCTCTTACAGGCTAAGCTAGATGCCCTGGTATTTTTATTTATCTCTCTCTGTATATATCTACACACACATATTTAAACAAGTCCTTTAAGTTGTGGTCTGAAGCACCTTAGTCCTAGAGTGTTACGGTGATTTAGGCCTCTTTCGACCTTTTACTCCTGAGCACTATGGCATCTGCCTGCCCGACAGCTCTGTTTGCATGAGCTAGGAGGATACCAGAACTTGGGAGACTCCTGCTCTCCAATGGTGTAGGGGTCTTCCAAGATACAATGGTCTGATGGCCTGCAGTAACAGGTCCAGCTGAGCAGCAACTTGTTTGGCACGTACAGCATGCGTATCTTATAAAACAAACCACTCTTTCCTCCTATGTGGGGCATTGTCTACTGCTAGGCTACAGAAAATATGAAGTGAAGGATTGAATCCAGTGTGTGTCTGGTGGCTCCAGAGACGTCTGATTCAATGTTTTGAAGACCAGAAATCTGTGTGTTTGGAACCATTGTAGAGTCCCACTGCTGAAGATGCATACTTAAACATGTTTGGGGTTTTTGGGGACTTTTTAAATAACAGACAACAGATAGTCTGAATGATTAAATATGTTACCTAGTGGTTATAACATAGGACTGAGAGGGAGGTGTGTCATGGGTCCCATTCCTTATTCTGGGATTTTGCATTTTTATCCAGTGACTGACTTAATGTAAAACTCTCAATCCAAGACCAGAGCCTGATCCCAAAACCAGTCTATCAAAACTGGACCTAGGTGTGCTCCACCCTGAGACTGTGACTCATTGGTGGTTATATATATTTTAAAAAGTGTATTTCAGGTTTTAAAATCAAGGTAGCTACTGCTGTACCTTGTGCAGCCTGCTACTTTTGGTGTGGGTTAGTCATGATCAGATTTCTGGGCCCCCGTAGACGAAGATTGTGGGTTAGATGCTCAGCTCAAGGCATTTGTGTAGCTGAACTGCAGGGACCTAGGGGACTTATTGGTCAAAAGAGGGTGATCTGCCAAAGTGAGCAGTTTGGGAATTCAGGAGTCTGAGATCTGTTTATACCCTGCTTTTTAACCATTACATCCTTTTATCCCTTTGGATCTCATCCAGCATTTAAGATGTCACTTTGCCTCTGCTTCACCTTGTTGTGCCTGATGAAGGCATGTTGTAACACTGACGTATATGATTTTGTGCAAGTCTGTGCTATAAAAAAACTTAAGCACAAATGGATGAATTAAAGCATGGGATAAAAATCCTGGATGTTACAGTTGTGAAAAGTATCCCTCTTCCCTAGTTAGCCTTCCCTACCTCATCACACAAGTCAGTGATCTTCACATACACACATAACCAGGCATATTATTCTGACATCCTTTTTGCAGTAAACATTTAAACACACAGTTTATTGTGGATTATTGAAGTAGATTAAACTGAAGGAAGAGCACTGAAACATGATTTAATAAATACTGAGCTGATGGAGGCATGTTAATGTTTGATGATATTGTATCATCATTTTTCCAGTTCTGTTTGTACAGTGAGTAGTTCAGCTCTGTGGTGGTGACAATGGTGTCATTACAGCGGGACCTGGACAGGCTGGATCAATGCGCCAAGGCCAATTGTATGAGGTTCAACAAGGCCAAGTGCCGGGTCCTGCACTTGGGACACAACAACCCCAGGCAACGCTACAGGCTTGGGGGGGAGTGGCTGGAAAGCTGCCCGGTGGAAAAGGACCTGGGGGTGTTGGTTGACGGCCGGCTGAATATGAGCCAGCAGTGTGCCCAGGTGGCCAAGAAGGCCAATGGCATCCTGGCCTGTATCAGAAATAGTGTGGCCAGCAGGAGTAGGGAGGTGATTGTCCCCCTGTACTCGGCCCTGGTGAGGCCGCACCTCGAGTACTGTGTTCAGTTTTGGGCCCTTCACTCCAAGAAAGACATTGAGGTGCTGGAGCGTGTCCAGAGAAGGGCAATGAAGCTGGTGAAGGGTCTAGAGCACAAGTCCTATGAGGAGCGGCTGAGGGAACCGGGCTTGTTTAGCCTGGAGAAAAGGAGGCTGAGGGGAGACCATATTGCTCTCTACAACTACCTGAAAGGAGGTTGTAGAGAGATGGGGGTTGGTCTCTTCTCCCTAGTAACAGACGACAGGACAAGAGGAAATGGCCTCAAGTTGCGCCAGGGGAGGTTTAAATTGGATATTCGTAAAAATTTCTTCACCGAAAGGGTTGTCGGGCATTGGAACAGGCTGCCCAGGGAGATGGTGGAGTCCCCATCCCTGGAGGTATTCAAAAGGCGTTTAGATAAGGCCCTAAGGGATACAATTTAGTGGGGGACTTGGTAGTGATAGGTTAATGGTTGGACTCGATGATCTTGGAGGTCTCTTCCAACCAGAACAATTCTATGATTCTGTGATTCTATGATTATGGCTTACACAGCACTGACACTTTCATTTTAAACTGTTTCAAGTGTTTCTTTTAATGGATGGGAAAATTTTATTTTTGGCCTTAAGTTTCTCATGTTGCTTATCTTTCTGAAATCTGTTTTTTATTTCCATAAAGGTCGGTTGAAATTCTGTGCTCTTTTGGGTTTTGGGGTTTTTTTTTTTGAGTTACCAAAGAGTGAAAAGGCTGTTGCTCAAATATGAAGAAACTTTATAGATACTTTGTATGTATATTGCAGATATGGAAACAACTTAAGTCGAGAAATTCTGATTTGAGGTGCGATTACTTCTTCTGTCCAGTTGCTACTGCAGTCATACCAGTCTCAATATACTGTGTGCTATATAAAGGGATATAAAAAAGAAATTGTGTCTCAAAGAGCTTAGAAACAGATTTAAAAGAGGACTTGGATGTTTGAATCAGACTTGGGTAGAATTTAGTCACCTTACTTCATGCATATTTCACAGAAACAGCCTGAATGTGGAAGTGTCTGAAAGTCTGTAGGTGACTCCGTTTTAACCACTGAAGTTTCCTAGGTAGCTAAACTCGTGTTCTCAGAGACACTAAGGCTGTTTGCACAAGCCTTAGCTGTTTAGCATCCAGCTTAGGCACTTTGAGGCGATAAACTGGATGCAGGAAGAATGTGGTGAAAGAAGTGATATAACGCTCTCAGTGCACCTACTGAACGCTCTGATAACCAAGAGTTCAGTGCCAAGCTCTGCAACCTGCCTACCTGCATTCAAAACATTGGCCAAGAGAAAGAACATTCACCTTTTTACACGTTAGGTCAAGTGGTCACGTCGTTCACCAGCGATCAGGAAGCCAAAAGCCTTTACCGTGAGATGCCTGAAACGCACATCTACGACTTTCCACCGATCTCTAAGCATGGTTAGTTTGGGCACTTTCTTCTTGGAGGAGCTGGACCATTGTGGAACCACTGTGCAGCTGGTGTGCCGCTTCTATTGATCCAGAGCCGTTTCATTTTCATGAATTTGCCTGTATAAGAGGGGTAGGATCATACGGTTTGGCACAGCTCCGTGATACGGCATGAAAGCAGACTTGAACCCAGATGCAACCGTGTTGTCCTTGCCTTTGTGAATGCCAGTATTATAGTCCATACTTAAACTAGCTTTTGTTTTTCAAATGTTTTGAAAAATTCTGTTTAAAAGTAATTAACTCACTCTAAAAATGTGCTCTCCTTCACACTTTGTATTATATTTTATGGTACTATAACAGGTTATGATTTCAGAAGTGTACATATATTTAGTGTAAACTGCGTATTTGAAGCACAGACATAAAAATAAGTAAATGCTTATGAACAAATTAATAAGTAGAAATTGAACAATGAGTTTGTCAACATGGGAGTTAGTATCCGTATGGATCAATGAAATAAGGGCTATAGTTGCAATTTTCTATAACTATCATGTAACTAAATGGCATAATAGTCCACTAGTTGAATACCCATACTGGATTATTTTTCAAAGGCATATGGAGGGCACGCAAGGATCTTTTTCAGCTTAATCTTGGATATGACTAGTTACTGGAAATGTTTGTGGCTTCTGCCGAAACCTTGCTTCCAGTTCTGGTCATCATAAGAAGCAACAATTCTGGTGGAATGAAAGGAGGAAATGAGTAGATGTATTAAAGAAGAAGTATTGATATATTATGGCGTTTGAAGAAAATTAAATTGGATGAGTAATTTTGAGCTAAATTCTGAAATGCTGCTTGGTAAATATTGTTTGGTCGCTGAAGCTGCGTGGACTGCTGTCTAGCAGAGATCTCGGAGCTTTGCACCTGTAGCAGTGGCACAAATTTTGAGTGTATCACTGCAGTGAGATTTATACGACCACAGAAAATATGACTGGATAGATTTGTACAGGAAAGCCCAATGTTTTGGCGTACAATAGTGCTATATAATTTCTTTGTATTGGCAAGTAAGAGGGAATGGAAAGCAGAAACACCTTGCCATGTGAAATGGAGTATTGTCAACATTGGCACTTTTATTTTGGATTTTATTTTAATGCCATCTTTATTGTGTAACTTATTGCTAATCTTTTCAGCAGAAACAAATATGCTTTTCATTGTATTAATATGGCTTTTGATTTTTGGGAGACCTTAAGATGTTAACTTTGTTGTTGTGCACGTTTCCAAGCAGCTGACATCACCTCTGTGGCTGGGGTTTGTTGAGAGAATGTAAAGTTCTCCTGTCGTCTTCACTAAAACAAAAACTCTCACTTTTTTTGTTCCCTGCATCATCTAATCTCCATATCTCTTCAGTTCTTTATGCTGAAATCTTCATAGCTACCCCATAGCTGGAGAAGCCTCAATGTCCCCCAGTCACTTCTGTTGCTGTTACCACCTCTATGGCAACATTAAAACAGGACCAAGGCTGAATGCGTTTGTTGCCAAAATGTCAACATGCGAAACTGCGTTGATAATCTTACAGTGATGCAAAAAGAGGGAGAATATTTGGAAGGGAAATCTCCAAATTCAAGTATTATTCAAGTTCCATTGATCTGCAGAGAGCACAAGGCCCCTGTCACCTGTCTTTGAATCTGAGCGTGATGATGCTTTGTTTCATTTCACTTTGCCTGAGTTTTCCTTGAAAGAACTGATGTTAGTAGTTGAAATTCTAAGCATCAAAGCCGTTTATCATTTTAGAAATACTCCTATATCTCTACCCAGTCTCCCTAGATTTATCCAAGGGTGTTGGTCCTGCAGGTGTTGGTGTTTTAATTATTTATTTGTTTCAACATCCAAAGGTCATTCAGGTCCTTTAAAAAGACTTTCCTGAGCTTAATCTTGGCTGTACTGGGCAGCTGAGTTCTGTGGATGCTGTGGCTGGCCTGGCATGGTCTGGGAGCAGAGGACAGAACAAGAGGAAATGGCCTCAAGTTGCGCCAGGGGAGGTTTAGATCGGACATTCGTAAAAATTTCTTCACCGAAAGGCATTGGAACAGGCTGCCCAGGGAGGTGGTGGAGTCCCCATCTCTGGGGGTATTCAAAAGGCGTTTAGATGAGGCCCTAAGGGATATGATTTAGTGGGGGACTTGGTAGTGATAGGTTAATGGTTGGACCCGATGATCTCGGAGGTCTCTTCCAACCAGAACAATTCTATGATTCTATGAACTGGGAGTACTGTCTGTGAAGAAACCAGTGCCTGTATTTGCAGTCTGGGGGACCGTGAGGGTGGTAGTATGTGTCCCTGGCAATGCTGGTAGGAAGAGAGGTCTTCTCTCATGCTGGGGAGTTCTGGACCCTCGTAGATCAAATTAAATCACATTGTACTAAGTCTGCATGCCAATATGCAGCCAGTGCAGATTATTGACTAGTAGTGACTTGAGTTTCCATTATATTAGGCAGGCTTCTGCATTTTATGTGTTTTTACTTTTCCAGCTTGACCCAAAGTTTCACTCCATTTTCGTAATCCAGGCTTGCAACGGCATGGTTTATGATTGTAAAAGCGTGGTTATGATTACAGTATCTGCATCCAGATAAATGGCTGCAATTCCTTACCCAAGTGTAGGACATAGAAGATAATCCCACGTACTACTGCTGTACCTATACATCCAGCACAATCCACGTTCAGGTAGCACAAACATTCCGTTCTTTTATAAACCCAGGGTTTATTTGACCTGATGGCAAAATGAAAAACCACACCTCTTTTTACAGAAATAGGAAATCCACAATTTAAAACAAGTAAAAACCACGCCAAGTTATTACCATTGTAATGAGGCAACCAGTGGTTCCAGAGCTCTTAACGCAATGGAAAACTAGATGTATATAGCTTCAGAAATGGAGTGATGTTTGATGGTATGCTTGTCTAGTGTTAGAAAAATGTGGAAGCCTGAATTGTAAAATTGTATTTATCCGCATTTTTAAAAAATTAAAAAATGTGCTTGTTGGTAGAAGTAGCTGGCTACATCAGCTGCAGCATATGTTGATGCCCCATTGATTCTAAGCATTTACCTTATTGCAAGCATTTGTGTAGGTTGCTATGAATAAACATAAATACTGATTTGTACGTGTTGCCCTTCCACTGACACAGAGATATATTACCTTACTTTGGAAGTCCGTACACCCTTCTACTTTGCATAGATGGCTAAAGGAGATGCAAGGCACCCTTCTTTGGAGAGGCAATTTAGAGGAGAGAAGAAGGTCTCTGTGCAATTTTACAGCGTAGTGTGGATATAAGTAGGGCAGAATTTGGTCCCAGAAGTTTTACTCCCGGCACTATGAGGCATCATGCTTTCCTTTCTTAACAAAGTAAAACAGAAAAGCCTATTAAAGTTCTCTCTCTCTCTTTTTTTTTTTTTGGTAATAAGCAAAAATATATTTTTAACTTGCTGCTTTAGCCCTGCTTTTACTTTTTCATTGTTTGTCCTCTAGACCTCGCTATTTCTACAGCCTTTTCTTTGTCCTTTTTTTAATCAGGGATACTCCCAAAGAAGTATTGCTGGACTTTTTATGCTAATCTCACTGTTATTTCAATTCATGTTGACTTGGAGAATATGCCTTGTAAATAGGAATACCAACTGACATACTGAATATAATCCTCAGTTTCTAAGCATTGATTGTTTTCACAGCATCCTTAAAGGGTAAGCTGTCTTACTATCCAAATATCATGGCTGGGAAACTGAGGCTAACAAAGGCTGTACGATTTACGTGAAGCCACAGAGGGAATAAATGCTGGGTTTAGAATTCCTGGCTTCTGTTCCTGTGTTTGGACTCGCGCCGTCTCTCAGAGAAATACTTGATTCCTTGTAATATTACGTACCTTTCCACGTCTGTTAAATGTAGCCATTCGAAAAGTAGCTGGTACTCAATTCTCTCTCTGTCTGTCCTATTGAAACTAATGGATGCCTGCAGGCAGGCATAAGGTATCGTTACCTTTGACAGCCAGTATGTTTTATGTTTTAAATTATGTGTTAGGCAGATTTTTTGGATACTAATTTGATATAATGAGATGCGCTTCTAATATCAACCCTAGTACGGGAAGGCCTTGCAGCCAGCCTACTCTTTATTTAAAATTATTCCATTTCAGATGTCCTAATGAGTGCTGTGAGTTGTGTAATTCTTTCATAATTTTCCCACGTTCCCAGAAGGGATAGGGGCTGGAGTTTTTTTCTATTTTTGTTTTGGTTTATTTCAAATTAGGGTGAGCACAGCATAAAGATCTAGGGGAAGAGTTTTGTGAAACAGTTGCTATTGTGAGAATGGCAATTAAGAAAAAAAATATTACAGTCTACAAATGTTAGTGTTAAGGCAAGTCTTGATGCCTCCGCTGTTTACCATTATCGTATAAATATCTTGACTCTGACTTTACAGTGCTGTTTATAGAATTTAATAAAGCAAATGTAATAATGCTGCCTGTGCTTTAATGCACAATCTCAATTGAGTTGACCAGAAGATAAATAGGAACAGGAATGATAGTGCGTTCCTACAGATTGTTTTTAATAAGCATGTTATTTAGTTGATCAGCCCGGTGCAGTAATGCCTCCTATCCTGCTCTACCAGACAAATTTATTAATGCTTCCTCCCCCCCCATTTCTCTGAGAACATTGATTCCCTGCAGACATATCTCTATTAAACCTCTAGAAAGTCACAACTTCCAAATTAGATTAAGTAGCAGGAATGGTACTAGAAGAATCAAAGAAAATTGAGTGCGTTATTGAATTCATGCCACATTGTCTCAGGAAGAGATGGGAGTTATGTGTAGTGGTAACTTTTGTCCTTACTGTACTAACAAAGCTGTGGGCATTGCTGTCAAACCTAATTGTCTGCAGCGCATCAGGGTAAAATGAATCATTTCTCTTATCTAAACCCGTACCTAGTGAGATTTTACAAATGAGAAATAGGCTTCAGGAGGAAGCTTTACAGTTGATCAAAATCATTTGCCATTATTTGCTGTACACAACCCTATCCTAAAAACCCTACTGACAAAAATTTTAAAAAAAGCATCTGGCTTTGGATTGTAAGCAGGCTCGCTTGTCATGCTAGCAGTTGCAAAATGCAGATATTCATTTTAAAGCTGCCTATTTCTCATTTTGATCTGACATATTAAAAAGCATATAATTAATGGTTGACATTAGTAATTAACATTAACTTTATGGTGCTTAATATGCCATCATTCATCCATCAAATAACTGGTATGCATAATGTCTTTGCATAAAGGTTTTAATTGCACAAAATGATCCTTCAGTTCGCAGGCTCTACGGTTTAAAGAAGTTGTAAATGCGTTTTTAAAAGATGTGAATTTTTCATTTATTGAACATAAACATTGTTTTTGTTTCTCCCTAGGAGTGTGCATAAACGTGTAAACCAGGGACTTCACCTAGGGAACGCGGCCCCAGACGCGCAGCTTCCATTAGTGGCTAAAGAGCACCACCTTGCTGTCGCCAGCGCTCTCTGGAGAAATTTCTTTCCCTACTTGAAGAGCCAGAGAATGTCACAGATGCCACCTTCCCCACAGCTTGCTGATACAGCTGCAGGTTAGCACTGACCCTCCCCGCGACTTACGGGATTTGGTGCTATTTTCTGGGTCACAAACTTTCAAGGATTTTGCATTTTGGGATGTTTCTACTTCCATGTAGTAACTTAAATATGCATAAATGCAAAAAGTAGATTCTACGCTAAATATTTTGACAAGAAGAAATATTGTAGCGTTGAATTACTTGATAGAATACAAACGGATTGAGAACTCCAAAAGGATGTGAAGCTCTACAAGCCTGACTTTTTTTCCCTACTAGTCACAGATTATAATCAACATTGGGAATGTTACACATCAGAAATGAGAATAACTTCTTTCACTGTATCTAGAATTTACATCTTTTTGTAGAAGTTGTTATAATTTTGTGTTGAACTATTCTTTTCATTATGGTTGAAATTCAAAATAGAGGTTTTTAAATAATACTTTACATTTGAAGACAATTTTTAAAAGGTTGATTACATGACTTGTTTTTTGCTGAACCTTTATGGTCATGGTCATAAAACTATTTCATAATTCATTTTAATTCTTTATCTTGCTTCACACTGAAGGGTTTTAATCTTGAAGTACAACGTTCCATACATATGTGAACTCCACGTGCAATGAGTCAGCATGGCAGTAAATAGAAAGAAATGCCAGTTTGATCTTTAACATCAGTAGCAGGCATTGTATTCCGCAGTTACAATGAAATCTTATATCCATTTAACTAAAATTTAGAGAAGTGAAATATAAAAATATTTTTTTTCCCATCATGATGTGAATTAGATAAAGTTATAAGCTCCGAAGTACTGAGTTAGTCATAGAAAAGTTAAAAGACCCTTTATTCGGAGCAGCTCTGCAGTAGTTAGTGGGTAACATTAATGAAGGAGGCAGCGTGCAACGGTAGCGGTCTCACACTGCTGAAGCACGTATGGGAAACAGCAATACAAATCAAAGGAAGAGGTTGTTAATGTCAAAACTTTCATTCATTTCCTACAGTGTCATATCTTTTTATTTTATATTAACACGGCGAAATAGCAAGAAGAACAACCTATTATAAACTCGGCTTAGAAGCAGGGTAGTGCAGCTGTGAACCTGCTTTACAGAGGTGTGTTAGGCGGTACGACGGAGGAAGGCAAACCCTTCCCACGCTGTAGGAGCTTCTTGCCTCAGAGGCTGCAGCCCAGAGGAGAGAGCAGCCGCCACAGCTCTCCTGCTCCCCCTGCCAGGAAAATAGCCTGGGACTCACATTATCGTTTCTGTCTCCCATTTCTCCCCCACCCGTGTTATATGGCTGATGCTGCAGAAACAATGTGATAATCTGGAAGAAGGCTGGCACAAATTGCTTCCTCACCTGAGGCAGAGTGGGGACTCTGTATGACCTCCTTTTTTATTCCGAGGCACATAAGGAAATGTGAGGTCCTTCATAGCTTAAGGTAGTCTGTCCCTACAGCATTAATTAAAATTGTTGTTTCTGAAAACTAGCCTTCTCTGTCTAATTCAAAGTCAGCTTCTCAATGCATGCAGTTTTATAAACCATTATTTTAACAAAATTAATACTACGTTTATATTTAACTTGGAGAATTTGGAAACTAGTGAGCCCCTTTATTTCGTTGCCCTCCAAAGTCAGTTCTCCTGACTCATTTGATGCTTCTCATTTCCTATAGCCTAATAACTGCTCAGCATTTCAGATTACATTTTCTTCCTCAGTCTAAATGCATTTGTCGTTTGCAGCATAAAGAATATGCTATATTTTTTTATGCTGGTAGTGTTAGATACAGATTCCACAGTAGACCTAACAAACAGCAAAGGGTTATGCTTCATTAACAAAAACTCTGTGCAAAGTACTGTCCCAGTTTCTAGATCCGCAACTGTTATATGAAGATCCTTTTTTCAAGAATAAGCTTGTCCGTAATGCTTTATTTACACAGTCGCTTCTGATACATGAAAGTCTATTCTAAAAATAGAAAGATACCAGCTTTTACTCAGTGAATTCTTTCCAAATACAGTTCTTCACTGCAAGAAGTGTGTAAAAACAGCTACGCCAATAAATAAAACTCAACCCTGTAAAGCACAGTAATACTTATGTGTGCAAGGGAAGAAGTGGTGGATGGAGGCAAGAAAGGGAGGCCAAGAAGACAAAAAAGCAAGTTTTTAAGACATATTTCTTATTGCATAGGTGGTAAAGCTATGCCTTCAGGATTTATAATCTGTGGTTTAGTAGATATATTTAAAATTGCATATGTTTGGATCCATTTTCCCTCCTTTGCATTCAGTGTGTCATGTTGACTTATAAACTCCTTCGGACAGAGACTACATTTTAATGTGTACAAACACTATCTGTTAGAATAGTTGCCCAGTTTTAACTGAGATTTCTGGTACTCCCAGACTGCACATTATTGATCATAATTAATTTTCAATGCTTTTTAGTGGAATAGGGATGTACTGAGAAACCATTAACATGGTCCCATGTTTTTCTCTCTTTAAAAATCAGGATTTACTCTCTTAGCTTTGGATATACCCAGCAAAGCCCTATCAGATCTCCAGCCTCAACCTGTTTTATCAATGATGCAGCTGTTTGGATGGGATGACATGGTGTGGCCTCAGCTGGTGTCAAGATATCTAAGTCACCTTATTCAAAACAGGTGAAAAACTGCAACTCCTTGCTCGTCCAGTACCTTGGCATTCCTTCATTAGACTTGTGGAAAATGTTGCTTCAAACAGTAATGTTGCATTAAGATGGTCCAGGTTCTTTGCATCTGCTGAAGTTCTAGGTTTCTTGAAATCATCTGGGATATTTCACAGGGGATAGTGGGTGTTATTTGGGTTGGGTTATTTGTTTGGTTTTATGTGTAAATAGCTTAACATACTCAAAAGTTGTTAGGAAGATAGGTAAGTATTTTGAAAAAGTTATTTGTCTTTTATATAGCAAACCACTTATTTTTTCCCAATGGAAACAGTGCTGTTACTAAAAGGTTTTGGAACGTGGGGACCTAGACATATCTTCAGAGTACTTTCGCGAAGAGCAATACCGCATCAAAGCGAAACGCCTGAACCCATAACCTATTTTTAATTTGCATAGTTATAGTTATCCACCCCCTTCTATTGTTGTTACACTTGGGCAAAGTTGTTACAGTTTGGCAAGTCAGTAGCCTCCTGCCCTAGCTGCGCTTGAAGTTGAATAATGTAACTTGGTAAATCTTAAAATTTCTAATTAAAAGTACTGGACTTATTTTTCCCCTACCAGTTATACTTAACACAAAAACTTAAATCTTCTTATAAAAAGTCAAGATAAACATCATCACAGAATTCTTAAAATGCTATATAGTAAGTATTCATTGTTTAAATATCTTGACTTCTTCAAAACAAAGAACTTTGCAGGAAGCCGAGGAGGATGGGTTGGGCAGTATTGGAAGTATAAGGAAAATGATTGTAAGGAAATGCAAGCATTAAAACTTCCTTTTTGTCAAGCTTGGAACACTTTCTGAATGCATATTAATGTTCATGTTGCTCAGGTTTCTGAGACTTGCTAAATGGATGCTTTAAATTAAATAAGAGGTTTAGAAAATTTATCACATTCCTGTGTTTTACATGCCAATGTTGAATTTTCACAGAATCACAGAATTGTTTAGGTTGGAAGGGACTCTTGAGATCACGTAGTCTAACTTGTCCAATACATCTGCTCAAGCAGGGTCAGCTAGAGCGGATTGCCCAGGACTCTGTCCAGTCAGAATTTTATATACCTGAGAAATTTTATTTGCTTTAAGTAGGCCTCTATAAACTTAAGATAGATGGATGGTGGTGGTTGTTCTGGTGTGGGTTTTTTTCCCCCTCACCCCGCTTCTGAATCAGGCTTTGGAAGCAGGGGAGGTGAGAGATGAGAGCGAAGGAGGGAGTGTTTCTATGTCGGACTGTATTTGAAAGTGAAAAATGTTGCACATATTTAGGGTACATATTGTACTAAGGAGTATAGCTGTAAATCAGGATATGGGAAAGACTATTTCAGTGTGATCAGCAAAGCTGAAGCTATGGCCTTCTTGCAGGGAGATGTTAAAAGAGGTTGAACTTAGTTGCTCGTGTGTCAGTTTGGAACTCGGAAGAGGAATGCGCAGTCCTCTGATTTGCCGTATTTCTCTTGTATGATCTTTATAGGGTGAGTTTCATGCAAAGCTGCAGATACTAGCACATGCTGAATGAAATAGGAGTTAAGCACATAAATGCCCATTTATAATTTGAATTTTGTTGCTCTTCAGGTGAGATCAAGGAAAACATTTTGATGCCTAAACTGGAATTTTGGTATAATTTAGGTTCTTAAGGCTAATTCCCGGTTCCCCCAGTAAACACTTAAGTGATTGAAAGCAGTTACTTAAACATTCTTTAGCAATATTCATTAAGCACCTCACATATTGTTATATATGTGTCCACAGATACACTGCTATTCTGGCTGAAGTAACATTTACTGTATTTGGAACCACGGCCAAAGCATTCCTTTTTCCAGGTGTTTGGGAGCACGGTTGCATTAGCAAGTGCAAAGCACGCACATGTGGCTAGTACCGAGTTCCCTGTGCAACCCCACTGCCATAATTTCATCTAAAAATACAGTTGGCACTGGTGATAGTTACCTGGTGTACACTAGTTGAGAGGTTAGAGCGCTTGTGCAAGAATTTGGAAAACCCAAGTTAAGCGGGTCTTGCACTCTGAGGGAGTTCAAACCTTTATTTCCAAATTACCGCCTTAGAAAGGAATGAGAGGACCTTGCCCTCCTCTAGCAGGTTGTGCCATGGAGTAACTGAAAATGTCAGATTTGTGGATCTGTATTGAGAGAACTAGCAGGAAAAAAGCATGACTCCATAGTTGAGTGATGACGGGTATTAGTCTTTTCCTTACGTGTGCGTGTATCTCACTCTTTCTGGTCCTCTGTCATATGTTCTCACTCTCTGTCACTCTCTGCTTTTCTGAATCTCCCCCCTGCTGGCAGCATGGGACAGTAAGTACTCACACAGAGAAAAATATTTTTGCCCCTAAGCTGTTGGGCTTGTGAATGCCAGCCCTCAAGGATAACTGTCTGTTTCCCTTATCGGTTGCTGCAAGGCCCATCGAGGTAAAAACTGAAGTATCTGAAACTCAGAGAAGGTATGTCCCTCCCTCAGCAGCAGAGCTGTGAGGTGCTCAGATTTCCTTATGGAAGGACATTGAGTACCTAAGATAAGCCTTTTTTGGTAGAATTATACAGAGGTATCGTACTCTAAAAATTGTCATTTTATTATATGCTAATAAGACAGCAATTTTTTGTAACATGATTCACGTACTTATTTACCTTAGGCAGTTGTAGAGCAAAAGTTATCGCAGTATCTAAGTGCTGGGATCTTAAGACTTCACGGTTACTGCGCTCTGATAATTTTCACATCAAACATTCTCAGTTAAAAAGTAAAAATATTATTTCGTTGCTGATGCTGTTATATACCCTGCAAGCTCTGCCTGGTCTTTTTAAGATTGAAGCTTGTTCTGCCTATCAGCTATTTCAATATTGATAATAAAGGTTCTGATGGACAAGCTGTGCCCTTGGGAACACGTGCACAAGCTTTGGCATTTCTTTCGCAGTAGTGCCTAAAAGTTCCTCTCCATATCCACGTTGTGTAGTGCATGATAGTATTATAACCCATTTAAACTAACTTTGAGCATGTGTATAAGCCCACTGGTTTAAAAGGACCACGTGCCGTGTTCCTAGCGGGTAGTTACTGTTCTTTCCTTCCTTAAGGATTAGGAGCATGTTCCTCTCCAGTTCTGGGAAGATGCCTAAGTGGCCTACCTACCAGCAAGCAAGAGAAACAAGAGTCAGACTACAGCAGAAAGTGTTTTTGTGAGCCTTTGGGGCCAAGTAGACTAGCTGTGTATATCAAGATTGCACAAGGCTGGAATATTTTGTTGTTCATACATTACTGCAAAGAGCATTAAGTCCATACGCATCCTGTTTTTTTTTTCTCTTTTGGTGCCAGAATTTAATTTTCGTATTTTGTATTTTATTTGCATTTGCTCTCCTTATTTATTTTGTCAATACTACTTCAGCAGGGATGTTCAGACAACATATACAGTTGTCATTGGTTTTAACTAAATGAAACAGAAAAAAACCCTTTATTAACATTGTTTAGTGAGAAACAGAATCCAGTTTGGTTTCCGTCTGGACCTGTGTTGACTTTCTGTTGCAAGCATGAGTAAAAATTCCATAGAAAATAAGTAGATTTATATGCACATATATCAAAAAAGAGTACAAGTATTTTTCATTAAAGTTGAAGCACCTAGGACTGACCAGGGAGGAAATCTCTCAAATAAAAAGGTGTAACTATTTTCAAGAAATTTCACTGACCTGAAGCACACGCGATGCTCATCCGATAGAAATTGCAAACAGGCTGCAGAACAGACCCGCTGTCTGTTAGCAAGGAGTTCCTGCAGAATTAATGATGCGGGGCCGCTATGCTCGGGGAAAAGTGCCTACAGCAGCTACTCAGGGTGGTAAGGCAGGTAAAACTTTGGGAATACTGAGCAGCAGAGTAGAGGATTGTGCGTGGAGTGTTGATGGTGCCATTGACTCCAGCCTGACACCTGGCTGGTAGAACAGGAGAGCGCGCTTGGCTAAAAGTATATACAGCAAGTTTGCTCTGTGTGTGACTGCTTATGCTTGTGTGTGTATACATACATAGATACATGCGTTTGTAAGTGTACATCAAGTATAGCGGTTTCCTTTGTCATCTCCAAGCTGCCTTTTTATGTTTCCCTTTTTGATCTGTTTCTAACATGACGTACCGTTACTGGCTAAAGCAGACCTTCTCTTCTCCATCTTTTATGTAGTTAGGACTAAGTAGACTTCAGAGTAGCGTGGGGCACCTGAGCTGGCTTTATATGAAAGGCTGGGGTAGCTTCAGCAGTGTCAGTATGAAGTTCCAGGTTGATTCCTAGCGTTGGACATTGGCAATTTACATAGTACTGTCAAATTTCCCATTGTTAGAATAAGGCATTTCCCGTTGTGTGAATTTTTCTCCCTCTGTTTTGTTTCATGTAGAGAAAACGCATGTATATGTGCGTATGTGCTTTTATATTACCACATTTATCATGTTCTCTGTATTTACGCATCAGGATATTGTGAGCGAAGTCTGTAGAGTACCCAAAAGGAATGCCAGTTAACCTTTTCTGTGACTTTATTTCTGATTGTTTCTGTGCACTGTTTCTATATGTCTACAACCAAATGAGACGCCCTGCCACCTTTTTGCATACTTTTATTAGATCTCTCTGCCTTTTTCGTCCTCTTCTACCTATGCAGTGCGCTGTGCGAAGCTTTTTCTAGTATGGGATATACATCCTATGAAGCTTTGACAGTACGTTCTTGGTTTCGATGCATTTTGCAAATGTTCATAGATCAACCGACTGGTATGCTGGCCAAGACAGATGCTGAGCGAACAGTTGGTAAGTGTTCACATTTCCCTAATGTTTGCAGTAACGATTCTATATTGCAAAACTGGCAAACATTTTCAGCTAATTACAAAATGTATTTTTGTTTGTATTCCTTTACTTTTACCTAATTACAAAATGTGTTTCTTTACGCTGCTTGTGCTATTTATTGATAGTTTGCCTGCTCTGCATATGACAAATTTATCACAAACAAAGATAAAAGAGCTTGTTTCCTTGGAAGCAAAGAACAAAAACTTGCTCCCAAGGAGACAAGCTATTTTTCCCCCATGGAGAAACTGCTCTGAAAAAAGTGAAAATCTGAAGTAAATAGTCAGAAATCATGCTGTGAATGCCCTAAAAGAAAAAATAGGGAAAAAAAATCCAGTTGCAAATAATTCTTCCCTTTTCTATATTGGTTATTTTGCTTTCTTAGAGCAATACTTCATCACTTCTTCTATAAAACACTGCAGTTCTAATTATCCATAGAACACATCTTCTAGCGACTGTTTTTCATACACATTTTGTGGATTTTGAAGAAAGCCATCAGTAAAATGAAAGACTTTGGTTATCCATACTTAATACTCTTCATTCTTTTATAACTGTATTAGAAAAATAACTAGTTTGGACACACATTCTTTGTCTGGAGAGATGTGGTCGGTTGCAGAATCCTTGTATTTTAGACATTCTAAAATTGTGTTTCATTTTATCATTTTGGGACTAAAGTAAATTGAAAAGCATAACTGTATACTATATTTACTGCTGTGCTCTCTTGTAACAAACAGGGAAAGCCTATATGGAGCAGCTGACTGAAATGACAAGACTGATTTTTAAACTCTCAGAAGTCGAAAGCATTCTTTCAAAGGCTCATGTTGAAGAGTCAGTTTTCAAGCAAGACCCTAAAAATGCTCTTGTCCAATTCATTAAGGTACCGTACATCTCTGTGTTAGCTTCATAGGACAATTTTAGTGACAAGGAACTATATGTCAGATCTTGTGTGTACAAAAAGAAATTACTTGCACAAACCTCATGAGAGACACAGCAAGTTTATTTATATTTATTTCAATGTTTTTGTTTTCTCAGGCTGTTGGTAAAACTTACAGTGGCCTTCAGACACTCCCTGAGAAATCTGCCATGGTAGCAAAGACTCTGGAGTATTTAGGTGATGTATTAAAGTATGTAAAACCTTATCTGAAGGAAAAAGGACCACCAGAAGGTCTGCAGCTTACATATTGGATCATAGGTAATTATTTCGCAACCTCTCTTCTTTTAGGAAATAGTTTTAAGGAATCAGTAAAATGTGACTTTTAATACTTTTTTTTTCTCTATACTGTCCATCTTAATGGTTTAAAAAAGAAAAGTCACCAAGATATTACAGTTAGATATGTAATTTTCTTTCACTGATTTTCTTTGGTTTTTATCCTGATATCTAACCTCCTTGTGGTGTTGTTTTTTTTTTAAACTACCCCTGCAAATCAGTATTTTCAAAAGTAACATGTTTTCATGTCTTTTACCACTGAAAACCACCTGTTTTACCTAAAAAAAACCCCGCCAAAACAAACAAACGAACAAAAAACCCCAACAAAAACCCACAAAAAAACCCCAAAACCCCAGAAAACCTGAAACAATGACAAGGCAGTGAAGCAGTGTTGTGACAGGCTACGTCGTATTTACTGGAGTTATGATAGTGGGCAGGTTGGCTTAGGAATGTAACTTGCTTCCTTTTAGAACGGCTTCTCCTCCATACACTCCGTGCTTTATTAAAGCTCAAATTCTAGTATTTGTTCATTAAAGTGTGGAAGCACTGATAGGATGGAAAAATAAGGGTGCTGTTTATTATGAATGAATGTGCCAGTCTGACCCACTTACCTTTAAAAATAGGGTAAACCTTATGTATGTTCAAGACAGAGGTAATGATTTGCATGTACATGCAGTGTACATCATGATTGTATAAGGAGTACAGTGAAAAGCATGACCAAGATGCAGAAGGTGCATCAAATGTAATGGAATTTGAGTTTTGTAAAATAATTTACTTTTCTATTGCAATACCTGCATATTTTGATATACAAGATGTATGTCAAATTAAATGTTTTTAGATATCCAGATGTTGGGTTGGAGCCTTGTAAGGTAATTTTAGATTGGTATTTTCCTTTCTGTTCTTTGCAGTAGGAAACTATTAATCTTCAGTCATGCTGTTGCGTGCCAGAAATTGTCCTTTCTTTTTAGTTCAGAAAACATAAAAAAAGATTTGAAAGAAAAAGAAATATTTAAGTGTATTTCAATCACTTCTTCACATTCTGTGGACTTGTTAAATTATAAGGACAAAGCAAGAAACTTAACAAATCTAAACACCTCCCGTCCGTGGTCAGATTGTGTCTTCTGCTGTCCCATACATCACAGCAGCGATAATAGAAGGAGTACTTTTAGCTGGAATGAGCATGTTTCTTTCAAAGCCGGAAGCTTAGACAACATTATTAGAAGTATTGTTAAGTGATCGTTCTCTTTCTCTATGATTGATCATTGTGTTTTCTTTCACTCCACAAGATTAATGTTGTTTTGCATTGTTTTTAGAGATGGTAATGGATGACTTTTATAGATTAATAATATCTTGTAACAGCCTACTTTTGATCTTTCATTATTCATTATTTTCAAAGTCTTAAACATATTTTCTTGGGATATTCCTGTCTTTTCAACTCAGCAAACTTTTTCTTGCTTCTAATTAAATGTAAACTTAAGAATATCTGTGGGAACTACTACATAGGAATCTTGTTTTATTTAATCTGTATTTTGAGTACTAACACTCACGAGTATAGAGTTGTTTTCTCAAGAAAAATTACACCTCACCTGCAATAAAGATGTTTCTCAAAGTCAGGGTATTTACACATCAACACCTTTTTACCGTGGTGGTGTTTTTTTTTTTTTGCAACTCAAAAGCAAGATCTTAAAAATGGCTGAAAGCTGTGCAAGTGATACGTTAACGTGTTGAAAACAAGAAGGATGTTCTCTGAGGCTCTCATTTTGTGGACTGAGAGCCCACAAAGATCTGTAGAGACCCTGCTGGTTTAATGGAGTTGGCTGCCCCTCATTCTTTTTAATCTGTTGAATCAGGTGCATTAAATACAATTTGAAAGATATTTAGTGTTTTCCTAACATTGAATCGCTGTGTGAGTAGCTGCTGATGTGGCCACAGTGGTGGTAGATAAATGTGAAGGGAAGGCAAAGGCAGCATCTCTCTGTAAAACGTGAGGAATGCACACAGTAAGGTAAATGTTTTTTAAGTGCCTGTGTGCTGATTGCGATAGCTTTTTGTATCAAGGTTAGTTAATTTTTCTTCAGGGATGTGAGAGACTGTTCTTTCTTTAGTGTTACTGTACTTTTCCTAAAGCAGCTTCACTTGCCTAAAAACTTGTAATGTATTGAAACGATTTGGTACTTTCATTTTGCTGAACTGTAAGTGGACTTTGAGTCTTCTTCACTGGGCTTTTTCTAAGGATGTACCATGGAATGAGTACATGGGAGTGAGAAATTTCAGTTGCTGTTGCTACTCTTGGATTATCTAATTTAACATAACTGCCTCTTTAGGCTTTCTTAATTTATTTTTTTTCTCCTGACGGTAAATTGCTTTGGGATTTCTTGATTCTTTTTCAACAGGATGTCTGGTAAAGTTCTGGGCACCGATACTGGCTACTTCCAAAGCGCAGCAGCTCTTGTTCCGCATCGTGGATTGCTTGCTGCTGCCGCACTCTGTGCTCCAGAAGGACAAAGAGCTGCCTGCGGCTTTGCTGTCTGCCATTCAGGAAAGCCTACCTCTTTATCTTCAGGTAAATATCTGAACTCTGTTATCAGCAGACAAACGTATCTTCAGGAAAAGATTCATATTGCAGAGGATGTTTTCTTTTTCCCTAATCAAAACCAGCGTTGACTGAATTTAAAGAAGCAGCAAGAGGAGTTTTTTCTTCTTGTGGAAGTGGAAGGAAAAATGCCACCCCATTGGGTTTCCTCTCATTGCGTGCAGCTATGCTGTGGTACGCTCCGGAGCTGCTAGTCTAATCGCTGTATATAGAGAAGCTTTTAGCCAACCTGCTGTTTACTCTTGTCTCTGATGTGAGTGATTTCTGAAACAGTGGATCAAATAATCATAGTATGTAGCAAGACACTTGTTGAGATGACAGAGCAAACAAATGTTTTAAATCGTCTTTGACTTGGCTAACTGTAGATAATTAAAGATGAGTGACTTTTTTTTCGTTGCTCTTGGGAACAAAAGGCAATCCTCTGCCTATCATGGCACTGTTTTATCTTAATAGCTTGAGAATATGTTTTCCTGAATCAAATTCCTGCTGCTTACACTTACATGACTAAAGCCTTCTTGCCATTATTCTTCCTATTCTTCTCTCAGCTTACCTATCACTCTTGAAACTCGCTACAGCATCACCAAGCCTTACAACGAGACTAATTCCTGCGGGTGAGGAAGATAAAAGGATATCTTTTTAAAATAAATAAGTTGACATGTTTTTCCTTGTAAATCCTTGGGTCTTTTTTTCTTGCTTTTTCCCCTTCCCTCTTAGTCTTCCTTTTGATTGCAGTCTTAACTGATTGCTTTACAGGTTTGTATTGTGAAACAATGCAGCAGTGACATTGTAAACATCCCTCGGATTTATTCCTTCTTTCAAAAGTTGCGTTGTGATCGATGGCATGTCATATGGAAGTGAATATGATTATATAATGATGTGCAGAATATGACTTGCTTTGCTTTGCTGCTCTGTAGGTATTTTCAGAAGCTATATACGTGTAGGACCATCTGGACACTGATATTACCACAGAGTGTGACTGTGTGCTTGCTAATTTAGTATTTTAGTCAGAGAGCACTGTTCCTCTGTACTCTGCACGTACGGATGGAGTTTTAAGATGAAGCCACTCAAGTTGGTTTTGAAGTCCCAAGTGTTGTGGACCCTTGTTTCCTGTTTTCTTTGTCAGTCTCTGACTTCCTGACCTCACTGTCATGCTCTTCAGCAGTCTGCTGCGTAGTCCACGTGCATTCCGGCTCGGCTAGGTGATCTTATTGACCAAATAGTTTATTTTACACAAATGCTGCTTCTAGGAAACAAGTAATTCTTTAATTTGACAAACACTGTTGGAGAGAGAAGAGAAAGAAGACTTATTTTTCCTGTTTCAATATGGAACTTCTACATTTTATTAATTGTTTGCATTTACAAAGTTCCAACATTTTTAAGTGCTTAAAAATGCTCCATTCATTCCAAAATACTTCCTTCCCCTTTATGTGGGAAAGTGGAAAAATTCTGATTTAGGATCAACTCAAAATGAAAATATTTCAATATCAGTTTTAAAAGAAAAAAACCTCTTAGGACTGCTTCGGAGCTCCTTTGAGATAGAATGGATTCTAGGCACCCTCTGACTTCTCAGGTTATCGTTTCACAGTTGGCTTAAGGCTAAATTCATTCTCTTTCACCCCCATGTGCATTCCCATTTAATTTGCTTTAATGATTCTGTGAATAGCAATTTGTGAGCTGATTCAACTAGTAACTAGTCCTACAAAACAAACAAACAAAACCCCCCAAAAACCAAATGTGCATATCAGAAAAGTGGTAAAATAGTGTACGTGAGAGGAAAAGCATGTAAATGTGGTAGGAGGAAAGGTGGAGAAACAGAATCCTCTGGGAATAACCCCAGCTTGACTAATTTAAACTGCTGGTGAAATGTGTGATTGGGTGGCTGCCCTATGTCTGCTGCCCATCCGTGGAGGTGAAGCAGTGGTATTTTACTGCAGGAGCCTTAATTCACCCTAATGTTAGACAAACATTGTTCTGTAGATCCGTCCCTGTTAATACTCTAGCTTACAACTTAATCCTTTGGCAGTTACATGAAAATAAAGAAATAGGAATTTGGAGACCATGCAAAATATCTTCTTATACATGCAAATTCTTTATTCATAGTCAAAGCATAAAAGCCCTTGAGTAGCATTTCTACTCGAAGGTCTTTTCAATTCTTTTTTTTTTTTTTCTTTCCAGTCTTCTGAAAAGTTCCAGGCTCCATCTCAATCTTCTCTTCTTTTCTTCTTCTGAATTCTCCTTCTTCAGCTCCTTCAGTGTGGGCTGCTCCTCCTTTGTCCAAAAAAACCTCCTCCTTAGAGCTCAGAAAACGTCTTCGTTTGCAAGCAATGGTTTGCAAAACTTCCCTCTTTCCAGAGCTTTTAATGACTAATCTTAATGTCGTTTATTTGATCCTTTTATGTGGGTTTTGAAAGGATTTGAAATCAGTCTTAGCAGCAGGTAATTGATTTCACACATTCATTGATGCAGCAATCTTATGAAATCCTATAGAATTCCTGAATTTTATAGAAAAAGATTCCCCAAAGGGTCACATACCCTGTGTAACGGTAATGCAGCTGGCCACACACCTTGGGCAGCAGGCTTACAAACAAGGGCAGTGTTGTCACTGCGCTGTCCTAAGCCTTTGTTCGTCACCCGTAATGGTGGAGGCCATTTTTTCATCGTTTAGGACAACATACGAAGCTCCTTCTCTCCCCACAGCGTAGTTTATTACGACCTTCACAATTCATCAAAACTGATGAGTGTATCTCACCCTCCTTCACCACCCCAAACCTACAGGTTTATTTTTAATAGATCAAAATTACAGGCTTTGTGTAATTTTACACAAGCACAAATAATTGTCAAATGCACTAATTAAGACTAGACGTTGCATTTCTCTCTCCTCAATTCAGACTGACTGTATTTACTTGTTATGTTTGTGTTTACTGTATATATAAATTCGGGCTATGCAGCTGAGCCTTTTGACAGTTATTGGGCAACTGATCTGTTCTCCACTACACATTGAGCTTAATTAGAAGTTTCCTTCAAACTCAGTCACTGATGCTGCCTTGTCAAAATAGCTTAGGTCTAGCAACTTTCAAACTAGTATTTTTTTCCTTGCCTAAAGGGTTACTGTCAGGATATTCTTTCTTTCACTGTGCATCATCTGTTTTGATAATATTTGATGACCTAAGAAAGATTTTGTTGTTATACAATATCGAAATTGTCCTCACAGTTATTTGAATGATGGACTTCAGAAAGTAAAGCATGAAGAACATGAACGAATAGCAGTTTTATAATTTTATAGGACTGTTCTTAATTATGAGATAGTGAGGCATGTAAAATCTCACATTAGGTATTTTGCCACTGTAAAAAGAAGTTGAGTTGATTTGTGTGATTGTGGATTGCTGGAGCCTACCATGGGAAATTTCAGATTGAGATTGCTCGTGGGTGGATTTCTTGGAGAATGATTTGGAGAAATTTTAGTACACATTTACCAGTAATAAGGGAAAGAACTGAAGCGGTGTACAGAATTTATTTTAGAGAAGAAATAGTAATTTAAATGTATCTTGCAGAATACAGTCTGGGTGCATGGAATAAGCATAATATACATAATGATGGGAAAGGTAAGATATCCTGCTTGATTTATCAGCATTAATCCTGTCCAAATACAGAAGACAGTTGATTTCTATCTAAATACAAGAGAGTGGTGAAAGAGCTTAATTCTAAGCAGTGCTTGGCACATACATTTTCCAGTGATTTTAATGGGTCTGTGCAGGCTCAGCATTTGTCAGAGATCAGACCTTAAAAGCCCTCCTGTGAGCCACATCTGTGGTCTGATATTTGAGCAAGCTTATTAATACATTTTGTGAATTATAGTATGTGTTTAATAGGAATTGTACAACATTAATTGGTGAACAGCAGATTTATTCCAGCAGCAGGACTGATATTATAAGTCATCATTAGATAGCTTGGCATTTCTGCAGTGAATAGTTCCAGTAATCCATACTAATCGGTTCTTCGCTCTCCACAGGTGATTTACAGATATATGGATAAATCAGAAGAAAGAGGCAGCTCTGGCCACAAAAGGTTCCTGCAGTGAACACGCACAGGAATCAGTTGCCTTTCTGCTAAAATGAGGAGCAGATGTTGTCATGCCCCTCTGCTCCCCTTAAAATGTCTTTATTTTGGGTTGGTTTTTTTTAACCTCAGAAGATGGCTAAAGAACATAGTTAAGAAAAAGAGAGCGGCTTTATCAACCCTTTAAAGTCCATCTGCTTTGTAGGGATTGTCCTCGGGGTCTGATGTGATTGATTTCAGATCTCTGGTCCAGCATTGCAGTCCAGTAGCATGTGTTTCTTTTCTCTCTCATGAACAGAAGCGTCCTTCATCTCTGTTAATTACTGGTGAGATTTAAAAGAAGAAAGTTCCATGTGATTTCCTTGTAATCACATCCTTGGCCAGCGCTGCCTAGGATGTTGCCATTGTACTTCAGAGGTTTGCAGCTCCTGTGCAGCGTTGGTAATTTATCCCTCGTGCCACTTGGGATATGGCGTTGTCAGACCTTGTGCAGGTCTGTTGCTCTCTGCACTTTGTAAGAAAAAAAGAGGAGTCCAAAATAAAGAACACAGTGTGGAGCTCCAGTCAATGGGCCTTCATGTCCAAAAGAGAAATCCGAGTTCTTTTCCCGGAAACTTTTATGGAACAGTGGAAGCGTCAGGGTCAAAGATGTGACGATTCTTCCCTAAAGAGCTTTGATGCGGTGGATGTGCCTGTCATGTGTGAGGACTGATTCATGGATTTTTCTACTATGTAGAAAAGAAGGATTTTTTGTTTGGGGGTGTTTTTCTGGCTCCCAACAAAATGGAAGGTGATTTTTCTCACTGTTGTCTTACTGGAAAAAAAGAATTTATATCTTGGAAGCCATTCGTCTTAATCTTGTAACTTTCATTAGGAAAAAAGATGAGGATTCTCCTTATTCAAGAGAGAAAGTTGGTATTAGTACGTGGTTTTAAAAATTACACCTTTTTTGGGAGGCAGCATCTCTCTCTGACCCACCAAAAGGGAACTTAAAATCCTTTCTAAAGAAAACATTAGGTTACAGAAAAAAGGCGTTTTCTGTGTTTTTAAATGCTTCTTAAGTTCTCCTTACAGGGTTTCAAGAGCTCTCTCTATCCTTATCAGATAACCGAAGAAAAAAAAAATCACTAGTTCACTTACGTTCTTTTTTTCCTCTCTAGTCAAGAAGAGTATCTTTCAGTAATGCTCTTGACAGGGTGTTGGGTTTTTTTTATTTAATCCTTTCCTTCTTTTTCAGATTACATCTCTCCCCCCATCCCACACCCCAAAAAGTTAGAATCAGTTTACTTCAACTCAAAAAATGAAAATGCTTTTATGAAGGATCAGGCTAGGTTTGTTGATCCATCTTCAAATGAAACTATTAGAAGATCTGGAAAAATTAGTGTCTCTTCAGATATCTAAATTCTAGTATTTTTTGCTTTTTATTTCACCTATTAAGTATCTTTAGGATCATTTCTTAAAACCAGTAACTTCTGTTATTTAATAATAACAGATTTCTTCCTTCTTTTCTTGATACTGTGTAGCATTTTTTGATCCTCAATTTGAAGAACTGTCTCATTTTAGTAATTACCATTGTTAGTTCTTCACATATTCCTACAGGTGTCCTCTGTAAGGTTGTGATGTTCTTTGTGTCCCTTTTATCAGATAGATTAATACACTTTTTCACAGTTTGGTTTTTTTTGTAATGTTAAAACAGTCTAGAGTCTTAAGAGTGCCAGCTCTGATTCTGGGATTATGGAATGTTTTCTGTCTTTTTGTAAGAGCTGTACTACAGAAAGCACAGGCAACTCTTCTTTATGCCTGCCGCAACACCTTATTGAAAACACCACACACTCAAGCTTACATAGTAAATAATCTGTCATCTGTAACAGCCTCTCTGAGTCTGCTCCTTGCCAAGCAGTGTTTTTAAGAATTCTGATGCAGCAGCAGCTGCTTTTTCCTACAGAATTTTGCTGTATGTACACAAAAGGAGGAGAGAATCTGAACTGTTTATCAAAGCCCCCAGTTCAGGAACTGTGGTTTTTATCACTGGGACTTACCGAAGTTACCAAGGAGCTCTACAAGTATGTGAAGTTAAACTCTAACCAAACATCTCTGTGTTCAAGAGGGCCACCTACAGCAAGTCTTCAGACGGGTCCTGAAGCACCTCACTTCTTGAAATCTCATGTTTCCTGGATTTCTTTACTGTGGAACCAAAAGTGGGAACTCCCCGTTTCAAGAAAGGGCCAAGACCACCCTCAGCTATGTCTCAGCCTGATTTTTTTCTGAAAGAATAGTTCAGTCATGTTCACACAGACAGGTACATATGAAAATCTTGATGGGGAGGGACTCCTATGCGAAAAGCGACAGAAATACTCTTTGTCAGTAGCTGGGGAACAAAAGCAGCTCGTCTTGAACTATTCATTCATATATTAGGGGCCTTAGCTGCCCTCAGCAACCATCAGCATTCAGGCAGATACTCCCCCTACCAAAACTGGAGTCTGGATTGCAATGCTAGGGGAAGCTTGAAGTACTGTAGAAGTTGCTGTCTAGGGAACTCTGTGCTTGAACTTCTTTTACGACGTTATTCTTCCTGGACAAAACTATTGTGAAAACTGTGAATTCTCAAGAGGCTTCTGTTTGTGCTGCTGACTGTGACCCTTGTGATAGGAGATCACTGGGCTTTTTTTTTTTTTTTTCCCTTAGTGATTTGTTCTTCTTCCTTTCAGTAATCAAAGGAAGGGAAACTCTTTAACTTTCTCTCACAGCAACTTGTACCAGTAAGAAGAATACTCTTTTTTTCAGAGAGGTACCGTATATATATTTTATAACTATGGGTAGTGTTCAGATAGGCACTTTCTGGGCAAGTACTTTCATTATAGATTTTCCTCTGGATCAATATAGCTTATATTGGATAAATCACAGCAGTTTTAGCCTTATCTTAAACAGATTTTTAAAAACCCTCTAAATCTCTTATAAATGGTACCTAATTTACCCTAGTTTGCTCACACTATGAGCAAATTTTTTCTTGTCAGACCACCATTCTAAGTGCTCTTTCTTCTGCTATGTCATTTGTACAAAAATTTCACACGGTACTTTACAAACAGATGAGGTATTCTCTCTCTCCCTTCATAAATCTTACCTGACTAATATACTTTGTTAGACCACGTACAGAGTTGAAAAGAAGCGAGGAGCTCTTGGGCACAGAAACACTTCTCAGGTCTGAAATGCCAAGGCTTCATTTCAAATTTGAAGGGGAGCTTGCATGTCCCAAAGCTCATCTTCCAATATATTAATTAGTAAAAGATTCTTCTCTCCTTTGCAAGCCTTGCCTTGGCTCTGTCTTCATTTGTAGGCCATCGTATCTGCAGCAAATTACCGATGCTTATTTGTCATGAAGTAGTTACTCTGTGTGCAGGAGTTTACACAGCGCGTAGCAAATATTTAGCCTATGGTTGTTAAAGATTTATTCAAAAGTATTGTTAAAAATTTATTCCAAATTTTCTTCTACAGGGCCTGTCCTTTATATGTTGCCAGTCCCAAACGCAAGGTGCCTATTTAAATCAACTGCTTGGGAGCATTATTCAACATTATTTTGGACGATTTCTCCCGTCTTCTCCGACTGCGCTTGGAGCCGGACAGCATCCTATGCTGACTGCTTTATGCAGTTCCATTACAGCCCCCCAGATGCTGCGTCTACGGAAGACCACTCTGCATGTCATAAAGTAAGGACCAGTGAAGTAAAAACCCATTTCTTATTCAGATTTCACAAATAGCTAATGAGAAAGGGAACAACGCCACTGTGTTCTTCTCGGTAACTGCTAGCTTGGCTGTGGGAAGAGCCTGTAAGTTGCTGAGCAGGGAGCAAAGGAAGGACAATGCGTGTAGAGCAGGAGAGTAAAATTGGGAAGACCTGGAGACCAGTGAGAGAGTCGTTGAGGATGGAGGTCCTCGACTACAAGAAAAAAATATCGCATAGGACCACATGACAAGCAAGTATTTTCCTAGAAAAATGGCACTCCAATATACATCATCGTATGTCTCAGGCTGTATTTAGGGTCACAGAGTCGTAGTGCTTATAGTTGCCACAGTTACCTGTACATGGGAGGCCTTGTTACTCTTACGAGTGTCAGGATATACATAGGTGTGCCGGCTACCCAGGGGAAGTGGAAGTTTTGGGGTGTGGGGAGAGGAAGACAATACTTGCTAACTGTGCCATCATTACTTGCACAATGTCAACAGCAGCTGTAAGTGTTGGGTCCCTGCTGCTGAAAGGCCGAAGCTTTGTTTTATGTACTGCAGAATAGGGAACAATCTGTACTTTTTGTCTGTCTTGAGAGAGGAATTAACCCCCCTCAAATAGAAGGTGATTGCTTATATCCAAGGTAATTGTATTTTTCTTTGTTAAAGAGTATGTATACATGTTGATTAAAAGAATTTCAGTGTTGATCTTGGATAAATGTGATAGGTAAAGCCTGTGTTATCACATATTAAGGGAGTGAATTAAGATTTTACAATCTTAGTTCTGACATGTTTTTAACGTATGAATACTCAAACTTCATCATCTTAAAGTAATTTTTGAATGCGTGCATGCATGCGTGAATTTTAAGACTGATAGTGGAAAGAAAGATCTGAAAGCGTAATGGCGCTGGGTGATTTGTAAGACATGAAACATCCCTTGGTGATCTGGGAAGAGTACCTCAGAACTGAGCAGCAGTCTGATTTGCAAACTGTCGGGTGGTCGGGAGGCAGTCACTACGTCTATACATAAATGCGTACAGGGCTCACTAGCCAGTTTGCCGTATGAAAGCTAGTGAGTATCTTGCTGCTGCACAGAGGAAACTGAACCACATGCTCAGGGGTGTATTATCCAGGTCAGAGAACCATTTTAGTGGAAGAGCACCCCCCCCAAAAAAGGAATAGTGTGACGTTTTCATTGTAAATTAATGGGACAGGAGATTTCAGAGTTGCTAATATTGAAGTGAGTAAGACCACACAATACAAGGAATATAGAAGTAAAGTATTACAGCTTTCATTTGCCAGGTTATACCAGTGCTCTGAAGCTGTGCAATGAAATACTCGGATCTCTGAAAGTCAGGTTTCATTCGAAAGTCGTAGAAGCACGCCTTAGTAAGTTTTTAAGAAGGATGGTTTTTAATTGCTGCATTGCTCAGTAAGCATGCGTGCCTTGTTTGGGCAGCTAATGGTGCCTAATATTAAATATCTGTATTTTGCAGCTTTTGAGAGTGCTCTTGCTAACTGATGAATAAACGCTATGTTCTTTTTACCTGCATTTTTCTGTCCTGAATGCTTCTGTTTAAACTTACTGTCTTCAGATTTCAGTAAAGTCATTTGTAACGTCAAATTAACAGTAGTTCAGATTTTTATATCCTTTTGTGGAAAAATAACAAATCAAGCCGTTCAAATTGGAACATTCCGTGTGCGTGGTGTCTAAATTTGCTCTTGTTGCAGATTGACAGGTCACCTTTTATCTTGGTGACAAATTTTATACTGGACATGATTGTGTTAATTGTGACGGAGCAAAAGCAGAGATTGGCTGTCCCGTTACAACACACTGTTGACAAAAATAAAATAACAGTACCAGTGTAACAGCAGAGCTGTTATAACAAGTTGGATTGGGAGTTGACAAAAGCACATAAAGCTAAATAAAGTAATTGAACAACAGTTGTATTTTGGATGTTGGTTTAGGGTCTTAGAATCTTGATTCCTCCATTTTTTCAGTTATTTTATGAAGCTGCCTTTATATTTTAACATTTATAGTCACACTTGGCTTCTTAACTATAATGGTGATAGCTGCTATTTCTCACTTCCCTCAGCAGAAGAGTCAGAAGGCATCACTGTCCTCTGATAAATTGGGAGTCTTTCCTAAGACTAAGACAAATAGGAGCCATTAGTTGAGCCTAGATAAAGATAGAAATCTATGTAATAGGCCTCCCGCTGAAATATCACAAAGTTATTTTAAGGTGTATGGTGCTTGCATTGAATGGAAAAAACCCAAATTACAGACTCTGTTTTGGTTTGCTTTGTCTTCCCAGCGAAAACTACTTGCAGTTCAAAGGTAACGCTCCACCTCCTCGCCTGGCCTCAGTTCTTGCTTTCATTCTTGAAGTACTTCAGAGAACCCAGAGCACTGAACTATGTGACATTGACTTGGTTCTCCCGGCCGTGTTGAAATGCATGGTGTTGGTTAACGAGCTACAAGGTGAGCTGCTTGTTTGCTTTAAATACATCGCTGCACACCTGTAAGGTTTTTGTACTGCTGAGCACCTTTCATCCCGCTATTTAAGACTCTTGGATGAGGTGAATGAGATGCTTTGGCCAGATAAAGCTTTCTTTTTTCATTAACTGGTCTGGGACTTCTGTCTGCAAGAGGCAGAGAAGTCCTGCCTTGCTTCACTCTCTAATCAACTAACAATCAACTTCTCAGGGATCTGAAGAGCATTACCTTTCTCCCCATCCGTTCCGTCTCATTTCTCCCAGACTTGGTACCTGTGGAAGTTTTCTTGCACCTAAAGGTTTGAGACCAAATAAGACTGGCCTATGTTCTCCCCATAGAGGCATTATAAATGGATTAAAAGCAGCATGTTGCTCTCCGAAGGCATCTTTGAGTCTTCTTTCTTCTTTTAGCATGCTTTGTTTGGGAGCGAGAACTTCTTTATTTTTAGCATCTTAAAAAATGAAGCGCTCTGTTCGCCCCACAATTGTATAATGAATGTGCATAAGCTCGAAGTTTCCACTTCTTGCTGCCAGTAGAAGCATTAAGCAAAATGGGGATTCACCTCTGGCTTCTCCTGGGCATTTTGTCTAATAACGTACTTTTTGATTCTGGCCTATGAAAGTTTCAAGGACGAGATATGCTTAGGAAACGAGCTGAATCATCACCCACCTTTCTTCCCCCTTTTGCCATCATACAGGCGTATCTGCCTGAAGCCGAGAGGACCTACTCTGCGACGTGCTGTGGAGCAGATCGAGCTGAACGGCCGGTGCTGCCGCGTCACCAGCTCACTGCCTGCCTAGGCAGGGCTCTGCCACGCCCTGGCAGAAAAGTCCTGGCAGCCCAGTTCCACCTTTATAAAGGAAGAGCTGTGTCCTGCAACTTGAATATTTATTTGGAAACAATTAAGGGGAAGGAAATAGTGGAGTTTTGTGGGGGTTTTTTTCCCCTTAAAAAAAGAGGTAGGGTGGAATTCGGAACAATACCCACCATCGAAAGTAAGGAGTAGATCTGTATAGCCTTGGGCAGGATACGATGCCATGACTGCTTTTCTTTAATTCAAATAGGAATAGTTAAAGAATACAAACAGAACTTAAATAAAATCTCTATTTTATTTAAGTGTGTGTCTCTTCCCTTTGACTTAAAGAGACCACAGTGTACTTAAAAATCTGTATGTTTAAAGGATAATGGTGATGAAAATAAGACTTTTCCATAAATCCATGATTCATTCTGTTCTTTATAGCCAGTCTAACTAACTGCTCTCACAGTCATTTCCCTTGCATCAAAGTAAGATAAAACCATTTTTTTTCTCATTTAAAAATTGTAGTCTTCATGAAAGACATTCTCCAGATGGTCAGTTCAAGAGCTCTGTGTGAATCTTGTGATTTTTCTTTTACAGTTAAAAAAATATCTACAGACATTGTACAGTACATGGTAGAAGGCTGCCAAGCAGGGTCAGGAGGAGAACGCGCCACCCAGCTGACTTCTGTATTTAGGTAACCAGAAAATATGCCAACTGGCAGTGAAGCTACTGCAAGCCAATTGACAGCAAACATGGTTTTTTAAAATAACTAATTATCCTTAACATACTGCATTGTCACTTGTTTATGGTATTTAAATAATGGTGCTTTTGGCACTGGCTTTAAACGTAGCTTGGCCAAAAAGCCAGAGCAAAAAAATAGAAAACGTACCTGCTTCCTGATGGATTAGGTACTGGTTTGAAAGGTATATAATAGAGAGGTGTGCTGCTGCTGCAACGGGCAAAACCCCTCATGATTGGGGATGGTCAGCGTTAGGTGCTGTGAAAGATGTGCCTGCCTCATTTGAAGTGTATATAACGGAGATCGAATCCTCATACAACAAGCTTAGCCTTTTTTTTTTTTTTTTGGATTGATTTTATTCATTTGATTTTGTGACAAATAAATAATAGATTATTGTAACATAAACTATACTTATTCCGTACCTCTGCAAAATGAGTCCTGTTTCTGCCATGGATACAGCAGAAGAGCTGCATGACCTGCGACCTGAAGACATTTTGCAAACCGAAGCGCTGGTGCTGTCTTGGGTCATGTCTAGATGAAAGCTCCAGAGAGACTCACTGAAACAAGAAGGGACGTTTGTGGGCCTGCCGGTCTCCCTGCACGTGACACGTCACTTCCATGGGATGTTTCATCCTTAGCGTGTTACTTCCGATTCGAATGTGATCTGTGATCTTTAAAGACCTCAAACCCTCAGGAAGACAGATGGGTGTGCTTCCATCCGGCGGTCTGCCCGGCTTAAGGTCCAGTGGAGCTTTATAAGAAATTCTAACATTATTTCTGCGGACCTGAATCTACATCTTATGCTTTGCTGGTCCTTTTTTTTTTTTTTTTTTTTTTAAAATAACAAATACATGTTTTAGTTTTGCATTCAGACAGACACATTACAAAGTAAAGTGCGCTGGAACAAGTCAGCCCTGGTGAAACAGCAGCAGAATCTGACAATTTGCTTGAAAATGAACGTGTGGGATTTTTAGCATTAGCCTTCAAAAGCATAGCCTCGTTTAGAGAAAGTATTCCATGTAGAGTATTTCAGTGTAACAATATGAAAATTGCCATGCAGCCAGATTGCTTGTTCTGATTAGACTCTTCAGTTGTTTTTGGCATGTTCTCTGCATCTAGTTTTGACCTTGCATTAAATGCCTCTGTGTCCCCCTCAGGCAGTTTATCCAGGACTATACTGCCGTGTACGATCACCGGGTTTTCAGCATACTGGAAACAGTGGCAGTCTTGGATCAGACGTTAGTTACCAGCCTGATTCCCACAATCACACAGTCTCTGAAGGATTCAGAGCACAAACAAGGTCTTGGAAGAAATGCTGCACAGAGGTTTGATTTTTATTTATTTATTTTTTTTTTTTTTACAATAAGCAGTAGAGGTTTATTCTCTTGAAAGAAAGCAATGTTAGACAGCAGCGCAGATGTTCAAAAATGAGTGATTTTTTAAGTGTGTTCAGCCAGAAATCTCCCTTTGCTCAGGCCTTTCATGGTTTTAAGCCATCTATGTTTGCTAAATATTTTCAGACATGTTTTGTCACTAGGGCTATGGACCCCAATAGAACTTACGCGAAGCCGGGTTGCCGCTGCTCACTACACTGCGTGTTGCAAAACAGAATAAAGAAGAATTCCTGCCCCAAAGAATTTTCCCGCCGGTCCTTGTTTTAGGGGAATTTATGGGTCATATCTAAAATTACGGTATAATCAGGTATGATCCGAAGCGCTTGGAAAAGAAATACCCATGGGTTAATTCCAAGAGTTCTCGCAGAATATAAACATACGAGAGTTGTGGGCGCCTGGAAAAGGCTGGCCGCCCCTCTCCCATCGGCGCAGCAGGCTCACGCTTCCCCGTTTGCCCCCGGCACTTGGGACAGAAATACCTGCCTTGCAAACCCGTCCCGCCTTGGGAGGAGATGGCACAGGCAGTGACCAGCTCCGCGCGGGTGCTGGCACCTCCGGGTGCAGATGCAGCACTCAACTTTCAGCACCTGTATAAACGCTACTACGAAACTCCAGGAAGCGCTGCCCAGTGCGGCCCCCGAGCCAAAAGGGCTCCTCCTGCTAGTTCTGCCCCCGGGGGGCTGGGCCTTGGCCCGTCCGTGGGTCTGGGCCGGGAACCGGCCTCCGCGTTTGCGCTAATGCTGGGACTACTCAAGGGTAGGATCCTTAGTCACGCCTCAGGCTGGAGACGTTTTGGGGTGCGTGTCCGCAGGGCCTGAGCTATAAAAAGCCCAAAAGAGAGAGTTGTGCAAGAATGTAACTCATGAGACAGTAAAGGGTAGTCAAAGGGTATTAATTTTCCGTTTAATGGAAAATATATTTAACTCATTTGTAATTATACTATTCACTTTTTATTGTCCTCTACCAACAAATACGTTTGCTTTTATTTAAGGGAATTCACCCGGGGTCAGACTGAAGTACAATTATATACAGGATTTTCATACTACCTGCTTTTGATCTTTTGATAATGTATTTCATAGCCAATTTTCTTTTTTTTTTTTAATACTGTTAATAAGGTAAAATTCATCCCTTTACCTACAAAATATAAAAAAAAAAGCAGATTGTTTGAGCTTCCTGAAACATATGCTTGGAAATTACTGAAGAGCTAAATTTCTTTTAGCCTCATCAGTTAACGTATATATTATCTAATCTGTTGTTGATGTTTTGGATTAATAATTTGTATTTAGAATGTGCTCCATTACCCAGCAGTCTAAGGTGATCCCTGAACATTTTATTGTAAGAATACTAATAACTGTTTTTCTCTCTTCAGTCCTGGCCAGTAAATAACATTATATTAACATACTCCGTGCAATTATTGTAGACATTAAAGTGCAAACCATATATGTAAAAGAAACAAAGTTCAGAAGTTGCATTAGGTGCTTATAGTGGTGATGTCCAGTGTTGTTATTGCAAGGAACTAGTATGAAAACTGCAGTTTTGTTTGCTCAAGTTAATATTTCATGAAAAGGATATGTAATTAGAATTAAATGTCAGAGGCAGTACTTTAACAATAATTATATTGTCTAGGTTGGAGACTATTAGAATGAACTTAAGGTGAAAAGTCTTGTCAACACATATGCACTCTTCTGGAAAATCCACTTGAGTGACAGCCCCCTTCTGAATCCCAGTTTTATTTTGAAATGGTCCTTGCCCTTTGTTGAGGACGATGGTCTCAATCTGTGTCAGTGCCAGTCTGCACCCTGGTGCCGGTGGCTCACGTCACTCTGCTGTAGCATGAGTCACAGAGAGATTTCTTATGCAGAAATCAGACAGCAAGCACGATGAAGCCTGAATGCCAATCTCATCTAAGCCTTGGAAACTCCATGTTTTAAAATAAATTAAAAAAAAAAAAAATCCATTTCACAGCATTTTACTAAACAAGTAGACATCTAAGCATCTTCACTACACTTGTAGCCGTAAACAACGCAATCCTTATTCTTCTGCCAACCTGGCCATGCTAAAAATTCACAGCAAACAGCAGTTGAATAGATGGGGGGGAGAGGAAAGTTAGTTGCTATGTTTTAATATCCCGATACGTAAACAACAATGTGTTTGGGAATGTGCTTTTACTCCTAAGATGTGTGAGATTGTTTAAGTAACATGTTACATTCTTTTGTTTTTTTTCAACAGAGAAGCCTATAAAAGACTCTTATCTTACCTCACAGAGGCTGGACAAAATGAGATACAAAAACTGGAAAACGAGACAGGTTAGCAGTGTGCTGGTGATTAATCGTTTCCTCTTGAATGTTCTGACACTGTCGAGACCTAAAACTGCGCTCTACGACACACTAGCCAAGTTCTTTTTCTTTACAATGGCAATATATTTATCAATTGGGGGGGGGGGGGGGTGTCCCCCCAAGTTATGTATTGATTTTAATAATTTCTGTGGTATTTGAATGTTGTCTTGCATCTGAAGAGTAACTCTCAATATACTGTTGAATGGCGACTGAAAGATACAGCAAATTTATTGGACGTTAAAATGTCTGTATGAGCAGAGCCTGTATTGCAATGTACGAAGTAGGATTTCAAAGAATCAAATTTCACAACTCAATTCACATTGAGTGAGACCGTACCCTCTTAACGCTGTACTTTTGAAAATCTTACTCAGTATGTTCTTAAGAAAATCCTAACTTTGTAATTTCTAATTTATTATTTTAGTAGAATGAGAAAAAGCTCTGATGTCTAGTACTGAACTTGTTGAATGCAGAGCATTCACCAGGAGTTGCGCCGGTACGATAGAGCTATTGTTTGAGAGAGGGCTTGTGTATTTGTTGCACAAACTGTATATAGCTGTCTTAACCTTCCACCAGTATCAAAACATTAAAGTCTTTCAGATTCCAGCGTAAAGTCTCTTCCCTTGTCTTTATGGGTAATGTAAGAAAAGGCAGGTTCAGATTCTCTGTCCTCTTCCTTTTCAATGTTATGTTCTTAAAATTAACCCATAATTTCCAGTGATCCCACTATCTTTTTATTAGTCATGACACTGTTAATTATCCATTTAACTTAGACGAGGTGTCAGTGGTGTGAGAAAAAAGAAGAGAGGACAGACTTCTAAAGAAAATACTCATTTGGAGAATTTATTCCATTTGATCGTAGGCTAGTAATTATTCCTGTTTGCCTGGAAAGTTGGATCCTTCAGATATTTTGCTGTGTTATGGATTACCTTTTGGGTCTTTCCAAGACAGGTCTAGCTCGGGAACTTTTTCTACATTTTTATTCTAAAGTTCTCAGGAAACTTTCATTAATGCCTGTGGTGTTCACATTCTGCACTTCCCTCAATAACCTCTATTTCTGCAACTACTTACTGGACTTTGGGAGCGGTAAGTTTGCCCCTAATGGCAACACCAGCGAACAGGCTGCTTACTTTTAAGGTTATTCAAATTTTAACTTTACGATAGTAATGGGAAGAAAAGATTATTTTTGTGTCTAACAGCTCCACAAAAATCCCTAAAATCTTGTTCAGAGCAGCTTCTCTTTCGTTACAGTAATCTTATCAAGTCAAACTAGATAATCTTTCTGCCTAAATCGGCTATCGTTACTTCAGATAATGCAGTAACTAAAAGCCTCTTTAGGCTACTTAATAGCGCAGAACATGGAGGTTCTTTTCATTATGAAAGTGACTTATTGAACTTGCATTGTAGCTTCTTGTAAGCTTCTGTACCTGGGAGGAGTTTTATTCATCTCAAGAGGATTGTGCTTCTAAAAAGCTTTTTTAAAAAATAAATAAATGAAAAAATAAAAACCGTTCCAAGAGAGATTAATAGAGATGTCTTTGAAATTTGTGTCCTACCACACAGTAGATTACAGAACAGATGCCTGACTGTAGTATTACTTCCTGACAGTAAAAACTTTGACTTTTTAAGGATAGAGCAGATATTATAACAAAACATTTAATGATGTGTTTAGTAGGTTGTTAAAGACATATTTAATACTATTGGTAGTGGTTGGAAGTTTCTGAAAAAGCAACAGGGCTTTATGTAAATGTGTAGCAGCTCCTGGTGCATGAGAAACTAATTTAAACAGTTTTGAAATTATCATTTTTCTCTGTCAAAAAGTTAATGTGAACAGAAATAAAGCATTTTGCGTCGTATTCATCAACCACTGCCAAATGGGCAATCTGGTTTGGTCTAATTATTTGGTACGGACATTTGCAGATGTGACTGACAGCTCTGATAATATTAATGAGATGGAGGCTTGCAGAGTGCTAGTCTGGACTGACTTACCAAGTCAACACCAAAACAACAGTCCAAATCCAGTTAGGAGAAAAGAAGAAAGTGCTGATTTTAAGTACAATATAGAAAAAGTAAAGACTGAAACCCACCATGAACTAAAAGAAATAATGTATTATGTCTTATTAGATGCTGTCTGTATAATGGCTCCTTAGGACACTGAAACATTATTCAAATTAAACCTTTCTATATTATTTTACATATGAACAGTTTGGTTTAAAAACAGTACAAATGTCTAGCTGCTTATACAATGCACAGAGAACTGCTTAAGCTAAAGAGCAGGAAATCCTGGAAAGATCCTGGAAAGCTTTTCCACCGCTTGCTACCACTGCCAGGAGCACTTCATCTGCATATAGATGCAAAGTCTGCCTCTTCACTTTGCTTAACAAACAATAGGATAGAGCCTTGCTGTAAATCAGGTAAAGAGGAGATGGGAAAATAAGACTTCCACCTACTGGTGAGTGGCATCCTTAGCCTCTGTCAGAGGAAAGGAACTCGTCCCCTGCCAAGCTTGCTTTCCTCTTCTCCCTGCACCACAGACTCATCCCCATGGTCATTTCTGCAAGGCTGAAACTGGGGGGGTGTGCTGAGGTGTCTGCATTGGACCCTGTGTGCAGAGTAGGAAAAGCGTGGAAGCGGAAGCACCTTGGCTGTTAGTTCTGCCAGGGATCATGCCTGGTGGCATGGACCTTGGCTCTGTGGCAGCTGAAGATGTCACCTTAGGGGTTAGCCAGCTGATAGTGAAGTGTGCAGTGGCTTTGGACAGCAGCCAACAAGAATTTTGAGCAGCTCCCTAATGTTAAACATACTTATACCTCTTGCTTAGGAGTAGTTTTCCTGCCAGTGTGTGTAGAGGTGGTTCATAGATCACCTGATCTAGTGAGGTTGTCCCTGCTCATTGCAGGGGGAGTTGGACTAGACGGCCTTTAAAGGTCCCTTCCAACCCAAACTATTCTATGATTCTATAAGCATTTTAACTTTGAACCGGAACCAGTAGATGCTTCTGGTATTACCAGCAAGTCATACACCAACCTCAGAGGCTCACTAAGAGGCCATCATCACCTCTGCATTGTGGGCATTGGGACAGGCCGTTTCAGACATCTGTTTTCAAGGTGGTATAGGGAGAAATCCAGGGAGCATCGGGACAGAGATTCTCTGCAGACCACAGGGTGGAGATGTGTCAGTGCCTTGCCCTGCCTTACGGTTTTTGGAGTCTTTGTTTCTGAGGAACAATGGGCAATGAGTTACCAAAAGCTTCCACCAGCGCTGGGCAGATGTCTTTGCTGATCCATTTGCAGGATAATCTGCTCTCCACTAAGTCATATAGATCAGATGCCCGTTCTCCACTTTGTCCCAGGTGAGTATCACAGCAAAGCTATGAAGCAAGGCTTCCACGAGTCTGTGACAAGATTGTTGATTACAGGAAAAGGATCATGCTTCAAATCTGTGATGATTTCCAGCAGCTGAAGAAAGGTGTGTCCCAAGAATCACCGTCCTACAGATGTATACCAAGCCTTACTCTGTATCTAATAAGACTGGTAATTAATACGAGCTCTGTCATTGACTGCAGAGAAGACAACAGAAACTGCCATTTGGATGTCACCGACCCCCAACAGCAACAGCTGTGTGAGTCATTTCGCTAGTTGGGGCTGTGGTTCCAGGGACATGCCAGACCTTAAAGTAGGTGCTTGCAACAAAGGAGCTGAGGATTGTGGATTTGCTGAGGATCAGTGACTCTTGGAAGCAACCCGGCCTGCACGGTCTTGAGAAGGCACGCACAGTCTGTCCTTTTGCCCAGCGTCTGAATTGCAATTTTACAACAATGGGAGCAACCTGATCTAGTTGAGGATGTCCCTGCTTATGCAGGGGGTTGGACTAGATGACCTTTAAAGGTCCCTTCCAACCCAAACCATTCTATGATTTACAGACCTTGTTGATGTATTTGCTTATATGTTCAAATGTTACCCTTCAAGAACAATCCACTGGTATTTGGACAGACAGACACCACTGTAGTTCTGCTTCTTTTATCCAGCTCCTTCAGGCTTTTGTGACCTCTCACAAGCTTGGAGCAACAGCATTGCTAAGAATCCTGCCTGAGTCCTTCCTTCATTGCCTTCTTTTCAGCCAGCACCTGCCCACACGTGCTGCTGTAGAAGGCGATGCTGACTGTCAGCCTGTCATCTCACAGGAGCATCCAGTATTAACAGAGGGTTGAAAGGAAACCACTGTCAGGTGCAAGACAATATGTTAGAGACTGCAGGGGTCTGAGTTGAAAGTCAGTGCTGATGTGCCAAAGCCATGCTGCAGGTGAGTGTGTTGACTGTACTAACAGGTGACCACTCCAGACAGCTTTGCTTTGCCACAATTTTGGTCTGAAGCATCACCATAAAGTAATAGCCTGATTTTGCCTTTTACAGGATCCTCCTTTGCCCCGCATTTTTGTAGCACTAGGGCAGCGTTTTACTTACTGGATGGGAAGCATCTCTCTTACAGTATGTTGTGTAAAAATAACATTGCTTGCAAGGATGGACAGTTACTGCAGTTGTAGTTTCTGTAACTGAGGGTGAAAAGATCCTGAAAATAAAGTTGTAGCTAGAGTACCTAATGAAATGCTGAGAAACTTCAACATACACACCGGGGCTTAGTCCTGCTCCCCTTCTATATATGAAAAGTTGGTAGTATTAAGCCATTTTGAACATTAATGAATTACTCTAACTACAGGATCACCGTATGTCAAGGGAGTTTTAACAAAATATTAAATCTCAGTAAGCGTTTTCTTCCCCCAAGCCTGGTGCGTGGCCTGTGCCCAGTACCTCCTTTCGTTTAGAAACACTAATGCTGTTGACAGGAGACCTGTCTCAAGTACAGCAGGCACGAGCCTTGTGAGCATTTTCCACGCTGATCTCGTTGGCCAGAGGACTGTTCCAGGATATGAGAGGACTACTCTGCCCTTTTCTTTTTGCAATATGTAGAACTGAGAGCCGAATAGAAAGTATTTCATTTTTATATTTTCCCTATCCCAGAATTCGGGATACTGATCACCTCTGACCCATTATCATCCTTGTGATATGAAACAGATGTCCAGCGCATCATGAACAATGGCAAGGAAAGAGAAGTCTTATCTTTCCTGTAGTAACTTTAAAATGATAACTGATAAACCAGGCACCTTCTGTTCAAAATTCACGTGCAACTTCCATTAGCCCCACAAAGCTCTCCCTCTATTTTATAAGAATTTCCCATTTGTTATTGTTATTAAAGAGCAGGAACAGGGTAATTTAAATTACTCCTTGCTTTCATTTTCAATGAGGGGAAAAAAAAAACCCCAGGGGGGAAGGCATTTGTTTCAATAAAAGAGCTTCTGAAATAGAAAAATGTATGCCTTTTATGCTGGAATAGAGCAGGAGACCTATGGAAAGAATAAGGTTCTGCATATCTGCTGTAATTGCACGGAAGAGGAGCTGCCAATAGCACACGCTGCTTACAGAGTCATTTAAGGAACTTTGATAACTGTCCACCTAAACGCGATGTATTTCCCTCAGGAAACAGAAAAGAGGTTTTATTGCGCTCTGTTTTTCCTTCTTTCTGTAGCTTCTGAAAATTATGTATGCATGGGTATTTTCAGTTTAATCATATTTTGCAATTTTTAACTATTACTTAAAACTCAAATTCAGTATAATCAGCCCATCTGTTAGCAATGGTTATAAAATTATGTTGAAGATTAAAAATCTGATGCAGTGTCAATATGTCCTAGCATAATTAAGCTTGTTTTATGATGAATGACTAGGATATGGCTTTTGTCTACTTGAGCAGCTTTAAAACGGTAAACCTTTTGGAGGCTTCATGTATGAAATGTGAAGGTATGTATAAAACAAACAAAAAAACCCCAGGTATAAACCTCAGATCCTGTATTCATAGATGTGGCGTCTTTGCAGGCCTTGGGAAATACCAGCAGCGTAATTCCATGTCACAACCAAAGCCACTACATTTTTCAGTCCATCAAACAGTTCTCTTGTATGTACTCTCCTCCCTGTAGAATGTCACCCAAACTGGCATTAAAAACTCAAGTTTGCTAAAATCATTATTCATTTTAGAAAGGGCCAACGTGACCTGTATTGGCACTGGTGGAAAAATTAGCACATCATTCACTTACATGAATTGAGGATATTGCTAAAAATACTTACTCTGTTTTTCAGTACTTTTAAATATTGCAACATCACCTGATCTACTCCCAGCAAGAGTTAACATTTTAAGCATTTTAATCCTGGCATTACTGTGAAACAGCTATATATAATCATCTCTATTGGAAAACCGTTCTTTATGTGGACACTTTTTTCTGCTTTAGAATGTGTCCTTGGGGGACAAAAAAAAAAAAAAGCAGCCCATTTTGCAAAAATAAAACTGTACAAGCCCTTTATATAGTCTATGTGCTAAACTTCCTGCAAAGTCTTCCTCCCCTACAAACTCTGCCTGCAGATGAAGTGTTTTAACCTTGCCCTCTTAATTTATTCTACATTCTAATTTTCAATAAACAGATGCCGCCTCTTTTCGCGCTTGTTTCCACATTGTTCCACATTCTGCCTGTGTTGTTTCTGCATGTGTGAATATTCAATTATCTATTTCTCCATGATTCTGCAACTGATGTACTAAATGTCTGTACAGGTTTGGGGGAGGGTAACCGGAGAAGGCAAAACTTAGAGGAAAAAGAGAAGTTTGAACTATTGTGAGTCAGGTACTTTCCCTGAAAGCTGCTACATTAAGAAGAAAATCATAAGCCACAACTAGAAATGCAAGGATTACAAACACACTGGTGCACTGCTCCACGCTGGCTTATAACATACAAGTATTTGGTCAGTGCTCAGGTGTGAAATAGAGGCTCAACAGAGACCAAAAGGGGCAGAAGAGGCTGTTGGTGCTGCTGCTTCTGGAAATTGGGTCCTTTTTGGATAAAAAGCCCAAAGCAGCTGATTGCCATTGTGGTTATTTATAGCTAAGAAGAGCTGATAACACATCTTAGCGCTCATAGGTGAAGTATGCGATATAAAGGATGAAATAGTAATCTTTATGGGGGTGGCCCAAAAAAGAAGATCACAGGACAGGCATAAAAGTATAAAGGCTCTTCAGTACAGCTCTCGAAACCTTGTAGCCCAAAAGCCAAGTTGCAGATTGAAGTAGCTTTAATCAGTAAATCTAAGGAGATGCGCAGAACTCGACAGTTAATAACTGCTGCTACATTCTTCAGTTGCAAGGATACCTCCTTCCTGAAGCACTGGTGAGTTCTTATGGGTTGCAACCTGCGCCATTCCCTTGCTTGCGCCCAGCTGGGAACCCAGGTGACTCGTGGCAGCAGCTGCTCTCACGCTGTGCTGATCTTACTCTAGTAACAGAACCATCAAGCGTGGAAATAGTTTTATTATGGACAGCTTTTAAGGCTCTGTGGAAAAACTGAGCTAAACTGCATTTCAGAGGGACGTAAAGAAACTGGTAGGCTGGGTAGGAACGAAGGTTGGGTTCAGAGGTTTCTGTTTGCCAAAAATGATACAAAATTTAGAACAGCGGAGGCGGATCTGAGGCTCGCACACAGGAGCCTGCAACTGGTGCAGTATCAGAAGCCAGGGACACTAAACAGAAAAATGGGAGAGCAAGGACATGCTGATTCAGAAGCTGCAGCTCACAGGGCAGCCTTTGCCAGCAGGACTCCTGCACGGTTGCAGGTGAAGCCTGCCTTGCTCTCCCACCCCTGTGCCTCCCTAGCAAAGACCCCTCAGCCAGAGCAGAGCCGCTGCCGGCACCAGCGTGCTCTCTGCCTGCTCTTGCACCAACACTGTTCTCTTTTCTTACCTGGCAATAACTAACTGGGTTTTGCTCACCTGGCAAGGGCTATGTGGCATTTTCTGACTTCAGGTGCAGCAAAGCACCCCCATCTGTCCTGTAGGTCCTGCAACAAAAAGCAAAAAGACCCAGACAGGAAAGTGCAGCACAAAAACTTAGGGGCTAAGAGGTTGCCATGAAAGACTTCTCTGTAATCACTGGAGCCTGATGATTAAGAGCCAGAGCAGAATCCTGACACTAGTAGGAGCATATGTGCTGTCCTGAGGCTCTGTGGCCGTGGTACCCTTAACTAATCTAATGCAATTGCACAGCTGTTTAAAACTGCTATTCACCAGTACAGACAATTGGTGGTAACAACCGGAACAGTAAAAGCGTCGAAAGGGCAGAACAAACATGATAAATAACTTTCTTGCCATACACTCCTGCCTTTCAGTCCTCGAACCAAGAGGCACATGCTGCTTTGCATAAGGAAGCTGCCCCCCTCCGCTCCTCGAACCCCAGCCTCTGTTGCAGCTTGCTGCCGCCGCTCAATAGCCGGCCAGATCCATCATAATCCCTCGCTCTCCAGAAGGTGCAGTTCGGAAATGATTTCATAGCTACAGCTGTGGTAAGCTATGAGGCCTAGGAATAAAAGCCTCAGAACTAAGTTGAGACATACAAAACATACTTTGCATTATTGTCTGGAAGCGCACTGGGCTTTACAAAGGCTGAGAAATTAATTCTCCCACCACCTGCAATATAGGAGGTATATGTCAGTTCTGCACCTGGAGCCAAAGCTGATCACTCCCCTGGTGTGGTACCTCCAGGGCCAGGCTCAAAGCCCCAAGGGTCTCTACACACACCTGGTGGCTATGTAGCCACCCTCCTCTTGAAAATGAGACATGTAATATGTTTGTGTCCCTGCAAGTCACATGTAAGTAGAACTTCGAATACTTGCCAGGCTTGGGCCCTGCAGCCCCCCCAGGTCAACAGTCAGATTTTTAAAGTGTAAATGGCCTGTTAGGAGAGCTGGCCCTTGCATGCTGATTTCCAGGAGATCAAAGGAATTAAAACAAACAAAAAAAATTCCTGATGCCCAGCCTATACAGCTCCCGGGCATTTAGAGAAGAGTACCGCCTGGATGCAGGCTTGCTTTGTGTGGAGAGGGAGACATTGTTAGCACTCAAGTCAGCGTGCCCCGCGAAGACTGTGCGGCTGCAGCTCTGCTCTGTGCAACGACAGGCTGGTGAGAGCTCAGCGAAAACAACCCACAAAACTTCCTAACCTGAAAATTCCTGGGAAAGGAAAGGTGATGTTCTGTGAGCACACTGCCCAGCTGGAGATGGAAGTGGTGATAAAGTTCACCCCCCTGTATCGCTAACCAGACCTTTAAAAGATGCATTTGATTTGAAAACACTGCTCACTGGACAAAATCATACCTGTTCCCGTCCAGCAAGCGCAGGCTATTGCTGCAGCATATTCTGCACGTGGCATTTGCATGAGTGCCAGTAGGAATTTCATAGGTCTGCTCAGATAGCACGGTGGCAGGGAACAGATCAGTAGGTGAAGCAGAGAAGAGCAGAGTACCCATAAATCATAAATAGAGAAAGATTTAATTACATGCTTGGTTAATATTTACAAACATTGAAGTTGTTGTTAGATATGTAAATAAAAGACAGAAATAAGAGACAGGGGCTGCAGTAGCCAAGCAAAGCCAAAATATAACAGGGTAGAGTATTTATTGTGAACTGGCATATGCCTGGAGTATGGAATGGAGACACACTATATAAACTGAAAGAATAAATAAATAAATATTGACATTGTTCTACACCTGTTTAGCCTCTAGAGACCAGTGATTTGTGGGACCATATGTTGGACAAAATGAGACTGTTCATTGATAATTGTAAATGTGGTGACCCCTTGCAAACTGGATATTAAAAATATTAAGTAAATGGCACATTTTAATTATACAGTAAAGAGGCTGTTCTCCACCATTAAAGGACTGCAGCTGTCAGGAGGAATTGATCATATGACAGAAGGTAACATTTATTTGATAGTAGACCTTGGTAAATGACATCCCAAATGATCTTTAGATTCTCAAACACATTCAGTTCAGACTTGGGTTTAACCATGATGCTTCAGTTGTCTTTGTCTTTCAATTGAGACAATTTTTATCTGTTCCTCCTATACTATAGGGCTTGTTTCGTTTTTATTTTTGTTTTAATCTGCTTTGCAGTATTTAAATTTCAAATGAAGTATTATTGAGAAACTGTAAACGATGGAGTTTGGAATTGGAAGTCAACACATTTGTTATTCTTTTTGCCAAAGGTATCAAGTAAGTTGCATAATTACCATAGTATTATATCATCTTTGTCAACATAAACACAGCTTTCTATCAGCTTGGAAAGTGCCATTGGTGAACAACTGAACGTGCAGACTCCAAAGAAGAGCAGCCCAGGAGGAGCTGAGAGCATTCACAATGCCTTACGAAGTTGCATAAGGAAATGAAGTAGAGACAGGTAGCGAGTAGTCACCAGCAGAAATGCCAAATGCTCTCACGTATATGCTTCTACATCTGAGGCAGAGGAGAGAAACTGCAGACAGTTTTGTAGCTTCCTCCCTGCCTGTTGTGATCCGACCTTAAGACAAATGTGTGAAGGTAAAGCAGCAGCCCATGTGGATTGATTCTTTTCACTGACCCAGAGAAACCCTTCCATACACAGGGTCTGATTTTTTTCTCCCTCCGCTTCTGATTTTATGGAGTGCACGTTCCGTGTCTCACATTGTGCCGATCCTGTGGTGAGGCACTTGCAGAGTCTGAAGGTTGGGGCACGTGAAATAAGGAGCTGGAAGGAAGCACGCTGCTATTCCGTTGGAAGCAAAGGGGAGTGTAGGCCCATAGAACACTTCTTCCTTCCCTTCCTTGCTGACATCCAGCACCTGCAGGTCAAAGCGTACAAAGTACTTCAGGGATCACAGAAGAACGCTGAAACAAATTTCCTGGAACACACTGCATATATGTACTATTAATCCCAACAGAAAGGTAATTTCAGATCACTTTTATGTTGTATTTATGGAATCTGGTGATTTATTGCTGTCCTCATCACCCAAATCTTATCCTAGCTCAGGCACTCTGCAGCAGACAGTGACATTGGATCCTGCTTCCTGGCAGCAGAACGTGCAACCACACAAGTCGGGTATGCTGCGCAGAAGTGCTACTGTTACCACGAAGTATGAATCATGTCTCAGCTTGGTGGCATACAGGGAGCAAGAGAACTCTGTGGAAGTTGCGAAGGCCAAATAAATGAATGACTTAAAGAAAATGAAGATATATGGAAAAAGTGGACTTTTTTCTTCCAAAGGAGAGAGCAACCTCAAATTTGCTGAGTTTGAGGATAAAAGGGCTAGTTTTACTGGTTAAAGCCAGGCACACTGCCAACAACTGAGAAGGGGCAGCACACACAGCTCTGCCAAAGCACTCGTTATACTTCTTTTCCCTTTAACACGGGGACTGTCTCAGGCAGGCTGCCAGTTCACAACCAGTTTGGGGATGTGGACAAATGTCCATTTAAGAAAGCAAGATCCCAGGATCATTTTCACTTGTCACTAAGCAATATTTAAACCCAGGTGCAATACTGCAAAGTACCTGCTGATTATAAATGAGCGTATTGGTGGAGTAGGCACTGCCTTGATATTGTGCTATCACTCCATCCGAACCACTGTATGGCAGCTAGGAAGCCAGTTTGAATGAATTTTTCCAATAAAAATTGTTAGGTACGGTATCCAACAATTTAGTAAAACAAAATTACACTATGAGCAGAACATGGTTTTAACTCCTTATCTTGCATGATCTATTCTTTACAAACTCATGCTAAGAAGTGTTCATGGTAAGACCAGCAGCTCAACATGTACTACATTCCCTTCTTATGCTAAGTCTAACTTCTAGTCTTATGGAACAGTTTAGAGGTGAAATTCAAAAATCCTTAGTTGGAAGCTAATGAAAATGTTGTTTATCAGCAGAAGTGCAGAAACTGAGATGTGAACAAGAGTGTCTGTCTCTAACTGCCCAGCTGGTCACAAAGTGATGGCTGTGATGCGGATTTGCTTCACTCAGAAAAATGCAGAAAGATAAGAATTCCTAATTTCTGTACAGGAATATCTGAAAGCCGTGGATCTGCAGGTAGCCTGCTCTTATACAAGATGAGAGAGCAGAAGAGTTTGTTGGACAACCTACTGCCTACAGCAGGGATCAAAAAACTCCCATTCAGGCTTTGAAGTAGTAAGCGCTGGGGCAGGTTGCAGGCTGACTGAACTTTGTCAAAGAACAACTCGTTAACTCTGGCTGCTTTTCAGAAAGACAACTTGGAGAGGAAAAAAAAAAAAAAATCACAAGATGGGCTGAAAAATTGTTAGCCCATGCCCCATCATCCATTTCTGCAATCCTTTTACTTTTGAGCTTGATTGTGTAACGTGAGAATATCTACCCACTATTTTACCCAAACCTTGCCAAAGGAGAGACTCCTCAACTCTGTTTTACCAGAATATCTTAGAATAATTGGATCTAATGGCTCGTCTGGAAATATTTTTAATATCCACAGTATTTCCTCGCTGTGTTAATGCAGGTTCAGTGGCTGCATAAGAAACATCCTTAATCTCTCCACTTCACATGCATTTTCCTTTTTGAATAACCTCTGTGCAAAACTTATCCTTGCAAAATTATTGGAAAAGACTTTAAAAGAAACCTAAATCACTCACCTGGATACATGCCAAAGGCTCATTTGTCCAAATCGAATAGCCGCCAACTAAATATATTCTGCCATTGTGGACAGCGACTCCAGACTCATTTTGACCTAAAGCAAAAAAGGAAATAGAAACCACTTTCAGTGTTTAATTAACCCTTTTAACACCGAATGTTGGAGTTGTGTAACATGATGAAAATGCACCTGGCAGTAACTCGACTGTTTCAGAATTCGCAACATGCAACAGTGAAGGTGAAGTGCGAGGGCAGTGCTTTGCTCTCCGCGGGAGGCCCGTAGGGTGCTATCCGGAGAGATACCCCAGATGAGCAATAAACTGAGGCTGTGCAGGGGACCATCTGCTGTCTCCTCAATGGCACAGGGGTTTGTACGCATGTATTTCATAGGTGATAGGCAAGCTCCCCACCCGCCTCTCAGCTACTATCACACATGCACATCCAGACACGTAGGCCGAGAGAGCTGAACGCCCCTCCCGTTCTGCCCACACCTGTTCATCTCCCTGTTCCTCCAGGTACAAGTACAGTGAACATTGCAGAAGCTGCTGTCCCAGCTCATTCCCATAGCAATGGTCTCCTGAACAAGTTTGGAAGTTTTGAAGGATAAATACAGCCTTAAAAAAAAATCTGCACTACACAGTGCAACAGGCACGTTTACCACCAGCTGCAGAGATGCAAAGAAAGGCTTAGGTGGCTTCTCAAGGTGCAGGCTGTGGAGCAACGCACTGGGTCATATGTGAGGAGAGGCTACTATCTCACAGCATTTAGTGGAATAGGGTCAGCTCCAGAACAGGAGTGCCTGCAGTGCCAGTGCTTTTGCAGTCGCAAATCAGATTATGGCCTTCTCAAAGGCTGTCAGTTCCTCTAGATAATAAAATAAAATAATTACATAGAGAGCAAAAGGGATAGGAAAAACTAGTTCTGTTTGACAGCCTGTTACTCTTCCTTTTTAGTCCATGCCTCTCTTCTCAGTGTCCATGAAGTACTCTGATGACCTGAGAAACCAAGCAACCCTTCTCCAGATCCCAGAAATTAAGCCGCCCAATGCAGTATCTTAAAGAACAAAGTTTCCACTAGAGTAGCTTTTAAACCTACCAGGAGGAAGATGACATACGGTGACTGCCTTATTTGTCAGACATTCATTTCTCTGACATGGTGTTTCTAGCTATCCTGAGCTTCTAGATATCCTACATCCTTTGTATCTTTTTCAGTGGTAAATCTCAGAAATGAATGCAATGCCAAATGGAAGAGGATGAAAAGTGAGGTAGGCTCAGTTGTAGGACTCCTATAGCAGTCTGTGCTGAAACTTTTTGGCAGCGAATACTGTTACTAATTGAGCTCCAAGTCTGCTGCACAAGAGAATGGCCCCCTACTTTAATGCTGTCCTGGAAATGCGTCCTCTTCTGCAAAGCTGCTGGGGGTGCTGCTCTGAGAACGTGTCACGTGCCCATCTTCCCCAGGGATTTGAGGGAGTAGTACATCTGGGAATCGTATTAAGTGGCAGTGTGGTGGACTGGGTGGCAGGGACAGTGAGTTGCAGTACTTTGCAAGTTGCTACTACATTAGTTCCTCCTAATGATGGTTAAGAGGAACTGTACAGATCTATAGCTAAGCGAGATACTCAAATCATCCCTGACTTGACAGAATTCCAACAAAGACACCTCCTTTTGGGTAATGTATTAAGAAGATATTGCTTAGAAATAAGTGATGGTTAATGGAGTTCAATGCTCTATAACGCCAGCAGGAAGCACAACAAAACGGTATCATGGTAGAGATGGATCTGCCTGTTGAACACTCAAACAGGGAGCTACATCTATCAGTGCAGGCAAGCTTTTGGAGAATCAAAAATAAGTACTGGTAATACTACAACAAAGAATTTTTTATTGCTTAATGAAATTATATTTATGTGCACCTCCTTAAAAATTTATCCTACAATGTCCTGAGACAAATGTTTTGTAGAACACTGAATGCCAGAACAGTAATCAAAAGGGTCTTGTTGGCTAACGATAGCCCCTAAATCAGAGGCAATTGAGGCGAAGTCGTGGAGTTCCACATACTAAAGGCATCTAAAGGGAAAAGAATTGATGTTTTATTCTAATAGTAGCGAGTTTCCTCTTTTGGGGTACAATACTCACCTGTCAACATGTTGAAGCTGCAACGCGTCCACTGGTCAGCATCTATGCTGTAGGAGTCTATGTGCCGAACCAGGATCCGATCATTGTTGTAGTCCAGATCATTCCCACCTAACACGTAAAGTTTCCTTTGGACAGCAGCCATGGAGTGATACACTCTCCTCTGCAACATCGGGCTACGGCTTAACCACTTATTCTGAAAGGAAAAGAGAACTTGTCTCAGCACTGCTCAAAGATGTACCTATGTTAGTAGTACAATAATAGTAGCATGTTAGTGGTGTTCTCCTTACCCTTGGCCAGAAATCACAAGTGTATATACTTCTGTTGTTCATATGTTGAATATGCGTGTTGTTTATAACACTGACTAGACATACTGGACTTTCAACATGTGGTTTACAGTTCTCACATTTAAATTCATTAATTTAATAGTATTCCTTGCTCTGTATTTTTTCTGTTTAGCTCATCAGGTTTCAAAGCTTTTTTTCTTCTTTAGAATTCAGTAGCAAATCCTCCTTAAGCAAGACTATTAGATGTCTCCTTTGTATATAGTGCTAAAATTATCTGTACCAACTAGCTCTGTTATGAGAGAAGAGAGATTCTTCTACCTTTCATTATTCAGAAGCTTATTTGATCTTATCCTTGGGGAATGAAGCAACAGGGAAAAATAATTTCCTAAAGAATCTTCTCAAATGATTCACGTATTTGGTTTAATGCTAACCCTTTATTTGTGGGCACTTACAAAGTAATGTCCTTTCGTATATTTTTCTTCCTGGTTAACAATATTCATTAATTCTACCTTTTTTTTTTTGGGGGGGGGGGGGGGGGGGGGGGGTGGGAACTGACATGGAAGAAGAGGGATTAAAGCACAGTATTTTAAGCCTAAGAAAACAATCTCTCCTGCTACACTTACCAAATCAAACCACCTGGCAATGGATGAGATTAATTTATTTAAGTGGAGGAAGTTAAAATCTGTAAGGAAATTCTTTGCGTTACATGTGCCACCGCTTGCGGTAACTCAAGAGCCTCTAATACTACTGCCTTTTAACCTCCGCAATATATAGCTATACATTTCAATGCGTAATAGTTGAATATTAGGCATTAATGTTTGCATTAGTAGTCCAGTCTCTTAACACCAGACTATAGACACCATCTGCTTTGCAAAGCCTGCCTGCATCCCCTGATTATATCTTTAGCTTCCTCCACTGCAGTGCCTGCCAGGTGAGCCGCAAAGCACTGCAAAGGCAAAGAAACAGAGGGGCCTGGTGGGGTCATTTCTAATAAGCCGGCGTGTGAATACTAATCAGTGGTGGGGAAGCAGAGGTCACCCCAGCCGGCTTGTTGGCAGGTAGCTGTGTGCTCTGTGGCAGATGGCAGGCATTATCGACTCACCACAAAGGCCTCGCGCAGAAGCAAGCGCTGGTGCTGAATGATGGAGCTATTGAGATTCTGTGCGAGATGCAAGCAGATGTGATGGTTTCCAGTGCCCACCGTAAACAATATGCCAGCAGAATTTTTAAAAAGAGCTTGTGTGTACAAACACGAAGCGGACCTCATTTGAAGAATGCGAGCGCACACTTCCCCTTTAACTCTTTATACGCCAGGCCGGGTTTCTCGCACTCGGCACGGCACACTGAAGTAGCCCTGCCACTGATATTTTAGGGTGCGACTTTCACGCCAGCAAGTAAAGAATCAAAGCGCAAGATACACGGTAGAGACACAGTACCTAAATAAGAGTGTCCCCCTCAGAAGCAAAATAAGATTGCTGCCTGTAATTACTACTTGGATTTAGGACAGAATCAGCATTTGTACAATCGATGCATAAAACTGCACCTTAAAAAGGAGGCAGGTATGTCATTGCCTGCTTTCTGCTTCAGGACCCGTATGTGCTATGCTTTAAAAAGTCAGTGGGAACCACACAGAAGTATCTCCTGGCACAATTTGGTTCCAAATACAGCAATCAAAGCCCCTATCCTACAATCAGAAAAGTCAATACTCTTCCACACGGGTGTAAATCAAGCTATGTAACTCTGATTGCAAGCTTAGGACTTTTAATTCATAATACAAGCAAGAGGGCATAACCATGCCCTAACCCTCCGAAATGGTTACTGAGCCATGCTAACCTAATCAAAACACATACATAATGTATGAAATAATCCCTAAAAGATATTTTAGGTGCTTGGGTAATGAAATGATAGGCACCCTTGCAGTCAGCAGAACAAGTCACGGCCAGGTAGTATAGTTCTGCAAGTATGCAGAAAACAAAAAGCCCATATATGCAATTCAAAGCAGAAATGCCAATGACAAGAAGCAGTTCTGTGACACTGACTTTGAGTATACGTTGCCCAGGGCTGCTGGATTACAAAAAAATGAACAAGCAAAATAAATACTGATAAATACAGGGGATTTAAAGCACATTTCTGTATTTAATCTAAGATGTTTCTAATGCCTACAGGCTTAAAAAACATAATAAAAAGTCAGGGTTTCCATTACTTTGTTACACTCGCACATCAGTACAACGTGAATTTAAAACACCACTAATTCAAATGGTCAGCATTTTTAGCCTTACAAAATCATTGTATGTATTTGCTAAGAGACCTGTTTGAAGTAAAACATATGAGAAAACCACACAGAACACAGATACCCACCTGCTTAGGATCATAGACCATGAGCCTGTTTTGATACTGTGCAGTATTTGTTACTCCTCCTATGAAAGAGTTTATACAGGTTACATTTTTGCATATAAGCAAAACCAGGACCAAGATCAGGTAAAGCAGAATAACCAATTCTCGGGTTCATTTGCTGACATCATTACATTGCATACCATCACTTACACTCACATTCCACCGCACTTTTTAATCTGGTTACAAGGCAGTAAGTAGCACATTTGTCGAACATCTAGAAAAACAACATACCAACAACAAACACCCCCCCTCACACTTGCTTTGTAAAGCTAACTCTATGGGCTAAAAACGAGACACAAATTGGTCTGTTTATAAATGACTGTGCACTCAGTTGTTGTCAAGACGCAAAGATAAAAACCGTCCCTGTTCCAAGGAGCGTGCAGTGTGTGACACAGCTTAGAGGAGGAGGAGGTGGGCTTGCATCAGAGAGAAGGAAGAGGTCAGAGAGGAGCTCTGCCTAACCAGGAGTGTGACCTGGGACACCACCGCCAGCTGGAAAGCATAGTGCAACCCTGTGCAACTGTGCTCGCCTATATATTTGAAGGAAATTCTGTATTTAGTCTGTATTATAGAGAGAACTTCTACTGGCTTAGTTGTAGACTTATTTTGGGAGGTTCTTCTATAGTGACCAGAAACAACACTACCATTTACTTTTCAATAATGTTTAGAAAGCAAGCTATAAAGCACCTCAGAAAAGCCTGGAATAGAGTCTGACCCAAGTAGATGCCTCAAACCAACTATTTATCTTAACACACTGTATGTTTAAAGCCCAATCATCCTGTTATCTATTGATTTTAAATGGCAAATCTCACTGAGTAAACTGGTGGAAAAATTCTTCAGTCTCAAGCCTGTAAATCTTACCTGTGGAAACATGTTCTCGAGTGTGCTCAAGCCTCCCAGGGATGTGGTGTCACTGCAGCACTGCCACAGGTCCCAGTCCCCCCTCTGTCACCACCCTGGGCGCATGGAAAGATGGGACCAGAAATAATGCCCACAAGCTGCACCTCACCTTTCATCCTACCAGAAGGTCTGGACATAACTAGGATCTGCCAGTGGCCACACACCAGTGAAATTCATATTGACAGACAAACTTTTTATATTACAGTTTTAACAGCATGTGCCAATGCCTAGCAATGGGAGGAAGACATTTCATCTGTCATGACATTTGTTGATGCTTCTCTTTTTGCAAGGACATCCATCCCCTGTTTCAGACAGAGCAGCGGCAGAGCTGCTTTCATTCCTGCTGGCTGAGCTGTGGCCATAAGGGTGTGAAACAGTAACTGGTCTTTCGGATAGCTTTGTACCAGCTGAGTGCTGGGAACATTTGGTCCAGAGGACCAGAATAAATCTAGTCCAAAGCAAAAAATGTGAACTGTACATGGAGCAGATATAGAGAACTCGGCACCAAAGTTTTATCTGCTGATCTGCTCCTACTGGGCTGAGCTACTTGCTAACACAGGTGTACCCTCTGATCACTCCAAATAACTTGAGTGAGGCCAAGAATCTGATCAATGGAGAGCAGAAACTACAGACAAATCTATTCAAGAGTCTTGTCTTCAACCACAGTAGCAGGGAGGAATAACACTGTTATTTGGGTGCATCTCTGCAAGCACCAGCCTGTACTGGGGCCCCTACACACGGATGGTAGCACAAGCTCCCAACTCAGAGATGCTTACAGGCTAAGAGACAGCCGGGACGAGACGTAGTCTTTCCAAACTGTTTCCATCACACTATGCCACACACTGCCCATCACAGCACCTGTGAAGTACACATGCAAGAACACGCATTGGAAAGCAATGACTGTTCCCATGTCTAATCTCACAATCTGTTATTTGTCTCTATGCTGTTGTGCAGCCTTCACAGTGTTAGTGGCCGTCAGCCACATGCACAAAACAATCTTTTCTAATATCTGTTTTGTAATTTGATTTTCTTTTACATAGTTATTTTCACTCCTAGCATAATGTTTAAAAATGAGATGTCAGATTAGTATTTTGAAAAATAAGAATCATAGTTACGTGGATGATTACCTCTAGAATGTTAAACTACAGGAGATGCATTGGAAACACAATGCTGCGTCTCATATTCCCATTCAGAAAAGACACCTTAATTTGGGGGGAAAGACATGAAGGAAGAAGAGAAAGAAGGGGGTTGCCTCCTTGTAAAATAATGAAATAATCAAATAAGCAAAATTATTTGCCTCTCTTCACAAAGAGTCCCTCATATCAAGTACACAGCTTACATTTTTTCCCCTGCAATATTGCTCATCTGTGGTGTTTTATCATTACATTCCCTTCACATACCGCTCTTCACTTTTAGATTAATCTGCCAAAATGAGATGCTAAGGATTTGCATACAGATTTGACTACACAAAAATAGATCTGGAATTAATAACAGTCTCTATATGTTTTAATTTCTTCTAGACTGGAGTACCCTTGCCTCCAGCAGTATTCTTGGCTTTGAAAGTCATCAAGCTGATTTGTCTGCTCTTAGGTTATGATGCCACATGCTGCTACACTGTCCCCTGCAATCAAAGTGCTCGCAGAGATAGATTCCATGCCTTCCCCTAACAAGTATATTTTATAGATTGGCAGTTTTGATCTCCCCTCCCCAGGGGGATAATCTGCATCTTAACAGGTTTCTATAGATACATCTGTCATTAAATATGCCATCTTATATCTGCATCAATTTTCAAACTCAAGTTCCTCCTAACTTTGAAGTGCTATAGCAAAACTTTAAAATTTTCTGCCAAAATTCAAATTTAACAAGTCTGCAATGTCCTCTTGAACTATTTTTTAAAAATACTACAGGCAGCTGGGAAAGGGCAAAAGAAGAGCAATATGTCTCAAAAAAATAGGACAAGGAAAAAAAAAGTTGCAATGGTACTAAAAATAATAAATACTTTCTCTCAGAAAAAAATGGGGTAATTCTGAGATGATTTCTTAAACTTCTTTGCAGTGCTTTCTATGAGGAAAGGAGGGGAAAGGCATGGTAATGACACTTGAAAAGAAGTATTTAAAAATACAAACCATGCTATTAAATTTGATGTCAAGCAATAGCAGCTCCTGTGGTAGTAACTCAACAGTTAAGGAAAGAGAAAAAAAGTGTCTGGCTGGGTAAATGACAGAAAATTTACAGTTTGGTCAGCACTTGCTGGGTTTTATAAACTGAGAGTGATGATTGCACCACTTTGACATGAGCAGCTTGCTTTGAGGACTAGAGTTTCCAGGAGGCAAGAAGCGCTCTCAGGACAAGCCTGTGTCTTTCTTGCTCTTGCAGACAGGAGAAGACACTCATGGAAAGCCCAGCATCCAACTTGCGGGCTTACTATGTTTTTACACTGCCACAATTTCTGTTGCTCACTCCCTTGCAGGCTGTAAACTGCTTTTCAAGCCCTCCAAGACCCTAAGTTCCCAACTCATGCAACAGTGCCCCCTCTACGTGGAGAGGTCCTGGAGGAGTCCAAGACTTGCCTCATCCAGACCTTTCCCACACATGGGAAATACTTTGGTTTGTTACAGTCCCCCAAACAGTCCACAAACTGCACTGAAAAGCACCTTCAATACAGACACCTCCAAAAAGAGAAGGGTGGGAGGCAGTAGATTCAACACCATTTTCCCAATTGAAAATTTATAATCCATATTTATAACATGTCCTGGTAAGACCCCCATATGAATTGAGAAATCTAATCCAATCCAAATCCCCCAGAAAATCTCACAACTCTCTCTGAAGTCCCCAAGTACTAGGCTGCACGCACGAATCTGAGTTTGCTGGGAGACGTGTAAAACTACATGTTGGCAAAGAGGTCCCACGTGTAATCCTTCCAGCAAATCCAGGGAATATATAGAAACTCATGACATGCGCCCCAAGGTGCTCTGCTGTTTTAAAATAGAAATCTCTCCTCTCTTACGTGTCTGTGTGTTAAACACAAGATAATCCTTCCTCAACGTGCAAGCCCGCTGCCTTTTACTTCAGCCAGCCCAGGTGGAGTGAGGACAGCTGAGCTGGAGCATATTCTCCCATCCTAACGAGTCCCCTGGAAGGCACCAACAGCAGCTCTGATTAACACTGGTCCACCGCGGATGCAATCCAGCTGCAAACAAGAGGGGCACAAGCCCTAGTTTGTTTGTGGGGTTTTTTTGTAAATAATTAAAGCCTGATGTTTACATTCAATCTAAGAAGAATCAATGGCATCAAACCTATAGCGTCCATGCTTGAAAGATGCGAGATCCACTATCTTTATTCAAAGATGATGATAATAATAATAGTAATAATAATAATAGAAACACTGTTCCATATACAGACTAAGACTGCGTAACCGAGGCAATTTTTATGTACTTGTTAAGGTCCTGCTCCTGGGTAATTTTTGTGCTAGCTGCGCTGCAAAACTTGATTTGGTTAGACACTGTAGATTCCTGTTTATTCCAGATCTATTTTTCATAAAGCAAGTTTGTAGGCATTTACTGAGAAAAAATTTTCTTCTCCTCACAACGAACAGCATACTGATAATAAGGTAATACTTTTCACCCCAAACCACTCGCAAGCTCAGAATAATTCTCCAAGATATGTGATCGCCATCATTTCCTTGGTCAAAACCTCCACCATTAGGGAAAAAATAATAATAATAATAAAAAAATCTTGAATTTTGAAGAAAAAGTTGTTAAGTACGAAGCAACTGTACAGGGTTGGCTTGTTTACCCCCCCAAGTTGAGTTTCCATGTGCATGTCAAGATGTGATTTTAGCTGACACACTTAAGGTCAGGCAACTCGGACCTCTGCGAAACAACAGCATAATACTTTGCTTTAGAGAAGACTTTTCATGTGCTAATCTCTTGAGCACTTGAGGCATAGGGGAAGCCTCGTTATCCCCAGCTGCAGGTGCAGAAATGGCCCAGAGCTGAACTGCCTTGCAAAGGTTCCCTGCCCCTCTCTGGTCCCATGGGCACTACACCTATAGGGGAGGAGGAAGGTTAACGTGTATAGAAAAGTAGGTCTCCAGATTTGCATGTGTGTGCCACGGAGGATGCAGGGAAATGGGTATAGTTCAAGTTCTCACTCTTATGGAAAATATTTCCCTGCTTTTATAGGGAATGATTGTTAGTAATGTTGAACTACAAAGAGTTTGGTGCGTTTTGTTTCTCTTTCACTCAAATACTTCACTTTTCAAGCATGTGGCATGCAATTCGTTTGTGAAATGGGTCACAGTGTCAGATGTTAATTGGGGCCTGTAAGATTCATCTTTCTATAAAATTTCAAAACCATCTGCCCGATGCTGTACTGTCAATACAGAAAACTTATTTTAATGAATTCTCATCTACTTTTTAAAATAAGAAAATAAAATAAAATGCAGGCTGTGAAAAAATAAAGAAAAGACGAGAAAAAATAATGACACAAATATAAAAATATGTTCCACAATATATGGAGCTCAGAAAACTCAAGAGCTGAACTCACTTGTGCTGACCAGAGGGTCCGACTAGTTCCAGAGTGCAGAAGGCTCCCTCTGAGCCTTCTGGCAGGTTAAAAACCCCAAAGGGGTGGTGGCAGCGTAGGAGTCCCTCTGTCACCTGAAACACCAGCCACCCATCTCCTACTGCCAGCACGTGCTTACAGAATTTTGTTTAACACGCTTTCCTTCCCTGCTGCCTTTGCCATGATTTTATGCTCTATTATTTTTTATTCCTTCTCATATTTGTCCCAAAGGAGCAGCAAAGTAAAGCCAACAATGAATCCCAATAATAATAATAATAGAAACCCCTTAAGTCTAGTCAGCTTTTGATTAGCAAAGCCTTTAGAAGACAAGGGACTGTAGTAGAGGAGCTGATGCTTTGGCTACAGAATAAGTAAATGGTCTGTGTGTAGGTCATGTTTTGATGACTCTCTCCACAAATACAAGGGCTAGAAACTTATATTATCACTATTTAATTTATTCACTTACTAAACAACTGGGCACATTTTCATGGTTACCTTGCCAGCTGGTAGTAGCAGCCTGACTTTGAGAGCTCTTGCTCATGACCTGTATTTCCCAGAAAAAGCAGCAGAGATACAGCTCAGAACATCCCTAACTCAGACTAATTTTTTAATTACTTAATTTTAGGCCACATACTTCAAAATTAGGTTCGCTCCTGCATTACTGATTACTCTTATGCTAACACTTTACATTTGATGATGAACAGTGGATTTTTTGAGCAATGACTACTGATATTTTTGGAACAATAAAACATCTCTGTACTATTCCCCTGTCTATGACTATACATGTACAGCAAGCTACATTCTAGCCCTAAGCAATTAATTAATAATAGAGAGCTAGCTACAGTTATTGCATCTCCGTCTACTTTTATTTATAAAATAACTCTATTCAATACACAGAACCCAGTTTTCAACCTGTGAGTACATAATTCAGATCAATACCCTACTGAAGTATTGCATAGAATGCTCTCGTAATTCATAATAACCTGTCAGAATCTAGAAACTCAAAACTGCTAAGCATTTTCTCAAACGCTATACAAAATACAATCGAAAAGTCCTGTCTATCTTATTCCGCTGCCAAAACACTGCTCCTTATTGTGACTTTACAACAGAAGTTATGTTGGTAGCATTTTCAAATATAAATGGAACAATACTGATAAAATATTTTTTGTTGTTTTACCCGGTTTAAAAGAGTTCATCTAATAGGCTTCCACTTACCTCTTCCCCTGATTCTACAGCTGTATTAGAGGCATATCCTTGAACAGAATATCACACTGCTTCATTATATAAATGCAGATAGTATTTAAACACACAGGCAGGCATGCATTTCACTTACGTAACTAAGCACATTAATTAATCCTCAGCATAATTTTCCCTTTCCTAGCATATCTGGAAAGATTAAAAGTCATCTTCAACCAGTCCCACATTTGACTTAAAAATCTCTATCAAATACTTCTTTGGGGTTTTTTTTTTGTACAGAAAAAAAAAAAAGAAATTAAGAAAAAAATATTACTTTTTTCATGTACTGGAGCAAGGACCACACTCTGATGGATGTTTCTAGTGCTCGTTCAATGATTTTATATAAATATGTTTAACACAATTTCCTAAAAAGTCCCATTTTTCATAAATACTGACAAATGTAAACCACAAGAGAAGGGAGAAAGGAAAAAAAAAACCAAACCCAAGACACAGCAGTAGTGGCATCCATGTATTTCCATGTATTTGAATTGCCCATCACGGGCACACATCTCTCTCTCCACTGATAAAACAGGAAAGATAGTGAATAAACAGGGTAATGCTCTGAACAAGCCCAGCTGGTACCCTAAAGCAGAAATCCTGTTTCTGTACCATACCTGGGTCTCAAAGCCCACCATATGCACACTTCAGGATTAACACACAGCACAAACTCTACAAGGCTCCTTCGATGCCCGTTGTTGAACAAAGCGACCCAAAGCACCTGCCAGGGATCTTGGTGATTGTCTACATTCTGTCATGCTTTTAATTCCAAAGTCATTATTCATGATTTTAGTGTATATGTATAAAAATAGACACCTGCTACCTCCCTCGCCAGTGCTTGGGATTCCATTCCCAGAAGGCACTTACTCCATATGGGCAGAAAGATACACCTGCAAGGAGCTCCGCTAACCTAAATGATGTGCTTCGAGAACCATAGAATCGTTTAGGTTGGAAAAGACCTTTAAGATCATCGAGTTCAAGCGTTAACCTAGCACTGCCAAGTCCACCACTAAACCATGTCCCTAAGCGCCACATCTACACGTCTTTTAGATACCTCCAGGGGTGGTGACTCAACCATTTCCCTGGGCAGCAGCACAGCAAAGGCCTAAGTAGCCAACTTAATCTTTCATTCATATACCATCATTTCACTAGAGGGATCCCAGACCATATTAAAATCCCCAGAGGGCACCTACAGCGAAGATGGCAATCACTGAACATTTTCCTCAAGGGCTGGCCCCATTTACTCATTAACTTCCTTGATAAATATTACAGCTTTATAACCTTCCGTGACACACTTCTTACTAAAAGGTGAGGTTTTTTCCTGTCAAATTTCTGTAGACAGCACCTTGTTCCAAAGCAACTAATAACAGAAAAGTCACTACAAAGATGGATGGCACAATGTCCTCAACTCCCATCAATATGCACATGTAAAATAAAAAGTACATCAGACTGAGTTGCAAATGATATGTTAGTTTAAGATCACAAGGCCTATACTCTCATCTATCTGTGCCATAAAGCTACGATTACATCCAGGCAGTCCTGTGCACTTGTTATAGACAGTCAGAGCTGTGCATGACAAAGGTCATCTTGGCCTGTTACAATATCCTGAAGCGCAAGTGGGACCAGTTCATACACCTGGCCTTCAAGCCCTGGATCTACACAAGCCAACAAGCACTTAATTCTCCATTTCATTATCAAGAATAAACACAGTGGTACCAGATCATACGACAGAAACCGGGTCTTGTTTTTTGTTTTTAAGAAGCACGCAGAATTTGTCATATGAAATTTGTCCAAAAGTGCATTATCATTTCAATTCACTGTGATTTATGAATGGCGACTGGAGGTAGCACATGTGATATATGCAGGTTTGAAACACAGAGAGATATTTAGCAGAAAAAAAATATTGTATGAGTATGTGACACTCTGTACTTCTAATCAGGCTTGATTTTATGCTTCCAGGCTTAGATTCTTTGAAATACCCATCTCTTAAGACAAAAGTTATCCTAACATATAAACCAAAGAAGATTTATTAGTTTCATTCGAGACAGTATTTTGGTATTTTGTTAGTACCTCAAACTGTGTGAAACGTTTTCTACCTGATATCCAAAGAAGACCATCCACCACATATCCTGCGTGGCATGAGAGTGATCGATCAAAGGACTGTACAAAGGTCCACTTGTTCTTCTTGGGGCAATAGCGTTCCACTGTAGGTAACACTTGACGCAGTTCATTTCTGCCCCCCACTGCATAGAGGTACTCGTCCACTGCTCCCAGCACAAAGTGTTCCCGACAGTTCTTCATTGGAGCTATCTCAGCCCAAGAGTTAGTGCGGGGGTCGTATCGACAGGCAGTTCTCACCGCACAAGTGCGCCCTGTGGAGTGCTCTGCCTCTCCACCAGCTACAAAAAGAAAGTCTCCCATGACAGCAACACAGTGGTGGCTTCTCCCTACAGGCATAGGCGCTAGCTCGCTCCAGTTTGCAATCCCTGCGATATGAACGTTCTCTTGATCTACTGGATTGAAGTATCGCAATTCCTTCACTTTACAGATTTCACGTTTTTTCCCACCAATAATGTAAAGAGTGTCTGACTGGAAGCGAGGTTTTGTCCTTCTGGTTTGCCAAACTGGCTGTGCATAGACGCTCTGGTGGTAAGCCAAGGCCTCATTAATAAGTGCTGTTGCAGTTTCACTAGCTTGGACAAGAGGATGAGAAAGAGCTACGGTATGCAGTGTATCCACATCCATAAGGCCAAAGCGGACATACTGGAGAAGTTCATCCAGGTATTGGTAGCGGCAGTTGTGTTCCAACCACCTCACAGCCAGCTAAAAGTAGGGGGAAGGAAGGGAAAAACAAGACACCAATTATTTGTGTACAGTTCTGTCAAAATTTGGTCTTTTGAAAACTGTGCTTGCATTCCAAGAAGAGCTATATACTTGCCTCAGTAGTGACATCAATCAATATAAAAAGTAGTTATGAATGCATGTGAGTCAACATAAAAGATACCTACTAAAACTCCACCTACAATATACATAAAAGCTTTGTATTGCACCAGTCCCCCTAAAGAACTTCCACAGCATTATCAGATTGCAATACTGCTATGCAATACTCTTGCTGTGCAAACTGTTAGTGATGCTGTAGGAGACCACAATATCCCAGAATCAAGCTGCTGGAGCCATAATGTAAATGTAGGGACTATGTGATCCCTGGAGACCATGGGTACGCTAGAAAGAAAAGTAAGATTACGGTTAGATGATTAGAAAGAAAAGCCCTTTCTCCCCACCATCTTTCATTCTATTTATGACAAAATATTGAAGGAATATAACAAAATACATACTGAATCCTTTTTTTTTTTTTTTCCTTCTTCATTTATTTTATTCATAAAGTGGAGAGAGGTTTAAAGGGACCAGAAATTGTTTCCTCTTCTTTGAAGGAAAAAGTCTCTCCATCCACCTTGGGTCACATTTTCTAAACTTCTGTTACTTGGCTCACAGTTCTCTGTTATTGAAAGGAAATGCCCCTCTTTCTTAATGTTTGCTGCTGAAAAGTGGGTAAAACCTTCCTCTTAAGGCTGCAGTAGTAGTGAATAGATTGGAAGGATCACTTTGGTCGTAACAATCTACACCATTCTTGTTTGTACATCACTACACAAGTCAATGCACTATGATATTGCCGATTCACGTTTAAGCTTATGACTGAGTACTATTCCCACCTCTTTTTTTCTGCAGAACTTCCACAAAGTGTCGTGCTTTCTCTGTCATTACTGAACTCTCTACTACTTAATTCAGGCCACTGCTCCAATCTGGCAAGATCATTCTCAATCCTAATTATATTTTCAAATGTTCTTGAAGACCATTCTACCTTCTGATTGTCCGAAAACATTAAACCCATGTTATTCTTTCATCCAAGTCATTAACAAAGACATTGACTAGTTCTGGATGAGAACAGACTCCTCCATTTGATACTTCGTTTCATCCTGACAAAGAACTTGTAGAGCAGGAGTTTCTAACTAGTTGTGTGATAACAACAGTTTCAGCTAAAACTTAATGCCCTGTATTGCTCATGGGAATGTCACATGAAGGAGCTGAAAAGAAAGGCTTGTGTCTTACTCAAGGCTTTCATGTACACGTGGTATATCAAATTTATTGCTGCTTCTGTATTCTGTCAGAGAGGGAAGAAGACAAATCAAAACCACCTTCTTAAGATTAATTTGAAACACTTTTGCTCCACTGTGCTGGTCAACCCCTGTGAAACAAAGACTCAATAAAGGAAGGGCATCAAAAATTGCAACAGTAGTTCAGTCAGTTAAATGCTGAATTGAGTTTCAAAACGTGCATTAGCTATATGTATTTAGACTTGTTAGTAAAAAAGGAGTTAATTAAATACATTTGAAAGTGTTTATGGACTTGAAATCATTGAGCATTATATTCACATGTTCTAAATCCACCAAATCCATGTATCAAGTGTCTCCCACTGAGTAGTTTTAGGCAATTCCCTACTCCATGTCTTCGGCCACGTGAATCATTCCTCAAAGCCTTCAGAGGCACTTAGGTCTCATCATTGACTACACGCTTGAAATTGAAGTGGAATTCAGGCTATCTTCATCATGAATTCATACCAACTGAATGATGTGTGGGTTGCTATATTAAGAGAGAAGAATTTACAAAAACTGAGTTCTTATCTGTCATCACTTGCATCCAACAGATTGGTTTCTTTTGCTTATAGTTCATGCCTTCACTCACATCTAAAATGGCATCATGCAGGTATCACCTGTGCTATAATGACAGACATTACAGACTCTTAAAAGACATGCACTAATGTAAACCAGGTCTTGGTAACCACAAGGCTTTTAAAGGAAGTTTAACATTAACGCCTGTTAATATCTTAGAACTTCACCCTTCTTCTTTCCTCTATTGTCCTCCCTCCTGCCCCCCAATAAATACTATATAAACACACATGCAATACTACGTACATTCGTACCTTTCAAAGACACAGTATCTGCATTCATTTCTGCACATGGGATGTGTGACGATTTGCAGCAGAAGGGATGGACATCTCCATTACAATACATTTCCTCTGCTGCATGAAGTTTGGCAAAAGCAACTTGGTTCATAGAGAGTTTGGTCAGTACTGAGAATATTCCTGGAGCTGTAAAAAATGTTTCACTGGAACCAATGCTTAATGTTTCCCTAAAACCACAGAATTTCTAAACCACCACAGCAATGGTGCAAAGAGATACAAGGATTCTGTTGGCACTCATAGGAGATGTACAATCTATTCCTGGTCTTGAACCAAAACTTTCTCCATCCTTTCCTACACTATTTCACCCTCACTCATCTGTCCTGCATCTTTATTTATGAAAACTTTTGAATCTCTCGAAATTAGATTTATTGCAACCTCCTTGGGATCCTCTACATACTGCACCTAAACGTATCTTTGGTCTACACTACTTCCACCTTTCCCTTCTGACAAGCAACTGCAACAGCAATGGGGAGGGTAAGGTGAATCCCAGGCTGTCTTTTGTGTAGGGAGCTACTGGCTCTTACCAGACTCCACATCCGAGGTCAGTTTGCAGCAGAGCAGTGCATTTTACTATATTAACTTCGAAAGCAGGGCTAAGAACCCTGGATGGTCTGTAGGCATTTGATAATCAGTAGAGAAGCTCCACTGGGTCTTAGGGAGGCAACTGAGGTCTGGGAATCACAACGTGTTTAGAAGCTCTTGTCCAAATCAACGCATGCTACTGTTTGAACACAGTTTGACTACAGTATCCTGTGTGACCCACACCTCATCTGTGGCACTCCAAGGCAGAAAAAAGGCCGTAAGAGCTAAAAGCTATGATGTTTTTATCTCCTTGTCTTGGTATTGATAACGATGACTGTTACTCAATTTTAAATGCCATAAATTAATTTTGGGACACTCCTTAAAAATAACTGCTAGGAATTAAAGCTACAAATGTAGGTATTCGTATGTATATTCATAGAATACAAGACCAACTCCTAAATTGTGATACAAGGCTACAGAACAGGTCATATGCTTTTAGGGACATGCACAAACTGAGCCTTAGAGTACTACATTTGTTATGCAGCACACATTGTTACAGTGCTCTCTAGCAGAACATGGATCTGTGCAAAGCATTTGACACTATCCTGCACAACATCCTTGTCTTTCCATTGGAGAGACATGGATTTGACGGATGGACCACTCGGCGGATAAGGAATTGGCTGGATGGTCGCACTCAAAGAGGCGCGGTCAAGGGCTCAATGTCCAAGTGGAGACCCGTGAAGAGTGGCGTTCCTCAGGGGTCCGTACTGGGACTGGTGCTGTTTAACATCTTTGTCAGCGACATGGACAGTGGGATTGAGTGCACCCTCAGCCAGTTTGCCATGACACCAAGCTGCACGGTGCAGTTGATACACTGGAGGGAAGGGATGCCATCCAGAGAGACCTTGACAGACTTGAGGGTGAGCCCATGCAAACATCATGAAGTTCAACAAGGCCAAGTGCAAGGTCCTGCACATGGGCCAGGGCAATCCCAAGCATAAATAAAGGCTGGGCAGAGAATAGATTGAGAGCAGCCCTGAGGAGAAGGACTTGGGGGTGTTGGTTGGAACAAGAAGCTGGACACGACCCAGCAATGTGCACTCCTAGCCCAGAAAGCCAACCGTATCCTGGGCTGTATCAAAAGAAGCGTGGCCAGCAGGTTGAGGGAGGTGATTCTCCCCCTCTACTCCACTCTCGTGGAGTACTGCGTCCAGCTCTGGAGCCCCCAACACAAGGACATGGACCTGTTGGATTGAGTCCAGAGGAGGGCCACGAAGATGATCCGAGGGCTGGAGCACCTCTCCTATGAAGAGAGGCTGAGAGAGCTGGGCTTGTTCAGCCTGGAGAAGAGAAGGCTCTGGGGACACCTTCTAGCAGCCTTCCAGTCCCTAAAGGGGGCCTACAAGAAAGCCGGAGAGGGACTTTTTACAAGGGCATGTAGTGATAGGACAAGGGGTAGTGGCTTTAAACTGAAAGAGGGTAGATTCATATCAGAAGGAAGAAATTCTTCACTATGAGGGTAGTGAAGCACTGGAACAGGTGGCCCAGAGAAGTTGTGGATGCCCCCTCCCTGGTAGTGTTGAAGGCCAGGTTGGATGGGGCTTTGAGCAACCTGGTCTAGCAGAAGGTTCAACAAGGACAAATGCAGAGTCCTGCACCTGGGTCGGAGCAACCCCCGGTATCAGTACAGGCTGGGGGATGCAGGGATGGAGAGCAGCCCTGCCGAGAAGGACTTGGGCGTGCTGGTGGATGAAAGGCTGGACATGAGCCAACAATGTGCACTGGCAGCCCAGAAGGCCAACCGTATCCTGGGCTGCATCAAAAGAAGCGTGGCCAGCAGGTCGAGAGAGGTGATTCTGCCCCTCTACTCTGCCCTGGTGAGACCCCACCTGGAGTACTGCGTCCAGCTCTGGGCCCCTCAACATAAGAAGGACGTGGACCTGCTGGAGCGGGTCCAGAGGAGGGCCACAAGGATGATCAGAGGGCTGGAGCACCTCTCCTACGAAGACAGGCTGAGGGAGTTGGGCCTGTTCAGCCTGGAGAAGAGAAGGCTTCGGGGAGACCTTATTGCAGCCTTTCGGTACTTGAAGGGGGCCTATAGGAAAAATGGGGAGAACCTTTTTAGCAGGGCCTGTTGTGACAGGACAAGGGGTAATGGTTTTAAACTAAAGGAGGGGAGATTTAGGCTAGACATAAGGAAGAAGTTTTTCACAATGAGAGTTGTGAAGCACTGGAACAGGTTACCCAGAGAGGTAGTAGAAGCCCCATCCCTGGAAACATTCAAGGTCAGGCTGGATGGGGCTCTGAGCAACCTGCTCTAGTGAGGTTGTCCCTGCTCATGGCAGGGGGGTTGGACTAGATGGCCTTTAAAGGTCCCCTCCAACCCAAACCATTCTATGATTCTAAGGTGTCCCTGCCCATGGCGGGGGGTTGGAACTGGATGATCTTTAAGGTCCCCTCCAACCCAAACCATTCTATGATTCTGTGATTCTGTGGTGTCTCACACTATGCAGGCATGGAAGAAAATTGAGTTATCTGTGTGAGTGAACTGATACTCTAGTCATTGGATGGTTTGGCAGATTTTGGAAGGCTGGAGAAGTTCAAAAGAAAGAAAATTAAGTTCCCAAACAAGTCTTTTGCTTGTAGTAGAAATAGTCACCAATGGACTGTAATACAGTTCTAAATTTCCTTCAGTGTAAAGGAGGCAAATATAACTCTCATGAACATATGGCAGAAACGCAAACTTCCATGTAGCATATGAGCAAACATCTGTATATTTATCAATGCAAGTTCCACCACCTTTACTCAGTTTTTGTTTAATCCAGACTTAGAAACCTGGTGCCTACACATTAACTCCAAAATTCACTCTGTCCATACACTAATTATAGCGCCTATTTTTTAGCCTCTCTGGCAGTACTCATTAGCAACTATAATCAGTAGTGGCAAAATAAACTCAAAGCCATTATACACTTTATGACACTGCAAAGAAAGACATTCAGACTTCTCTAAGGAGATACCAATAGCACTTGAAATTACAACTGTGTTTAAAACGCAAACAAGTAAGCAAGCAAGAAAAAAAAAAAGAGACCATCCACAATTTTGAGTTTTAAAATATTTGTATCACTGCTAAATAATTCACAAAAATAAGGAAAGACTCCTACTCCTAGTGCCATATAGGCAAATTCTGTTTAAACTGCTAGAAGCTTCTTTTCTATTAATTTTAATGTATGAGTGTGTGAGAAAAGGAAGCTACAGCCTAGTGCCTATATCAACTTTAATAAATAATATATTTTGCCATATTCATCTTCTAAACTAAGTAAATGACAAAAGTAGACCCTCAGAAGGACAAGATTTTTAAACCAGATTAATTCTCTTATTCTAAAGCTTTAACCCAAAGGATTTTTCTTCTCCAAGGTTACATTACTTCATTTAGCAATGGAGTACATTCTCAAAACAGTAGAAAACAGATGGAAAAATATACTGTGCCACAGTTGGAGCATACATCTAAACACACCTGCATGTTGGATTGTGATTTCATTGCATTTCCAATGGCTGCTTCTGCTTCCAGCACGGTGCTTCAACAGTCCAAATCACACAGCCTCGGAGTGCAGCCCTTCCCTCCCTGCTGTTAATGATGTATGTCCCACATACATACCACAGCCAGAGAGGGCACAGAGGCAGTGGAGGTTAAAGCTGAATTAAGAGTTTCACTCCTGTTGAAGATAACCCTGCAATAAGTAGTTACCTGGTCTTTTGGGCTGCCAGCTATGCCAGGAAGCAAGAGAGCCCGGCGTGCCTGTGCCTTGCCCGTTCAGCGTCCCTCTGCAATCCTTCTCACGCCACTCTGCTGGGAAACGTCAGACCTTCTGGTGGCATCAGAGTAAGTTTTCTATCCAGAAAATCCAAGCTACTTTATGAGTGCAAAAAGCTTGACATACCCATTAGATCCAGGTTCACTTGGAAACTACTTTAAGTCATAAAGTCGGTGCCAGGAAAAGTTTATGTCCACAGCGCTCCGAGAGAGAGAAAACGCTTCTCTAAGCCTCGGCTCTGCAAGGGGCAGGGGCCATGGGAACACCATTAATGTCATCTTGGTCTGATCTTTAGTTGATGTATTCATGTCATAGCCCCACAGACTGCAAAGGAATTATGCTAGTTTATACCATCTAAGGTCTCTAATAACAGAGATGAAGCCAAAAAGTGACAGGTGGAAAAATTGAGGTTTGGCACTTTTTTTAAGCAGTAACAAATAAAAGGAAGCATTAAATTTTATAAGGTTTCAAAACAATTAATTCACACTGCCTCATTTAAAACAAATGGAAATCTTAAATACAGTAACATGGTGAACATTCTCATATTAGAAGAAAGGACAATTTTAAATATGGAAACAAAAGTGGAGGGAAGTATTCTCCTGGACTGAGATCAGATATATTCAACACAAATTATCCAATTTCTGCGTGACAATCTGATGATAACATATACCAGGGAAAGAGAAAGAACCACAAAGCTGTTCTTTCAACACAAATCTCACCTGAGTAGTCCTTCTGTTGCTTAACATAAGCAAAAATTTTTGGCCAGAAAAAAAAAATCAAATTAATATCTTTGTATCGTTAGCATATTGGAGAGTGCTACAGATCTGCTCCTATTGACTGATAAGCCAAAAAGAGCCATGAAAGCAACACAGTTACTACAGCAATCACTTTAAGGCACCGAGGGAACTTCAAAAAGTAAAACTTGGAGTTTACTAGTTCAGTGTTTGAGAACACAAGAAATAACAAATTTTGGCTCTAAACTTGCACATGATTTGGCCTTTCATTGGATTTTATCTAACTCAGCAAGCCTCAAGTGTTCCAAACTGGAACCTCTTGCCTCAAAACCACTGTCTCAGTTGGCTATTGACAGCACCACCTTGGCTCTTCAAATCTCAAGTCCAGGAGCAGAACCTATAGATAAACGAGGACATTTACTAAAGCTCTGAAACAAAGTCCACTGAAGGCTATGGAGGAACTTCCACCTTTTTAAAATGAATGGGGATTTCCAAAGAGCCTGAATTTGGATCTGTAAAGGTTCTTAGTCCTCGTCTCTCTCTCCAGACTACAAAGGACAAAACCCAGAGGGTTAGGATATTCATTTAAGCATTTTATTTAAGTAAGATGAACTAAATTGGTCTGTATCACCCATTTAAGAATAAAAACATATGGGTAAAGAATTGTTGCTGAGAAAAAAAGAAACACACACACACATATAATTTTTCAAAGCCATGAGTTACACGTGAATATTTTTAGAGGTTAATAAGTAACCACGCAGCACAGCCTCCAGACTCTCTTTGCAATTGTATCAATCAGGTACTACCTTACAGTTGTGGGCAGTATGGAAAATGAGTGGCTCAAACTTAGATGCCGGAGAGCCTTAAAGATAGAAATCTTCTTTTTCTTTTTATTTTGAATTAAAAATGTGCATAAAAATAAGACTGTAATGAGCTGCATGTAGAACAATCAAAAATTATGAGGTATTTGCATTTCTTTTGCACCTTGAGCCAAACAACTACAAAATTATGCACAGGATTCTCTCAATCTGAACACAGTAAATATTAATAATCTCTGAATCAGCAATGAAATGCCTTTTGCCCCTGAACCCTGAAGAGAGACTTTCCAACTCAAAAAGTTGTAGTACAGTGACTGAGATCATATTTACAAGGTACCAGGCTGAGGCATACGCGTGTAGCCTGTGAAAATAAAGCTGTGCCATCCCCCACCCTCTTTACACAGAGACATTTTAAAATTACCTGTTTGTCAGTTTTACAAATGTGTGTCTATGTAAGCAGCCCCCTGTGTGGCGCTGCGTTAGCAAGCAGGCATGCTTTCATTTGCATATTCTGATTTTACAATCAGAATTAAAACATTTGCTCTGTTCGGGGTGAGTTGGTAAACAGAGATTTTAAAATTTCCTTTTTTTTTTTTTTTTTAAATGTGAAAAATGAAAGAAAAATGTTCCTATAGATGTATTATGCCTTTGGGCTCTATTTGAGGGAAGGGAAAAAAGACAGAGAAAGCTACTGTGAAGGTCACAGAGTGAAAGAACTTCCTCAGGGCACAGAATAAATTAAATCCCAAGGAAAAAATAAAATGCGATTTCCAGAGTGTGAGGCACAAACTCAAAATGACAATGATTGACAGCCAAACTATATCCGTGCAATATCGAAGACTGCACGTTCTCATTTACCTCAGTGTAGCCAGCAAGCGCCCATTAAACATCCGTCTGATGCCCAAATTAACCTTCTTGGCAAACTGAAAGAGGCACAAACTATCATAATCAACCTTTCATTATCACAGCAGCCTCTAGTTAAAGGGTCAGAATAATTGTGCCATCAGAGCCCTGATTGTTTTCAATCAACAGACGACTGGAGTGACAGCTCAGTGATGGAGTAGTTTGATGAAACCGCACCAGGCCTAATCAGAGCAGATGAAAGGAAGGCATGATTGGTGCAAATGAACAGTCGTGCCTCTCTTTTTCATTTACAATCTGAAATTACTCTTAAATTTACAGGGTTTTTTCTCCCTTATGAGTACCTCTGAAAGAATGTTTGACTTATTATGAGTTCTGACAGTGCAGAGTTATAAAACACAGGTAGGGTTTTCAGCCCAGGCTTTAAGTGGGTATTCAGCATAATTTTAACAAATTCACTCTTGAAAAGCACAAAATGACTAAAGACTTCCAATGACCTAACCTTTCAGTGCTGTTTGATTAGCAGAACAATTTATCATGGCTCACATTCTTCATGATAAGAGAAGATTAAAAAAAATGGGCAAGGATCTCTTGCAAATGTTTTCTCTTAGCCAATATATTTATTGCGTTATTGCTCTTCTCTCTCTCTCTCACACACACACAAACGAAAAAATTAAAGAACACTTCATTAATAACTCTTTTCTTCTTAGAATGAATAATGGAATCCAAGCAAGGGACTGTCTGGAGATGAAAGCAGAGACCAATTATCATGCCGCTGACAGCATCAATATTTAGTTTTCTAGTGGGTTGTTCATTCCCACATTGTAAGGGGTGGGAAATGAATCGATCCTACTAGGTGTTTCTTACTCATCAGCATAGAATCAGAGTGCCTCATAAATGGAAAAAAAAGAAAGGAAAAGGAAAAGGAAAAGGAAAAGGAAAAGGAAAAGGAAAAGGAAAAGGAAAAGGAAAAGGAAAAGGAAAAGGAAAAGGAAAAGGAAAAGGAGAAAAAAGAAAAAGAAAAAGAAAAAGAAGAAAAAGAAAAGAAAAAGAAAAAGAAAAAGAAAAAGAAAAAGAAAAAGAAAAAGAAAAAGAAAAAGAAAAAGAAAAAGAAAAAGAAAAAGAAAAAGAAAAAGAAAAAGAAAAAGAAAAAGAAAAAGAAAAAGAAAAAGAAAAAGAAAAAGAGAAAAAGAAAAAGAAAAAGAAAAAGAAAAAGAAAATTGGGGGCTGCTTTGGCAAAATTTGGAAAGAATGGAAGATTCAAGTTTCCTGCACCTCCTCAGTTAGTTTGCTTCCCCTCCCAGCCTCACCCAGCTCCAGCCACACGGCTTCCCATCCTCACAATGGTGCTGTAAGGAAGGTGCGGTAAATCAAAAGAACCTCTTTGTACTTCTGATGGAAGCAAGTATTTCAAATGAGGAGTGGTAAATCTTTTGTTCTGTGATCTTGGTCATCATCAGATGTTGTTTAGTCTGTAAAGCATCAGAAAATGCACACCAACATTCAGGTCAGCATACCAAAACAAAAAAAGCAGCTTAGAAGCAAAGACTAACATCTACCTGAAGGGGGAATGGATAGAGAAGACTGATCCAAACACCAAAGGCTTTTAAGAAATTTTGTTGTTCCTCACACTACACAATGGAAGTTTTAATTCCTTAAAAGTTTGCAGCTGTAAGTAGAACATTCATCTAAGTGCAAAACATACATGTGCTCTCAGCTGAAGAAGCTGTGAGCAGGCTTGCACATCCTTGCTGACACAGAAGATGCCATTTTTACTTGTTCCTGTTTAACTTACTGAAGTCTACTGTTGGTGTAAGTAGGTTGACAGGACCAGGCTCTCTGGTGCTTTTTCTTTGTACAGTGAGGAAAGTCTTACTACCCTCAGATAGCATGAAGGCTCCAACCCAGCTCAATTAAGGAAGATCTGTTAGTTCCAAGTCCTAGATAAAAGAAGCATGACAGAAGTTGCCCAGTCTGCCAGTGATTTGGCAAGTACTTCCCCCAAGTGTTTCCACTTTCTTGACAGCTCAGTTCCACCTTTCCTCCTGTTTCAAATATTAAAATGCCCAACCTTTTCCAAGTATAAAGACACTATTTACAATATACATACAGATTTAGTGAACTCTTGGGAATGACCCCAAAACATTCCTAACACACCAACAGAGAAGGGAAGTAAGTTTGTGAATTTGCCACCACATGCTTCATTTGGGAAGGCTCAGAAGTAAACATGCTTCTCTCCACACAAATAGCAAACAAACAGCAAAGTCTCACATTCACATTTCCCCACCACATTGTGTCCCCACCACAAGGATCACACCACATATTCAAAGACACTGTCATTGTGCTATCTGTCTCCAACTCCTACCTAGCCATCCCCACGCTAGTGCTAGACCCCTGCTTCAGCAGTGGCACTGGCTTTGTGTACAAGGGGGCCCCTGAAGTGCATTCCCAAACTGATGTCTGAGAGCACAGCTGGCAGGAAAGACAAAACGTGCATCCTTCCAGACCCAACCGTAATCACTACCATCCAGTCACAGACGGACAGGGTTTGGAGGACTGAGGGATCACACAGAAGGCTCAGGCAACAGAGAGGGAAACCAAATGTAAATGAGTTATGACTTCAGGAAATATGTCGCCCAAAAGGAAGATGAGAAAGCCCCAAGGTTCATTAGATCTGGAGGGTGAAAGCACTTGTTAGTGTATGTCCCCCTGGCCTCTTATCAGTCTCTGCAAAAGCTGCAGTGGATTTGTCCAGAGTACTACTTCAGGGCGCTCTTGGTCTGCTAAATAAGAAATGCTATACCTCTTGGCTGGAGTTTTGCTGGTTTGGGATCTACATGGTTCAAGATGACGACCTGCAGCTTTCAGAACACCAGCCTGCAGTCTGTGAGCCACTTTCCAAGAGGCAGAAATTTGATTTTGATCTTTCAGCACTGAATAACATGCAGCAAGCAGAGTTGTTGGCCGAAGTCTGTCTGGCAGCACAAATGATGCATTTCATGATATGATACTGTGATTAAGGTAGAGGTACATAACGCAGCTGTATTAATAGCAAACATTTATCAAAATTAATGGCGTTAAAGTGAATCACAACGTATTAAAAATATTTCTCAATTTTTCTCAAGTGCTGATAAGATCTATCTTCTTAAAGCACTTAAGCTGTAAAGCATCAATCACCAGTTGCCTGATTTCCTCACAGGGCTGCTAGACAAAAATATTGTCCTGCAGTCTTCAATAGGTACAAAGAAGGATACATAATCTACATGACTTTGGCAGATTTCTTAGTCATAATTAAACAGCTCCATTAGTAACAATTTTAACAGCTGTATCTCCATTTCAGAAATTTTTAATAAATATTTCCACACAACATCCTTGTGAGGAAGGGAGGAATTCTTCATCCCAGAGATGAACTCTCCACCAACCAAATACAGTCCCCTGCATTCTCAGTCCAGTGCGTTCCTGCAAGCTTCCTTCCTCCTTGGTGCTACATAATGATACTGGCCTTCACAGAATGGCCATTACTTTATCAAAAAGGTTGTGAGAGACACAGTGTTAGTTTCATTTTTTATGTATGCGTTTCCTATGAAACACATAGAAAAAAATGTCAGTTTTATAACAACAGTTAAGAATAGAATGTACACTTTTCAAAACTATATTGACTTCTTTTACACACTTTATCCAATGCATTTATTTTACCATTTCTTACGTTTACTGGAAATGAGACTACACAGAAGCCTACCTAGAAGGCATTGACTAACCTCAATAAAATGTTTCAGCTTTTTAGACTTGCAGTAGAATAACTATGATCAAAAATCAGCTTTACAAAAGGCTAGATGAATGACATTAATATATAACATTAGATACAGTAATGAATCACATTATATTAAAGCACAGAGTTGCTATAATGGAAAAACTAAACTTTTCATCTCCTCAAGCTCAAAGTGAAGTAAGGTAGGGACAGAAGATAAACTCTCAGCTGTTGTAAATTATCACAGCTCATGGAAGTTTGCCATTTTACACCTTCTGGGGAATCTGAACTTCAAAATTATATAGCACTTTCCTTCCAAGTATCTCAAAGCAATTTATAAGCAGTAAAAGTCGAGCTTCTCTGAGAGAAGTGTACATTTCAACCATTTGCCCAACATGGGAACTAAGAGAGAGGAAAATTAAGTGATATGACAGAAGACTGCAATGGTACAGCTGACACATAATCAAAATCTTCTGTCCCCTCAACCTGTCCACAACTGAGTCTCTTTACCCCACTACCAATGTCCTGTGGAGTTTTTTGTGCTCCATGCCACAGAATGAAACCTGGTGAGATGCAGGTATCTGAAACTGAAGACAAAACGGATTCCTAAATATCATCTGACAAAAAGGATTTGAGATATTTTTGCAGCTGAAAAGCACATCTCCATACAGGCAATAAAACACTGCATTCTTTCTTAGCCTTCTTGGAGCAGCAAAGACAAAACTATCCCATAGTGTGCTTCAAGAGAAGTGTGCTCTTGTGTGATCAAGTCCTCAAACCATGAAGTAGTTTCCTTTACAGTCATCTGGAGTTTCTCTACAAAGGCAGATCTACAAATGTGCTTCTTGCACTTAACTCATTCTGCCATGATGGAAGGAATAAGCAAGGCCCAGTGCAACCCCTAGCAATGACACTCCACACACAAAATTGTGTGTTTAAAACCTGTATGAGCTAGTGTGTAGTCCCTATTTCAACAGACTTTACAAATATCCCACTACTGACAACCACTCTATTTTCCTGTGCACTGCAATGAATATCACACCTGAGAGTGTACAAAACTAAAATAAATGAGCTGGGATTGATCACACTGGAAAGGCTTTACTTACTCCTGCAATCAAAGCAAATTTTGTTTTAACAAGATTATCAGAAAGGAGTGTGGAGGCTGACAATCTATCCAGAGCAAAGCAAAGCAAAGCAAAGCAATAAAACTAGACCCAAAATATGGCATCCAGAGACAGAACCTCACTTTTTCCTTTCAAACAGGTTCAGCCGTAAAGACAATCAGAAATGACAAGCAGGCTTCCCCATCATAAACATTCCTAAAATGTATCTTCATAGGTTCCTAAAACCTATGGACTTTAAGAGATCTGCCTCTCTTTAGTAACTGGATCAAGTGGCAAGAAGCTCTCGGGTAACAACTTCTTGCCATCCATTTTCTAATGCATCACAGCATGCTCAAGTTTGGACCCTCCATCATCTGTTGTGATGGTAAAACCAACATTGCTAGGTGCTTTATCTCTGATAAGTTTTTCCTGAAGTTGCAATGAACAGCTTATCTCTTTATAAACACAGCTGTCTAACTAGGACTCTTAACTGTAATTTGATTTCAGTTTAAGGAGATCAAAGTTTACGATAGCATTTCTCTCTTCTCAAACAGAGTGAGGACAGAGTGCATGGGAGGTGGAAGAAGAGGACCTCCCCCCCCAGCAGCCATCATTTCAAAATCTAGAATTGCTCATTTTTATTTTTAGAGGAAACATTCAGGCTGACATCAAAAGCACTGAAGCTTTACATAGCCACATTTAGCATTAAAATAAGTTGCTGGTACATAATTATAAGTGGAAATTACAATCTTTCACCATCTGATACACATTGTTTTTATTGCTATTCCTCTCTTGTTATTTTTTCCCTTGAAATATATTTTAGAGGTATAGTGGCTCTCTATGGAGACAGGAATCTACAAGCTTTCATCAGCAAAAACTGTTAGAGAACAAAATAGGCACAAAATCGACAAAATTTATAAAAATGCAATTTGGCTCTGTGAAAATTAGTCTAAACGGTTCTTGAATGTAGAAAGATTCCTATTCCTTTCTTCCCTATTGTTACAGTATAATTTTCTACGGATTTAATAGGTAAATCCAACAAATCACATAAAAATGTATCATTTTCTATAATAATCTTGACAACAGCTATACAGGACTTGTATGTGGTTAATATCTTAGGTGACACACAAAAATGAACATCAAAGTACACGTTCTCCTTACTTGGCTTACGTATACATATGCTCTCAACATTCCATGTTACTACAAAATCACCAAGGTCAATTTTTCCAAGTGAAATCACCAGGTGGTTTTGTTTTGTTTTTTTTTTTTTTTTTTTTTTTTTAAACCAGTGATATCACCAGCACCTTCACTACAGGAACTCAGCTTTTTTGAGACCAGAATAGTTTCCCTTTTAATCAAATCACATCTTCTTAATGATGTCAATTTTATTGACTCTGATTTAGTCTTTAATCCCCACATGATGGGTTTCAGATTAACGCAGGACTCATACTATTTTTAAGGGATGAGTTAATTTTTCAAAATCAAATAATTGTCCCAAGAACGTTATTTCTTTTTAAAAGTGACTTAAACACTTAGAGCCACATTTGTAAATGCATTTAAGATCCCAAACGTATCTCATGAATTGGGAATGTCAGAGCTTCCCTACTACAAGATTAAAACAAACATAAATTAATTATTTAAACTGACTAAATCACATCTGAAGCAAACTGAAACAACTGCAACTGCTAAAAGGTGAACCTCGTAACATTCAGACCTGTACGGTTTCACACAAACGTTAAAATAGGCTCCACCCTAAAGGAGCAGTTGAAAGCTTTTCAGCACGGATTCTCACTTCGGAGACTGTGATCTTCCATCTGTCATTACTATCCCACATAGACCTCTAGCTTGGAAGCCACTTCGCAGTGAGGCTTCTTAAGATCTTTTTGACAAATATATTTGTCGTAATTTCTTTCATGCCTCCCTGGCATGAGGGAGTCCAAGGTGATCAAAGGAGTGTAAGGACCTCCTTGTCGTAAGGCAGTGAAACCCCCAGCTCTGCAGCTCACATACACATCCAGAAGCTGCCAAGGGTCTCCCTGCTGGAGCAAGCAAGGACGTGCAGGAGTGCCACTGCTTTTCCATCTCCTTGCCTCCTCACCCGCCTGGAGCCACTAGTATCCTGGTCCTGGGGCAGGAGTGACAGCAAGGGACAACAGCTAGTCAGATCTCAGCAGTCATGCTGAACTAACCCACTTCATAGCAGACCTAGACATATGGGTGCAAATTTACTTTGTCTAACTTTACACACTTAGTTTAGGTACTTAACCCCAAAAGTGGATTCTAGCTATCTTAATATATTGATGACAATTTGTATGGTCTTAGACAACCTGGAACTTAATTTTCTTCCTCCATCTTCTTTGGCTCCATAGTTACAAATAGAGGTAATGCTTCCACCAGCTCCCAAAGGAAAGCTTGTTGAAATACAGAGCTGGGAACTCTCAAAAGAGCTTCTCATTTTCTATCATCTCCCACAAGCTTAAATCCATCAGAAACAGTGTTAAACAGCTTTACTGGGATTTTGAAAGAATAGAGATTACTAACATTTGTATCTGTGAATGGAAGACATTAACTAAGATAGTAACAACAGACTGCCTCATTTGATCATCCATGGTATCTGTGGGTTTTAGACTATTTATGTTGTTCTTTTCTTTAATTTAAAAATGAAAGTAATGTACATTTTCAACCATGCCTGGCTTTCACAACAGCCTGAGCAGCTTTCTTTTATGTAACCATATACCTGTGTATTAACGCAATTATACTTCAGTTAATCTCCAATAGATCAGCGCCACAAAAAGCGTAACAGTCAACACAAACCCCACCATAACAGACTAATTCAAATGCAGAACGCAGTATCACAGAAGCAGTCTTGCTGTGTGCGCTCTTTGGTGTCCTTTTTTGGCTTTCTAAATCAAAACACACATCCATTGCTTAGCTGAAGAAGTCACTTAAATTCAAGAGCTGTGGGCACAGCAGCCTTCCTAAATACTGGTGTGATGCTCTGTGCAGTTCTGAAGTTAATCTGGGATAAATAAGGTGAGGCAATATTACTGTAGGACACTGAGGCAAAAGTAATGCCCTCCAGTAATTCTCTATTGCTCACAGCAATAGCAGCAAAATAATCAAGTTTTCTGATTGGAACGGACATGTATCAAAAAAGAAAATTAGAAGCACACACAGCTGCTCCTAACATAAAACCTAGTTTTAACATAGAAAATTCCTTTCTATATTGCTGTACTTGATAAACAACAGTAACAAGATTAGCTAACATTCAAGAAACAACATGCAGAAACTTTCAAAAGTTCAGAACAAAAGCATATATAAAGTTCACAAAACTTTACTGTAAATGACAAGATTAAGAGCCCATTAGATTTAAGCTAAGGCAGACAAAGGGGGAAGGTGTTTCATAACATAAGGGGACAGTGCCAACAGGGGCAGCGTTCATTTTCACTGAAAGCCAAAAAGCCATTACTATTACAAAGGATGCAGGAATTATATCAGGAAAAATGTGTGTGACCTGAGCACATCAGCAGAGCAGAGTGTGAGATCCAGCTGCCTATATCCACTGCCTCGATCCACGGTAGCCTGCATGTACCCTGCCCAGGCTGCAGCTCCAGAGGACACTGATCTCTTGTGGATCCTGTGCCACAACTGCTAGCTTGGCCTATATATCATGGATATCCTACCAAAAATGCTGCACACGCCTATCTTTATGAAAAAGAATCCCACACAAATAGTCTAGAGAGACCATACGGAATATTACTACTGCACACAGTCAATTCAGGCGAGACACGTGTGATTATGAGGATTAGCCTTAGGAAAATGAAACCTACATCCTATCATAGGTTATGTTTTCACACAAGTTTTTTACTTGAGGGTAACTACGTATTCTTGCTTGCAGCTAGCTAGTCATGATACACTGTGCAACCATCACAGATCCAGCACAGTGGATACTGGGATTCAAGGGTGGCTCTTTGGCACTTGGACTACTCATGAAAAGGGTACTAAAAAGGGGGTGAAAACACAGCAAAACACACATGGGCAATATGCTAATTTTCCCATATAACTTCACCAATTTACCTCAGCCTTGATATGCATCAGACTCCTTTTTTCTCTCCTATGCCTCTCTTGATGAGAGGCTGACAGCCACATTTTAGTGTGGTGGTTTTCTACTTAGGCTTAATACTCACTAGGGACAAGCATTAGACCACCAGACGTGATTTCACTTATTGCCCAAGAGAGCACTTAAGCTTATTTCTTGAACAGTGAAAGGCTAATATACTGTTTAAACACAACGTTGATTATCAAGATGCTTTCCTCCACTTTTTTATGTCGTTACTTGTTTTGCAGTAAAGCTTAAGTCCACGTTTAGCAAGGCACTTAGTCCACATTTCATCAAAAGATATATACCCCTGAGAAACATGAATTTTGCTCTCTCCATGTTAAAAATTGCTCTGTAGAATCAAAAGATTGACAGAAAAAAAAAAAAAAAAAAATCAAGTACTGCACTGAAGGAATGGCAAGCCTGTAGTGGAACATGACAACCCACTTTAGAAACTGCTGTTCTGCATAGGAAAATGTGGGTATCACTGGAGATGTATGGAAGATATCTGTGGGCCTGTCTTCAGCAGACAACTGTTCCATCATAACAGCCTGCTATAATGTGTACACCGCAAAACTTCCAACAGCACTGAACTCTGTAGGATTTCTGCTGGAGAATGCTTTTTGCCCTCGACAAACGCTACCAGGAGATTCAAAATGGAGCTCAAGTATAAGAAAATGCAGTTGAAAATAGGGCATTTTACTTTCCCTTAGAAAAGGACAAATAGGAATGTAATAAGAAAATTGGATTTATAAATTTATTATTTTATAAAATAGATGCTTAACTACTCATATTGACCTGTAACACTGTAGTCTTCCTGTCTTTTATTTTTTTATTTATTCAAGCAAAGACACTTCTCTAATACAGAGACCAAAGACTGATTTTGCACATCACATCCACAGTAACAAAAGGAATAACGTGTGCTACTTTTCCGTATGTGGAACATCTGCTTTATGAACACAAGTTCACAAGTCGCACGCAAGGAATTTAACAGGGCTGGAATGTCTTAGGAGCCTAGCCCTAGAAAAGACACACCATAGTTACGTGCTTTCTAGCTGAATAAACTACTGATGCAGTTTTATCTACGAATTTTTGCTAGATTGCTTGCTTATCAGTTGATTATCAAGAAACTGAGTTGCATGGCAAAGTAAAAACCCAAGAAAAAACTCCTCACCTTAACTTCAGAAGAAGGATTGGCAAATACTAAAATTGATCTATTTTTTAATGTTGGCTGTTTAAAAAAATATATCTCCTTTAACAAACTACTTAACCAGTAGCAGAGATGGAAGAAACTAATCTATACTGATCTCATGCTAAGATTTTTTGCCAAATGTGATTCAAGAGCTCACCTTGGATCAAGTGCAGTATTTAATACTGCATTTGACCAGTGTACTGCTGGGAGACAGAGTGATCCAGTAGATGTTTCTCATGATCCTTGAAATATGAACGTTGAAGCCTCGTGAGACTGAAGTTTTTAATAATGAATATGATAAGGCATAACTATACTACAACTAAGACTAACATCAGGTTATTATTTAAATCTTTGGCTTGCTTTCTACTTGCTAAGGTTCCAACAAGAAGTCCTCTACTGCTAGATTTCTCCGAGAACACGTTTTATCATACAGGGTTGGTTACCTTTTCAATTATCAAGGGAAAGAATTCATCTGCTTCCTTAAAGTAGAGCCAATGAGCCTTTCTAGTAATGGCCAATTATGAAAAGATTCACTTTTCACTTCATGATAAACTAGACATTTATGGCCTCATCATGACCGTTTCCTGTGAAAAAAAGCATGCTGCACAGCTCATGATGAAGAGGACAAATACCAAAGAATTTGCTTTTATTTCTCCAACTTCTTCAGGTTTCCTCCTTGGTTTTCTTCATTTTTTTATTTAATCCTTTCTTTCATGTCACTGCTTTATGTTTACTCACATGTTAATGCAGCTGAAAAATCATAAATTTCATATATACCAAATAATATGTCATAATCTCACATGCTAGTAAAATGTAAAAAAAAATATGAAAACCTATGTCACCTAATAATCATTGCTACTGGCTTAGCCTAGCTAAAAAAACCCTAATGGTGGATGCTAGTAAATTGCTTCAGTTTCACAGCCTACAGAGGTTTTCTGGCAGGCTTTCTTTTTGTTATTTGTTTTAAGAAATACATCATTATATTCCTTGTCTGTTGTCTCTGCTAAAAATGACACCTACATCAAGCTAAAGAGTTTCGTAAGATCTTAAGAGGTAGAAAAAGGAATGAACTACTAAGTTTGTCCACTTTACCCTGGTTTGCAAGTCACATTTTTCTTTCCAAAAGAATCAACAGGAATTACTGTAGTACTCTACATTAATCCACATCCTAGTATACTGACATTAATATTACTGTTTAACTTTCTTAAACTTGTTTTTTTCAAGGTTATATTCCACCATATTCACTAAAAATGGGCAATTGTGAATTGGTAGTCTAACAAAAATCCAAAATGTGCCAGATATAAGCTGCAGTCATTTCAGTTTAAATCACATTCAAGCATCACTCTGTGTACACATTTTGATGCATTAGAATAATTGCCTTAATCTTTATGTGCATTAGGATCGAATCACCCAGTGGACACTGGGAATTTAAACTAGTGAAAATAACTGTGCTCTGCAGACAGTGGCACCCTTTCCAGAGGTTCACTGAGGGAAGCTTTCATTTGCGCTTAGGGCTTCACGGGAGTTCTACTAGTAAAGGTGCCTTGGGGACACGCTGAATTCGTATCGCCATAACACGCATGCATGTGTGTGTGCAGGAGGCCACACTAGTCACAGGTAAGACAGACAAATCAAACGGTAGCATCCCCCCATCAGCTTTTCTATTATCTGCCCCACTTTGTGCCAATTTCCTCCAGCTTCCCCAACACTTCTTGCTTTGCTGTTCTTCCTTAAGACATGGGATGGGGATTTGTCAAAGTCAATGAGCACTTTATTACAGTGAGAGTGCTCAGTAATGAACAATTCAGCAATTTAATGAGATTCTGTAGATCTGTCTCCAGCCTGTCCATCAAGTTTCACTTCTATAAAGCACCCTGACACTAATCCTCTGGCATACCCAATCTTCATCCTGGGCTGAATATTAGATTCTTCCATGGTATATTGCATTACCACTATAACCTTAGCAAAAATGATGAACTTAACTACACTTGAGGCAATATAGCTGGTCTGATTTGATTTTCTTCTTTTGGGTTGACTATGAGGGAATTACTTATTTACTAAGATAAAGCAAAAAAACAGTTTCTTATTACCTTCTGAATGCCTAAATTGGAAAATGTTTATGTGTGTCTTTTAATTCATTCTGGGAACATGGAATATTTATAAATATATATTTATTCTTGGTTCTACAGACTGACTTAAAAAAGACACATGCACCTTTTGCCTGCAGCAGAAAACTAGTTTAAAAAATTCTTCGGAACAGCATTAGTAACCTTTAGAGAGGCAATTATGATAACACTTAAATGGGCAGTGTGGAGTTTGTTGTCACTCAAAAAGCAGCATATTACCTATAAGTATCTCTCCCAAGTATGACCCTGCAACTGAAACTAAGCTTTGTCATATTTGCCTCATGAAGTGTTCATTGATTGGAGTGCCCACAATTAACAAATTATTTCCGAGTTCTTCCTGCAGGACAGGACAATGACACAACATTTAAAAACTCCCACCTCCCAAACTTTGTTTCAGCAGATTGCAGAGGGCATATTACTCTGGATATGCTTGCTCATTACTGAGCTGGCATTAAGTTATACTTGTATGGCTTTCTGTAGCAACTTTTCTAGGAAAAGTATACCCAAGCATGTAGCTAGGAGATTTTACCAACCCTGCAGAGAAATTATGATGAAACCCAATTGGCCAATCAGCCCCATATATGAACTTGTACATCAAAACCTCTTCTGATAGAGGGAAGGTGGGCTAGGACTCCAAAGTATCGTGCCTAAAAAACCCAAACCAAACCCACCATCATGTGTAGTGTGCTGTAGGTTCTGTGGTACAGACATCCTCCAGAGACTAGGACAGGAAAGAGTCTAACTTTATATTAGTATTTGCAGAAAATACCATCTTTGTCAAATACTCCATAATCTAAAGCCTCTAAGTTTTGGAAACAAATATGCCAGTTATCAGACCAAAGGGTTAAGTTACATCTGCATACTGTCTTTGTGGTTTGAAGAGCTTAACTAGACATTTTTATTTTTTAAGAATATTTTGTTCCTGCATGATGTTATTCATCTACAGAACATGAAGTGTCCCACAGATGAACACACAATTTACACTTTGAGAAAATGATGGCACATAGATGCAATGATTTGCTTAGAATAATCCAAAAGGTAAGTAGATAAATAACAGGGACTGAAATATAAACCCATCTTCTGACTCTCAGTCTTCTCTGTTGGACCAAGATAATCCACTGTCTTGAAAGAAACCTGTGCTTTCTTTTTAGAAAGTTACATTCTACCTTGAAATACCCTGAAATTCTTTCCTTTTATAAAACATGACAGCAAAAAGGAAAGAGAAAGAAGTGTTTGGGTAACCAGCGTTATAGAGATTTCCTTCCACTGTATCGTGAATTGCGATTTTTACAGACATGACAGGAATGTTTCCCAGAATAGATTTTGTTTTGGTTTTTGTGTTTCTCTTTACAGCCTACGTGGTTTATTCATATTAGGTTTCCCACCCCACCCCACCACCACACTAAAGGTCACAACATAATGTTTCTATCTTGTTAACATTCTATGGCTAGCAACCTGGTCCTTTTCTAGAGCCAGCTTTTTTAAAGGAAATGATTGCCACCTCCAGCTTCTTGCCACAAACCTTCCACTGAAGCCTCCACTCAGAGGACTGTTCAGCAGAGCAGTCTGTGTGACGATCCTCTAATTTGCTTCAGGCAAAGTCAGCTATGGTGGCCTAAACAATTTAAACGATGACTGAAGTTACACAGCTAAGTTTGTCTGAAGTGAATGGGAGAGACTGCAGAAGCAGGTTTGCTGCCAGACTTGTGGCACTAGCCTCACCAGAGGCAATGATAATTGAGTTGCATGCATTGGCCATCTCTTCATGCCAACAAAGTTAGATCTGGAAGAAAATCTCTGGCCATATCTGAGCAACACAAGTTAATCAACAAGACAAATTTCTTTTTCAAACACGCTAATTGCATTAACACAACACAACATTTTTTGCATTTCATTTAAAAATTTCCCTCAGTTGTTATTCACAGTTTTTGCTCAAGTGCTTATTCTCCCTCGAGATTGCTCCAGGGTTTCAAAACAACAGATTACTGCTATGGTTTATAGAGTATCACACATTCTGCTTGTTCACCACTCTCCTTACCTGCCAGATTTGTTCTTCACTGAGTGAAGTGAGTCTATCACTTTTAAAAACCTCTCGAAGGAGACAGTATGGGAGTGCCAGAACTTCTTCAGGATGACTCTTCAATAGCTCAGAGAGATGTTTTACTAAGAAGTCAACCACTGCATTCTCCAACAAAGTGAGGTTGAAGAGGTCCGCAAGCTTATACAGGTCCAAGTAATTAAAACTATTTAATTCCTAAATGGGTGAAGCAAACAAAATACATCTCAGAAAAAAACCCCAAAACAGATAACAAAAACCCCCACAGGTCTCAGACAATGAAAAACGGTTGTTCTTTTGGAGCTGTGGAGAAAAGTAATATAACCTGAAATTAATTAACATAGCCTCATTCAAAATGTATGTGTAAATGTTACCAGTGCATATGCAAATATATATGATAGTACTAGTTTATATTGCAACTGCTAAGGTTATATATGCATCTGCAAGAAATATGGATTAGTGCATAAAATAATAACCAGCATGATTTACACTGTATGACAAGAGCTCGTAGGAGTTAACAAGTGGATTAAAAAATGTATTTGTTAACTAGAATGGTTTGTTACAAAGCAATTGTTTGTTTGTTATTTACTGTATTGATTGAGCTAGAGCACCTGTGTAGTATGACTTTTAGTTCCACGAAACCTCACAAAATATGAGATGCTGAGCTACATTTTATTACATATAAATTTATCTTCAATGAACAAATAGACCCTTTTTTCCAACCACTGACATCAACCTACAGTGGATGTTGGCCTCGTATTCTTTCTCCCCCTCCTTCTAGCAGCAGAAAATCTGCAGAGACAAATGCTACAGTAACTCAGGGCAGGAAGTTTTTTCCATCCTGGTAACAGATCACCCATATTTATGGGCTAATGTTTTCAACTTGGCATCCCTTGTAAATTAGTGTCTGGACAGCTAACTACTGCTATTCTAGACCATATGCTCTTCAGGGGACAGGCCAAGAATTCATCCGTATTAGAGAAAAGCACCCAGGACATCTGGGAAATAAGCATGTTTACCCATTTTCTCTGTTCTTGCTGTATGCTCACACCTCTCTTCCTCACCCCTCCGCAATCCTGGTTTTCATCTTCCAATTTACCGCATTGCTCCCTATCAGCCTCCTTCTCCTTGACCAACTCCATGTGTGAAAATGACAAGAAGTCTTGTCAGTTTCACTTTGCTGGTTAGTTAACATAGGGACTAGAGCAGGAAAGAGAAACAGACTAAATTAAGTCAATTTCACTTTCACTGCTCTGCTGGATGGAATGGCAGCACCAAATGAAACTGACAAGAAATCTTGTAAATGTCAAATGAGCTGCACGGCTGGCAGATAGAGCAGAGCAACAGGGAAGATGGGAAAGTGCGAAGAGGGGGTTTTTTGGAATGTTTTATGGACTACATCTTGAACGTGTGAATTGGGTGGCTGTCCCAATGACTGTGGAGCTGTTTATGCATATGCAATGGAGAGTGGAGAAAGAATTTTTTTCACCTGCTTAGAGGAGTCAGTACTGGAGGAAACTGAATCCAATTCCTGGGGAGGCTCCTGCTTGTTACGTAATCTCCCAGTCTGAACGGCGCACCTTCCCTGGCAGGCTTGTACATTAAAGAGAAATCCTGTTCATTATCTACTTAAACTGCTGCACAGGAGTTTTGTGTTGTTTTCTTGGAAGAACAAAGAAAAGTTCTTTACATTGTCAGAACAAGCACTAACAGCCATCAGCCCAAAAGCCACAGATATGCTCGTGTCAGTTCCTCTTCACATTAACATAGAGGAGGTAAGGATAAATCCTCCCCAGTTGCAGAAAGAAAGAGAAAGGAATGAATTTTACATGAGCAGTATCTGGTCTGTGTGCTTGCTTGGTGATTTAATACCTGCAGATCACAGATGGTACCTCACACCACCACTTCTGTGATGGCCATGCAATGGTGGCAACAACGCATAGGAGTATAATCAAAGTAAACATCACAGCATTTGACAAGCAACCACCATGGTTTATTGTCCCTGGTTTGGAAGACTATCTTTTCCAAGAACTCCCTGATTGAATGAATGCCAAACATCCAGAAAAGAATTTAGAAGAGCTCAGCGTATATTTATTGAGCTCTTTTGTCGTCAGCAGCTATATCTGGGGAGGATAAAAATAAAGAAAGAAATAATCAAGCATTGTGATCTGAGGATCAACAGAGCAACTAAAATACAGGCCTGATCAAACCCCACTAAGTGTCTCTGAAGAACGACAGATGGCTTTTGGTGGACTTCAGGAGAGGACAATACTGGAGATAACATAATAAAATCTTTCCTCATTGGAGAGAAACAGTAATATGACACACAAATGCAGTTTTCCCCTGAAAAGTCTTCACATCTTTAGTGAAATCTGAAAGACACGGGTAAGTCTTCATTTTTGGTTTGGGTATTTTTGAAATCCCCCAGACTCCTCTAGACCCTCAAAGCAACACCAATTGAAGTTTTTTATGAAAGCTGTCATATCGTTGAAGAGGCCAAATATACTTATGGATGGATAAACTCTCAGCAGTTGTTTATTAACAATATTATTTATTTTTCTTTATATGTGTTCACTTATTTCAGATGCATATTTATTTATGTGTCTATTTATTTATTTATTACAGGGGGGGTATTTGTTTACTTATTTTCATTGGTAAGCTTCAGAGGATTTTTGATGCTTTGCCTAACATAATGTGTTAGTGACCTGCTGGACTTATGATTTACTGCTTGATGAATATTGCAAGTATATTTTGTTAAAACTGGTCTTGGCCTGTAATCAGAAACATTCGTTTCTGGTTTTGTAAGCTTAGAGTTGATCTACAGGTTTGTATTTCACAGCCAAAGAAGCAAGTAGTGCGTTAGCTTTTACAATGAAAATTATCAGTCTGTCATACCAGTATTCAAATCAAAATTATACAGTACTGTACATTACTGTCTCTGTGATGATACTAGAGGGCAAAAATGTCACACTGAGATTGCAAGATGTATACCACAGATTAGATAACCTAGCTCTTCATATGCAGTAAGACTTTCAGAAACATCAGACTAAAATGCAGTATGTAAGTCAGTCGCAAAAAAAAAAAAGCACTTTACCTTTCTAGCTTTCAACAGGAAGTATCAAAGCAATCACTGTCAAGCCAATCTGATTTGAATAGGTTTTCAAACTAAACCCTTAACTGAATTAAAAACTTTGAAACTTTGTTAAAAAATGAAATAGGTGACTAAACAGGAAATTTAGGTGTGGTCATGAATAAGTTCTGGCAGTCTCTGTTTTCCGCAAATTTCACTATATTGTGTTAAAAGAGCAGCTACAAAATTTAAAAGTCGTGTGCAATTTTCTTCTGGTACTCTATCGCGGTATATGTTCTTTAAAAACATGCAATACAAAACAGGCTTATGTAAATTATTGAAACTTTTAATCTTGTTTTTATAAACTTTTAAATATATGCCACTTATCTTTTTTGAACTGAAGAATGAAATATGAACACAAGCAGAACTGTCACTAAGAGCTGAAGAGAATTAGGGAAAGGTAGCGATCCTATCTCTTCTAATATGATGTATGTTATGCTGCTGAAACACATTCAGACTAAGAAAATATGTGTAAGATTATATAGAGGTATCTTACAAGTAACAGTTGAAATAGTTCTAAAATCTCATAGTAAACTCAAACCAATTTAATAAATTGGCCAAATTATTTATCAGTTTCTACTTCTAAAATGAGGAACTATCTTTGATCCCATGCATTCTACTTGCTATACATCCCGCCACTTCCCCTCTCTCTGAAGTAAGAGAATCCATTGTTCTACACTACTGGTCTTCAAATTCAGTAGTATCAACCTTTAGATGCCAAACCAATTTAACAATGAGCTGACATTTAAAACGCTCGTAAAAGAAAATCAGTTTTCTGAACAAACATAATCTGAAAGATGACAATATTAAATATTCAAAATAAATGATGTGACATTGTCCATATTTTAACACAGAGGTGTATTTTAATATAGAGATGATAAATTGTCAAACAGGAAAAATAGATATAAACATTGTATTTAAATTACTTCCAAATCCATCTTTATTCGTTTGTACTTTAAAGAATAATTGCCTTGCACAAGCCACAGAAAAGGATGTAACAGATTGATAAATTAGAGTTAATCATAACCAAGTACACAGCAGACTACAATATACCTCTATTCCTCTGCTCCGTGTTATAAATAGCAGAAAAAGCACAAGAAGAACTAAGGGGAAAGAATGCATTTCTTTATGACCTTATTTGAAAGATAAACTCCTTGGGGAAATACAATTTATTCAGATTATCAAGACCCTGCTGTGCAAATCTACAGTCTGGGAGCACACTACAGAGATCAAACAATATTTACTTTATTCTGTTGGGTATAAAAGCTTTTAATGAATGCATAATTAAGACAGAAAAAGTATATACAGCTTTAGAATTCCACTGCCAAGCCAAGCCATTAATATCCAAAGTATCGTACCCAGTTGTAACTCCACCTGCTTCCTATTTAGATTACAACACTCTTATAAATCAAGGTATTAAATGACTAGCCCTGCTGCTGTAACAGAGAAGAGTTGCATGCTGACACTATTTCCCCTTTTCCTAAAAGGGGTTCAGCCTCTTTAAAGCAAAAAAGGAAGTGTGAGGTCTCTGGGACAGGGACATGTTTATTCAAAATCCTTAAGCACCACCTAGCACAACAGGGTCTTGGCCCCAAGTCCTCCAGGTTCTCTGCTATGTTAAATACTATGAACCAGCTGCACCATTCAGAAGAGAACTTTGACAGAAATCATAGCAAAGACAGACTCTAAATAGATAAGGGATAGTAACAAAATGAAAAATGGTAGTGACAAAAATATGCTTATCTGACAACGAAAGGGATCAACACAATTTTGAGAGAAAAGAAATCTGGTTCCGTTGGTTCTAGCTCTTCCTTCCTATATCAAAGGTTCTAGTTCTGCAAAACCTCACACATTTACCTAAGAACTAACAGATCATGCACGTACTCAACAGCACAGCAACAGACATACATATTTCATACTAAGCATAAGCACAAATCCTTCAAAAACTGTATTTCAGATCTTACTTGAAATTTTCCTCCACTAAGCACCAAAGCCATCCAGTTGAACTATGAAAGACATTTAGCTGAAGCCTGGTCACAGTGGAACAGCTGGGTCAGAACTTTGCAACGTATAAAACCGTGTTTACGTTTATCACAAGATCAGCACAGACTGTAGATGTATTTATAGGCACAGGACGATTTTTTAAATGACTCATTTCATAAAATTAATTTTTCTGGTAGATCACTGCTTTCTCAACTCTTTCTGTAATTCTTGCTTTTGTTTTCTCTTTTAAGCATGAAAAGTTATTTTGCATGCTTGCTGTTATTTCAAAGTAGGTCTGGGGCTAAGTACAAGAGCAACAATACCAAAACATTTCAGCCCTATTATTTTCCCCTCTTCCCTATGAGAATTCATTTCCCTTCTCACTTAGTGTTTCCCTATATCTGCTTAGTTTCCAGTTTCAATCCTACTGGCTGGTGCTAGTGAGCACCTTCTTCGAAGGCATGGAGGAGGCCTGTGACTTTCACACGCACAGTGGAAAGACATGACATTCTCAGATTGCTCGTGTGATGAGACATACATGTGGTCTTCGAAAGTGAAACATGCCATATGCAGATACTCAAAAGTAAAACCAAAAAAGTAAACATTTTCTAGAATCTCAGATAGATAATCTAAGTTATTAAATAGTACAAATATTTTCAAATGGCAATCCAATTAAATATTTTAAGTGACCCTGATTATACATACCTTTTATATATTGCATACATGATTATGTGTATCATGGAAAGAAATATAATAATGAAACATTAAGACTACACAGTTTCATGGTACAATTGGAACAACCACAGGTAAGGTTCTGCAGAGTTTTCAATAGCTGCTTTCCCTTGCTAAACAGATGCTGCTGTGGGAATTTTTTTTTTTTTTTAACTGCACCTGGCACAGAAATTCCCCAAATGAAAAGCTTCACATCTCACCTGGCTTCACATCTTGCCAGGTATTCCCGGCAAGATAACCGTAGCAATCAGTATTATTTAACAAGTAAAAATACAGGGATGAATCGGAACATGGAGATCATCTAACCCATCACCTGGTGCTTTTATACCATTTCAGACAGTAGCAACCCAAAGGGAGGACTTCATCAGATTTATCAATGTTTACAGTTTTTGCCAATTACAGGAGCTTGTCTTTTCTTCAAATATGTTATGAGGAATGACATAATCCCGCATTCTTTACTCCAGCAGAAATCACAGAATATTGGTATGTAGTCTTTAGAGATGTTTCATTACCTCATATTTTTACTAACTCTTCAGAGTTACTACAGTGCTTGAGGAAAGCTGAAAACTACTTGGCTAATCCATCAACCACCAGCAATGTAAAATGGTAAATGTTTACTCTTTTTTTTGTTGCTAGTATTGTCAAATCCAGAAAGAGCAAGTTTTGTCCTTTAGAAAACCAAAGTTCACAGAATTAGCAGTTAAAAAAATAATTACCATCAACAAGAAGAATCAAGAAAAATAGGACTGTACAATACTATTGCTTCCAATTCTTTTGCAGACTCTAATAACAGTTTAAGGCCATGAGAATACAGGAGTGCAAGCCTATTCCCCTGCTATACTGGACAAGCTCATCAAATCATCTTTGTCATAAATTAAGAAAGATCCATCTTAAAACTCACTCTGTTCTTGCTCCCAACTACTATTACGAGAAGGCTCAGCTGATTTTGAGACTCCATCTCCTAATTTCCAGCTTAATTTGCTCAGACAGTTTATATGCATTTGTTCCTGTGCCAACATTATCTTTTAGTTTTAACAGCACTCTGTCTCTCTCCCTGCTCCCCCCTCCCTCAGTATTTATTCCCTTGATATATTTACAGAAAGCAATCATATTCCTCCTCAGCCCTCATTTTGCTAGACTAAACAAGCCAAGCTCTTTTAATCTCCTCACATAAAACAGGCCTTCGTGATTATCTTAGCTGCCCTTTTCTACACCTCTCCCAGTTTGACTTCATTTATTCTTCTGCATGGGCACACTCTTTGCAGTACTTATGATTTTTCAGCAGTACCTTGTACACCAGCATTAATACCTCCTTAGCGATATAAATTACCTTGCATGAACTATCCTAGATTCAAACTGCCTTTTTCTTGATGGTATCACATTAGTAGCTCAAAGCCAACCTATGATTTAATACATGAAAATTCTCCGTAAACTAAGTCCTCAAGTGAGACGCAGGAACAGCCCTTCTGTCTGCCAGGCAGGACAGAAATAATATGACATGTTACAAATGGGAATTGAGTATGATCCACTGAGATGCAGTAGATTCTACTGAGGATGCTCAGAAATTATTTTCCAATTGCTTATTTAATTTCTTTCTGCATTTGAGTAACGGATCTTGTAATTGTCCTCATACATACCAGTTACTTATTGGGGGGAAAAATTATTTCAATAATTTTCTTAAGATTTGTTTCAAAAGTAATATTCTGAAAAAAGAAGTAAGTTTTAAATCAATATAAAGTATGAAAACTTTCAAACATTCTGAAAATACAAGTAGAAGATATGTTTCTAATACACAGTATGTTAAGGTGTGGTTTTTATTCTTAATCTCCATCTCCGTTACCAGCATGGAGGGGAAGAGTGGGGAAAAAAAAAAAAAAAGAAACAAAACAAAACAGTTTTACTGATAGATCTGTTAGTAGAGGTATTAAGGCACCTGGCAGTTCCCCTTTCCAATGCCTTTTTTCAATAACTTACTATTTTGCCAACATTTAATACTTCAAAGCTGAAGTTTTCCAGCCTCAAGATGAATCGCTTTAAAATCTCCTGAAAAGATCTCAAAAAGCATATTACCAAGAATGAGACTGACAGGAAAAGACCATTGCTCTTCCACATGAAAAATATTCAGAATGGAAATAGCTCGTAGGAGTTGCCATCACTGTGAAAAATTTCCATTGACCCCCTTCATCAGCATCCAGAAAAATAAATAGTCTGGATATGCTCAGTAATGACTACTTTGAACTCTGCAGCTAAAATCTCATCCCATTCTAGCTGTACTGTCCATAATCTATTCCACAGCTAAGCAAGATCGTGTCTGCGTCATTGTCCACTGTGGGCCAAATCACAACAACAAAACCTGAAGGCTGAAAGTCCGTTTCTATTGTGCTGCTTAGGATCCACTTCGGAGCCCTCACAGGTCAGAGAAAGATGCTATCGCTTTCAAACGCAGAAGCATGAAAAACACCCCAGACCAAAGAACAGGAGAGCAGATCCAGACAAGGAACCCAGAGATAACAAGAGGCAAACAGTACTGGAATCTAGCAGGAGAGTTAGAATCACAATCCAGAGAAGACGAGGCTTCTGAAGGAGGCTGGGTGATAGTTCCTCCAACTGCTCTGCATAAATGTAAATGAATAATGATGAAGATGGATAATAGCAGGATAGTCACTAACTAAAAAAGGAAGTCAACACTCATGATGCTGCGCTAAAGAACAAACAGGGACTATATTCCAAAATTATCAATATACTAATGTTAACACTCTAGGTATAAATAAGAATAGGGGAGGTGTTCATGTGCAAGGAATATGTAATATGATTCAAACAACTCTGTTTCAGAATTGGTTTACGACATTTTATTTCTGGAACATTTCAATGATGTATACGTGTGCTCTGTAATAAACCCAGCGAGGGACCACTTTTCTTAAAAACCTGTCTCTGCTTCAGAATCCCAGGCAGCAGCCTGTCACCAAATGCTTAAGGATTACAAAGCTAATAAACACATCTAAAAATGAAGTATTGGAAAAGTGTAACTGTAGTGAGCTGGGCATCTAATCTCACCAGAGAATGAAACAAACTGTCTAAAATGTGTGGAATGATGGGTTAATTAAGACAGACAAATTCAAATCTCAGAAATATTTGCTAAACAACCCAAAGCAAAAAAACTTTCTCAGAATTTTAAGGCAGTATGTGATACTCTATCTACAGAAAGGCTGAATCCAGTGCAGGATAACTCATTGCTGAGTATAATTTTGATAGACAAAGTAGAATCAGTCACCAATTTGAAATCAGTAGTTCCTAATGCATCATAAGAATCACATCACCCCACCTAACATTTGACTTGTATGATAAGGGGAACTTATTTTTTTGAAGTCTCAAAAGAGCTCATTTTTCCAAGTTTACAAGAAATATTGGCAGAATAAAATGGGACAAATTTAACACAAGGAGTATGATAGAAAGTTGGGCGTTAGAACATTTCATAATTTTCATGTTACATACATTTAGTAGGATGCATCTCAGTTGGATCAAAGATTTGTTCAGTGACAATCTCAAAATGAAGTTATTAATGGTAAGTTATAAAGCAGTGTAACTTTTTCCAGCAAGGTCCTCAAGGCATTGATTCTTGGTCCAATACTGTTAACAGTTTAATTAAACTAGAGAATGGTAAATTTTGCCCGCAGACTTTGCAGAAGACTCTGCAAAAACAGCGGGGTAACAAATTATGAGTATTGCTTTCCTGGCAAAGCGATCACGTTAAAAAAAAGACAAAACAAAACAAAAAAAACAAACACAAAAACCCCACCAAACATCTGTGAAGCAGTAACACAGCTGATACAGAAAATATACCAGGCTCTATTTGGAACAACACTTACAGGCCATCAGGAGGCACTAAGAAGTGGTCATAAATAGTAACATCAGTTCGCAGAACACTGCTGTGGCAAAAAAAAAAAAAAAAAAAAAAAAAGGCTCATGTCATAAAATGCACACCAAGTACTGTCCAATAAAAGAAACAATCCCTCTTGCTGCTTCAACATTGCATTTTTAAGGCTACTGCTCAAATATTGGTCCCAGTTCTGAAGTCCACACTTTAAGGATATGAAAATACTATAGGCTGGAAAACCAACCTTGCAAGATTTAAGGTGCTCAACTTAGTTTTTTAAAGAAAGACTCCTGGAGGATTTGGTCTTGAGCAAAGATATTTATAAAATGGAGAGAATATATAAAAGCAAAAAAAGTTCTGACCAAATTTTCAGAAAATAGTTTCTGGCTGATGGATATAGGATTAAAGATATCCTGGCCACGGGACTAGGAAGTACAGGACTGTTTGCATTGCCTTTGTGTGATTCTGAATATTTTGCAACTCTGCATTAAAAAATTAGTGCAATAAAACAAGCTTTTTGCCAATTGTCTGTACAAGTAAAGAAGGAAATATTTGTGCAATTTGACCTCTGAGGGTATATGGTTTCACATTTTTCTGAAGAGCAAGAGACTTGTTGCAGCTGCAGGAAGATATGAGGGTACTCAGCAGTTAAAACAATCTGATTATAAGTATGTGAATGATAAAAAGGCAACATTTCCATTTTACTTGGAAACCTGTTATTTCTTCAGGTATCCCTATGCTCCTGCAATATCTGGCCTCACCTCAAAAATCACTAAGAAATTTTTTGCTCACAGCACTAAACCAAGGCAAATTCTCATTTTACAGAGAAAAAGGAGGAGCAGAAGAATAATTTAAAATATTTCTTATGATGCAGAAGATACAAAAAACAGAACTCAAATGCCTGGAACCCACTCCAGTGCTCTAGTAGATAGATAATTCTTTTTGTCCTCACCCTACCCCCAACTTTAACACAATTTAAAGTTATTTATACAGCTCAATATATCAGCAAAATGTCTGTAACATGTTTTGTATAAGCATCATGTCTCAGTAAAATAAAACCCTCTACAACACACTGTCCCTAAATTTATGCAGTGAAAAGAACATCTCTCCTTCCCATGACTAGGAGCTGTGCTGATTAGTAGGTTTACTACATAATAATCAGAACTGATTTCAGGAGGCAAACAGGATAAAAAGGGATAGTAGTAGTCCACATACAGGAAGAAAAGTAAAAGAATTAAAAAAATTCTGGAAGCACTACTGAATTAAAAAAAAGAATTCAATTCAGTATGTGTGAGGATCAAGGGGGATTTGCTTGTATTTTAAGCATTATTGACTAGGGATTCACTTATCACTCTCTTGGTCAGAAATTATTATAAATCTGACTCAAAACCAGAAAACCTAGAAAGGGCAAAGCCCAAATGTAAAAAATGGACCTTGACTCGATGTCTAGTTTGACATTTCCTACATCTGACCTTCAGTAGTGCTAAACAAGTCACAAGTCCTCCCAAAACTAACACATGTGAATTTTCACACTGCTGAAGGTGCTAAGCATCAGGAAGGCATAAGCCTTCAAAGATCATGCTGACTTTTGTTCACTCCATTTCTAGCAGTCCTTACCAAGAATAAAAAATAATTCCCCCTCACCCCAAATCTCAAACAGCTAACGATCAGGATTCCATACTTTACCACTGAGGTTTTTCCCACAGAAATATAGAAGAGAGAAATATTTAATCAATGCATCATATATTTAAGACACGTAACCAAATGATGAAATTCTCACTAGCTTCAAGATTTCACTGTGAAGAGACTACCTTTAAAAGCAAAATAGATCATTGCAGGCCCAGTTTCTAAGTGTTCACAACTACGACACTTGCCAGTATCTCAAAATCCTAAAGTATATGAAGGGTCCCTCTTTAACCCCCTTTAAACACAATCAGAATGAAGTGAAGCCAGACACCCTTTAACAGAAAATTGGAAGGGCATTTAGGAGGGACATAGCTCAGTTACTTCAAAAAGAATGTACTTCTGCAGCTAATCTAACAAGAACACTCACTGTTTTTAAAAATGAGCTAGAGCTTACTGAAAAAGTTTTTAGTCAATGATTATTCCATGCAATGTTATAAAAATTAGTCCTTTTCAAATACAAATTTTAATAAGAAATGTTGCTAAAATATCCAAATTTCAAAGATTTCAACTACACCTAAAAGCAAAACGCTAACAACAGCTTATCAAAGGTTACATATAGCTAATGTTGTTTTCCCCCGTCTCGAAATATTCGCCACACATACTGATCATTTTCACTATTTGTTTTATTCCTTTTCAAGAAGTTCCACTAATCTGTTCAACTTTTGGTCCAGGGCTGAATGGTGCTATGAGCCCAGAACTTGATTAGGACTTTTTACCAATGGTGTATAATACACATGCAAGTTAAGGCTCACAACAGTATCTAGGTAGTCAAATACTTTCAAGTATTTAGTTACAGTAAACATTCAGTATCTGTTTCTGGGTGTCCTTGACATCACCATCACCACATACTCCCCGCATACTTCCATTCCCCATGAGGATGGTAATGCTGCAAATATGATAAAAAAATATTGTGAGGCGGGCAAAACCAAAATACAAGCACATATAAACATTGATTTTGGGCCTAGCGTACGACGTTGGGCCTGTGCCCCTAGCTTTCTCCAAGTCTACAACACACCATTTCAAGTCAGCGGGAATTCCAATCCCAACGTGTTTTGGGAGCTGAACCTACCTGAGGTTATTACAACACTTTCCCCATGATAAACAGGTGTGCTTAGATGCTATGGAAATTCAAGGCCTTTTGCATATATTAATTAGAACAGATGTGGCTTATGGTAAACAAGGAGAAAACACTGAAATGAATTTAGAAAAAAAACTCCTTTGAGTGGCTTTGGAAACTTTCACAACAAAGGTCAAAGTGTTTACGAGGCAAGTCCAGCCAACATATTACCGCCCCTCTAATCCAGAGGACATAACAGCTTCTATAAAAATTACTGTAGAGATAATTCCATGTGTTTCCACTGAACCACAAATAAAAGTCCTGGTTTAAGTCATTCAAGATCCAATGCCACCTATGCAGCTAGACATACTCTGTGGTAGAAATCACAAATTCTGTAAGACTGTTGAAACAGATGGGAAATTTAGCAGCAACTTCCTCCAAATTAATAAACAGATGTTTAGAATAGATAACACAGGAAAATAAGTGAATAAAGTTACAAACATTCTTCAGTTTGGAATAACGCACTTGCAAGACATTATTGATGGTTGTTCATACCACTAATCTTTAGGTTTGTATATTTAATTTTTAGAATTAGTGAGATGAATGAGGACAATTTATAACTTTCAAAGCTCTGATTACATATTGGCTGAAGATTCAGTAAGACAGCATGTATACATTTATATTCCTGCTGGGTTCAAGGCCTATTCAATACCCTGGACAGAAATGGAGTTTTTGTTTTAAATAGAATTAGTCTATATCACAATTCTGAAGCAAGATACTGGTTCCCTGGCAAATTCTACTCTGATGCAGTTGTGCAAACAAAACACTATAAATGATGGAAAGTGCTAAAATGCTGTTTCATTTACTGCTGCCAAGAGATCTACTGGAAAACATCTACAGCCTTACATGGAACTGGTTTCCTTCTTTGTGTGCCCCTACAAACTGAAATGGTTCAGCAAATAATGTTTCTCTATTAAGTACTGAAATAGTATTTAACAGTAGTTAAAACTAGATGATAATTTGGGTACTTCCATTTCTGAAACTACTTATGTATACTTTGGGCTTAGGTCATTTGCATTACAAATCTTTCTTCTTAACTAGCACAACACACTAGTTGAGTGTGTTGTGAGCAGTTCAGATAGATGGATCAAACAGTAATGATTAAGCCGTCAGAAGACCGTAACATATAACGGTGGGGGGAGAGGTGGGGAGTCAACTACATAGATTTGTATCAAGTTCAGACTTTCTGCCTTTAACAAGAGGTGGTCTAAAGAAAAGTCTAAAATGCAAATACTGCCAAACTAGGGGATGTATCAACTTGCATCCTTATGACTTCAGTCCATCTCCCCCGTTAAGTAAACAAGGTTTTGAAAGGATAGCCTCTTCTATTAAACTGACTGTAAAATGAAAATAAAATTTACAAGGTCTTTTTAATATCTTTTAAAGATGGAGCAGACCGAGTCATTCACTATTATCCTCAGTTTAATATTTCAAGTGCCAAGTTGCCTCTCAAATTCCATCAAATAATACATTTTCTCATTCATTTTCTTACGAAAGACTCTGCTCCTGCTTAACATTTCAAACTTGAAATTGATCCCTGTGAAAATAATAATAGTGTGTTTAAAAATACAAAGTATAGAGGCAGTAAAAGATACTTACTTTATAATTAAGAAGGAAAAAAATCAGTTCTGTTTTGGCTAAGCCAGTACAGAGGAAAGAAAAGATGGACAATTAACTCTCTACCACAGTGATACTTCTGAGATAAAATCAGATTGTAACTGACTTCAGACCCAATGTTCTCTTCAGGTTCATAGGTTACAAATGATTTATAGTCACCATTTCGTACTTAGCATTCTGGCTTTTCCCATATTGATAAATACTTTATAACCAAAGCATTTTCATGTTTCAGAAACACCTTTGCTAAAATGGCTTAACACAACTCAAATTGCTTTAGATCAAAGCAAATTTAAATAAAATGTCCCTCTGCATCTTTACAGGAGGTAAAAAAAGCTCTGTATATCTGGTGCCTGTATTCCTATTCTTTCACATTAGAGCTGTAAGTCTCCTCTTTCAGGTCACGTCTTCCACATAAAAGTGCTAAACTAATGCTGCTTAATGACAAATTAATGTCCATGAATAAAAAATACACCTCTAATAGCATAGAGTAATTTGCCATTACAATATCATCATTGGACATGCCCCTGGTTTAATACGATGTATTTAATTCATAACTTAATGAGTGATATATAAAAAGAGAGAGATGAACCCTGCAATTACATTTATGTGAGTCTGTCACCTTATTTGTAAAACCTTAGAGTCATTTACATTCAAATTAGAACAAATGAGTGATTTCACAAAGTGCAGTGATAAATGACCATTGCTGCACAAGACAGAACTGTATTTCCTGTGAAAACATTACCAGTTTCCTATTATTTGTTAAAAATTACAATGCATATTGCCCAGTGTTGTGTGAATAATGACTTTTTTACTGATTAGGTCAGAAGACTAATACAGAGTAAAAATAAATAATTTTTCTTTTCATTTTTTCTGATTTTAGCTTGAATTTATCTGCTCAAACTGTTACGGACTCACACTGCCACCTGCTGCCCATGCCTGGGGAGGGAGGGCCCGACTGCCTTCAACTCCAGTTCAGCCATTCGGCCTTTCGGGTTTCATCTCTTGCAATCAAACACATTTTCCTGCCAGACTGCTAACTGGGCACGTCGCCGAGGACACCAGCAGAGAAGGGTAGCTGCACTACCCAATTACAAATAATGCCATTTGGGGGGGTTCATGCATCTAAGCTGCCTCAATTGTTAAGGAGAATTAAAAGCTAAAGATATTGAGGGGCGGGAAAGATAGGGGGGACATAAAACATTAGTATTGATCAGATAGTAATAAAAACAAAAAAGAATTTTGTACACTAAGCATTCTGGGATTCATCAGCCTCTGTTTACAGCTTTTTAAAAATACTAGAAAGATTCCAGAAGCAGGAATCTTTCTGGGGCTGAGGGACAGAAAGGTCAGGTAAGGAGGCCACATTGGCTAGAAAGACAACATGAAGAGGGCAGGGAGGGAAACAGTGAAGCAATACAGCTTCTTTGTTCCTATTTAAAACACACACCAAAGCTGCTCTCCCCTCCTGACAGAAATTGCAAAGAGAAGGAAGACATAGCAGTACCTGCCTCTTCCCAACTAGTGACCTCTCCTGCGATGCTGATGCGGAAGACTGGCAATGCATATCCATACAACTAGCTAGACAGCTTGAGAGCTTTAATCTTGCCAGCAGTAGTAAACCTAGACACTCCAGCATCATCTTTTACACATCCATCAGCAGTTCCAATTCAGCTTTGCCAACTATTACTTCATTAGGAAAAGCAGAACACAGACACACACAAAGCCAGCAGGTTCCTGACCATAGTTGCACCACTTTCTCTAACAGTTAACACCCCAGGAGCAGAATATCCACTATCGCATCGCAGCTAAATAGCAGCGAGTAGACGACAGTAAGAGTGGGATTCAAAGTGACTGGGTATACCATTTCTACTTTCCTCACTGACACCAACTGAAAAATGGAGAAAACCACCATCATTTTTTTCCTGAGTCCCATTCAAAGTTGGACTCCTCAGTAGTGCATTCACATTTCATATATATAAATCTGTACCTCTGTAATGTGTCTGCATGTTAAAGAGAGAGAGAAGAGAAATTCCACAAGTTGTTTTTGAACTTTGTACAAGAACTTTCCTAATGACTGTCAATAGCTCAGTGAGTCAAAGCTCAAAGCTGACAAAATATGCAAATTTTCAAAAAATAGCAGACTAGCACAACAACTACTGGTCACATAACACTGAAAAACAGCGAAATGCAAGATGATATTATTTCTGTCTACTTTATATTCTTGGTATGGGAAGGTCACTCTTTCCACCATGGGATAAAGTTGGTGGACTCAAGTTTGATAGTGGTGGCTTTATAAAACACCACTCTAATTCTGGAGGGGTAGGGGTAGGGGGTGGAGAGCGCATGTGTGTGTACTTAGATTAAAAACTCAGTATTAGTTAAAAAAAGGTAAGCCTTGGTTGCTAGATGACCTTTAGATTTCTTTTTCCAGCAGTTTAATTTGCTCTATATGAAAAACCCAGGAGCTAAAATCCCAACTGAGCTAGGGCTTCTAGCAATACAAAGGTGATGCTCTCAATCTCTGGTGTAAGAATTAATTCATCTCTGAAAAAGTGTATCTTAGTGAAAGTTGAGATTGTGTTGTTGGCACAGTTCCAAATGGACAAGTTGGGTTTAAGAAAAATAAATAGCTTTGAAGCTCTGGCCCCACCATGTATGTAAACCATGCACACTCCTTTTCATTCCACTGGCAGATTCATTTGTTCCTTCTTCCTTTTAAAAACAGTAACATATTTCGATATATAAACACATTTAAATAGTTTAAAATCAGTAGAAGGAAAGATACAGATCATTAGGTGCTCATACACCATGAAAAAATTTTGTTTTATAAGCCTAGATTGACCATTAGGGTAGAAGGTTAAAAATCAAATGTCCCTACCCAAAACAATTTTCCTGCTTCAATTACTACCAAGAATTATTCCAGGAGATCTTATTTTATCATTTGCGAGTTGATTCAATTAATCTAGTTTTTGCATTCCAGGCCTGATCCTGCTCACTGTCTGCTTTTGTATACAAGAATCCAGAGCATACAGTACAGAGTAGGCTCCAAGAAAATCCCAGTTGACTGCTGCTGTACAGTGTTGCGGTTTTTCATGCTCATTTTAATCACTCACCTAAAACGTTCTTTTCAGCTTAAATTAGCCCTCTTTAAAGATGCTATGATTGACATCAGTAGCAAGTGGGCAGATACACCTGTGGCAGAGTTCTACCTACTGTAATGAAGTTTCTGAAAGGTAACCTAGCACATTTATCATTTAGCAGGGAACTTAATGCAGTTAAAACTAATGGGAAAGTTGGCATCAAACTTAACTTTCCTTGACACAAAAACATTTATGATCCCAAGAACAATTTTAACAGTCAGGGGAACTTTAATGGCAATCAGGATCACTGCTCATGTCTACTTGTTGCTCCTAGCTAGTGAGAGAATAGAAAATAATTTCCAGCATTGAATAGAAGGACAGTCAGCTAACACCACTTCTAATAAGGCTGTACTGAAAATACGCAACTGCCCAACCAATAAACATAACATAAATGATACCCCAGACACTATCCAGTATGTAAACTTAATTTGGTATTCACAAAATGTGTCTGATCTGGCAGCAGAAAGTTAAAGGGGTAAATGCTAACAATCATGCCATGTCCTGCCTCTCAGAAATGAGTGGGTTGCTTTGGACAGGTCTGCAAATTCTAAACCCCTCACTCCACCTATTACCTGGAATGTAACTCAGGAGGTATTTAGAACTCCACTAAAAACAACAATAATGGACTTTAGAAAATACAGAAAAATCACTTAGCTTTAAATATAGACAATCTTATGTCCCAGGTCTCTGAATGCCAGTGGAAATCAACCTCTGGTTTAAAAACTGATTACTAAAGCTATACCCACATAATATTGAGTTGATGTTGATCAGTAGAAGGAAATTCCATTAAAAACTCGTATTCTCAATAGCATTCCCTCCTTATTAAGACTCTTTGATTGTTGAAATAATTTGCAGTTTGTGGCTCTCTTTGGTACTGAATACACAAACAGCTGAGGAAAAAGACAAATTCTTACCTCTACAATCAGTTATATAACTCAGACATATTTATGAAACTAACATTTCTATGTTCTGAATAAATCTTTTACAACATTTATTCTCTTGCATAAGAATAAAGTCATCATGTACCGTTAGGTCATCACAAACACACTACCTAATACCGTGTTCTCTACAGCTCCATGTAAGAAGTCCATTCTCAGATCTCCATCACATTCAAAGCCTTCACCTAGCTTTCTCTTGCCTTCTCCAATGTCATAGCAGGACAATTATGGTCCACTGGAACTCTAAAGGCTAAAACTTGAAAGGGAAACGGCATAACCCGTTCCCATCATATTTCAACAAAGTCTGCCTGTTGGTTACAGCTCTCTGCCTTAGCCTGCTTTGAAAAACCTCAGCCAAAACTGGCAATCTGAGCTGGAAGAGGAACTCAAGAAACAAGAGTCTTAAGAGAACTGGGTGTGCACTCTACAAGCAAATGCTGTGTGATCATGGACCTTAGTGCAACTCAAGACACACAAAACTCAAGTCTTCAGCTTAGCTTTCCCACACCTATCTAAGCAGCAATACAGCTAAGAACAATCATGTTGCCTTACCGTTTGTTTAGGTTGAGACAGATGTGTGAGATTTCAAGCCTTGTTTCAATGTTTAAAGTACCCAAGAATTATGCAGACACATTATGATCGGAGAGATTCATGAATATGGATGTATCTCCAATAAAATACATCACCATGCTTCAAAAAAGTCCCCCTCTACAAATGAAGCTAAAAACAAAATACCCAAACAGCAAAGGCTGGGAAGTAATCGTAATTCAAGATATGACACTGCTGTGGGGGGAGAAGTCTGCACAACACAAAGCTAGAATTCAGACCTAAAGTAAGGAATGCTTGGGCATTTTGTCTTGTTTGCAAGTAGAGAAAATATGATATACTATTCTTTTAAAATTAAATTTAGTAAATTAGCAATCCAAAATGAGAATCAGTTTTCCAACGAGAAAATGGAATCAACATTAGATGCTACAGAACATTTGATAATGTGAAGTTTATAGATAATAAAACGCATTTTGTAAACTAGCAGTGTTGTCAGAAACCTCCATTGTGTCATGCTATCATAAAAGTCTTGGAGATGGATATTACCTAATTGGGTGTGGGGGGAAAGAATTTCTCTCTCCTTTTTTCTATCTTTCCTTTGATCAAAAACTCTTCATAAAAATGCCATAATCGTGATTGAAACAATTTGTTACAGAAATCTTTTTGAGATTTATCAAATTAAAGTGCTCTAAGCTGGCTGGTCTATAAGAAAGAGGATCTGTCTTACAGTCAAAATAAGATCTTGTTTATTCTGAGATAAGTGAGAGGAAATTCCTTAAAGATCAGTGAATATAAAAGTCAGCGTTGGCTGGAAATGAATCTGCCCTCAGCGCACTGTAAATCATCTTCAACAAGATAAATTAGGTGAATTAGATCAGTACAGTCTTCTTTGGAACCTCATAGACTACAAATATGCCTTCGAATAGATATGTGTATGGGCCACACCAATTGCATTTGTAGCAAAAAAAATCCTTATTGAAATCCATGGAATAATTACAGGTCCCAGATAAAAGTATCAAGAAGAGATGAAACTGCCTTCAGCTCCAAAAAACTGACAAGTTGGAACATCTAGAGAAAGAGAAGAGCTGGAACAAGCTTTAACAATAAGAGCAGCACTCTTATATGGGAAAAGCCTGGTCCAATCCAAACAAGTAAAGACAATCCTAACAAGTTAAAACTCTGTGTCATCATTACACAACAATAAATGGCAGCTAGATCCCACATACTATATTTCCTGAATTTATGCTAAACTAAGTTCATGATATGTGAACAACTCAAAACAGCAAGAAAGAAATTCACTAGTACAGTAAATGAAGAACTCTGCAGCACTCAGACTCATCAGAAAGAAGAGAAAGGGCAAGCATTATTCTCTTCCCATCATCTGTATCATGGCATGTGGGGTGACAAGACACCCCAGTTACCAACTGCCAGTTACCAACTGCAGCAAGGATAAGTGGCTTTAGGGAAGTCTTCTTTAACTACTTTGATTTTAATTTTAGACAGCACTAAAATAAAGCAATAGATATTTTTAAAATCACCCCATAGTACATAGAACATAAACAGATATTTGATATAATTAATTTGAACCCTGAAAGATATTGCAGTCTTTATGCACAGTACTTTGTTGACCTCTGCTAAAAAGGCTTACACAGCTACTTAAGGTTGATTACTTGCATGGACTGCAACTCTGCAGAACAAACAAGACGGATAAATTCTTACTGTGATCTATTCAGACTGCAAGTGTGCAGATATGCCTTGTTGGGGTGAACCTGGTAAAAAAATCACAGAATCATAGAATTGTTCTGGTTGGAAGAGACCTCCAAGATCATCGGGTCCAACCATTAACCTAGCACTACCAAGTCCACCACTAAATCATATCCCTTAGGGCCTCGTCTAAATGTCTTTTGAATACCTCCAGGGATGGGGACTCCACCACCTCCCTGGGCAGGCTGTTCCAATGCCCGACAACCCTTTTGGTGAAGAAGTTTTTACGAATATCCAATCTAAACCTCCCCTGGTGCAACTGGAGACCATTTCCTCTTGTTCCTCTTGTTCTGTGTTCTTACTGTAATAAGAGTAAAATACAGTCTAGAGCTTGACATGATGTAAGTTACAGTCATCTCACAGATGTTCATGCAGATCCAAAACCTTACAATGAGACCCTGATTAAAAATACTTTACAGAACTACCACTGCTCTCTGTCTCCCAACACACATTCTCCTCTTCACTCCCTAACCCTTCATCCTCTACCTTATTCCCTACCTCCATCATTGTAAACCTGGACACAGGGTCTCAATTCCTCTTCATTTTTACACCAGTGTAGCTCCAGTTACCCTACCTTGGCACACTACTCAGAGTACAACAGAGCTCTTTCACGTCATTTGAGTAACTGCATACTGACCGTCACCTCCACAGAATTTTTACTGGTCTGTCAATTACAGAGTAATTTGGCAGCAATGTCTGCTCACTCCAGGGTTTTTTTGTGGGTGGTGTGGTTTTGGTTTGGTTTGTTTGGGGCTTTTTTTTTTTTTTTTAATCATTAGCAGTCTGTTCCTAAATACTTTACTATGGCTTGCACATCAAGGACAAGATCCAAAGCACTGCTAATTCTACAGTCGTCTATCCACTGCAGTGACCTCAGGATCAAAAAGTATTAAGACGGTGCCGAGGGAAGAGCTACAAATACCAGAGGCTACTCAACACAGGTCATGGAAGAAGTCAGTACAAGGACTTACATTGTGCTCCTTTCCTACAGTCCTCTGACATCCCTGCCTCCTCAGCACTACAATACTCAGCTTCTTCCCCACTCTTTCAAATTTCCCCTAGCTTCTTTGCTGCAATGGTCCCTTTGGTTCAATTTCTCACAAAGAGCATGTAAGCAGCAGGGACATGCTCACACTGACTGATTTGTTAGGGAGGCATTAAGTATACTGTATGACTATCAATGTTAGACTTCTATGTTCTTTCTCATTACAGTAACCCCTTCCCATGCCTGCCTGACAACTGGTAGGCCAAATGGTTTTGTGGCTTATTTGGCATCTCACATTTCTTATTTCTCAAACTGTCCATCTTTCCCATTACATTCCATGTCTATTTTCTCAGAAAAATTAAATCCCTCCTTACATTCCTGAAAAACAAAACTGATGCAAATTGCAGTACTCTACCAGCTCCTTTAACTTTCTAATCAATTTATAATGCACAAATTAATACTACATTATTGTCTGAACATACATTTTTGAAGGCTTCCCTAAGGCTAACACTGAAAGAACAGACTCTTTCTCCCTAAGACACAGAGCCTTCAAGCACTTCCTGAGGCTCTTAACATGAGATCCTGCATGTCTATGGTACTCAGTAGCTCAGTGTGCTGCCAAGCACACTCAGATTGTTCAAAGGCAGCTATGCTGTTGGAAGGCAAGTGCACATACAGAGGAAGGTGCTGACGTGCATTTCCATGCCCAACTGTTGCACAGATACAGCCAACACACCCTATTTCAGAAACAATACTGAAAAATTACAAAGAAAAGCAAACAGTTCTGTAGAACTGCTATTGCCAATTTTTTTTATAAGGCTTTTCATAGATACACATCAAAGCTATGTTCTTGCTACCATCGTGAGGCATCTCCTACACAAGCCAAGCACAGAAAAATATTTTACTGGATTCAGAATTTTTGCTTCATAACAACAGCCCTAATGTTCATATTATTATTAGCATTATGAGCACAAGGCCAGTTGATAATACGGTGCCATTGTAATAAGTCCTACCCCTTCAGTGAGAGGTAGTAGTGCCCTGGAATACGTGTCGATATTCTGTTGTGAACACTTATGCAGCTGAATGCTTCGCAATACTCATAATCACAACAGGGAAATATTTAATATTTGGTAAACTGAGGCAGAAGAAAGCAAATTCTCTGACAAAGGAGGGAATCAAACTCCCACGTGCTGATATTAATCAATGGATCATCCTTGTTTTCAGGACTGAAATGGACAAAGTGGATGGGAGGAGAAAGCATCTACCACAAATTGAGATCCAAATTACACTCAAAATTCAGGTCTCCTGAGATCCATTTTATTGCCTTTTAGGTTACACCAGCTATTGTACTAATAATCTCCTACTGAAATTAGGCTTGAAACAAAAAGTTTACCAAACAGAAATGTCTGATAACCAGGCAGAGAAGCCTCACCTGAATGAGATAGTGAGAACATAAACTCAGAAGCTCCAGCAGCTGCAAATGACTCCCAGCTGCTAGGACATCCTGTATCACCCCTGGTTCCAAGAGGATCTGTAAAGAAGAAAATGGAAGGTTTGTCATGTAGAACTCTGAGTACTTGTAGAAAATACTACAGGCCTTTGTTATTTCAGACATTTAAGTCAACATAAAGAACAGAAAGAGTAAAACTAAGCATACAGAGAAGTCTTTGCAGGATGGGGACAGAGTTTTTAAAGTTCACCTGAATTGCCCAAAGGATTTTTAAGCAGATTTTCCTGTGAGAGTCCATAAGCCACATTACACCCTAAATCCTTTAAAACAAAATGCATGTTATTTATTTAAAAAAGGAGACTTTTAAAAATAACAGAACCTCCTTTTGTTATCCATATACCTGGATATTTCCATATATACTGATGAATCAGGCCCACAGAATTGACTCGGAAGTCTCCAGAATTAATATTACTCGTGCTTGTAAAAAATATACAGGAACACCCTTCCCATTCTGCATGGTACCACTTCATAATTTTCCTAACCACTGTCTTCATTTTACAGAGCAAGGCTGTGAAGGCACAGAGTGAGCATGCTGCTGGGGAAGTGCCAGAAAAGGCTTAGAAACTAAGACTGATTATCCTGTCACTTGCTCACATGAAACTCCTACTCATTTCAATTAAAATCACACACAGGCAGCAGCCAGGCTAATTGGGCCTCAGCTCCTAGCCTGCTGTCTTGGGGTCAGCTTGTTAGAGCAACCCTTTCAGGACATAAAAAAGTCTTTGGGAATACAGAAACTGGTCAACTTCTTATCAGCAATCACGTTACATGCTATCCAGACTAGTATTATTTAAATATAAGTGGTGCAGCATCCAACAAAAATCAGAAATGCATGAGAAAAATTAATTTTTCAAAGATATTCAGTTTATTAAGAGTTTTATCCTTGTATTTCCCCTGGCAACTTTGGTTTCACACCACATGAGGTCAGTCTCTCACTGCTCCACAGGGAAGTAAAGCTTTTTTCAGATCTTTTTTCTTCTGCCCACACAATTTAGTTTTATATCACAGCAACATGTATATGCCTCAAACACAGTGGAATAAGGAGGATGGCTTACAAAAGGAAAGACACCCATCTGCATCTTTTGCAGTTAAACTGTTTTTGACGAAAATGAAAAAAACATGTATGCATTTCTTCAAGCAAAACCACAAGTTAACTCCAACATAATGGATATATTAGGAATAGGAGAGAAGGGGATTGATTCTTGTTTATATCAAGAACTCATTTACATTGAGTTCTGTCAGTGTATGACATGCCTAAAGCTTGTGCAAATCTCAGTATATTCATACAAGGTTTCAAGCGAACATATATGTAATTTACATACTGTATAAAAGTTCTTTATCTAGCCAGAAAGACATGTAAGGATCTTAATGTGAATAAGAATCAGGCCTAGCACAATCCAGGTTTTTGGCTGGTGCTAATGAGGTTGCTATGCATGACAAGAGGTCGTTCAATGGAAAGCTAGAAAGGATTTCAGTTACAAAAATATCTCCAATAGGTACATTTAAAAAAAAAAAAAAAATGAGCAGCACTGTCAAATATTTTCAAATAAGAACTCAAGGTCAGATTGACAAAACAAGCTGGTTTAGACCTTGCAGTGTTTGTTACTCAGACATCATTTACACTGAGGAAATTGTCTTCTGAACTGATGTCGTATTACTTACTAAATGCCAGCCACCAGCTTAGCATTGTTAAAGACACAGTATGAAGAGAACCAGAACCCTAAGCAGATTACCACCCTGTAGGCATAGACAAACTATATTTAACTGTGATAATATTAATGTATTTTAAAGCTTCAGCAATCCATTTACAAATAATACTAGTAGCATTATGAGATGAGAAGTAGGACAAGAGGCAAGGAGGCTGACTGGTTACCACCTAGAGGTGATTTGCACGAAGTCAGCAACAAAAGTTCATTTCAAGGTGGCAGACATATTTCTTAAGTGTTCTTCCATTTCTTACAGCTTTCCTATACCATGCAAGATTCATTCTGCTGAGATAACATTCACCTTTGTATTTCCCAAGATAACTGAGGAAAGTCTATTCTGTGTCTTCCCAAGACTTTGCCTTAAATGGAACTATCTGAATTTTTATTCAATACTCATTTGGATACAGGCAAAAACACTAATTCATCTATGCGGAATGTTCACCATCAACAAAGTCCATGCTAGGGAAACCCACAAGAAAAAGAGAATAATAAGTAAAGAAGAAAATACTGCAAGCCTACCTTCTACTGAATCTAGGGTAATCCACAATTATTTCACACCTCTTAGCTTCTATACTTTAATACAATTACTTGACTCTATTAATTACCAGCATAGCTGTTTATATGCTATATAGACCATCCAGCTGAATTGTAACAGTTAATGCACAAAAATACCACCATATGCATACCACAAGTACACACAGCGACTTACTCTCCTCTGTTTGTCTAACCCTCAAAACAATAGCTCTGAGGTCTTCAGAGTGATGCTTATTGAAAACAAAGGAGAGGGAAACTAAGATCTACTTTGGATTCACACCTTCAAAATTCATCACAAATTATTAGTGTGAAAACTAAAGAGAAGCTTAATCATTTTCCCTACTCCATCCTCATCCCAAGGGTTACATGGCATAATTATCAAGGCAGAAACTCAGAGTAATTTGGAACCATCAACTTCAGACAAACTTTGCAATCTTCACCAGTAAAGGATGTGCCTTTGTAGGACACGTGCCATCTTAGGACTGGTTTCTGTGCTATTTTTATATTAAGATTAATTACATGCAACTCAGGTATTGCACCTGGCTGCACCTTACAATCAATCCTCTATTCAACCCTTATTTCTGAGGGCTAATTTTCATTATGCTGTCAACTGTTCTCTGGCCCATGATGTTACTCAAGAAAATCAGCTTAACCACCTTCTCCCTGTATACAACAGGCAGATCTTGCAGATGGCCTGAGTAACTTACTTTCCCAAGCCAGTAGGTCTGACATACTGCTCATTTTCAAACTTATCTCCTTTGTCAAGTTCTTTTTGTCCTCCCCCACAATGACTGTGTTTCCAAATTGGAATCCTGTTCTTCAAGGCAGCCATTCTACCCTGAATCACCCCACAAACCCTTCAGAGAGCATGCACTAAATCCAGTTCATTCCCTCTAGTGGTCAGATCCGTAGGCCAAGGGATAGAAAAGATGCAAAAATTTGGTGTTTCTTTGCAACTGAATGCTGAGTTCACAAGATCCAGAAAGGCAGATTACACAATTTCTTAGATCCACATTTCTTAGACATACAATTTAAATCTATATGGAAGTGCATCCATTGATGGTTTGCAGATGTATTGAGGAAAGCTGCTCTGCAAATGCAACAATCAGAAACTTTCATAAATGAAACCTGAGCTTCTGAAACACAACTCTGAGGCAGAAAAGGGAATTCTATAATCAGCCCCATGGTCACAGATGCACATGGCCCTGAACACCCCCCTGTATATCTACCCTCTGGACAGCAGTCTAAAACTGGGATTCATTCCCCCTTTCCCAACTTACCCTGCATCCCCTCCCAACCCAGTATGTCTTAGGGCTCTGAGTAAGTGTAAAAAAGATTAACTGGGATCACAGATCTTGCCTCTCTCTTCAATCGGTTTTCTTTGGGAGACTTCTTGGCAACACAGATCAACTAAGCAGCTATGACTTCTTGGGCTAGCATCAGTATATGAACCACCATCCTCTCTCAAGGACAACTACTCATGCCTCGCCTCCGCCCTGCCCAGACTGAGAACATCCTCCTACTCTTTTAATGCCTCCCGCCCCGCTACAACCAACAAACCAATATAGGCCAACAAAAAAAATTGTATGGTTGTAGCAAAGAGAGCAGTAATGGACAAAAGAGAGTGAGGAGGAAACTCCTTAAACTGTCCTTCCCAACGAAGAAACTTACAGCCTAAGGGAGAAGGTAAAATCCAGATTAACTATCACTTCTATGGAGTCTCATGAGGTTTATATCTAGAAAGAACAATTAGATCATCCAATCTATTCCCTGTATATTGCAGGCCATTATATTTCATCCAGGCACTTTTAAAGACACTAAACTAAGGCTACTTTAGGCCCAGCGAGGCTAAACTGTGTGCCCAGACAAAGATGGAGAGCTTGAGGATGCACTTCTATCACCTTCATTTCAGCTACTCATTTATACCCCTGTATTTCCTTCTCATTTCCATACAGCTGTTTGTGGGGCCATGGAAGAAGTGAGGTGGTAGCATGATTCACATTAAAAATAAACCAGCATTATGCTGTAACAGTAAGGAAATATGTAATGTCATGTCAGAAAATTCTAGAACGTAAACCGTATGGAATTTAACGCAGAAAACAAGAAAAAAAAAAAACACCTAAGATTCCTGCCAGTCTGATGCGAAAGAAAATTCCTTCTTGACTCCACTTGTAGTGATCAGCATTTCAAACGAGACAGGCATCTAACAAAAGTACCACTTGTTTTTCCCCTCTGGAGTCCATTTGGTGTTCTTCAGAGCAATCAAAAAAAGTAACTTTTCTTTTAAAGCCATTTAGACTGCATTTCACTCACAAGCAGTTAGCATTTCTGCCTGTCTCCCTGTTCAATCATGCTTCAGTTGAATCCTGAGCTCCTCGCACAGCAAGAAGTACTGCTTCAAAAAAGTGCGAGCAGCGGAAGAATGTTCTAGTCCTCCGCAGGCAACTGCCCAAAGCCCAAGCACATAATGTTTGACAGTACTCGTTACAAAACCCAGATGTCTCATTAGCCAATGCCAGTAGGAATCATGACCAGCATTTCTCTGATATGTGTCATAATATTTTTCCAGAAAACTAAATGAAAATCTGTGTTAAATGCACAGCATATAAGTCATAGAATATCTCCAGTTGGAAGGCACCCATAAGGATTACAGAGTCAAACTCCCTGCTCCTCAAAGGACTACCTAAAACTAAACCACATGACTAAGAGCGTCGTCCAGACACTCCTTAAACTCTGATAGACTTGGTGCCATGATCACTGCCCTGGGGAGCCTGTTCCAGTGACCGACTACCCTCTCAGTGAAGAACCTTTTCCTAGTGTCCAGTCTGAACTTCCCCTCACACAGCTTCATACACCATTATGAAGTATGTACCGTTACTATAAGGAAATAAGTAAATACCATTATTATAAGTAAGACTCCAAGCAAATTCACTGGTTTTGGGGAATATGTTTCATTACTTTGATTACTTTCAGCTCTATAAAAGCTGTCTTGTCCATAGCTTGATATCTATCAAGAGCAAATAACATGAAACATTTAACTTTCTCTGCAATAAACTGCATAAACTGAGTTAATTAAGCTCTGTATTATTCTAAGCCTTCCGGGCAATCTGTAGCTGAACTGTAAGCCTAACACCTAGTAGCTGTAACCTAGTGCTAGGCACAGAAACAAGATTATCCTCCTGACAGAAGTAAAAAAGGAAGTGTCCAAAACTAAGTATCAAATTTATTTTTTCAGCTTTGAAATTCCATTGAAAAATGGTGTTAAGTATTTATAGTAAGACATAGTCCTGCTGTAATCAGTTTTCCAGGACCTTGGCATATTGTCCCTGGTAGAAAAGAACAAGGATAGTTGAAGTGACTTTTGTTAGTGATACCAGGCAGTTTAACCGAACCCCGTGATTCATTTTAATCAAAAGGCAACAAGTGCAACTGCCACGCACAGGATGCAGGAGGTCACTTACCCAAGAAAATCAACCATCGCAATACAGCTTTGCAGTACACCTCATCTGCAAGTAAGCTAGAAAGGTTTAACAGAATAACAGGTGCTAAGATACTGAGACCACTCTCCCCCTGGTCTTAACTGAAAATGGCAGATGAAATACTGGTTGATCACGAGAAAAACTGTCACTATCAAACAAGGGGAGAGGGGGTTGATGAGAGATGAAAACCAAGATTCTATAATGAAATCAAAGCACTTATCAGGAAAAATAGTTGTACTTACAAATATTTATTTCTATTATTTCTTTACTATCTGAGAAGACCTTTCACTCTTTCATGGTTTTTGTTAAAGAAATAACTAAGCTGAAATATTTGACAAAAAAAAAGAAAAAGAATAATTTCATAAAGGAGCTGTAAGATAATACTTTAACTGACCAGAGGTTTGCGTGCATGAATTTGAAAAAAATCACCAGATGGTTCTACTATCCGTTCATGAAACCTGTTTGGTACAGTGATAATAGCTGTTAGAGGACGACAGCTTTTTTAACTGACTGAACACAAGATAAAGTTAGCAAATAAAGGCAGTAGTTAAATAGGACTTACATTGATAATGCATTAAAGTAAAACAACCCAAGCACATGAACTAACAATATATCTGAAAATACCATGAAGTTCCACATTTGTAACTAGAATAATATACTGATATCACCTTTATTAAAGACTGCTGCTGCGTTAGCATTTTATGAGTAAAAGAAAATCTGTTCAATATGCTAAGAAACAGAAAAAGTTTAAAGCCTATTTTCAAATCATTATAAATGCAACTTCATATGTGGCTTTCAAGAAAAGGAAACATTTCAACATTCTTTCTATAGGTAGGGTGTAAGGCTGTGTTAATCTTAGGCTAAGAAGACACCACAGGACGACTTACCCCAAAATTCGCTTTTGGAGAAAGAGCTGAATATAAAACACCACCTATATTAGGGCTGCCTCACTAATTCTTTCTTTTCAGCTTTAGTAATTTAGAATAATTTTGTAACTTTAAGAAGACAACTTAATTTCTATTAATACAGAAACAAAATATTACGGTTTAGAAAAAGAAAAGAGACACCAGCCAGTTAGGAAAACAGGACCTGATCAGGAAAACTTGGCATTAAGCCCTATTAAAGCTGCTGGTTTGCTGTATGTTTTTTGAAAAGTTATTTTCTCCCAAAATAATTTCCTGTCTATGATGCAAGAAAGTAAGGACAGCAATTACTTGCTTTTGTAATGTGTTTTGAGGTCCTCAAACAACATTCTATCTAAATGCAAAATATTTCTATTACCATAGACTAAAGACATATGATAGAACATAATTGCAAGGAAGAAAGATCCAAGTCAGCAAAGCATTTCAGTATACGTAGGACTCCAACTGTGTATTTGTATTTTTGTTGAATTAGGATCACAATCATCTACTGCAAATTAAACCCAGTGTTCTTGCACAATTCTTCTTTCTTGAAACTATACCGCAGTGCCTGTCAGCTGACTCAAATTATGGTATCGCTTAGATTTTATATATGTATATGAGATCAACATAAATGATGTAGTTTGCTGGACCTAAATTTGAGGAGGAATGCAAGAACCTCATCTAAAATGAGGAGCCTCAAAATTTCAGTTCAAACCCCTTATTCAGTCCCATGGCACTTATAGGAGCCTGTTTTCAGCACTGAAACTTTTCAAATGCCCAAAGGTTTTCTTCTGATCAAAAGCACCTCTTCCTGTAGTGATGAGTGACCCAACTACATTGGCCTATTTAGGGGTTATCCCATTCCTCCAAAAGACATTATGTCTCTTAGTAACAGAATAGTTAAAAACAAAAAAAAAGTCAAAAAGAGCAGCCAACAGTGCCCATGACTCTCTAACCCAGTCGTTAAGATTCTTACTTAGAAAGAATTGTGAGCTCCAAACCCTGCACCAAGAACTGTTTCTCTATATTAATATCTAAAATAGTTCCTGTGTTGATTGTACTTCATCCACCTCCCTTCCAATGCACATCTGACACTTGCAAAATGTCCCTGTGAGGAGGAACGGTGAGTAATCTAGTCATTGAGACTCTGGCCTGGTCTTCTTGCTGCCAGCTGTGAAGTAAAAGCAAGAATGGCCTTAAAGCCCTTTTATGAAGAAGGGATACATCAACTACAACAGGAAGAGAGTCAACTACAACAGGAAGAGAGTCGTATCTCTGAATTCTGAATATGGGGAGTACATGGTAAAATGCTTAAGGCCAAGAGGAAAGGTATTTAAGACACTTTTTGCCAAAGATTTCATTACTAGAGGATTACTGAGAGCGTACATGCAGAGAACAAAACCAAATTCTGCTGTTATTCCTTTTGTTTTTATTTACTTCTATACCAACATTTCTTTCTTTGTGATGATTAGGGACCATAGTAATGGATTAATTCAGTTGGAATTATGATATTATTTATATTTGAGTTTTACTACAATTTTTTCTGCTGTTGAACAATCAATTTTCCCTTAAAAGCAAAATATTTCCAGCAGTAATTATGATAAGGCATTGTCTGCCTAAGTAGACAGGAAGATAAAGTTGGTATTTTAAGTCTGCAGGCACAATTCAAATTAAAAAAAAAAAATATATGCAAGGATGACAGTTTCATTTGAGATTGCAATATCATGCTCAAAAATAGATTTCTTAATTTTGATAACTTTCAAAAACTGCAGGCATCAAATATTGCCATCATGTAATATTAAATATTTCCACCAGATGTCTCCAACATATTATTTTACATGGAAAGTTACATTTGAGTTACTACATTCCAAACTGAACGCAAGTTTAGCATAATATTAAAGAAATAAAGAGAAGAAAGCTGAAACTAAACATTTATCTGTTTAGACATGGATACCTTAGGATTGTTCCTAAATTGTTGTCAGTTCCACAGCGTAACCTAAGGAAACAGCAATTTTTTTGGACTAACATTTTGGCCAAACATGTTAAAACAAAACAAAACAAAACAAAAAAAAAAAAAAGGAAAAAAGAAAAATAGTTCATGGCTTTCACTTTTAAGAGGCACATCAGATCATGTCTTGATACCTACATTTTCAGAGCAATATAAGGTTGTAATTGGCATTAATAAGTTTTGGGTTGCTAAGAAATATTTTGTTTGTTTTTTAAAATCAGAAAGAGTTCACAGACCCAAACTAAAGATGTCTCTGTTTTCAGAACTCTCTCTGATGTCAGCATGCAGTAATCCAGTTATTTATTAATAGCCTTTGTGGATTACTCCCACTCACTACCTTGAAACGTTCACCCAGATTCTGTCAGCCTGAGTCACTACTCAATGCTCAATACATATAAACGCAGTGCCAGAAGAGAATTTCAAGGACAAAAGGGAAAATTCGACACTGCTAGTTCTCAGACCCGCATATCGAGTTATGCCTCAAAGGCATCTTTATAAGAGAACTCCTAGAAAATCCTTCTCATTTCTCTGTGCTTCGAAGTAGCACTTGGTGTACCTGACAGACACAACAGAGTGCAAATTTTGCCCTATAATCACTTATATAAATGAGCAGTTGTACATACATGCACACCTATATTTAACTCAAGAAGCCCACTCATTTATTCAAAGTAGATTATACCTGAAAATGAAAAACTCAAAAGTCTCTAAAGGATCACGGATAGAAGGCACATATTATTTACTAGGGAGCTGAAGATACTATCCTGGAAGCAAGGGGGGGTGGATTGATGGCTTACAAGAAACACAAATCCATCCTTTCACGGTTCTCAACATATTTTACACAGGTTTTATTAGACTTTGAATTTCACTGGAAGAGAGGGGAGTGTACCTCTATCCACAGCAGACAGGATGGGTCAGATAGAAGTCAATTACAACCCATCTTCTCAAAATTGGCTTTGGAAAGTATCTTTTGGATACTTCTATTTCGCAACAAGCATTTGATTTTCAGAATAATCAACCTATAGTCTTAAATGACTTTAAGATGATACAGGTGCTCCACAGCACAGGAAACATTCGATTTTGTATATCAAAACTTTCAACTGAAAGAACAAAAAGCATATCAATGACAAGCCATGTACTGAGATCTTCAGCCAATTCAGTAATATAACTCGGCATCTCTGTCTCTTATTTATATGAAAGAAAACTTTGAATAAGTTATGTTTTCCATAATAGCAGAAACACAGAAATTTCAAGTGCTAATCTCTAAGGCCAATGATAAAGTATAACTGTTGTGTGGGCTGGTGACAAAAATAGCTCCTTTAAAACAGGAAAAAAAAAATTCTTTCCTTATTTCTATTTAATTCCCTTTGAAAAAATTAAGGCCATATACTCAATCCACAGTATGGAAACAGATGCCTTAAATTTGTACAACCCAACAACTCTTCCAGAATAACATCATATGGATTTAAGCTTTCTTTTTCAAAATTAACTAATAAACAAATATACATCAATAAATTCAATTGTTCTAGCATTATTTCCAGAAATAGTTTGGTTAGCTATAATTTTAGAGTCCAAAGCAAAAATATCTGGATGTTAAGAAGTTCTGAGCTCACTATCCATGAACTCTGAAAACTGAGATGAAGTCATATAGCAATACTGTCCAAGCATGCAGTGTACAGATACGGCAGATTTTTTTTTTTTTTTTTTTTTGGGGGGGGGGGGGGGTAGGGGGGAGGGGAAGGAGGCGGGAGAAGGAGCATCACTCTGCATTTTCTGAAGTAACATAATGTGATACATAACCTGCTATCATAACAAGTGCCACAATAAAGATGTAGCATACCTATAAGCATTTATCAAGATGCTTGGACTGCATCTGTCCAGACAGTAAGAGACTACTTTTTCCCCTCAATTATATAATTTGTCAAACACAGAAGAATTTATAAATATTTATTATTAGGAAAACATCTAGAGTACTTTTCCTTTCTTTACATTTACCTTGTACAGGGCAGCGCACAAGAAAAATAATTTCTAGTACCTTTGTAAAGGTCATCTTTAGTTTTTATTGCAGTTTGCTTTCATTTGTCTCTTAATTTGAAGAACTGTACAGTACCTGTCCAGTATAGGCAAAGTCCAGGGCTTGTTTTAAACCAAGGCTTGTAACACCATGCAAATTCACCTCATGAGCTTCACTTTCAACCATGCAGAGACTGAACATTGCCTACAGAAAGAAAAGAAATGTTATTAACCATTAAAAATAACCCCCAGTGAAGGTCCAGGAAGAACAGGATTGATTTTTCCACTGTCACTAGCTTTTGTTTTTCTCCTTGGATAAGAATTCTAAATAGCAACAGACTTGCAAGTTAGAATGAAATCTATACCAAGTTTTCAATACAAACTCCATAGCAATCAATCTTGCAACTGAGTCCTTTAATCAATAAAGAAATACAAAAACTTATTCTGGAAAACCTGAAACAAATCCCTTTCGTCCATGTATATATACTTCCTAATTAAGTAATTCAGGTGCAATCAAGGGAAACAGTCAGACAATAAGGTACCATTCAATAAAAAAGAGATAAAGAACTGGACTCCGGAAAAAAAAAACTCTACACAAGCACTGCTAGAAATAATACTTATGTATAGTATCATTATATATAGGAAGGAACAGTAAGTCATACATAGTTACTTGTATGAGAAGAAGGGGCAGTTAACACATCATCTTTTATGAACAATCCTTTCCAAATGAGCACCTCAGACTGGAATGTGAACAGTATAATATTCAAGTCATTGAAAGAGGAGCAAGGATGGAGATGCAGTCACCTAAACTTACAACTTTCCACTACTTGTTATTGCCCCAGTTTCTTAATCATAAAACCTAAACTGAAGATTGGCAAGGTGCTATGGAACTTCCCTGAAAATAACATTGAGGAGAGCAACTGTCCCTTTCATCCAGTCTTATTTTCCAGATCATCAGTCTTCAGTGCCTCCCTGGACTGACGCAACCCTACTCAGACTCCTTGCAGGAATCTTTCTTCCCATCCCTGTTAAACTTAGACTCCTGTCTTTACCCCTCACTCTTCCCTCCCAGACTGCACTCCCACTGCAGTATCCCTACTTACCACTCCTTCCTTCCTCTTAGCAGTCCCATTCTGCAGTCCAATACTTTTCCAGAAAAGCAACCTTTATCTTTGTCACTCTCCCACACATTTTTTAACAAAATATACCACTCACAGCCTTTAGACAGTAAACTGTGAACAAATAAACTGAACAGTTCTACCATCTGTCACTGCTAAAGAGAATCTAAACTTATCCCCAGTAGGGCTTGTGCCAAACCGTTAATCACTCTACAGAGGCTACCAAACTTCGCCTTGGAGAACTCCAGTAAAGGAGCACTTCTTACAAACATGCCCTCTGCTACTTCTATCTCTACTCTGGCTGAGACCTGCAGAAGCTGAGGCAGTCAACAAGCACACTGGTTTTCATATGTCCAACTTGTCCACCAAGCCCTGCTGAGTTTAAAGGAAAACACATGCCCTACCACCTCTAACAGTTTAGCACATAGCATTCACCTAGACTCGGGTGTCTTCTTGAAAGCAGTGAGTGTTTCCTGCAAATAGTTAATTTCTTCTGAAAGTGTTAGCATTTTCATCATTAAAATGCCATAATTTGACATAAATCTGTTGCCTTGAAATCATCCAGTATAAGCAAGAGTGACATTTATCACACAATCACTCCTTGTATTTTTGCAATTTCTATTTCAGTAAAGTGATATCAGGGCTTCTTCCAAACTGGCAACAGAGAAGAAGTGCCAAAAAAGTTTAAAAGGTTTATCAAACAAATGTAGTAAGATACAGCCATGAAATATATCTAGATAGAAAAAAAAAAAATTCTAACAAGTTCAGACACTTTGATTACATTTTTAATGGAATTAGAAGAGTTCGACATTTCATTGTCATTTAGATGTATCAAATGAGCTCCAATAGCTATTGTGAGGCTTCAGGGCTTGCCAGGAGCTGCAAGGTACCCATCAGCTACCTGCTCCTTGCAAAAGCAGACCTGCAGTTTGTGTCTGGAAGAGACAAGCTTCTCTTCTCAGAAATTCACTACTAAATAAACTTTTTGGATAATATTTCTTTCCTACATCAATTCCTGAATAAAGAGAGTAAAGTCTCAAAGCAACACCTGCCTACATAGCTCTTACAGAGGTAGAATTGCACAGCCTCTGTATGCTCAGTTCTGTCACAGAGTGCCTGCAGAAAGGCTGGAAATGCTCAGTGATGCAAGATCTGCATTCTCTGACTGCTACAGCAACTGCCTGTACACTACCTACCTGTACAGAGGAACCATCAAAAAACAGTGTGGCTACTAATAAAGTTTCTATTCTGATCAAAGGCTGATGTCCCACACAGTGGGTTAAGCTTACAGATACAAAGAAACACTTAACTGAATCTCATCTGTAGATCGTGATTCACTTCTATGAAGAACTGGTAGAGTTTTTCTTTGTAGACTTACTAAATTTACCTTTAGGAGACTATTCCATTGTATCACAGATACTCCAACATGGTCCTTACATGGGGTTTATTACTACACCTAACTTAGCAAACTCAGGAGGATCAGGCTGCTAACTCAGTCACTGTATGTAACTATCCACAGCATTTAATGAACACAGCCTCCAGCAGAGCTGGGACCCCCTGCCAACTAGCACTCTCCCAGGCAATGCCCAGGCTATGGTTCAGAGGATAACTCAAACTATGGCTGTTCCAAACAGACAGCATGGATAAAGCCAACCTGTTTGCAGAGGGGAGAAGGTTCAGCCATATGGACATGACCCATGCTGTGCCAGTTGCTTTTAGGGCCAGAAAACAAGCCCTTATCCATCTTATTTACTAGTACAGGCATAGTCTAAGAGTGAAATGGGCTATCAGAACTGTAGCTGCCAGTAAGCCACAGGACCATGGCTTTGTGTGCCATCTGCTATTTGGAGTTCATTTTCTCTCATACTATATCCTCTGAGTATTGTGTGGAAGTTTTTGATACAGAGTATGAACTACATTTATTTTTCAGGGGACAAGGCCAAAGAATTTAATCAAAAGATAAGGTCTGCAATGGTCCTCAGACAGTTCACATTCAGCTGAACCGGATTAGCCTCCAGGAAAGTAGTCTCCCACACAGACGAACATAGTACTGCTCAGTGATCCACACTGCCTTCACCAGCAGGCAAATTCCCTTCACAGCCTGATAGTTTAAAGGTTTAATCCAGCATGAAAAAAATCTGTTCAATCATAGGCAGAAATTGAGCTCAAACTCAGTCTTTAATTTGCACTGCTGTTGAGTATTATAGTTTTAACTGTAGAAACATATGGATCATTAAACTCTGGCTTGAGACTTCACCAATACCTGGAGAATGAGTTACAGTCAGGTTGTCAAACTCTGATTTCAGATGCATGTCTGAAAATGCTCTGAGGTTCTGTGAGCTTAAATAGATCCATCAGTCATGCTTTTAATGCAAGGCTAGTAGCCTACTTTATTTTTCCCTGGGGTACACTAAAAACAAGGTAATAAGATAAACATCTCAGGTAGCTGTACAAGTGAGAGACAAGAAAAACAATGAAATATAACATATTTGGACAAGTGCACAAGTTAAAGTCAAAACTTACCAGAAAAGTTACCAAATTTGGCTAAGCATGAAATGTTAATTATTTTTAGCTATTGATTTCATTCAATGCTAATATTTCATACTTTCTTTTAAAACACTTCTCCTTGGACAAAATAAAATTTTCTTTGAAAATGCCTCATTTCTCCTCCGAGACCTTCACAAGAGTGGGCAGTACAAGTTGCTAATGTGTTAACCAAAGATCCCTTTTATAATAAAATCCACCGATAAGAGGACCCATCTTTTTTTCCAGTTCCTTTAAATATCCAGGTCTTGTTCTGCCATCCAATCAGTCAATGAGCCAACATTGTGGGAAATAAAGTGATTGTTTAAATTCTACTGTTTTAGTCAAGACTTTAACTAAGTAAACCAATTCCCCAAAAGAAAAGTAAACACAATCCACTTGCCATTCTGTGACAACTGCTCCAAAATTCAGGGATCAACATCCTGTCACAAATGGATATATTCCATTTATGGAATTCCACCTGAGCTCATACTTGTTTAAGAAGCTACAAATTAGGATGGCCTCATTTTTGTGGGGCAGACACACTTTATTAGCTGCGAAAAGAGGAGGAAGGGAGGAATCAACTCTCCATTCTTCTTCTAATCTTGGCCTGAAACAGAAACAGAGCTAGAGAACTATTCCCAAAGGAAAAAGAACACATACAATCCTTGGATAAAAATAATCAAACCATAAAACAACTCTCAGACTCTTGAAAATTTGACTTCAAAGTAACGTGGCAAGTTGGTGGGCATTTAATACACAGCACACTTGCATGCAGTTTCACTACCTTGCCCTCAGCAGCCAAAGGCACCTATATAAAATGGTTTCTTCTGCAAATGTAGAACACAAAGGACGACAAGAACTCAAAGGTACACAACAACAGGGTGACTACGCTCAGATGTGATCAGATCTGATGTAACTGGGCAGAATAGCCTGAGTAAAAGATGCTTAGTGTAGTCACTGGGTCTAATTTTCCATGGTCAGCTTTTGCTGATGCTTAGCTTTCAAAAGCAAAATGCAAGATGGGTGTAAAATACCACCAAATCAGAATAAGGTATTACTGTTAAAATAAGTATAAATGAGACAAAAAAATGTCTAGATATATTGATTTTATCACTCAGGCAGCACTGCAGCAAAATGTAGACTCCTTCACAACACACAACTTTAAGAACAGACACCAGGGTCGTAAAAATGCAAGATGATATTCAAAATCCCCAAAATACAAATTGCTTGCTGTCACAATGGTGAGGTACAAAATTGCTCCTTGCCTTTGAGTCATTTTCTTTCTTACTCAGATGATCCATATCCATGAGAGTAATGAGCTTGTCCTCATTTGTATACACCAATCTTACAGCCATGACAGGCATACTGTCAGCAGTAAATCATCACAAAACAACTTAGCCAAGTTGTACGATATTTTACACAAGTAAACTCTTTCAGCGAATTCCACGCAACTTAGTGGCCTTTTAAAGGCAAGAAACAGAATCATAAAACATACGCGGCCTCAGGAGACAGGTAAATGAATATAAAAAGAACAAATGGTTATGCTGTTAAAAAAAAATACAGTGACTAAAATTATAAATACCTTACTGCTATGACCTGGGGAAATAAACTGGAGTTCTTATTATTGAGCTTTTATAAGCTTTCTGCTGGGAGTTAAAAAAAAAAGAAATTAAAAAAATTTGAACACTGAGGTAACCACTGGATTCTAATTTAAATCTGCATATAACCTGTTTAACATTTAAGAGATGTTTAAAGGAAATCAATAAAGTCATTAAATGAGCAATAATATGATACATTGGATAAATACTGGATAGAAGGGAAATTAGTAAAATACCTGGAAACTTGAGAGAAAAGGAGAGGAAATTGTCATCAGGGCCTGTAATAACAGTATCTGAACTTGGGTAGCTGTATAACAAAAGTAAGTGAAAGTGTTTTCTGGGCAATCAATAGATAGAAATAGGCATGTTTAGACACCAATTTACAGAACTTAGTGGGATGAAAGATCTTTTCTACTTTAGCTGTAGAGGAAGCCTAAACACTTAGCTTAGCCTAGATGCCTAAAATAGGTGAAAACTTTAAGAGTAAAGCGTTGAGTGAACTGAAGAATGAAAGTTGAAGAGAGATAAGAGTGAATTGTATCCTTTCAGTGTATTAATTTCAGGAGAACAGAAGGACTGCTGAAGATGAGTATTTTCTGGAATGAAAGCTACAGACAATGAGAGCAATAATAAACTGAGAAATGTTTGCACCTGTAAGTTTGTTTCCTGTGACAAATTACTATATATAAGAACCAGAGTTTTCTTTCACTTTTCTGAACTCATGTAAAGCTGTTTCTAGTTTAAAAGCCTTAGGTGAGTGGGTCTTTAAACAAAAAAGTTACAGATCGACAATTATGAGAGGCTGAATCCACACAAAATGCCTTCAGTTTGCCTGTACTGACCTTCATCCCTTACTTACCAGCCCCTAGCCAGCTTTTCTGATATGTTCCAAATTGGAGATGAGTAAATAACCATTTAAACTACTGCCTTCAAGAAATACCCTGGTTCTTCTAGGAATAAAGGACATAGTTCCAGTGCATAGAAATCTTCTATTTACCTCTAAAATATCTCAAAGTTTCCTCGGCAAGATTGTGAAGAGGCATTCATTATTATCTGTTTTTATTTGATTCAACTCTAAATGCAACTTTCAAAAGAAATCTAAGCTTTCAAAAACCAGAAAGTAAGCTGAGCGTACTACAGCAATCTACAGTAACCTGAAGAGCAACATTTCCAAACGCATAGCTCTGAATTATGCAAATTTTTGTTAGCAGTAGATCAGCAAGCACAAAAATAAAGTCCCGGGATACTTCAGAATCACCTCCATTACAAGCTACATTCCCATGATGTTCACAGGGTTTCAGCAAGGCCAAGTTTGTTTTGCACAACACAATGTAAATATCTCGACTCAGTCCATCTCCCACTTGGCTTACCCTGTCACCTTTCACCCTTGACTCTAACTGGCAGTTGAAAGCTTTTGCAACTGATGTACAAGCGTCTGCCTTTACCTTCAGCTGTTGCTCTTGTGTGGCTGTCCAGAAATCTGACACATTCTCTACTGTAAAGTGCATAAGCATTTGCTGCACTTCCTCACAATCATCACCAGATAGCGAGAGTGGAAAGTTGGCACACAGTGAACCAGCATTCTTGTAGTTCCTTTCATTGCACCACACTCAAAAAGATGAACACCTAGGAAGTCAAGATGAACTAACAGCGAGTTAAGCTCAATGGACATGAGCTTTCTCATCTCTAAATTAGTATAGACCTCTGTGTTAAAAACTCACTCTTATTTTTCCTACTAATTATCAACTATATTGTAAGCACTGTGGTCAAATGTTATGGGAAAAAATTCTTACCAGTCTTACCTTAAGTATGCCTTCCCATCCAGCCTCTTATTACTGAGACTGAGCTCTACAGGAAAAAATTAAAACACACCAAACAACTTGTTTGGTAGTCACGTTAACTATTTAACTAACTTTTTTCCACCCAATACAGAAACATGTCTGAAGAAAACAAAAAACTTTATACTTATAGCTAAAAAACCCCACTACAACAATTTTGAAAGTGAAAGAACATCTATTCTGTCTATCTAGCAAACTAATTGGTAAAGAACTGATCAATGTAATTGCCAAGGTTTTCCTTAGCTATTTATCTTCTTGCACTGAATTTTTAAGGTAAATAACACTAGCTAGCATTGGTTTATTGGTTTAGAAGAGCAGAATTGTCATCTCAAATTTCCGCCTCCACAATTCCACAACGATATTGCTTGAGTTCTTTTTAAAATTATTTTAAAATAGACAGGCATCTTCATTAAGTGCAATGTTTTATTCAAATTCACTTCCCACAGTATATGCACTTATTTCTATATTCACCTGTTTCACATCTTTTTCTTTACAAGAAATTGATCGTACTTCTCATCTCATGCATCGGAAAACCTATGAAGAAAGTAAACTAACACTTCAGAGATCTTGGATCAATTTCCTACACTGCTCAGGGAACTCAGTTATGATGTGATACCTCAGGATTTTTTTTTATTGCATGTGCAATTTTAAGCCTGTGAGAAATCTCACTGGCATCAATGGAACAGCTCAGTCCTGCGCTCTTTCTGATTTGAGACCTAAGCCTATCTGTATATAGGTCACTCAAACTTGTAAGTATGCAGTCCTGAGACTATCTTATCTATTTGGACTATAAACTCTTTCAGGCCAAAACATTCTCCTTTGCAGTTTGTACTAAAAATAGCACCTCATTGTTTTTGTAACAGTAATACTAAACAAGTAAATCATAATCTATTTAATCCCCTTTGTTGTACTACTCCTGAATTAACCTTTAGGTGTTCTTAACTTCCATGTTCTAATCCTTCATTACATAAGCGATATTATTTCTTCTTCATTGTTTTCATCTATCGCAACAACAACAAAAATATTCAGAATGTATTAACAGGAGTCAAAACACTACTTTGACAGATGATGATGTCCACATCAAACATCAACTATGTTCTAAATATGTAACATATACTTATCCAAATAAGCATTTTTATATGTGAACGTTTCCTTACTGCACGTAAAAACGTGGCTTGTTCTTTTCATAACTAGCATGTTATATTTCGCTGTTTTCCTCACAATTTAAGCCTGTCTATCCTAAATCAATCATCAGCCATGTCCTCCAGTCTCTCGCACACTGAAAAACATATCCATCAATACTAACTGCGTGAAATATGATTAAGAGGCTCATTACATGATTCTTCTGAAAAAGTTCTATATAAATTCCCAGAGAAAATGTCACAAAACGTCAATCACTGATAACTGAGCCTGCAGTAATTCATCTGCTCAATGAAATCTACCTAAATATTGTTTTTTAAGCATTTGCCATGCAACTAAAATGAATCGTGTAAAATGAAAAGGTCAGCTATCATTCATAGTTTAAGGGAATATATAGTTAAAGAAACGTGCAGAAATAAAAGAAAAACTGAGCAGCAAAATATACAATTTTACGCACAATACTGAAATCTCACATGTTACTGTTGACAAAGCAAATTCCACTGAACCTTTGGTGTTTCTTTTAGTGTATCACAGTGTCAGGCAGTGATACATGATTACACAGCCCTAAGAGCTTATCAAATCAATGATATATGCAATGCACTTGTTGCATTGCACTGTTAATACAAAAAGATATCACTTTCTTAGTATCTTTAGAAATAAGTAATGAAAACTGAAGTAAAGAGCTACCCTACTGTTTAGAGCAGCTAAGGATGTGATTTTTTTTCCTGTTTGTATAATGCACATGTTTTTGGGAGTAACCCGGAAAGAACAAAGTAACTTTCTTGGTTGTAAACAAGGCACAGGGTCTTCACACCCAGTCAAAATAAACAACAATATAAGCATTTGTTGCTAACAAGTTACATTCTTGGCTGAACCTGCACCAAACCTAACTCACATTTGATAGTCAGTTTAATAGTCTCTGTAATGTGTCTTCCCCAAATTTCTGCTTAGATGCACAAACATAATTTAAGACACAACGAAAAAGGACAGATTGTAGCATACTACTCCTAATGAGTTGCTGCATCATCACTAAAAAGACCTATATTCAAAAGTAGCCTAAGTTGTGCTGTAGAAACAAAATAATTCTACAATTTTCATGTGCAACCTCATATCGGAATTAAAAAAAATTAACAGTGAACTACTACAGCTACAGTAACCTTATTAGTTCCAATATTTCAAAATGAGTTGTCATAGGTGGTCCTGAATACCAAAATTACTGTTTTCATTGTGGTAGAAGCAAGAAAACTGAATTGTAAGGCCAGGGCCCTGCAAAGCACTGCAGAAATATGCAGTAACGTACGGTCTGTCCTAACAACAGTCACTCTTAAGCAGGCCTGCCTTTTGGAATATAAAGGGAGCAGCATAACTAAAGCCAGATTTTTTTCCAGCATCTCCAGTCAAGCACAGAACAGTATGAGTCACATTTGCAAATTTTGGCTTAAATTGGTTTAATGCTTCCCAGTGAATGCATAAGCCTATTGTTCATGTCCTTTGATGATTTTAGCAAGTGATATCAAAAGCAAGCCCAAAATAAAACTGGAATAAAAGTCAGTTAGCTCTTGAACTAGCACTTTAACTACCACAATACATATCATTCAAGAGGCAAAGCTTCTTGTAATTTCTTTTTGCAGGAAAAACCATGATCAAAACTTTGACACCTTTAAAGGCCTTATTTTTAAAAGCATGTTTCATACAGTACCATCAACACAAGTTTCCTACCTCAGTGCATACGCGCCATAACCAAAGAGTTGTACAGCAAGGCTTAATCTAACAGAACTGGAGTAGCATAATCTTAGTTATTACTATAATTAGCTTCTTAAGAAGCCATTTATAACGTGATGTAAATTTCATTAGACACTGACACCCAAATCTTCCAACCAATGGTAAACTATGGCAATTATCTTCTATTCTGCAGCATAACTGCAAAAGCATACTTGTTATGTGAGAAGCCTAGTGTTGAAATTTGAAATGGTTCATTATATCAAGGTTTGTACTCAATACCTTTCATATCCGGCCCATTTTATGAGGGTTTGAACTTTTAAAACAATCCTATTTTCCGTTATGATTATAAATCCTGCTTTCCATTAAGATTATAGCATAATTTTGCTAAAGAAGTACCCTTAATTCCCACTAACATCTATAGTAAATTATTTTAGACAAAGGCCACAGAATAAAACCAGCTCACTGACCATTTTGCTTTGGTTTTCCACATCCTTTTACTGATAAAACCTACAAAAGTAATTAAACACTAAAAATTTGCTAAATAAAAGAAGAATGACTTGACTAACCAAGCTTGTGTTAATATTGCAGTCATTTGTCACAGTAGCTTTCATCATTAGCTGAGCTCTGCCCTCCATCAGCTATCTCTTCTGGAACAAATGCCTCTATAAAATCATCTCTTCATTTTATTTTTGTAGTCTACATTTGACTGTGCTCATTTATCGTTTGGCTCTTCCTTCATCTCCAACATACAACCCGCCTCCAAACTAACAGACCACGATGGCATCAATTTAATTATCCCCATAAATTCTATAGGCTTAACACCTATCCCTTCTTGACTGAAATCTAACTCTGGCAAGGTAGATCTTTAAGTGACAGCTATGAGAGCTTCTGAAAATGCAGACAGACATTTCATAAGGTGTTCTAATATTCAGTAAGCTTGATTTCAAATGCGCTTTATGTACATTTGTTGCCTACTTGTATAGCTTCCTATGACCTTGGAAGACCAGGTTCTCATTTTGTCAGTAGCTGAGAATGCTCCACGTATCTAAGGAGATGGTAATTGGCAATTTAATTTTTACACACATACACACACAAACGTAAAATTGTTTTTATACATATAAAAGTAATAGCTGCAGCCTACTGGTGAGAAGTATGTTATGCTGGGCTCTAACCATTACTATTCCACAAAGCTGATTCACAAAAAGCTTTTGACAAAAGGCCTTCAAAGGCCTTGAAGGCAAACTAGGCAAGAGAGAAAAGAGGAGAGATCTTTGCCTGGATAAGTGACTGATGACATACAACAGCGAACAAGAAAAAAAGCAGGCCAGTTTTCACAGGCAGTGATGATTCCAGTGGAGCATCTCAGTCTGGGCTGTTTAACATACCCAGAGAAGATCTGGAAAAGGGTGAGAGCAGTGCGGCTAGAAAGTCCATTGATACAAAGCTATTCAAGATAGTAAGGACATGAACTGAACTGAAGTGTATCTACAACAATACACACAGCATAGGCAACAAACAGGAGGAGCTGGAAGCCATTGTGCAGCAGGAAAACTATGATGTAGTTACAGTCACAGAAACATAGTGGGCTGACTCGCACAACTGGAGTGTTGCAATGGATGGCTGTAAACTGTTCAGAAGGGATGGGCAAGAAAGGAGAGGCACTGGGGTAGCCCTGTATGTTAGGGAGTGTTTTGACTGTCTAGAGCTTAATGATGGTGATGACAGGGTTGAGGGTTTACGGGTAAGAATCAGGGGGAAGGCCAACAAGGCAGATATCGTGGTGGGAGTCTGTTATAGACCACCCAACCAGGATAAAGAGGCCAACAAAATATTCTATAAGCAGCTGGGAGGAGTCTCACAATCACTAGCCCTTGTTAAGTTAAAGTCCCCCACGAGAACCAGATGTCTGCTGGAAATATAATGCAGCAGAGAGGAAACAGTCCAGGAGGTTCCTGGAATGTGTGGAAGAGAACTTCCTAACACAGCTGGTGAGTGAGCCAACTAGGGAAGGTGCCCCGCTAGATCTGTTGTTTGTGAACAGAGAAGGATATGTGGGTGATGTGATGGCTGGAGGTCATCTATGGGCATAGCGATCATAAAAGAGTTTTCAATTCTTGGAGAAGTAAGGAGAGAGGTCACCAGAACTGCCACCTTAGACTTCTGGAGGGCAGACTTTAGCCTGTTTAGGGGCCTGGTTGACAGAGTCCCTTGGGAGGCAGTCCTGGAGGGCAAAGGAGTCCAGGAAGGCTGGACATTCTTCAAGAAGGAAATCTTAAAGGCGCAGGAGCAGGCCATTCCCATGTGCCAAAAAGACAAGCTGGCAGGGAAGAAGATCAGCCTGGCTGAAGAGAGAGCTTTGGCTGGAACTCGGGGCGGGGGGGGAGGGGGGGAGGGGGGGGAGGGGAAGTTTATGACTTTTGGAGCCACTCAGGAGGACTACAAGGATGTCGTGAGGTTATGCAGGGAGAAAATTAGAAGGGCCAAAACCCAACTTGAATGAACTTAATCCGGCTACTGCTGTAAAAGACAGTAAAAAATGTTTCTATAAATATATTACAACAAAAGGAGGGCTAAGGAGAATCTCCCTCCTTTATTGGATGTGGGGAGAAACAGTGACGAAGGCTGAGGAAAAGGCTGAGGTACTTAATGCCTTCTTTGCCTCAGTCTTTAATAGCAAGACCAGTTGCCCTCTGGGTACCCAGCACCCTGAGCTGGAAGACAGGGAGGAGAATGAAGCCCCCATAATCCAAGGGGAAATGATCAGTGACCTGCTACACCACTTAGACACACACAAGTCTATGGGGCAAACGGGATCCACCCAAGGGTACTGAGGGAGCTGGTGGAAGTGCTCACCAAGCCACCTTCCATCATTTATCAGCAGTCCTGGCTCACCGGGGAGGTCCCAGTTGACTGGAAGTTAGCACCACTTGACTGGAAGTTAGCAAATGTGACACCCATCCACAAGAAGGGCCGGAAGGAGGATCCAGGGAACTACAGGCCTGTCAATCTGACCTCAGTGCTGGGGAAGGTTATGCAGCAGATCACCTTGAGCGCCATCACATGGCAAGTACAGGATAACCAGGTGATCAGGCCCAGTCAGCATGGGTTTATGAAAGGCAGGTCCTGCTTGACTAACCTGATCTCCTTCTCTGACAAGGATGAAGGAAAGGCTGTGGATGTTGTCTACCTGGACTTTAGTAAAGTCTTTGACACTGTTTCCTACAGCATTCTCCTGGAGAAACCGGCTGCTCATAGCTTGGACGGATGTACCCTTCGCTAGGTAAAAAACTGGCTGGATGGCCGGGCCCGAAGAGTTGTCGTGAATGGAGTTAAATCCAGCTGGTGGCCAGTCACAAGTGGTGTTCCCCAGGGCTCAGTACTGGGGCCAGTTCTGTTTAATATCTTTATCAATGATCTGGACGAGGGGATCAAGTACACCCTCAGTAAGTTTGCCGACGACACCGAGTTGGGTGGGAGTGTTGATCTGCTTGAGGGTAGGAAGGGTCTACAGAGGGATCTGGACAGGCTGGATCTATGCGCCAAGGCCAATTGTATGAGGTTCAACAAGGCCAAGTGCTGGGTCCTGCACTTGGGTCACAACAACCCCATACAATGCTACAGGCTTGGGGGGGAGTGGCTGGAAAGCTGCCCAGTGGAAAAGGACGTGGGAGTGTTGGTCGACAGCTGGCTGAATATGAGCCAGCAGTGTGCCCAGGTGGCCAAGAAGGCCAATGGCATCCTGGCTTGTATCAGAAAGAGTGTGGCCAGCAGGACTAGGGAGGTGATCGTCCCCCTGTACTCGGCCCTGGTGAGGCCGCACCTCGAGTACTGTGTTCAGTTTTGGGTCCCTCACTACAAGGAAGATATTGAGGTGCTGGAGCATGTCCAGAGACAGGCAAAGCTGGTGAAGGGTCTAGAGCACAAGTCCTATGAGGAGCAGCTGGGGGAACTAGGGGTGTTTAGCCTGGAGAAAAGGAGGCTGAGGGGAGACCTTATCACTCTTTACAACTACCTGAAAGGAGGTTGTAGAGAGCTGGGTGTTGGTCTCTTCTCCCAACTAACAAGCAATAGGACAAGAGGAAATGGCCTCAAGTTGTGCCAGAGGAGGTTTAGATTAGATATTAGGCAAAACATCTTCACCGAAAGGGTTGTCAAGCACTGGAACAGGCTGCCCAGGGAAGCGGGTGAGTCACCATCCCTGGAGGTATTTAAAAGACATGTAGACATGGCACTTGGGGACTTGATTTAGTGGTGGATTGGGTAGTGTTAGGTTAATGGTTGGAGTTGATGATCTTAAAGGTCTCTTCCAACCTAAACAATTCTATTACATGGGCAAAATGTCACAAACTGTAAAAGGACTGTATGAGATGAGCGGCTGGTTTATAAAATGGCAGCTAGAAAATTAGCATATGAGAATTTAATGAAAAAGTCATCCCAGTGCTCAGCAATAGTAAAAAAAAAGAGTAATCAAAACTTATAAATTGTTAGGCAAGAGAGAACAAAACAGAAATCAACCCTATGCCCATGCAGAAATCTATGCTTTGCCTACTGTTGTATGCAATTCTCTTACCCTCATCTCTCAAAAGATATACTAGAGCTGAAAAAGCTTCAGAGAAGGGCAAAAAGCATCATCAAGAATGTGGAACAGTTTTCATTTGAGTAGCATCTGAATAAGTCAGAAATTTCCAACCTGGAAAAGAGGTGATTGAGTGCCATGCAAAGAATACCTAGGAACTGATGGTTTGTTCTCTTTTCCAATAGAAGAACTAGAAGGAATCAAGTGAAACTGGTGGAAATCAGATTCAGAACAAAAAGTAATTCTTCAACACAACAGGCAGTGGGCCACCTTGTTAGACAACATAGTGGATGAGAAATCTTACACAGGCTCAACAGGAAAGAGGATAAAAGCTTGGATGAGACACCTATTTAGGCTTGCTGAATAGACAGGAATCACATCCTCTCAGGAAATGCACCGAGCTGAAAACATCTGGGGAGTTTTCAGGGACACATCACGTACACTTAGTCTGGTTGTACTCTCTCCAGATATCACCAACAGCTACTGCTAAAGCAACTAGCCAATGATCCAACACAGTGCAGCCATTCTTACATTCTCACCCAATGCTGTTAAGGGCATCTCCCTCTTTTGAGGCACTACCTATTAAGCAGTAGATAGAGAAACAGTTTAATACATTTATCACTCGCACATTAGGTCATCCAGTAAGAGTGGATTGGGACTTAGAGAGGTTTTAGATGTCTCAGCTTGAAAACAGGTTGACTTAGGCAGATTAACTCCTGCCAAAGATAAGTAACCAGCAGCATTTTACAAAGCTGTTCAGGACAGTTCAAATGTAGAGGTTCCACTGCTTAAATCCAACCTTTTACTAGATTAAAGCCTACAGTGATGTGAATTCAACTAGCCAATATCACATTTCAGTCTACTAAAATGAAGTTGTTAACAGGGTGTAAAAAAAGACACTGTTGACAAGGAAGCAATTGAAGAATGTGTTTAAAGAAAGGTATTTCCTCTAAAACTTCCAACAAGCATGATGTGCAACACAAAAGGCAAAAGTATGTGCATTGTGATGGGCTACTCCTTATACAAATGAAGGGGAATGCAAGAAACCCCAAGGGAGCATCCAAAAGAAAACCAGCTATTTCAATAGTGTTAGAACATCCTAACACCAGTTATATGTACAAGATATGGATCGTGGTTTTAGCTCTTCAGCAGTCCTGCCTCTTTCTTTGGATACTTCTCATGTTATGAAAAAGGTATGTGGGTCCTACTCACTGAAGCAAAAAGTGACACGCTGCCCAAATAATTCACTCAGGTGGTTGGAGCAGAAGGTGTTTTCAGCTTCACTACACCCACAGAATAATAGCTTTAATTTCTCCTGAGGTTGTGTAGGAAGATACTGATGGAGACTGCAAAATATAGAAGAGAGTCTACTGCATCCAGGAACCTTCTAAAATATAAGACTTCTTCACCAGACTATAGGGACTGAGAAGAAAACAGATATGAAACACTTCTCTACCACAGGCCTGCCCCAATAAATTGGCTTTCCACGGGCAGACACTTAGCAACACAGAAACTGCAGCTGAGCTCAGACCAGCTTCAGAATACTTGCTATAGCAGCACTGCAAAATTGAACTGAGGTAGCCTGGAGCAAGCCAAGAAGATGGTAAAGAAAATTGGCAATTACAGCAATACAGCTGCAATGACTTCTTTCTATCCTGCTTTTAAACGGAGAAAATGCATCAATTGAATAGTAACCAAACACCACATTATTGTAACACTAATTTAATTAGAGACAATGAGCCACAGTCTCCTATGGGCTATCCCACTAACTGCAGGGTTGATTCTGCCATACTTATTCATGGTGCACTTACTTACCATACAGGGACTTCAAAAAAGAAAAAAAAAAAAATCAAGAGGATAACTCAGCGAATAAGACACCATATTGTCTACCATCCAGCAGTGGCAGAATTGCAATTAATTCATTTAAATACTATGAGAATCACAACAGAAACATATTTACTCTGACAGCATAACAACTGTTGGGAATGTGAAAATAAAATTCAGAAAAGATAAGATTCTTGTAAATGTTTTTGATAGCACCCACATTGCTGAGCTGTGAGAATTCTGTCTGCAGAAAAGGAAAATTGCTTCAGAGCCTCACAGAATAAAACCCCATTAATTGCAAAGATAAGGATGAACAAAGTAAAATAACCCAGATACACTCCCTTACTTTGTCCACTTTGAAAGAATAAAACATTTATTTAGAAAGCTTTAAAACATTTGCAAACCATTTTCATGTATACTTCAGAAAAACAGTTTGTTCACATAAATATTACACAACAAGCCACCTCACATCTGCCCATGGTACGTTATTTCCAACAATTTGATTAAACTCAGTAAAACTATGGACAATGCCTATATCAAACAATATTTTAAGAAGTGAAGGAATATGCTGTTTTCTTGACATTCAACTGTAACTAGATTACTGAATAATTAGTAACAAAACTCTAATTTGTATTTAAACCTTTATATTATGCTAGGAGTACAACTTTTTTGAAAAGATTTTTTCAAGGTCTCGTCTTATTTTAAGCAAGTTTGGGTTTTGTTTTTGTTTTTTTTCTAATGAGAAGCAAGCAGCACTGAGTTCTCATTTCTCAACAGGCGGTGTATAAGTAACATGTTCACAACACCAGACATTACTATGAATCTTCAAATATCTTCTACATTGTTGGCATCACTCAGAACCATGTATATTGTGCCACATTTGGCTGATTTCATCTGTAGAAGAATTAAAATACGGTGCTAAACAGTTAGCACGCTGAAATAGTCCCTAGATTTCTTACAGTATCACTGCATGGTAGTGAACATTACAAAGTCAATAATCACAAGCCTGGAACCACTACTAAGACTATACTCCTTCCCAAGTTTGCAGTTAGTATTCTTACATAGGAAGAACACATTAAAAAAAAAAAAAAATAAAACCAAGAGAGATTAAAGAGAGTTAAGAAGGGGAAGAAATAGTCTTATCTCAATATTAAGCATATTTAAAAGAGACACCTTTATCAAAGTTCTTAGACAAGAAAACTGCTGGTGTGACAGTAAATGAGAATACTGTATCCTGTTCTGAAGTTTTGTAAGGTGATTGGGAACTGCTTCTGAGTTAGGGCACTGATAATGGGGAAACAACACAGGACAATATGAATTAGTACAGCAAAGGCAAGAAATGAATTGGTCAAAAACCTTGAGGCTTCTCAGATTGTGGAGAAGAATGTTAAGAGTAAGAAGATGGCAAGGATGTATAAGTAAATGCAAGAGGTATTCAAAAGACGTTTAGATGAGGCCCTAAGGGATATGATTTAGTGGGGGACTTGCTAATGCTAGGTTAATGGTTGGACCCGATGATCTTGGAGGTCTCTTCCAACCAGAACAATTCTATGATTCTATGATTCTAAGATGGCACATAGCTGTGATTTTACTAGTTGTGCATAAATCACGATGGCAGCAGAAAGATTGATTGGTATTTCATGGAAAATGTTTCAATTTTCATGTAAGTTATCATCAGTGAGAACAAAGATAAGAAGGAAAGTATGCAACGAATCATAACAGGGTGCATGGTTTGTCACCTCTGGGACATTCATCTGACATATCTGTAATTGTACATCTGCATCCTGCAGTTGATCTGTTGGTGTAGCATGGATGTGCCAGATTGCCAAATGAACAGTAGTTCCACCTATGGTCCTTCTCTAGCCCCAAGCCATATATGGATAGGTATGACTTCTGAACAGCAAACAGACTAGCTTTCTAACTTGAGTACAAAAATCCTCCTCTAGTGCTAAGAGTCAGGTTCACAAACAGGCTTGCTTTTCTTGGCCCTCTTTCTTGAATCCTTACAAGCAGCACACAGATTTTCCCAAACCCATAATGATAGTCTGTATAGTTTGGATGCAACACATACTATTCCTATAGTATTATCCTACTACACTTAAAAGAATGTTGGATTTCAGCCTGTACTGTCCCAAACAAGTTTGTACTAGATACGTGTTCAGTGGCTGGTGAAAAATAGCATTGGCTCAGAATCTACCAGATTTTTGCCCTTCCCGAGTCCTTGGTCAATCCTAAAAGGGTAGGTTTCACAAAAAGAATACAGATGGGGAAAGGGGAGACATGGTCATTTCAGCTGCAGATCACATCCATACCACATCAGTTAAAACTACATTTTCAGTACCTTCGCAAAAAAGCAGAACTTCAGTTTAACTAAAACGTTCTAGGAATTCTGTCTTTATTGTTTTAGTTCCACTATGAATCATAGAACAGTTGAGGTTGCAAGGGACCCCTGAAGGTCATCTTCTCCAATCCCCTGCTCAAGCAGGGCCAGTTGCCCAGGACTGTATCTAGATGGCTTCTGAATGTCTCCATGGATGGAGATTCCACAGCCTCCCTGGGCAATCTGTGACAGTGCTCAGTTACCCTCACAGTGGAAAAAAGTGTTTCCTGACATTCGGAGGAAACCTCCAGTGTTTCCGTTTGTGCCCATTGCCTCTGGTCCTGTCACTGGGCACCACTGAAACAAGCCTGGCTCTGTCCTCTATGCACCCTCCCTTCAGGTATTCAGATACAGTGATAAGATCCCCCTGAGCCTTCTCTGCCCCAGGCTAAACAGTCCCAGCTCTCTCAGCCTTTCCTCACAGAAGAGAAGCTCCAGTCCCTTCATCATCTTCATGGCCCTTCACTGCACTCTCTCCAGTATGTCCATGTCTCTCGTGTACTGAGGAGTCCAACAAAGGACAACTGTGGGTTATGAACATACTCTAGTGGTGATCAACTGTATGTATTACATAATGAAAAAATATAAACAAATGTTTCAGCAGTATTAATTAGGATAACATTGTTTGATTTACAATAATTAATTCTTTTCATTTGGAGGCTTTTCCTCCACAGTAGACTGCTGTTGCCTTTATATTTACAAATTACTTAAGAGTGCATTTGGCACTACCTTACTTGCCTGAGTTGCTCAGAACTCAACAAAACCAAAATCCGTTCCAAACGTTGATTGCCATTTGTGAATTCTGCTTACAATAGCTTATATACAAGAAGGAGATGCAACTGAACAACAGAGCCAAGCAGTTCCATCAATTGAAGCAGAATCTGTTGTTCAATTGCATTCCCTTCTTTTTGTTATCTTGTTCACAAAGACTGGTCTAACTTAGAACTTCAGGTTTCAAATTCATTAAAACATTGCTTTTGGGTGCAAGTTGCAGGTAGATAACAGGCATATGGGAATTCACTTCAAGTTACCTGCTAGATAATTATTACAAGCAGGTAATATGCTTATGAAGGATATACTTTGAATGATTTGAGTTGAAGAACCTGCAGTAACTATTTTAAAAAAAAAAAAAAAAGGAAAAAAAAAGGTGCATACTACATTTAACAAAAGCAATGATTCTATATGCTTGGGAAAAATGAAAAAAACCATTAGTTTAGAAACAACATTACATGATACAGTCAGTTTACGTGACTGAGATCTATCAAAGCTGTGTTAGGCAATTAATACAGATAAAATAATTTAAGTTTCTCAAATATATCATGATTTCCAATGGAGAAAATGAAATTAAAATGATCCCAGGAAAATCTTAGACATGTAAGAAGAGGATGTATTTCTCAACCTACACAGGAAGCTAAAAGTGAGGGTAAGAGCCTCTTTTGGCACGAAAGTCTCAGTAATGACTACATGTTACTAGAACAATAGAGTTCATTTGGTCCAGTGTAAAGAGTTAACATTTTTAAAAGTTATCTGGAAAGACAATGTCTAAGTAGCATCACTTCCAGGGTACAATAGCAAGGAAAATACCGTTCATTTGGTACACGCACATCAATGGTAAAATACTGAAAAACAAAATCACATGATACTGCAAAAGCAGAAGGTAATTCTGATTTCTCAGAACTAGGTCCTTAGATCTATCCCTAAGACATGTTAGGGAGAGCCTTTTCCTCTTTATGATTCATGTAACAAGACCTCGAAAGCTATTTGCATCATACAGTCTTTCATACCTCAGGGATTCGTTTATAAAAATTAACTCTCTAACCTTATCGAGAAATAATGCAATATATTGCAAAATATGAACAATCAGCAATGTTGTATACACACGAAGAAATTACCTGTTGACAGGGAGGAAAGATGGCACAGAAAAACCCCGACAATAAACTGCTTATGAATCAACTGCGACAATTGTAAGTACAAAGTCCGTATGCAAAATTAATATCTACTAGTTCATTTCAAAGAAGAAAGATTTTTCTAAGAATTGAACATGCTCATTGTGGAAAAAAATAGAATATTATTGATATTTTAAAATCTATTCTAGTTAATTGATATAATTTTGCTCATCCAGATTACATGGAAAATCTACATCTTTTTGAGAAAGATCAAAGTCCTGTGACTACGAACCCACTCAAATGAAAAATAAGGAAGAAGAAAGGAGTTGTTCTGACTGGAAAACCAATGCACTTTGTACAAGAAAATCTTGAGGTTATATAATCACCTGCCAACACTGTAAATGCCTGCTAATGAAGTCATGCAGTAACATTTCATTTTGCTCCCAGAGGGGAAAAAAGAAAAAGAATCTTTTAATTGGAAATCACTTAGAGCTATCACAATGCACACATACTCACCAACTCAACCACCTTGTCTCACTGCAATACACTGAGACAAATAGCAAATTGCAAAAACAGCAGAAAATGCTGTTTGTTGCTTTAAAAAGAATTCACAAAAATACATGTTTACTATTCTTTATATGAGTCTTTTAGTGTATGGTGCTGACTACTGTATTCCTTAGCTCATTTTGAAAGAAGTCGTCCTTTAGGAGATAGTGAACAGAAAACAAATTGAAAACTCTAATTTTCAAGTGTCTAATCTTGCAATTTAAGTCTGTATTTTTAATGCAGTCTTTCTATGTAATTTCCTAAGGGATTTTTTCTTCAAGAAAAAACCACAACATTTTGGTGTACAAACATAACAAACTCCCAAATCAGGTGCTGTGCTTAGGATTTAAATGCCACTAACTATATCAACTGGAAGAAGGGATGACAGGCTGTTACCCTAGAAGGCTGGCCCTTCGTATTTTGCTGAAGCTCAAGTCTCTGGCTTGTCTTAGAAAAGCAAATGAAGATTTTACGCCAGACTACAGCCTTAAAGAAAAATTGGGAAGGCAACCTCTGTTCGACCTTCTCAACTCTTCCACATCCAATGGCTCCAATTCCCTCAGTCTGTAACATGACACACATTTAGTTATCCTTCTAAAGTGTTAACAAACTTTTCTTTGCGATAAAAGAAAAATAAATGGCAATTTGAAAAAAATATGCTGCTCAGCTGACTTGTTATTCTCATCAAGAAAACAACACAATTTCAGAAGTAGCTCCACCTAAATCAAAGCAGACATAGAACATGTAGAAAACTGTAAAAGGGCTCTGTAGAAAGCAAATATCCACTCTTGTACAAGCTGTTTTACAAGAGTGGCAAAAAAAGAGGAAACAAACAAAAAAAATCATGCTGATTCATTCTGATAGAGCCCTCTGTAGAACTGAACATATTTCTTGAGTAATCTGTGAGATCGTAAGAATTGGATGACAGCTTCTCCAGATAGAGCTGAAGATAGCCTGGTATATTAATCAAATCTATGAGCCATAGAAACCAGAAGCTACGTTAGGCACGTTCTTTGTGTCACACTGATGTATAGCATTGTCAGCTCAGTTTTATTCAAGGCAACTCCAATATCTGATGTTCCCAGAATCCCGTCCACTGTGGTCCTGTGCTTACATGGAAAAAAAAATTTCACAAAAAATAGTGAAAGGCAAGTTTCCCATGGCAATGACTTCTTCAGGATTAGAAAATCTGCAAGGTTCTTCCAAGAATTCCTCCAAGAAAATCCAAGAAAAACTAAAGGTAGAAATCATTTTATGTAATATTAACAGCTAAGTTTGAAGCACGTGAGTCTAGTCTTTATGACCAGTGGAGAGAGATCTGGCACTTCCAGATGGTGATTCATTTCATTCTAAATAAATCTTCTATCCCCCTTTATCATCCTCTGGAAATGCCCATTTCTCTTCACTGACTCTGAATGAAGCTTGGCGTCATTCTAGATCTTAGAAAATGAATACTCAGGTAGCACAATTTAGGTAAAATTCCCCTAGATACAAAAACATTAATAATGTCAGTTTAAATACAAAACATTATTACTTTTTAATTAACTCTTGCTTTTTCTAAATTATTAGAATCAGGAACATACTGTATAGTAACTTTTTTGCCATCTTCCTACAAAAGATAAGTCTCATTTCACAATTTTCTAACAAAACTTTTTGTCCATTAGTAACAGAAACTGTCTGATTTCAGAAAGCACGAGTTCCATAGTTATAGCCGATAGATAAAGTCTGAAGAACATGACCTACTAAATTATAACAATTTGAGGCAGATCAAATTACTAAATGCTGCATAGATCATTCTCTCAGTATTTTTTTTTAATAGAAAAGATTTATGTAGCAATTAGCAATTTGACCTACTGTAAAACTGTTCTTTTTTTCTTTTCCGTAGGGCATTAAGTTTTTAATTTGCAATAACTGTCCAGCAAATATCAAGTAACTCAATTGGAAATAACAGCGTGAGTCACAATGCTCCAAATCTCAAGGTCAATCATAAGTGACCAAGGTAGAAGCTGTTGCTACTACACTGCTTGAACACTGGGTACAGCTGCCCACTCTATGATGTTTCTATGCACAGGGTACGATCAGCTCTGGAAGGAATGTATGTCAGGAGGAACGATATGGCACCCTTATTAAAATATTTCAATCAAAGCAGAACAGCAGCTCTGTAGTATATCTATCATCAACAAGTATATATAGCACTTGCTAGAGCTAGAGAGCTCCAAAATCCCTCTCTGTGCACTGGAGTAAAAGGAAAAAAGTGGTAAGCAATCTGTATTACAGCAGGCCAGGGCACCATGACAAAGCAACATTAGAGCTATGCCAGTACAAAGTCTGTAGCAGCAGAGCACATAAGCATGCAGACAAGCTCAAAAAATGAGCAATCAATTGGCTCAATATCATCACAGTGAAAATAACATCATGGTTAATAATATTGCTTAAACACACAGAATTAATTAAGTCTCAATTCTAACCAAAAAAGAGAGACAGAGCTGACAGGAAGATAAAAATTCTGCTCGGGTAATTAAGGATATAGAACAGTTGTCATACACTGTATTACCATTATAACAAAACAAAAAGATCACCACAAAGAAGTTCGTAGCACTATAATTACGGCGTAGGCAAAATATTAAATAAACTTAGAGAAAACAGACCTTTAAATTAATCTCAGCTTTAGTCTCTGCATAACAACAGGATGACTCACACTTAAAAACACCAGTCAACTAAAGAGCTACAGACAGTCCAACATTTTGAACAGGTACATTATAATGAAGGTTAGTAGAACTGCTTCATAGGAAGAATGTTCTTCCTATTAGAAAACTCAATTTTTCAGTTACTCATATTTTAGCACCTGGGTTCAATTTTCCATGCTGAGTATCTGAATTAGATTTTCCAGGGAATATATTAATCTTTATATTTCAGAAACACTTGTTTCTGAAAATAAGTTTTATTACACTTAAAAAATTACTATGGCCTCCTATTTGAGAGTAACCATTTACATCCCTACAAAAATCCACTCTTAAGCTGACTTAAATTGCATTTATTAATATTTAAATTCCCCCTCCCCATCTTTCCATGCTCTAATCACAACTGTCTCAAACGTCTGAGTTCTTAAAAAACAACAACAACAAAAAATCTTCAACTTTCTGACTTTACTAGGGCGTAAGATTCATAGAAAGATGCGTACTGCCTATGCCTATTGGGAGGGGTGGGGGAAGGAAGACTAATCATAAATAATGATAAAAAACTTAATTACATTCTTAACATTTCTTTCCTATGACATGTATGTGGATACTTAAAGCTGTATACTCTACTGAACGTGTAAAAATCCAAAATTTTCTACAGGCTCAAATTTAAAGCTTGTTCAGTAGGATATCTATAACCATCCCTGCCCCCTCGTAGAGTAATTTTTAATATTATTATAAGAAAAGAAAAAAAATCTTTGGACTTACTCGGAAGTAGTCACTGCAGGCTGCCAGGACTGCTTTATGTGCGTGGAATTTCTGCTCTTCAGCAATAAGGGTGATATCGCAAAGTATGCCATCACTTCTTTGTTGGTTCAGGGCTGCCAGGACAGCATCATTATGGGAGCTGGACTGACAAAGTCTCTGACCTGTCAACATTTCCTGAACACTGAGAGGGGACAGGGGAAAGATTTTGTCAAAAAAAACGTAGGAAACAAACATTCTGTCAGAAATATAGAAGAACTTTTTCTAAGACTAGATTTTTTGATAATTCTCGGAAAGAAAAAAAAGTCATGAACCTTGTCAGGCAAAAATCTTTATATGGTATAGAGATTACAAGAAAAGCTCAGTATAACAAAGTATCATGAAACCTGATTATATACTTGAATTTAAAAACTTCAACTGTTCTGACTGAACAAGTCCTGCTAAAAAGAATGAAGACTCATGGTCTCAAGTGGCCTGTTTAAGCCTGATACTGCACTATTGAATGTTTTCAGACCATTCCAGGTCATTCACATTTATGAAGTGTTGTGGGTTTTTTTTGTGTTTGTTTTTTATTGGGGAGGGGAGGATGTTTGCTTGTTTTTAAAATGCTGAGGCCTTCCACCACCTCTGAATACCTCCATGTATGAATACAAGATTTACACGTCATCCAGCCTAGGATTCTCTGATTGTAGCTTCCTTTTCTACTGCAGAAGGAAGAGACAATACAACTGTTGATGCAAACAGAAACAAATCGAACAAATCTGCAAATCCTCTTTGGCACAAAACAATGCAGTTTATTTGAAATCTGTGAGACTATAACAATTTCTATTGCCTGAGAATCTAGGTCTTTATAGAAGGTGAGTTTACAGAGAGTTATTCCCGAGTAAATCAAAGTCAAGGTATATTTTTTTATTAAACGGTGAATAAGCTATCGTCTTTCCACTACAATCATATAATTCACCACATACATATGCTATGCAGCAGCTGTGTGGCTGCTACATTCTCCTTTCCCATCAACACACACTCTCTGTACTGCCTATCCCCCTCCTGCACCTTGGGCATCCGTAAACTAATGCAGACCTGCCTTGCAGACTGTTTGCTCTAATCTAACCTAATCTTTTAAAAAGACAAGAACCAAGACATTACTTCTAGAAGAAGGATAGCCAAAGTGGAATTACACAGGAATAACCTATATCTGAATTTCACCCCCTCTCTAATAGTTTAGGTTTCACACATGGACATACCCTACATACATTTCAAAACGATTCGTTCAAGTGATTCTTTTTCCTTTAGATGTTCTGTTTGTGGAACCCCACTGATATTCTAAATGACAATTATCAAGAAATGTAACTTGTTAAATACAAGGGAATTACTTCTAATGATTATTTCCCTTCTGTAATTTCTATAGCAAAGTGTCTAAATCAAACCAAGATGTATTATTTTTGGCAAGCAATGCTACAGGTTCAACTTGCTGTATTAAAAAAAATAAACTAAAACTGTATTTTTTCTCCAGCCTTCATCAACAGCAATAAAGAATCTGAAATCAAAGGTTAACCATTAGTTTTGTTACTGATTCCTGAAGAACTGCAGGATACAGTCTGCTCACCCTGGTTTCCCCCTTAAGAACCTGAAAGAACATTAGGATTTCAGGGGGAGGGACGAAAAGGGAGCAGTTGGGTTGGTTGGGTTTTTTTCCTAGGAGAACCGAGAACATTAAGAAATTGGAAGATAATCTGTGCAAGTATAATAAGCTAATTATACCCAGAGACGGTTTCTCTTTATTTCTGTTTTTATTAGCCTCTCTCCCAATGCTGTGAACCAAGACCTTCACTCCTATTGCTTTTTTCACCATCATCCAGGGATGAAAGTCCTTTTCCACAAGAAAAGGACTATTTCACTCAATAGAAAACAGATCGGAGGGACAAGGCACAAGGGTTATTTTTGTGGGGAAATTTTATATGTGTGTGTGTGTATATATATATACACACACACACAAAATCAGGCATCTGTGGTTTTAAATGGAGCTCTATCATAATCGTTTTTTCAATTCAATGACCAAAGTGAAAAATCAATTGCCTGTAACCCTTGTGTTAACAACATATGAAGAATGTATACACATGCAAGGCAATTTAACTGGTATTTATGAATGAAAAAGCACCGATTCATTAAACATAACATGGTCACTTTGTAGTGATATTGTCAGTTGATATATTCAACCGCTATAAAATGCAAGCAATTCCTGATTCTTTTCTGCTGCAGAAGCATGGCAGGGAAAGAGGAACAGAACTGGAATGCTACGATGTCTCAGTAACATTGGGTAGATCTCTCAGCTCCCAGATCAGCCCATGAGCGTTAACTACTCTGTAAAACAGAAGAACTACCAGTGTATCAGACTAGTGCAAGGTTCTGCAGAAAAGCAACTAGATTAATAAATTCTGCTGAATGTTCTGCCTGAAAGTGCCTCCAGAAACTAACTAAATCATAAATATCAAATTCTCTGATGAGACAGTGGGCAATACAAATAAGTAAGAAAGCCTAGACTGGCAAGTACATATAGATGATTAAGACTCTGTAAGAGGGAAAGAGACAGAATGGGAGATTCTGGAAGGCAGGAAGATGAGTTTAGAGAGAATGCTTTGAAGCCAAAGAACTGGAAGTGTAATATATGTCTTCTATAAGACCTATAAGACTGGAAGAATAATAGATGTCTGAGAGAGTTGGGCTTGTTCAGCCTGGAGAAGAGAAGGCTCCGGGAAGACCTTATTGCAGCCTTTCAATACTTAAAGGGGGCTTATAGGAAAGATGGGGAAAAACTTCTAGCAGGGCCTGCTGTGATAGGACAAGGGGTAATGGTTTTATACTAAAGGAGGGGAGATTTAGGCTAGACATAAGGAAGAAGTTTTTCACAATGAGGGTGGTGAAACACTGGATCCGGTTGCCCAGAGAGGTGGTAGATGCCCCATCCCTGGAAACATTCAAGGTCAGGCTGGATGGGGCTCTGGGAAACCTGATCTAGTTGAGGATGTCCCTGCTCATTGCAGGGGGGTCGGACTAGATGGCCTTTAAAGGTCCCTTCCAACCCAAACTATTCTATGATTCTATGTTCTGAATAGTGGAACACCACACACACCAAAAATGATCACAAGCCACCAATTCAGATGCATGAATGTAAAATGCCAATTGCTTCCACAATCAAAAATTCCAAGTATAGACAAAGGCATAAACAAGATAACATATGAAGAGACAGTGGGTCCCAAATCAATCCCAGGCATGCTTTTCTTTGGTAGAGATAAGTGGCAACAAGAAAGTAATATTTTGCAGATTGTAACATGCATATGTATTTAATAATGTGAATTCCTACCTAATGAAGAAAAATATTAGTTTCACTTTTCTACTCTCTATTAACTGATGCTTTGGTAAACATCATCCTAAATGTGAATGACTTCCTACACGCTACCAAGTACTATACCTCAGGCACCTCTCAGATGGCATCTTTCAGTTTTGCTCTTCTGAATATCAAAGCTTATAATCCTGTAGGGAAAGCAGCAAGCATTCCAGCTAGAAAGAGAGAAAGGAGAGGAACATTAAAATTCAAAGCATACACAGCCTCAGCCTTAAAGATCAATACTCTCAGGATGCGTAATTCAAAAGCAACTTTCTTCAACTCTTCTCTTGCAGAAAGACATACCATACAGATTAGGTGCATGTGAAATTTTATTGGCTAGATTGAGTACAGTCTGAAAGTGGCCTTTCATAGAATCATAGAATAGTTTGGGTTGGAAGAGACCTTTCAGAGGTCATCTAGTCCAACCCCCCGGCAATAAGCAGGGGGCATCCTCAACTAGATCAGGCTTTCCTCCAGTCTTTTCTAGAAATTCACACCCTACCACCTGAACTTCCTGCATGTACTGCCCTTGAGGCATGTCTCCTTTCCGTAAACTCAGGAGCACATATTATTTCAAAAAACTGGTGAGTGGTGAGGCGGGAAATACCTTCCTAAAAATCCCTCAATTTGAAGAGTAGGCCAGAAGCATCTATTGGTGTTTGCTTACTTCCCTGAATAACATACAGCTATAAAAATCTTACATCTCTCACAGTGTAATCTCACAGGCCTGTCTAGGGTCTAAGAAGAGGTTTGCCATACACCTAAATTCATGCTTTGACTACATTAATTTTTCCTAAAAACAGTTTGGTAGGGGAGAGGGGATAGGTTTACAGTATACTCCAAAAGGCAGCTCCCACTTCCCCCAGAGTAACATTCTTGATTGACTAATCAGTGCTATGACCAAGTACCACTGTCAACCTGGATATAAACGAACATTCTGGTAAATACAAACAGTACAGTACATACAAGCAGTATGATCAGATTTATAAACTCTATAGCTTTTTTAAAAGGTGAAATATTAAAAGTGAACACATAAATTAACCTATGCTGCTTAATAACAACTGAAAGTTGCTTTTGCAACAAAAAGTATAAAGGATGTTGGAACAGGTAATTATTCCCCAAAGTTGTCAAACCATTACAGATCTCACACTGATCTCCCAGTACCTGAATAAGGTGACAGAACTTTTCCATCTCTGCTGGTTGCCAGTGTGCCCCTGTAAAAGCAGTCATCTTTAATACAAGGGGTTTTTTCTGCTTTCCAATTAAAATGATGCCCTATTCCAGGTGCTATCAGAGGCTTCCACTGAGATCAATACTGAAACACCACAAATACCCTTTTGTAGCATTACTAATTAAACAAACAAAAGTACAAATAATCCAGTTCTTTGCTTACATTAATTTTTTCTTAATTTTGCCCCTTAATCTTACACTGACTGGTAGTTTTACTTTGAAAGGCACTACACTAATTTCAGGGAGACTCTGCAATGGATATGTGAAGGCGGAATTAAGCCCTTAGTCGTTCTCCAGATAACAAACAAGCAAGCAACCTGCAAGAAAGGACTGTTAATCCTTTTCCTATTCTCCTGAATTACAGTTCTTCATTCTACAGACAAAACTACAGTTCCTACTTGCCAGACAGGCACAGTGACATCTACCCTTCTGCAAGTGCTGTCACCTGCACCACAGCAGCAGAAGGACCAAGTAGAACCATCCAAGAGTTTTGAATTTTGGAGGCTGATAACTTTGTTTAGCTTGATTGTCTTGTCAGGTATTCAAAAGACGTTTAGACAAGGCCCTAAAGGATATGATTTAGTGGGGGACTTGGTAGTGATAGGTTAATGGTTGGACCCGATGATCTTGGAGGTCTCTTCCAACCAGAACAATTCTGTGATTCTATGAATACAATATAAGGAACACTCTTGAGAATTCCTTGTAGATTTCAAGTTCTTACTCCAAACCACAGGAGGAGTAACAGCCACTCAGTTCAGATACAGTTGTGTGTTTAGCTAGATGAAATGTAGTTTTCCTCCATCTCATTCTCAAAAACAGCAACTTCTAAAACTTCAGCCTGGGACAGGCACCCAGCATAGCAAACTACATCCTGAACAGCTGAAGTGTCCAAAGAAATAAATTATTGAAAACAGGGTTGTATGGCAAATTATTAACTGGTGTAACAGCCAGCACAGATGACACATGACATTTCAACCTCATATATCAGGTATAAAGGAAAAAAAAAAATTAACAGAACAGTTAAAAGAAAGGTACACTACTTTAGCTGCTTATTTATACCATATGTAGGTCGTTTAATGTACCTCAGTGACAATGAAGTATTACAATTCAGCAAAATCTGAAGAATGGAAAAGTTTTCATATTTTTCTCCCTCTTCCCAAAAGGCTTTAATGCTAAGCAAGGGAGTGAGGTCATTGAGAACTTATGCTGATGATTCAGCTGGATGTTCAGCAAATTGTTATGCAGTGCTTCCAACGAGAGTTTCAGAACATTTCACTCTCACCATCAGCTCAGTTTCTAGTTATATTAAGACAATTCACTTCAACTTTCAAGAGACAGAAAAACACAGCATATTAAGTTAGTGGTCCAGGTGCTGGCAACTAATGAAGCAAACATATTTCTGGATCAATGTACCTGCTATTGTATGCACCCATATGTGACCTATGCAACATGTCAGTGGCTGAAACAGGCTTCTAGGTTCAACCTTTGCATTCATCAGTACCAAAAGGAGAGATCCAACAGTTAACTGGACTGGTATACACGAAAGTTTTAACTAGGTCCTTAAATGACCTAAGTCCTATGCCAGAGCTGCTAATACAGAACTAACGTCCGTAACTACTACACCACTACAACATCCATACAAGTGCCAGCATTACCCGTACTGGCACAAAGAATTCTAGAGCAAAAATTCCTTACTCCACCACAGCTGTGAATACGGACATCCAAATCAAAGGACTGAACTCTGCTGTTTGGAGACACAGTGGCCAGAAGCAACTCATCTCAGATATGCAGAATTCCTTGTATCATAAACTAATGCATTACAAACAGAAAACAGAAATATGTTTAGGTGTATGCTCAGGCATCTTAAGGCGGTGCCTGAGCATACAGGTAAAACAAACGAGAACTTTTACAATAATCAAGCCTATGCAGCTATACTTAGAATCATAGAATAGTTTAGGTTGGAAGACACCTTTAAGATCATTGAGTACAACCATTAATCTAACTGCCAAGTCCACCACTAAACCATGTCCTTAAGCACCACATCTACACGTCTTTTAAATACCTCCAGGGATGGTGCCTCAAGCACTTCCCTGGGCAGCCTGTTCCAATGCTTGACAGCCCTTTCAGTGAAGAAATGTTTCCTGATATCCAATCGAAACCTTCCCTGGTGCAACTTGAGGCCATTTCCTCTTGTCCTATCACCTGTTACTAGGGAGAAGAGACCGACCCCCATCTCTCTACAACCTCCTTTCAGGGAGTTGTAGGGAGCGATAAGGTCTCCCCTCAGCCTCCTTTTCTCCAGGCTAAACATCCCCAGTTCCCTCAGCCGCTCCTCATAGGACTTGTGCTCTAGACCCTTCACCAGCTTTGTTGCCCTTCTCTGGACATGCTCCAGCACCTCAATGTCTTTCTAGTAGTGAGGGGCCCAAAACTGAACACAGTACTCGAGGTGCGGCCTCACCAGGGCTGAGTACAGGGGGACAATCACTTCCCTACTCCTGCTGGCCACACTATTTCTGATACAAGCCAAGATGACATTGGCTGCCTTGGCCACCTGGGCACACTGCCGGCTCATATTCAGCCAGCTGTTGACCAACACCCCCAGGTCCTTTTCCGCCGGGCAGCTTTCCAGCCACTCCCGCCCCAAGCCTATAGGGGTGGTTGTGACCCAAGTGCAGTACTTATCAGACATTCTGATGTCTGATATAATATGTAACATATAAATATGTATACAAAACACTTGCATAAGAATAAAGAACATAGTGGCTAAAAAAACATTAAGGTAAGTCTAAAGTAATCCACCTTGATGTCACATCTAAACAAAGTTTTTTCAGTCTCAGGGTATCAGAACTTAATGCTTTCTGAAGAACGAAGGAAAAAAAGCCATTCTTCTCCTAGGAACTCAAGTTTCGGAATCGGAAAAATCTCTCAGATGCCTTCAAACAGCTTGACAGCATTTTCAAGGGGGCTTTCATCAAGGTTTGCAAAAGGTTTCTAGGATACAATGCCTTGTTTTTTCCACGTTGTTGGACTTGTTTTCATGCCACTCTGCAATCAGATCCAGAGGCACCTCAAAACATGGGCCTAAATGGGCCCTTGAGTGCGCACAGGCTACTAAGGACTTTCTGTTTCTGTCTCTATTATAATCCAGAGTTAGCTCTACCATAAATACAGCTCAATAAACTGCTAAGCTTGTCGATCAAATCACCCTGAATTTCAGCAGGCCACCCTCCTTCCTACTGATCATGGCACTGTAGAAACAAGAATTCTTGTAATAATAAACTGCCCTGAAACCAGTAGAGCCCAACTCACATTTTTATAAACATGAGTAGGAAATTTCAATGTATTTTTCTTCCTCATCTTCCCCAATCTGCCAATTTTTTAAGTCAAGAAATGTCCAACAGTCCTGATATTGCTGGATGCAGCTAGGAAATCCTACATCAGCCAGAGACTGGTAGGGAAGAAATTTAAGCTTTCTCTGACCTTTTCAAGAGGTCCAAACTCTCTGGCCCACAAAAAAACCCCAAGCAGCAGTGAAAGCAAACAGGAGAAGGGCCAAGACCTGGAGGAGAAAGCGTTCCTTCTAAAATAACTAAGGCATATGCTTCAAAGAATTAACAAAACATCCAAACAGTCCCATACTGACTTCAGTGTTTTGGCCAGACAACTCGATCCTTTGTAAATTTTGCAATACATCCTTTCTCCTCCAAGTGCCAGGGCAGCATACCTCACTTTTTATTTTTAAATCTACATCACATATACAGGAATACTATAACGGTTTGTAAATCATTTAATCAATACTGCACTGATTTTGCTTAGCAATATAGAATGATTTAATGCAGCTCAAAATTTTAATATGTGGAAATTCTGATGTATTTATTTAGTCTTCTAAAAAGAATACTACTACTTGCACCTGTTGCATGTATGTGCTGTGCCAGGACAGTTCCAAAATCCTTCGTACCAAGAGCTTTTTTCTGTTCCAGATAGCTGGATCCATCTTCTTTATGAAAACTAACTTTCATTGGTACCTAAGGAAACTCTTTGCATTACAATGTCTAAGACATACTATTGTCTTTCTATTTAACTACTTTAAGTAATTAAATAGGTTTAAAAGATTAGTTTATAAATTTAAGGATAAGACTTTTGGTTTAAATGGAAAACTTTAATTCCACCTAAATCCTTCTGTTCTAGTGAAATACTCCATTATGCTGCAGATTAACAGGAAAAATATAAGCCAAACAGAAAACATTCACTAGATCTTAGGTCTGAGATACACACAGAGTTGCATATTATTTATTTGAGACATTCACTTCTTACAAGTTTACAACAAAGACCACTAACCACTAATCCTATTTTACAACTAACTTTTAGCTTATTATTGCTTCATTAGTTTGTTCACATCCTAGAAAAGTGCAAAAATTAAAAATTTGCAAACAAAAAACCTAGTAATGATCCAGTTAGTGCTGAAAGAATATAGCAATAATTTGGTGGGGAATGGGGGGAAACCAGTAGTTTTCCATGAAAATACAGTATATCTAGGGATCTCAAAGATAAGCAATTCAAAAGAAATCACACTGTACACACAAATGATTATGTCCAACTAATATATCAAAACAGTGTTTGTTCTGTGGCAGCCTCACAAAATGTCAGTCTTTTATCATTTTCTTCTCTTAGTCTTATGATGCAGCAGAGTAAAAACTAGGGTTTTTTTACTCTTTCAGGAAATCTTGGAGCAGTGTGCCATTCTGCTGCATCCATCGCATACTGTTAGGCTATGCTTCTTCTCTAATCTAAATTAGCAGTGTAGTTCAAGAACTATTTGTTCAAAGATTATTTTAAAATAGTATTTAAGATAGCAGTATTTCTTTCTTTAATTCAGTTGATTATAATATTGTTTTGGAAATACTAGACAAAGCAGTTTATTTCCAAAAAGTATTTACTGGCAGAACACATGTCCTTTTTCAGAAAAAGCTCTCATTCATTTAAATTACTTTAATCTTGAGTAACCAATACCACATTCAAGGTTTACACAGAATGCATCTGAGGCATTCAGAGAATTTCAATTACACCTTTTCTCATAATTTTGGTGTTTTTTTCCTTGTATCATGTAGAAATGAATTGCAGGAAATAAAGCCTTTATGATTAATTGTTGAAATTACATGCCAACAGAATATGGATTAGACTTGGGGGAGGGGGGGGGGGGGTGTCAAAACAAAACTCAAATTTAGTCTAGTTTGCTACTGAAAATAACTTGAATGACACAAAAGTCACCATTTTCACCCCCAAGTAATAAGGGTTTTCTTCCAGCTCACATACCCAATTTTACAGAGGGACTTAAGCCATAGTCCAGATCATCACAGAACTAATTCTGCGCATAAACAGGCTCTGTATTTTAGATTTTGTCCCTAAGAAACATTTTTCCCCTCTAATCATGCTTGCTTTGTCTTGCAAACTAGTAAAAATGTATATTCATAATGGAAACTAGAGTCTATTAATAATGCCTGAAAACATTCAGCTTTTCTACACAATTCAAGCTTATATAAAATAAATATCACTTTGGCAGTTTCATCAATGATTTTCGTATTTGCTTTATGTAAATAAGAACTGAGTTACAATCAACCTCAGTGTGAACTCATAGAATATGACATAAGCGTTATTTTTGTTACTAAGTCAAAATTGAAGTGATTTGAAAATCCTGATTTTAAATGTGCTCTTACTACAAAAATAAAACAGTGTTTGACAAGAAATGAGCTCTCTCTTCTTTACTAAGGCAATTACATCTTAGGCAGCAAAGGCAATTACATCTTAGGCAGCAGTTACCAAGTTATCCCCCTTCCCACAAGATGCTCACTCCTCCCCCATCCCCTGAGCCCCAGCCTGGGTTTAGGGGAAAGCAAGGGGTCTATTGCCTACCTAGAAGTCAGAAAAATGGAGCTGTACAGATTACTTAATCATTGGTCACTGGCTTTAGCAGTTTACAGAGGAGGATCCTCTTCCACCTGGGCTGGGCTGCTCTTTCCATCCATCTGCTGCCCTCTCAGCTGCCTCCACAGTTCTAGGTAACACGCTGTGCTGCTGTGGGAGAAGCGAGACTGCCCTTCCCAGAAATCTGGCAAGACTGACAAATTCTAATTTGAGAAAAATCAAAGTGAAACACAGGTGGCTACCACTTCACATAGTTCAGCTTAATACAATATTCAAGAGATACTGAAAGATGCTTTTGTAGACAGAACAGATCCTCACAGACAGTATCAGAACTCCTTTAAAAGACAGGTCAGAAAATTACATGGCAACTGATGCCTTCCCCCACCCCCCCCCCCCACCCCCCCCCGCCCCCGCCAAAGAAAAGAGTATAACTGTGAAAGGCTACAACACAAAATTTGAGCCAAATATCTCTCAAACAGCTCACTGAGATCCACACAGCTCTCCTCCATAAATCTTCACTGCAACCAGATGCAACATCCCTGCTCCTTTGATGATCCACATTTGAAGTGAGGTAGGAGGGCACACTGCAGAGAACCCTTGGGGATGTCTTCAAGCAGAATGAAGCAGCTACTGCTTCGCTCCTCACAACTGCCCCTGCTGCTTCAGACCCACTCACAGAGTGACAGAAAGACTGGCTTGCCTTTCTGGGAGGATCTGTGTTCCTCATCTCCTAATGCAGGATGCAGTGAGAAAGTTTGGGAACTGTGGAGTCCTCTACAGTAGTAGGACTTAAGGCTTTCACCCAGTTAACCACAAGTAAGGCTGCTGATCTTCTATTTACTACTAAACTTCACTGAATGGCACTGCATTAGTTAAGTATTACTCTGCCTATAAAGTCCTCCAGTGTGTGAAAAGCCCTCTAATTTCTCCTTTAATTTTTTACTTTGAATTGGGAAAGCCACTCATTTATCTATTTCCACATTATCTAGAACAATACTGCCTATCAAAAATCTATTCTAAATAATCTATTTTAGCCCTCATTCAAACCAGCTAGCCAAACCCCGAGGATTTAAGTAAAGATTTTCGTCTCATTTCACATATGCAGCTTTTAGTTATCTTCCTAAACAGAGGTTGTCTCACTTGTCAGTAACCATTAAAACCTGTTGATTTGTAAAACTTCCCCCTAAATTTGATTTTTTTTCCTGTGAGTACAGATAATGTATCTTTCCAGTTAGCAATATTTTATTTATAGTTATTAATATTCTTAATTCTGACTCTTGAGTTACTTTAGAAAATGATGAATCAACATTACTTTGATTAAATTTCATAAAACGTCACAACTGTGAGGAAAACCCTGCCACTGCCCAACATTGTCAGTGAAACCATAACTCCGCTCAACCGCAAGTTTCTCATCTAATTTAGTGCCTGAATATAGTGACTTTCAAGAGAAAGCATTCATAGTACCAGGAAAAAAAAAAAAAAAAAAAAAAAAAATCTTAGATTTAATGAAAATTACAATACCAAGGGAGTAAAAAAATTGGAAACCTGCATTTGTTTGGAAAAATAGTAGTCAGTCAAAACAATGCAAGAAAACATTCAGCAAAATCAATAATAAAGTAAAAACACAGTAAGAAAAATCAAACTGTTACACTCTTCTGATTAGTTACAAACTATTTTCTTGTGAGACTGGAAAAGTAATTGCTATCTTCAGGCCATCAGCTACAGTCAATTAGAATCATGAAGTTTATTGTCTATCACTACCAAATTACCATCTGACTTCACAAATCATTACGATCTTAAACCACAGCAATATAAAATGAAACCACAGGGGTAAAAGATGTATGAGCAGAACCACATCTTTATGTCTTTATATCCTGTTTATGGCTTTATATCTTCTATATATCTGAATATATCAGTATTCAGAACACTTTTTCTGAAGAGGCATCCAGATAAAATAAATGCCAGGTTTATGGTCATCTGTGTAACTTAAGGCATATTTTACCTACACTACCAATTAAGAGGTTGTTGCATTCTACTGATAAAACCATATGCAATCATATAACTTAACACAGTAGCATACTGCCCATGAAAGGAAAAAGTCTGCAGTTCTACTGGAAAGCATGCATTTGGAGTTCGATGACTTTCAAGAACACATTTGTTTCCAGGATGTGTGTGTACTCTTTAACACCTTTCATTTGAAAAAAGATCAGTTTTATACAATTATAACAACATACCACTGTACGCTATCAGCTTAGCTTTTCAGAGCCACTCACTGTTGCTATCGTTTAAGCTATGATACCAATTACTCGCCTGGCAAAAGGAGGCCATTCCTTACAGATGACCCATGTGTCATTGTTAGGGAACAGTTGGGAGAACAATATTACAACTTATTTTCTCATCTTTCTGAAGCTTGGGCAACAAATATGCAAAGCGCTCTCAAAGTGAAGTATCTAAATCATACATCGAGTCCACAGGCATTATAAAGGGACAGGGTGAAAGCTCTCTGGCATTTTAGTTTTAAGGCATACTGCTGCTAGCATGAACCTAACTCTTCAGTTACTTTGCCAAAGTATGCTTTCAATATTTTTCCTGTACAGGTCAAGAAAAGACAAGATAGGGTGACTTAAGCAGTTTGTAATTGAACTTGCATTTTCATTGGATAAAAACCAACCACCACCCTGTTCTTTAAACCCAAGCATTTTTCTTCTGGGAAATTCAACATGTTTGTTACAAAATGTGGAAGGCTACTCCAAATGAGGTCAGAATGCTTTATACTGGAGAGGAACAGAAATTTAACTACAGAGATCATCATTATTTCTCCTGATAACTCTAGAAACCAACACTTAAATGGACACACAAGAGTGAGGTATACTCTGAAATGCTGTCAACTTCATCAGGGCCTCACTCAGATAAGCCTTGGATTTTTAACTGTCACAGCCATCAAGGTGCTTTTATTGAACACAGCAATCATTCTTTTCTAGGGTAGTAAGAGTCAAAAATACACGGGTATGTCTTTGAAACCACTTCAAATCTGCATATGGAGTATTTATGCCAGACAGGAGTATACAGCACTGTAGATAGTCTACAGTCTTGGCAATTAGTCTACATGAATTTGCACATTTTATACCTGAAACAATCACATTTTCTGCTTAAAACCACATTAAAATACTAAGAAAAGCATAAGTGATTGCTGGATAGTGGACAGCCTTGCGTAACTCAGGTGATCAGTTACATGTCTACATACTACACCATCATGAGATCTATTAACTAATGGCATTTCCAGTGAATGAGTATTTGTACCTTTCAATAAAAGCATAGAGAGTTTACACATCTCTATGGGACCTACAATAGTCCTTCAACTTTCTCCACAAAAGAGCATTCATGAAGTTTAAAAGAAAAAGGCTGTGAGGACCAGTAGCTCAGTAAACATGCACCTTCTAAGAATGACCTTCAGTAGCCACAGGGTGGCAGAACTATACTTCAAGATAATCTATACATCCCGGACAGTGACCAGACTGTTTTCAAGGAGTCTTTTTCCCCCTCACAGCATGATTACAATAGCATAAAATACTTTCTGTGTGTTCTGTGGGTGCTTTCAACACCAGGAATCAGAGGGGAAAAAAAAAAAAAAAAAAAAAGGAAATAGCCAAATAGCCTGTACATAACAGTATGACTAACTGGCAGTTCTCTAAACACCAGAGTAGTGCAACAGGTCAGTAACAGGCTTCTATGTTTCTATTTTGACAGTTTATTCATGTCATACAGTAACTGATCACAAAAATCACTATCAATTTTACCTTGTATCATTAAATTAGCATGAAATTTTTCATATACACTAACAGGCCAAAGGAAACCCTAGACATTTCTTCATTGGAAGTGTAGATAATTTCACCCACATGCATCCTCAAGAAGGGAGGGAAAGTTTCAATATTATCAAATTTAACAGTGCCGCTGCTGGTTCCATTGCCCATACAGCCAGCTAGCCCACGTCTAGTCTCTTGTGGCCTCCAAAATAACATGGCCACATCCAAACAACTAATTGGGAAAAATCACCTACTAACTCCTAAGCCATGCCTGGGAATGTTTTGGGAGAGCACTAGATGGCTCAGGTCAAGACCTAGCCAGAGACTGTTGTAATGGTCTACTGATAAGGATGTTTGAGCTTCAAGCTCTGGCCTGGAATGGGCCATGCAACGTTACTAGCACAAACAAGGTTTTTAAATCTCCGCACCAAACACAAGCGTTGTGCAAGAACATTCAAAGTTCTAGAAAACTCCTAACATAAGAACCATCTCAGGCAGTTTTATAAATCTGTTTTTCTCTATTTATTATGTTTTGTGTTTCATAAATGCATGGAAACAGGGGAGAGGGGTGGAAGAGATGTGGACCAGCGTCATGGTTTAGCCCCAGCCAGACACATCAGACCCACAGAAGTATAAGGCTTTGGTTGACATTGGTGCACAGTGTACTCTGATGCCATCAGAACACAGGGGCACAAAACCCATCTGGATCTCTGGAGTGACTGGGGGATGCCAAGAATTGTCTGTAGTGGAGCCTGAGGTGAGCTTAACAGGGGACAAGTGGGAAAAGCACCGCATTGTGACCGGCCTCGAGGCCCCTTGTATCCTTGGCATAGACTACCTCAAGAGACGGTACTTCAAGGACCCAAAGGGATACCAGTGGGCTTTTGGTGTAGCCACTGTGAATGCAGAGAAGACAAACAGCTATCTACCCTGCCTGGCCTCTCGGAAGATCCCTTCGTTGCAGGATTGCTGCAAGGTGAAGAACAGAAGGTGCCAAATGCTACCAGGACGGTGCACCGGCGGCAATATCGCACCAACCAAGACTCCCTGGCTCCCATCCATGAGCTGATTCATCAACTGGAGAGCCAAGGAGTCATCAGTAAGACTCACTCACCTTTTAATAGTCCTATATGGTCAGTAAGGAAATCTAACAGGGAATGGACATTAACGGTGGACTATTGTGGCCTGAATGAAGTCACGCCACCACTGAGTGCTGCTGTGCCAGACATGCTAGAACTTCAGTACGAACGGGAGTCCAAGGCAGCCAAGTGGTATGCCACCATTGATATTGCCAATGCGTTCTTCTCCATCCCTTTGGCAGCAGAGTGCAGGCCGCAGTTTGCTGTCACTTGGAGGGGCATCCAGTACACCTGGAATTGACTGCCCCAGGGGTGGAAACACAGCCCCACTGTTTGCCATGGACTGATCCAGACTGCACTGGAAAAGGGTGGAGCTCCAGAACACCTGCAATACATTGATGACATCATTGTGTGGGGCAACACAGCAGCAGAAGTTTTTGAGAAAGGGGAGAAAATAATTCACATTCTTCTGAAAACTGGCGTTAGCAACTGGCACCCATCAACTTCTCAAGAGATCGACATCTTCAACCCACAGACCGTGGACACGATGCACCAGCCGAGCCAGATACCACAACTGCAAGCTCCAGATGCAACATGCAACAATCCAACACTACACACCATCCTCCCACTGCGTCCACTGTCACCTGCCGCACCGCACCGAGACCCAGCCCTGTTTCACTGACTGAGCAAACTCCACATCACTTCTCCTGCCCCAAGAGACTATTATGACAGATGGAGCCCAAAGGCATGGACTAAATGAAAATAGACACTTTGAAGGGATGGTCCATAGACTAAGGGAATGATGTCTGTGTATATGTGTGTGTATATATATATATAAAAAAATAACAGGAAAAGTGGTGGTGATTAATTGGAAAATGTAGGATCTGAGCATGACGTATATGGTATAGAATAAGGGGTGGATAATGTCCTGGTTGCAGCTGGGACAGGGTTAATTTTCACCAGAAGCTGGCCGGGTTCTATTCTATACTATGTGACCCTCACGCTCACTATATGGAGGGGGACGACCGGAGGGGCGTGATCGCTGCTCGGGAGTGGGCTGGGAGTCGGGGTCTGGGTGGGGAGTGACCTGTACAGGGAAGCACCGCTAAGTACACTCTGTTATTATTGTTGGGGTTTCTTGTTTGTTTGTTTTTCTTTCCCTTTGTTGTCCGGTTAAACTGTTGTTGTTGTTAACCCACGACCACATGGCTCAGCTGCCGGCTGGGGCTAAACCACGACAATCAGTTATTAATGAATATTAAAAAAACCCAATAAAAAATTCAAATATGTAATTGGAGATCCTTTGTTAACATATACAATGCTAATTTAAAACATGCTTTGTACAAAGTTAAAATTTCCAGTCAAGTGAAGGACAGAACAGGGCATTCAGAATCTTCCTTTATTACAGAGCTTCTGGATTCTCGACTTTTTTTTTTTGGACAGAAAATATAATCTGCCATTTCAATCAAACACTAAAGTACAGAATTCTGCTCTGGAGGAACAGGAGTCGCCTTCTAGCCTGTGGTGACATAAGTGGCTTACCAACTATTCCTCCACTCTTCAATGTAAGAAAACAAAGATATTTACAAATACCTTTCTGCAGAGAGAAGAGGGCATCAAAAGATTTCTGGTAGCTTTAAGCAAAATGGGCAGGGCAGGCATCTTCATGATGAAATAGATTTGGACAAGGCCAAGAGGAAGATGGAAGAGTGGGAAAGAAGATGGAATAGGAAACAAAAGATGACAAGGAGCAAGCTGGTGATGAAGACCAGGTGAGACAGCTGCAGTTGTTTCTTGGTTTTCCTCTTTTGCGGAGGAGGAGGGGAAACAGTGCAATAGTTCACAATACCAAAATCAGATGTGTATCTGGGCAAAAGAGAGGAGAAAGGATGGATTTTTCTACAGCACAATCGCAGGAAGAGAAGCCAGAGGTCAGCTGGGAATAATTCTAATTGCTGAGTGAGAAGGCTGAATGCTCAGTTCAGGAGCGAAGACTGGGAAGGCACAGAGAAGACAGACAAAGAACCAAGGGCAGGGAAGATCCTGGACTAAAACCCGCATGTGACACAAAAACATCGGATTTGGAAGAAAGCATCCAAATGAATCAACGTCTGTTGAAGCCCATTCCACCTAGATTTTAGACTAGAAATCAAGATCACCAAGTTTCACATCTTTTTCCATGGAGAAGCATCTGCAGAACACTTGCCTTCACTTTCTGCTGACTGTGCTGGATTATAATGAATAATACCTGACAGTTTACTTGGACAGCAGACCTCAGTGCTAATGGTTCCAATTATACTGCTGTTCTATGCAGTCAGTACAGCTCTTCCAGATTTTTTTCTTTCGTTCACCTTTTTTAAAGTGTTAAAAAGTTACATGCCCATGAAGCTAAGAATGCTAGAAAGGTGAAAAGCTAAGTGCTCCAATGCCCAAACTGGAATTGCCTATGATCATCTTACTACAAGAAAAGTCACGGGTATTTCTAATTCCAACACTTCTCAACATGTGAATGTTTGATTAAAAAAAAAAAAGCAAAGTGAAATTCTTCTCATATGACTTATGTTTGTGTTAAAAATAAAGTCAATGAGGGGTAATATTAGGAAGACACATACACGTGCCTGTAGGGCCCTTTTTCCACACTTAGATTATATCAAAACTTCCATAAGATTGGCTAAAGCCATTCCAGCATAAACTCTTGTATTACAGTGATGTCTGTATTACTGTTGAGCTGCAAGCTGCTTTAAGTATACAAGGAATTTTCACATGTAGCTTTTCATACTACTTACTTCTAATTGACTTACAAGTTTAAGTAGGGGTGACAGGACCTGAAGTTAGCTAGAGCTCTGAAGTAGATCCATCTAATCTAGACCTTTTCCTTACAATGAACTCAAGAGTGATTAAAACACTTCTATACTGAAAAGCCAGATTTGATTAAAACATTAAAGAATTCTAGTTTGAAAGAAAAAATCCAAACTATTTACATGAGCAGAATAAATGAGACTTACAGACAAATTATTTCTGGACATTGTTTGTGGGTGAGAAACAGGGGGAGAGAATGGAGAGGGCTGCTCATCTCCAAGTTTTGTTACACACTGCAATCAAGAAAGCCACAAGCAGTAAAGTCTGCACAGTCATCTCTGCTTTTTGGGAATATCCTCTTTCAGTTACATAGAGCCTGACAGGCATCTGCTCCCTGGTCCTCTCAGTGGTCTCTTACAGTCTTGTTCCTTGCACTGAAAGTTCACAGCTCCTTGCTGCACTCCTCTTTGCCAGCCAGACCCATCTTCCAGGTGGAAGTTCTCCTTCCAGGATGATCAGCTGCCCCAAAGAAGGGATGATCGCTTCTGCCACACATTACATACCATCTCTTCTGTGATGGGAAGTTATTTAACTACTCTCCAACAGTAAGTGGCAGAAAGAGTTTTCCTCCAAAAGTTTTTCTTCTCCACCTTGTAGTAGACTATCCCAATTACTACTACCTACTACTACACTTTTGAAATATGATATATTTCAGAAAGACATAATCTGACAGGACATACAGGACAGACCAACACCTGACTTTGTTTCTTTCTAGGAGAAAGAGACAGCTGTGAGATTTTGTAGATGACTCTTCCAGTATGAGTTATACATACATGAACATACTAACACTGTCACAGTTAAACATGCAGCAGTAACTGTAAAGATGCTCCTGCATGTTGTAATTCTACGCTTGCCTTTAAGAAGAAAGTTTTAAGGTCATATCAAAGGGAAGACAAGATAGAAGAGGTATATATGTCATCTTCAATACTGCTTGCTGCATAGCAGTTACCGTCTCACAAAACTGTGATGAGGCATGCAAAATCTGAACTTTAGAACTTGCACTACTACATCTGCAGCGGTAACTTCTTTTGGCCCCCTTTCTTTAGAGCTCTCAGCATACCTGAACTATATTCTTTTTATTCCAAGCTTTCATTAAACCATCCAAAAGTTTCATTCAGAACCACTGGAAGCACCATGGTTACAGATTAACAAAGCATTAAGCCTATGTCATTCTGGAAGGACACCAGTTGCCCTAGCTACCCTGACTTGCTATCCCCAAGATGGATGGTTTCTTCCAGCCCTTCACCCTGTTTTACACTGCCTTCTGCAGATCAAAAAAGCATCTACTGTTTAGATAAAACAGAATTTCCATCACGTACACTATTTTATTATTGTAGACCACTATTTCTTTCATTCACTGCCTGTAACATGTTTAGACAGTCACTGCTACCTCTTTAACCTTAACTAGCTAAGCTAGAAAAGAACACAGATAAGCCTGATCTGAGATGGGGAAAGTAACATGGAAGAAGTCAGAAGGATTTTTTGCACCCCATAGCAAAAAACCTGCAGGAGCTTTGCTATATACACAGGGCTGTACAAAGCTGTAACTGGACAAAGGAAGCAAAACCAATTTAACCAAGACAGAAAACTCTTAGCATACCAACAGAAGGAAAATTGCTCTCTTAACTCAGGAGCGGTATCAAGGGACGGATTTACCAGGGGAACTAACTATGGCCTTCTCCTTACTCCCTGTGAATACAACCTGCTATTGTGTGAGCTTCTGAAGCATTAATACTGTTGGGAATGGTACAGCTCCCACTCCCTGCCAGGGGAAGCTGTGGTTCACAGATCTGCTGGGAACACAAAGGAAAACATCAGGACACTTGACCTCTTACCTAGGAAACACTTGAGTGCCCTGCCCAATTTGATCGTAGAGTTAGGGCATTCTTTTCCTCCAGATTCATCCAGAGCTTTTATTTAGGCTTTGCACAAGACATCTAGACTTCATACTAGTATATTTTATCGAAACAGGAGATTTCTTGTTTTCTCTTGTCCTCTGCTCAACATAAGTTCCATTTCTAACACAGACTTTATTCTGTGTTCCAGACCAGCTACCTAGAAAATATTCTGATACTGACCACTATCACTAATACCCAGTGTCGATCCAGCAAATAAAAATTCCTCTCAAAGCAGAAAGGACACACCAGGTAGAGAGGGGAGGTGACAGGAAAAATAGTCTAAAAAGACTCATTTTGTGGATGCATATGATGCATTTTATAGTACGAGTCATGTCTTTGACAACATGCTTTAAGAAACTCACTTTAAGATAATACCTTGTATGAAAGTAAAAGATCACTCTAATTAAGCTCTATGAATTAGGTTACTAGAAAGACATTTGAGCTCTTATTTGCAAACATCAAATTTCGGTGTGCTCTACTCTTTTTCAGAGACAATCCCAGGATTCAAGACAGACTGGATGGTTCAGTGGATTTTCTGTAAAACTTGTACACATTCATAAGTCAGATCTGACTAGTATTAGCTGTTGACACATTTGGCAGTCAAAAGACAGACCAGTTATGATGACAGCTCTAGAAAATGCATCATCTTCTGTCACTTCTCAGCAATAACCTCATTTCAGTAATGGAAATGTGTAGAAGTACTCCATGAGTGCAGAGATGCTGTAACTGGAGAACATTGAACAGCTATATTTCATATCAGCTCTGTTTTTCAGCTGACCAAACAAGAAAAAGTACACTCAAATCTCCCATTTCCTTAATACTTATACACCAGTCTGTCATGAAACTTGTATTACAGCCCTGTTTTCAAAACACCAATTCAACATGCTGGTCCCAGCTCCCCTCAGGGCAGAACCAGGTCTCCCTATCCCCAGGACACTCCATTCATCACTGGATTATGGATACCTATTCTTACTCACTCTCCTTCTGATCCAAAGTGAGCATTCATAGTGGGACAATAAACCACAACAGCAGGAGGGAATTGAGAATAACCCCATGTGTATCTAGTTCTGCCTGTAGTCTAATAGTTATTTTACTCTTCACAGGAGGTGGGAGGAACAGTTTTGAATGTCCAACACAGCAAGGACAATTGAACTCAGATCCATTATTAGGCGAGTGCTGCATCAACAGTTCTTAGATTATTTTAATAAAAAACAGGAGAAGTTAAGTATCAAAAGAAAGAAGTAAAATGCTTCTTTGGCGAAACAACTTGCTGCTTAAATTCATAAGGGCACTGTGAATGTAGGCCTTGTAAGTCTACAATTGAGTGCTTACTTCCAGAAGAGTGAGGAATTTTAAACACGTACACCTCTGAATTTTTGTATCAGCTAAACTGACATCCTGTTCTTCCCTTCATATGCATGCAAACAACTTGTGGCTTGTTGAGAATGCTTATTCTTAAGCATCTATCACTACTCAGACATTAAATTGGGAACCTCAGCAAGTCTCTAGGGTTTGTGAATATCACTCCTAGAACTAAGCGTAAGATGATTTGTGGAGACAGTCCTAAATGCCTAACTGAAGTTTGTGAATTGCATGTCAATCACCAGAAGCCCACTACCTTTGGGAAAGTTAAGTGTCAAGTGTAATTCCTTGTACACAACTGGAGCTCAGCTTTTTCCAAGACAACACTTCTATATGTGACAATACAAAAAAAAAAATTTAAAAGGCTCTAGGAGCACTTGTTTCTAAAATAACATATATATGTTCAAAAATTGTAAGGGCAATAATTATCTTGTTAAAAATCACTAAATGCTACAAATAGCTACTCATAATTCAAGTTAAAACATTTCTTTTTCTATAACTTAATGGACATAAATTAACACACATGAAATTCCATCTGAACACAAGAAAACACTTTTTACTGTGAGGATGGCTGAGCACCAGAACAGATAGCCCAGAGAGGTTGTGGAGTCTCCATTCTTAGAGATATTCAAAACACCTCTGGACACAGTCCTGGAGAACCTGCTCTAGGTGACCCTGCTTGAATAGGGGGGTTGGACTAAATGATCTCAAGAGGTCCCTTCCAACCTAGATGATTCTGTGCTTTGTGTGATTCTCTGTGGTACAGCTGAGAAGATTATGAATATACGGTATGCATGCAAGAGCATATTAGCCCCATATGTCCTATTTATTCCACATTCCAATCTTCTTGAAGAGATTTTTATCTCTTAAAAGGAAACAGAAGGGGCAAAAAGGGGAAATTCTATCAAAACCATAGTGAATGCATGTGCCTCCACATCTCTCCAAGTGTCCTGGCACAGCACATTTATGAGTTGCAATCTTTCCATTTATTACAACAGCCTAAGAATCCTTTGAACTCCTGGCTAGAATTAATACCAATCCAAAGGAAATGTGCTGTAACACTAAAAAAATTATTTTGTCATAAGTACTTTTTTTTTTGTAAGGATAGGAAAACTCAGCAGCAATTCAGGTGCAACTGCCGTTTATATGAAGTTCGATGATTATTTCACTTGAGAAACAAAAATAAGTATTGTAAGCAATACATGCATGCACTGATTTTAATTTTTTTCCAATTAAGCTCAATTAAGACTAAAATTCTGTTAATAATATACAGACATTTACTGTCATTTCGGACCCCCTATAGTAACTAAGACATCTCCCTAGGGAGATGAGATACAACATAGGACACACAGGACATCCAGTCTCTTCTGGATCAGTATGTCAAATGGCACTAGACATCCATGTTTAGGCAAGTAAATTGAGCCCTGGCTGACTCCTGACAAAAAGCAAAATAATTTATTTTATGGAACTTAAGTTTCGGTGAGAGTATTTTCAACAAGTTCTCTAACAGATGTTCATCACCCAAAGGAACTCCAAACCAACACGAGCATCTTGCATAATTGCCCAACAGTCACAAAGATTTTTGCTTTTAAATACAACCCTGCCAAGAGCCAAAAGTAAAGGGAACAAATTAGAATATTTCAGAATTAACCCAGACTAAGAAGCCTTTGCAAAAGAGAATTCTGCTAAGTACGATGTCTGGGAAAGCCACAGCAAATACTGAGTATTCTGAATTAAGAATCTGAGTATCCATTAACTCCTACAAAATATATCATATCCTACTATTTATTTCAGGTCAAACCTTGCTATTTTCAAATTCATCAATAATTTGGTCAAGGTCTTCAATGAGAATTAGACTAAATTCATAGTTTAACAACCTACATTTCTGTGAATCTTTTTATTGTAATGTTTCATAGCTTGCTACTAGAAATGCTGCTGCATATTTGAAAAAAATTAGTGAAATATGAATGCTAGATCAATCCTACAGATGCAGCTAGGCAAATTATGAAATGCCTAGCTATTGGCAAGCAGTTCTCCAAGGGTACATAAGTGCAAAGTATTCACACTAGTGAAGAAGGAAGAAATTAAATCTTGAAATAATGAACCACTCATATTTTAATGATCTTCTTGCAATAAAAAGAGTGAATCTCCTTACACAGTAGGAGGTAACTTATTAAACTTCTCCCTTATACCTAGTATTTCAGAATGGAAGAGGCCTTAGGGTTTGGATGGGAAGAACTGGAAAAGGCAGTCAGGCAACATACAAGCCACAGCTGGGCAAAGCGGGGATAGGTGCAGAAGATGCACTTCACTCAGCACCAAATCAATGGTGTTTAACGTAAAGCCAACTTAGCCAGTGGTTGCATCTTCCTGTGGGTATGCTTCAAGACAGGATTCCATGGTGGACCTCTACCAAAACCACACTTGCAGGCAGAGAAGGAATTAAAAACAAAGAAAACAATTACAAACAGGGTAAGAGTGGCCTATTACTGTTGTTATAGGCTGTTCGTATCCCAGAAAACAAGGGATCCTGGATATCCTGGATATGGTAACACGAAAACTCTACAAGAGAGCCCTGAGGAGATTTCTTCCCCCAAATCTTTTCTCCTTGGACACATTTAAGGACAAAACAGTTCCTTCTTCCCTAAAAATGTTATTGAAGTCCTTGGAGAAGTCAAAGCCTGGACTAAATTTGAAAGACCCACAATCCTCTCAGCAGTTCAGAGCATACAGTTAGCAGACTTGCATTACATAGTCTTTTTTCATATAGATGTTGGTTGGGGGTTTTTTTGGTAGTGGAAAAGAATTTACATCAAACAATTCATTTGACTAGATCTTATGCTGTTAATTGCCTTAACTGTGCACCTTATTTTATCTACAAGATCTCACATTAGCATTTTTAATTATTTAAAACACATTAAATATTGCTGGTATCAGCATGATCAGAGATTACGTTCTTAATAATCATTCTTGTTCGAGTGTAAAGCATTTGATTCCAGCTGCTATGAACTTTTACGCAAGCAAAAGCAATGCTTGCTGATATAAAAGGGACAATCCACTTCTTAAAGGAATGACGACCAAATTAAACTGAATATACCTAACAAAACAATACTATTTTACATAGCTTTTTGTAATATGCTAGACACTTTGTAAGCTTTATTAAAAGTTAAATCGCTTGGCAGGAATTACTATATTTTACTATATTATTCTGACCTCTACACTGTATCACAACACTAAGATTTTCTTTGACTTCAATTACTTTTTCATTAATTTAGATTCCCAGTCTCTAACCCACATGTACCTATGTCGTCTCCACATTTGGACCACAGCAAATAAAATTTAAATATATGAGTGCTAGTACATCTCTAGAGGAATCAGTGGGACAGCATCACCACTAAAAGCAACCAACCTTCTAAACTAAAATTTGACACAGACTGATTTAAGAAGGAAAATGCTAACTCAGAGTCTCTATCACTAGAGAAAAGTTTTGTTGCAATCAAAGGTAAGTGGTGATCAAAAATAAACACATTTTAAGGTGAGGAAAAGCCAAAATAAAGCAGTCATGGTGGTCTCCTTCCCTGTCACCAAATGTATCTCCTGGCAAACTGCACCTGAAGCTTTCTTTTCAAACAAAAAATAAAGTTTTTAGGTCTCAAGATTACTGAGAGAAGCTTGAAAACATAATCTAACACCAGACTTATGACTTCTAATGTAAAGTGTCTGAATTTATTTAATTACTGATGTCTGGGAACTGACTTTCAGTGTTTGAATGCCTGAGGCTGGCAACGCTAAAATTAAAAGCCACTGAGTGATATAACAAATGGAAGCTATTCATCAATGTCTTGAGCTGGGAACAGAGACACACTGGCCCAAAAGGTGCTGACTGGCATAAAGATGGCCTGAAGTGCCCACCCATCCCCTCCAATGACTAAGCCCAAAGATACCGCAGATAGATCCAAGGACTAAGAGGATAATTAAACGGTGTTTGACTTCTCTCTTTACCAAATGGCACACACAAAAACCTGGATTTGAATCAGAGGATTTGCAGGGGACAGACTGCTCCTCACCTTGCCAATGAACTGAGCAGTTGTATTGTACATGATCCAGCACTCTAAGCACAGACTCACTGCTTTTTTTCCATCTTTGGACAATAACATACTGAATGCAGCCAAGGAGTGCAGGACTGCATCCAGATGACCTGAGTCACTATAACCAAAGGCTTGACTTCTAGCTTTGGCCAGGTTCATTCATTTATTTGGCAACACTAGTCACCCCTACCTAATCAACAGATTGTTCTCCAAGAAATACATAAATAAATAATGCAAAAATAGGTTTGAAAGTTCTCTCTCTACTTTGCAGCGCTTTAGCTCTTAGATCTGACAGTGTTGCCAGTCAGTGAGCAGACAGAAGCTGTTGCATCACCACTATGACTAGCCTTGCAGCATGCTCTCATGCAACTCCCACATTATATTTGAAAACCAAATGCAAGCTTTTACCTCTGTATTTATACTGATTCCAAGATAACCAAAGAAAGGCTCTTCCCACCCACTTCTAGTAGAGAAAGAGCAAAAACTACAGACTAACTAAAACTAAAAGCTATTTGATCTTAAGTATTTATGAAATTCCTACAGTAAGCGCTACTGGCAATACAAACCTTCTCCGAGATGACTCGAAATCTGATGCAGCAATACTGCTGGGACTCAAGTACTTCCCCAATTTACTGTTATGTAAGTGTGGTCTTTGAAGACAATTTCTTCCAGACAGACAATAAAATTTCTGAATCTGGATTGGAATTTACCAATCTGCAATTCCTAGAGGAACACACCTCACCTGCATTCAACACAGCCCAATGCAGAGGCTTGCAGAGACATCCAAGTAGTTTCTCAACATGTTACCCACACAAAACACTGTACTAACAACACTGCTCCTATAGGTTTAGCTACTTTGTTCAGAGCTAAGCGGGTATTTCTACACAGCACAGTCAACTTGTATGTCCTAATGATATGTTTATATGGAAGGTTTCATCCTTCCTGTAAGACAGACTAAATTTCTTTTTCCTACCACAGTTACAAAAGCATTTGATCTATGGTTCCAATTTACCTGCCTACTTGGTTCCAGTGGAGCCATACAACCAAGAGATTCTCTGTGAAGATCCCAAGATTGCTTAAGACAGGTTTCTGCTCCACATAGGGAATAACTAAGAAAAAGGTGCATCTTCAGGCATGATTTTTATTACCACTTCATCAGCTCCATTTCTAGTCTGAGTCTACCCTTATCTTTTAAGGCTAGAGAATTTCTTTGGGGCATAGATGTGGTTGCATGAAAACAGCTAATGTGAGTTATCAGCTACTAAGCTACTTGGACATTACTCAGTCACAAAAACCAAGTATAAAGTAAAAATGGAATATTGATTTCAAGATTTGATGTCATTTAACAACTCCTACTTAAAAAAAACAACATCCATCTTCCAGCCACACAACTGGAAATACTCTGCTTATCTGAGTATTGTCTACCTATCACTTTGTACAGTAATGTTAAGACTGAAAAATGCCAAGAACACAAAATAGTAAGAAAAATAATTTCAATGTAGTAGGTAACAATCTCATTAATATAAGTACTAAAAGAAGAGCTTTCCTTGTATGAAAAGTTTTGTTAGGGGAAAAGATTCTTTGCTTTAGCTAACCACAACATTGTCAGTGACTGCAAGATTGTAACACTCAAAAACAGGTAGGAAATGTTCCTGGAAATACCTTGGGGAGATTCAAAAGACTTCTAACAATATTGAATGCCGTAGTTGGAGAAGATTTTCACCCTCCTCTGAGGCTGGAGTTGGTTAAAATCATTGCCTTTGGTTTCCTGAGATCTAGAGACTGAAAACAGGAGAACATGAAATGTTACTGAAATTTGTCCCAGGTTTGCAAACAGTGGTTTTCAGTATTTGAAAATAACTTGCATCTTTTGTGCACAATCTCTTCTGCTTTTGTAAACCATGAATAACAGCTCATCTTTTATTTGTTTTCAGTTTCTCACAGAACCAGTTTGTTATGATTGCTCTCTCCTACACAAAAGCTGGTCAGGATTTCCAAACACCCTTCTGTTTGTTTACGGCAAGCTGCAGTAAAAACATTTGCTTACTCCAATTCAGTGCAAGAATCTGGTAAATAAAAACACTAATTTAACACCTTTTACCCCTTAGTATATGAAATAAAACTAAGCACTTACAGTCAACATGTCTTTCTCTAGTCTGCACATATTCACTACAGGGCAAAGCAACTGGTTGCTCTTCTTTCAAGACAGAATAGGTACGAGTTCAGCAGCAACGCTGGCTTCTATACTTCCTGCTCTTGCCTGACCTGGCTTAAGAGTGTATAGAGACTTCTGTGGAGTTGCTTTTCAATTTTTAGAGGGCTTTGTTTTATTTGGGGGTTTTTTTGGTTTTGTTTTTCCTTAAAGCTTTAAGAGGCAGGCTGGTGATCCAGTCCACAGTACGCCTCCACAAACAGCGATGCCAGCAAAACACAAGAGCAATAAGCTGCAGCAGGAAGGCAGTGGGATCATGAGTACCTCAAGCCAGTTACTGCTGCAGAACATCTTGTATCAAACCATGACAGAAAGGCAAGGAGAGACTGATCCACAACTTCTATTCGGTTGTCATCCATCCATCCATCCAGACAAGGTGCATAAAGGATCATAAATCCATTAGCTTGAATGTTGTGATAAAGTCTGTTTCTTCTTACAGTTTTCGAATATGTGAATCATACAGACAAACAGATGAAGAATAATTTTAACTGAGAACGGACAGAGGGGCGCGTTTATTCAAACAAAAGGTTCTGAATTTACAGCTCAAGATTTTCTTCAGCCTTTCCCCACCCTCTTTAGGCTGAGATACAACTTTTCCTTATTTGGAAAAAAGCCTCTGTTTCAAGGAAAAACACCTAGAAAGAAGATCTTAAATAATTTTTAATCTTTGTTCTTTAATTAGAATCAGAAATAGAATTAGAAAAGAAACAGACAAGTGTTTAGCCTTCTGTATCCTCCTCAGCTCTACGCAAAAGAAACACTTCTGTTCAGAAGCCTTGTCCTTTTTTTCTCCCTCTCACAGACTATATGAACTGGCTCAGAAAAAAAACAAAAACAAACAACAAAAAATCCCAAGCAAACAAACAAACAACAAAACCCCACCCTTCACCTCTCTCATATCTTTAGATCACCATAGCTATACTACCACTTTTGGGGTTTTGTGGGGTTTGTTGGGGTTTTGTTTGTTGGTTGGTTTTCTACCCCCCCTGCCCTTTTAAGTGTTCTGGCCTTGGTCTGGTTTGCTATGGGCTACTTGGTTATCACATAGTAATCTCTCTCACTACCTGAGCCAAAAAGTAAATAAATCAGAAACTAAAGATTCAGCCTATGAAAATTCATTCCTTGGGTTTCCAACAATTTTCACTATTCACAGCACACAGACCAGTGACAGGACAAAATGTAGAAACGTAATGTGTAATTCACTGAAGCAACCTATGCCACTGAAGATGCTTCCACTCTTCCTCCCCTGTAGACCTCATGCTCTGCCACAAATTATCGCCCCAGAGCACAGGTAACACTTGTGTTGCCGCCATCCCATTGGCGTTATGGTACAAACCCATACTGACATCCCATGACAGTGCCTACAACCAGCTGAGATGCAGGCACGTGCTCTACTCCACCAGCTCTGCTACATGACCAAAAGGAGGTGCAAAGCTAGAGGTATTTATATCTTAAACTGCCACAAATTACAACTGGCAAGGCTCAGCTATTAGTCGTAATTCTCTTCACTTATCCAGCAACACCACTAAAAATCAATGCAAGTCCACAGTGCAAGAGTTACTTCTAATTAGTAAAGATAGTAAATTCAAATGGCCTGTCTAGCAGCTTTCCTCCCTTTAAGGTAGTTTAGAGTTGCACTATGTCAGATTCGGAATCCTGTGGAAACATGAACAGCTGCAAGAAGTATAAATTACACTAGTTTTGTGCATGACTTGTTCTCATCTTCAGTAAGCCTCTTCTGTCACTTGCATCCAAAGATCTAAAGCATGGAATCTGACTCCATAAAGCAGCTAACACAATGGACCTGATTAAGAGGTCCTCAAGAAACTGAACAATCCTAATAAAATAAAAAAATTATTCAAAAAAAAAAATCAAATGGCATGCTTCAAACTGAGTATATACTTGAGGATCCAGTCACATTAGTACAAGAGAACTTCATGTACTGGAAGGCCAGTCTTGGCTACAGAAACATTTTGGTGTTTGACTTGCTTTCTGTAAAGCTGAATTCCTACTTCTGTTCCCCCTCCATTCATTGTTACCCTCCCTAAGCAGGCAAGCAAAGCACATCCAGTCCTCTTATTTACATTTCAGCAACTCTTATGTTTTTGTACTTCTGTGATTCTGTTTGAAGGACAGAGCATCTACACGAAAAGGCACAAGATCTCGTAGTTGTATTGCATCATTCAATTTCCTATGCACTTTCCCAACAAGCAAATACAGCAGTTGCATTTGTATGCAAAAGTCGCCACAGACCACAAGAGATGCGGAGTGTACTTTAACATAACCTCACTGAGGATGAGAAGCTCAGCGCAGCAGGGGTACGGCACACTCTCCAGTGCACTCTGCAGCCCTGATGCACTAAGACCCTGCCAGAAAGGAGCTCTGTTCCCTTCCTGTTTGTTTGCCTGGGTTTTCTACTAAAGGAGAAAAGGGGGGGGGGGGGGAAGTTCAACTAAGGAATATTAAAAAACCCCCACAAAACAGATATTGTTACCCCCACTAAAGAAGTTCCACACTTCAGTTCAGCCCTTAGCTCTTGACATCTCTCTTTTGATCTCCACAGTCAAAGTCCCACTTCTGTTCTGAAGACATTGTCTCAGTTCTTTTTTTGTTTTATGCAACTACAATAAAGGTTACTTTGACTGAAATAGGGCTTCCAAAACTAAGTATAAGACAGAAAAGAGAAAAAACACACAAAAAGATATATCCCCTCAAAGGGAGAACCTTTTGATGGTCTATTATTGCTTTAAAGAAATCATTTTAAAACCTGTATTAGATCAGGAAAAAATATTATTCAAAGCCACTCTCTACTTATAAATTTAAAATTGGTATTAACATTTTTTCCAATAGCTAGAGAATTTCAAAAATAAACCTGGAAAGAATGCATTCTACATATCCTGGTAACATTCCTTCAACCATGAGTCTTGATAAGCCAGGTAGAGTCCCAGTTTAGCTCACAAAGGGCGGTAGCCCTTTTACTTTATTTAACCTGAAGGGAAACCTGATGGAAAATGTTTCAGCCATAATAAGGCCATAAGCTTGCTCATGTCCACTTCAAAATTAATCATGTAAGCAATGTTGTTTTCACTTAACCAATCATTTAAAAAAAAACCCAAAAAACATACAGGACAGAGATCAAGTCTTATCAACACTGCAGAAATGGACCTCAACCACTCTTACATACGATACCTTCAAAACAAAAGCCCCCTGTAATCCAAACTACTGATGCTGAGAATTTTTTTCAAGCGTATTCTTACTGAAGAGTGAAACAACAGGCTATTCTGGAGGCATAAGAGGTTAGAAAATTTGAAGACATTAAAGATAAGATTACTGGGGGAAAAAATACACATACACATTTTTAAGATACATCCTAAGTAATCATAGCATTCAGGAAAAACACAACAGTAAGTTAGGCTGCAAAATCACATCTTCTATACTGTCAAAACCCACCGCTATACATATTATTCCTGTCAGGAAAAATAAAGACAGATGGTTGCAGGAAGAGACACTCTTCAGAACAACCATAACCTTTAAGTGTTGACGAATCAAAATATTTACAATATTTATCCCCCTATAAAGCTCATTCTCTACAATTAAAGTTCTTCTAAATTACTGCAGCATATTGCTACAGAAATTTTGGCAGAACACATTCTCAATTTACGTAATTGTTCAGAGTAGTCATCTAACAGAAAAATCATACATTTTCAAGTATTACTGATGTTCTGAAGCCTACAATTTATTTTACCCATAACCATTTACATATTTTGTTGCTTTCTTATCACAGAGAAATCCTGGACTGCTGATATCAAAGTCAATAGTTTCACATTGGCACAAGTGTGAATGGAATTGGCACGACATTCACTACTGGGACTTTTTTTGAAGTGACACCTTTCATTTCTCAAGCTAACTGAAAGACATATTTTGAAGTTAGCAATGTATGTAGGTGTATAAAGACGCATCAGTACTACCCCAGTTCCCACAGGGTATCTGCCCTTGGAGTGACTTGGCTGTCCACTGACAGCATGGAGCACAAAAGGTATGCTAGTTCAGTTATCTCGTGTGCACAAAACCTCTTCCAAAGAAAGGAAGCCAAACATTGCTGGTCCACAGAAAGTCTGGTAAGGGACTTCAGTGTCAAAGCTTAGCTATGTCCAAGTTTTTCCATAGCTAAAAGGGCAACTAAAATACAAATCTGATAAAACCTGGACAAAACATTTTTCCAATTCTACTCTTGGCCAGGTAACTCAGCAGTCAATAGCACCAAGTTCTTCCACACGTGTTGGAAATCACAAAGACCGTGGCCTAGGACACAAACTAGTACCTGCCAAGAACATGCTGCAGCTCCTTTCTGGCCCACATTAGATATTTCCCTTTCTACAAAAGCCAGGCAGATTCAGGGTGGCCAGTCCATGTGGGAACACGCAGAACCAGGAGTTTCAAAGCTCTCCTGGTCTCCTAGTTTAAACTGCCAAGGTTCATCGTCATTGCTTCATTTTCTTCTCTTGAAAATACCTCCCTGAGCTGCTGCTTGTCCCTGGAATTTCTTCACAGACTCAGAAGGAACACCCCTCAACAAATTCTCTCCTAAGCATGTTTCTTTTCAAATTGAAGACTCCAACTGTCTGAAGCCCAAAATTGAATCAGATGCAAATCCCACCCATGAGCAAAGATACAAAAAAATAAAATTGTTAAAAAAAAAAAAACCTGTGAAAAGTATCCATTCTTTACTCTTCTTCAGAGATCAAAATTTGACAGTAACATTTCAAAAATACCTCTGAAATCAAGTTAGTAAAAGCCTGTAATATAAAAGCACCCCAGCTACAATCACACACCCTTTCAAATGGGTAAGCATATAGAATGACAGAAGTAACATCAGACCTCGCTTGATCTCATAAGTTGTCAAAGGGCCAAAGTCAGAACACAAGGAAGTGAAGATTTAGAAATTGCTTTGTCAAGAATCCTACAAATAACTGGCCATTAAGTATAATTCTCAGATAATCCAAGAAATTGAGGGGATATACCACCACAACCAACCAGTTAGTAATTTTTGTGGGGAATAAAGAAATAGATTTAAGAAATCAGGCTTCTAAAAATACATTAGGAAAACCTCTGTAATTTTCAGCCTTTTGGCACTGTTTCTCTAACTATTTCCAAAGAAGTGAGGTACAAAAATCCAAACGCAAATTTTTTTTTTTTTTTTTCCCCTTTTTTTCCCAATCAGTTCTGGAGTAATTGAAGTCCTCAGAGCACAGAATACACTGACAAGTGCCATATGAAAGTTCTAGATAGATGAGAAATATGAAGGATAATTTCTTACGCTAAAAAAAATGAAAGTGAGACAACTACCTGGTTGCTGTAGTCGAGCATAATTACAGTGGATTACATTTATGTTTGGCCAGTTTCTCCTGATAACACTGTCAACTGTTCTTGCCCAAGTGTTTAAATTAATTTCATTTTTCACTTCATCCAATTCCCATTTCTAGTCCTACTTATAATCATCACTTCCCCATACTAGTGTGGCATGAAGTTACTGTCATTCTTGGCCATTAAGTCAATTATATGCTAGTCCGCAGAGTCAATCAAAAACACCACAGCAGCACCATGAATTTCATATTGAATACATTCCTTTTTTCTGTGTTGTAGAAGCTGATCATCAGTGTCAGAAACTACATTATATCCATTTCTGATTTTTCAGGCAAAAGCAACACATTCTGAATCAAAAATGAAGATAACAAAAAACGTTGTTTTTTTAAATGAACACTGCATTTTCTCTGGTCAAATCCCACTCACTTTACTTTGCAAGTACTCACTGAAGAACAGACCCATGCAAGCCTAAATTTCCATCTGCTACCAATGTTTCAATCATACTTCTTACTGTAAACTGCAAATTTATTGCTCCCCTTAATACAAAGGGAATGATCAGAGGAAAAAAAACCAACAAAATAAAACCACCTTCCCTGATGTTACTCCAGTTTCTTTGTGTGTTCAAATTCAAATCCTGAGCCAAATTCACTTATACATTTAGCAATACACAGACTTTTTAACAGGAGTTGCCATCTCAAACACAGCTGTTCATGTCCTTCTTACAGAGAAGACAGACTCAAATAAGATTACAGCTCAACTAGAAAATCCCAGGGAATCTTGAGTTTGTTGTCCAATGTAAGATTCGATACTTTCTGTTCAGGGCCAATTTGAAGTTCAGTCACTTCCAAGCTTGCTTTCAAAAAATATCCAGAAATTTAATTTCTGCATAGTCATCTTTACTTTTACAATATAATATGGTTTTCTAACAGTAAAGACAATGCTTAATCTCATATTCTGTGTGGTTCACATAACATGCTGATCTATGAAGTGTTAAATAAACACCACCTCAATTTCCATATTAAAATTCCCTTCCCTAAAAGCACTTGCTCTCGCTTCGAATTGAATGCAGGATATACCTGCAAATCTAACTGGATCGCTTTTGAAGAAACCCTGATGCGACTTCTTCCCCTCTTTAAGTATCAGAAGTACTATTTTCCCCACATCTGCCAACTCAATAGCTGCCCAAATGCACATTTTCGCCACACATGCTTATATAGGAAGAAACAGGGACTTTTGTTGCTCATGTGCACAGTAAATCACAATGAGATTTTTTATAAACACTATAAGCACCTAAAAAAAAGATCATATGCTTAAGAGGCGTTAACCAGTATGACTGCATTATTTTTAGTGTCCTACCAAAGCAAGAGCTTATTATTGCCTAACAGTTTCTCAGAATACCCATACCTAGCTTAGTACTTCATATGTAGTAACTGCGAAGTGCTTTGCAGATACTGTCAAATTATTCACAATCTGAAAAGCAGACAAAAGATGAAAGAGTTTTACTGGAATACGTTCAAAGTTAAAAAAAAATTTCTCTCTAATCATTTGTAAACTTGAACAGAACAAAGAGTTCTGACTGAGTAGCTATATATTGGTAGATTTTTAAGCATCTGTGGTAACTATATTATTTGTTCAGCACATCACTGGATTTCTGTAGACTCTGGTTAAATAGTAAACTTGGTTTTTGGATAAAGACTCTAAACAATTGTTGAACACCCCTCAGAGACCTCACCCCTGCCAACTGCTTCATGCAGGCAGATCCCAGAATCAACAGGAACTGGCAAGGCTACAGTAATTCTTTACCCTATGCGCTACAGTTAACAGGATTGGGGCCTCTGGGTCTACTCCTGATCTCCTCATGACTGAAAGAATGCTGCCATTAACATTTACGCAAGTAAGACTAACCGCAACTTGCTTCCAAAACATTTGTAAGATATCCTCCTACCCCTACAAAACCAGACAAATTTATAACAAGCTTAAAAAAAAACGTATTCCCACTATTCGTTAAGATCAACATCTGCAGTTTATCTCACCATGCTAAGTTTTAAACTGTAGCTCCATTTCTTTCACATTTTATTACAGCGTATGGTGCCAAGTGCACTGTTTCCCAGTGTTTGTGTGTGACAGTTATGTATATCAACTGTCAGTTGGACTCTGCCAGAGACCATACAGACAAGCCAGCTTTGCTCCACAGGCTGAATTCACCCCTCCATCGACGACCTGGGAAACTCACAGCAACGAGTCATCTGCAACCTGCTGCGTCGCAGGAACCTGTGATTTTTCAGTAGAATTGCTCCAGATTGACCAAATAGGAAAATCAGCGCTGAGAACCAAATCTTTCCCCACCCTGAGCTAGGTATTTAACCACCTGAGCAGTACCTTTTAAACTCCTAGGGCTGCAGATTTAATCTTCCAGCAATCAAGGTGCCTAGCTCCTCTCCAGCTGGGAGCTCTCGCATATGTAAGTGCTGGAAAGGACCAAAAGCTTGCTTTCGTCACTCAAACGAGTAGCTTCAAGTCTGGATACACGAAGAGAACCGCTCCTAGTAAGTAAGGAGACGCATTTCAGCGCCCGTTTCGAGGCAGCAGAGCCATGTTTTAAGAAACCGCCACAAACCGAGCACCTGGAGCACGTCCCCGCGCAACCCCGGAGGGAGCGGGACTCACCGCGCCCCGGAGCCACCCCCCGGGCTCCGGTTTGTCGTCGTCGTCGTCCCCCCACCCTCTGCCCCCGCCGCCTCCTACGCCGGAGTTACACTGAGCCGAGGGCCGGCGGGATCGCTGAGGCGGGCGCCGGCCGTTACCCAGGGACGCCCCAACGGTCGGAGCTGCCGTTTGAACCGTCTCCGTGGCAACGAAAGCACGCGCCCCCCTTACCTCCCCCCCAGCTGCCCCCAGGCAGCGGTGCTGAGGGGCTGGGGCGGCGGGGGCCGCCGGCCGCCCCCGCCTCCCCGCCGTCCGCTCCCGGTTAGGTAACGGCGACGGCGAAGCGCCACTTCAGGCCTGGCCGCCCGCTCACCTCGCGGCAGGTGCCCGGGACCGGGCACGCCAGTGGCACCGCCCTTCCGCCCCGCTCCGACAGCAACGGAGGACGAGCCGCGGGGAAGAAGCTCCCGCGCCGCAGACTCGCCGGACCGGCTGTGAGGCTCCGGTGCCTGAGCAGGAGGAGCTTCCCCGCCCCGCCCAGTGCGCAGCGGCGGCCCGGCGCGGCAGGGCCGCACCTGCTGGAGGAGGGGCCGGGCCTGGGTCGGGTTGGGCCGCGGGACCCTGTCGCTGGTTCTCGGTCAGTGCCGAGGTGTTGCAGGGGCGCCAGCGTCCACCCTGCCCCCGGGAGGCGGCGGCCGCCGGCAGCGCCACAGGCTTCCCGCCCGCCGGGGCCGCGGCCCTGCGGGAGGGCTGGAGGGAGAAGGCCTGGGCAAGCCTTTGAAGTGGCGATAGGTTTGTGGGCAGAGCACCTGAGAAGCGGGATCACCACAGGGCCAGCGGGGTCAGGAGGGCTGTCAGCCGGAGCGGGGAGTTGGCAAGGAAGATTTTTGGACAAGAAATACGCTTGGAAAGGGAGAAGTCTCCAGAAGGGCAGGCCCACTGCAGGGTCAAGGCCTGAGTGCTACAGCTAGGATATTAAAGCATCAGTGCTTTATTATCCTATTAAGGATTTTGATGTGGCTTTTTAAAAACCTTATTGCAAGTGTGACGAGAGATGCCTCTCTGAGATAAAACTGCTGCACACAGGCAAGCTGCAGTCATGTATTTTTCCAGATGCCACCTTTGCAGGGACACAGTACCAGGCTTTGCAATGAGGCTCAGTAACACTCAACACTTCTTTCAGCCTCGCCTCCTGAAACTGTAATGTGGTGGGAGCTTTTCTTCTCCCACCCTCTAACTGATCCCATGATTGTGAAGAACATTCAGGAGAACTAAACAAGAAATCTAATGATTAGTGAGCCACGCATATAATTTAATAAGACTGGACAGTGCTTTAATATACAGGAGGAAATACTATTTTGAGAATTGGAGCAGCACTCATTTTGAGCACAGTCCATATCTTGCTACTGATTTTTTTTTTAGGAATCAGTTCCTGTTTTCTGATCTGTACAGCTAATATAAAACCAGTAGATCTCAAAAATCTCCATCTCCAGTATATTTTTGTATTACCTATTACATATGTGTCACATCAGAGGAGTTCAAGTCTTTTTCAGATGACAATTCCCTAAAATATTTTTCAGAGAGTGTGGACCTTTTGTTAAACCTACTGACAGATGAGTTGTTCTGCTTTAAAGTGTCCACAAAAGGCATCTAGAAATACCACAACTCCTCATCTGCAGAGCAGACCGTAAAAACTAGAAAGTCAGTTCAGAGAGTGCACAGCACCAGATGCAGTATATGGTGCCTTTTGTATAGTAATGCAAAACTTCTCCAAGTCAAGTTTCAAGCAGGTTGGTGCCGATGCAGTGCAATACTAGGCAGAGGCCCACTTCTGTTTCAAAACAGAGGCATAAGCACAGGGCCACTGCTTCGTATCAAGGCCAGTTAACTCATGTTCAACACAAAACTGTTGTGGCTACATTACCTTTTATTCCAGGGCTATTTTGATCAGTATTAGCTTAAACATGTCCCCACCTTGCTGCACTGCATGGTGTGGACATGACAAGGTAAGTGATGAACAGAGTCTCCCTATACTCAGACACTTCTGAGCCACTGTAACTAGAAATTGGGCAGGAACCGGAGTGTGGAGTTGCAGGAGACACAGTGCCGGTGGCTGAGGTGAGCAGCATGTGAGCAGCGAGCAGTTGGCTGGAGCTCGAGGGGCTGCAAAAGCATTGAGGGACAGTGGGTGCTTTCCCTCTTTCCCTGGCAGACTGGCCCTGAGGCCCAGCATGAATTCCTTCAGCTTCCAGGGGAGTGGCTACACAAAGAACACAAAGGGCAAGAATATCTAGGTGGTGGTGTGGTGCAGGACTTTTAAATGCCTCAGGATGTAAAGCAAGTGCCTACGCTTTTGTAGACTCTGATCGAGCAAGAAAAGAAGTTAGTGTCTGCACTGGAGGAGTCACAGGCAACTGATAGGTACAGGAGTGTTGTGTGTCACATTTTGGATGAAGTTATTACAGGTATAACTGTACAGTGATCATTTATGGCCAAACTGGCATTGGAAAGACCTTCACAATTTAAGGGGAGCCCCAATGAAGAACATACTTTATAAAAGGATTTGCTACCAGGTATAATACTTTGTATCAAATATTAGAAAAACTCACAGAGATTGATACTGAATTTTTTTTTTTGTAAAAGCCTCTCTTCTGAAAATCTATAATGAAGAGCTTTTTGATCTTCTGAATCCTATTCCCAGTGCTGGAGAAAGACTGCAGATGTTTGATGATCCCATAAACAAGACCAGTGTAAATGTGAAAGGTTTGGAAGAAATACCTGTACACAAAAAAAATGAAGCCTACCGACAGAGGTGCAGCAAAAAGAACTACTGCAGCTCCTTATACAAATGCATATTCCACTTGATCCTAGTCTGTGTTTTCGGTTACCATCCATATGAGAGAAACCAGAGCAGATGGACAGAAGCTTGTTAGAACTGGGAAGATAAACTTGGTTGATCTTGCAGGAAGTGAAAACACTTTCATTTGGGGCAGTTGATAAACTAGCTTGTGAAGCTGGAAATACCAAGTAGTCTGTTCTGACTGGAGAAAGAGTTATTACTGCTCTTGTGGAAGGAGACACAGAGAATCTTAACTTACAAGAATCCTTCTAGACTCAGAACAACCAAGAACATCAATAATTATTACAGTTTCTCACATATCTATAAATCTTGAGGAAACACTGAGTACACTGAAGTACGCTCACAGAGCAAAGAACATAATGAAGCCTGAAGTTAACCAGCAGCTGCCAAAAGGAGCTATTATTAAGGAAGATACTGAAGAGATTGAGCATCTAAAAGGAGACCTTGCTGCTGCACAAGAGTAAAATGGAGTCTGTATTTTCATTGAAAATTCATGAAGCCCTTAAAGGAAAGTTCAGGAAGAACAAGTTGCTGAGTATATTGACATAATTAGCACCCTGGAAGAAGAAGTGAAAATAGTCACTAAACCATTCACAATTAATAAAAGCAAACCTTAACAATGAAAATAGATCTGCAAATCAAGGAGAAAGAACTGAAAGAAGCACAGACAGATCTGCAAGAAACCAAGGTTCCTCTGGCTGAGAAAGAACATGTGGTTTCAGTTTTGGAAAACACCAAAGAAAAAACTTTATGGCACAGCTAGCCATTTGGTTAGTGCTGTTAATACAAAAGATGTATCTATGCAAAACTAGATCATAAGAAGGCTGACAATCAACACAGTGCTATCATTCAAATACATTTGCAGGGGAAATGAATGTTCTGTTCAACAAAATACAAGATTCAGTTAGTGAGAGCAGTCTGAAGCAGCAACAGATGTTGACACCTTATGCATATTTTATAGGTGGCCTCCTATCTACCAGTTGTTCAGCAGCTAATATATTTGCATTAGTTGTATCAGTGTCTTTTGCCTCTGCTAAAAAATTGCTGTCCACTGAACTTTGTTATATGTCTGAAAAAATATTAGAAAATACGACTCTGCCATTTGCTAGTAAAGCTGAACTGTTGAGGTTGACCGAGGAGCATATATGTGGATTAGGATGAGCATTAAATATCTTGACACCAATGGTGGAAATTGTCCTGGAAGTAAACTATCAGTTTCAGAATAACATGAGGAAATGTTCTGCTGTGGCTGATGAGATGGAGGGCCATAAAAAGAGATTAATATCTTCTTGGGAGATCTCCGTCTCACTCTGAAAAAAATACAGGAAGAAACAGACAGTGTTTTTTCTCAGTCACAAAATACTGTGAGAATTTAAGAGAAGTGGAAATGGGAAGGCTTGTATATACAAAGAACGCAAATGTATTAGTGTCCTCACTGCAAAGCCAGCTGGACCTGTTGGCACAGGAGATACAGAAGAACTTAGCTGGTATACTGTCAAAAAATGGAAGTTTGAAGACTGCCATCACTGCTGGGCAAGAAAATGTTTACCTGGAAACTATGCACGTAGTCAGCAGTAAAACATCTGCTTCAAAACAGATTTATTGCCTCTCTGGATAATTTCTTTCAAGAGCTCATAACATAAATGGTGAAAACAAGAAGATGCTGATGGAATCCATTGCCTGTTCTCAGCAACTTCTTAGCAATCTTACAAATGTGTCTCAGGATACTGGTAAATGGAGTGAATTTAAAACTGCTCAGATAGTCAGCTTTACGGATCAGTAGCAGTCCTCCTTCAGCAATGAGAAACAGCAGCTCCAGTGTTTACAATAGAAAACAGAAGGTTTATGATTGAGATCGGTATTTTGTTCTGCATTAAGTTGCAGTAGATGCGGTTTGGAACTACCACATTGTATGAACAGATCCTACAATAGATTTTATTATATGCATATCAAGAATACAAGTCGTCTTTTGTGTTCAAAGATCCTTGACGTACTGCTGGCACTAGAACGAACTAATTGACAATTTTAAAAGCATTGGAAGTCACCCACGAGAGCTACTAACCAACGACCTATACTGACCTTAAAAAAAGAAAGACTATGTCATGTTGCTGCCAGCCATGTTAAGAGTCTCCACATCCATGCCGTCATTTAGAGGCCTGACTGAATGACTGCTAAAAAAAGAATCTTCTTATCGATTTCCAGTATGTGCTCACTAAAAGGCAGTCAATAAGTAAGAACTTATTCAAAGAGTGGAATTGTCCTATGGCTATTGGAAGCTGGGAGCTAGACAGCAAGCAATTCTGTGTAAGAAGGAAATGCAATGGATTTATGTATTATATACTTCTGTCAAGAACAATAATGAATTGTGGCTTGTGGCATTTCCAAAGCACATGACTGTTAAAGAGACAGAAAAATTATCCTTAAATGTAGACTTGTCAGGCTCTTTTATTCTATATATATATATAAAAGCTTATATTGCTACAAATACTCCCTTAGATATTTTTTATAAGTCTGACTTTACAGATTGGCATCAGTGTACTATCTTTATCACTGCAACATACGGCAGTCTTCCCTGCTGCCAAAACATGGCCATGTTTCAGCCTCAGGGTACAGCTGGGTTGAACTTAAAACTGAGACTGTTTTCAAACATAGATACAGAATTTTATTTTACTCCTTCTGACAGCATAAAGGAAAAGTAAATTTAAAATTCCTGTCACTGGAACCTCTATGAACACTACAGTGCCTAGTGGTTCCAGCCACGCTACGAAGTGTTTTTTCCTTCTAGTTTTTGGATAACATCTAAAGTGATAACCAGTCACTACTGTCTCAGGATCATGTATCACTCAGCTATCCACACTGAAAACTTCTCCAGTTCAGATCCCAGCATGGATTTGCAAGATTCTGAATCTTGTGGTGATTTATGGTGAGTTTCCCACATAACCACAAGTTATAGCAATCTCTGTTCATGCGCAATCAATGACTCTGTAAACCTTCTGTTCTCAGCAGCTCTTTACAACTCATCTGTACTTAACCCATCATTTCCTCTTAGAGTGCTCTGCCTGATTGATTGGCAAAGCTGAATGTAAACTTGCTGTACTGGTGCATGTTATCTCAATGTTCTGAAAATTAGCCAGATAAACACAGCCAAATCCTAGTTACATTTGACAGTATACCAAAAACCACTGTTTTGATTAAAACCATAAAAATATCAAACACGACACTAAGTTCTGAGCAGTTTGCTCAGCTGAGCATCTTCCAGATCACATGGCAGTACCACAAGCATATAAAACGAACAGAATAAAGGTTCAACATTTAAAAAAGGAAGAAAAAATAATATCTGCAATCCTATTCTCTAACCTTGCAACCGGACCTAGAAGAAAACCTGTGCATGCCTCGGGTTTTCTGCTTATTGGTGAACCTGACAAACACCAACTGCATGACAGCGCTTGCTTAAAAGAAGCCCAGTGGACAAGAGAAAATTAAAACAAGTAAGGGAGTAGCTATTCCCTTCTCAGTAGTAGATATATAAATAGTAGTGTTAGCTATAATATTGGACTTGTCTAGGTTACTGCTTTGACCTGGTTCTTTCATTTGGAACAGGTTTAGTCAGACGAGGTGACATTCCCTACAGGAGGAAGGAAGCTTCCTGCAGGTAGCAGAGTGTGTAAGGTCCTGTTTTGAACTTTGCAATGCTTCCTCTGCTATGCACGTTGTTCTGAGTACAGCTCTGGATGCAGCACTTAGCATTACAGAAAGGAAAAAAGGAAGTGGCGGTTAGACAAGAAACTAGCAAAAAAGCAACCCATATAGTACTGTTGGCAGGTAAATTGCTGGCCACTGAAAATTAACAATTTTTTTATTCCTCCATCTCCCTTTTCTAGATCCCCCCTACTCCCAAAGAACAGTTGAGCATTGCTCAGCCTGAGGCTGCTTTAAACAAAATCATCCTCCGCTTCTGAACTGTTGAAATCAAAATAGTCTGGCACGTTAGATGTGACAATCCACAGCTTTTATTTCTGTGAAGTAGGAGGTGTATTTCTAACATCAAGGAAGCATATTTTACTGCCAATACTCTGAAAATGTCGTTGCTCCATTTAGCATGTGGCTGCTGCAAGAGGGGCTGGAGGCTCCAAGAAGTTCCATGACCAGAGGAAGGGGATCACGGTATGGCTGGCAAAGGAAGAGCAGGGGTAGAGCCTTGGGGAAAATGGCCAGGAAGAGGGAGAGGAGACCATGCGCTCCTGCAGTGCTTTTTCCACTGTGACAGATGAGCTTGTATATATAATGCTTTACGGAGCCTGGTGCAAGCCTTGGCACTGTCACTCTGCTAACGAAAGTGTAGGCCTCAGTGTACAGCACTTTGCATGCCTTTGTTTTCAAAACCAGTGTACCTTGGGAACCACAGCCTCTTCAGATTACTCTTCCTTCAGCTTTTTCTTACATTCAGGTTCTTCCTACAATGGAAAGTAGCATGGAGATAGTGAAGATCTGAAAGAATGACTGAATATTTGCTGCACTTTTAATTCTAGGACAATTAGACCACCAATCCTCTCCCTGTTAAGAGGGAGGATGCAGGTGTTAGAAACTGAGGAAGAAGAGAGCTTATATAAGTAACTTATGAGCTTAGCCTGTCTGCAGAACCAAAGTACTTTCTATGAGAAGGTCCTCATCTCTTCCACGATTAAAGCTGGCAGAGCTGACCTCACTGCGCTGCCTTCAAAAGCCTGAATGATGAGTAACGTAATGTTTTGTTTGAGCTACTTGCTGCTGGTCCCCTCTCATGAGGAAAGAAGCAGGAGCTATGCAAAGGACCTCACTGCAGGCAAGCTTTGGAGCCTGAAATGGCATCCAAATGACCTGAAGCCAAATATCTAATTCAGCAGAAAATTTGCCACGGTCCAGAATGTTCATTAAGAACAAAATAACTATGCACACGAGCAATTCCTTCCTCACAGAGTTTTAAAAAAAAGATTTTTAATTCTATAATCATAAAGCCCTGTAAGTTCGAACAACATCTGAAGATGAGCAGAATAAGAAGAGACAGCAGGTACACATTAGAAACAGAGCACGTAACAGAAATATGAGAATGTATAGCACATTGTCCTTAGTCTTCCTCAACCTGGGACTATTCACTTTCCAGACACCACCTTGAGAATAGTTGATTCCATAACTGATCAAGGACTTCCAGTCTTTTGCCACGCAAAAGCACTTGCAGACATCAGTTATTGTAGGCTGCTGCACCCTGCACTTGCAGTTTTGGGTTTACTAAGTTTTTTCTGCAAGTGCTACCAACTTTTCAGCCTTCTCAGTGTGTGTTCTAACAGTTCTCTGTGTTTTTTAGAGCATTATTGAAGGTCTTGTATGGCTTCATGTTGTCAAGGTATGAATTCATAAACCGTGGCAGGAAGAGCTAGGTAGATTCCCCAAATAATGATGTTCTGCAGATATCAGTGATACAAGGTCTCAGCTTCTTCAAGCATCTCAGTGTCTGACCTGAGACCCCTGCACGTTGCCAGCTTTTCCCACATTTGTGCACTGGAAACAGAAGATATTCTAGTTAACACAGTCACTGAAAGATGAGTGTAAGTCCATTCACAGTGGGACTTGTGCAGTTTGGAAACCTTAGTGTCTGAAAGCCTACTATGTTTGTGTGCATGACTGGTGCTGTTAAATCAGTGGGGGAAAAGCTTTCATAATACTGGTGGCAAAAGCATGGCTGTACTAGGTCAGACCAAAGATTGACCTAACACACTGTGACTGAACCCTCACAGGTTGACTTTCCCATGGTTAACTCTTTAGTTAAGGAACAGTAGAAATCTGGAGTAGCTAGTTTCCTAACAGAAATCTGTTCTTCTAATAGGATGTAAATTTTAATCAGGCAACTGGTGATAGAAGGGGAATGCAAGTTCCACATGTATGTGAATTAGCTTATTTTGCATGTTGTGAAAATGCCAGTAGGAATAAGAAGCATGCTAGTTGTAATATATGTGCTTTTGTCCAAGTTTGCCAGTACCTATGTTTTGTCTATTTCCATTCTTGACATTACTTAGCTATGGAAGTATCTGAATACTGCAAAAACCACTCTAGCGTATCTCTGCGCAGTTGCCCCACAAACGAGAAGTTCAGGCATAGTTCTCTGAAGGGTCCATGCTTGCTTCCTCAACAGTATTTGTTGGACTGATTAGGCTGAATGCATGGTGGTCTGTAATCCCTTCTGCCATTTGGATCACAATGAAAGGTAAGAAACAGTGCTCCATATACCAAATACTAGGTGAACTGCTTACTCCATATAGCACAAGACTTGCCTTATCTTGAGATAAGATTTAGGTATACTAAATGTTACTCCGTCTGGTATGTGTGCTGCGAATAAGTATGTATGTATATATTTGGAACTGAACTTCTGTGATTCAAGAATTTTTAACAGGTACACTAGTCCAGAACACAATATACCTCTTTTCATCCCTACAAAAAATCAAAGAGATGCTATAACAAAAAAACCCCCAAAAACCAGAAAAAACACAACAACAACAAACCAAACCTTGAATGGAATATTTGATGGATTCACAGACTGACAGTTGACATTTATGTGGAGTTCCAAAGTGGAAAATACAGCTTGTACTCTTGTGATTCTGCTTTGTAAGGTTCATCCCTTTATGTTATTAAAAAAGAATTGAAAATGTGACCTGACTGGGATGCAGACAAGTCTGAGTCCTGATTTAAATTTAAATCTTTTGCTGACATAGATATCTTGGTTGGGATTGCAAAAAAATCCCAATTATAATAATTTAGCATAGCTGTTAAAAAAAAAAGCTACTGTTAAAAAAAACTACTGTTTTTTTTTAGCTGTTAAAAAAAAAAGCTGTTAAAAAAAAAAGCTAACCTAGCCAAACTTGTACTGAAACAGAGGAGTGCTTACACAGGTTACTGACATCATCTGAGTGTGACTGCAGTAACTATCAGCTGCAGGACAGTATGTAACACAACGGACAGAAAGGGATAATAAAGATTTATACGTATTGATGTGGATTTGGCATGCTAACTGACCTGAGGGCCAAAGAATGCTCCTTGACCAATTTTATTTGATAGTAGAGATAACCCATTTATAAGCTGCTTTGTGTTTTGAGATAGAAAACTTTGATTAAAAAAAATAAAAGTGAATGGTTTTCTGCACAGGCAGTGAGTTGAGCTGGCTTACCAGGCAACCAGAGGAGCCCTTCTTGCAAGGGGGTTGAGGGGTGGCTACTAGCAGAAGAAGGATTCTCCTTTAGAGACAATGCACTATTAGATTGCAGCCTTAAATTGCTCCCGTTAAGCACACCAAAAGATACTTGAAAGTAATTTCAGGATGATGGATTCCACTCTGGGAACCAGGCACCTTGCGCACATTATCTGCTCAGATAGATAGCAAGTCATAACAGCGCAAGAGACACTAACAGACAGACTGCATCTAACTTTCAAGAGATGTACCTCTGATTTATGAAAAAGTCCAAATCCTATTTAAGGTTAGTAGGAGTGATAACCTACTTCCATTCCAGCTACAGTCAGATACCTATTTTTTTTTTCACCTGAAACCATGGAAGCCACTGCTCAAATCATTCACCGGAATGACAAGCCTGGAGTGGAAGTTGGACAATCTGGTCTGAAGCCAGGAGGGCTGGGAGTTGTCTGGGGGGTAGCTCCGTGCATCTGAGAGGAAGAGACAAAAAGCAGCAGGGAGGGAGACAGCTTATGGAAGTTATGAAATGGAACATTTGGCTTGTGACAGCAGGGGCTATAGATGACAACAGGCCTTCCTGTCCTTAAAAGCAACAAAAGCATAAAAGAGTGTGTGTGTGTGTGTGTCTCTCCGTGTAAATGTTGTCTGTTGGGGGCCTGAAACTCTGAGCATGGAACTGATCTCCCGTTTCCTGCTGTGTTCAGAAAAAAAAAAGGGGGGGTTATGTACATGGCTTGAAAGGAACAGGACTCAAATGAGCAAGATTCCTTCAGAAAAGTTGTTGAAGCCATCATCTGGTTCTCCCAGTGGAAACAACCTGCAAAATCAGAAATACGGGCAAAAACTCTAGCAATAAAACAAATATTGTTGCCATTCAACTCCCGGTCTAAAGGAGCAATAAAGAGAACATAAGAATGATCCTCTCTGGCAAACACAAGTAATTCATTAATAAAATCCTAAATTGTAAAAAGTATTAAAGTTTAAACTTTTCAGAGTTTAACTATATTAGGAAACAAGGAACACACTTTCTGTTTTTCTCTATTTTTCATAATACCTTTTACTTATAGATTTCCTTATTATACTTTAGTCTTTTACTCTCTATTTTCAATTTATGCACCGCACTACAAAAAAGCACCTTATTCATTTATGCCTCAGAAAGACAGAACACATCTGAAAAAATTTATTTAATTTTAGCAAATGGTGTAATTGCTGTTTTAAAAATTTCAGTGTTACTTTCCAATCCATTTTCCAACCTGTATTAGGAAATTATGGAAAAGCCTGAAATACATATGAACCAACAGAAAAAAAAAAAAAAGGAAATGGTCAACATCATTCATTTGTTATAAAAGAAAAAAGTATCTTGTTTTCTTACTTGTATCTGCAACAATCTAAACTGTAAAAAGTTCATTTTATGAGAATATTCATGCAGAGTGTGCTGCAGTCTGCTTGTGGAGATCACTGGTAGAGAGAGAATAGATTCTGAGATTGACGTTTTTCTGTCTCTGGTGTGAACAGGCTGTAGCTTTGCTTCTCTCCCCCATGCCCAAAGAGGAAGTACGGTACATCCACAGGGGGGTAAGAAAAAGAAGAAAACACCACATCATTGTAGCAATTAACCAATACAAGATCGCCCACAGTTTCCAAACAGATTGAGGTATTAAAAAACAACACATAAGTTCTCGTGCTCCTTCTGATATCTGAACAAAGGGTAAAAGCGTGCAGGAGCAGCTTGCAGAAATGTAAAAATCTCAGTTCTTGGTGGGGTGAGAGGTGAATTTCCCTGTGCGGCAAAGAGGGAACTGCCACGAGGTGCCCTGCGAGCATCCTTTCTACAGGCTTGCAAGAGGTTTTACACCAGGGCGAAGCTGGCCCATGTCACAAACTGTTGAAGAGAGTCCGGCGGTACTTCTGGCAAGAGAAGCTTTGCTGCTGTAATTCACACAGGCCATCAGCAGACATTTCCTTTGGACTAACTCAGTGTATGGAGTTATCTAAAGCCCCCACCATCCACAGCCTGAGAGTCCTGCTACTTACAGGTACACCAGAGAACCTCATCGCAAGGCAGCAGGTAGATGCTGAGGCCTGGTCCCACAGAAAAGTGCTCAGAGGGATTTTTGTCAGTAACAAAAACCAGAAACAGGTTCTAGCAGTTTTGTGCATGTGAAATTTATCATTTGTTATCACTCATCATTACAGCCTTCTGTGGAGAATTAAATTCCTTAATCCGTATTAGAAAAACATGAGTCATCCTGACAAACTGTTTATCAACTAAAGAAATATTGACCATTTTCAGCATTAATTTTCTAGCCAAAAAGTATGTTAATCCCCACAGAGTTCCTGAACTGATGCTCAAGAACACTGCTTTTGCATTATATTATGTATATAGGTAGCTTCATCTTGATCCCGAAGACTCAGTAAGTCTGTGTTAAAATGCTGGAGCTTTGAAGCTTAATCATGCCCTTATTATACAATCTAAAACTGAACTTTTAGTACATAGAGGTAGTACTTCTTTAAATAACTTGGGACCTCTTTAATGGTCTATTTTAGTAGCCCCCAGAGCAACCTGACACTTACATATTTAGACACTGTATCTCAATATATAATTAGTAAATGTCATTGTTCAAAATTCATCTGTCCTCCACATGCTGCCCCCAGATTTCTGATGCTGTGGAAAGAAGAGACACACAAAAGGGCTCTCTAACTTCAGTAATAATTTCCATTTGAACTCTAATACTGGTAGTCGTGTGCTGGTATCATTGGAACTTTTTCTTGTCGCTCTAATGAATTCTCTAGCAACACAATTTGTATATGTAAGCTCTCAGGGAAATGGTGATACATGCAAATGAAAATGAAAAGGCTCAGAAGACTTGTATCAAGAGTGTAATTAATTTTCTGTATTACTGTACATAAAGTGTACTATTTAGGAATAATGCAAAATTAACTAAAACAATACAGCATTATTTGTCTTAACTATATCCTCCCCTGTGAGCTAATCCAACCCCAGACATTCTTTACATCCATTAATGGGTACTACTACATTCGGTGTAGACCAAATCCTTTGTAGTGGACATTACTCCTATTACAACAGGCATTTTTCTGCAATGTATTGCCATAATCCATACTGTTCTATTCCTAAATCAAGTAAAACATTGTATTTTAGGGTAAATTAAGCAAGTAGGCTGTAAGTCCGTTTTCCCCTGATCAGCACTATGAATACGTGTAGTCTAAAACAGCGTCTCTAGTAATGGCTTGCACAAGATGTTTCAGAGTAAGATGTAAAACAAACAAGCAAGCTCATATAGTAGATAACAGCAGATATAGTTATGATAATCTTCCCTCAGCTGAATTTCCTTCCTGATCCTCACTGGATCACACCTCAAGCCAGAGAATTTTTGATCCATTTCAAACGTGGATTTTTATCTAGAGCCTTGGATTCTTTCCTGTTATTTTCATTCCTATTTATCCTGTCCTGTATAAATGTTACTGAAGTCAATGGGAGTTTTTATGTCAGCTTTTATGAGTTTAAGGTCAGCCCCTAAACAGTTGCTATTTAAAATACAGGGAAAAATGAATGCAATCACAAACTTAGGAAGAAAGTTTGGGTTTCAATCAGCAAGACTTGACTATTTTAACTCTACTGGTGGCTGCATATCTTAGAACAGTTAGATGATGGGTTCGTCATTTGTTTCTTGGACTAAATGCTAAATTAATATGATGTATTTCTCAAATCACGCTCTGTAGTTTATCTTTTGGTAATACAATGTTACACATTCCGCTTTACTTCAAGGCTTTTACTTAAAGGTTGTAGGTTGTAACCCAATGGTCACATTTTCTTTGCTCTGCAGTCTGGTAGCTTCCCCTAGTAGTATCCTCTTCTACCATTAGTGTGGATGCATTTCCTTCTTGGAAAGGAGAGGACTTGAAATTGACGGAAATGGCTTGTGGAAGCAGCCAGGGAAGATGTGTAATCTCAGTACCGTATTCCTTGAGGCTTTGCAAAACATCCTTTGTGTGTCCCAGGTAGATTTTTAGCTACTGCAGATCTAGAAAAATACAGGTACAGGACAGGGACTCAAATGCTACTTACCCAGCATAACACTGATTAAGCCACCAAGCTACTAAAACTGCGCTGTAACTTCTCCGGCTTCTTAAGACTTATCTTACTCATATATATAAAATGGTTTTAGAAGTGTTCATTGAGGTTATTTTGGCTTTCCTGTTCTGCACAAAATGTGGCTTTCCATAGGTAAATAAAACAGACTTCAATTTTTCATGTAAACTGTACTCGCAAATACACGATTTGCAAATTGTAAAAGGCTGCAATTAAAGTGTAAAAGGAATAAATAAAACTGGTTCTGCAACTACTTATAGAAGCATGGGAATTCAATCCCATGATACATCAAGTCACAGATAATAGAACTAAGTTAGAAAGTTCTGTATGCAAAATGCATCACACCCATAAACATATTTATGCCTAATCACAAATTAAAAACATGTAGAGACAATACAAATATCCTTTTGGGAGGGAAAAATATGGTATTATAGTAGAATAGCACCTTACCAACAAATACAGGTTATATATTTCTATGTGTTATATTTCATGAAAGAAACAGGTAATGACTGTTCCAGTGGATAGCTGGTGAATGGTTTCAGTATATTAGCTATCTTCTGTACCATCAGATTGTTACTGCAGTGGCAGTGCAGTAAAATCCTGGCTACTGTTACTGCCTAGAGCCAGCCCTCCCTAAATTGCAGCGGTGCTCCCATGGCCATTCTTTGCAGTACAGCAGATTGCATGACACCAAACATTTTCAGTCTTTTGGGGTTTTATAGCCTATGCTTACAAAAACAAAAATAAAACTCTCTTTTCCCAAAAAACTTTCAGTCTCCCTTAGATCATAAGAATGTAACAGAATTTCATATAATTCAACAGATACAAGTATTCATACTAAAAAAAAATGAAGTTTTTTCTTAAGGTTTCTTAAAGTTCTTACCAAGGTTTTCTTAAAATCTAGACATACCTGAAAAATATAAAATTACGTTCACTGGTGGCTATTTTGACTTACTATAATAAAGTCCAATTAGAAGTTAAACTAATGTATTGCTAATAATAAACATTATTTACAGATATTAGTGATAACACATTCTTCCATTTTTTAGGGATAGATCATGACATTGTTGGAAAAAAAGAAAACACTGGAACCTCCAGGCTGGTTGGTTGCAATTTCCATGGTCTAAGAGGTGGACAGTGACAGAGCTGGGAACAGACCCTTCTCAGCCTAGACCATGTTGTTACTAAGCCTTCAGTGATATTCCAGATACTAAAATAGCTGCTGGCTTACCAGAAAAAGAACATGTAAGTAGGTTTCACAGAAAATAATTTAGTGATCCTAAACAGTAATTTTTTAGCAAAAACTAAGTGGCATTTGTCTCAACAGGGCATCGCTCTGGTTTGTGTTGACCTTTTTTTTTTCCTTTAATGTGCTTATAGTTTAAGACAGTCACATATCCTTGGTTTTCACTTGTTACTTTTACAGTGGATCTTCATATGTATAACACAAACTTAGAAAAAGATACTGATTGATACAGAGTAACTATGGAAAACACAATCTAAAGAAACATATTGACGTATTAAAACAAAACATTAGAGAAGGACAAGATGCCCACAAACTTTTATCTATGGACTAATTTCAAGTTAATAATTGGTAGACTGTTTGGGTTTGGGGAAGGGAGGGGGGAGGAATTCAGGAAGAAAAAGATGATAGCACATGCAGCCTTATGCCACAAAACCAATGGGTCTTGTATTTGTTGTGTAAGAATGAAACTTCCTCAAAGAGGTGAAGGGGGATTATTATGTTGACTCTTGTTCACATACAGATGCATTAAGCTAATTTCCTATTTGCCACCAATGTTTCCGAATTTGGAGATTAAATCAGACCTTTACTGAAGACTAGATTATGCATCATATTGAGAACTGTCTTCAAAGATTTGTTTGAGAAATCCCTGTTAGGAACAATAAGTAGAGGGATTCCATTTTTGTATGTTGCTTTTAGCATTGCGGATAGCAGTGTTGGAATAAATAAAATAGGAAATAGTATTTGGACATCTTTATTTGTATTTGCGAGAGTAAATTAATCCTTTAAATTCAATCAACACTTTTAAAAACAGCATCAGTATTCACTGAAATTGTTTTGCAGGTCCTGATTTACAACAGACACAAATGCAAACAGAAGACAATATTATTTAATATCCTATAAAGCCAAATCAACTCACCATGTGGATGGGATGCCTCAAGCAAAAAAACCTACACAGAGTAAGTTTTATGGTATCAAAGTATCTAACAAAAATTACTGTTCTCTTTGGGGGCAATTCTTCATGGGAGGTGTCCGCTGGGTATGGAAAACCTTACTGGAGAATAGGGAATTATCTGGGCTTGCTCAGCAAGTTGAATAACAAGGACCCCAATGAAGGGCTACAAAGGTCTAAAGTTACATCAATTTATATGTAATTAATCCAGCAAAATGGTTGTGGTCACTGCATTTATCAGTATGCAACTTGTATTTGTACCATGCTGTCTGTGACAATTTATCATCATCATACAGGCCCTCTAATATAGCTAACATAATTCTTACCTTTTGAGTGGATAACATTCACTCGCATTTTGTTCAGGCCCAAAGGGACGGTGTTTGTCTTGGGTGATTCTGGTGCATCAGCAAAGCCAGCCCAGGACGAGCCAATTCTCCATTCCACCCAGTTTCTTCTGACTGCTGGTTCACCTCCTCCTCACTGGAGCTGGTACAGTCATTTCTATGACTGCTGGAGTGAAACGACCTGGGTGCAAAGTGCAGCCTCTCACAAACCAATCAACCAACCAACCAACCTGGCAGCAACACCAGTTCAAGGTATTCATACTCCTCCTATCATAGGCCTTTTGTTTCCCCTCCTGTGTTTCTGGTAGCTTTTTGTGGGACCGCGTCAAACCATCAGTAACTGATACGGCTTAGAAAGGTTATGGGACTTCTTTTCTTTATTAAATCAGACCAGCTATCTGATGTTGTTTGCTCTGAAGAGCTCCTACACCCCTGCTCTGGCAAGAGGGATGAACCGAAGGCAGAGTTACAGGAAAGAATAAGGGTGTCAGTTCTCTCAACTAGTATTGCCACTGAGAAAAGAGCATGAGGAACTGAACCCTATGAGTAAAAATGAAGTAGAAATGCACGTGTAATTGCTATAATTAATTAATTCCAGTACCAGGCTGCCTCATTCTCAAATATGCTGGCTCCTATTCTGCAATTCCAAGTAAAAATAACCTGCTAACTGAGATTACAACAATCGGATAGGAAAGCTACGGAAGATGATGTCAGGTATACCAAGCCACAGTCAATCAGGAGGATTTAAGTGCAATGTCTCTGAAATGAATGTTATTTGACAAGGAGCTCGTGACCTGTCTGGGCTACTGTGCAAGCCTGTAAACGTGAGCTTGCTGCATTCTCCATAAACTTCATCCATGTAAGGACTTGACAAAAACTCCTTTAAATAAAGCACTGCAGCCACCTAGCCTTGAAAAGATGCAAGTGTTCAGTAAGACTCTGATCACAGCCTGGAATTAAGCAAAAGCCTTCCACGTATTTGTAGATACTTCAGGAGCCAGTAAAAGACAGATCAGTTGAAGCCAATAACACAGAAACGAACTGAATTAAGTAACAGAACAACCAGAAATCACTGAAAGGCAAGAGTGATCCAACTGTCCATCTCTCTTGAGTTTGTCTTTACAATGTTGCAGGACAGTCATTTTTGTTTGGCTCATAATCAATTCTTGCTAATGCTATGTTCTCTGGTTCTGCCTAACGCTGATGAGATAAGAACAAATGGATCAATGCTCTCATTGTATTTACTGGGAAACCAGTAATCAGGACAGGGGACTCAATTCCCTGAATCCTAATTATACATGAATTTGCTACAGTATCCTTTTAGACTGCCATAAATTATGAACAATCAGCAACAAAAATATGAGAAAACAGTGTCAGTGGTAGAAAATGTGGACAGAATCAAACATAAACCTATGCCGCTGCTGTATAAGGGCACTTCTAATTTTCCTCTGCTGTCGACCTCTGAGTTGTTCCCAGAGCATAAATGACGGAGCAAACCTCACATGCCTCCTCTCAAAAATTCTCAAGTTGGGCACCCATTACTAAAAAAAGACTCTTATTTCACTGAGATTACCTGCCCATCTGGACTAATACTCTGATTCCTGCTTCTCTGAATAGTAAAGACAGCAGAGAAACCTTAGTAGCACCTCACAGCAAAACAAGTTAATGCCAGACATTCCTATTCTCCCTTCTCTAAAGGGAATTTTCAATAGATCAATCAGACATTTGATGCTAACTACCAAAATTAATTTTTTATTTTCCATTCTGCTACAGAACTAGCTGAGAATGAAAAATGAAGAACACATACCATAAAATCAAAACTGGGGTGAAAAACTGAAACAAAAGATTCAAAGAATGATCACAAATGTACTTTTTATTTTCCAGGTGCACAGTTGTTTTAGGAATTTTTCTCTTAGAGGTGTGAAAGAATTAAAAGGAGATCTACAGCACACGAATATTGTGCAAGCTGCAGTATTTTTCTCTGATGTAGTTGAAGCTGTCCTCTGTTTAGAACAGGCTGCTGGTATACATGAACTCAGTTGGATAGTCTGTGTTCTTCTCATGGGCTGTTTTGTTAAAGAGCTACTTGAGAACTGATTTATTTCTTTTGTTATTTTTAAATTCCCTGGAAAAATTCAGGCTCCTAGTTCAAGAAAAATATGTCCCATTTGTAGCACTGTATAAGCTGAATACACACAGTTTTTATGCTTTGAGGAACGACACATTCATTTTTTAATAATCAAACTTGCAGATACTTTATATGGAAAAAAAAATCCAAGCTCTTGATTACTGATATTTAATATCGACATGGTCATATTGGTAAAATACCAAATTATCAAAAAAAAAAAAAAAGGTTTTTAATCTCAGTTCTTCTGCTTGCTACAGTCTAAGAAAGATCTTCAGAATAAAAATCTTGTGCTTCTGATGCTTCCTTATACATAAAAAGAACAGCCTTGTGCCATCCTCAGTGATAGGAAGTGACAGGCAGAGCATGACATCACTCTTTATTTTTAACTGTCTGCCTTCTGGTGAATTTATTTTGCCATCAGTAAATACTACAGCAGTGTTAGTCACATGCAGGCTTTACGGAGACAGAAGCCCTGTGCTGAGTTCGATCCCAGAAGCTGGCAGTTCTTAGCTGTTGAAGGGACAAACTTTATTTCCAAATTTGGCACAATGGCTTGCGTCCACAGACAGATTAATAAGAATATGTCTCAGAGTAACGCTAAAGTACACATCAAAGGTCTGCAACCACCAAAGGCATCCACGTGAATTTTACCATTACAGCTGCACCAGATAGGCTAACCACTTACAAAAATATCAAACCCTGTGCTCAAGAACATAGGTTAAGTCAGCAACTAACTGACTACTGATATTTAAGTAAATGTGCCACCAGTCTGAGTCCAGCAGCTTTAACAGCTTCCATGTTCCTATTATCACTACCTATACAGTGCCTAAAATAGGATTTGAGTAAGTTTGTTACCAGTGAATGTAAATTAAGGATATGTTTCTATCCTTCTCCTACAGGCAGTGAGTCTTTAAAATGACAAAGCGGAGAAACTGCACCTTCAGGATTCCCTACGACAGCAGAGATCCAGCACAGGTCATGCTTACGCTACCTTGTGAAGGGTCTGGAACACAAGTCCTATGAGGAGCAGCTGAGGGAACTGGGGATGTTTAGTCTGGAGAAAAGGAGGCTGAGGGGAGACCTTATCGCTCTCTACAACTACCTGAAAGGAGGTTGTAGAGAGATGGGGGTCGGACTCTTCTCCCTAGTAACAGACGACAGAACAAGAGGAAATGGCCTCAAGTTGCGCCAGGGGAGGTTTAGATTGGACATTCGTAAAAATTTCTTCACCGAAAGGGTTGTCGGGCATTGGAACAGGCTGCCCAGGGAGGTGGTGGAGTCACCATCTCTGGGGGTATTCAAAAGGCGTTTAGATGAGGCCCTAAGGGATATGATTTAGTGGTGGACTTGGTAGTGCTAGGTTAATGGTTGGACCCGATGATCTCGGAGGTCTCTTCCAACCAGAACAATTCTATGATTCTATGATTCTCTCCATTGCCTTTGTAAATCTGTTGGGTTTTCCTCCAGCTTGTCTTTTGACCTCACTCTAAAGAGAAGACTGTCCTTCATTATGCAGTATTCAAGCACACTGTAGCCTTAATTACTATCACATCATCATTGTTATTACTAAATAATGCTGCTACTAGTGGAAGACTAAGTTCAGAAAACCCAAGTTTTGCATGCCCACAGTAATAAGCACAGCTAGATGGATGCAAGGGCAGAAAATACAGGTTTTCCTCCTAAAAAAGAACACAGCAAGAGGTTGGGTCTTGTCTCTGTCCTTCGTTAACACTCCCACTCCAAGTCACTTCATTCAGGCAAGTATTACTGTGCATGAAAAGAGTCTGCAAACAGCATACACACAACTTAAAGGCATAAAGCAATTACTTACTGGCTAATTCACACAGCAGCTGGCCACCCTAACCACTAATAACCTCCTTTGTTAAGACACCCTATGAGTCTTGGCTGACCAGAGAATCATCAGCCAGGTAGAGGAGCATCAGTCTCTTGCAACAGGCTGGTAATAGTTGATAGTTTTACTGGGGAATTGTCCAGTTTTTCCCGTGGAATATGTGTTCTGGATGCTATCTGCCTATAAAATTGATTTTTTTTATCACTAAATAAACCAGTGAGGTGCCTATAAGGAAATGCTACATAGGATAACGAAAGAGTAAGAGGCACAACATCCCTAAATACTTCCATGTTACCATTATCCGAGTAAAAACTTGAAAAAGACTGAAAAAGGGGGTAAGACGTGTTACGCGCCCTGAAGACCCCCTCAGTCCTGCGGCCGGGCCCCTCGGTGCGGTGACAAGCCCAACCGCAGGGCCAACGGCCGGCACCTGCCTGGCCCGGGTCGGCCTGCCCGGACTCCGCTCCCTTCTCTCACCAAACCCCGCTGAGAAATCAAGCGGCGACAGTTACGACATGACGTACGGGGAGGGCTCATCCGCCGGCCGCCGCGGCTTGAAAGGGAAACCCTGGGCTAGCCCGCCGCCCTGAGGGCATTCCCCGGCGGGACTCACCCGGCCCTGGCTCCCACCGGAGCGGGGGGGACACTCCCCGGGGGCTCCGGTCACCCACGCGTTTAGAAAAACCACGGCAAGACCAAAGCGCCGCCCCTCACCGCCGGGACGGGCGGGGGGGCGCGGCGCGGGCCGGCGTCCGAGGCGGCGCCGAGGGCGAGGAAGAAACACCGCCGGGGCGCTGCGAAATAAAACAGGGAACGGTCTCGTCTGTGGTTTTCGTTTGTTTGTTTCTTTGCGTTTTTCTGGGGTTTTTTTCCGCAGCAGCCGCCGCTGCCCGCTATCGCGCAGCACCTCGGGCCCTTTCCCCGCGGCATTTGCGCATGCGCCGCCGGCCCGCGCAGGCGCGGCGCGGGCAGTGGCGGAGGCGGCGGCGGCGATGGGCGGGCGGCTGACCCGCGTGTTCCGGACTTTCAACGTGGAGAGCCGGGCCCGCCGCGAGATCAGCAAGGAGAAGCCCACACCCGCGCCGCGGCACCCCACCTCTCGGCTGGACGAGCTGGCTGGTGGGTGCCGGCCTCGCCAGGCCGCGGGGCGACGCCGGAGGGGCTGTCGGCGGGGGGCGGCGTTTGTGGGCCCGGCGCGGGGCCGACCCACGGGAGAGGGAAAGCGGGTGCTGGGGGCGTGCTGCGTGGGCGAGGTGCTGGGGGCGCGGGGCGGCAGCGGCGTCCCCCGGGGCGGCGCGGGGCCGGTGACATTGAGAGGGGGGCGGCTGGGCGCGCGGGGCATGCTGGGAGCCGTAGTCGGCGGCGGTTGCTAGGGGCGGTTGCTAGGGGCGGCCGGGCGCTGTGGCAGCGGCCGGCGGGGCCCCTGGGGCTGGGTCTCCCGGACCGGGCCGGAGCCAGCCCCCGCCCGGCGCGGCAGCAGCCGGTGTGCTCGGCGGGCCGCTGCGGGGCAGGGAGCGAGCGTGCCGCCAGCGGGTGCTGTCCGCCGCGCCGCTTGGCCTTGAGGGGTGCGGCGGCGCCGCCGTGTGAGGCGGCGGTGGTGGTAGCGCCGGAGCTGCCGGGTAAGTGGCACCTTCCCCAGAAGCTGCGTCCGTCTTGGGAGTCGTGCCGTTCCGCTGGGGAAGCAATAAAGCTGGCAGAACTAGCAAAAAGGAAACAATTGGGTTCAGATCTGTCTTTTTTCTCTTTCTTTTTTTTTTTTTTAATTCCCTTTTTCTCCCCACTGCCTTTAGACCACCCAGAGATACAAGAAGAAATTTACAGAAAGGATGACAGGCTCCTCACCTTGTTAAAAGATGTTTATGTCGAGTCCAGAGACCCACCTGTGCGGGTGAGTATGTCTCTCTGTAGGAGGCATGCCAGCATCAGCTTTCAAACTCGGCACAAATTCTGTATAAAGAAAAATGCTCTGTTAGTGCCTAAAAGCTACCTCTTTTATAGATACAAGTGATGTTTCCATTACTCTTTTATACATCAGTAGCACCGACTGTGTTTGACCCTGGGTCTTGAACATGTGACAGGTGGTGATTATACAGCCTTTTAAATGCTTACGCCATCTTCCTTTTTAACATCTTGTTGATCTTACTTTGTTTTTCACCTAAATCCCCACTTTGCTTCCTCTAAGGCAGGACAGTTGGCCAGCCTTTTGCAAAGATGCAGACGTTTGCCAGAGATCTCTTGTACAGTTATTAGAAGAAAAGAGCTATGGGAGCATGGATGTGGTAGAGGACAAAGACATTAACATTTTAGTGGAGTCTTTAACTACTGATGTTAATGTACTGTACAGAGACTTTTCCTTATGCACCTGAGGAGGTGCCTTAGTTAGGGTTTTTTTCTGCATAACCTTCTGGATTGTTTGGTGATCAGTTTCCTCATTGCCAACGGCTGCAGACTTTGACTTGGAAGGCAAAGCATGCCCCTTCCAGTAAAATGCAGACTGGGGTTCAATCTCCTCTTTTCCACCATGTTACATTATGGCTTGTGCGTTTTACCTGTTGCATTATTGGACCACTTTATTCTAGCTGCTTTATTCAGTAATAAAAGTTTTATAATCATCTAGCAATAAAATTCCTGATTTTCTCTAATTTACCACTTTCATAGTACCTTGTATTCAAGACTAAAAGTATTTGAAAATGCAAACAGATTTCTGCAGTCTCTCCCTGAAGTTTCCAAGTAAACTCTATCCTTAATTTTCATCATAGAGGTTAGGACTCTAACCTTGAAGTGCTGAAGGTCTCATTTCAATATCTTTCAATATTCTTGTGTAAGCCTGTCAAGAGAGATTTGAGAAGAAGCCAAAAGTGGAACAAATCTTAGTGCTTGATTCTGTGCCTACTCTGAGGTGGCTGCCACCTAAGACTTGCTCTTGTGGTGTGTCTACTCGCAGTTGTTAGGAAGAGCATGATGAATGTGTTAGCACGGGGGCTTGTGGGCAAAACTTCATCCAAAAGCTTCCTTCCTTTCCTGATGTTATTCTGAATGCTCTGTGCATCGTGTATGTATACATACCTATATGTATATTTGGTATGTCTGTCTGTGGTAAGTGAAAAAGCACCAGCTCTTAAGTTCTGAAGTGGCAGATACCCAGAGACAGATCATTTTATTAAGACTTGAAAATTTTTTCATTATCTGAGCAGAGTTTTAGCACAAAGTAAAAGGAAGAAATGGAGAACTGGTAGCATCATCAGACATTCTCTGTAGTTTAGAAACAGACAGGCAATTATAGATGCTGTAGCATCCACATCAGTTTTCTCAGCTTGTGAGTTAATACAGAGTGTCTGTGGGCTAATCAATGGCTGTGGACTCTGATAACTTTAAAAGTACTTTTTCTTAAATTTAAGAAAGGTTTTCATTGTGTCTTTTTTGCAGTGTCATTCACTTGTTGCAAAGCTTGTTCTCTAGACAGAGCAAAAGAAGGGATATCTTTTAGTTGCAAAAACTAAAACCTGAAAATGAAGGCGAGAGAGACTATATGAAAAAGGTTTCCAGTGGTACCAGAAGAAGGATACCGATTTGTAGTATGATTATTTTTTTTTCTCTTGCCATGAATCAGTACCAAATACTAGGTCATCTGCATTTACGTTTGGCTACCAAAATCTGTAGTTTGCCTTGTGTGAAGGGCTGCCAAGTCTGTACAACGCTTAAGAGTTCAATGGATGGTAGCTTTTCAGAGGGTTGCCATTGTATGTAGAATGGCTGTGGAAGAACTGACAATTTTTGTGATATCAAGAAGCAAGGCTGGCTAAGCATATGTTTTTTTTTTAATGCTGTGAAAATGGGGAAAGCTAACAGGAAATGCCATATTTATGAAAACAGCTTGGCTGCTACATTATGCGTAGTAAACTGAACTGCTGTTAAGCTCTTTTTGTTTTCCTTCCCACAATTAGGTAAAAGGTGGAGGTGGTGAACATCTTCCATGTAAACAGGAGGAAAAGAGACTTACAAAACTAGGCCACTTGGGAGATCTAGATGTTAAGAAAGTTCCCAAAGGCAAAATTTCCATTGTGGAGGCTCTGACACTTCTTAATAATCATAAACTTCATCCTCAAATATGGACTGCAGAGAAAATAGCAGTGGAATACAGTCTGGAACTGAAGGAGGTCAACTCTCTTCTGGAATTCTTCATTCCTTTTTCTGTGCAGGAATTTCCTAAAGAAACCAAAAAAGCTATAAAGCCAACATAAAAATAATTACCAAAACCTTGTGTGATCTCACTCGCGTCTTAATTTTACTGTTGAGTACATTCAGTGTCTGAAAAGAGTTGGTAACGTGTCATCCAACAAGGCTGCTTCCGTATACCAGTAAGATGTATTCAAGTGATTCCATTCTACGTTGGATGGCTTCAGTTAAATGCAGCAATTATAGGACACAGTTTGTAAACTAGAATATAACTAATAAGTTGTATGAGAGCATGTCACACGATTCTGATTATCCCATTCATATGTTACGGGTTCAGTTAAAACATGCAAGTTCTAGTTAGAACCTCACCGTAACGGGTTGCCTTTCTTAGCAGAGATTTTCTGGCCTTCAGCTAAGTCGTGCTCTGTGTGTATTAGCTCTGTAGTTTCATGTCACAGTGTTCTTTCGAGGACTTGCTGTCAAGGTGTGTGTATATACAAACAGCTGTATTTCTTTTGTATAAGAACGGAATAGTATTTATACTTTGTAAAGAAGGTTAACCACAAGATCATTTGGGAAATTCAGCTGTGTCAAACTTAAAATAAAAAGGAGGTGAATAGCAAGGAGGCCTCTTTCTGATGCTGGAACAGTAATGGCTGATGTGTAGCTCCTCTTCCACTCTATTCTGATTCAGCTTAAATACCTGCACCTCCCCAGGTACTGTCTGTCAGTGAGTGGATTTGTAAAGAGTGATGATCTTCTAGCATCAGTCTATTGCAGCAGTCTATGGCACCTACTGTATGAGAAATAATGGTTCATATTATAATTACTAGGTAGCTATCAAATGCAACTGGATCTACTAATTGGACCCACTAGTAGGTCTTCTGTAAATGTCTGCCTGTCCTGTTACAATAGCTGTCTTAGCCATGGAGGCCTTGTCTGACGTACCCAAACGTGGGCTTCGGTCGGGTCGTGTTCACTCACAACGTTACCCATGTGCTACCAGATTGAAGATGAACAGCATCTTTTCCAATTGTTAGTAAAGGGCATTGCAAACTGTGAGGTGGTAACTGGATTGTAACCTTCTTGATACTGTGACTATTCAGGTCTGTGTAGGTAAGGAAGAAGCTTTGCACTGATGATTAATACCGTAATGAAAACTGGTTCATGTTTTCCAGATAAGCTGGGGGGGCAGTAATCAGAATTGATATTTCAAAATGCATTATGGTTGCCTTCATTCAAAAGAAACAAAAACTAAAACTTAATTTTATGTGGTGCTAACATTCCTAGTGCCCGTCATCAAAGAAGTTGAATTTATTAAGAAGGTGGAAGTCAGTACCAGGCCTACAATGTAACTTTCTTTTTAAGAACTTTTGTGTCAGGTCTTGGATTTCAGACTCTGGTAAATATCTTGCCAAGAAGATCATCAGCTCTGCTGTTTTACAGCAAGATTCGTTCTACTTCTCTGTCTGAGATGGAACAAGGCATTTACAGTACAGTTTGCCACAGTGTATTCAAGGTTTTGCTCGATTCATTTCTGAAGTACATATCACTGTACCCCAGTGAAAGATGACACCTAAGTGCATTGTATAAAAAATCAAAATTGTTAGTCTTCAAATGTGTGGATTTGGGATAGGTTTGTCCTTCTTCCTGTAACATAATGGGGGCAAAGCTGCACTCTGAAACTAATGCATATCACTTCTGAGTTACGTACCACATTAAGAGTTTCTTGTTTTCCACAAAATGCTTTGTTTTATAGAATATTGTAACAGAAACACGGTATTGTTTGAGTACTGTTCATCCTGATGTAATAGTTAAGGTAATATTCAGAAAGAACCACTGTGGAATGCATTTGGTACAGATACTGCTATTATTGGAGATGCTGTGATTTCCTTCTTTAAAAATGAATCTTTAATTAGGTATTGGAATTGATTAAAAACTCACTTTACAATCGGCAGCAGACAACAGCTTAACCACGCTCCTTGACTAACTTGGTACGTATTTTGGCTTTGTCTGCCTTTGTGAACTGTCTTGTGATGTGTCTAAACCGTGACAGGACCCTCTTTCATGCAGAAAGTCCCTAGAGGCATTATGGTATAGTACTGCTTTGCTTGCACTCTTCAGCAGGCACCTGCTTTTGGGATGCTTGGTGCTCATCAGTGCCTTCAATGCTCGGGCCATACCTTCAGGACAAAATCCTTGCTGTGAATGAGATTATTGCAGAGCTATCCCTCGTTGGAGCCAGGATCTCGTCCTCAGAATGTACTATCCACGGTGGGGAAGCAGGCAAGTGCCACAGCGGGCCACGGATCCTTCTCTCTGGAAGCAGGTGAACTGGTGTCCCAGAAGGCTCCTCTGGAGCAGGGAACTTCTGCAGCGCACAGTGTTCACTTCAGGAAAATTAAACGCAATGCAGTTTGCTGTTGGCACACAGATTCTTCTGCTGGTCACCTGCCCCACTTGTTGGGCAATGTCAAACCAGTATTATGAAGGCATTACCCATGGTATGGGATCATGTCAAATCTGTACCTTTATCTATTCAAATTGTCCATAGTCTGAATGTTTAGCTTTCACTGTCTCTTCAGACAGTGTTTCAGACAAGTGTTTCACTTGTCCAAAGCTCACAGAAGACCCAGGAGCACAGATCTTTGCTCTGGTGGGAAAGCCCGTTCCTGACCAAGCACTCTCAAGGCTACCATCTTGTCCTGTGTAGGCTACTGGCCACAGCCAGCTGCACAGTCCTTGGCAGGGGGATGCTTAAGCTGTGTTCAAGTGAGTCGTGTTTGAAGATAATGTTGTCCCAGGTGTCAACCCTAAAGACAATACTATTCTCACTGTTGCATCTTTTCCAGAACTGCTTATTTCCTTTCTTCCTATTTCAAGGGACTCTTTACTCATCGGTTATCTTGCCTGCTTACTAGTTTCTGGTTTTGACGCAATTTCTAATTGGAAGAATAATGGTATTTTCTTTACACTTTTAACTTGTTTTTTTCTGTGTCTGTTTCCATCTGTATCCCTTTCCCATAGCTGTTTGGCTGTCAGCTTAAGGAAAAGGTACTCTTCAAGCAACTGTTTTGAAGAGGTAATTATGGGGAATTTGTGGAAACCCGCAATTCAATTTTTTGGTACTCATATGTGGAGAATTTTTCAGGTTTCACTGCCATGCATGCAGTGCACCAAATTTAGCTCATGTTTTTGGCCACCGTATAGAATCATTATATTTGGTAGGGAACAACCTGCCTCACTCAAACTGCTTTGTTCTTGCCGAATTAATGTAAAATGTGTAGCAAGTATAAGCTTTGTGAGCCTGTAAGGGAGTTGTTTCATGTCTAGTGTAAATGACACACAGTTGATGAACTTCCTTTTATGTGGCATTATTACACCAGTTTTCCAAATGTCACTGAATAAAGCCAAGGCCACCTTGGGCACTGAGACAGAGCGAGTCGAGTACGCAGCGCAGGCTGAGCCTCGTTTGGAAATGAGGGTTACATTCCTGGTGAGACATGAAGTTGAATTTCTTCAGGGCAGTTCTGGCAGGTATACTGGAATTCCTGGCTTGAATTTTTTCAAAAAAATTCTCATTAGGGGGAGTCTAGTAGCTCACTTACTCACCCACGTTTTCTGGGACATAGCCTTGTTCTGTCGTTAAGTCTATTCCCAGCCTTCTCCAGCCAGTATTCTCTGCTATGAAAACTGTCATGCAGCGGCACTCTTGCTCTTTACTCACTGACATGCAAATGGTGGTTGTATTCTGCCCTTTCGGTATCAACAACCTGTTTTCCTTCTGCGGAGCTCTCTTGCCTTCTAGGAGTAGCACATCTGCTGAGGTAAAGATGAGAGGACTGAGCACAAGTTTTGCTCTGCAGAACTCGTCAACAGGACAGATTTTCAAAAGGGATGTAGCTTTTTATACGTCTGCAAAAGCTGCTTTTCTGGGATATGTGAAACTAAGTAATCTTGTGCTGTCTCACCATGTATTAATCGTAGCTAGTTTCTTGCAGTCTGATGCCAAGACAGCAAGATTGGAGCAGTGAGGCAGGAAAGAGTTTTAACTCTGCTTTCTGTGCAGGTTAGTCAGAAGGAACTTCAGTACAAAAAGTGATCTTCCAGCACAGGGAACTTGTCTTTTAAGCTACCTCTTTTTACTCAAGGAGAAAAGAAATTGATGTTCATATGCGAGAGGTGTGTACTAAGCTTACAAAATGGAATATCTTATTTCTGTATTGAAAAATGGAGTCAAACTTCAAGTAGTCATAAAACAGGATCAAAATGCAAAAGTTTAAAAAGGTGTCTGTCTCACCTTGTTTCATATGAGCATCGTGCTTTCATGTCTGAGATTGCATAAAGCTTCACGTCTTACTGCTCTCTTCTGGAGCCCCTTTCTAAACAGGAGTTTTCTGGTTTTAATCAGGTGGTGCCAGGTTGAACTGACAGCAGGGGAGGCCTGACTAGTGCAGGTGAGCTTCAGGTGCAAACGGATTTTGGCACTTGAGACTGTGGCAGTTGTACGCTGACTGATGTGCTATCAGCAATCAAAACACTGTGTCAGTGCCTGTTGTTATTAAATCTGTTTCCAGCAATCTACAAGTCTAATGAATTCTGTAACCTTTCATGGTTTAGGTTCTGCTGTGCTGTTATCAGACCTAAGTGTTTTCTGCTGAACACCCCACCACCACCCCCCCAAAACCACGGATTAATTTCTCTCAGAAACTTAACGTTAGTTTTCTTGGTCTGAAACAGAGGCTTAGATTTACACGAGGCGACAGCAGCATTAGGTAACAGCAGCACATCTCCTGTAGCGTGCTGGAGGGAGCGCACTGCGGGAGCTGCTGCGGTTCTGTGGGGTGGGGTGGGGTTTGATGTGTCTGCTGCCAGAAAAAGAATTTAAAAAATAAATCTGCCAAGGTGGTGGTTCTATGACTGTTGTGCAAAATCCTCTTTGGGTGTGGGTTACTTCAATTGCTGAAGCTCTGTCTTTAGGTGAGATGTTTTGGCCCTGCTGACGGGAGCAGTGCTGCTGTATTACCCAGGAGAGAAGTGACTGGGGGCAGGATACAGCCCATAATCATCTCCTATAAGGATTCCTTTCATGGGAATGGAAAACGCATGGTGCCTCGTAGGACTGAGGCTCTCAGGCCACTATGTTTTAGAAAGTTCAGGGAGGCGATGGTGTGGCTGGAGGAATCCCTACCTTTGAAATAGCTGCTCAGCAGCAGCCACAGCTCTGAGCTGGGTTCACCCAGGGAATAAGGGATCCCACTGCTGATGAGCTGCAAGTGGTACGGGTGAAAGCCAGACTCGCTCCTGCCAGGGGCTGCTGTAACTGGAAGCCTGAACGTAAAGTCACAGCTGGGAGCTCTGCTTATGTGAGAGACCGGGGCTCTGCAGAAAGGACAACAGCGCTGGCAGCTTGGGTGCAGCTGGGAGTGCAGAGCTGGTTGTAATTGCCTGTGTTGGCAGAGGGAAAAAGAGATAAAGGTGGAGTCTTCGGAGCATTTTCTCTGAACTGAAGTATGCCCTGTTATTAATTGCACAGGGCTTTGTTCCTGGGAAAATCCACACAGCGTGGTTTGTGACTCAACCAGTTTTGACTCTACCCAGGCCACACGTTGGTATGAAGTAGGGGCAGAGCGCTGTAAGCCATGTTGAGCTGCTGTATGGACAGGTCTGTTGGGAGCTGCATGTTGCATGCATGTTACACTTGATTGCCTTCTGTCTCAGCCTCTGGGGTTTGCAGCACAGTACTGTAACCTAAAGGATGCCACAGGCTTGATGGTTAGGTCTCTCCTCTAAAAGCGGGGATGTGGATTTGCATCCCCCTTAAGCTGAAGCAGAAATTGAATATTAGGTAGGAGTCTAGCTTAGCTGTCTCCATGCCCCCCAAAAGCTGGAAACTATGGACCTTATTTTGGTTGCATGATTCCTCCGCACCATGAATTTCCTTTGTGAGCACCAAGCGCAGCAGAGCTCGAGTCCCTCTTGGTGGGGCTGAGGTGGGGACGCGGTAGGGGCTGCAGCACGGTGGGTGCAGGAGGAGCTCACTGCTGCTCAGGCAGGGAAGCCCTGCTTGTTCCTTACCACTCCTACCCCCCTTCCCAGCGCTACAGTCACCCCCTCTCTTTTTGCTAGCTCAGGCAATTGGCAGACCACTTTATGAACCGCTTTAATTCACTGATGTGGCAGAAAACAAATCAAAACAGGTATATTTAAAACTGAGAAGGAGAAACAGTCTTTACCGTTGTCAAGCATCAGTGGCTATCCTTTGGTTGGAGCCAGCATATATTCAGCTTACTTCTTTTATTAGCCATGTTCACTGGGGGAAACAAGTTATTAAAATTGGGTATGTTTTTGTGCATGCAATTTAGGGATAAGAAGCTGAATATGCAGAAGTAGCAAAATGCTTCTGTGAATTTTTGACATACGTTATCCCCAAGTTATTTGATTTGGGAAGGGAAAAGTGTATTCTAAAACCTATTTTTTCTATTGTAATAAAATATTTTGGCATGGTGGTATGAGATGACATTTATTTCTAAGAACAGTTCAAACTGAATGCAAAATATTTTGTTCAGACACGAAAGATATCCCTTGTGTTGCCAAATAATGAGGGTGGTGGTTTTTGGGTGTGGGTTTTTTTTTGCTTTGGTCAATCTCGAAATACTAAGACTTTTGTTAAACAAAAGCTTGTCCCATCCTAGTTACTACCATTCCCACCCTTACCCAAATCCAGTCCTCCCACTCCCCCCGCTACTTTGTTGATGAGTATCATCTGCCGGGTTTCTAGTCCTGTTTCATAGATCAGCAATTAACTGTGTACAATGAGTGAGGCTGATTTACTGTCTACCTAAAGCTACAGTGAAACTGGAATAAATAGAAAGTAAGTGCATTGAATAGCAATGAATCAAAGCAAAACAGGCTACTGAAGATGTCTTTAGGAAGAAATAATGCCACTCTATTGGCTTCGCTCCTCCACAGAGGAAGAAAGTGGGAATAAATTTCATACCGTGTTCTGCCTTTCTCAATTAGCTGTCACCAGTTAAAGATTTCCTGTGTGGGAACGAATTCACAGTTGTCGTCACTTAACAAAGATAAATTCTATCAGCTCACTTCTGCACATGCAATACTTCAATATTAAACTCCTTTTTTTATATTGCAAAGTTCTCGTTAATGTAGCAATTTGAGAAATGGAGCCATTTTTCTTGTGACTCTCGTAATAGGTTGACATTTAATCATGGTTTCTTAACCCTTTTGAAAGAAATGTACTATTTTGTACATTTTGAATAAAAACCATTTGAATTTTATCATGGACACAGCTGTGACCAGAAGCTGAGAAGACACTACAAAAAGCAAGTCTCTTCTTTCAAGAAATAGCATGAATACCTGTTTGTGATGTGTAGGCTCCATGACATACATAATTCTCTAGCCTTCATAAAGTGGTGAAACTGCAATGTTTCGGAGAGACCCTAAGGAAAAACCATAGTTTTACTGACAGAGCACTATAGGAAACCCTTGTTGGATTTTTATTCTCAAAATGTTGTGTTTTCTGTAATTCTGCTGCTGTGGAACTTGTTACAGAATTCACTCCTTGCTACAACATCGTGCTCTAGCATATGACGTTTACTTTTGCCAAAAAAAAGTGTAATTAGTTCTCTGCCAAGAACAAAAGCTTGAACTGAGTGTGAACCATGCTACTCAAATCCCCTTGAGTTTGCCGCAAGCTAAAACAATACTTTGAGAAATATGAACTGCTCCCTTTGTATTCGCTGTCAAAATGCAGAACATGATATTAATATAAATTACATAGGGCTTTTGATGTGCTATTACTCCTTTCTGTCTTGAATTTAACCCAGACTCTGTGACAATTTCCCTTATTTTTATTTTTTTTTAGTTTTTAACTATATGAAAGGCCTTTGCTAAAATAATCTTTTGTCCTTGATGAAATGATAGCACCTCCTTTGCCTTCCCCTGCACAGATCATCTCAGCATCCCGAATGAGGGAGGAAAACAGTAGACAAATAGACTCAAATGTCAGGTTGAAGAATGTGTCATGAAGGATTTTCAAATGCTACGTCCTTTCTACACCAGGCACTAGGCACGGATACGTTGCATTTGTACAGTCTTGATCAAAGGTTTGTTTCAAGTGAAAGACAACTTGAATCTGAACTAACTTCACATGCTGCTGGTTTCAAGTTATTTCCATGAGAAGGAAAAATAATTACTTAAGAGATAAAAATCCAGTGTGCACTCCAATTGGTCAAACTGTTTCTATGGTTGCAGAGCGGTATCTAAAGATTCAGCTGAAAAAAACATGGCTTAAAGATGAGAAAACAGCTTATCTATCTGTTGCATCCCTTCACTAGACAAAAATGGAGTTCCGGGCTGCGGAGGAGATACAGGCAGATGGTTTTGTTGCTGAATCCTTGCAAATAACCCCTCTCCCCAAATAAAACTTTTTCCAAAAGCCCTGCCAAGTCCATATACACTGCAGGTGGCCTCTCTTTTTTTATGTTCTTAGTTAGCAAAGCTTTTAAGTGCCCACAGAGATTTATAAGAATATCATGAGATTTATGCAGGGGGAGCTCAGGGGACCTGATTGCATCGTTCGGGAAGGTGACTTACCAGGATGCACCTAAATGTAATCTAGGAAAACAAGAATAATATTTGTTTTGGCTATGTTCTGTAAGGACACTTCACCTCATAGCTTTTAGAGAAGACATCACACAAAGCATTACTTAATTTACTGCTATGTTTTTCTCTGGTTTACCATTAGGAATAATATTATCTTACTTTTTTCTGAGGTCTGCTAGCAGCAGAGTAAGAATAAAAAATTTATAGGTATATGAGAAATTAATCTTGACTTTTCCTAGGCATGCTTTTTTACATATGCATCTCTTGCCATGCTACAATAATATTTCTATTTCACTTTTTATTTTTACTTATAAAATTGCAGATCATTAGCAGCATCTACAATTTCCGTAATACTTTCAGAGCTTGTCCTTAGTCCCTCAAGGTTATACAAAGACAATTGCACTGGAGTAATGAGTACTGGAGTCTTACTGACCTGCAGGAGCTGGATGACAGTTTTAACAGGGGCTGAGCAACCTCCAAGTCAAGCGCAGTTAGCCATCCAGGCATTTGGCATCTAATGGTTATAGGGACGAGGAATGATCTTAGTGGAAGGAGAAGAACTGAGCATTTCATTTGGGAAAGAGGCAGACGACTTGCTACATCAAAACACAGGGCACCATGTTGTAAACGGTTTTGAATTCACAGAATCACAGAATAATTTAGATTGTAAGGGAATAATTTATCTTGTGCAGTCAAGCTTTGAATACTTCCAAGGCTGGAGATTCCACAACTTGGGCAGCCTGTTCCAGTGCTTAACTATCTTCATGGGAAAAGTAATTTCTTTATGGCTAGGCAAAATTTCCTGTTGCAACTCGTGACTGTTACCCATTGTTGTTCTGCTGCACACCTCTGGGAAGAGTGACTCCATATTGCCTGTGCCAGGCCAAATGTCTCCCAGCATCACCAGGACATTAAAAATTATGGGGAAAGAAACTTGATTCCATCCATCTATGCTTTACTCCTTTGCTTGGAATGTCATCCTTCCGATTCCTGTTCCTGAGAGCTAACTGTGCCACCTCATCTATAAGACATGAGTGGAGAGAAAAGGTACTAAAATATAGCTTAAAAGTTCAACAGGATACAAATATACAATTTAAGGATTATTCCTGCAATAGTAACATCGTCGTTCTCCCTGCCAGCTTGAGCGTTTTGACTGTATATACTTAGTACCAGGCAATGCATTCATCTCTGGAAAGCAGCAGCCAGGGCTCTGGGTGGGAGAACAGGGAAACAAGAGCGAAAATCCAAACAAAATTTATCCCTGTTTTTTCTCAGTGGTTTACCAATGGAAATAATATTGCCTTATTTTATTTAATGAACAGTAATGTAGAAAAATTATATGTACGCTCACAACTGCTCTTCTTCCCTTAGCAATTCCTCTGTTGTAACATTTTCTGGTAATAAGGTTACAGGATCCACATTACAGTCAGAGCACTTTATGAAAGGAATTGTTTCCATTTATTGCACGCTTAAAAGATCTGTAGTTATTACTCATTTTTTAAGGCCCCAAACTTTATGAAGTAGTTGGAAACAAGTCTGCTGTAGATCAGCTTTATAATTTATGATGCTTTGATTCTTTGTTTTGATGATATTGATACACAGGCACAAGTGAGTTGACATTTTACTTTCAAGTCTCCCACATTTTCACAAAGATAGATACACAAAAAAAATGCACACACTTTCTTAATGCCTCAGGTCTACATCAGATGTAAGAAGAAATCTGGGTGCAGTGACCGACACCTCTATTTTTTTGATCATTGCCTTAGCAGCATACACCAAATCGTTGGCATTATATCACTTAAATCACTCCAGGAAGACTCTCTGATGGTTCTGTGGCATATATACGTTTGTCTTTCTGGTAGGTGTTCATCTTAAGTTCAAGTGAGTGGTAAAAGAAAGCTGAAAAATTCTGACCTGCCACAAGAGGACTGTGGAAGAACTGGCGAACTCGAGCCTGTGCCAGTGCAGGGGGGCACCGTTATCCTCATCAAAGGAATGGAACGAGATAGACCCTCAAGTCCTGATCCTGCAGCTTAGATATGTGAATATTTATTTACATAAATGGTCAGGTTTCCACCAACAGAAATTATGCATGTGATTAAAAATACATACAATTAGGTCTTAAGATTAGCTCTGAGGCATCTGTAAACTTCTCAGAAATAAGGCTATTTCAGTTAAGATTCTGTTGTTCACTTTTTTTGTCCAAGGGATGAAAAACATTGAAATATACTCTTCTGTGAAAGTGTGAAGTGGCACCCTGTGAAGACTTCAGAGTAGTAAAAGGCATGATAATGCTCTAATCATGTGCTATTGATCTGACCATGTGAGAACACTCTTATAGATGATCTTAATAAAGTCAATTAGTCTAACACCCTAGAGACTTCCTTTTAACACACAGTGATATAGCATTATGCTACGTTATGAAATTTCTGACACTGTACATCCTGACCCAGTAAATGACAGTGAACTTTAAAAAGAGAAAAAAAATATGTTCCTTACAAATATGATTTATTTCTGCACAATGCAGAAAGACACATACACACACACACTATAGTATCATTCTCATATTAGTGTAATAGCTTAGATTTTGGGAGCAGTCTAAGCTTGCTCAAGTGTGGTAAGCTACATTTGGAAAGACATAATATTCCTGTTCTTTTTTACAATCTCCCAAGAGAGAGATTGTAAAATCTCTGGGTCATCAACTTGTGCCGTGGCAGATGCTGGCTCTGTTGTGTGGGTCAGTTAGATCCCAGGTAAGTACAAAGGCATTTCACCTGCCTGTACTGTGGAAAGCATCTGCATGTGAGATGGAAGAGAAGCGTGGCCAGCAGGTCGAGGGAGGTGATTCTGCCCCTCTCCTCCGCTCTGGTGAGACCCCACCTGGAGTCCTGAGTTCAGCTCTGGGGCCCCCAACACAAGAAGGACATGGACCTGCTGGAGCGAGTCCGGAGGAGGGCCACAAAAATGATCAGAGGGCTGGAGCACCTCTCCTATGAAGACAGGCTGAGAGAGTTGGGCTTGTTCAGCCTGGACAAGAGAAGGCTCTGGGGAGGCCTTATTGCAGCCTTCCAATACTTAAAGGGGGCTTATAGGAAAGATGGGGACAAACTTTTTAGCAGGGCCTGCTGTGATAGGACAAGGGGTAATGGTTTTAAAGTAAAGGAGGGGAGATGTAGGCTAGACATAAGGAAGAAGTTTTTCACAATGACGGTGGTGAAACACTGGATCCGGTTGCCCAGAGAGGTGGTAGATGCCCCATCCCTGGAAACATTCAAGGTCAGGCTGGATGGGGCTCTGGGCAACCTGACCTAGTTGAGGATGTCCCTGCTTATTGCAGGGGGGTTGGGCTAGATGACCTTTAAAGGTCCCTTCCAACCCAAACTATTCTATGATTCTATGAAAGTCAGCCTATTTAATGTGTACCATCAACAACTAGAAAGCAGCAATACTTTATCTCTTTTCACTCTTGTTATTATAAATGAATTGGATCCTCATCCAGATTTGCCACATAGGGTAGATATCAAAGATTTGTATAATATTGTTTACTGTTTAGAAAATATTTAATCATCACTGTAGAGTACAATTTGCATTATTCCCATTTTTCATGCCAACATGATTTGTATGGCAGCCAATGTATGCTAATTAGAGAATTTCCCTAATTAATTTTTGTCAGTGCGCTGCCCTAACATGAGTTAAAATGTACAGCTTAATGTATTAAATGTATTAAAATTGCTTCTACTTCCCATTGTATACCAGGGAGTAATTTGCTGTTAACAGCAGGTGTTTACAACAATCTTTAGATGCACATATTCTAATTGAAGTGAACATCCAACATGTTGGCCAAGGATGAGTCATACTTCACAACAGCTCTACAGGGAAGGAGCTCTGAGTTGTGTATTCTTCTAAAGCAATGGCCAACAAGAATAAATTGTTTTCTTTTGTGTGAAATGTATTTTGTGCTGCATATTGCATGCCTAAAGGATGGATTAGTGAACATGAACGTACAAAGACTGGGCATACATACTGCATGGGATGAGGATGGCAGCTGCAATGGAGGGCTGGAGGGAGGGCTATTGGAAAACTTAGTTGATTAGGTTTTGTTGCTAAGCACAAAGCCTACTCTATGTGCATTTTTATCACTCAGGAACAAGGTACCAGCATATGCCATCCTAGTTACCATGGTTTCCATTCAGCCACAGTGCCCTCTCAGAAAAGAAACAACTTTAGTTTTATATTCATTACATATATTCCTTAGGTATCTTAAAAACAGAATTGCAACTTGAATTATCTGTGGACAGATCATCACTATTTGGTTCTTTCCCACACCTAACAGTGTCTCCTCTCACCCCAGAGAGGCTTGAAAATAAACACCCTCACAGAGATGCCTTTTGTCAAAGAGCGCTGAACCTCTCGAACATCGCAGGTTACGACGCACCCTGACAGTGAATGGATTGTGCGATTCCAACTCGGCGCCAGATGGTACCATCGCGTTGCTAGCGGGCGGTGATGGACAGGGCCTGGAAGAGGCTGCCGGGAACCTCCAGCAGCCACCACTGGCATCCTGCCCCGCTGCCAGGAGGGCACGCTTTGCCGCTGCGATGGTCAGGGTGGGGAAAAAAGATCCGCTGTGTGAGGGCAGTCCCCTCTCAAAAGGAGTCGTTGCTTGTATTCTCCTAAGAGAAGAGCGAAGGCGTTTTGAACACAGTGTTTATTCTGAAGGTGTCAGGCTAGATCAACAGCTTCTGATCTCTGCATCTTTCAACAGCTCCAGAAAGCGCAACGCACAGTGACCCACTCTCTAGCAAGGCCCCTTGCAGTCTCTAGCTATATTTAAATCACACAACGTTCAGTGTGATACTTTCCTAGGAGAATCTACAGTAATTTAGTTCGGGCAATACAGAATACATGCAAAGAAGCAAAATACAAAAGGGACTGATGCTATCAGAACAATAGCCAGTGTTCTCAATTTTTTCAGAATTTTCACCTTTTCCATGCAGCCACAGGGTTCTCAGAATGTGATGAACAAAGATAGCAGAAGCTGGTCTTTAGGTAGCAAATTGCATGTGAAATGACATATGAAATATGTTAAGACAGATGGGAAAACCTCATTTTTAAATGTGTTTGTTGAAGTAACCAAGAGTGAAATAATTGGTAGTACAAAAGCTAATTTCAGTAGGCTTCAGATCACAATCACTGAACAAACCTCCTTGTGATTTTCTGACCCATCACCATTTCCGACTTCCTACGTATCCTAAAATACTTGTGAAATGAGGCTCCAGTTACACTTGTCACTAGAAAACTGCAAGGAAAGACACTCCCTACCCTAATCGTCCTTCTTTCTCCCACCGCTATAGCTGATTAGAGCTGTGGTAAATCTGTAGTAAATAACCATTGGAAAATGTTGACAAGTTAATTGGGCTCATAACTGCGAAGGCAATGAGACATTTCTGCAACTGTTTAGATCAGCTTTGTCAGAAGTAAGTCAGTTACAACGGTGACACATTTAATTCTACAAAGAACACATGGAGAATAAATCAACTTTCAGGCTTGAATTACAGTGCAGGAGGGATAATTACCGTAGCAGAACATGTACTTAGAAACAAAAACCTTTTGTAGTGCACAAACACCTGGAACAGAATTACACTGAAAATTAATGTTGAGTATCCAAAAAATACAAAATAGGAATATTGAATAAACAGTTACACCATTTTGAGCTAGGAGAATTTATATTCTCCGTGGGGATGGAGAAGGGCAGCTTTGAACAGACTTCGAAAACATATTGAGGTGATGCTGATGGTTCGCTAGGCATCCGTTTCCTCCGCAAAGCCAATGAACAATTGTGGAGCTGCTTGCATCTACCTGTTCCACAGTCCCCATATGCCTGGTAGGTGGATTACATGGACGTGCAGTCCCGAAGGCCTCCTTCAGTTAGAAATGTATATAAATCAGAGCTGCTTATTATGATTAGAAGTTATATCAAAAATGTTAGGTGAGCTTTGAGATCTGGATTGATAGAACTGAGCTGTTGTACATAACTGCTGGGCACCAAATTTTGCCAATTTTGTGTTCAGCTAAGTACAAATTGGCAATTTGTTCTTCTTGCAATGTACGTTCACATATATTATAAACCTGTACCTGGTTTAAAACCTAGCAATACTATATAGTGTGCTAATTAAAATGTATACGACATTTCAAGCCTATCTAGGTAAAATAAACTCGGGCAGGTGATGTGATGAATTACTGAGTTTTACAAAATTTTACCAGTTACAAAAGCTTGGTTTCCTTGTTCAGCGTGCCACTCAATGTTCCCATTAATCGAGGGCACTTTAGAACAAAGGACACACATTTGAAAAAAAAATAACATCTTCACTTTGGAGTCACCTAACCTGTATGAGTTTGTTGGAGTTTTCTTGGAATGCAGAGTGAGGCTATAACACAATCTAAGTTATTTCTCATCTACACCAAAGGGCTACAAATAGGTAGGAATTACAATATTATCAGTACCGAGCACAGAGAAATCTTGTGTCCCAGTTGCCAAGAATCATATAACTGCCCTCAAGCATCAGGGGATTTTAAAAGAAATATGGGGTTCATGGGGTTTATTTGATTTACAATTATTGAACCTTTGCTGTAGACTTTTAATCTTTTCTCTACAATCATAAGGCTTAGAAACTTCCATTAAAAAAAGAAGGAAATAAAGCTTTTCATCCACTAGCAGGACTGAAGGAATTAAAACTTCATGAGAGAAAAAAGGTAATGTATTTTTTCTCTCTGAGAAAAAAATAGGTGAGTTAATGTAAAATCCATGATATCTTAATTGGATATTGAGGACTGGTTTGGAGGAAGGTTTTCCAGCTTATGTATTTTCTTCAACATTTGTTTCTTATCATTTTCTCAAAAGAGGAAAACAGACATTAGCTTATATATTCTGCCTATAGATGGAATTATACCCCAGAAACCACACTGCTGATCCAGCGTACAGTGTATTACTGTTGACAGAGAATAATTACAATTTTTCTACTCAAGAAGAGATTGCTTTTTAGAGATGCATGAAATAATCCCATATACCATCTGTATAACACTTTGGATTACCACTAAATAAAAGTATTCTATAAATCTGCAGTGGTGGTGTTTGTTAGGAAAAGCCCTCAGTAGATTACCAAAGGAGTTTTTGTTTAAACCAACTGATCTTTATTTCTTCTGAATTATTCCGGAGCAAATTATGTCTTTCAATACTTTATGGGTATTCTGAGTTCTTCCTTTATCCTTATTTTCATACTTTATATAATCTTAGACATGACCACTGTGATGATCTAATGTGATCTAAAATACAGTGATGTAATACTCCCTAAATTCCTACTTCTTTGAAATAGAAAACAAGCTTTAGGGAAAAAAACGAACCCATTATTGATCAAACAATTTCAAGTGAGAGACAATCCTGCATAATCCTTGGAAAATTACCACAGTGATTTACTACCTTCATGGTTCAAGACTGAGCTCTACTTCTAGACTGACGGTTTGTGGTAAGCTTTCAACCATTTATTGCCTCTTCTCTAACCAATGTGTATGGTACTGCAAACCAACTGCATTCCCCGTGTAGATACTTACAAACTGCGATTTAGTAATATCATAAAACATCATCTCTGTAATGTATATACAAACAAATGCACACAGTATTAGTCTAGCAACTGTTTAAGAAGGATAGGAAATACCTCTAGAACGACAATTGTCGGGAAAATGACAGGCCTACTCAAAATATCAACTATTCCAAAAGAGATGCTCACAGTAGCTCTCAAACAAATCCTGCCCTGTTCGTTCTGTTCAGGAAAAACACCCCAGAGGCTGTAGAAGTCATTTTGGTTTTGCACCCTGCAGACTGTTCTGAGACCTGCTGTATCTCTTAAGTACACTGATGTTATCATGTCAAGCTGTGACTGAAACATTTTCTATTAAGGCTGGAGCTAACACTATGATATAATGGATCTTTACCATTTCTAGCTTCTGTATGTGTCCCTGTGGGCTGGAACTTTGCAATGAGGGCACTAAAATGGCAAACGGGCTTTGAGGAACATGTAGCTACTGTGCATTGTCAGTCCCGCAAGCCAGTCTTTCTTTTAATGTATAATTAAATTGTGGAACTCATTGCCGTAAGATGTTATGGAGGTCAAAAGTATAAGTAGATTAAAAAAGAAGTAAAAAAACCCCAACACTGAAGTGAAAATCCATGTGTAGCAGTCTGGATATAACATCTTCTAGGCAGAACAAGTGATTTAGGAAGTCCATAACTCACTGACTGCTGGAAACCAGACATAATCATTTGGTACACGGCCTGTTTCTTACGCTGTTCCTGTAAGCATCTATTAATCACCCTTAAGAATAATGCACTGGGCTAAAACATGCCAGCATGAGTGCCACGCTAAAGCTGTGTGGTAGCTTTGCGGTTGACTCGCCAGCCATGAGACGTTCATTGGTCAAGGTGTCAAACACCCCTTCACCAACATGTCAGCACTTGCAAGGACCAAGAGTGTGGTACAGAGGCATCCAAACAGGCCAAGAAGAAACGGGTCTCAGGGCAGTGTGAAAGGAAGCACAGCAGGTTTTGAGTTAGACCCACAAGTCCGTATTGTCTGTTCGTTTTTCCTGCCATCTATCAGGCATTTCTCAGTGTGCCACAGGAAAACATCCGAGAATGCATAAATCTGGAAGCAAAGTGTTTTCACCCTGTCCAGAAACGTTGCAAGCTTAATATTTCAAAGGTCCTCACTGAGTGGAGACTATCATTCAGATTGCAGCAGAAATAACTGGTTGCATAGATACAGCTACTGGGCCGTGTCAGATATAGTCACCACAGCAATGGCAGAAGCCGTTGCTGTCCTTTCTTGCAGAGTTCGCTTGCCTCTGGAGCTCAATTGTGGAGCAGCCTCTGTGGGCACTCCTAATCTACTTCTGCACAAAGTCAGCTGGCATAGTTTAACCTATTGCTTAATGTATTTTGAGCTAATCTTGGCTGACCTTTTGCTGAAGCAAATAAGAAACACTTGTACAAGCCTTTCTGCCGGCTCAGCTCTGATGAAAGTGCCCTCCAGCAGAAAAGCAGTCATGTCTAAAACTTCCACAGATGCTTTCACAAAAGTTATTTAACACAACTCCACAGCTCAGTAAGAGCTCACTCCCTGCACAGGCAAGGTGGAGCAGAGCAGAATGTGGATTTTCTCCTTTTAATCCCTAAGACAGAGCTGTAGCTATGTCCCTACATAGACAGTAGGATGCTCAGACTAGAATTCAGGGGTTTTTTTTGGTTGTTCTGTACAAGAAAGACAGACTCTAGGCTGTGTTACAGCCTTCTGATTAAATTGGCAGAGCTAGAAATCACAGATGTCATCTTTGTACTGAAAGGAGTTCATCCCACCGTGACTTCTGCTGAAAAGCTGTTCCAGAACCTGATTCTTCTGATGATTAGAAATGTTCTAAATTTCAAGCTTAAATTTATTCATAGCTCTTCTCCCTCCTTGGTGATTGCCATCTCACTGCCTGTGTATTTATAGACATCAATCATAATATTAGAAAGGACTTTATATAGAGCAATCAGGAGAAATATGCTTCAGTAAACATGATCTGAAATTGAAAAAAGGAAGATTTTATTTTTCCAAGTTTGTGGGTTAAAATACATCTTTGCTGTAACCACCTCCTCTCTGCATAAAAAAAAAAAAAAATCTGAGCTGGCGTCAGCTGGTCTATTGGAAGACAAAAAGGGAAAGGAGTATGTTGATCATTAGCAAAAGGTTGATTCTTCAAACATGTTTACTTTTAATAACACAGAGTTGCTTTAAAAGGCCATAGAGCTTTCACATTAACAATCTTTTTCTCCCCAGTAATCATCATTCGTAAGAACAGAATAGTGTCCAGTTATTCATTTTTAAATGGATATTTTACTTATTCTTGGGATATCTTACAACCCTCCCCCCTAAAAAACCAACAGGTAGCACCTTCTTTTATTTGCTAGAAAACTAAATTAAAATGTCTGGATTTTTAAAATGCAAAACTAAAACAGTGAAGAGCATTATAAAAGATGCTGTCTAATTGTGCAATTGCCTTTACAGGTGCCCTACATTACTGTTTCGTGTGGATACTGAGTAGACAAGAACTAATGTGCGAAGCAAAATGTAATATGCAAAATGTCTGATTGCTAGAAAGCCATTACTTCTCTCTTTGTCTAAGTAAAACAGATAAGCAAAAATTTATTTCTTCAGTCTGTATGTACTTGTTTGAACTCTACTGAAAGGTCTTCAAGTCAGAGAGTGCATCATATACGGGGTGTATGCACACATACACACACAAAAAACTCAGTGTCATAAAGTCTCTGATAATAACCTCCTAATTGCTCATTCTTGGCATTTGTGCATCTAAAAATTAGAGGTGAAATTAAGAAAAGAAATAAAAACCTATGAAGATTGCAATGATGCTTAAGGAGCACCCATTCCCCTCCTCCTTATGTACTCAGCTTGGAGATCGCCAGCCACAAAGAAAGAAGCTGACTTTTCTATCGCAGGACTCAAGCACTGCTCCAAAGGTAACTCTAATTTGCTCTCTCTGCTGTCTTTCCATCTAGGATCTATATCTACAGCATTTTTACCTCGTCTACCTCATACCAAAGATATGTTTGAACTTATTTAAATAAGAATTCCACTTTACTCAAAGTAGAACCATTCTTTTGGAAGACCTACAACCCTGGGACCAATAGATATATTCATGCATTATACAAAAAATTGTAAAAGTAATAATTCACAGGATTCAGAATGAAATTCTGAACCTGTATAGGCTAAAATCACCTCTAAAAATTAACACTATTTAATTGGCTAAATGAGTTGGCTTTCTCTGAAGCACACAGATTGTCACACAGCACTGCCAGATCCAACCACCAGATACAACTCAGAAAAGACGTATTAGAGTTATTGAGACTGAAGTTCTCTGAAATCACTGGGTAAATTCAAGCAAAAGGCAAAAAAGGTGTCTGGCTTTATCTGAAACAGCAGTGAGAGAGCATCATTTTGCCTCAACTCTAGTGTAACTCTATTGTACCCACATTTTGAATGCTCTGTACACGTCTTGGTAACTGGAAAAGGACATGGTAGAGTTAGGGAAGACACAGAGAAGACAACTGAAATTATTAAAGGGATTAAAGGGAGTGGCTGCCTTATGAGATCAGACTAAAAAAAATGAGACTTTTCAACTGGGAAAAGAGAGTGCTGTGGTGAGACTTGTCCAAGATTTATGAAATCATGAAGGTGGCTGAAAAGATGCATATGGAACAGTTTTTCATCAAATCGCAGAGTTTGGCTCATTTGGTGAAATTAGTTTAAAACAGATAAAAAGAACACATTACTTTACACAGTGGCTTGTGAATTTCTGGACTTACTGCCAAAAGACATTGTGGAAGCAGATCCCAACAGCAGGTTCACATAGGAACTGGACGAGTTCATGTACAATAGGCCCAAAAATGGATAGTAAAAGGACTAGGCAAGGATTTACCTACCTAACAGCCACGGAAGCCAGGGGAGTACAAGGACAAAGGCTTGAAGAAGGTGGCCAAGCTTGTGTGCACTCTATAGTTTCTCCTGCTGCTGCTGTTTCTACTTGCTTTTCTGTTTAGGTATGTATTAGTAAAACCTTGAAGCCCCCCTAGGGAGGGAGAGGGCTAAAGGTTACGAAAACAAGGAGCAAAAATGAACTACAATGAACAATAAATGAAAGAAAGGGAAGAGTTACAGGATTGAAAATACAGAGATCGGGAACTGGAGGAGGGCATGAAACAGAAACCCTGACATCACCCACCACTCCTTGAAGGTTAACCAAGGAGCAGGTGGATGCTGCCCAGTGGTGCTCTGCCTGGAGATGTGGGAGCATGATGGAATGAATGGACACAGGTCCCACAGTCACCAGGATCCCCCCATCAAGCTTCCTTTTTCTGGTCACACAAATAACCAACAGGGACAGGGCCTGGAAGAGGTTCATGAGGAGGTCCTGCAACTTGGAAGGGCCTTGGTTAAGGAGCATATTAATAAAAAGTTGAGAGGAAGAAGTGCAGCTAGAACTTCAATAAGAATTTCTGGAGGAGAAACCGCAGCCTGTCTCATTTGATGTACGCTCAAAGTACCTGATGTGCGCCAGGGCCTCTTGCTACTGTCAGGGAAAAAAAGGATCCCCAGTCCGACCCAGTGGGGTGTCTCCTGTGTTCACGTATGTTCTTAGACATCTTCTTTCTCTCTGAGGAGTATGAGTTGTAAAATCCTCCACAGGTGAAAGTCGCTCTTAAATTACTAGTGCTGTTCTAAAAATGGTAAGGCATATTTAGGACAAAGAGAACTTAAAAAGAATTTGAAAAATTAGCTAATCCCAGGTGTAATTAAAATAGGGTAGTATCTTTCTGAAAGAGACAACAGAAAATTACGTGCAACACCACAGTAAAACTTTTATATTCTTATTAAATCCATTGAACACAAAATTTTGTTTTAAACTCACTATTTCATGTTCATTCTTTGCTGAAGTTACTTACGAATTCAGAGAAGGGGATTCCAACACAGATTTTTCCCAGTGGTAAATTGTTTGCCTTACTTAGTCTAATGCTCTCTTTCAATGATAAGTGAGTTTTTCACCTTTTTTTTTTTTTTTAATTGGAAGATCTATGAAGCGTTTGTCATCGCTTAGCAGTTCAGAAACCTGTTTTATTATAGACATCACTTTGTAACATTAGGTTCATGGGGCATTGCCTTCGGTTGTGAATAAAAAGAAATCAGAATTTTTTTAATGAATAGCATCTATGTTGTCCATCTTGATTTATAGCCTCTGTTAAAAGTAAAATTTGCTGGTGAATGAATAACAACAGTTTTAACATCTTGCACAGAACTGAATTCTGCAACACCAGATTTGTCACACCAGAAAAGAAAGGTGCCTTTTGGCAGAAGTCCTGCTTTGTTATGCTTTTCCAAGAGAGTGTAGTTGCACAAAACACAGGACATGTTCAGCCACTGTACTGTAGATAGTCTCCTGCATTAAGACATTGGAAAGTCATCCCAGCTAGTTTCACTAGACTATAATGTAAGGACCCCAAAGTATTTGCTGAAAATACTGTTATTTAAATTCCTATGTTATCAGTAAAAATAATTGTTTTAAAAACAAAGATATCAATATGTACCATGAAGGTTCTACCGAAAACTGGATCGAGTAACTGGAGTAGATATAAATCTAGTCTGAATGTGACAGAACAGCAAATTTACAAAACCAGACACAGCTGGGATCTGGATGGGGGGAAAGGCTACACTTTTATTACACCCTCTGCATGGAAGCACAGGAAACAATAAACTGGTGGGAGGAAAGGGCAGATAGTAGGGAAAGAAGTTCACAGTTCCTCTCTAGGAAGTCCATGCATCAAGATTTTTTGCCCCTGGTTCCTGAAGTAAAGAACAGAATGAAACAAACATCATATTAAAAAGAGTATATCAACCTTAGTAATACTGGACATAGCCTCCCTGCCAAGATTGGAAATACCAGAAAGTGTCCAGCATACTAAACCCAGGGGGAGGCTGGTTGGTTCTCGTACGGGAGAGCCTAAATGAAGAGAAGTGTCATGAATCTCATTCCTTTCTTAGAACTGGGAAATGGGATGAAGATACATACTTCTCAGAGTTGAGTTTCAGGGACAAAATATCACTTTGGAGACTATTCCATGCCATGTGCTTCCCCTCCATGAGCTTCTGAAATGATTATAATTGCTGAAGGATTAGTTACAGCTCAGACACTTCAAGTCCTTATAGATCAGAAGTTGAATGTTGAATTTTCCCAAAACATTTTTTTCATGGCGATGTGGATGATGCACAGATGCAACAGAGCTTTGGTTTATCTTGCTTCAAAGGCAAACAGTAGCAACTGAAGCAGCAAATGGCCTTTGAGAGGAAGGTGAATTTATGAGGTTTGTTGACCATCTTTTCATTTTTGCTATGAGAAATAAAAAAGGAATGACTTCTATAGCAGTCAGATGGCCAAAAGAGACAAGAGACACTGAATGCACGGCAATACCTGAAATTACATAATAAATAATCTTATATTTGCTTGGCAATGACAAAAATTTTGCTCAAATGCTTCTCTTTCTCTCTCTTCCTATCAGAATAAAAACAGGACAGAAAACAAAGCACTAAAGCTGTGAGAAAATGACTAGTTGATATTTGCTCCACTGCAAAAGCAACTCTAGAGGACCTCATTTTTCTAGAGAAAGGTGTGAAAGCATTTTCATGCTACATTTCAAACTCAGCTCCAGTTCACAAGCCTTCTGCATCAATTCTCAGATAAATGTCATAAATTTCCATTTCAGAATAGCAGCCTATTTTTTCACTATAATCCTTACTCACTCAGTCTTTCTTCACTCACTTCAGTTACTGTGGTGATCTTGCTTGCATTCCATGTACGGGTAGAACAAAATAGTTGTATAACTTCAAGCACATGAATAACCCCACCAAGGTCAGACTTTGGTACTGTCCCCTTGTTGTTACACTATGCTGTTTTTTTTCATGTCTTCAAATTCATTCCATTACAAAGAAAAAGCAGGCAAAAAGGATGATAAGGGTTTTTTTTTTTGTGTTGGATATACCAGAAACCACATTTTGAAGTCTTCCTTTTCTTCAGGGCACAGAGTTCAGAGGCGGTCTTGAAACTCAAGACTCTTTTGGGGTTCTATACAACTAACTGCTTAATAAAATAAGTGCAAACATAACATCTCTCAACATCTGGCTTTTGTTCTCTTCATCTGCATGTTTTCTTGCTACTGTTAGGAAAAAAAAAATCTAACTGCATCATTTTATCATCCATGTTCAATGTTTTGAAAAAGCAGACTTTTCCTTTTGGGGAAGTCTTCCCTGCTACCCCTGCCCAAACATTACTCTTTGGCATGTTCTGTAAGAAAAAACCCAAAATTGTGAGGCTGAATTTTAGTAAAAACTGAAGAGTAGTCATGTTATGTCCTGATTTCCCTTCAAACAATACTAATGGTTTCACAAAAAGGTCTGACCGTTTGCTCTGAGTTTTCACATACTATGTTGAAAATCATCACCGAAGAGAGTTAAGTATCATAAACATGAATAGAATAATCAGGAAAAGTCTAAATAATGCTGAAATGCTCATGTAGGATGCTTTCAATTGACGACTGTTTGAAGAATTCTGACAGTTGCACACAAAGTGAATTAGCATAAGCATTATGTTACTTATATTGTAATAATAACAATTTAATGTAATCAGCGCAGTGATGAAGTGGTGAGTCATTGCTCTAGGAAAATGACCAAGGAGTCTGGAAAAGGCTAACAAATACTGTAGTCAGTGAAGATTCCCTGCCCTTAGTATTCTCTGTGGAGTTAATGTTATAATAGTAGACAGAAAGGGACACTCCACCTTCAAAGCCTTGTTTGCATTGAGGCATTACTTAAAACAGATCAATTCTACCTTACCGGACTGAGCACAGTTTGGAGCAGTAAAGCATACCGGCCATCAGCAAGTTGACCCCTGTGTTGTCCAAGCCCCTCCCTGGTAAACGAAACAAAAAAGGCCGGAGCTTCATTCAGCATTGCTGTTCCACGCCGCATCATGGTGAGAGGCACGTACATTACTGCTACTGCAAGAGAGAGGGGAGTTCTGGAAAAAAAAATAAAGCACAGCTCACGTCTGCTAATTAAATTTAGCCTCCTTGTGGAATCTGCTTCTGCAGTGAGATAATTCAGAGGATCCTCGTTTGTACAATAGAATTTTCCCCTAACTTCTTCCTGTGCAAGACCTGTTTTCCCCCGCTTTTTTGGGTCTGAATGACTAAGCTTTTCTGCAGTCTTTTCTCAAGAAAACCTTTTTCTTCCGTCCAAGGAACAGTTGGAGTAACTAGCCCTTTGTATTTTAAGTTATTCATTAAAGTTAAATGGCTTTCTCTTCAAGCTTGTCCTAGGGCAACTATTATAAGGTTAACCTTTCTATAGCCGTGAATCCAGATAAGTTGCTCAATTTTCTCTGCACCCGGCCAGACACAAATATGTATGAATATGCCTTTGCTATGGTTCATAGTTGTTGCCTCAATACCTACTCTGATTTCCCAAAGCAGCACTGAACATCAAGGGGAAACAGGTCACAAGCCACAAAAGGCAGTTTCAGAAGGGCAGAGAGAACCTCATCATTTGGGGTTTTTTTTGGTAAGACAGAGAGTGATCCTCAATACAGTGTCGCAGATACAGTTAGATTATTGTACTTATTATAGGGATAACAAAAAAACCAAACCCACCCAAACCGGTCAGTTCCCCACAGAGCAATCCAGCTTAGCAGAGTCTTTACCCCAGCCACATATCCCCACAGATCACCCTCCCTGCTCCACCTGGAGCCTCAGGAAGACTCTCCCAAATCTGGGGTGCTCCTTGGCAATCTCACCTGGAAAGCGGGTTCCTTTCTGCTCTAGTTTGTTTTCAAATTACACTCTTCGAATGCTTTCCTAAAGCTCCTTTCCAAAACAAAGAAGGAGATGTGAAGCTCATACCTAAACCCAGGGGAACATTTACACAAATCCATTGGGTACAATTAGGCACACTGAGAATTAAACAACTTCTTGTATCCACTGCTATATGTAGTTCCTTGCTTTGGCAATAAGAACCAGACATTGTTAGGTTTAATTACTCAAAAAACCCCACTATAGAATCCTTTTAAAATGTGTTGTTGCCTCTTCCACAAGATGGAGTGCAGTGATAATATCTGAGGATTTTCAAATTGAATCAATACATCATGTCTCCCCTATGCGAGAAAAAGCCTTTAAAGACTTTAGCCAACCACAGCAAAACAAATCGGAAGCCCCAGTGGGGCAGTTTCTCACTGGTTAGTTATGCCTGTTTCAGATGGGAGGAGTTCAGAGTGCACCCCAGAAAACAAATAGAGCCCACAGGTTTTTTTCTTTCTACGCTCAAAATGAGCAGCAGAACTTAACAGTGATTTTCCTCTGATGGGAAATTACAACAAAAAAGTACTCACACCCACTTGTTAAAGAAGATGTAAGAATAAAGAAATAATTTTACTTGGTCAAGAATTTTTAAAGCAGCCAGAAAGAATTGCTTCCTCTCTGGATTTGCCTTGCAGTTTTCAGCCACAGCCTTGTGGGTGCAGGGCAGCTGAACTTAATCGAGCATTCTACTTCTCAAAAGTCGAAGCAGTATCTGCGGATGTAGCTGTTAACATTCTGCTGGCATCACATCAGCTTCTGCTTAAGAAGATCCATTTGGGAGAACAAGAAGCTTCCTTTTTCTCTTCTCTCATGCTCTGAGTTCACTGCGAGCAGTTGTGATCTGATGTAGAGACCTGTTAGCTGGCAATCAGGTAAATGCAGTTTGAATAGGAAAAGGGATTGTGAAAGACTTTTCCTGGTTCAGACATAAAGTTCTGTAATATAGGGTTTTCATACCAATTTACATCCTTGTAAACTCATTTAATATGATATAGTGAGACTTGCAAATACTACGTATTTTAATTATGAAAATAAAACAACTAGCTAAAACCACAGTAAGCTACCCTGAACCACATAGACATTGGCCTGAAATTACGATCTATTGCCTTGCACTTCTCAGCATCAGTAGTCAACCTGTCTCAGTCTGGGAGTGATACGGCTGCCAGTACCGCACGCTGCGTGACCTTAGCGTTGCAACAATATCCTATTTGGTAAATCTTCCTCCTTACCGAGTTAGCTGTGTGGGCAATGAGGAGACATAAAGGCTTGTCTCAGTACTTAAAAACCAGCCGGCACAACTCTATATATAATCAAGAGAGCGACTCTTAGAGATATTTCACATTAATTTTCCCATTATGTACGCAAGGACTGCCATACCACCAGGCACATATCGTATTTCCGTCCCTGCCGGGCAGGAGCCTGGGAGCTCCTCCGCACTTGTTAAACCTGCTTTCAGCACCTCTTGCACCTGGATTTTTAAAAGAGGTGTCTCCAACTTCGCGGGAACAGCCTGCTCCGCGCCGGGCGGTGAGAAACGAGCGGGGGCCTTGCGGAGCAGCTAAGCCCAGCCTAAGCCGCCCCTCTGCCCGCAGGTGCGGGGCGGGGCGCGGCGGGCAGGCGCCCGGCCGGCCGCGGGGGCCGCCCCGCCGGGGAGCGCCCACGGCCCACGGGGGCCGCGGGAGCCGCTCGGCCGCAGCGTGCGCGCGCCCCCGGGAGGCGGAGCCGCGGCGCGGGCGGGCGGGGGCGGGGCTCGGCGGCGCTGCGGCGAGCGGGACGGGCGGCCGCGGGGAGAGGCTGCCGGCAGGCGGGGAGGGAGGGAGGCGCTGGCTCGCCTGCCGGCTCCTCGGTCCGGCGGTTCCGCGGCGCTGCCTGTGCAGCAGAGCCGCCGCCGAAGCAAATGGGGAGGCGGCGCTGAGCGGGCTGCCCTCCGGGGGGTCGGCAGCGGCGCGGCGGGGGAGCGAGCAATGCCCCTCACTTTTCTGCTTGCGCTGCCCTTCCTCCTCCTGCTCCCGGCTTTGAAGCTTTTGTTTTCCCCGGCCGCTGCGATGGCAGGAAACTTCCCGGAGGGATGGGCTCAGGCCGGGCTTGTGCAGCGCTGGGCTCCGCAGGGCACCGGCCACGCCGTGAGGTGAGGCGAGGCGTTGCGCCGCGGCCGGCGCTGGATCCGCCGGCGGCAGTTCCTCGGGGCTGGGCTGCAGCTGCCCCTGATCCGAGGGGGGCGGTGATGTGGGCGGCAGGAGACGGTAGAGTTGCAGCGGGGACCGCCGAGAGCTCCGCACGGTTATGTCGGTTACCCCAGCTGGGGTCCCGCGGCCGGGAGGGCGCTCCAGCCCCCAGAGGGATCCGCAGGGCTCCTGCCGTGCCCGTGCGCTAGGCCGGTTCGGGGATCAGCGCCCCGAGGAGGCTGCATGGGCCCAGGGCGGCCGGGAGCCCCCTCTCCCGGTGGCGCCGCCGGAGCCGTTGGCGGGCAACGGTCAGCGGCGCGCGGGCTCCGCGGCGGCTGAGGGCAGACGGCGGGCGGGCGCTTCCCGGGGGGCAGAGCGGGGCCGGGGGGCAGGAGCGCTGCCAGCCCCGGGTGGGCAGGCACGGCCGCCCGTCGGGCCGCCTGTGGGGGATTTCCTCCGGCGGCGGTGGGGCCGGGTGCCGTGGCGGCGTGTGGGAGCCGCGCTTCCGGCTTCGGTTTCATCCCCGTGAGTTGGCCTCGCTCTGTGCAGCCCTCCAGCTGAACGCCGCCTCGCAGGTCAGCGGGGCTGGAGGCGCCCCTTCCTCCCCGGGGCGGGACGCTTCGTTAGGGACACGGGCCGGGGGTGGGGGGGCGGCTGGCTGCTCTCCGTCACCTGCTCTTCACACTCTTGATGGTGCAAAACTCTTCATCAGGGAGAACCTGCCGGTGTCTGGTACGGTGTACGTGTTGCTCCTGTTGTGGGGAGTCGCTCCTGGGGAAAAAAAAAAGTGCCTCACTTAAGAAAACGAAAAACAATTGGTATTTTTTAAACGAGTATGTAACTTTTATTTGGGTGTGCCGCCTGGTTTTCTTCATACTTGATTTTTAAAAGTAAGATGACCCAGTGCAGGCTAATATATATAACAAAGACTTTCTAAAGTTTTCCTTGTAAATCAGAAAAGCACTTTTCCAAGAAAACGGTGGATTTGCCTAAAGATACAGGTAACGTACACATTTTAAATGGTCAGACCTAGGTATGGCTGGTATGTTAGATTCATGCCCAACAGGGTTGTTAAATAAAATTGTTTATCCTTACTGAAAACATGAATGCTTAAACAGTGGCAAATGAGTTTTGCACAATGCGTTTTCTGTGGGACGTCTTATACATTCTGACATTAGAGCAAAGGTGGCAGAGGTATCAGATGATAAAAGGGACAGTTTTAAATAGACCATTCCTAGATATCTGAAATTGTAAAGAGATTTCAAAGAATATTGATAACACAGAATAGCCGTGTACTGTTGGTTCTGAAATGTATTTTCAGTGGTTTTTTTGTGCAGTTATCTATTGTGAAAATGCATTTCCCAACATTGCTGTAGCTACGTTTCCAGGATAACATAATAGATTCTCTAATAATTATATTTTTAGTCTACAGAAGCAGACTTGGTAATGACTAGTAATTAGAAGAATAATAATTTCTAAATAACTTTAGTTTGAAATATATACTGCCAAATGATGAGCCCTCAGAAACTCAGCTTCTTAAGCTATTTTGGCTGACTCATTTATTAGGGAGTGGCCTTACTGTAAGAGCACGTGTTAAATGTATAGAACTTTTTTTTTTAACTGAGAAAATAAATGAGACTGGATATTAGTAGATCATATGCAAGGTCTGGCTGCTCAGAGGAACAGGAAGAAGCCAAGATGAGCTCTACTAATTTCTAATTTTCTTCTTGTATACTGCAATGTGTACGTGAATTTTGTAAGGTGGTGCTCATCAGGCTATGCTCGTATACCTCGTTGCATGTGCCACTTTTAACATCTTCCTCTAAGAATAATAGTAGATAAAGCCTGGAGAGGCTATGACCACTTCTCTACCAGTTAATTAAATGTACCCAAGACTGTTTTCTGGTCCTAAAGCCAACTGGCATGGATTAGCCCTTGTCGATGCTGCTAAACTCTCCTGCTTTCCAGAACGGGATAGCTGAATACAAGCTACTGGTTGGGACTGGCTCCTGGCCTGTGTTAAATCCAAAATAATTCCTGAGAGAATTATTCCCTCCATGGGAGAGCTGTAGCTGGCCTGAGTTAGAAGGATGCCACGCCAGTCTGTAGCAGTTCAGCGGTCTGTGTAACTGAGTGAGTTCCATTTCCCAGGAATGGTTCATGGCATTGCTTGATTTACTAGTGTAGGCATAGTCTATCAGTAACACTGTAAGTAGCCTCTCTTAACTCTGTGCTCGATCATAGTGATCTAATTTCCCTGCATTGAGGATCTCTGGCACTATAAAATGCTGCTTTTCATAGTCAGCTGCTTAGAACTGTCAGGGCTGCTTTTTTTCTCTACTTGTGCAGGTGAGTGAAGAGGGGAGCAGGTGAAGGCTTGGTGGCTTTGCCACTTGCCCATAAGGGAGGGGTAAACAGGATCAGGGAAAGGCTTACGTGACTCGTTTTGCTTGTCTGGGAATGTACTCCCAGAGCAGTGCATGTCCATAAGCGATCCTGGTGGCTTAGATGTGAACGTGTCCATGGCCTGCATTTTTATGCTGTTTTGCTACTTGCCTAATTATTTGTCTATAAGTAGCAAGTTGGGCAGAGGAAGTACTTTTTTTAAATGCTCTGAAGATTACTTACTTCTAGATATCTGGAGAGGTTACTAGCTTGTTAAAATTATTAGACTCGATGTTTAAAATAAATCATTGTGGACTCTCACCATGCTTGCTGCCTTTTTTGGTTACTGAAATTATGAACAAAGCCTGTGTACTTCATAACATTTCTGTAAGCGTGTGTTTTGGTTCACGTTTTTGCAGTATGTCACTGTTTGGTTCAATAATGAAACGGTGCGTGTGCATTGCATTTTATGCTGTGCTTGCTTTTTGGGTATTGATATGCGTAGTTCATCTCACATAATAGTCTCGTAAATAAATTTCGAGGCAATTCTAAAGGATGTCAAACTTAATTGTTACAAATGAGGACAGTGCAGCAAGAGGAATTGTAACTATCTAAGGAATCCTAGTCGTAGAATCCTGAAGTAGAATCACAGATTGAAAACTGATCTGTCAGGTTGCACTGCCTCTCATAGACGTAAAAAATACTTTAATAGAACGGTGTATTTCTTTCTCTATGTATGCTGGCAGCCACTAGTTTGGTAACCTAGCTAGTAGTGCACTTTGAACTTCAGTAGGAAAATTGTTTAGTCACCTCATTTCCAGTTGAGGATAGCACTTAGGTACTTACCTAAACCTTATGTGTGTGATGGGACTTGGTAAATGCTTTAAAGTACTTTCCTGAACAGGCAGCTCATCTCAGTGAAATTCCAATTGATTTCATTTGAATGAAACCTCATAAAATACAAATCCTAACGTTGAGGTATTCAACCTGTACTTTAGGAGAAAGGTGAGCTATCCTTTTCTTCTGTCTCTATGTAAAAGCACTGATACAGTAAGATGTTTACACTTAAGCACATGTTAAAGTGTTTGAGGAGTCCCACTGGTTTGAATGGCACTTAGAGAAATCTCTTGCATAACTGTAACCTAATTTACCTTAATCTAGATGTATATTATACACAAGCTGTGTTTAAAAGAATATTGTTAAGACCACATAAGCACAGAAGTGTTTGGAAATTTAAAGCTTTGAAGTGGTGATGATGCGGCCTTTGAGAGCTGTGCTTTATACTATCTAGGATCTGATTTTTTTCAGAGCACTTAGGATCTCAAATTGGGCAACCAAAATTAGTGTATCGTTACAATTTTTGTGTCTCTTCCTGGATTTTCTCCTCCTTGGAGTTACTGAAGCAAGGTTTGAATTGTTGATTAAATATGACATGGTGACACACAAAAATTGTGGAAAAAGCAATGTTTTGAATAATTGTTAATCTTGGTGAGCACTGGGCCTTTTAAAGGAAGCTGGATTCTGTGTAGGTAAGTAGTATTTAGTCATGTACTTAAAGCCTGTGTCATAGTGTTTAAAGTTCCATAAATGTTACTTCTCAAGTCTTCAGAGCTTGACTTTCAAATCTCAATAGCATTTATTTTTTAACATAGTTTTTGGGTGTGTAATTTTCCTTGTGGATTTTTTCTTTTCTAATATCCCTAAAGCAAATGAAAGCAAACGGAGTATTTTTTCCGAGGGTATATTTGATCGCTTCTTATGTCCTTAGCAGTGTTAGAACCTCTAAATGCCAGTTCAGGCTGGAGCTGTCTGAGCTGTAGCAGTAGGTCGTGATCCATACGTGGATTGACAATGAAGGGAAATAGCATGCTTTATACATAGATTATGAAATGACCCACGTTACCTCACAATTTTTATGTAATACAATATAGCTGACTTAAGGAGGATGGTGAAACTTTGGGGCTTAGTTTCTATTCTGTTGTCCACAGGGCAATGCTGTCTGGTGACTTTACTGTTGTTTTCCGTGCAATATTTTACTCTTACTGACCTGTTTCTTCTGGGCCGTATTGTTGCCCAGCTGCTTCCTCTGTTTTTCTGCCAGATCTTTCTCTTGGTTGATTTCATATAGAATTTCTAGTTGCTAGTTACTTTAGGTGGCCAGTTAGAATAGTTTATCCTAATCTAGTTTGCAGCCCTCTAGTTGCATGGGTCGGGTCAGCTGGCCAAGCAGATCAGCTCAAGAAAGCAAAGGGGAAGCAGACTTTCAGATCCAGTGCTCAGATTTAACAGGCTGCAGTGAAGGAATAATCGCTGTTATGGCCTTAAGCGGGCTGAGGCTGGAGCATAGAACTACAGAGTAATTGAGACTGGAAGAGACCTCAGGAGGCCACGCGGGCCAACACTCTGCTCGGTGCTGCGCCAGATTGAAAGTTAGATGAGGTTGCTCAGGATTGTGTCCACTTGAGTCTTGAATATCCCCAAGGATGGAGATTGTGCAGCCTCTGTGAGTAACCTGATCCAGTATTTGACCACTCCCACCATGATTTTTTTTTCCTAAGGCCTAATTGAAGTTACCCGTACTGTAGCTTGTGCGCACTGTCCCTCATCCTTTGCTGTGAACCTCCAAGAAGAATCTGGTTCTTGTGCTTATTAAAAACAACAGATTTTTTCAGATGCTTAATAACACACTTTCTGTCAGGAACATATAAAACTTTTGCCAAACATGTGAAAAACAATCCTCTTCCAGCCAGTCTTGCAGACCTTATTCAATAGCATGCTGATCAAATCAGTTGAATTACTTTTTTTTTCTCCTGTGGGCAAAATAAGAATCTTTTGCTAGCCTTACTTTTTGAAACAGATGAGATGTTTGAAATTTCTCCTTTCTTTGTCCTGGATGATCATGCATTGTATTTTCCAGCAGGTGCCTGCCTCATTATGTGCAGTGAATGGATGCTGGTGGTGTAAGAGGTAAATCTAAATCTTTGAGCTAGCTATCTTGTCCTGTGATTCCCCCCCCCCCCACCCCCTCAACCTCATTAGGTATATGGACCCCTGCATAGCAAATTTAAACCCACTGACCATAGGCTACCTTTCAGGGATCTGTTAGAAATAATCTGCGGAGGTCTATGGTGACACTGAGGTAATCTCAGCTAGCCTTTCAGGCACTTGTACAGTCAGTGGAGAAAAATAAGCTTGTCCACAAAGTGGTTTATCCCACCTATGGCTGAATTACTCGCTCAGTGTCTCTCTGCTTTATATCCTGAGAGTCTCAATGGCTCTTCTAGCCTTGCTATCCAGCTTTTAGGACAGCTACATTTAGGCAAGGTTAATCCTTAGTGAGTACCTTTGCAGTCCTTTATTTTCTTCTCGTTATTCAATATATGGTCACATGCCTCATTTACAACCCATTCTGAATGCTTAATTATTAACTTTAATGTGTGTTTCTTCTGTGGTGGTGTTCATCCCTATAATATCCCAGTTTTTCAGAAACATTAAATTATCTTCATTATATCACTGTCTTGTGCAAGCTATCTCCTCATTTTAAAAACAGGAAAAAGGAAAAAACGTGATAGGAAAAAGTTCACAAATAAAAGGTGTTCAGTTTAGGTTGCTTTGAGCACAAGGGGAAAACTTTGCAACAAAGCGTGAGAAAAACCATGTATTTTTGCAAATTGCAAAATAATAATCCTGTCTTTCTAAAGCTGTCTTAGCTAGAACTTCAAAAGCTGATACTACTTAGAAATCGTTATTGCTACAAGTTTTCTGCATCAGTAGTGTAATTCACAAAATTATCCCTTTCAAAGGATTGTACAAGGTTCATTGTGTATAATGATAGAAAAGAGAGTATGATATGAAAAATAGAGACTACTTTTTTTTGTCAAAGACTTGAAAAGTAATTTGAAAACACATGATATTATATGTTGATTAAATTCTTATCTTCAGTAGATAGTACTCCAACAAGCCTTTTATTACTTGATCATTTTGATTTAGACTCTTCTGTCAGTTGTCACTTCTGAATTTTCTCTAGACATTTTTCTGGAGTCTTACATATTTGTGAATGTGTTTAGAAATGCATGCACATAATGTATTCATGATATTTTGATTCCTGTATCACTAACTATATGTGTATATGCTTTTGCAAGTATAAACTCCAGAGTGCAGATAATGATTTCAAACTGTATTTGTATCCAAATTTCCTGTGCTTCCTCTTACTACCAAAATGATTTTAAGAAACAAAGTAAAAAATCTCCAAACCAAAATCCAAACTTCCCACATCTAGCCAAAGACATGCTGTGAAACACTGAAGGAGTATGTGTGTTATGTTTGCACTTCCGTTCTCTCAAAAATGCACACTGGTACCCCAGACCTTTATATGCTTGTATTGAGTACTCTGGAAAAATTTATTTGTGGCCTGGAGCGGAACTACCTGTTTATTTTTGGAGCCAAATCAGTTGAGTAGCAGTGGGGCCTCCCACCTCTTGCCTTATTTCTGATTTGAAGGGTTCATGAGTTGGTAGAGCTGAGAAGTTAATTCCATCCTTCACACTACTGAATTCATTCAGCATGTCTGCTCAGGCTCCAAGTGTGTAATTTATGATAAGGAGGTGACATTTGAAAGAAATTTGGCAATATTTAATACTGTCTCACAAAGGCATGTTCAGAGTATTTATAACAGGGAGATAGATGCCATACTGGTATTGGGACATCTGCATCTGCCATAAGAAATTTTCATTGCATTTATTATGAGGATAGGGATGGGGCTGAGTGCATTTGCTGACTGAAGTTACGAGCATTTTCCCTCCCCGTTCCCTTCATTTTGATAAGATAAGAAGGCAAGTTCCGGCTGCATTCATCTTTTCTGGAAATATCAAATCAAAGCATGAAATCTCAGGTAATAGCACTTCTGTTGTTAAACTGCTAGATCCAAATGAAGTGGATTGTGTGCGTCTTTTCAAGGCCAGCACAAATGATAGACTTCAAAAAGCATCTTCACGGTACACTGGCAATATGGTGATACACTTGGAGCTATTATCAGCAAGGCTGAAAATGTAATAGCCCCTGTATATTCTCTCTGGTTTCCCCACTGTTTTCAAAGTCTATCTCTGTTCCTGGATATGCAGCTATTTGAGTAATTAATCAGATTCTTCATTTCTTGATGACAATATAAATGAATACGAATTAAGCATTGGCTCACGGACTGATCACTTTGGTCATCTTTCAAGATTTTGCACTTCTAAAATAGTGTACGATTAAGTTGCATTCTGCCTTTTTAAGTTGTATCCATTCATCCTGGTGGTAGAAGGCCTGATGTTAACCAATTTCATCTTAGTTTGGCTATAGCATTGGGGAATTGCTAGTTACCCTCCAGTCTCTGAACTGGCTTTCCTGAATAGTTTGAATTTGCGATTTTTATACTCTTAACAATGTTTAAATGTTGCTGTTGGGGACTGGATTTTTATTTTAGTTTGTACGGGTGATATTTATAGTTCTAGTTGCAAAAACCTGAAGAGTAAGTGTTTTTAAGACAAGTGGCTCTACTTGATTGACCTTGTGCAGTTCTGAAGCCTCCTTCAGCTGGGCATGATGGAACAAAGATGGGAGAAACGTTTTCATTTCTGAAACTCTTGGTGGAAGATGGTATACAAGATCTCTCCCTCTCAGAGCCAGGACTTAGGTCTTCAGCAGCTTTGTTTAGGACTGCAGTGTCAGGAAAGATGCTATTGTAACACATAGAAGTTGAAAAGACTGCATGCTATTCTCAGTATGTGAATCACTTATTCAAGCTAGAGCAGGGAGAGTTTGCGTGTGTGTTAAGAACATTACTGCCTTTCCAGATTCATTTATACGCTCACTAATCATGATGACTGTATGCTGTTTAAAGTATAAATGTTTTTGAGCCTATTTCCGGTGTACAGGAGGATATGGTTTGGGAATTGAGCTTTCTGCAGCCAGATGGATTATAGTGTTGCTAAGGAAACAGACTATAAATGAAGTGGCAGCTGAGTGTCCCTAGAACATCAGACTGCTTGAAGCTGGTATTTTAAACTCATTTAGGTGGGTAGATAAATTGGTGATGCGATAAGAAGTTAATTTCCTGTATTTTATGGTACGTTAATTTTCATTGCTTTGTTAGTATTTACAAAAGGTACCTTAAATTCCCACTCAGACCACCTGGTGTGTGGGTCACTGAACAAAAATTTGCTATTAAAATTAGAAAATGGACAAAAGCTGTACAGTAAAACAGATCCTAAAATAATCATTAAATTAATCATTAAAACTACTGCTCAGTGGATAGATAATGGTGTAACAAAGATCTGGCAGCAGTATGGTCCTACTGAAAAACTGGGACTAGGAAGTAAGGTGAGATTATCCAAAGTACATGGGAAAGAATAGAGCTACTATGGACCTGGTGAAGTTACAGATTTTGAACTTCATGTATAAGATATTAAACATCTATATTATAGTGATTTGATTTACATATATGAAGTTGCTCAGAGCAAGTTAATTGAATTGTGGTTTTGATAGTTGCTATGCCCAAGAAGAGACCTTGGCTCTAACGCTTTTGCTGAAAATGTGTCAGATTTCCAAACCAGGGTTATTAACTGATACAGCAGGATTTTTTTTTTCTTCCCACAGAGAAGGGCAAGCATAGCTGAGCCATTCTAGCTAAGCATGTGGCTATAGGGATAAACACTTAAGTAAGCTGAGCCCAGAGGACAGACAACAACCACTGCCATTGGTAAGATGGACTGACTGGACAAGGAGAAGGCAGCAAGAGTTCTGAATAGCCTGAAATACCTGCAAACCTCAGACTTTTAAAAGCATATAGATAGGAATTGGATCCTGCCCCTCCCACTTACCAAGGGCTCCAACATAAGAGGTAAAGTAACATGCTTATTTCACATTGCTTGCTTTGCTTTTAAGTGCCTTGTGTTCCTGCAGTTAAAGTCCCTTCTTCGCAGCTTGATGGGCTTGGAAACTCTGAAATACTAGAGAAGGTAACGGTATCCATGTTCTCAGCATTGTGTGAGTTGTGATTTAAGATAAAAGGAATGACTAGACTGTATCTAGATACAATATATTTAGAACTGCACCAACTTCCAAAAAAACCCTGGTCATAGCAGACAGATAGATAGTGAAGGGCAATGCAAAAACCTAATGCAAGAATCTGCTCTGCTGTTTTGAAGTTGTATCCCCTGCATACGAGGGAGTAAATTCAAGCATATGAGCAAGTGATTATAACTTTATGCAGACATATTATTTATGGAGCATATTTAGTCAAAATGAGACTGACATGGACTGAATATGCATGAGTTTCACAGGCTATGTTTGCTTAAGAAGAAAAGGAATAAAAGCGGGCTGGGAGGAGAACAGACAACGGTTGAGTCTGTAGAGCTTCAGAAACTTGCCTTAGCTACTTCTGTAACAAAAAGAGGAGATGTGAAAAGGTCTTTGTAAGACTGAAAATGATAAGAGCTTGCCAAGCAAAGAGTTTGTGAGCTAAATATGAAATAGAAGGCCAAGGAAGGATTTAAAGTATATGCAGGTGGTTGGTAGAATTTCCATTCTATGTTTTCTGAATTGAAATGAAATTGTTTTCAATAAAACACATTCTGGAAAATGAGTCAGTGTTACAGCAGTGTTAAAACTCTTCAAGATGCAGCATTTAAACTGTTATTTAAAGAACATTGGAGAGAACTGTTTCTGGTCTTTTCAGCCAGGTAGGCAACAGAGGTCATTGTGGAGATGGCATTAAGTGCACTATAACCTTTCCCTCCATGTTTGTCATATGACTGGATTTATTGCATTGATGTGAATACTGTTGGTCTACATATGGATCAGGATCTGCCACTGGAAACAGTAGCCAGGAGCAGACCACAGCTGTCACAGTATGTAAATCATGACTTTTCCTTTTTAATTGCCCCTTTGCTGAGGGACTTGAGGATTGAGCTAATTTAATTGCTGTAGTGGCTGTTTGCTCCCTGAAAGATGCCTTGCATCTTTCCTGAAAGTCTTTCTCATCTTCTGACAAACTGTGTGCCTGTTGTGTGATGGCAGGAGCTGCGGGACTTGTGAGAAAGCTGGCAACAAAGAGCACGCTGTGGATCAGATTAACAGTTGCTGCAAAGTGCCCGTAGGAACTGGGGTAGTTGGAAGAAGACAGCAAGCCAGATGAAAATGTTCTGAAGCCACAAAATGAATTGTGGCTCTTGGACTGTTGGCTGAACCTGGATGAGAAATATTTTGAGGGAACTAAAGTAAATGTGTAAACAAAATAATGATGTATAAACAAACAGGTTTGGCTTTTACTGGAGAGATTTTGTAGAAATATGTTAAATTCAACAAGATTTTCAATGGGAAAACCAATAATGATTTGATAGGCAAAAAATTCTATAGAAGGTATTTTCAGCCAGCTCTGTGAGTTTAAAGGAGCTGCTGACAGAAGCTTGACTATTACATCTGGAGTAGGAAGGTGGTTCTGATAGAAATAAAGAGAAAATAATCAGATGATTAGACAAAAATACTTAACTTTAAATCAGTCTCAGAGAAAGGCAGAAAAATTATATTTTCATTGATGGTCATGATATCTTCTGTAGTATCTTGATCCAGGATCCTTTAATATGACCTGCAAACCTTCCCCACTAGTATACGTTTTTTTTCTTTTTCTTTTTTTTTTCCCCCTTCTGTCTTGGAAATACAGGAGGCCTGTCTTGGAAATACAGGAGGAGCATCACTACTGATTTTGTATGTGTTTTTTTATGTTTTGTACTGAATAATGTTACTTTCAATAGTAACAATATTTTAGAGTTTATAAAGAGATTTATAGAGGGCAGAGATGCAAGACTTTCATTTTCTGATCTCTTATGATGGATGTCATTACACTTGTTTTCCTGTAAATCTTGCCCGTAACTTTCAGTTGTTACTAACTTTTGTGTGTTTCAGTGTTTTAAAAAATGGATACAAGTCTCTTGGTCTGATTTTGTGAGTAGTTGCAATCAAATTAGAAATCGTGTTATGTTTATTATTCTATTTGGAGTTATCCTGCATGCAAGATGATAAATTCCATACAGTATTTTCTCAGGATCAGTTTCATATTGAAATTGAGACCAAATAAACTTCTCTGTAACTGAAGAAACACTTTAATATTATTTGCAAAAAGAGTTAATTGAGCATACTTGAACAGCTTTCAGTTAAGTAGGGAAATATGATCTTGAGCTAGCAAAGTGGAAGACAACATGGGTTAATGTGTGACTCCTTCCTGGTGAGGTAATACTTCTCTTTGTAGGTTTGGGTTTTTTGTTTTGGTGGGGTTTTTTGGTGTTGTGGGTTTTTTGTGGGTTTTTTTTATTATTTTATTTTACTTTTTTTATTTTTTGAATTAATAATGGTTTTTAAAAAATAGTGTGAAAATCTCTCACTTTTATTACTGAAGGAGCTTTTCCATGGAAACAAGCCTTTCTTAAATATGAGGCTTTTGAACTGGGAACTGTTGCAACTCTATCCATGTGAGACATTTGATTTGGCCTACTGTTTGTTTAGCAGTTTCCAAGTAGCACAAAACCACCGAGTATTGCAAAATCACTTCAATTAACTGTCAAGTTATTTGTAACAGGGAATTATAAGGTACTTAAAAAGATTGTTCCTACAAAGGATTTGAATCCCTCAGTTGATAAGCATATTTGTTTGCTTTGCATTGTTGTTATAAAAGAAAAACAATTGAAATAGTGGTCTCTTGTGTTACATTAAAACGAAACAGTGTGCTTTAAAAATCGCCAGATTGACTCATTTAAATATTTTTGGCTTGTAAATTTAATCAATTTTTTATCTGTTCCTGATGTGTGTTCCAAGCCCTGCCTGTCACGTCTGTACAGAAATTGTTAATGCCTTATTGCATAGGGTCTGAATGTCTGTAATATGTCATCTCACCCTGAGAGTTGTCCTAATGGGAACTCTCAATTTAACTGTCTTTTTTAATCTCTAGCATGAACAGATTTCTAACTAGGATTGTTTCTCACAAACAATTACTATCTTGAAAGTGTTATTCCAGTTGGCTGGCATGAGACAAAAATAATTCTGAAGCTATTAAAACAATTAGATGACATGGATAACTATTAAGAAGTAGTTAGTTTATTTAGTCTCTGTTTCTATGTTATGAAAAATAAGTTACTATCATAACATGTAGCTGCTTTTTAATAGACTAATTTAGATTAGCAACAAAGTGTAGGGTAAGTCTGGAAAAAAAATCAAAGGAACACAAATTTTAGTATTTCATTGCATTAAGCACTTTATGTTTGGTTTTGGCTGAATAGAGATGCTAATAAGTATTGAAAGTACACACATACACATGCACATGTGTGTATATGGATAAGGAAAAAAGTATATAATATAGGTACATAAATATGCATATAAACTAAATCTATGTTTAGTTCTCAGCTAAATCTTACCCTTGCAGCCTTTAAGTACTCTCAGAGCAGGATGCCGCAAGCAGCAGCATTTCTGTTGCTAAAATATAATCAGCTCATTTAACTTGCCACCAGCACCTCTTCTCTGTGAACCAAGTGCCAAGAAGTAAGATCCATAACATCTGTATTACAGCAGCAGGACTCGGGCAGCAGCAGAATTTGGCTGTAGCATGAGCTGCATCCCTGTGGGAAGAGCAGAATCAGGGCTGATCTCTTTGCTCTGGGAACTAAACCAAATCCCAGGAACCTATTGTGGGCAGCACACAGTGTGAAAAAAAGTACAGATTTGGTCATTCTTGCATACTAGTAGAAGATAGCATGCTAATGGCTGTTGCCAAAACTCCTGATGGATAAAAAAAATCCATCTTCCTCTGTTTCTAGCAGAAAGCAGTACAATAGTGTATATCAGGTATACTAAGGCACAGCAAAGGAGGTAACAGTGATGTAATACAAGGAGCCTTTAGATCTTTACCTTATGGTGTATGAAGGTGAAACACCTTCACAGGACTCAGTCTTCTGTTCAGAGAATATACTGGTGAAGTTGCTCTAGTTGAAATGTCAAAATAGCCTTAGGACAACTCTGTTAAAGCTTTCTGACTTGAAGCAGGCTTTTTTACTTGCCTATTATCTTCTGATAGACTGACTTTTTGGCGAAGGAAGGAAGCTTTCAGTATTTACGTTTATTTTTGCCCACGATTTGACTTAATATCCCAAGAAAATGTTAAGGAAACTTGTTAAAAAATGACTATGGACTAGGTGCAAATAGATGTAGAGAGCTGTCGGTAAAGTATGTAACAAAAGTTATGACTCATTTGAAAAGCATAGTATACTGAAAACATTTCATAATATTTTTGAGACCTTCTCTAGCCTGTTGCTAAGTTTTTAACGTAATCTAAATGCTTGTGGGAAACATTTTTTAAGTTTAATGGTGTTTAAGATCTCTGTGATTTTAGTTCCGCTATTTCATTTCTTTGGAAATGACAGTTTCTGGCTTGGGGAACCGAAATAGACCTAATAAGATGCAAATTCCTCTAAGATCATCAGTAATTACAAGTTTTGCACCATTCTCACTTATGGAACAGCACTGTCTTCAATGTGATCTCTAGTAAATGCCTCTTAGTATATAGAAGCCAAATCTAGATCTTATGCCTTGTTCTGTGCCCCCCAACATCTCACAGCTTCAGATCAGAAATGTGAAGCTTTTAAATGTGCTTGCCTGTGTCTGTTTTAGTCTGGATCAATCCTTCTGCATCAGGATTGGAAAGCTGGGCTCAGGAATGAGGGGGTGAATGAGGAAGAGATCAGGACTACCCTTTCAGTAGCTCTGCCGGCTCTAAATGCTGGTTGTAATTCCATAACTAGAGCTCTTTGCAGGTACAGGAATCCTTGCATTCAAATTTCATTGCAGGATCGTGAAGGGTTACAGAGCTTTTCCCCTTTGTTCTTACAAAAAAGCCTGACTAATCATTTATAAGGGGGGGGAGGAAGGCATGTCATTCGGAAATAGCGTTAACCCCTGATTGCCAACAGAAAACTGCAGAAAACTCCCCAAAGCAATCTTACCTAGTTAAGAGCAAGCTCTTCAAGGTACTCAAATTTAGTAAAATTTTCCAGATTTACTTTGAAAAAGTGCTTTTATTTTTTCCCTTCTTGGAGGCTTGAGGTGGAAGAACTTCCTAGTTTATGGTGATGTTTTGGGTGCTTTTCTAAATCGGTTTTAAAGGTACTTTTAATGAGAGGTGGAAATACTTCCTATAAACACATAAGTAGAGAGAAGAAATGGCTCTTATGTCAGAGGATGTGCTTGTCTGGTGGGAAGATCTGACAGATTGTCACTGTATTTAATCAGTCCAAGTTCCTGGCAGTGTCTTCTGCCTGCTGTAGAACCTATTCGTTTCTCTGACACTTCAGAAAGATGAAGAGAGAAGATTAACAGTTTATAATACTTATCTCACTAAAGAGGGAACAAACCAAGTGGTGAAAGTCTATAATAATCTAATGGCTACATTTTATCTCTTTTATACATAACGAAATCTGAGCCTTGTGTTTTTTCCGTCCCACCTTGTTGTGTGGAATAAATGTAAAGATTAAATTTTTGTGCTAATGGAAGAAATTTGTATTAATAGATAGTCAGCAAAATCTTTCAGACACTGACTTCCACTGTGGCTAAGTAATGGGTTTGTTCTGCAGAAGGCAGATTTCTCAGCAGGTGCCAGTCTGGCAAATCAGGCCTTACGTTTTGGGTGTTTGAAGTCCATGTTAAGTTGGTTGCAGATACGGGAACTCAGCACTCGAATGGTTGGAGGAACCAGGAGATTATGAGTGGTCTTAAAGTACAGTTTGTTCTTAATTGCTTCTCTTGTAGGAGATCATTGTAAACTCATTGACTGGTTTGTCCTCCAACCCCTGTGTACAGCATTCGTTTAGAAACTTGCTCCTGAAGGATCCTGACATCTTTTGCTCCAGCGTGGAGGTGACTTACAGATGTTCCAAAAGCTGCTTCTGGCAGAAATGAAAAGTTGTGTAGCCTTTTAAAAACCAGCATGTGAAAGTATCTGTGTCCCACATCTTTGTTCTTTTGATTTTTAAACAAAACCAATGTTTATAAATAAATCAGGTCACTGGGATCTTTTAGTGTGACATAAACTCAGCATTCAAGGCTCAGTGAAGTTTTCTAGCTTCCTTCTGAGAGTATATGGAAAAGCTACATTGAAAATTGATGTTCTTGGTTAACAACAGGTATGTCATGATGGAATATGCAGCTTTTTAGCTATGTTAGGACCACTATACAGAAATCATTTTAACTACTTGAGGCATAATAGTATTGTGCTGATGATTGATTGGTACAAGAGCATGTAAAGGAAGTGCTGAGATCCTGCATTGAAACTTTTCATGGTTTATTCTTCCTCTCTAGACCTGTTTTCTTGCCCTTTGTTTTTCTGGCACTATTACACTGATATCTTTGCCATTTGGGGAAAACTTATTCAACTTCTTTATGATGTTCAGTAGCACCCTGTGGATTTAAATGACACTTTTTCTGAGAGGTTTGGCGAGGTCTCAAGGTCAATGTTTAAGGCTAAGCATGTATTTTAATAGGTCCAGTAAGACTTATGGCATTTAACTGCTGTGTGCTTGTCTACAGATTAAATAAATGCATCTGAATGAGATCTAAAACACCTGCTACTCCAGTCCTGGCAATTGTTAGTATTAAATGGTAATATTCTTAGGCTCCACAGGTGAGATAACTGAGGATCTCTTTAGCTTGATGGAACTTAGATGCTTTTGTCCTGCCTAAGGTCTATACCTTCTGCAAGAAAGGGGCATGTGATCTGCCTTTTGTCAGGAGAGACAGTGTATTCTACCTCTCCCAATAAAAATAAAGTTTTATTACAGGAAAAACTTTTGCTATTCTGAGCTTGTCCTGCCTTGTGTGTAAATATGTCACCAACTTTTTTTTTTTTTTTGGGCAGATTATTTGGAAAGGGAATACTTTGCTGAACAGAACAGCACAAGATGACTTACGATTCGTGTTCTTCATGGGAGCCTGTCTGGATTGGTATGCTTTTTTCCTTTTTTTTTTTTTTTTTCCATTTGTCAAACTGACATGTAGTGATTGCATGTATAATCCAAAGGTCTAGTTAAAATTTAGGAAGCAAAGCATTTAGGAAGCTTCCAACTTGCAGCTTTTCAGTACTTAAAGGGGGCTTATAGGAAAGATGGGGAAAAGCTTTTTAGCAGGGCCAGTTGTGATAGAACAAGGGGTAATGGTTTTAAACTAAAGGAGGGGACATTTAGACTAGATATGAGGAAGAAGTTTTTCACAATGAGTGTGGTGAAACACTGGATCTGGTTGCCCAGAGAGGTGGTAGATGCCCCATCCCTGGAAACATTCAAGGTCAGGCTGGATGGGGCTCTGGGCAACCTGATCTAGTTGAGGATGTCCCTGCTTATTGCAGGGGGGTTGGACTAGATGACCTTTAAAAGGTCCCTTCCGACCCAAACTATTCTATGATTCTAACTTGTTAGTTGTATGTTAATAACTAAGCAGAGGCTATGAATTAAAAGAGTATGTTTTCAATAATATTTTCAATGTTTACTGTTCTTCTGGGCACTAAGTATTCAGTTAGCTCTTCAACATGCATATGGTTAATATAAACATTGAACTAGTGGGGAAAGTTAGAAGTTGGGCAATATTGTAACAGTACTAGAAATGAACCTAGAACTACGTAAGTCCTTCCCATGATCTACAAATTGAGAACATGATTTTTTTCCCAAGAGCTAAGAAAATAGAATTATTCTTTACATATTGCATATTTGTGGTTTAGAATAGTAATAATGACTCCCATGGCTGGCATTTCTTGACAGTTAATAGATCCCTGAGTTAAGGACAGAAAGAAATATCCTCAAGAGGGCAATTAGTTGTACTTAATGACCCAAAGCAGAGGTGGCTGTTTCCCACCATACTTTCCTATGAAAATTGCCACAGTAGTGTTTATAGAGTGGAAAAAAGGAAAATTTCCTAAATTAAACTAATGCCTCTTGTGAATAGTTTTGTGGATCATCTACTCATGCAGTGTAGTTGATTAGTTTCAATTTAGGATATGTAAATAGGTATTAAAACTGAAAACTGCTAGTTCCTTTTAGGAGGAACAGTTAGGTGAGTAAGAACATTGTCCCTGCTGATTTGTGCTCTGACTCATTCTTTGCACTGGCTTTAGCAGAAAGGATTCCATTGCAATACACTCCTGCCTCTGCTTAATGACATAGGAAACAACGATCAATTTTTATCGAGAGGGGAGTATGTCCTGGGCTGCTTTGTACAACAATGGGGTGTCAGAGAGCACGTACTGGAGTATTTTCTATCAACAAAAATTTTTTTGAAAACAAAATGAGCCCATGGCCTTCATGTTTGTTGTTGACTTCATCCTTTTTCCTCTAAGAATATTTTGCTTTTTAAATGTTATTTTATGTTGCATAAATTATTTTTGCCAAAGTTTACCTTCAAAATAAAACCACTGATAGTAGCTATAAAGCATGCAGAAGCTTTCCGTTTGTGAGCACTTAAAACATCCCCAAGAAATGGGTTCACTGTACCAGGCATTGCTAGCTTCAGGTTTCTGAAGAATGTGTGCTGGACCAAATCTTGGTACTGGGCAGTACTGAAAATACGCTTACTTTTAGCAGAGAAGTTTAATAAATCATTGAACACTGGCAGCTATTCATAGTGTGTTTTGATCTGCATTAAACATAACTATTATTATAGTGCTGTTATGTTCCCTGTTTTGTCTATGTTGGAGTTACTGGTTTTGACTGATGTTGGCTTTGCATATATAATCTTTTATTTCTGGTTGAGCATGCTATCCAGATTTTGAACGGAAACCTTTTAGCTTCAAAAGCTGTTAAAAACAGACGCCAGAGTTCTAGCAATAATTATATTTGATGAATGAAATTTGTGTGGTATTTAGCTTTAAGTGTGTACTTCATTGAAATAATTGTGTCTATTATGTTCCATAAAAAGAAAGTTGCATATGAGTGAGAACCTTGCTTTAGAGAAAATGTGCATACCCAGTAATTTTCAGCACTGAAATGGAAAAAAGTTATTGTGTGAAGCTTTTTTTGCATCTGAAAAGAATCAGTGAGAGTACATGTTCCAAAAGTGAGAATGCTGTGACAAAAAGGTATCTGCCTCTTGCATGAGTACTTTGACCATCAATAAGCTTACCTATTTAAACTATCAAAGCATGATCGTCTTTTACAAGCTATGTGATTACCATTCAGCAATGACTCTGGCTTTGAAATTACAGGATATGTCTTTCTCAAAGAGCGAGTGAGGACTGAAGTGAAATTGCTGTGAAGTTATCTTATTGGTCCCTTTCTTTCAGCTTAAACTTCTTACATAATTTTTGGGAAGTTGGAAGGGTAGGAAGAAGGATGGAGGTGCATATTTAATAATCGTGTGGATGCTCATGTAGAAGCCCTTTAAGCAGAAAAAAAAAAAAATAGATATGACTGCTGCAGAAGGGATCCTCTTGAATTCATTGGCCGAAATGCCAATCACTTTTATGAAGGATGATAGCTGAGAAAGAGCGTAACTAACTTCCCCAAAGGTTAGGTAAGTGTAACTCCAAAACACATTTGAGCATGCAGATTCAGTACGCGGTGCACAGAGAGATTTCATACCCCAGAGTAATAAACAGAGTACAGAGAAGGGTACTGCCTGGAAACCATCAGGAAGCAATGAGCACAGGAGCAACACTCAAGAGTTTCTTTCTACCTGGGATCCAAAGCCTGCAGTCCTCTTATTAGGTTAGGTGTTTTTGCAGCAGCTTGTCACTGCTCACTCTTTCCTCTTTCTTGAAAAGAAGGTATGGCTGATGACTTACGCAACAGACAAATGGCTAACGCTCGCTTCCCACTTCAGGCACTTGGTTAGGTCCAGGCAGCAGCTTGCATGAGGTCATTCTCCTCCTCTTCTCTTAGCACTGTACAGAAAAGCATACACGCTTCACACTGAGGGGAGAAAGCACAAAATAGGAGGTAGCTATTTGCTTAGAGTGTTGGGATGGTGAGAGAGCATGCCTGAGATTATTTTTCTTAGTCACTTTTTCTGGGTTTGTTAAGAATACTCTAGAGACACCTGTGAGTCCTTTGACCTTTGCTATATACTGGATGCTGCTGGCTTGCGAAATGCAGGGTAGCACAATGTTTTTTGACTAAATTAAGGGTGCAGAACACTTTTGCTCCTACTCCCCCCTTCTATTTAGAAGGACAATTTTGATAAAGCAGTATTTTCTAAAACTTTTGATTATTTACCTTGGAACATTTGCAGTTGTGTTTTTTTTTTCTCTCTCTTTAGAGCTTTTATAATACATGTTATCTAAGGCTCTGCTGAACTTCATACTTCAGAGTGTGAAGTTGTGTGGCATAAATATGTTTAAAGAGCTGTAAAATTAACCTAAGTGAGCAAATTCTGTTGTATATATTTAAAGTTAGTCAAGTAACTGCATGTATGTGTTCACAATGTCTGTATTCAAATCAGATGGCCATGTACCCTTTGCAGTCAGCAGAGGGAGATAGGCACTTCATGAGGGTGATTCACCTCTTCCTGACATGGACATCTGTATAAAGATCACGTGAAATATGTGCTAAATAGCCTTCTAAATCCACAGAAGCTCTATGGCGTCCACAGCATCCTGTGGCAAGTATTTTCGTAATTAATTGTGAAATAATCATTTCCACTCCTGGACTCTTCAGTTGGAGAGGCATGGACATACTGGAGAGAGTCTAGTGAAGGGCTACACAGATGATGAAGAGACTGGAGCATCTCTTCTGTGAGGAAAGGCTGAGAGAGCTGAGGCTGTTCAGCCTAGAGCAGAGAAGGCTCAAGGGGATCTTATCAATGTATATAAATACCTAAAGGGAGGGTGCAAAGCGGACAGGGCCAGGCTTGTTTCAGTGGTGCCCAGTGACAGGACCAGAGGCAATGGGCACAAATCGAAACACAGGAGGTTCCTCCTGAACATCAGGAAACGCTTTTTTTTCCACTGTGAGGGTGACCGAGCACTGGTACAGGTCACCCAGAGAGGTTGTGGAGTCTCCATCCTTGGAGATACTCAAAAGCTGTCTGAACGTGATACTGGACAACCAGTTCTAGGTGGCCCTCCTTGAGAGAGGGATTGGACAAGATGACCTCTTGAGGTCCCTTCCAATCTCAACCATCCTGGGATTTTGTGATTCCTTTGATTTTTTTTCTATTCTTATATTATAAGAGACAGCAATCATTCACTTTCCCTGTGCCACTAGTAATTCTGTAGACCTCTGTGATACCTTTTTTCAGTCATTTTTGACTGGAGATCAGGGGAGCAGAACTGAACACAGTACTGAAGATAAGAGGTGACATGGATGTAGATTGTAGCAGGTAGTGTATAGAAATATACAGTGTACGTAGGTAGCTCCTGCTTTTCTTCTCTGTTTCTTTGCTAATAATTCTGAACACTTGGCTGATGTTTTCATAGAGCAGACTATCAAAACTTGAAGATCTGTTTTTCTTCTGGATGGTAATTGTTGGTTTAGCATCTGTTACTGTGCAGATAACTTTTTTTTCTATACATGCGTAGCTTTACCTCTAGCAACACTGAATTTTGTCTGGCAGTCTATTAGCTCGTCACTAACTGTCATGAGATCCCTCTGCACCTCTTTGTAGTTGAACTTTGTTTTTATTAAATTGCTCTGAAAAACAGTTCATGTTCATCATCAGCAAATGTTGTGGTTTCACATTTCCCTCTTCTCCCCTATAGGTTGAAGAGCTTGAACCCCAGTATAGATTTTCTTTGTAGGATCATTCTGGTGACCTTTTTGACTGCAGAACTAACTGCTCCTTCTTTTGTTTCCTATTTTAAACCGATTATTGTCTGTGAGAGGGCTTTACATTTATCTAATGGCAGATTAGTTTCTTTTAGAGCCTTGGTGGAGCGACCTTGTCAAAAACAATCAGAAATGCAAAAGTTACCTTGGCTGGCTTACTGCTTACAGAGCTCTAAAAGATACTGCCCTGGGGATCTAATTTTCTGTACTTCATGATTTTAAATCCAGAATTTTTTGTTGAATTTATGCTCTTTTGCAGTCCCTGCAGAATGCTACAGCTTCCTTCCCTCTTCAGTGTTCTTGGCTTGTGGAGTCATAAACCTTGGTGGAACTTTGGGTGAGATTTTCACCTTTGTTGCTAAAATCCTTGCTTATTTATTCTGGAAAGCTGTGTTAACCTTTCTGCTGTTGATTACAGATTTTATTCTAACAAATATGTTAAAGACAACTAGTAAAGGAAATGTTTATAAAGAGCGAAGAAAGAAGAGTTTTGGCTACTATATATGCTTTAGCCTGTAATTAACATTGAGGCTTTCTCTAGAAGAGTTACTGTAAAATAAAAGTGAAAGGGAGAGAATGGAGAGAAAAGGAAAATCTAGAATAAAGTTAACAGGATTTGGCATTTTTGCAAAATGTCAATGTACATAGCTTAGTCTACTCTTGCTGAGTTTAACGATCTTTGAAATATGAGATAAAATAGAAAATTATGGCATTCCCTCCCATTCAAGCAGGAAGACCTCTAGAAAGTGGAATTTCTATGACTCAATGAAATTAGGATGTTTATAATAATATCCCTTCATGATACCATTGAAAATTAAAGGAGACAGGTTAATCATTTGTCTTAGGAAAAAATTCTGAAGGCAGTCTGGCGCTGGAAATCATCTAGCAATATTGAGCTTTCAAATAGGAAGGGAATAGCTTTGCTATGGAATGAGAGGAACAGATCATAGTGCTGATGTTCCTTGATGAATCCTTGGCAGCAGCCTGAGCAGACTTGCTTTTGGATCACTAGAAGTCCAGCCTGGGGACATAGGTTAGACTTCGTTGTCTTACAGTTCATTTCTTTGTTGGTGAAGTATTATCCAGGGAAGAGTAAACTTTTGATCCTCCATGAAGCATTTGGGCCTTGTGTAAATGCGTAAAAGCATTTCTTCCTCCCTTCACTTGTGCCGGATGTTGATACCAAACAGAATATGTATAAACATTGCGGACAGGTTTGTGTTACCAAACATAAGCTTCTCGAGTTAGTAGCACAAGCTTGTCCCCATGTGCAGAGATGGAGGAGATAGATTGCCCCCTGAAGATGCCTATATCCCTCTTCTGACTAAAAACATGAAAACAGCCTGAAGTAACTATTACAGTCATCCAGAATGAATGAGGTGAATCCCACTTTATGTTTCCGGCTATGATGATCTGTTTTTTAAAAGGGCATAGAATCTTTCTGCTTTCCAGCTTCATCAGATGCCAGAGCACTCTGGGAGCATTTAACTTAATAGTCCAAGATAGAGAGGAGGCGTTCTATGGAGAGCTAGCACTGAAAAGGGGAGGCAACTCTCAACTCCTTTGTGTTTTATTTGTCTGTAAGAACAGTACATATAATAATACAATACTTGTAATAATAGTACAAGACAGTACACGTAAACTATAAAAGGAAATGTTGCATTGTATCAGCATAATGATGAGGGAGGGAGTTCAGCAGAATGTCTAAGGATTAGGTTTACGGGGAAAAAGAGGGTGTGCACGGTTAAATTATGTGGGATACCAAGATGATTAACAAAGACATGTCTAGATCAGTGAAAGCAGGAAAGCTTGCTGCAGGGGGAAGGGTTGTAGTGACTGAAGAAGAATTAGTTTCCTGCTTCTTGATATGAATCAGTCACTAAATGAAACAAATTGAGAAATACTTTAATCCTATGGACAGGTTATTTAATAATTAATAACAGGTTAGGATGTTTTACATGTTTTTCCTGAGGCATCTTCTGATGATGACTGATGTGGAACCAAGGATTCTGTATTATGTAGGATAGGTCAGATAGGTAGGCTTTTCAGTGCTTACCAAACAGGCAGGTAGACGATACTGATACTGTTTAAGCTATTTGGAAATGTTATTAAAGTTTCCAGCTGTGGGCAATTTCAAAACAAAATCATGAAGTTAGTTTAAAAATTATGAGATTTAAATAAAGATAACGATTTGATTTACTCTTAATCAGTAACGTTTGTTTTCAAACACCGAAAGTTTTCCAGTCCTGGTTATAGTAGAAAAAAGCTTGGTGAGTTGAGAGTGTTGTACAGTATCAGCAAGACTACAGGAGCAGGATCTATAACAAAAGACCAAATATTATGAGACTCCCGTGACTGGTGCTTAAGTAAATTGTGTCGACCTAAAGTGTAAATATGCATTAAGGATCCTTTTGTCATTAAGGACAGCGAGCAATCATTTGGTACCCATTGGTTTCAGAGAGTCTTACTTTGTTTCTTTGAATTTCTTTCTTCTTTTTCAGATGGAAATACTGACGTGAATTTAAGAACTTTGATGCTTTCAGACGCTGAATTTTGATTTGTTAAATGACCAGGAATAAGATACTGCCTGAACAAGATGAAATGCCTTGAAGACCTTTGGTTCTGCTTTCATTTCTCCTGAAGCAATGGTTTTCTCAGCAATGTTGACGCTGGCCCACTCTGGGACCTCAAATTCTACTTTTATTGTTTATGAAAATGCCTATACGAATTTTACCACTCCCCAGTTCTTGCTTCGTAGTGGCACAACACAGCCATTGAGATATAGTTCAGGTGCCACGCTCACCACTGAGAGAAGTACTTTTCTGGTAAACACTACGGCTATCCTGCCATCGCAAGAAGTTTTCAGGAGCTTGAGTTTGCCACTCCAGATCATTCTTTCTGCTGCTATGATATTTATCTTATTGGTTTCTTTCCTTGGAAACTTCGTTGTCTGCCTCATGGTCTACCAGAAGGCAGCTATGCGATCTGCAATTAACATCCTCTTAGCAAGCCTGGCTTTTGCAGACATGCTGCTGGCAGTGCTGAACATGCCTTTTGCTCTGATAACAATCATTACCACTCAGTGGATTTTTGGGGATATATTCTGCAGAGTCTCTGCCATGTTCTTCTGGCTTTTTGTCATAGAGGGGGTAGCCATTCTTCTTATTATTAGTATCGACCGATTTCTTATCATAGTTCAGAGGCAAGATAAACTGAACCCTTACCGTGCGAAGATTCTCATTGTGATTTCCTGGGCGGCATCTTTTGTTGTTGCTTTTCCGTTATCAGTAGGGAATCCTAATCTGCAGATACCCTCGAGGGCACCTCAGTGTGTTTTTGGCTACTCTACCAGCCCGGGTTACCGAGCCTACGTGATAGTTATCTTGCTAATTTCTTTTTTTATTCCATTCCTGGTAATGCTGTATTCCTTTATGGGCATACTCAACACGGTCCGCCACAATGCAGTTCGTATCCATAGCCACCCTGATAGCATATGCCTCAGCCAGGCCAGCAAACTTGGTCTCATGAGCTTACAGAGACCTTTTCAGATGAATATTGATATGAGCTTTAAAACTCGTGCCTTCACAACCATCTTGATTTTGTTCCTTGTCTTCATAGTCTGTTGGGCGCCCTTCACCACTTACAGCCTTATTGCCACATTCAACAGCCACTTCTATTACAAGCACAACTTTTTTGAGATAAGCACTTGGCTCCTTTGGCTCTGCTACCTCAAGTCTGCACTGAACCCACTGATTTACTACTGGAGGATTAAGAAGTTTCATGATGCATGCTTGGACTTAATGCCCAAATACTTCAAGTTTTTGCCACAGCTACCTGGCCATACAAGGCGGCGCATTCGACCCAGTGCCATCTACGTGTGTGGGGAGCATCGGTCGGTAGTGTGAAGCTGCGGTTGTTTGACAATGATTGTTATTTTCTGGGATCATTTGTTTTTTAGGCTTTAGGTTGAATTTTGTTTTTGTTTAATATGGCTTCTCCAGTGTGGCCATATCTTATAACTTGATTAAATTTTCCAGTACTCTGTGCAATTTTAGGAGGAAAGATAGAGGGAGGGAAAGTGATTGGTTATAGTTGGGTTTACTACCAGAATACAATGTAAACAGAATAACAAATGTTACCTCTAGGATTCCATGGAAATCCATTCTTTTAAATGAAAACTACGTTTGTAACATTTTGTCAGGTTTATGCTTACTAGGCCTGCAATTGCATCTAATTGTAGGGACTTTTTATGCTGCTAAGATACAGTATATTTAGTTGGTGTAATTTTTCGGAAAAATGTTGCTGCTGTCTGCCAATATATTAGAGCCAAAAAGTCTCATTAGATTAATTCTATTTAATTTTAACAATATTTCAGAAGTTTTCATGGTGACACTAGGAAACTTTTTTTTAATATTTCCATTAATATTTTTGTGCACTTTACAAAATTTACTATAGAATTTGTTCATTGGAATATTTTGTTCTGTATTGAAGGGTATTATTATTATTATTATTTGTTATGTTGGTGGATTTCAATGAAAGACCCATGTAAGCTCTAGGAGGGCAATTTATGTTGGTATAGCTACCTGTACAGTCATAGATTTGCTGTTTTTCTAACAATTGATCAAAAGTAACATTAACTGCTCAGTTATCAGGGGAGCTGGAAGGATAAAATGGAGGAATGAAAGGGAAAGAAAGCAATGAAAATACCATGTCCTGAGGTTTAGGCTAACAGAAGATTTAGAAAAATAGAGTTCATGTGAAAATTGTTACAAGGGTGAAAGGGTGTCTGTAGCTGTTACTTTAGGCTGTTACAAGCTATCCAAGCTGATGGTATTCCTGAAAACCTAGCTGAAATTGTGACTTTGGGCCTACAGTTTACACTGTTGGTATAGCGCTGTTTCTGCTTGGAGCTCGTATAAGGCTAGGTGTGCTCTACACTGCTGAAATTATGCTGTCAGGCGTTTGTTGGGATAGAATTAGAAATAGTAGGGTAAACCAGCAAACAAATAGCACATGAACCATAGTTGTGGCTAGGGCTTAGTCTACATAGTAATGACTGGGAAAAAAATCCTCAACTTGCTTGTTTTACAGTTTAAGTATTAGACCGAAACCATAAACTGCTAATATTGAATAACAGTTGGCCAGCAGAGTTTGCTGGGGCTGTAAGTTAAATTCCTCTTTTCCCTCTGATACTACTTTACATTGATTTTTCGTTGTCCCTTTTCTTCTGTAGTGCCTGCTGCCTCAAGGGTTTACTCTGCTGTTCTCATCTATTAGGCATCAGCTTTTCTCCCTGAAATGCCAAACCACCCTTCTGATTAATATCAGGCTGTCTCGGTACCTGCCTGGAAAGCAGAAAGGCAAAGGTTTTCCTTGATGATAGCAATCCAGACTCAGATATATATATATATTTTTTTAATCAGCTAAATAAATATTTAATGTGAGGTAAGTAAAATTAAGACTTAGGTTTGGACTTTGAATTGAGATCCTCAATTACTCTGCGGCTGGGGAAGAATGCCTTCAGAATTTGTGTGTCCTTGCAGTGAGCTTTTTGGGGCTATCTGTGACCGACTACAGGAGGATTAATGTACAGCAAACTTATCAACCAGGGTTGGGGTTTGGGCTTCTCTTGCTTCCATCTCTCTTTCAGTACCTCAAAGCATGGGGCAACCTCTTCGTTGTTTTTGTACCCGAGGAGCAAATAATAGCAATTTTATCTATTTCTGCATAAATATTGAACTGAGTGTATGAAGGAAATGTCCTGTACTGTGTGGATGTCCAGGGACTGCTTGCTTCCTGAGGCCAACTAAACATTTACACCCCAGATTTTATTTAGGTGTTTGGTGAAGAACTAATTTAACAGTTATCTCTGTTCTTCTTATGGACAACTATCAGTAAAAGTGTTGGCAATATTTAAATTTTAGGAGTATAAAAGGAACAACTTTGAATTTAGTAATTTCATTTTTTAAAAAAAAGCTGCTAGCTGAGGTTGTGGGTTACAGGTAAAGGCACTCAGGCAGTGGCGATGTTATTGATGTCTGTGCTTTCCGTTCCTTGTCAACTTCACTGTTGACGGTATGGATTTTTCTGATCAAAATGACAGGCAGTAAAGGAGTTCTGCTGTAAACCAGAGTGTTTTAGCATGTCTTTGCAGTATAGCTTTTATTTCTCAATTACATTTACATTGATAGTGGAAGTTTATGACCAGGTTAGTATGGATTTTCTGTTTCAGAGCTGTCATGCCTGTTTATCTCTGAAAGCAGCAAAATTGTGCTTAGAGCTAATGTAATAGAGTGAGAGCATACACTGTCTAAGATGGCAGGAACAGGTATTTTTGCTGTCTTCCAGAGCTATAATGTAAGAGGTTTGAATGAATGTCGTAAAACATAGTAATTCAAGAAGGAAAGATGATGAGTAATACAGGAAAGTTAGTGAAATTACTTTCTTGAAGGGGGAGGGGAAAACATTTTGTGAGGATTTCATAATCTCTGATAAGTGCTGGCTGTGAAGTAGCAATGGCAAACATCAGAGCAAGTTAATTTGTCTTGATAATTTAGTGTTTGTTTACACTGACTGTAACAGAGTTTCTGCTCAGAGCTGCATCTGCTGATACTCGGAGAAAAGAAACATAAATTGTGTGGCCCAAATTCAGAGGGGACTTACATGGTGATAAAGTATTCACACTTACCAGGTTTTAGAGGTGATCAGAGCATACAGTGAACAAAAGGGTGTTCAAAAAAAAGAAACAAGGTGGCATAGAAATATCCCCAGGGTAATTATGTGTTTACAGAACCATTTGGCCTATTGTGTCTAATACACTGTCTTTAGAGCAGTGCCTTGATAATCACAGCTGAAGTCCTAGGACCAAGTTGAAGACTGCTGAACTGCTCAGTCTGTCTTGCTGTCTGTGATCCTGCCAAGATCAGCATAACCTTGCTAATATTTGTAATGTTAAAACACACTTGTGTTGGCAGGATTTGGGGCTACTGAGGTATTAGAGTGGGCTTGACCAAGACCAAGGATTTTAAAACCTGAAATTGATCCTTCTTCGTTCTACTGGGGAATTATAATCTTCTTCCTCTTCAGAAATTATATTTGTTACTAAACTGTATTCCCTCATGTTACATTTTCAGAAATCTTTGGTATGGAGGATTGAAATGAATGTATTTTGAATTATGTTGCAGTTTAATTCATTCTGTCAAAGCATGCTGCTTACACAAGTCTCATTTGTACAAATCTATTGCTAAAATGATTCTTTTGTGCTCAGAGTTGTGTATTTTTGACATTTCTTGTTACTCATGTAAAAATATTTATGTATATAGAGAAGAAAATTGGTTTGCCTCTTACTGCTTTCTGTTACTATTTTTTTTCCTCTTGTATGCTTGATGCTTTCATATTTTCTTTTATTTGGGTATATGCATAAACAACTGCCAGATTTCAGTGGTCTTTCTGCAACCATTTGAGATTTTTAATTCTCAAATGATTCAACAATGCCCTCCTTGAAAGAGATTTTGATTATTTTTATGTGAAAAATAAAAATTCAGAGCACAAGTTTGTTGCGTCTGGAATGGTGAGGAATTTCTTAAGTCCAGTTTTCCAGGAGCCACTACTTTGCCATTATGAACTGGTTTGATCTTTTTTTGAGGAATAGTCACTTTCTGATGTGGAGAAACCTTGAATTACTGTTTTAAAACAAGCTGTTAAGTAGAATGACATTGTCTTTTCTGTACATATTACACCTGTGAAAATACCTGAGAAACAAACAAACAAACAAAAAAAAATAAACATGAACATTCTCCAAAAATGTGATGGAAGTATATAGAATTGCTCTATCTTTATGCATTTGTAGATTTCCTGGATTTAATGCCCACCTTCATAGTTTCACTTTATTTTATCTGTATATTAAATAACAAAGATTGTTTGCCTTATTTAGATGGTTTTGTTTAAGCCAAAATGTTTCTTGTGTAAAGAATTTACAGAATACTCTCTTCTGAGACACTAGGGTAGAGATGTGTCAATATATCCAAAACAAATGAAATGCTATGCAGCAAAAGAGAGAAAAAGCCTAAAAAGAAAATAACTTTCCTAAAAATGCTGCCTGGACTGGGTGTACTACCTTTTAGCTAGGACTGAGTAATTAAGATCATCTTACTGTGCAAGAAATACAACAGGCAGTGGTACTGTACGGCATGATTCATTTCAACAGGAGACAGTGACCTTTATGACTCAAGTGCTGCATGTTTGTCTGTGATGGATTATTCCCCATATTAGTAGAATGAAAAATGTTCAGCATCTTGGCTGTTATGGGGAAATTTTTCAATTTGCTAATGATTTAGCAGAACTTCTGCTGGAGTAATGTCTCTAAATGATAAAGAGTCAAGGTATGTCCCTAAAGAATGCCTGAGAGGGGATGGGTATTTCCAGTTGCTTGGGAATGGCCTTGCTCAGCTGCCCACATGCCCGATTTTGAGACTCCTTCCCTGTACCTCTGCAACAACCGCTTCTTCCTCCCTTCTCCTCTCCTGGTCCCCTCCATTGCAGGTTTTATTCCACTCCTGGCTTTCGGCAACTGAGCTACAACAGTCTATAGCCAATTCAAGGCTGAATAAGAATCCCCAAGATGTGTCTCTGTGAGGGCACGGGACCTGCTGGTGAGCATCGCACAAACAAAAGTTCTTACAGCTTGCTCGCAAACAGAAATGACATGACAATCTCAACTCGGCTCAGATATGAGGGAGAAGAGGGCCATAAGTTAGCGGCTGCGCTGTGTGGTGGAGGAAAATGGGAGTTGTAATGGGTGATACTTCTTAAGTGCCCCTTACAGAGCTGATTTTTGTTTTTAAAATGGAAGTTACAGGTGATTTATGCACGGAAGATTGGGTTGTGTTCTACTTTGTTGTGTGACAGTGAATGCGACTTGATGTAAAATCACCAACGGTACTGCAGATAAGTGGCATAGTATTCATAAATATCGAAGTAGAACTTGTTCCTGTTTTATTTTATTATCCTGTCTAGATAACCAGCTTTGCTGGTGTGTGGGTGCAGAACATAGCAATAATGAGACATACTCCTTGTTTAATTGGTGCTCTGCCTTAAATAGATTACTGCAATTCAAACCTCTGTGGTTGACCTGAAATAAAATTAAGCCTGTTCACCAACAAGAGTAGGAATTCCACTAACACCGCCCTGTCTGTTGAAAGAAAAGGTCTAGTCAAATAAATGACAATAATTCCTCCAAGAGTGAATTAATCTGATCTCCAAAGGGGATGTAATCACTGCTGTGATAAACTTAACGGGGTCTCCTCTTGATTTACCAGGCCTAGGCTCTGTGTCAAAGACAGGGGAGATTTTGGTGGCTGAGGGTATTGTCTAAACACTTGGGAGGGCAAGAGGGAGCCACTGAAGCTTACAGGAGAATCTCAGTGCTAGAGTATAGTTTAAGCCCTGCTGTTTTTTGGGGCGTCAGTGCTGTCTTTTTCTGGAAAAGTCATTCAAAGGAAGGGAGATGATGAAGCAGCATCTCTTCCATCATCTCTTGCTTCTTTATTGACACTTTACCTGTGAGAACAGTAATTTTGAATTTGGTTCCCTGGACTTGGATTTCCTTCCCTTCCTGACTGGAGGAGGTTTGAACCCGTTGTGTATCAGCCTGTATACTGCGGGGTGTTCTAGAGGAGATGGGAGGGACCATCAGTCCCTCCTGTGGGCTCGTTCGCGCTTAATACTCCTTGGGCCAGAGAGGAAGAGTGAGTGTAGCTACAAGAAAGTGGGAGGCTGTGCTCCAGCCGCCATTTGGTACAAGGTGGCGTAGAGTTTCCCAGGTAGGTTTTTGGGAGAGCAGCAGTGGAAGCCAGGTTCCCCCCATCACTGCTGCGTGCAGTAACTACCCCAGCCCAGGTGTTTCTCTCTTCCAGTGAATATTTAATTGTTCTGTTCAAAGTGAAATGGCTTTTACAGCAGGAGTGAGAGTGCCCTTTCTGTTCTTACCTCAGATTACGTAATAATCCACTGATTAAAGCATTCAGGAGAGACGGTTGAAAATCCTCTGGGATCCTGAGAGCAACTGAAATCGTATCTCCTTCCTAAATACAATCCTCACTGAATTATTAGATTAAGAAAGTGGTCTGCCAAGACTTTTGGCTTAGTTTATGGGGGTTTTTTTGAAGCCTTAGCTGTTGAACGAGCTCTGAAAATGCCTATGGATGGACTTTCTTAAGTGATGTAGATAACACAAAGCCTATTTTGTAAATCCTAGTTTGAGATGGGCTCTGCAGGGTTCACTGCTGTCAACGCTGCAGCACTTCTGGACATATGCAGAAGCAGATGTATATGATGGGATTCATGTGTGATATTTTTGCTATCTATAGCATAGACAGCTCCACTGATCGCTTGAGGCTCCTTTGCAATCAGTGGAGATGAATGGATGTTTTCAGGTGTGGTTTATAGGAGCTATTTTGGAAGTTTACCTTAGAATGAGAGAAACTGAGCCTGGAAAAGCCCGTCTCTCTCCACTGATTAAGAAGGTAACCTGGAGTGTTAAGTAGAGAGATACATGTTCACATCTGGTCAGATTCATCTCATCCCAAACCATTCAAAGAATTTTAATGTGGGAAACTTAGGCACCTATGAACATTAGGGTTAAATGCGGATGAACAGGGCTTTAAGGCTCTACTTTTTGAATTTAGTCTAATGTGTCTGAATCTACCTGCAATCTTCTTTGTGATTTCTGGTGATAACTGCACTGGAAAAAAGACTGTGCATTTTAGAACTTGATTCACTTTCTCCAGTGCTCCTTTGTAGACAAGAGAGGCATGAGATGCCTGCACTTTTAACTATGGTGTGGATTTTCTGCAAAAGTAAATTGGCCTCAGTTTGGTCCAATTTGTCTGAAGGAATTAGACCACTTTGCTTCTGTGTGAGAGCATCTACACTGAGATTTAGCATTGTTCAACTAGAATGCTTTGTACCTTTAATTCCTTGATCTTTGATTTCTCATGTTCCAGTGTAGACAAAGCTTTATAAAATCACTTCTAAAATTACCCAGCCTTCTAGCAGGATTTTTTTTTTTAAGTTCTGGTAATTATTCCAGAGCTGCTCTCCTGTCTATTTTGTTAGACTAGACAGAGGGAGCAATGTGAGATTTAGAATACTAAATGGAAAGTGAGAAAGAAGCCTAGGGACTCACTTGAGGGGGGCTGACTTTGCAGCCTACTAATTTGGGCAAGTTGGAAACCTCGAAGATGGTCCTAACTGCCTAGCTGATTTCAGTATTTGTTCGGGGATTACCTGATGTGAAATACATTAGCAATCCCGTAAACGCAGGTGGGAGCTGAGGCTTCAAGTGTCCTGGTGTCCAGGCACCAGCACCTCGCTCATTCCTGTGCCCCACATTCTGGCTCCACAAAGCTTTTGCTGCTTCTTGCACTGTGCTGCGGCTGCCAGGTAAGTGGTGGCAGCGGCAATCAGACCTCACTTTGCCTCTTCGGCAGCATGCGCTCGCCATCAGGCTGAGAGATTACTCCTTTTCCACATGGCCGTGTTTTAAAGGAGATGAGTTCTTTTTAGTTAGGTACCTGCCTTCCTCCAGATGAAATGGAGATGTAGGATTTCATGTCGGTGCAGTGGGGGATGGAAGCCAGGACTTCAGCAGGAAGGTGTCAGTCCTGCCAAGCGTTTCTACTGAGCGGCTCTGTGCAGCTGCTTTCCTGTCGCGTGGATGACCGGAGACAGCCCGCAGAGGTGACTGACTTTCTCCGCTCACAGCGCAGAGGATGTAGGTCCCTATCTCTGACCCTCTCAATGGGAGTCTGCAGCTCTGCTGCTGCCTGTCTGGTCCTTAACCCCTCTTCCTTATCACGCGACAGGAGCTCTTTTAACTAAAGCAGGTCTTTAAGGAAAAAGAAAAATTCAAAAAGCGTTTTATATTTGAGATTTTTTTTTTTTTTTGAGCTGCTTTTGTTCGGACAATAATTAATTCATGTGATTTATATTACACAGGAGGCCAGACTTATATGACCGCAGTAATTCTTTCTGGCTTTATTCTGTATGAGAGGCTGATTTCACTTACATAAAACTTCACTTTATTAGTGCCATTGTCAAGGTGAGCCTGGGTATTGGTAGAAAAAATCTTGAACATAATTTAAGGAGTAGAAAGAAATGGCCCTTTCAGGAGCATTACTAACCTTTGTAATTCACCTTAGGTCAACATTGGTGGTACTTGATTCTGGAAGGCTGGCTTTTCTAATCAGCTTTCTCAGAGGAATTCATTATCTGAAAACCTGTGACTAATGAAAGATGTTTTGTTCTTTTGAAGTTCAAGCTAATTTCCATGAAGGTTACTATTACTAAGCAACAGATTGTGTGGAGTGTCTCTTGAGGGGCTGAAACTACAGTACGTACAAAAGTAAAGCAAAACACAGTGAAACAGTGATGAAATATTATCCCCAGCCAGAGATGCCACAAATAGTACCGTGTACAGGGCCTGTTTTGGAGTCTCCTTCCTTGAAAGCTGTTGTTTGACCAATGGAAAAACTCCCACAGGAGCTAAAGATCAGCATAACCCATATCACCATCTGCTGTGAATGTAAAGCAAGATTTGGCCACTGCTCAAATGTAGGTACACCACAGCATGACCAAGGAAAAAAATCCCAAATATAATTCGGCATACTCAATTCTTCTGAGAAACGCAATCACCTGTAATATATTTTAGCCATATTAAAAGACGAATGGTTATTCTAGTTGTGAGGACAGTGTGAAATAAAATACAGGAGTGCTTTCTGACGTTACAAAAGATGTCGTCATCGTTTCTTCTATGCAGCTTTGTGTCAGAGTAGAAATATATATTCGCAGCTTGCTTAAGTAAAAAACCACACCTGGATATTCAGCTTTTTGAGGGTAGAGATTTCACTCTGTCCTCTTACTTTGGCTTTATCCACTGGCTTTGCTAAATACAAGGTACAAATGATAGAGGATAAAGGAAAAAAACCAAAACCAAACCCACAGTTACTTTCAATAATCTTTTGAATGTTTGAGTAAGTTCCTTTGGTCTTGTCCTTTTTGTGTTCAGTTTGGGTCGCTGTTTAGGTGATGCAGTTCTCTGGCATAAAATTTGCATGAGGTGAATTTCAATATTTGTTCATTGGAGTTTATAAACTTTACAATAATAAAAATATCATTATCATACAACTTAACTCACTAATCATGGTACATGTAGGATATGTACAATCTGGAAATAAGTAAAATGTTCTAAATATTTGAGTTAAATATAAGTGGTCGTGAATATCAGGCTCCCAAAGGTAAGGATAGAATCTCCAAAATCATTGTTAGCATAGAAATCTCCCTACCCCTCCAAGCACTTTTTATTTGCTCTGATCATTCCAGTCATAGTTTCTTTTCAACACAGTTTTGAGGGTTTTTTCCCAAATATACATGTCTTCTGACACTGCACAGGAAAGATGTGTTATTATCCAATTTTTATAAAGTAAGAAATGAGGCACGAGAGACATTAATTAAAAAAAAAATGAATAAGTAAACAGAATCTCTAGTCAGATGCTTCCCTGCCCCTGGAGGTGCGGAGGGTCGGCAGGTGCCTACGCTTGCCAGGCTACACGCGGTCTGTTCTTTGGGGCTGCCCGGAGGCAGCTGTGCGCTCACCTTGCCGTGCTGTAGATGCCTTGGGCACACCAAAGCCCTGGCAGTGTCCAGGCGTTTAATGCAACTCTTTTGCCAGCAGAGCTAATACAGTCATCTCATGCCCACCCTTTTCCTCAAGAACCCAGGACTTAAATAAAACACACGTAAACGTTAAACAAGGACTTGAATTCAGGTCTCTCCTGTTCTACAGAAAGCCTCTGTAGCCATCGCACCCGGTAGCAATAACTGGTTTTGGACTCATGAGTGTCTTAGTGCTAGGCAGTGAATATCTTAGCACTGTCCAGTACTGCCCCAGGAGTACTCTGCAGCTCGTGGTTGGGAGGTTGTCCTGGGAGATGCTCCATCATGTGAGAATCCTGATGCCATCATGGAGCACTATCTCAATGCTCAAACAGATAAATAACTAGAAAATAGAATTGGACCAAGCTGGAATTGCAGATAAGGATTATGTTCAACTTCAGGTCTGTACTCGGTTCAGACCTAAAGTGGCTCAGGCCTTTTCCAGCGCACACTATATCTTGAACATAAATTTTGTATGATGGATTTTTTTCAAGGTGACTAATTCTGAATGTTAAACCTTACTCAGTTTAAAGGGATCTAGCTTTTAGAGAGGCCAAAGACCCATTTTTTTAGAATCAGTTTCTCCATGAGTTCTTGGCCAGGGTAAATGAAGTAAAAACAGTGGGGAAAAAAAATGCCTGGGAATGTGAACCCCTCATATTTCTCCCATCCAGCGCTGTGCAGGAACTTTGCAGCTTGGTTTAAAGATCACCACTGTCTCTGTTGGATCTGCTTACGTTACATGTATCAAGTGACTGGATGGCTTTTAAAAATGAATGTGCCTTTAGAAATAGGTTCTCTTCTTTAATTATATCCTCATGTTATGTTGCAAGCTCTAAATCATTTTAAGCAGGGGTTTGGAATAAGTAAATTGCAGGAAGTCCGATTAATTGATTACAGAAAGTATTGCTTTCAGTCTTGCAGCAATTAAGATTTTACGGTGTTGCCATAGGTCAATTACATATCTGGATCGATGCTTTTATTTCAGGGATTTGGGTCATAAACCTTCAGAAAATTGCTGACTTTTCCAATTTTGATACTAGCACTACTTTAAAATTTTGTATTAGTTTGACACAGAGCAGTTATTGTTTACTGGCTTCAGTACATTTTGTTACATCCCAAACTATAAGGAACAAAGGTAAGTTGAACAAAACGAGATATGTGGTTTTTGTGGGAGGTGGTGTATAAATATATATCATCTGTAAACTGGGAAACCAGGTTTCCTTAGTTCTGCGATTGATGGAGTAATTCATATCATTCTCAAGAATAATTTGACGTGGAATATTTCAGGTTATGTTTCTGCAGTAGATCTAAGCAGGCAGAGGTCCACAATCGGGTGTGACAAAGTGAAGATGCCAGAAAAATCTAGCGAAGAATCTGAATTGTAAAGTTCAGGTCTCGTATGTGAAACTCTTCTGTTGGGTTGAGGTGGATCAAAATTGTTGAGAGGCAGAGCTTGCCAAAGCGTAAATTTCCTTTCTGTGGGAAATGCCAGCCGTTTGAGAGTGGTTTAATTTTGATTCAAAAGGCAAGTTAGACGTTTCAAAATTCTCTCTGCAAACAAACACTTCCTTTAGAAAAACAGAAGTCTTCTGTTTTGATATTTCTTCAAGAAAATGCTGCTGTGTATCTCTGTTCCAGAGGCTCCTGGACTATCCGGGATCCCAGGCAACCTCCAGAGAGTCAAGACCAGAGTGTGGAGATGTTTCATTGTGAGAAGGAGCATCAGGAGGCTTAAACTCTTAAACCGCCAACTCCCTAAATGCTTTTAGGGTCTCTGCTGCAAAGCCCTAGCCAAGCAGTCAAATCCCAGGTAAGCTGGGGCTCCAGAGACATGAAGCCTCTCACCTGTGCATCGGGGAAGCCGGAGACCCCATGTCCTCAGCCTCACAGTGCTTTGCATCAGGGCCCCTAAAGCTGCAGACCCCGGACACCTGAGGTTGCCCAGCCCTGGACATGGTGAGGGAGCCGTGGAGCTGCAGGCTTCGAGACAACATCTGCACTGCTAAATGGGCCAGGGCAGAGTTGAGACAGCACAGCTGAACACAATCCTTCCTGTTAAATATTTAACATGCTTAATTTTTCACGGGCCCGTAAGCCGCCTCGCAGGTTAGTACAGGACAGGGTCCATGCCATTTAACAATTCAGGTATAGAGATTGCATTTTAAACGGAGACCTTAACTGGATGAGTGTGTGCTGAGCCATGCCATTTGGTGTGAAAGAGAAATCCCTGGCTTGTTTCATTTGCTTGTTTCATTCCTAACGTAAGCAGGGATTTAGGAATTCCTACTAATTCCCACCGACTAGGGCAAGTTCTCACCTGCCAGTCCTTGAAACAGAGGGAAGCGTTTCAATTTTTCATCCACTTACTGATCTATTTGCAGCTTATCCGTCAATATTTGAAGACATGACATGCAGAAATTATGTTTTTAAAAAAAACCACGTACATAACATAGTTATTTTCCCCTAAGAAATCATAGACCATTTGAAAAACTACCTTTTCTCTAAGGTATATATTACCTCTCATGTGTTTCAATACAAGACTATATGTATTTAGAAAGGATGGCTTACAAACATGATTAGAAAAGATACTACCTTTGCTTATGTGTTTAAATTATTAATTCCAGGTCATTCTATAGTACCTCGGTCATTTTTTTGCATGGTACTGGTGCTACATGAAAAACATCTTGGAAATGTTTCAGATATTTAAAATTTATTGGACTCTCTTTCCCAGATCTTCACTTCCAAGGCTGGACCAGCTTCATTACAGGGGCCAATTTTTGCTCTCATTATAGCAATTGTAAATGTGAAATAAGTCCATTCATTTCAATACAGTTGCTCACAAGAGACTTTGTAATGTAATCCTGCAGTTTTGGCTCTACCAGATCAGTACAGAACAGATCCCTGAAGGAGAAAGAGATTAAATTAAAATGCTATTTAAAATTAATATTAAAATTGTGTGATTTGTCTCTGTTGTTCCAAGTGCTCTCATTTTGAAGTCTGGGGTAGAAGCAAATTCTGTGCATTCAGTTAAAGAGCAGGTATGCTTTAGTTTTTTTCTGGGCTTTTGCAGACACCAATATTAAAGGTATGAAACTCTCCTTTGTCCAAAATGAAATATTTTTTTGGATGAGTGTACTTTTGGGAGGGATTTATCATGTGTGTATGTATACTTACACGTTGTTGTCATCATCGTCATCATCATTATCATCATCCATGCACGCTTACAGACCTCTCCACTCAAAGCTCCGTGTAATGAATGGTATAATTTGGAATGGGTCTTCAAGGATAGATACAACCACAGCAGAAAAGGGAAGTCTCTGCTGCTACACATTTCTCACTGCATTTCAGATATGTAAAGATAATGACAATGGGATGACTGTAGCCCTTTGTACTGGCCTTCCTCCCTGTTGGAGTGGCAAATGACAAAGCTGTCATTCATGGTGCTGGAAAATGTATATCTTGTCCCAAACAAGGCGGTACCATTTTCAAAGGACCTGGTTTGCAAAACTCTAGTTATTTTGGGGGGGGAGAGTGAAGCAGTCTTAACCCTTATATCAATCATTATCATATAATATCATGACAAAGGCACTGCTCTTTGAGCCCCTAGAGCCAGTCTTCTGATTGAGGGCTGACCTAGACAGAGGAGGAAAACCAAGCATGCTTACAATATAAACCTGTGTAAATAATTCAGACAGGGAAGTATAATGGCTCTTGTAGAGCACCAAGCCCTTGTATTTGCAATGCATTGATGACTTATATGTGATTTTTCTTATCCAGAATTCATTCAAATTGCTTAGCGAGCAAGTCTCGAGAAATCAAATTTTGACATTTTTTCCAATGAACTTATTCAAGCCAGTGGTATTTTAATTTAACGTATTTCCAGGCAGGAATATTTAATCATAGTCTTCCATATGAGCCGTGCCTCAAACGATATGATACCCTGCTGAGCTCATAGTGCAATAGAAAACTTTGGTTTACTTGACTCAAACCAAGTTTGTGCATGTGTGTAGTAAAATCTGGTTTTATATTGCTTCTCTGACCCTTTCATTCAATACTAGTAATGCAATCAATCATTGCAAATGCAGAGGAAGTGCAATTATGGCTTAGGCAGTAATGTGCTTAAACCTCTGAAAAAAGAAATTATTTTCTAAATATAGCTGTCAGAATATGCAATGGCCCAGAGTTTCATGCTATTCCCTAATATTCCTCTGTATCTGAGGAATTAGTTTAAATGTGTGTTGCCAGAAATTGGGATTATTCTCTTTCAAGGGAATATTAAAAATAACAAATGTGCGAGTGTTTTACCAGGCTGATCTTTCCTTACCAGGACTGCTATAGCACAAGGACTGTGGCAGTCTCTTGCTGGCTGGTCATTCACTCCTGTCCCACCAGAAGGGTTGCATGGCAATGTGGCCTGAAACCTCTTCCAGCTGAAGAAATAATTAGAGACATATATTGCTATGAAACATCCTCATGTGAAAGTAATACGGAGGATGCTTCATTTTGAGAATAATAGCCTGTTACTTCTAGTTTCTATGTATTATACCCTGAGATGTTCTAGAGAAAAGGCAGTCTAGCTCCAGTAGGGATCAGGAGCTGGGAAACAGCCACCGTTGTGCAACCTGCAGGAGCCATACCCAGTTCTACCACGCTGAAATACCCGTTTAACAAGGCACGGAATTGAGCTTGGGTTTGGGGTTTTTTGTCTCCAGTCAATATAGGCTGGCAGGTTTTAAAGAAAACAGGCTAGATGTTTCTTAGTGTTCTTGGTGTCAGTGTTGTGGATCGGTGTGATTTTGTGTGGGGGGGTTATGTCTTATAGTGAAGTGCACGCTGCTTTAACAGGCTTGTATTTGAAAGGTGATAATGGGACCCATTATGGCTGCCTGAACATAACTACACTTCAAGATCACTTTGTGTCTCCTTTCTGTAATCGTAATGTCAGAAACAAAAGGAACAGTAAAATGGTACTTTGTTGCTGCACTTACCTGCTTGGTACATGTCTTTTAATGGCTTTTGCTTTGAATTCTGTCAAGAATAAGCTGTAACTATTTGTCAGCTTTTGAAAAGCGACATAAGTCTAGCAGAGTGAGGCAAATTCATGCATCTTCAGCTGTAATTTTTTTTTCTGGATTCAAAGAAATATCAAATAGTAGCTGTATTAGAGATTCATTTTACCTAACTTTCAGCACCAAGAAGTTAGGCATCTAATCTAAACTACTCCCATGTGCTCTCTAGGTACCTTCAGGTAGTGAATCATCCCTTCTATCCAAGAAACTTTTTTAGGAGGATGAGTCATTCTCCAGAAATGTCCACCTGCTTCCAGTAGCTCTAGAGGAGGGCAAGCTTAGACTGGGGGGCTAACTTTTCTGTCTTTGAAGTGTGGTAAGATGAAGCTCATTTTTTCCTTCCCTTTCCAGATGTGACTTCTTCATTACCATGGTCATGTTTGTTTTAAAAAGGGAGCAGCACAGAATTACACCATGATTATTCCATGGCACTCGTTCTATAGTTTTACTGAATCAAATCCTATGTGGGCAGGGAAACGAGGTATCTCATATGGCATTCCTGCCGTGTTTTGAATATGTGCAACAATCCTCTCTACTCGGAGGTATAGATTGCTTTAGTTCAAATTTTGACTGGCCAGTGTTGTCTCATCTTGCTTCTTTCTTGCTTCTGGTTAAGCGTGTAAGCAACAGAAAGAATAAGCACCTTGTTCCTCTCCTGTATGGCATTATTTAAAGCTTGCAGATGACCCCAAGCTTTTTAGGGGACAGTTCTCAGACTCCCCAGTGTGACTCTTATGAAAGGCCTTGCAGGCACTCACCTTCACCCTTTTATCAGGACTCATCACATTTTACTTTCTTCCAGTAACTTGCTCCATTAATTTTGCCTGTAGCTAACTTACTGCATGTTTGCATCATTACCATAAGATTTTGACTTTCAAATGTTAAAAAAAATAAGTCAAAGCTTTTGTTAAGGCAGATATGCCAGACTGATTATTATTATTAATGTCGCTACCTTCAAATTCTGAAGGTACTACTTGTATCGTTAATGTTATTTAGTTACTATTAGACTGTTTTATACCACTCCCTGTTATGTTACGGGTATATGATATTATTTTGGCTGTTTTTAAAAAAATTAATAATACAAAATACAGCTCAGAGAAAAGCTTATCTGAAGGTTTTTCTCTTAGCTCCAAGCTGCGTCCAGCAGCATTTCTCTCTTTCATCCATCCTCTCTGAGGATATTTTTAATACCTTCAGTAAATCAGCCTTTCAATTCCACCTACAGAGAATTGTCCTCACAGTCTGGGACCTAAATATAGGTACAACACAGCTTGTAATGTACTGTGGTACATGATTACTGTAATAGTTACTGTAATGTACTATGGGACTGTGGTACACAGTCCAGGTTACTTTAACCTAGTGCTGTGTTAAATAGGCAGAAGAAATACTGTCAAATGTCATAGCATATGGTGTTATTCCCAGCAAGTCTGTGGGCTAGGTGAGATGAATTTCTAAGAGCTCTTTCCAAGCTTTAACAAGCTGCCATCAACACTGGTGCTAATGGGCGTTCATGTTTGCAGTCTCATCAGAAGGGTTTTCTGCAAGGTCTGTCCGGGGCGCTGAACTAGTTCTTCTTCTGTTGATTACAGGTCGAAATGGGGATTGCTAACCGGGTAGAAACTTCTTCCTTGCTAGAGATGCTAAAGGACTGACCTTTTTTAGCCCTCGCAAGAACTGGTAAATTTGTTTGAAAACTGTTGGAGCTGCAAAAAGACGATTTTTTTGAAAACCGCTTGTGCATAAGGAGGCGGTTTCTGATCTGTCAAGGTAGCTGTACTGTCTGAGCCAAGTTAAAGGTGAAAGCGGACAGAAGAACAGACAAATATTGCCTTAGCCTGTTATATGGGAGGATCGCAATATAAAGAATGACTGTGTTTCTGTGGACACAGTCCTATTAATAAATGTCAGCCATGGGAACGTGTAGACGAACTCATTTGTGCTCAGATATTGCTGCATAACTCCCACTAAAGCCAACAAAGTCACACAGCTAAATTTGTACCTCCACTGCAGGAATGCAACGAGGAAAGTTTTGCTAAATTCCTAAGCAAGCTGTCACATCTGAATAAAATCCTTGCCAGCACCACGTCCAGGGGCTGCTGTACATCCAGGGGCAGAGGAAAAAAGAAGGGCATCTGCGGTAAGGCAACAGACTGAGTCAGTGAAATGGTCGTTGCCCGTGGCAGGCGCTGGGAGCCAGGCTGGCTGCTGCAGCGAGCTCAGCTTGTCTCTGGGCAAGTCGCTCACCCCAGAGACAGCGAAACGGCAAGCGAAGGAGAGAGAGTGCTCTCAGCTCCCTTTCCATGCGTTCCGCTTCTTCATAAGGCCATCTTTCTGGTTTTCATAAGGTGATGCCAACGGCTTGTTTGCAAACTTCTTCACCAGCTATTTCATTATCCTAGCTAACCTAAATAACTTGGAAACAAGGATAGACGAGAAGTTTTTCACCTGTCATTCATTTTGCTTCTAGGTATGAGGAACCGAAGCACCTCGTTAGCCAATCCCACTGCTATTTTAACCTCCGTTATTACACTGGCGTACATTTCCATGGGTTATAGTTTCATCAATAAATGGTGTCTGTGCGTCCGTATGCTTGTGATACTCAGGCTTAAGAGAATTTAATAATTTTTAAATGAATTGGGGTGGATATGTTTCATGGTTTCAAAGTAGATTTCTGAAGTTATCAAATAACAGGTGGTTCTTCAAAACTTAACATCAATCCGTTTTTGATATTCATTTCATATATTGCTTTGATAGCCAAGTAGAAAATACAGCCGTGAACAGGAGATGCACTCATTTACTACAAACGCAGTAGTTTTATTTTTAACATTTAAAAATGTCATTGCCTTTGAGAAATTCTGAAAGTCACAGAAGTGAATCAAAACTCTGATTAGGATTATAGATTTGAACCCATAGTGATCATTTAGATTAGATGTGCCAAAGTCCAAGATTAGGAGGGCCTTCAGCAACCACTAATGTTCTCAGAAATTGGTAGTAAGGTCCAACTACTCTTATCAGAAAAATCCTCACATGGACTTTTCCTAGGGTTTTTCTCAGAACTTGATGTGGGCAACAGAATCAACTCATACTGTTACCACCCTTTAATAGGTTTCTCCTAAGGAACATACTTATCACAGGCTTTGCCTGGAGAGTGCGAATGATCACAGATTCTTTAAATGTACCATAAGGTCTCTTGACATTATTGCACGCGCCGTCTCCATTGAGCATAAGGGGTGCAGAGCTTTCCATACCCTGCCGCTTAGGCAGCACATCATCGTTTGACATCTTGCCTTTTGAATTCTTGTGGAAAAGCGTAAATGAAGGAGAGAAGAGTTCAGACTAGATTTTTTTCTCTTTCACTATGTTGTAATATTATTCCTCGCCTTTAGTTAACATCATCTGTTCAAACTGAGAACAGAGCTGTATGTTACCTTACTGGGAACGTGCTGGGCCATCTTTGAGATGGGAATAAAGGGGCTTTACAGAATTTTGAAAAAAAAAAAAGTAGAGGTGGGCAGGCAAAATTTTGTCCTTAGGCTTTGTGCAGGAAAAGACCTCCATGCTTTCAAGTTGTCCAGACAAGTTTATCCTAATGTCAATACTTGTTGGCAACTCTGTGAATCAAAGCATTAGTGCCGGTATGGAGGAATGTAGCAAGCTCACTCCAGATATTCTCAGAAGATGGGCGAAAACAAGTTTTCTTAAGCATTTCTTCCTGACAAAATCTGATATGTAATGCAAGTCTGATGTGGGGTTTCATGTGCTCACGAAGCCGGTTGAGACACAAGGTGGATCGATTTCAAGTGAAGAAGAAGGGCTTTTAGAAAATCTGTCAAGGTTTGCACTTCAGGGAAAATATTCAGTCAATGTGCCATGAGGGCACTGGTAATATGTAGGTTCACAAGATTGATGTAACCTTAACCCTGTGTAGCTTTGCTTCATGTAGGGTGAAAGTGGGTGTTTCAAGAGAAAACATGCAAAACTTCCTGTGGCATCCCACGGATGTTATATTTTCTAATTACAGAACCAGATATTAAAGAAAGTCCGTAGTATTTTTTCTACATATTCAATAGACTGTGGCATTGTATGATGCTTTTCTAAATTATGATATCATAAAGCAGTTTGCCCAGGAGTTAAACAGTGGACAGATCATTTACACTTCCCTGCCAAACAATGATTTAAACACTACTGTAGATAAGGAGCACTATTTTTTTCAGAAGTATTAGGTAGGGCTCCAGGGAGATATTTTGAGAAGAAGTATTAGGTAGGGCTCCAGAGAGATTTTCTAATCTTTCTGAGAACTGCCAAACAGGAAACAAATTTTATTCTATATTAAACCTGGAGTGAATACATTACTGTCAAAGTAGTTATTACTGGTTTACCTCAGTGTACTTCTGAGCAGAAATTGGCACTATAGATTCTGTCTGGGTGGGTGCTAACGATGAACAGATGGATGCTTTTTGCCACATTTTATCTTAAGCATTGAATAAAATGGTAATGACGTATTTGACTACGACAATTTCTGTAACTGGAAGTCTCAGAAACAGAAAATGTTAAATCAGTGCATATCTCTTCCTAACTTATAAGCTATTCTGGTTTGCCTCTTGATGACTGAACTTTTCTGCTTTACATGCAACTCTAAATTTACTTGTTATTAATATCACCACCTAGGCTAGACTTGGAAAGGACTAATTATTCCTCTGCTTGAAACCACAGGCAATGTTTAGCATTATGCTGGAGTGATTTATCTCCTTCACATTAAACTGCATACTTTGGGTGAACACTGGATTGTCACCAGCATTCCAATCAAATAAGAAGGAGTCATGCATTGTTGGGGTTTGGGGTTTTTTGTTTGTTTGTTTGTTTTTTAATAACAAGTGAGAGTGCAGAACTTTCCAATTCAGGAATGAGAAAAGCAAATGCTGCTTTGATAGGGAAACGTTAAGCAAAATTTGCAGGAAGGCTGAGCAACTTTTAAAGTGGATGAAACTTTTCTCTGTTAAGATTGTTATGCATAAAAGATTTTCCAAAGTCTCATTTGCTTATTTCATTATAAAGTTGTCTTTTAATAAAGCAAATTAATGATAAAATAAACCTATGCAAATTCTCAGTCCATTATTGTTTTTCCTTAAAATTGAGTTCATTATTAAGTATGACTGCCATCAATTTTTAATGATGTCTATTAATGTAATCTTTTTACGATAATATTCATGAGACAGCCTTTAATTGTTGGTTTCCTGGATTGCCAGTACAGTCTCTGTACACACTGTGTGTCAAAGTGTCAGACAGATGATACAGATGATGCAAATTGTGCAAAAGCGACGAAGCTACAAAATTAGCTAACCTCTGCTCTTGATATTTTTGTCATCTTCCATGTGTCGCATTTTTTAAAGAGGTTACTAGTCTTGTTAGAATTGGCAATGACAGAGGGTGACACCATCACTGAAATAGAGGCGGTGAAAAATATCTGCTTATTTTAGCTATCTGACTGTGTGTTTTTTCTTTTGAGGTCCATCTGCTACCACTGGCTCAGAAATCTGATTTAGATGCACCACAATGCCCTTCCATCCCAGAAACTGCATAAATGCAGTACTGAATCACAATCTTAAATCTAAGTGGGTGGAAAGCGCATTTCATTACACTACAGCTTGAATTCTTCAGTTTCCTTTTCCCTTGCTTCTGGGAAGCTTGAGTGCTTTGCTATTCTAGCAGTGGGATTAGACACAAACCTTAAAAAGCCTTCTTTCATTGAAGGGGGCACTATGGGTTGCCTGACTTTCACTCTAGTCTCCACTCGCTTTAGACACAGCCGTACGGCTCCAGCTTGCTTCAGCTGAGCGCAAAACTTGGCAGAAGTAAATTCCATCTCGCTGTTTCACTGGCTTTTCATGTCTCGCCAGTGTTGGTTTCTATGCCCACACTTCTCCCCCAGCTTGTCTGCATCACCTCTCCGACACCCCTTCTATCAACTCTGCCTACTCTTGCTGGCAACGGTTGCAAAATCCTCTCGTCTTTGACACGCTGTTCAGGAGGCTGGTACCCAGCTACAAGGCAAAAAGGCCGTGGCCGACCTTGGGGCATCCATTCAAACTTCCAGGAGCCCACCCTCGTTGTCTGGAGCTCAGTGTCTGTCCCCTCAGGGTAAGGAAAAGAGTCGTTGTCAAACAAAGTTTCTGTAGATGAGCAAGGGCCACAGATACCAGTATAGACCAGTTTCCTCCGGTGGGTGGGTGCCTCAGTTATACCAGCAGAAAGAGCTGCTATGACAGTGCTACCACAGGAGCTGGGGGGACATCAGGATCAGCTTGCCTGTGAGCACTAACGTCCCTTGGCCAAACATAAGAGTCCTGTCTTCGCAGATTCAGTGCCAGAATAACGACCTCTTCCTACCAGCAGAGGAACGCCGATAAAGCCAGGCTATCAGCTTGCGATGTTGCAAGTGCCACATACTTCCCCCTCCTTTTTCCCTAGTTTCCTCTTGTAACAATGTGGGCTCCACAGGCTCTCTGCCTGGGTGTCAGCTCCTCGGTGTGGAACGTGCGTTCGGATGCTTACCTGCAGTTTGGTGGATTTTCCCTAATGCCCTGGATGCTTGGATGCCCTGAACATTACACGAGCTGCCACAGAACGAGCCCACGGGTACAGGGCACCCTGTAGGGCCAGTATCCCGAGAGGGTCCTTTGTATCACCCAAGGGCAAGGTTATCCTCCTGTCCTTGCTCCCAGAATCGATACTGGCTGTTATCACAGCGGTACCCTGAGGCAGAGCCAGCCTCTTCACCTCTTTGCTCTCTGCCTTCCACATATGCCCACAGAAATGTCCTTTCAGGACCTACAGTCTGGGCCACAGCAGAAGTCTGTGTGAGAGGGCTAGTGGAAATAAGCTCCTAAATATCAGCTCCTTGCTGGGCAGCTTTTATAAATTTCAGGTCTGGTTGGGGGGAGGGAGCTTTGCTGGTGGCCAGAGGGGCTGCGGTGACCAAAACCTGGCTCTCTAGTAAGAGTTTTAAAGGGATCTTGTAACTGAGAGAAGTAGGTTTCCTGTCAGAGACTTCTCAGAGAGACTTCATTGGGAGGGTAGATACGGTGTGCAACCTCAGAATGGGAAATGTAATCCTAGCCCTTGAGATAGGACGTATTGATTTTTTCACAACTTTAATCTCCTTTGTCGCTCTGTCCTGGTGTGCCCTACTTGGGTTTATCCCAGACGCGACCTCATACTGCTGTCCAGACACTTTCTGAGCAGAAAAAAATGTGTTCTTGATGGGTTCCTTGTTGGCAACTGGTATAGTACTGGAAAATAAATGAGCGTTACTCTGTGGCTCTCCTCAAGTAGCAGGGAGCTGGGACCAAGCACGTGTGAAACCATGAAGCTTGCTGGAGCCAGCTCAAGCCATTTGGATGCTGAAGCCTCCCCTTGGTTTGAAGTGGTGGGTTTAAATGCCAGCCAGAACATACCCTGGCTACGCTAGAGCTGTGCATGGGCTGGTTGGGCAGACGGCTACTACCAGCCCATAAAACGTACCACATCGGAGCTCTCCTGGCCCTCTTTTCAATGGGATCTTTTTTTCTGGGTTTCTCTCTAGCATATCTCAATGCTTTACACTATTTATAAGTCTAATTTCAGTGCTTCCTCCTAAAAAAACCTTAAAAGAGTGAATATAATCTGACAGATCGTGTAACAGATTTTCTGAAATAAAATGCCGATGCTGACTAAAGCCAGCCTAATCCTTCCCAGTGCAAGTTTTATTAACGAGGTTTACCCCGAACAAATAGTGCTTGCCCAGTTGCTCTTGCAGGTCAGGCAGCTAACTGGATATCAGTAGAAACCAAAAGACAGCAGCAACAAAAGAAGATTGGCAACTTAAAGGCTCTATCCTCCCACAAATATTTAAAAACACTAAAACGACACCTTTATGATTGGAAATGAAAATAAATGTAGCTTCTTCGTGGAAGAAGTCCACTAGAGAGATGACCTGTCTGAAGGATTAGTCAATTAGAGTTTGAAAGCAATTGGGAAAATCTTTTAAATATATGCCTCAGTTTGTCCAGCCTCTCTGAGAAGCAGGAGACGGTGACTATGCCAAAAGGCCACCAAAGTAGTTATTTGTGTTTCCCCTGGACTCTCCTGAAAGTTCGAGCCATGTGTCCATGGCCTCCTTCAACTTATCTCCAACCCAGTCTTTTGTGCTTTTTTTTCTGCAAAATGCGAGCAGGTGAAATTACAGATGCTGTACAGTAAGTCCAAAGATAAAGTGTGAATCACTTGCTGTTGTAAGTCTAATTCTGGCTGCTTCATCCCCATCCAATCAAGAAATGATTGCCTTTTTTTTTTCTTTTTTAAAGTCTTTTCCATCTGAAATTGGCAGGTAGAGCGGAGCTGTAGCCAGAGGTACATTTTTCTGAAAAGTTTCAACATAATTGGACAACGTCTATTTTGCAGACAAGGGACTCTAAAAAACCCTAAGTGTTTCATTTTTTTAAATGCCTTGTGATATTTTCTATAAAAATCTTATCTCAGAACCAGCTTGACCTAGAAATGTCAGTATATTGGAGATCCTTGCTAGTGTGGATTTTGGCAGTCCAGAGTGCCTCAGCAGGCTTTAACAACATTGCCAAAAGTCCTGTGGAGAAAATTAATCTCTAGCAGAGCCAAGTTGCTTCAGAAAAGAAACCAAGGGCTTAGATGATTTGCCATTGTGAAGCACCTTCAACAATTATAAATAACGTGCCTTGCTCCCTCTCTCATGGCTTTCTGGCTGCGCGCTTGACTCGAAATTCTTTCCCGTGTCTGGAAACCCATGTCACCATCATGTCCCTCGTATGGTGCGCGTGGGTGGCTGGAGGTAAGACCATGAAGGTTTTTGGTTAAGATAGGACAGATTTCACTACAGAAAGGTTACAAAATTGGACAGACAGCTTTGAGCATTTTGTTAACTTGCCACAGTAACACTGAAAAGAAGAAATCTAGGTCCCACTTGGCGTCGCTGGGCTTAGGGAGAAAGGTTGAGTGAGTCAGTAGTAAATAAATGGGGTATGCGGCAAGACAACAGGTGGCTGTATCAGCAAGAATATACATGACCTTCTGTTGTTCCTCCAAGGTTCCGTTTCACAGAAAGCTAATCATTTTGGGTAAATAGAGCTATAAGCTACAGATAGACAAAAAGGCATAAGAAGGAAATTATTCAGCGGGCAGAGAAAGCAAGCCTGCTCTCTTCAGCTTTTTTTTTCCATCTGTTGGTCTCCATTGAGGAACTGAAAAGGCAGCCGCTGGGGAGCCCTGATCTGCTGGCAATCCAAACTGATTATTCGATTTGCTTTCGCACAGTTGCAGTCCTGAATCTCTGTGTTCCAGCAGGAGCTGGGTTTATTATTTCAAGGCTTTTTTAGCCTTCACAGCCATTGGTTTTCTCCTAAGGCTTTAGTTTTCAAAATATGCTGTAATCTAACATAGTGCAAATCTAAGGATTATCCAAATTTAGAGAACTTTAAGCTTCAGTGGGGGAGGAGAGTGATACAACCGTTTTCAGTTCGTGCTAGTTTTTTGTAGCTTTGAGTAGCAGAAATAATAACAGTGTTTAAAGGAGTCAGCAAGGGGCTGTATTAAGAAGAACGTCTTTCATGGCTATGAACATGCTGGCCATGTAGCGTTGTGTATGATTCATTCGGATGCCCCATGTGAGGCATTTTTCTTACTATATTACAGTTTGCAACTGTTCTTTGTGTCAGAGAAATACACATATTTACTTTTCCTGAGGCCCTCATTTCTGTGGACGTCTAATACTGAGTTGAAGCAGACCGGGCTGATTTGACTGACGTTAATTTGAGCTTTCTCTGCTCGTTTCTTACGCTGCGATAGTTACAGCACAACCCCACCACACACGCCAAGCAAAGACGTCTTAAAGAGAGACACTTAGAAGGAAAATATTGCCTTCCCCTCTAAAGGACATCTTATCTCCTGGATTCATACTCTTAAAAATCAAAATCAGAACAAAACCAAATATTGGCCTCATTTTCACCAATAACACATGCAAGTCCCCAGAATTTATACTAGAGGTCACTGATGTCTTGGGGAACCTCCTTGCTCAAACTGAGGCAAAAATCTGAAGCCTCACTGTATTCTGAAGACTTTTTGAGGTACGTGTGAGTGCCACGGTACCTACCTGATCCTACCTCTGACTGTCCTCCCAATACCTGAACTTGAAGCCAATATGCAGATTGTCCAACACGTGGGTTAAGCTGTATCACTTTCAACAGATCTCCATGCCATTAAAGCACAATCCAGGGCAACTGGCAATAACAGTAACGCTGGGCTGTTGTTCATACAGATCTTTCGAAGATGAGCAAAGAGGGGAATAGAAACTTGAGAAACAGGTAAAAAAAGGGGGAAAAAAGCTAAGGAAATGATCGTTGCAAATACATGCAGTAGAAGATTTCCAGGCCAGCATATCATTCCTCTTAGACTCTGCCAAACGAGCTGTAAAAAGAAAAACGGAGAAGTCACCCTGACAGATGTTTAGCAATTGCAACAGCATGTATAGTATAAATATTTGAATAGCACAAAATACAGTAGGGATATCACTTATGGACCAAAGATTCTTCTACTTCCGTATTTTTCTCATCGTCGAGACACTGAAGCCAGTGCTTCAGCTAACTATATTGTCTTTTTTTAGACAGATATGAGGAGAAAGCAATGTGAAACATACATACAGAAAAATATTGCAGGCTTTTTCTCTGAAAGTGGAAATTTGTAGTTTTTTGAATGTACACTGGTATATTGTGAAAGGAATCAATGGTTAAAAAGCAAGGGGTCAGAAATGTTTTTCTTTTCATGTTTGAAACAGAAAAAGATTAAAAATTCTTCATCCCTATCTGAATTATAAAGTTCTGCAATATTTGGCAATCATCTAAGAAATTCAGGATGCAAATCCGTGACAAATTTCAGTTATGAGGAATAAACTGAGAAAAAGATGGATGGCACTTACTATTAAGATTTGGGATACAAGAAGTGAAGAAGAACACAGAATAGCTCCTGGCAGTGCTAGCAATAACGTCCTCTTGACTCATAACGCCTGAAGGGGAGCCTTGTGTTACGGGCTGGGCTTTGTAACAGGTTCACTCTTCAAATACGCAGAGTCTTGTTGGCTGAACTCAAGCTGTGTGTGGAGATGCCGACCTGGGGCTTAGGAAATCACAGGCAGCCAATTTGAGATGTCTACTCAAAGTGACCAAGGTCTTCTCATGAAGGGCAAGCAGCGCTGAGTTTTGCTGTCTCCTGGCCAAGAACAAAACAACTTGTCACTTTCTGACCGTGTGGTGTTGGTGAAGATTTTTGGTAAGATTTTTGGTGCTTTTCTTAACGATGCCAGATATGCCAGGACCCTAGAGAACAGCCTGTGCCTAAAACCAGCCTCAAGATGCCTAAATTAGAAGCTTAGTCACACAGCCTGCCAATTTAATCGGCGTAGAAAGACAGACGCCTCCAGAGAATGGTATAAGTCTTAGTGCAAGCGCATCCTAAAAATAGTTGTGAGGAATCCACACCTGAGTCTGCCGTATGTAAGAGTGACTTTCCTGAACTGGACAAAGGAAATCTAGGGAGGAATTTAAAAACACGTGACAAGAAATTACTGCATATGCTGGGAACAAGGTAATAGCATATTCAGAAAAAAAAAACACCACACGTTTTTCTGCCTTAAGTAAATATACAGATGCATAATAATTTAGAAATTTAAATAAAATAGTAAATAATGATAATGCAGAATAATACATTCACATAGAATAAATGCAAACAAATAAACAAATATGCAGACCAGAGCAAAGGAATAATAATTTATTTTATTTTTAATTTAAGAAGTAATGAAGTGTGACAGCTGTACTAGAAATAGGTGAACACCAGAGAATAACAAGGATGTAGATACACCAGTGATAAGTGTGTTTGTGGGTATATGTATATTTGTGAATTTACAATCAGCTTTCCTTACTCCCTCACAAGATAACAAAACAATGAGATAAATTTGAATAGAAAACATACCTAGAGGTAGGTAGAATATAATTGTATATGTGGCTGGAGAACTTTGTAATCTTACGGTCGTATTCCAGATACCATTTCTACAAGAAGCTATTCTTTGCAGTTATGAGTTTCAAGATAAGGTTTGAATGTATTTTTTTTTTATATAACGCACTCAGACACACATTTTTCTTCTATTGAATATACATGAATATTTTAATGTGCTGGTAGTGGCGGTTGCAGACATGCCAAGGCACATAAAAGGGAATGACAGCAAGGTGCAAGGAGCCTCAGGAAATCAGTGGTTTCATGTACACAATTTTTGTGTTCTTGCAGCATTTCCATCTCATTTCCACTGTTTCCAGCCTTGGATTTCTTTTGCATTATGCCAATTAATAAGCTGCTGTCAATCTATTACCTCCGTGCAGTCTTCAAAAGTAATATTTTAAATTAGGATAGGGAAGCAGGGAAGGTATAAATGGCAACTGGTAGCATATATCTGGTGGTATGAAAGTCCTGCTAATACAGAAAATCTTTTTTTCTTTTTCAACTAAGGGAAGCATACCACTTCAATGGTTTTATTTTGAGTGAGGTTGTCAAGTCTGTGACTGACAATAAAACAGGAAGTTTCCTAAAGCTTATGGGGGCTTCATAGTATCTGGGGAGTTGAGAGAGAAGGAGAAAAAATTGCCATGACATTAATGACGCATCTGACATTTGTTCATGCATTCCTATGTCCGGTTCGTGTGCAGCTAAGCTCAGTATTCATTTAACAGCTCTTTGTCTTACTGTCACTATTTAGTCAAAGAGGCAAGTTTAATGACATATACATACGTATCTTATACACATTTGTTTTACATAAAGAATTTCTGTAGATTTCTCTTACATGTTTTATACATACTTAAGATTACAACACCTGAAGGAATTGAATGAAGCTGTCTGGAGCTGTTCTGTTTGTGCTCTGTGTTTGTGCTTTGCTCCTGAACTGCAGCAGCGTCGCAAAAGCTCCTTGAATCCCAGGATAAGTGAGGAAACCTTAAAGAGCCAGGAGGAAGAATGCTAGCTTGCTTTTCCTCAAAATTAAGATTTTACAGCTTTTTCTTGTAATACTGGTCTTCAAAATGGAAACTGATACTGACCAGGAGCTAATGAACTGCAGCTGGACTTTATTTCTACATCAGGAAGATGGGGGTGAGGCAGAACAAATACCATTGCTCTAGAAAAGCGCTTTCAGGGGTTATAAAATGAGTACACCCTAAAGCCAGGCAGGGTTCTGGTGAGAGCGTAGTGGAAGAAATCCAGCTATACTTGGGGGACACGGTGAGCCTGTCCAACCCGCTGTAAAGCCCTGCCCACCGGTGCACAGCCTGGCACCTTGCTTTTGCTCACTGTCCCTCCTGTGAAAGGCTCAGCCTGTCGTCACAGGCGTCGGCCCTTGTTGTATGGTCCTTACAAGGAGAACCCACTCAGCAGGTTCCTTGCCTGGGCATGTGTGACCCCCAAGACACATGAAGCCTTTCCACCTCCTCCAGCACAAGAAAGGCACAAGAAAAGACAGGAGCAAAGGCAGGGCCAAGCTTTGATGGTCCTGAATGGCGTTTCCATTTTCTATTGGCACTCTGTGGGGCTTGTGCCTGTCTTCAGTTCCCAGCCCTAAACTTGATAACTTTGCTCTCAAAAGCCTTGGAGTTTTCTTGCACTCTCACACAGGAACCAGCTTTTGCAATCCGCTTGCCTGCCGGCCACCATGGGGGAACACCTCCTTCACCCCAAGCCGAGAAGGTTGCCAGTGGTTAACAAAGTCCCACTCACTTCAAGAACAGAGATATTGACCCCAAAGTGGGATCTTCTTTCGCCCATTTTTACCATGAACAATCCACTCTATAGAGCTCTTCCGCCCCTAGGGCAGAAGAGGAGATGAAGAGGGGACGATCTAGGGGACGAAGGACAGCATAGCTGCCATCCTGCCATCACTGTAGAGGCCAAATTTTACACTTGGAAAGCAATCTCAGCTGCTAGAAGGAACACCAGGGAAGGAGAGTATGGTGAGAGCATAATGGTGTTTAGGCTGAAGTTGTTTCAGGCTGACTAGGATAGAAATCAGTAACACAGGGCGGGAACGCATGTCCTGAGTCGTTAAGTCCAGTCCTCTGCTATCCCGGGTAACCACGCTATATCGTTTCCTTCAGAAATACAAGATTGTATAGCTGATTTATCTTAAGAGCTTTCAGTTAGAAGATAAACCAGAAAATCTTAGGGTTAATGGTCTTACAAAGAAATGGCATGGTGAGGCCTGCATTGCTAATCTGGAAATGGAAAACAACAGGACTGCTAAACTCAGAGGAAAGTAAGCTATGCCATGTGGAAAATGAGAGAGAAAGCCGAAAGTTTTGATGAATGTTGTGCAACTCCAGCAGTTTCATTCATTGTATTATTTTTAGTCATAGCTGCAGTATACAAGGGATGTGTACGACCTGCAGAGGGATGTATTTAAATACTTGTGGACAGAAGAACCACAAACATTTTTCACAGAGCTATCTCGGTTAATCCTCAAGTCAAATCTCTGAAACTGCCTGCAGAAAAGCAAATACCACCCTGCAAACTTCCAGAAACAACACCAACTAAAGTCATCGTTACTTCAGTACACACTGGTTTTTAAAGTAACACCTTCTGGAGGGATGTTCTTCACTGGAGAGTTCAGGTGATGAACTGTCTCTTAAGCTTGACTGAGCCTGTAAGCGTGAGTCCTTTCTGAAGTTTAGTAGGTAGGAAAGAGCAGATGAGAGCTCTCTATCCCCAAACTGACAGGATAGTCATCATCTCTGGATTGGTTCCTCTGTCTGCAAAGTGCAGGAAGTGATATTCACGTTGAATTATATCCAGACCTGATCTTCCAGGTCTGTTTCCCATTTGCGGTAAAGACTATTCAATACGCCTGGTGCTGCTGTGCTTGTCATTCGGTTCCTCTGGCAGGAGTGGTGTCACAAACGGAGGTCACCGTCTCTTGCCGAAATCTCAGAGGACTTAACCTCTGCTCTGTCAAATCAGCTGTTAAGGTTCTCTGTTTCTGCACAGAACAGCCTGCTTTCCTCCTTCAGGCCCACATTTCCCAGCTGGGGAGCATTTCTTCACAAAAAGCGTAAAGCAGAGAGCGTGCATAAAGTGATCCTTCCTGTTTATATTCTCCCAGCCGTTGGTACCAGCAATTGAAAGACCACCCGCGTCGGAGGCTACATCTGAAACACGGCCTTCAGTAGCACTGGATGACCCCAATTTAACCACATGATATGAACAAGCATTCCCTTCAGAATGTTTGCTTAATAGTTTCAGGTAGTGCCATCTGTATTCTGGACTATGGGATACAATGAATAATTGTTTCTGATCCATCCACTCTGTTTTAAAGGTTACTCATTTGTATCCTCTTTCAGTTGTGTCCTTTCAACCAAAGTGCCCTAATTTAGTCAGTATTTCCTTGTCAGGAATCTATTCCAAAGCTCTTAGGCAACCATTTCCTATCTTCCATCATCTTTGACATCCTTTCCTGCACCCTTTCCTGTTATTTTCAAGATGAAGTGACCAAAACCATATGCAGTGTTCAGGAGGAATTTACTAGATTTTTTTTTCTTTTCTTCTCAATCCTTTCTATAATAATTCCTAACATTCTGTTTTCCAAATGCTGCATTTTTTTAGGAACATATCTCAAATGATTGCTAGATTTCTCTGATTAGCAATAGTAATTTATTAGAGTTCATCACTGTTTATTTATAGTTACGATTACAGAGAAACCACTCCAGCCTACATGTGTTTTTGTCAACTGCTCTGACATTCATGTATATCCCTCCCAACCATGGTCGTCTTTATTGTTTAAACCAATCTTCTCTACATGGATTAAGACATGGATTAAAATATCAGACGTACGTTATCTTTGGACAGATCCATTCATTCTGTAGTAAGGTTATAAGGTAGGATCATCAGCACGCCAATACTTCTCCAGTATCCTTAGGTAATTCCCCAGAAAAAGGAAGATAAATTTCCCAGTCCTTGAAAAAACAGTCTAGAGCATCTTAATACACAGAACCAATGTCTAATCCCTCAGATCTCAGTTGCTAATGCAGAAAAAAAAGGGGACACAGTTATCAGGCAGGGCTTTGGAATAAGCATCCATGTGGGCTAAGCTGAATGCTTAGATTTGTGCGCCAAATACAGATCCTGCAATTTAACAAGTCAGCCCATTAAAGGGTATTTTAAGCTGCCTCAGTAGCTCTCAAGATGCAGTTCAGCGAATGCCTGGCGTCTTTAACTTTTTTTAGAGAGTTTCAGTCTGGGTGTACCTATCTCAGTGATCTGTAATTTGCGAGTCACTACCATTGTTGAATGATATGGGCCTTCTTTTTGAGGAAGGAGTTGTTTTTCTCTTTGTAGGACTTACCTGGGGCTTACTTTGGCTTTATCCCGAGCTCCTGTTTGCCTAGCGACAGCACCTTTAAATTGAGAACTGAGCATTGCTTTGAACGTGGGCTTGCCTCTTGCCTTTGATTTTATGATGAAGTCCAAAACTTAATGTGCAGTAAGGTTTGGGCTATGGAATCAAATGAAGAGCTCTCCGGAGCATCCCTGGGATTCATGTAGGAAATCAGAACTCTGTTTTCAGGTTTCTGATGTGTCTTTCCTGAACCACAGGAAGGTTTTGTGTATCTCATTCAACTTCTTACTGCCTATGAACCACTTGGCTCTATACAAATCAGTCCATTTCATGAGGAGATACTGAAGAGTAGTATTTGCAGCCCAAAAAGCTGACTGGAGCAATGTTATCAGTAAGGGTTTGTTATTGCCAGACTTACGGTAGCTGCTGTTTCACAGAATGCAGGTGAACAGTGTAAGCATCATGGAGAATTATATGACAAAACACTGTGAACATAAATTCGATTCAGTCAAAGTTTCATAACCTTTGAAAAATCAAAGATTCAGTTAACCACTTTGAAAAATAAAATTAGAGCACCTTTTAATATTTAAACCCTCCTGCTGCTCCAAATCTACGACCATACTGCGCAGTGTTACTGTTCTCAACCCTATTTCCCCTACGGTGTGGTTTTTGTTTGTCTGGGAATATGACTATATACATTTATTTCCTTATTACATTTTTGCAGTTCTTCTTTGGCATCTTATGCTAAAAATGGGTTAGATGATAGATAGCAAAACTTAACATATTCTGGCAAAGAGAAAGTCTGCTACTAAGGTCCACTGTATCTAGTAGATTTAATTTTTCTCTGCTCAAGGTGCAAATGATGTAGAAGCACTCACCATAACTAACTTGACTAAGGTGAGGCTGGAAGAGTGAATGAAACATACCCAGGGATCTGAAAGTCTAAACCTGCTGTAATCACAACTAGAGAGTCTGGTCCAGACAAATATATCAAAGCAAAGAAATTCATTTATTTCACCTGAAATTTGTACTGTGTGAAGAATATTTCCTTGGTATATAATAATATTTTCCAGAGATGTAGATCATACTGTTAGGGTTTATTGCTTTTCTTGTACACCTGCAAAATATATGATTTGGAGGAAATGATATAGTCTAACAGAATTGGGAAATGAGTTAATTTTTAAATTAAAAAATCATCTAATGCCATTAAAACAGAATCTATGTGCAAATTTTGGCTTTGAAAAGTAGGGGTGGATTTATGTCAACATAAGTGCTTTACATTCTCTCCGAAACCTCTTTTGAAAATGTCATATGGTCTTATTAATTACTTTTAAAGCAAATTGCTTGTTTGAAGACATTATCTGTCATAATATTTATAGGCAATACCTATGCCTCTTAAAAAATAATCCTTGTCTGTTGGTGGTCTATGACCTGCAAACATTAAGGCAGGCTGTTGCAAAGATTTTTCTTCTAGCTTGAAAAAGATGTTTCTATAGTATAGCATCCCACAGCAATAATCCAGATGCCTGGATCTGGAAAAAGCAGCTGAAAAAAATTTCAGACCGACATTTTTAGAGTTAAGGCATCAGAGAAAACTGGTCATTGAGATGCCCGTGGTGGCTTTGTCCTTGGTGTAGAAAGGTAGCAGAAATTTTTAGAGACCTCATGAAGCGTGCTCTGAGGATTTCCTCATGCAAGCCCCCGGGGGGGATCCTGAACTGTCATTATTGCAGGTGCATCAGGGTAGCGGATGCTAACGCTGTAGTTCTGTCACCCTCCAGATGGGAAGAAGAGCGGGGTATCAGTCTGGCACGTCAGGAGAAGTTTTATGGCCATTTGTGTGGCAATAGATGCAGACAGGCATCTGCCAGGACGGTTAGGAGGAGTCAGGCACTTTTAACACCTTGGCTTAAAAAAAGGATTTAGGCATATCCAAAAAGCTCAGTAGGTGCCTATCTCTACACCTTTAAACCTTTAAAATCCAGCCCTTGGTCTGTGTGTTTCTTCCCTACCTGAGCGATGGGGGTGCTAACGCCTCCCCCCCAAGAAGAGGGCCTTTAGACTGGCCTTTTCAGTCTTGAAGCTGGATAAACAGCGGAGCACGACATTGCAATACAATGTCAGCTGTTACATGCGTCTGACTACAGCAGGGTTTTCTCAAGGTTTGTTGCCTTTACTGAGATGTGTGAGCAATCACTGATGTTTAGTTGAAACAGAGACTATGAAGTCCGTGAAGTTTTTCACAATATAAAATAACATTTCCCTTTGTATTTTATGTAAACATGTCCACACCTCTTCTGGCAGCTAAGCACAATTCCCCTTATGAAAACATTTTTTAACATGGAAACAAGAACTGTGCTGGTTTTATGCCCCAGAAACATGCACTATTCTTCTTCTCACTAGATGGAGGTCCAGTGCCATGAAAACTGTAGCTGTCTTGGTTCTTCCTGGTAGTGATGAGGCTGAAATGATTGCCACAGCGATCTAGACAAAGCTTTACAGTGTATCTGTGTTCTCAATAGAGGACACAGATAAAGGAATGCATATTTATAAATCTGTTAAAGCCTCTAATATCCTCTTGGTCATAAAACATTTAGAAAAGGGAATGTAAAAAATGCCATAAAGTTGTAAAGATTTAGATGCAGATGTTTAGATGCAGATGTTTAGACGCAATGAAGATTTTATAAAATCCAGTTGTACTGAATGAATTCCTTTTGGCAAAACCAGAGTGATTTAATAGATCACATCTGCCTGGCTGATGCTGCATTAATCCTGACGGTAAATTGCTGTAACTAATCTATTTTAATTAGGGAGAGTAAGGACTGCCATTTATTTTGCTTTTCAATTTTTTTTTAGTAATCATCCTGCAGTGCCAGCGCATGTAACACTCATCAGTCCTGATACCAGAACTAAAGGAGGTTAAGACGTTTCTTGAGCAGGTACTTTCCAATTGCACAAATGAGTCCTGTTTAACCTCCTCCAATCTTCCAACGCCTTTCACTTCCCAAGAAGTCTGTATCCTGTTTGTCCTCTTTAAACATACCTCTTTATTGTCATGTTAGACTTCTCTGAGAATCATTTCTAAGACTGAAAATATAAAAATGGAATAAAGAATCAAGCAAACAGGGACTGAATTGGAATGGTTATGTTATTAGTTTGCAAGCCAATGTGCTGTAAGGGCGGACGGGCCAGTGCTTTAGGTGATGGGAGAAAGGGGCCCGATTTCCCCTTGTCCTCCAGACTTTCTTAATGACAGATCAGATCATTTCAGCTCAAGCACACAAACGATCTTAAGGCCTAAAATATCATTTAGGCCTGGTATTTAAACAGCCAAGTTCAAAATCTAGATCCTGAAGATGAGAAGTTTCTTAGCCTGGCAGTGACTGTAAAGTCTTACAAAATTCTTCGCATCTACAACTCTCAGTGCTGGCAGTATCTTCCTGGTGCATGTTGGGTGGAACGCACCCAGTTCATGCCCAAACTCTCAAAGATTTCAAAAATTTGGGGTCCTTCATTATTTTGTTTAATGCTCCTGCCTATTCTGGACTTGTTCAATTTTTTAAGATGTTTCAATCTCATCCATGCAGAGCGTGCTAGTTGTTGTGAATTCCCTTGTGAATTCCCCATCTACGGTGGGACTTAGATACATAAACATAGGTGCCTAGCGCCACTGGAGATGCCCTTGGTTACCAAGTCATCAATGTGGGGCAGACAGACATGACACAGTATGTTGGGAGATGTCTGTCTTCCTGGGGTGGCATCTGGAGGCAAGACGGGAGACCCTAAGGCATCTAAATGTGCACTGTTTGCCAATGTTTGGGCACCTGAATTGCTCTTCTTTGCTCAATAAAGGAAATCAAGGACCTCTAGAAGAATCATGTATTCTGCTTGGGAGCCTGGCACCTGAAAATTTACTGCAACAGTGCTCAATGCTTTTTCAGTCATCTCCCTTGGTGGAGGTAACTTTAGGAATTACCTTATGTGTAAACAAGGAGCCTCCATACTTCACAGGGAAGAAAATAAATAACTTGCAGTTTATGAGGTGCTGAGCTGCCAAGGAAATATTGGCTGAGTAAATATTGTCATTAAAACAACCCAGGTAGGCAGCTCCACATCGCTATCCAGGACGTTGCAGCCCCACTGAATCTCATGGGGCTTGGAGCAGACTCACTGCAGGATCAGGGCTCGAATTATGAGCTGTGAAAAACTTATTCAATTTATTCGATTAACAAACATTTCATTTTGCTGAATTTGGGATGGGTAAAAAAGCATTTAATAATAAAAAGGAGCATGGATGTTTCAATTTATAATCCATTTAGACCTGGATTCCTAAAAAAATGATGGTTACATAATTTTCACATCGATCCCTTTACCAAGTCCCTTCCCCCTGTTATTTTTAATGCTGGCTAATTTTAACTAGGTTTGAAAAAGGGTAGAGCACTCAAGGATGTTTATGTTCCTACTAGTCTAATGGAAATAAATATCAGGATAAAGGAGAAATTTATGACCCTTCTGAGGAAGGCACAGCTCAGTCATTGTAATTCTCTTTCATAGCAACCTCCTGGCTAATAAGGCATGAACATAACAGGTTGGCCTATCCACATGGACCCAGCTCCAGATGAGTCATAGTCACTGATTTCTTTTTCCCAGTGGGTGTATTATAAGTGCATGTGGACAAGCTGGGGTGAGAAGCAGGACAGGGGTAAGAGACACAATATAAATTCATGTTTCCAGGCCTCTTCTGTTTCTCTGCTCATGGAACATTTTATTTTGTTACTGCTTCAGCCAATTACTCTCATGTTTACTCATAAATTTTCTCTCTCGCTGATTATACCGTATTTATTTATAAACAGTGGATGTATTCCATGATTTAAAATGTAAGTCTATTCTCAAAAATGCAGATCACGCAGGAGCTACTTGACTATGAAGGCAGGCTTAGGGTTTTTGTAGGTAATAGCATGGTTATTCTTAGTGCTATATGGACTATCTTTGGCCTAACATATACCACACTTATGCCTATAAAAGAGAAAACTTCTGAAGGTTTTCAGAGATAGTCAAGGTATCTTAGTTTTTCTGACCTGTTTCCAGTTGCTAAGATTATATTTTTCAAAATTGTCCTGAACCCTTTATGTCTTTTTCCAGATTTATACTTTAACCAACGAATATGAATTATAATATTGTCCTTATTAACTAAATTATTCATACCTTGCCAGTTATTAATAATAAAGGAATAAAAATTTATGGAAAGCAAAGTCTTCATTGCTTTTGACTCTGCTTAACAAATCACCTGCTCAAATATGAGAACTATTAAGTGGGGTAGCACATCGTTAGGATTAATATTGAAAGAATCACCTTAAACAAAAGTGAAAAAAATTTTTCTGCGCAGTGGAGCAAATGCTGACAACTCCAAACATGAGATTACAGGATTATTAATTTTAAAGATAAATTTTCAAAATCCCTTTAGAATATACACCTAGTCTGAGCCGTCTGAAAATTGTTAGAACTATTCCAGAACTCAGATAAAATGTATGATAAAAGACGGGAATTATTTCATCAAAGGCCATCTGAGATAAATACAGCCACCTCCACAAAATGTTCTCTATAAAAAGTGTTAATAACCTTAAAGGGTTTTTTTACACAAGAAGGACTCGTTGTACAGGACCCATGTGGAGCTTACATCCCCATCTTCTCCTGCTGAGATCTGAAGACCAACACAAAAACCCAAGCACCCAGCTCATATTACTGGAAAGCAGTTGGACTTTATTTCTGGTTTTTATGGCGTAGTTCACCAGAGTATTATGAAGCTAGAGGGAATTGCCAGAATGGCGAGTGGAATCCAGTGCTGAAAGCCATACAGCAGTAATGGAGAAAATGGAGATGTTTTTCTTCAGATAGATAGTGCAATTTTTTGACATACTCTCTGTCACGTAAAGGGGAAACCTGGGGTCTGGTCCCTAGTCCCAGGCAGTTTTGGAGTCCCGGGTATTGGAGTACCCCTTAGCACATTCTTTGACAGACTAAATTCTCGTCATTGAACATAGTACGTTTAGGGGTATAAAAGAATAAAAAATTATTGGGAATTTCTCATATAAAAGTTGTTATGCAATCAAGTAGCACTCCATATCCTGTGCTCCTTCAAACACCTACTAGGGAAATGCTAAAGCTGGAAAAACAGAAAAATTCAGTGTTCTGGTCTCCCTCATGCCTCTTACAATGCTGTGAGAGTTACAGTAAAAACCTATGAAACACTTCATTAAAAAAATAAGTAGTTCTATGATTTACACTCAAAGAATGTTTTCATGATACATTCTGTCACGCTGCTTCCTACTCTTCTTCAGTTCACTTTAGGCCAGAAAGGTTTAATTTTCTCTGCTGACACAGAAAGGGAGCTAGCCTGTCAATGAATGTGCAAGGCGAATCTCCGGGGAAGGAAATGCAATTATGTTGAGCAACACTGTTTTGCTTTATTTGTAATAAATATAAAGGCTTATGATGCCAAAGGACTGCAGTATAGTTGCATGAAGATTGAGTACGAATGATAAAAGAAATAGAAAATATAGCTGGGGTGTATAGTGAGCCTCTGTTTTTCCCCAGTTGCTATAGTAATGTTTGGCACCTTTGTTAGTTATTCCAGCAAGCTCTCTCGTGCTACGTCCCTGGGAGATTTGTCAGTTCAGGAAGACTGAGAACAATGAGCCTGCCTCGGATCTGGAGACAGACCTCATTAGTTTTGAGGATTAGACACAATACCTAGCAGAGACACGGGTAATGAGCATACAAGCGTGGAGAGGAATCCCAGGATGCTTTTAATGAGGCCACCCAGCCTGGATATTGGATTGCTCGTCGGCACTCCAAAGACAGCCAGTTGTAAGGCTGGTGGGTGACCCTACTGAAACCGCCATCCTAATAATAGCTGTTCGTGTTTAAGTCTAGACTAAAGCAGCTCAAAGGCTTCTACAACTTTGGGCGAGTTGCACTGATACTCAGAGGACCACAAAAATATGTAAGTACCAGAAGTTTGCTTTTTGCTGCCATCAAGTCTTTGGACCGTTTTTGCTCTCAGCAGTGCAACTTCCAGAGGACTTAAACAGAAGCACCTCTTTGCAAGCGTTGGTCCTTTCCTTTTGTCTTTTCACTGTCAACTAAATCATCAGTGTTCTGGGAAGGAGGAGAAAGAAATGTCATGCAGCACTGCTACTATTCTCCATTTTCCTGCCTGGCTTGTGATGTTTTTTTCTGGCTGATTCAGTGACGATATCAGACATTTTACAAAAGATAAGGCAGGTTTTGGTTTCTCTGTGCTGTAGAGAAGCATTCCCCCAACTTGAACCAAACTGCTGGAGACTTTGAAAGCTGAATACTAACAAAAGCTACAGCAGTTACAAAAAAGATCTTTTTGTTGATGCTGTTGTTTTTTACTTTTTTTAATCTCACGACCGAGGTCTTACAATTTTGGACTTTTTGCCATTGGCTATACTCCCTAAATTTATATTTTTCAGAGTTCCTTGGCAAGTTGACAGGAAGATCAGTGAGGGAAAAGGGATTCTGAAACCTCTCCTGTCAGGGTGGGCTGCAGTTCACCCCTTCCCCCAAAAACTTTCACTCCCTTTTAATATTTTTTGTGTGTGCACATAGACCTGCCTGGAGTCCTAGTAAATCTCTTGAGAGTGCTGTATTTATAGTAATTGCACTATAACTCTGAATTAATTAACACTGCACATGTGAAAAGGTGAGAATCTGTGAATTCGCAAATGACAATTTGCAAACAGGTCTTTTTTGTTCTTGAGAAGCATGTGCTCAGTGAGTAGGAAAGCTGTATGTTTGGTAAAACTTTGATTACTTTGGGTTTTTCCACGAAGGGCCTAACCAAAAATTTAGGGCGCAGTTTAACTGAAACCAGAGGTTTCAGGTAGGGCTTCTGTTCCTTCCCAAGTGTGGTTAATGGGAGCTCTGTGCACAGGGAACTGTTTTTAAGAATGTAAGTTAGCAGTAAGTAGATGATTATAAACTTTGTCAGGAACCGTGACAACCCCTAAGATTTCAGGAATGCAAAATTGACTTTAACTTGGACCTGTCCACTTGGATCTCTCTATTTTGGATCTGGTTTATGTTGTGCTGGCCTTTTTCTCATGCACATTTGCTCATAAGGGGTAGTCAGTTAAGGGATTAATACAAGTAAGAGCTTACAAAGTCTAGTTTAAATGATTTTTTTTTTTTTCTTGCAATGTTTTCAGGCAGATATGCTCCATGAGATATAGCTGTCCGATGACCAAAGGGATGTTAGTACTGGTAAAAGGAAAAAAGGCAGGAATGTGGGTTTGGGCCTTCTGGTGGGGCAGCATAGACTTTAAAGTCTGGTTACAGAGGACATCACAAGGCAAAATGATCAATGAATGAAGACTATTAGGAAGGAAACTAAGTAAGAGGTCACATGGGAGAAGCTTTCTTCACGTGATGAGGATGATGAAGACATTGCATGCGAAATCAGTTAGAGAAAGGGTTGTAAAATGAAAGGTATCTTACTAGCTATGTAAGGGAGGAGCAGGAGTTAGAGAAATGTTTTATGAGATAAAGCACTGGGGAGTGGACTATAGTCCTGGCTCCTCCAGATCAGTATTTCTTAACCTGGGAGTTGCTAGAAACATCTAGTGAGGTACAAAGCACCTCCTGTCATTCTAGGTGGCACTTACAAATGGAGGTGGGAAAGGATTATTAACGGACTGAAGGGAAGTAGTGTCCTGGAAGATGTTGTTCAAGTCTCAGTGAATGCTTGAAAGTCGTGAAGAAGCTGAGACGTTCTGTCTGAACAGCTTTATTTTATATGCTATAGGTTTTGGATCCCTCTTGCAAAATGAGTAACCATTTGTTTTGATGAGGGCATACTCCTGCAGAAGGGAATGGTAAATCAGTTCAGATCAAAGCGTCTTGCTGAGGTGGAATGGGCTTATGGCATTCTGGAAAACTGGGGAACTACTACCAATTTAGGGGGCCTTGTCAGTTTGTTTGCAAATTTTAGGTTAAAAATCCTTGTCAGAAGACACTTAAGCCTGAAAACTCATACCAGACTGGAAGAAGAAGAATTGTGCTTTTGCAAATATTCAATGTCCAACAGTTTCACAAGTATCAAATCAAATATGCTGTGTAGGTATCCAAACTACAGAGTGCTCGGTGCTCCTGTCAGGATCCTTTAATGTGCTTTCTGCTTTTTATGGACTGAGAGTACTCTCGGAGGGTAAGCAACACAGGGTGAACACGGGCAGAGATAAACATCCGATATTTAAAACTTAGACACATTTGCAGGATTTCCAGATAACTAGAAATAAACAAATCTTAAAATATTCCTCACCTGCACCTCTCCCCTCCCCATGCTTTTCATGTTTGCGTGTTTTCACCTGAACCAGTACCTGCGTTTAAAACTGGTACTGTTTACACCCTTGGACTTATTTTTTTTCTTTCATCTGGCTATATTAGAAAGCTTTTCCTTTCAGCATTTCCTTTATGAAGTTGCACAGGTTGAACAGATGTTGTCTTTTTTCCGTCTTTAAAAATAATTGCCAATTACCTGCACATCTGCAGTCCATACTGCCTGTTACCAGAGCCTGCTCGCATCCCGGCAACCTAACAGAGTGCGATGTAGCCCAAGGTAGAACACTTGTCCATGAAGAAGCCTCATTTGCTCTGCAGAAAACGAGCAATAAATGCTAAAAGTGTAACTAAGACGCACTTGGAATGCTGCTTAGGAAATGTTTTTGTTACTAGTTTACTGGTTTCATTAATAGAGATTTCCTGCTTAACTGCCTGCCTTGTGCTGGTATTATGACAGAGGGAGTCAGATCATCTTGCTGATCTGGCTGGAAGTATTTTTTTTTTTTAAAAAATCAGTCAGTTGATGTGTCTTACTACAGAAATGCATTAATTTACTGCGGGGAGACAGTGAGAACAAAAGGCCCAAATGGGAAAGGGAGAAGGCAACAAAAACCACTCATAAAACTGCTCTTTGTGCTCTTTCAACACTGCCTCTGATACTGTCACTCTGTATGTAGCAACCGATCTGTAACAGAAGATATTCATTATAATATTCGTAATTTGTTTCTACCCACAAAGAGTGTAAAAAAGGCCATAATCTGTGCAGCTCTGTTAACTGTAGCTACATCTCATAATGTGAAGGGGAGGAAAAAAGAAGAGGGTCTGGTAGGCATTCAAGAAGCGAAAGACCTGCTACAGAAGAGCACCATGCTAAGAGAGATCTAAAAAGCCATTCGGGTCTTGACTAAGCGACACCAGCGTGTCCTGTGTTTCAGGAAAAGGCCTAACAGGGTACGGGTCAAGTCCCTCCACCTGCACCCAAGCCGAGTGATGAGCGTGAGCTATCTGACTTGCGTACGTGGATTCCCTTCTGCTGGAGATGAAAGTGTGAGAAGAAAGGGGAAGGGGAAGGTGGGAAGAAAGATGATGCGCGTGTCTGGATGTTGTTCTGAGGTGGGGCTGGGTACACATGTGCCTAGGGGGCTCACCCAAACTGAGAACCTTAGGGTGCTGCCTGAATCTGCTCTTTTAGGTAGAACTGCTCAGGTCCACCAGGTCGTTTGGTGACTGGGCTAAACAGAGCCACCTCAACAGAAATGATTGCAAAAGAGGAGGGAGGGAATTAAGGGAGGGATATCATCTGCCTAAATTTGGCGCTCAACTTGTGTCTTCATTTCAGATGCCTAGCAGTGCAGTCCTCCTAGGGCACATGCATAAGATCTCCACATTACTGGTGAATGAGACCTCTTGGAAGCTCTCCAGAGGCCACCCAGGGACCTACAAATAATACTTGTGAGGGCAACCTTAGATTGCCAACAAGAACTTACTGTAAATTAGTGTAAATTTTAGATGTGTTCTAATGTATGGTTGTTCCCAAGAACAAAAATAAAGCTGAAGTGTGGGGAGGTAGAACTCCATAACCAGACACAGCTGCTAAGCATCCAGTCACTCACAACACTGAGCTCTAATACCGATGCACCAGCAAACACAGGGCTTTTACAAACTATCTTCTGAAATGTGATTTCTGCTTGTTGCACAGCTTGTTTAAAAAAGAAACCTAGTTTGGCAAAGGCTGGAAATGCTTCACACGTGTTGAAATCAGCCAGCTCTGAAGTTTGTTAATACCTGTTTGGAAGCTAGGTTGTACATGGCTTGGAGAGCATTGCAAGAAGCTGCGGGAGAAATGAGGGATGGTCAGTTATGGAAAGTTACAGGAAGCTTAAGAACAGCTGGGAGCAATTAAGCTGAGGCTGAAGGAAGATGTAGGAGGATGGACAGAGAACTATTGGGGATAACCAGAGCTATCAAGGCTTTAGGTTGAACATATTTATTTGAAAGTATTTAGTATAATCTGCAGCATTTGGTGGAACTGAACTGGATTATTCTTCAATTTGTCTGAACTTTTTAGGAATCCCATATAATCTGGAAGTGTGTGCATTTGTTCAGTAGAGTTCAATAAGGTACAGAATGGGTTGTTTGACTGAAACGAGATTTTATGTTCTACTTAGGCCTTTCCCTAGAAAAGTGGTGACAGCAAAAGCCTCGTTTTGTTGCCGAAACTAATAGTGTTTGGATAGGGTGGAAATAAATGTGAAGGAATGATACTACCCCACTCCAAAATTAGAGTCCAGTTAAGAAACTGGGAAAACACTTACTGGCAGGAACAAATGTTCTCATATACAAAAGGACATGAAGAATTATTTTTCATTTTAGTTCAGATGTATTTTCAATACATTTTTATTATTGCATTTTGTTGCATCTTTAAGTAGGAGCTTTATAATAGAACTCCTGTACTTAATAGGAGAAATGTCATTGTAGGTTAAAAGGTACAACTCTCTGAATAAGTGACTTGAAATTGGTTTTCATTAATTTTAATGAGAACTGAGCATCAATTACCTCGTAAGTGTCGCCTGAAGCTTGGTTATCCTTGTCTTACACATTTTCTTCTTGAGTATATTAAACTTCTTTTTTAATTTTCAGGCAATAGTCATCACTTTTCAATTGTTGCTATTTTCCTATTGTTACCATTACCTGTTTTCTCTTGTTTTGTTTTGTGTTGTTTCCCTGCATGCCAGAAAAGCCTTAGATATATTCAACTTTGAAGGGGAAAAACACGGACCTCAGGTTTTATGATAAATATACTACTGCATTGCCAGCAGGTTTTTTGTCCACTTAATCTTTCTTCTTTTCTTCTTGGTGAGAATGCCAGATCTCTAGATGCCAAATTGTAGTTGGTTCCATTGGTTCTAGAAAAGACCTTTTCCACTGTATTAGCAATAAACTGGCAGATTTCAGTTAGAGCACGTTCCATTGCCTGCTTTAGAGCTTTCCTACTTTTCTTCCCAGACATCTGGGCTATTGGCTTAATGAGAGAGAGACACTGGACTTACTGTCCTAGTAATCGCAGCTCAATCACAGGAGACTTTAAAAATTATTTTGGTGATGATGTAGTCCAGTCTTTCCTTTAGTGAATACTCACAGCCACTGAGAATCCATTTTTCTCATCCACTTTTCCAATATATGGCTTTATCTTGGCTAAGTTTATGTAATTCTTAGTGTTAGTTCCATCGTCCACCAGGCCTCAGATGTTTATTTCTCTGCAGTTTTACATGGGATATAGTGATGGCTCCAAGCTGTGATTTAAGCAGTGTGATCCAACCAGACAATGAGATTTTTCTTTCACTTTAGTAAATACTTGGGTTTGTTTACTCAATACCACATAAACTGCATCCAAACAAAACTTAATCAGATGCTCTGCCAGGAAAAACCTATGAGAAGAGAGGAATGGAGAACAGCTGGTTCTGTCAGCTGTTGCAGTCCCTAGACCTACAAAGGTAAGAGAAGTGTGACTGGCTTATTGCCACCAAGAGAGTAAATCGGTGAACAAGCATGGATCTTTCACTCAGGTTACCTTATCCAGTAAGACAGGAGGGAAGACAAGCTTATTTGGTGGTAAGTCAACTTGAAGCTCACGTGTTGAGCTTGCAATTTCACTGTATCAACAGACTTCTGACCATAGAATTTCTCCTATGTCAAGGACATTTAATTTTTAAAAAAATTTTCTTAACATAAATATTTTTACTAAATAATTTTTTATTCTTTTTTTTTGGTTGTTGTTGTTTGTGCAGTCCTAAAATGCCTTGTATTCTGGAGTGCCCAAGCCTTGATCCTTCTTCTTTACATATTTTTACTACGCTTAGATCTTGATGACTTTGCCTGAAAGAGCTGTTTATGTTGCTAACTTCCCCTTCCTCTCCTCTCCCAACACTCACAATGGCAGCTGCTACTTCAACTCGCATTTTCCATGGGTGCACATCCTTGCTGCCATCCCCTGCGTGGAAAGCTGTCATTTGGTTCTTGGCATGTGGCACTTGATCAGGTTTGTGATGTTGTGGAGCTTGTAATAAGCCGGAGTATCACCGGCTGAGAGAGCCACCTGTGCTTTGGTGCAAAGGCAATTTGTCACCTGTGAAACACTCCAACTTTCTGTCCCGTCCCAATTTACCATTGTCTTGCACATGAGTATTCTTTATTCATCACCTAAAGGAAGACATTGTTTGCTGAGCTTGCTTCAGCCAGTTCTTCCAGCACAATAGAAAGGAAATGGCTAAATGGTTTTCTCCATCTTTTTGTAATTACTTCAGAATTGGCATTAAATTCAAGAGACCAGTAAGTGCTGTTCAGCAATGAGAAAACAAGTGGTTAAAACGACGTCAGCTCTGGTGCCTGTATTGGCATGCTGGGCTGGGGTAGGAGATCAGCCTCTGAGGCTGGCACAGCTGCAAAGCAAATGCCTCGTATTGACAGACTGGATATCACTGAGATTACCCTGAGGATGACATCTGAGACCATCCACTACAAACATGCTACAGCGGTCCAAAATGGATTTACTTTGTAGCTTGCCCCATTCTTCAGTCAATCCTATTGTACTTACATCCCATTTTGGCTGTCACAAGCAGCCTCTTGTCTGAAGTTTAAGCTTTTGGTAATGAATTGTTTTCTCCCATGTGTTCGTGCAACTGGCTCACCCTTCAGTGAGCTTTTACGTGATTCTGCAACATGACAAATATGTTAATGTATGCAGAACAATACTTCCAGTCCTGGCAGACATTTGCTGTGTCCATAACGTCAACAAGGACAAACTTCTTGCATGCTATAAAGTACTCCGATGTGACTATAATGCTACAGCTCGCTGCACTTGCTTTAAGTTGATTCTCTGCCTACTGTTCAGACTACCAAATCCCAAAGAACTGCTCCCTTTGCCTTTCTGTAGTGGTAATTTAAGAAGGTAAAATACCATTAAGTTCAATGAGGTGTGATTAACACTCAAACATACAGAAGTGAGAAGTCCATAAAAATGTGATCTTGCACTTAGTTATTATGTCTCACGGGTATTTAGGTGGTTTAGAGAAAATGATTAAGGAGGTGGAAACTGGGCTTCTTTCAGCTTTTCTAAAAAAATCTCTAGCTGATATCCCATTTAGTGGCCAAATACTGTATTCACATATAATGGCAGCATAACAGTTGCTGAGATTTTCTATTTATGGCCATATGCACTTGTAATGCCAAGCATAATTTTCTCTTAAATATGCAAAATGCAAGGATATAAATTAAGTTGACAAAACCTATGAAAAAAACCTCAATCAAATTGTGTTTCTATATTGGTAGAATAGCTCTTGAGGAGACAGAATGTTCCCAGAAGATGCTAAAACAAACATGCAAACAGAACTCTAAATTAGGACCAAGGCAAGAGTTCAAGTGCTTTATTTTCTTTCTGAGACAGGCAGCTTAACTGTTTGCTTCAAAGATACAGATCAAATAAATCCAGAAAGTTACATTTCCTTGCTGAATCACTGTCTGAAAGGTTATACTAAATATGTTGGAATACAAGCTTGAGGGCCCATTCAGGGTAAGCTTTTCACTGTACAGATAAAAGAGACGTCTAACTTCTCTTTTAGATTATAGTATATCAGTATATATACTGATATATCGGTAGAAATAAACCAGAAAAGTTTGAACACGGAAGAAAGAAACGTCCATATTAATTGTCGCCAACTGGCATAGCTTCAGCTTTAGTCAATGGTGTTAAGCAGATTTGTATTATCAAAAGGTGCAAGTATGGTTTTAGATGATGTTGGCTGAGTTAGCTTTGCAGCAGCAGCTCTTGAAAATGCAGTAAAACTACATTGCGCATGCATATATATGTATACATGCAAGTATTTTGGAGACGAGGTTGTAGATTAAGTTCAGCACAGAAGCAGTTTTCATGGTCTGGTTTAGAGGTTAGAGATATACTAGCAAATTTAACCCTGTGAATTTAAAGGTATGTCTGAACCGAATGGCACCTGACAAGCTTTACAAACTTATAGAGGAGCAAAAGATTTTTTAAAAATACAGGAAAATAATGCATCAGCCTGTGGGTTCTAATACCATCTATAAAAGAGGGTCATAAGACAGCTGCTAGCACGTTCACACTTGTAGTATATGACCAAAAGCATACGTACAATGATTAATCAGGGTCAGAGTTAGGCTGTCTGGCAGAAAACTGAGCGCAGCTGGGGTGACCACACAGAACCATTTCTCAAAATCTGGGCTTTGTGCACAGCTTGTTGAGGGTGAGGAACTCCCGCCTTTCTCAATGCTACTCATGAAAGAATCAGCCCCAAGCTGACCTAATTAAATGTCTACAGTGGGAGGCTGCTGCCTCTGACATGTCTGGCATGAGCTACCGGAGGAAATGATTAATCCTGTCTGTAAGTAGAATGTTGTGCGACATTCATTGATTTGTCAAAGCTTTCCTGTAGTAACGTGAGTTTGGGGTACAGCAGCAGACATAACAAGAAGGTTCTGGAGAACATTGCTGTCTGAGTGGAAGGTGGCTACGATCAGCGTTAGTGCTTCTTCCAGCAAAAACACTGGTGCTCCCAGATCACAGCATGGTCTCAGAAGAAATCTCCCTCCCCTGTCCTGGATGCTTTCAGTTTAGCTGTGGTAACCGCAAACAGAAAGATGGACGTTCAAATGGAGGGGTAATAATGTCTTCAAACCCAAAACCTCATCTGTCAATGCTCTCACACAGAATTTCCACGTAAAACACATTTGTTGTAGTCTGGGACAAATGAAAAGCAAACTAAACATTTTCCCCCTATTTTGAAAAGAAAATAAATATTACCAGGATATTACAATTAATTTGATTAATCCTTGTTGATGTTTGTACTTTCTTTTTAGGAACATATACAGTAGCCCTTGTTTATTTTTAGAGTAAAGATTTACTAGCAGGTTTTGAAACTTCTCAAGGGTTAGATTAATGGTTCACTGCCACCATCAGTGCTGTGACAGCGCATTTGGCTTGGTCTGGCTGACCAAAAGAAGTACAGTAATTCTTCCCTTCCCTTTTACCTACCATTCTGGTAAATCCTAAATCAACAAATGGGGGAGAAGAGAAGATTTTAACTGGACATCTAATCTAACAGATTTTTTCCTGAGTCTCAGTAGCTATTAAGATTATACAGATTTGGGGGTGAAGTAATCTAAGCTCTGACCACTTTGTGCTGCCAATTCTCAGAGAGTAAAGTCCTTTGTACTTGAACTGTTTTACTCCTTATGTAGCTATTGTCACTTTTCAGAAAAGAGAAAGAAAAAGCAAACTTGCCTGGTGGGATGAAGAGGAGGAAAAGAAAAGAGCTACCATTTCATTGGTCTTGAAGTAGCTGTTGATGCAGCTGTTCAGTAGCATCCCCTGGAAAGTCATCTTCAGACATGGGTGTAGCCGAGTGTCACTGACCGCTTCTGTTGCATGTGGGGTCTGCTCTGCTCTACTCGGCTCTCCCACGGCAAACTCCGCTGCTGGGAGGGCTTAGTGTATTTTCTCCTTTTAGATGGATTTGAGGGAGTTTTGGTAGGAAGTAGGGTTGAGTTTTGTGGGGTGTTTTTCTTTTCTTTTTGAACAAATGAGATAATTACATGAAATTATTATTTGTTTTGTACCTAGGAATTTTTTTTTTTTTTTTCAATCTACCTTTTGGCCTTGGGTTGCAAGTCTCTATCTCATTCTTATTCCTGAAACATTTTCTTCTATCCTTTATCCCTTAGCCTATTCATTCTATTATGTGATATTATCATTTTTTTCTTTGTGTAGAGGGAGGGAGTTAAGTTTTTCCATCCTGTTTCCAGCGTCTTCTTTTCTAGTGCCTACACTCATACTCCGATGTGGGCCCCTTCCAGACCTTGGGCTTCCTCCTCCGCTCAGCCAAACGAAGCAAGGCACAGCTCTCCAGGGCATCAGGAATCTCTCGCTCCACCACACAGATGAGGGAGTGCTATCTCACTGTGCAAAGGTCCCCTCAACGCCATAGCAAGTGTGGGTAAAGGTTGGTCAAGGGCACAACCTGCTGTCTCTGTGCACTACTGAGTTATTTCATAACCGATGAATTGCAGGATGACTCTTGGTTTTGTTTGTTTCAGAGTTGTTAAGTGCACTCAGTGTAGTAAGTCAGCCACAAAAATCCCCCCCTCCACCCCGACTTGCTTAAAAACTCTGTTTAGAAAAGATAGAATCATAGAATCATTTAGGTTGGAAGAGACCTTTAAGATCATCGAGTCCAACCGTTAACCTACCACTACCAAGACCACCACTAAACCATGTCCCTAAGTGCCACATCTACACGTCTTTTAAATACCTCCAGGGATGGTGCCTCAACCACTTCCCTGGGCAGCCTGTTCCAGGGCCTGATAACCCTTTCAGTGAAGAAATTTTTCCGAATGTCCAATCTAAACCTTCCCTGGTGCAATTTGAGGCCATTTCCTCTTGTCCTATCGCCTGTTACTTGGGAGAAGAGACCGACCCTCACCTCTTTACAACCTCCTTTCGGGTAGTTGTAGAGAGTGATAAGGTCTCCCCTCAGCCTCCTTTTCTCCAGGCTAAACAACGAATGAATACTTCCCGCCCCCAGCACCTTTTAGGATACATTCCTCTGAGGAGCGGGGTTACAAAAAGAAGGCAACAAGTTGGAATGTGTTAGCAATATCATAATTTTAAAGGAAAATAAATCATGTTTATGAAGTGTGTTGGTTCTGCTGTGGGCATGACATAGTTATATATGGACAAACATATTGCAAACTCTGATGGCATTTCTAAAGTATTGCCTAGATAGCTGTGTTGTACAGTAGTGTAAGACCCAAGAGTAAAGTAGTAAACTCCCCCAAACCCTCACAAGTTTTATACAGCATAATAACTTATATCCAGCAGTTTTACATTAAATGGGATTTCACCTTTTGTACTCTTTTTAGCCAGGCAGCGAGAGCTTATACAAAGTAATTTATGCTCCAAGTATGTGGTGAATAGGGAAGTCTTCCAGTGGAGTTCTCTTCGTCCTAGTGCAGCTTGTTGAATGCACCTTAGCAGGTTGTTATGAAGTACGGACTTTTTAGAAAAGAATGTAACATAACAGTGTATAATTTGGGAAATTTCATAACTGGCTGTAATTTAAAACTGTTGAAATGACTGGAGTCAAGAGGTTAGGAGTAAGTACTAATTACAGTAGTGTCATAAATATTATCTAGGAGAATATAACAGTGTTACCATTGGGTAGAGGAAATTTGAACCTCTTCAGTCATTTGAGTTGGGGTGCATCTCCTGTTACCATGTTGCATGTCTTTTTTTCTTGGTTTTTTTTTTTCCCCTCTTGGGGGCATGATTAAAGTTCACATGAAGTTTTTAGTAGGAGAACTTGAACTCCTTTGCAGTTGCTACTTCTATAATGTTGTACAATTTTCTGCACTTAGAATTAATTAATTAGAATCATAGAATCGTTTTGGTTGGAAGAGACTTCCAAGATCATCGAGTCCAACCGTTAATTGCATGTTTATGACTGCTTCAGAACAACCATGAAACAGTGTTGATACTGAATACATTACCATTGTGTTTCACGTGGTTTCCCTCAGCCCCTGTGGTACAATGTACACATGCATTTCCCTCAAAGGGGTGCTGTGAGGATCATAAGATTGCTAACAGACACAGAGGCTGTGCTGGTTGGAAGGGCTCTCCAGAAGTTGTCTAGTCCAACACCCTGCTCAGAGCAGGGCCAGGTAGATTAGTTTGCTCCAGGCAGTGCCTGGTTGAGCTCTGAGCACCTCCAGGGATGGAGGCTCCACAATCTCTCAGCGGAAGCCTGTGCCAGGGTTTGACCACCCTCATGGTAAACAAGCAAACAAAATTCCTATATGGGCTCTGAGTTTCCCTCATTGCAGCACGTCCACTGCCTCTGATCCTGTCCCTGTGCACTCTGAGCAGAGTCTGGCTCAGTCTCCTGTACACCCTCCCTTTACGTGGTTGTAGACAGCAGTGACATCTCTTGTCTGTCTCTTTGCCAGGCTGAAGAAGCCCAGCTCTCCCAACCTCTCCTCACAGGACAAGTGCTCCAGCCCCCCTGACTTGCTGGCCCTCTGCCTGCTGAACCTGCTCCGGGTTAGCAAGGTCTCTCTTGTACTGGAAAGCCCCAAACTGGACACAGGACTCTGGATACGGTATCCCAAGTGCTGAAGAGAGGGCAGATATCACATCCCTTGACCTGCTAGTAATAGTCTTCCTAATGCAGGCCAACACGCGCTTGGCCTCCTTCCCTGCAAGGGTGTATTGCTGGCTTATGTTCAGCTTGTTGTCCCCCAGGTCTTTTTCTACAAAGCCACAGTGTGGACCCCAACCTGTACTGGTGCATGGGGTTATTCTGGCCTATTCTGCATTTCCTGTTGTTGAATTTCATGAGGTTCCTGTTGGCCCATTTCTCTAGCCTGCATAGGCTCTCTGAATGGCAACTCAGCCCTCTGGCATATGAACTACTCCCAACAATTTGGTATGGTCCACAGCTTGCTGGGGCTACATTCTCTCCTGATGCCTCGGTCATTACCAAAGTTAAGCAATACCAGTTCTAGTAAGTGGCTCAAAATATGTCTACGTGGTTAAGACAACTGTATTTTTGTGTTTTGTCTTATTCCCACTGTACTGTTTTGGTTTTGTTTATGTTGCTTGCTGAAGCTTTTATGAAGGCGAGACTTCTGTTTCACCACAGGGTAAAGAATTGCAGCTATGTGCCCATATCCGCCCCCTTCCCAGCTGCCCATGACTCTATAAATGCATCGATCAATTTATTTAGCTGCTATTCTTTGCCTTTAAAATGTAGTTAATGTTTCCAAAACACTGTGAAGTGCTGTACTGAAAAACTACCAAATATAATTAAGTAAAGATTTGTGCTTCTGGAATTTAAAAATAAAAGCCTAATGTCTCAGATATGAAGAAAGGGAAATCCCAGCTAAAGAATTGTGTTTATGAACGTAACTCCAATTCTAAATGCATCATTGTCAGAAAAGCCTCCATCTTCTCTCTTATGATGGTCCTAATGAAACATTCTCTCTCCCATCCCGGATGTTAAACTGATTCATGAGCAATTGCTCCTGATAATCTTCAAAAACAAGCCCAGGCCAGCTAGTCAGTACTGACAGGCCTAACGTAGAAGTTCTCTTCACCTTGAGTAGTCCTCATGACAGGGCCACAAGTCTGCAGCTTTTGAGGATAGCCTCAAACTGTATTTTTTCCTTCCCAAGCAGAGCACGCAACCAGAGCTGAGGTGTGCTGACAGACTGTCAGCAAGAGTTCAGTCTCAAAGAGATGGGCTCCTAGTCAGTAGTAGCAGGACCTTACCTCCATGCAAAGCAGGACCTCCTGGCTCAGGATGGTTTTATATTTGATTTTGACATTAAAGATAGTGAATGTTACTTACCAAGCAGTATTGGTATCTATGATGAAGGCTTGCATGACAATTGGTAGGGAAATGAGAAAAATATTGTAGTTTTTCTCCTTTACACAACGCCAGTTACCTTCAGGTAACTGGCAACGTCCTGAGGTTATAGGTGGTCTTGGGGTGATGGACTTTCTCTGACAGGCTGTCTGTCAAGTAACATGTAGCAACACTAAGCAACTCTGTTTCAAAAGAGAGCTGACTTTCAGCCCCCAAAATGTAGAAAAGGCAAAAGTGTGTCACATTGAAAACTTGTTGTTTCCAAAGAAGTGGCACCTGTGTTGTGATGAACTTAATGATGAAATTAATGAGAGTTCGATACAGTTGTCTGGATGTAAGTGATGGGCTGTATGAAGAGCCCTTTGTGAGGGATACCATAGCTGATCTGACACGTGAATGACAGATTCCTGTGAAAACTACTGCACTGCAGGTGACATTTAACCAGCTCTAATAGACCATTCTCTTAACAGCTTCTTTAGTGAGTCTTGAATTTGTAAAGGATAATGGCAAATGACCTGCATTTCTGCTTCTTCATGCTGAAAGGTGAGTTTCTGGTCATTTCTGAGGGCTGATGTGAAGAGCATAAAAGCCGCTTGCTCTGGTTTTCCATTAAATCTCTCAGAGCAGCCACCTCTCTTTCGTGACCTGACAAAACAGGTTTTTGAGTTCACTGGAGAAAGCGCTCTGGAAGGCTTGCGCAGCACCAGCTTGATGTGCGGGACAGCGGGGGGCTGCTTTGAGAGCTTTGCATGACCAGGTCAAGACGGGTGCACTCACCTCTGAGCCATCTCATGTGGCTGGCACACACTGTGTGACAGACTACGTCTGAACTTCAGTGGTGGATGATTTGTTATAGATTCATTTGAACATAGCAGAGGATGGATTGTGACCTGGCGGATTAGAAGTAACTTTCGGGCTTTTCTGTGTGCTGCGTAACTGCAGAGAAGCTGAGCAAGCTGCTTGCATCCCGACTAGTCACACTTCCATGCAGTGAGGTAAGACGGGCTTATTGCCGTCTGATTGAGATATTCTGTACATGAACGAAGAAGCCAGTTCCTCTAAACTGTGTGGGTGCAAACCCAACTCTCCTGACTTTTTCCATGTCACTGAGGACAGAATTTGTAACTGTGAGTGTGGCCATAAGGTGGGGTAGCCAAAGCCTCTTTAAAGTTTTGTCCTATTTCTGCTGGGCACAGGACTAAAAAAAATTGAAGGATTTGCTCTTCATGGATTCACTGGAACAAAGGAAACTCACTTCTTTGTTTATGAAGGCTATGGGACAAGTGAGAAATAAATGCACACACACACTTACCTATCTCTCCAGTTAACAAGATAAGGAAATCTGTGTGGTAACACAAAATGTTCTCATCAAGTGAAAATAATCTTAGCTAGCCTGGATTATAATGATAGTCATCTACACAGGCTCTACTATATGTGCCCTAAGTGATGCAAATACTAAGTATGCTGAAAATATACCAATGATTTATAGGGAAAAATGCATTTAAAATTGTTGTGGCACTTTATTGCATTAGTCACCCGGGGACTGTTGTGACAATACAACAGACAATAAAATGAAATATAGGATAGTTATGTAGGATAAGACTTTGCTTTTTAGATATTTATTTCCCCTGTTTTTTTGGCCAGAGATTATGCCTTCTAATACCTGACTGATTCATGTGCCAAGACTTTAGATTTAACATCATCTTTCCAGGACTGAACTGCTACATCATTTTAATATAAGGAAGTTTTGCTGCTAATACTGATTGATGCATTACTGTTATTTTCCTATATTTCATTTGCTGCCTTTCACTTTTCTGTTATTATGCTTGTCACTCTTAGAACATGGTGTGCATGTTTAATATTTGATATTCAGAGGAATTACATATATGCTTTTGGTTCAGTACTTACAAGGATTATTCTGAAAAATAAAGCTGGAGCTAGCTACAACAGACCTATTTATTTTCTGTCTCATTCTGTTAGTTATTACTGGGTTTATTTTTCCGTTAATGCACCCTTCTTTTGTTGCTTACACCATACCCTTGTATTTGGGAAGTTTTCATCCAGCTGTTACTAGTTATATCCACCTTCACACCCACCAGGGATCTTGTTAAGGACAGTCTATTTCTATTTTATCCAATCATACAATAGAGTAAAAGTAATCCTTCTTAACCCAGCAATTCCTCCCGGAACAGACTGATTGAGAGTTATTCTTGACTGTTTCCATTCTATGTAATTTTAAAATTCCCATCTGGCCACAGAGAACAAGAAGCAGAAAGTAGATATGTTTGAAAGGTTTCCCAGTTGCCTGATAAAATGTATGAATCACCACCTCCAGAGCGTCTACGGAACATGGTGCAAAAGGAGCTCTCAGGTCATTTGATCAGAGGTAGACCATGACAAGCTTCCACCTCTCTCAAGGGACCCACTGCCCCTTGGCTTGCCATTGTCCCAGACTCTGGGTGTCCAGCAGCAGCTCTGCAAACCCACTTCTCTACTGTTCCTCAGGAGAGAGATGATTCCCATCAGGGCCGGTGTTTGAAATCATATTATTGGTAATATCTATGAATGAGCTAAATTTCTTGCTTCCCACGTTTACTGTTCTGAAAAAATAAAGTGAATTGCTCACAATATTACAGCCAATATTACTGATTAATAACCCTGACTGTGTATCACCATGCTGAAACTGGTTCTATGTTGTTTTTGGAGGGGATGTCTCAGCTGAATCTGTACCATGATGTCCATAGTGCAGTCTTGAGAGGAGAGAAGCTAACAATGCCCTTGGCCTGTTGTATGAATGTCTACAGAAGCAGCCTTTCCTCTGGAAAAGCTGTATCTCAACAAACCGGTGCTGGATCCAGGACTAGCTGATACAGTCACATAGTGACTGTTGTCATCTGCTGCAGCTGGAAATGGATGCCCCAGATTTCCCAGCTGAGCAACATGCCTATGTATGATAGAGCAGTACTCCAGGTGGGGTCTCACCAGAGCGGAGGAGAGGGGCAGAATCCCCTCCCTGGACCTGCTGGCCACGCTGCTTTTGATGCAGCCCAGGATATGGTTGGCCTTCTGGGCTGCGAGCGCACATTGCCGGCTCATGTCCAGCTTTTCATCCACCAGTACCCCCAAGTCCTTCTTGGCACAGAGGTGAGGCTGACAGGTTGGTAGTTCCCAGGGTCCTCCTTTCTACCCTTTTTAAAAATGGGTGCAATGTTTCCCTTTTTCGAGTCCCCAGGGGTTTCATCGGACTGCCATGACTTTTCAAATATCATGGAGAGTGGCTCGGCAACTACATCAGCCAATTCCCTGACTCTGAGAGTCCTGACTCTGGGATGCATCTCATCAGGTCCCATAGACTTATGTATGTTCAGGTTCCTCAGGTGGTCACAAACATGATCTTCTCTTGAGAAGAAAGCATGTGGTGTTCTGCCAGATGGTATGTTCTTGGTTTAGGCAGTAAAAAAGAGGTGTAAGACAGTAAGATGCCTACCAGCTACCTTCCCTTGGGGTGATTCTCTGTTTGGTACAGACTGCAAATCTCAGCTTGCTGAACATTCCCACGGTAAGCCAATAAGTGTGAAGGGTAGACCAGGGATATGACCTTGCTTCCCTCCCACAAGGAACAACGGCAATAGTTTCCGTACCAAGAATGCAGCAGACTACCTAAGCCTCCGGGCAAAAGGGAAGCAAGGCTGGAATCCCGTTAAGCCTAAATTCCTCTTTAATAGTTCTGGCAGGTCTAAGTTACTCTTGTTTAACTCTCAGACTGTAGTTGCAGCTGAATTTCCACCCTTGACCATTGCTTTTCATCACACAGAGTGACTTTAATTTCAGTAATGAGAACCAATTAGATGTCCATAAAATGCGGTATCACAGCCTTATGTTCTGACTGGGTCTTTTCTTTGTAGTCAACAGCCCTGTGGTTTGCTTTCTGATGGGAAATCTCTGTCTTCCAGAAACAGTTCTGAAGAAATCAGTGGGGGTCAGTTAGGGGGAGAGAGACAGCTGGGCCCAGCGCACCTCCCCTCTCTGTGTCTGACAGCAGAACATCAACAGGAAAAGCAGGCGAGTGTTAATGGATCCAGAAAATAAGTATCACCGCATTTCCGAGGCCGCGTGCTCTGAATGTACAGTGAGCCTGAGTCCGCAGAGCACATCCTTGCCTCAGAAGCGAGGGAAACTTGTTTGGATTAGTGCAACTGTAAAGGTTTATGAGGCTTTGCGGCCAGTGTCAGGTTTGCGTCAGAGTGGCCACGGGCCAGGAGGCCACCGTGCCGTGCCGTCTAGTGGGGGCTGGCAGGAAGGGCTGCTTGAATGCCACTGCTCCCTCCTTGGCACGGGCAGAGGGCAGAAATCCCACTAAAGTCCTCTTTTGAAAAGCCTTGTGGGCTTTGGCGGGTTGCCAAAAGTATTAAATGAAAATAAAAGTGACTAATCCTGGCTAATTTGGGTTAGACTTTGCAGAGCTTGTCTCTGATCCCGGTGAGGAAAGACTGGAATTAGAGCTGCCTCTGCGGCGCCCTTACGTCTCCCGCACAGCACAGCCTTTAGGCGAAGCAGCCCATAATGGTTATTTTCCTAGGGAACCCATTCCCCTTCATCCGTGCAGAGGGGATCTTTCTCTAACAGTGAGCACCGTCCTGCATTCGGGACTCTCAGCGCCGCTCGCTATGTGGCTCCGTGCGGAAAGCTGCTCTGAAGACAGAATTGGGAGCTTTACTCAGAGGTTGGCCTCGTCAGGTTGGACACCAGCAGTCTGGTATGACAGTGCTTTAGGTGGATTAATTTTCACAATTATCTAACTTGATTCCTCTCAGGTGGAGAGTTATCTCCATTTGACAGCTGAGGAACTGAAACATGTACCCAACTTAAAATGTTTACAAGCGGTTGTCACCGAGCACGTAGTATCTGAACCACATATTTGCTTTGTGGGAAATGTGTCTACAATTCCTTAATACTGAAGAGATGTAACTGGGACAAGTGGATTTTTGTGGGGATGGCAGGAGACACCTCCATTGGACAAAGTTCTCCTTTTTGTTGTCAATTAGGTTCCTGAGCCAAAATCAAGTGAAGCACCTAAACTCCTCAAAGGAAAGGTTCAGGGTTCTTTAGTATAGGTCAAACATTATATTTTTTCCTGTGTTTTGTTTTGTGAAATGGTAAGGTGGCTTTGACTGAAATCTTCTGGGGATGAAAAGGAAAGAGGAGAAGAGGAAAGTGGGAACTGGCCTGAGAAAGTCTAGCACAGAGCTCAGCTCAAAGCATTTAACTTTGACAGTGTGTTATAAATAAGTGAAAACACGCTTTAAATTGAAGATCTTGGTAAACAATAACAGACTTTGCTCTCTTCTTCCTCTCCCCTCCGCCCCCCCAAATGTCAGTCAGGGTGGGTTTACTTTCCAGCGAGTTAAGAGTTAAGATTACAAAATGAATTTTGTAGCAATTAAAAAAAAAAAAAATCAAGCTAACAAGGAAGAAGATGGCTATCGTGAGAAAGCCAGGAAATTCAAGAGTTAAAGGTTAAAGAAATCCAAATGTTTAAAAACATTGGCATGTGACATTAGGGTCACCCAGCTTGTCACTTCTCCAAGGCCATATGAGAACAGGCTGGACCCCAACAGGACACTGGTGTCCTGAGGTTGGTCCTCTGTCACAGGCTCACAAAGTACATGCTGGGCTACCATTTCTGTTACGGATTTGTTATCAATTTTTCTATTATTTGAGGTAAGCCCTGTTCCTCAGATTAGCAGCCTTTTATGGCCATCTGCTTTCATAGCCAGAAATTTCTACTCAGATTGCTGTCCTTCCAATGAAAATGTTTGAATAAGGGCTTGATTTGCTTTTTTTATAAGTAAAGAGCTTGTTCTCAAGAAATAAGTAGTCCCTTTTTTTTTTTTTTCCCCTTAGGGAAGCAAGAACAATAAAGAAGTAATTCAGCAGAACTGGATAAACTGTTTACACTATTTTGCACTGTATTTTTTTCTTTAATCAAAGAAAACTGTGCTTGGGTGGAAAAGATTATTTTTATTTATTTATTTGATAATTAGTGGAGCAAAATCTAATCCAAAGTCTAAGGTGGAGACAGAGATGGTCAAATGAGGATCTTCATCCAGGAACAAGGTGGATACGGCTACTTGAGGTACATCTTTGCTAGAAAAGTACTCTAAGCTGAGCACTGGGGTTCAAATGTGAGCAACTATCTAAGGCTGTTTGGATTTTGTTACCTTCTGCTGGGCCAAACCTCTATTTAAATAAGTCACCCAGGAGGTTTCCGAGGCTGGGCCGTGGTGCCAGACTGAGGTCCTTTCCCAGAGAACTGCTCTCCTGGTCACAAGTGGAAATTATGGGAATGCACCTGAGGACGATCAGGACATGAGGTGTTGGGAGAGAGCTAACAAGCGACTTGAGAGGGAGCTGAGACACTGGAACGAAACATCTGAACCCTCAAAAACTTGCTCATTTTTTTCTTGATTTTGCTAGATGGTTTTCTGCTTGACTCAGTTCCTCAGACGTCTGAGGCCGTGCTCCTTTGCTTGCTCTGTAAGTGATCTTGTCTGAGTATTTTGGTGGTCGCCTTCATATCTGTGTCCAGGCCATAGGCAGGAGCTGAGTGTTTCTTTGTTGTTTTAATGCAATTTGTTCTCAGAGCCTCACGCAGACTATGCATGAAAGGGACTTGTGGCTCCCCTTTTTTCAGAGAGGTGGTGGTAGTGCAGTCTCTTGTATGTAGTAACTTATTAACTCCATTAATTCTAAAAAAAATCTGCAGTGAATCAGCTGAGCATCTACAGTTTTGAATATCTTACTGGAGAGGACAGTAAAAAACATACAGCAGGGGCACAAGCTGATAAAAAAAAGATACTGGATTATATCCAAGACAGATATAGGGTTTATTAGCTTGGATGCAATGCTGTACAATGGTTGTTTTTCTGACATTGAATTAGTTTTCACTGAGCAAATCCAGGTTCTTGTGTGCTGTATTTGCTAGGCATTGCGGATGTCTGCGTGACTGTGCTGTAGAGATGCCTCATCTCTGTCTGGCCTCATCTTCAAGGAGCTCCAGTAAGGACTTGGGTGAAAAATGCAGGATGAAAGTCTACAGAAAGGTTTAAGTGGGCACTATTGGACAAATGTTCTCTCTAGCAAGCTAAGAAAAACTTTCTGATCCAGGCCAAATCTGATATCACTAGACCCTCCACTGCAACAGCGTATTGTCAATTGGATAACATCCCTATGTTACAAAAACTGCAGCCATATCTGTACTGCAAAGGTCTTGTCGCCCTCTTTTCCTATCAAAGTACTTGTACCTGGTACTTCTGAATATGATGAACTGAAACTTCTGTTCGGAACTAGCAGTCTATAACCATGCTAGGTGTTTTGTACTCTGTTTTGAGTTGCCAGGTGTCCTGTGACTCAGTCCATTCAAGTTTTGGCAATTTGAGGGTGAACAAGCATGCACACACACACACACACACACATTTTTTCTTTGAGATATTATTAACAAGAATGTAGAGGATTTATTGCAGCATTCCTGCTTGATCGGTAAACAAGTTTGTTCTGGCTATAGGCTTGAATCCCATCCAAACTTTTTGTTTACAGAAATGATCTCCCAGCTTCCACTTAGGCAGTCATTTAACATCACTTTCCTTCAGCTATTGATATCTGTCATCATTGTATAAATGACACTGTGTTTTCACTTGTCTTCCTAAAATACAATACACTGCTCTGCATCCATTCTATTAAATCAAGTGATATTCATAAAAACTTTGACCAGGTGCTGAAATTGCTGGTCAACTCAGTGGGGTATGAACAGGTACCTCCCCTCTCGTGGTGGGGCCCATGAAGTGTTTGAAACCACAGGTCCAGAAGGCCTTGCAAAACCTTACCACTCCCTTCCTAATGCTTCTGTGGTTGCGCTGAGCCACTCTTACCATGAGGAAAGCCTAGGACAATATCCACCAGCAGAGTACAAGAACCAGTTGAACTTGCATGTGCCGAGTTACTGCAGGAAAACTACACTGTGATGTGACACCTGCTTCACTGACACGGCCAGACTATGCCCCAGCTCTTCCCCAGCCTAAGCTCGCAGATTTTCTTTCCAGAAAACAAGGAGAGAGAATGGAGGATGTCTGGGTTTCATCCTAGACCTAAGTCATGAATCTGGAGCATGCGCCTCCACCTGTGAAATGCTGGGAAGTGATCCTGGGTTTCTGAGTTACTGCTGCTGTCTGTTGCCTGCTACAACATCTACTGAAAACACGCCTGGATTTTAAAAGTAGTAGCCCAGGAAAAGGCTGTCTTGCTCTCACTATACGAACTTGTCTCAGAGTGAAAAATGTGAAATATGGGTAGAGAAGGGTCACTTGGTACCAATACTGCAGGGCTTGACTTCGTATTTTAAGCATGTTGCCTCCGGGAGTTCTCTGGAGATTAGGCAGTGGTTGAAGAACTTAAACTTTAGCCTTAAGCATTGAGGGAGGTAACAGGGCACCTACTTCACACTTCAGAAGTTAGCCCCAAATGGCAGCCTCCCTCCCAGTCCCCTGGGATAACTATGAGTACAGCGATCAGGGCATTAGAGACTTCACTGCGCCTTAGGATAATCGAGCTTGACCATAACAAAAACAATATGTGATTACCTTAGAGCTGGGCAGCTAATACACAGGGAAGAACTAGGTATATTTTAAAATAAAAACAGTACAATGTTAAAGCAAAGGACATGAAGTTAAAAAAAATTAACTTAAAAAAAAAAATCTTTCAAACTTCCATCCTCTGAAGTTTATTAAAGAAAATTGAATTGCACTGGAGTCTGTACCCTGATCATCCTGCAGTAAATCAAATGTTAGCAACAAAGACTGAAGCTGACCATCTGGTTCATTTTGCCCAGTGCTTTGCTATCCCAGGTAATCATGTTATATACGCCATTTAATACACTGATCAAGCATCCCTTTAAAACTGATCCCATAGCTGTTCCCCTCTCGGTTCTGGAAGGAGGCTGTCCTGGAGCATCACTGCTCAGCAGTGCTTCTAATTTCCAGTTTCCAGTCCTAAGGAGCTTACTTGCCTTTGTTCTTCAACCAAATGTAGGCTCTTGGCTTATATCAGCCGTCTAATCCCCTCCATGATCTACTGTTCCTTCTTGCAGCCCTTCTCTGCACCTGCTCAAGTTCACTTTCATCTACATGAGCACAGCTGACCCAAATTGTGCAGAGTATTACTGTATTTATGTTTATACATCGGTAGCTGGTGATTGAGACTAGGAAATATCAATCCGATAACTAGCATAACTTTTATTCAAACTATTTATAGCAGTCATATTTATTTCTTATTATTACTCTGAAGTGAAAATGCTCAGTTTCAGATTTGACTGTAGTGTATTTACTGCAGGAGAAATAAATAATTCAGTTGGTATTTCTAAAAATATAATTAGTTGATGAGTCAGAGAAGAATTTCATTTTCCTAAATGTTAAGGCTTGAAGACTGGGATTATCATGATCAGTGTGTCTGACCTGTGACTCTGTCACGTCTAAGACTCTGCCTGGTAATTCTTGCATCAGTTTGTAATTAAGCTGGAAGATCGTTCAGACAAGACTGAATAAAGGGACCAAATGACATTCTTGCGATTTGCTGAGTGTTATTCCACACAACACAAACAAAAGGTACACCCCACAGACAAGCCTGGATCTGGTGATTCATCATTTTCATTTAAAAATTTAAGACAATTAACATTTACTAATGGGCTAATTTCTGATAACTCGGTGCACATTTTTAGAACATCATACATAACTGTGAACCACTATATGTGTGTGTGTGTGTGTGTATATATTTAAGGCAATGAAACATTTTTCTATTTATGGGAATCCAAGTCTTACCAAGAACCTGTATCAGCCTTGTGAAAATAGAAAAGGAGGCAGCTGGGATAAGATGAAAAGGCATAAACTAATCAAACTCCAGACTGCAATAAAAGCTGCCATGAAAGAAGAAACTGAAAACCAAAAATAAACAACACATACAGCAAAAGAGCAATATTTTATTGACTGGAAAACAGACCGCTACGTACTTGTTGGTCAGTCATTATCCATATTGATTTTATGCCACTGCAGTTCAGCTTTGGCTTAGCTACGCACACATATTCTTTTTTTTCTTTTCTCTTTTTTTTTTTTTTCATTTTTCTACATAAAGTAATGGCTGGCTTCAGTATGAAAAAAGCCCACTCAAGTCAGCCAAAGAACTCTATACGCTTAAGGTCAGAGTCTAAAGGAGAATGTACGACTTAAAGACGTGCAAGATGAGGACTAAAACAGTGCTGAGCGGTGCAGAATCTGCCATCCTTAATATCACTGCACCGTTCACAGCAGCCTGGTACAGACACCGTAACACGAATCAGGACATTGTAACATACAGTGTGGAAGAAGTAAGAAGAGAAGTGCTTGTAACTCAGCTCTAGATGACCTTTAATAATAGACACGAGCGCTGAAGCTCAGCAAGCAGATACAACCTTCTCAAAGCCAGCTACCTAGAAACAAATACCTTGTCCTACAAGCGAGGGCTGCCTAGCTTGCAACGACAACATTACCAATTCTTGACGTAATATTGGTGAATGCACGTGGTACGTGGCAAAATGAATTGGGTATTGGTTCTGAAGAGCTTATAGCCTGCTATAGACAAGCGGGCACTTTTACAAGAAAAGGGGTAGACTGTGAACCGAAGACCTAGCAGGGTGGAAATGGTAAGGCCATTAACAGTGTTTTGATTGCTGGCAAATGGGCTCTGAGGGGAGGAAAGTACAAGGTTAAAGGGACAAGTACGAGTTGGCTATTGTCTCTACTAATAAAAAAATACATTTTATGTGTGTATTTGAAGGTCTAGTGAAGACAATGGAGATAAAGTCTTAAGGTGTATTAGCTATGGGAAAGTGTACCTCAGCACTATCCAATCTTGGGTAATCCCTGCCTGTTACAGTAGCTCAAAATACGGGTTTATTTATGTTCTAAAGCAGTTATGCCTGAAAAATTAAGTACAGTTAACCAATTTTGGGAAGGGTCCTGTCACTCATTTTTTTTGATGACTAAAGACTATGTTTCTGAGGAGCAACCTCAGTAAGGAGAAGAAAATGACCTTTTTTCCCTTTATCTGGCCCTGGAATTGGGCCTCTGACTCGGTGGCCCTCTGTGTAAAAGTACCCTTTCCTCCCACTTTCTGCCTGCTTTGTCAACAGCTGTTTTGGCCAAAATATGGAGGAAGTTGATATTTACAAGTTGTTCTCATCAATGTTATGATCCAACAGAAAAATGCACGTGCCCAGCTTTCCGCACCAAGGTCTGCATCTGTGAAGCAGTGCTAACGCCTCACCGTTAGTCATATGCCATAGAGACTTTTCACAATCCTCCTTGGTTCAGGGGAGATGAAATGGAAATTTTTAAGCTTCTAACAGCAGAGTGCAGTGTGTTACAAGGAGAAACATACTGTAGTTAGATTTAAAATATATACGAATCTTTTCCGCATTATTTTCTTAGCCAATATGGGGCTGTTTAAATTTTTTTTACAAGCAGTTGAGAACTATGATAGAATTAAACTGCTGCTGGAAAGTTACTTGAATGACTAAATTACTGTTATACCTTTTAGATGATTTTCTTACTGCAGAGTAATGAAGTACATGGTTAGAGAGCAAGAATAATGCAGCTGTACAGCTCTCCTCTCAACTATGGAGCAGAGCCACATTCATGACAAAGGACATCGTCCTGCCGAGTCAGGAATCCTTGGCCCACCAGCGAGACAGAGCATTTCACGCAGTTAAAGCATTCCCCGTGCCACTGGCGCTCTTCAAATGAGATAAATTTGGCACCCCCAAGAGCTGAAAGAGATTATGAGAAAGAAGATGTGAATCCAGTATTTCTGGACATGGTTCAGAATTGCAACAGATATTGTTTCTGATGTGTGATCAGGTTGTCATTCATACAGCAAACAAATGAATGAACAAAAATCATAGTCTGAAATACCTTTTGTTGGCTGAACTGAAAAAAAACTTCAAAATTAAATACAGTGAGAAACATTTTAAGCAAAACCACAAGTCGCTTGTTTTCGTATCCCATTATGAACTCGGAACAGAATGGGTTTATCAGAATGTCCATTCAGGTTTGCTGATCTTTCCAACAAACTCTCATGAAAATTATTTGCGATGTGTTGATACATATACAACACCAAGTGAGATTTAATTATTTCCACCTAAGTTTCTTCAAGATGGAGTCTTTTGGAAATTACCAGATCATGGAGTTCCTAGCATGAGTATCTGAAATAAAATATTGGGGTTTTTTTGGGTTTGGACTTTTTCGTTTTTGTTTGTTTGTTTGGGGTTTTTTTGTTTGTTTGTTGTTTGGTTTTTTTTTCCAGTAAAATCATGCCCATTTGATTGGGTATTCATCATTTTCTTTGTCCACTTACATACGTAGCATGCACTTGTAACAATCAGGCAGTACTTTTCAACAGTTGAGTCTACACATAATAGAATTACAGTGCAAAACATCAGCAAATGCTCTCAGAAAACTTCAGCTATCATAGACTAGCGACATATATGTCTAATTCTGAATCACCTAAGTATGCAAGGATGCATGCAATAGAGCTTTGTTGCATTTGGCAAGCTTTCTAATTTGACAGGTGTGCCTTACCAGCAGGCAGTTAGTTCATGTCCAATTTGATCGCATTTGCATTGAAAAACAGAGCTGAAGAAATTACAAACATGAGGGACTTGTGTGTACTGTCCTGGGAAGACTCAAAAAGTGCCTTTTCTTATATTCTTAGGGATGAATTTTAGTGCAGAAAGCACTAAATCAAACAACGGTGGAACTCCTTTTGGCACATAAAACAACAACTCAGCAGTTAGGGAACGTGTGTGATCGGTATATCCTAGCAAGATACGCTACATGTGAAGGAGAGAGCGAGTGTCTCTCTAGTAGTTAGCTCCTTCAGTCTTTCACTATGATGGGACTATTTTTAATGCTGTTTCCTAAAGTAAAGGTCTGCTTTGAGAGGAGACTGATGATTCATCAGTGTCTAGTCCCTTCTAGAAGATGAGACTCACCTGTAATAGGTTTCTTGCAAGCAGCACACTTCTTAGCATACCATTTGCCGAAACAGTCTACACAGTACGGATACTCATCTTTGGAAATAAACCTTTGTCCAGACAGCTGGGTTTTACACCCAGCGCACACAAAGCATTCCTTATGCCAAGGCTGGTCATGGTAGGTCACTCCCCCAGAAGTTATTACCTAATGTATTGACAAAAAGGACAGAGCAATGAAAAAAAAAAAAGGTGTGAATCGTGAAGAGTTATCCAGTCCTTCATAAGTCCTTCCACCTGTTTTCTCTCTTCCCATATACACAAGAGAAGAGAGTGTGGTCACATCAACTGTTTTTCATCTGGAATATCAACTTGACTAACTGCAGTTGAGCTGAACATGCCACTGGTTTGTTATTCTCGATTTTCTGTCACAGGATAACCTCATGGTTTGTAATAAACAGGTTAGCTTCTTATGAAATTTTTGTTATGCGTGTGGATAAAGGCTTAGCACCAGCCATGCTCTCAGAAGAGCAATTCTCAGTGATGGACAGTGGATGAGTGAACTGATGCTGAGATTATGGCTAATCTCTAACTGGAACTGGCATTTTGCTGTCTCACAACTGAAACAGTATTTTAAGTAGGAAGAAAGAGCCCGTGAAGAAGCAGAAGTGAGACAGCAAGGAGATCTACACTGTCGGAAGAAGAAAAAATGGTGTTTATCAGTGTTATCAAACTTCTCATTCCCTGCAACTCACTCACAGGTCTCCACTGCTTATTTCTGAAGAGGGAAATTTGCTTTATGGCTTCCATACATGTGGTAAAGAGCTAGTTTCACAGAATTTGTGAGAGACTGTATAGAGAAATTGCTGTAGAGATAAAGCTGAGCTGTAAGATAGTGTTTCTACTGTCAAATCACGTGTACAACAGTGAATGAGTGAATGAATGGATGAATGAATGAATGAATACAGCGGGAACACAAGGACAAAAAGTTGGAGAAACTTAATTAAGTAAAAATAGTGGCACATTTCCCTGGGGAATATAGTTTCAGGGAAATAAAGGATAATATTGGGTGATATCAGGCAATAAAAAATTTTAAATATTCCCAATCCCCTTATCATTCCAGTATTGGGCTACTTCTAGCTCTCATTTGATTTTCCATTAAAATCTCAACATCTCTGGTGCAAAATTCAAGACTCCAGTTTGGCAATTTAATCTCTTCGGGCTCAATTCTCATTCATGGGAACTGGTGCAAGTTTAAGTAGTAAAATTGTTTTAGTTATTATGTAGGGGGATTCTTTGCATTCCTAGAATTGTTACGAAGCAAATCCTGATTATTTCACATAAGTGCTGCTAACCTCAATTCCTCTAATAAATATGGAGCAGAATTCCTATATTTAACATGTGATCATTTAATGCAAATTAAAGGCTAGATTTAGAGACATGTGAATATATAAAAGTACTTTTTAAAGTTTAACTACTGAAGAAAAAAACAGGCAGCAGATTTTTCTTAAATTAAAAGCTTTTGTTAGTGGTAGAGGTTTACAGATAAACATTAAATAACTTCAGAAATTATATGTTATTTGATGAAGTGAAAAAAAAAAATCATGTTTGCTTCCAGAGTGATACAGGTACTAAAGAATAAGTTAAATTCTGCCATAAAAAGCAGCTTAAAACATTTCCCTAGAGAACAGTGTCACACTAGAATAGTGTGGTACTTTGAGTGTTTTCATCAACCAGAGACAATTTTAAAACATGAGAAACTGAGGGAGGGATGAATTGATTTATTTGTATTTTGGGGAAAAAAGAAAAACTCATCTGAAATCAAGCTTTCTGGTACCCACAGGGGAAACATCATGCATTGAAACAGTGGGCCTCTTGACTAGTATTATCACAACTGAATATTACTTAATCTGATTATTGCCTGATACATTTCAAGAGAAAACCAGACAAGACTGTGAATGCTTTGCTCAGCTTAGGTGGCTTATTATGCATGCGAATATACCTAAAAAATGTTGGAAAGGGAGGCATGTTTATCAAGGCAAAACCAGCTATTACTAGGAAAGAAGGCTTTTACGTAATTTTCAGTGAAATTTCAACCTTTACTAAAAATCACAATCAATAACAAAAGAACCCCGAAGTGTTTGTTTTGGTCAATAAATTATGTCAAATATAATAAGGCTTATATTAATATTAACTAGAAGGGGACAGCAGACACTGTCACAGTTACCTTCCAGCGTCCAATATTGATGCCAAAAGGTAGACTGCTCTTACTCCTAGTTCACCAGACATTTTACATAATCCAGCCCCTTTCCCCACAAGCAATATTGCTTCATTAGGGCAATTTTTGCATTGCACGTTTAATTACCTTTTTGCAAGCGTAGCAATGGTGAGCAAATTGCTTCTCAAAACAAGGCACGCAGTAATTCTCATTGTCTTTGGTGATCAATGGTTTTGTTCCCAATGGTTGCCGGCAATACTGGCAAACGAAACAGGATTCATGCCAGGAACTTCCCTTAAATTCCATTTTACGGGAACCTGCAAAAACCCAAAGCAAACAATGCCCTCAGATATAGCCTTGTAATGTAAGTTTCAAATGTTGGGAAAACTCTTGTTTTTAATCTTCTATCTCAGTATTATATTACCCAAGAAAGCACTTAGCCTCAGTTTAATAGAGTTTCAAGTATGTACTTTAAATTTCAAGAAACCATTCAGTGCCATGTGATCACCTGGCAAAAGACGTGCTAAGTTCCCTAAGCTGTGATTTTTAGAGTCTGTCCTTATATGAAACTTTTAGGGTAACTTCTCTACGATACGCTTCAGTTGCTCAGAGTTTCTCTCAGGTCAGTCAACTCAGTGATGATGTTCAGGTACACAGTACTTTTATAAAATAAAGAGGAATTTGTTGGATGTTTAGTACATCTATTAATGTCCTGTCTTTTGTCTTCCTTAAACTAAGGCTCCTTCACTTATAAATGCATTATTTATCTTATTCAGCTTAAGCTGGCAATTTTTTAAAAAGTAGATATCTTTTCTGTGATAAAGCACGCTGCACTGTCTCTTCTTATAGATCAGCATTTCCGTCCTAGATCAGCAGTTCTTTTTATCCTGTTCAACTAGATGCTTTTGATCCAGCGCAAGGACAGATGCAATCCCAAAAGAAAGTCACTCAGTTAAATGTCTGTCAGAGGAGTTTCAGAGCTCTTAATTCTGTGTACGGGTGCCCTGTATACCTTAATGTAGACGTGTAAGTCTAAGATACGCACATACACCTGAGAATGATTTTTCCAGTGACTCTGCACCATAACTTCCTCCCCTGCTGGTAGCATCAGACTGCAAAGAAAGGTGCCAGGTGCTTTACCATCCTTTCCACACAGATAAGAGAATTGCTGACGTAACCGATTAATCCCGCGATACCTGTTGCCTGGACTGTGGGGCTAACGGAGAGAGAAACTACTGGTTGTATTTCAACATAAAAGGTTTGCAGCTTCCTCCCAGTGATCAGAAGGCTGACTTCACTCTCCTTGCCTACCGGGTCTTTTCAACACAGAGCTAGCAAGCTGACGACGAAGGAGTTAATGATTTAGAAACCGACTGGCATCATCATGCCACTTCATTCTCTAGTTGCACTTTAACTCCTACCCTTGGTACTTGCTGCAAGGATTTAGTCTCTTAGACTCTGGGACAAAATCTGCAAGGTGGATATACACCAGAGGACAATAACGCAAACGCCACTATATTCTGGTGCTATTCTCATCACATCTAGTAAGGTGTGCCTATTGGACAACATTTTTTTAAACTATATCAAATTTAAACAGTATATCATCCTTAAACTGAACACAATTATATTGCTACAACATTTATTTCCACTAATACAGCTTTTACCTGTAATGAAAAAGAATGAAACTGTAAGAGTACATATTTGCATCAATGCTACAGGTTGAACCATGACATCAGTAGCCTAGCGTTTATACTAAGATGATAATTCTGCGCAGCCCAGACCTTATTGTTTGGCTTTAAGATCTACTGAAAAATAAAATTCCTGTGTCACTGCCAAATTTACTGATGTCCTTGGCCAAAGGTTCCCAAACCAGTAGTCATGAGGCCATGGCAGATAGTTTGCAGCTGGTATTTAGAGTTATACACGTGATCTGTAAAAAGGCTTAAGCATTGAGGGTAGTTCACTGTTCCAAAAGTTTTAGTGACTCACTTTCCTAAGCAAGCTACTTCAATTTGCCACATATGGTGCTGCTGCTTCTCTTAGATGTCTCTGAAGAAGCAGCTTTTAGACAATCTCTCTGCTGTGTGAGCTTTACTGGTGTGGTAGCAACGAAAGGGCTAGAGGTTGTCCTGCACAGCCACGATCAAACGCTGAGAAGCAGTAGGAAGTGCAGAATTTTCAAGGCTGTTAATAGCAGGAATTAAACCTCTTGTAAACACAAATGTACTTGTATTCTCTTTAGTAAAAATGCTGATAATGATTTGAACGCCGAATGTCAAGTTTTGACAATTTAAACAAAAATATTTCTGAGTGAAAGAAATGGTAGAAAGAACATGAACTCAAGGTCTGCTCAATGTGACGGACAAAAATGCAGATGCCTTGTCTAATCTGGCACTCCTGCTAAGACTGGCTCTGTTTGTCTACCTACACTCACAGTGGGATATGCTTCCTAAGAACCGCAACAGAATCAAGGACTCAACGTGTACATATTTTACCCTATCTTGAACTTTAATATTCTTTATAAGGATTCATAAGCCCTGTCAGTGCTCAGCCAGAGGTATCTGCCTGCCTTCTCTTCACTGCCAGGAGGGTACTACACATGAAAGAGAAGTAACCACCTGAAAGCTGTTCTGAAAGTCAAGGACCTTGTAGCTTGGTTATTCAAAGATGTGGTTATAATTAAAAATGCAGTCCCATTTTTCACCGGAGGGTCCCTGTTGTCTTACCAGGCATAATGGTCCTCTGGCAGTGGAAACACTTAGATGAATACTCATCAGAGTAGCATTCAGTACACAGCAAGAGCTCGTCCTTGGCAGCAAACGGTTCCTCCACCAGCGAGCGACTGCATTTGGCACACTTGAAGCATCCCTCATGCCAGTGGCGGCCTTTGTAGGCCAGATCCTTGGAGAAAGTAAGTCCACGTTAAAGAAGACATTTCTTTACAGTGTTTTTATCCCTCAGCTCCTCCCAGAAATAAAGTGAAAAACGGAGAGCATGGTGACTCGAAGAGACGACACCTGCATCTGGCAGGGGGTGTGCTCAGAGTGGTAGAAGTACCACACGTCACTGTGTTGGTGTATTTTGTAGGTCTCTTGCAGAGGCCATTAGGAGCTGCTTTGGCACAGGCAATTGTCCTCCCTTATGTAACATCAGATATATGTTTTTATTGGAAGAATCATTTTATATTTTACAGTTGGCCATCAAGGGGAAACCAGTGATCAACATTTTTAATGTGCACAGGCCACCTGACAAGAAGTGCATTCTCTACGGACTTTGAAATGAACCTCATGTATTTTTTAACATTACTACTTTTTCTTCCAGCTGACACTACATAACACTAAAGAGAGATCATATATTATTGCAGAAAACAAGCAATTAAAATCTCATTGAGAATAAAATGATTCTTAGGAAGATTATTTAAAAATCATTGCTTTTGTTTACACCTAATATAACTCCTCCTAAAAACTTGGCAGAAGAATGTTTGTTTAAGACTCAGCAGGCTTAGGGGATGAAAAAGCTAACAGTATATGTATGAGACCTTGACTACGAATTCAAAAAAAGAGCAAACAAACAGCAGATTTTACTTTTCCAAGGTTAAAAAAACAAGTGAAAAATGCACCTCCAAAAAAACCCCCCACCTTAAAAAATAAACCAGACCCTTCCGGGTCTCCTTTATAAGTAAGAAGCACAAAAGGACACAAATCCAATCTTTCTCCTTTGTCAGATTCCTCTCCCCCCTTTAAAGTGCTAAAAATGAAATAAATACCATGCTTCATTTCAGGAGGTGCTGAGTGCTCACCACTTTCATTTGCTTTAGTTAGCACTCTGAACCTTGTAGGGAGCACGCTGTCGGCCCAGAGCAGCCCGAGGCAAAGACTGGGTAAGAAGGAGAGGTGCTCTAGCACCTTGGCAGAGGTGGGACAACCAGCTGTAGATCTCTGTGGGCCACTTTTCTAACTGACTCTGGCCTGTTGCACTCCTTTCTTGCTACTCCTGCTTTTTTCTCCCAGTTTTTCCTTCCACTCAGTCCAAAGACATGACTTTTTGTTAACGATCTTTGACATCAGTAGTCCTGCCACTCACTTAATTTTCAGTTTTAAAAGTGAAATTAGTGAGCTCAGAGCACATGTTCTCCAGGTGACCCTGACTGGTGCTACGTGTACAAGTTTGCTGTTGAAAAATGCTGACGCGAGTTTGAGAAGTGTCTTCATCCAAATCAGCACTTTCCTTGGATGATTCCTTTACATCACTGAGCTGTACTCAGACAATGTGCTTTGAAAACCATGAAGTGCTTTGGCCGGGGAGGTCTCCCGAGAGGCTTATTTTAATAACTTTCTGACCTTTTATTTCAAAAGAACGTAGGCAAAGCAAGCATGGGGAGAAGGTGAGCACTACGTACTGAACTTGGCAAAACAAAGGCATTTTGACAGGTTTCAGCTGAACTTAAAATTCCACGTCAAGTGTACAGGCTTTAAACTGAAGTACGGGGTACTGGAAACCCTGTCAATGACCACAGAGGAACTCGTATTATTAATTCATATTCTAAAAAAGGAGAGATGTGAAAGCAAAGCCAAGTTCAGAAACACTGCCACTAACATGCCATCTGTGAGATCAGCAAGGTAAGCATGGAATTAAGTTAAAATTAAAATATACTTCACTTCCAAAAGACAGAGGGAATAATATACAAATTATAAACATGGTTTCTTTTCAGCTTGGCATCTGCATGTCAACCCCTATAGCAAAAGTCATTTATCCAATACTCAAAATTTCCATGGACATCTCTCAGGAATTCCAAAGTTTCATTCAACCTGATCCACTGAATTACACCAGCACCCCACAATCCCTCAAGCACTTTGCAGTCTCTGCAGCCAGTGAGTGACTGGAGGCGAGGGATGGAGTCTAGTTGTGGGCCACACATACACCACAGCCTTGCCGTATGTTTGAGGTATATGGATGTGCAGATTTCCTAATATTTGGCCCTAGAGCTTTCCTATTCTGCAAAAATAGCACTGTTTCTCTCTGCTGTGTGTGGATGTACAACGGCTATGCTTAGGTCTCTTCACCAGTACAGGGACATGCAGAGGGCTGGATATAGAATCTGCCATTAAAGAGATGGGGTTTGTGTAAAATTTAGCAAAGAACAAGAAGTGAAAGTTAAATCTTTACCTTGGAGTTGCACTCAATAGGTTGCTTGCACTTTTCACAGGGGTTGGCAAACAGGCTGTCATAACATGTCACACAATAAGCGTTTTCTTCTCTTAATGCATACTTCCTTCCCCGAAGAGACTGCAGGCAGTAATGACAGTCTGTCTGATTGCTGGTCATTCTGGTGGGGTTCTCCACGTGATCTGGGAAGATGGAAAAATCATGTAATTCAGTGGATGACCATCTGCTTGCTCAAATAATAAGTAATGCTGCTGTACCTGTGAAAGTTAGTTAGGACAGGCATTTCCTGGTCATTTGCAGTGCCCTGGATTTCTAATGCTGGGCTGTTCCATAATAAAATGGTAGCCTTTAACGTTAAACATATACTGTGTATTGTGTTACCTACATAACGGGAGCAAGAAGGTTGCTTCAGCTTACTCTAATGGTACTTACACTGATAGGTCAGATATACCTGAAAATGAAGCCATCTTCACATTCTCTGCGCACAACCACTGGCATTGTGAGCGTTATGTACTGGATTGCAAGGCATGGTTTATCCAGAAATCAGGGAATGAAGGTGGAAGCGATAGTTCAAAATTAAACCAACTGCAGAGTTAAAAGGCCAAAGAGAAGTGGCAAGCACTTTGTAGTGTGTTCCCGGCTTTCTCTTGCCATTCCTGTCTTTCTGTTCATTCCTTCCTTTTCAAATGCCCCCACCTTTACCTGACCGAACGGAAGGAAGACAAGGGACTCCAAGCTATATGGCTGGTTTTTGCATAATCCCAGCTGTGCTGCTAACATTCGGTGGCAATGTAAGGTGACACAAATACCTCTGGATAGCAAAAGAACAAAATATAAATAGAAATAAACTAAATCATAACTCAAAGAAAGTTTCCCTTGTTGTTATTGGAAAAGATTGTCTTTTCTTACATATTTCTTTATTGCCAGGTTCCGTGTTGGCAGCGCCAAAATACTGTGAGATAGGTTATATTTCTGTGCCGGACCAGTGCAGGAAATACCACAAATCTATTGAGAGCCAATTGTACGAGTTTCCCATCCTTCAGTTTTCCAGGCTAAAGAGGCTTGGATAAGCATCCAAACCTCAGCTGCTTATAGATCTGCAACACTGCACGGTTTAAGGATTGTGGAGATGAAGACTTATTTCAGTCGTCTTGTTGCTGGTTGGATCATCAGCACTTTGCTAAAATTGGGTCTTGAATCCTGGGAATGAAGGAAGAAGAATCCAGAAAGTTCCCAGTGAAGCAAACGCAGAAACATCTGCTGGACTCGTTGGATTGCACTCTTCATTAAACCCGTTGAGTGTAGCTGCAGCCAGCGCCAGCAATCATAAATTTTAGAGGACTTGAAAACAACTGGGGAAGGTCTCCTAAAATATTTACATATCAGTGACCTTGGGCAGCTAAAATCTTTGCAATTTGAATAACAGTGCAAATTTATCTCAACCAGATGCAAAGCCTGAGAGTAAGGAAGAGAAGCATATGAAGAGTAAGATTTGAGGGAGCGCTTACATCTAGTCCATTTAGAGTTACTCCCTCATACTTGTTTTTATACACTCACTGCCTGTCTCATACCCATGGTTCAGTTTTAAAAAGGCATTTCATCTTTTTCTGGGTTTCTGCTTTGTGAGATGTAATCCAAAATGATTGTTTGAACTATGAGAAAGAACAATTACTTCAGGTCTCCACTGGCACCAATGCATAAGGTCAGGCATTTATTAATCTGTTCCTGGAGGGATAGTAGTAAGACAGTGGAAAGGCGGCAGGGAGAGAGGCTATAATGCTTATTTCAGACCAAAAGTAATGACCCGATTGTTTGGCACAAGCTATGGAAAACTTGCTGTTCCTGTCAATTGAAAATCTTTTGAGTTGAATTGATTTACTGTATTTCTGACTGCCCTAAATCTTTGTGCTAGCCAAGACAGGGTGTAGTAAGGAAATCAAAAAATCTGTAACTCAGATCAGTGGGAAACATGCTTGCTTAAAAATATTACAGATGTGTTTTATGTGATATCCTTGGAATAATAGTATAACAGGGCTTGAATTTGGACTTCCATTTCCTTAAGATCAAACAGAGATTTGAATGTGAAACGAATAAACCCATGTATATGAGAAAGTGACATCCGTCAGCCTGTACATTTACACAACATGACATAAAAATCAGATACAGCGCGGTGCATGTAGTGCACAATCACTACATGTCATCATCAAAATCAAGGTTAAGTTTCGCTCATTTTCTTCCATATTGGGGAAGCAGTATAAATTGGTGGCTAGGGAGACAATCAAGGAATGTTTGTGGTTAACTGGGCTCCATATTCAAGGTCATAGGACAGTCTTGAAACTGAGTTTCAGAGGAATTTTCATTCCTTTTTTTGGTGGGAATTAGAGTTACGAACTGCCTCTGAGGATAACCCTGAGTGAACCACCTTTCTGCTCTCCTCCCTGCTGAATCAGTCCCCCAGCTTCCTAACACAGTTTCATCTCAGCCTAAAAGTAGCAACAGCAAAATCCCAACAGGGCATGCATGGACACCTTCTGTTACTTACAGTGCTTTTTGTTGCACAAAGCTCACCAAGAAGTAGCTTCAGATATCTGCAGATACATCTCTGTCTTTTCATTCTAATGAATGGCAATAGGGTTTTAGGTTATCGAAAATTCTGCATACCCAACAATTTTCTTTAAAAAGTGGTTCTCTTGATTACTATTTTTGTTTTTCCCCAGGAAGCCCAGGTTATGTGCACAAATGAGACCCGCTATTGTAATACATCAGAAGTTCTGAATTTGTAATATAATTATCCTCCTAAAAACCTGTATGGATATGGGAGCAAAGTGCTATTACTGCTGTTTTACAGACAACAGTGGTTGTTTGAGAACATTAAAAGAGTACCCCCAGGATCAGAGTCAAAACCTAGGGGTGTCCTTGAGCCGCTCCTCTAGTGAAATGCTCAAGTTGCCCAAGGCTTTGCTTCAGAAAACGTCTTCAGAGTTTGACCATGATGAAATAAGACCATATTTGGGAATGAAGCAGCGATGGTATGAAACAGAATGATGATTTTTGCAAATCCCTTGGCAAAGGTCTGGGTAACCTTTGTGAACTACTTTTACCGTTAGACAATGCAACAAAAAAAAGTGAATCTCGTCTCCCCCAGCACCACTTACCCTTGCTCCAATAAATAAGTAATTGTACGAGCACCATGTAGTTAAGTAGAATGTTTTTCTTGTGCTTTGATCCTAATCTCTAGAGAAATATGTTTACTTTAAGTTTGCTGGAAGCTAGACTCTGTGTTTTGAAGGTCAGTTAAGAAATCTCTGGAGGTCTGATGCTATTCACTCTCATGGAATGAAACGCTGACTCCAGCATTCCAGCTGCTAACTTGTGTCCTAGGCATAGGGAATGACTGCGATGTCTTCATTCCTTGGGAAAAGAGGATTTTGCTATTTAAATTGGAACAAAGCTAAATACTGTTCATTTTTATGCATCTAGTAGGCACAGATACGCGGTATCATTTGTAGTGTTAGAATATTCCGAGGGGGCGCAGAGAGATGCTGCCAAGGATGTGAGGATATTGCAACTGGAGTCCCTGGGGTCAGATTGGAGAATGCAGCAGTCTCATGGTATGAATTATAAAGCAGATGAAAATAAAACAACAGAGCTGGCTATTCTGCCTGCTGTTCCAGCAGATTAAGATAGAATTCAGCTACAACAAATTAGGACAGGGACTTTCTGTAGAGTCAAACCGTTTCCTATCAAATGCAGAGCACTAGAAGACTTCGAGTGAAGGAAGCCATAAGAAAATGGTTGTGAAGTTGTGAAACCTGGTAAATGTGGAACCATCAGGAAAGAAATGCTTGTTTTCTCACCAGAGCTAAAAAGCACAGCCACAATGTTAATATAACTCTGAATAATTTATCTTGAGATTTTCTACAAATGTATGTTAATCTTCCTTTTGTTATATAAGTATAAAAAGCCCAGAAACGTTAATAGTACTTAGATGGGAATGAATATACATATGCATGTAAGTATACACATACACATAAAAATAGTGTATCTTTTGCTTTATGGCAATTCTACTGGACTATTTCCCAGTCTAAATGAGCCTTCCATTGAACTGCATCATCTTTTTTTCTTTAAGAACATACAATGATTGGAATAAGGCTCTCTATTAGAGAGGCATAAAGAACGCAAAACAATGGCAAAATAAATCATTGCAAAATAAATCATTGCAACAACACTGAAGGATAAGAAAAACAAATTGATCCATTATGATGGGGTGTCCTGGTTTCAGCTGGTATAGAGTTAATTTTCTTCCTAGTAGCTGCTATAGTGCTGTGTTTTGGATTTAGGATGAGAATAACGTTGATAACACACTGATGTTTTAGTTGTTGCTAAGTAGTGTTTACACTCAGTCAAGGACTTTTCAGCAGGTGCACAAGAAGCTGGAGGGGGCACAGCCAGCACAGCTGACCCCAACTGGCCAAAGGCATATTCCATACCATATGATGTCATGTTCAGTATATAAACTGGGGGGAGTTAGACAGGGAGGGCGATCGCTGCTCGGGGACAGGCTGGGCATCAATCAGTCGGTGGTGAGCAATTGCATTGTGCATCACTTGTTTTGTATGTTCTTTTATCATCATTATTATTCTCTCTTCCTTTGCTATCCTATCAAACTGTCTTTATCTCAACCCACGAGTTTTACTTTTTTCTTCCAACTCTCTCCCCTGTCCCACAGGGTGGGAGAAGGGGGTGAGCGAGCAACTGCGTGGTGTTTAGCTGCCTGCTGGGTTAAACCATGACAGGGGGCACCCCTGCAAGCCATCCCAGGCACTTGTTTATTTTCAGATAAGTACATGTTTTTATCTTGGAACAGGTTTTTGCTTAATTGCATGAATTTGCTGACTTCATTTTCCCTATTTTGTTTTTTCGGTGAGAGCTGCTGAACAATTCATCAGATACATTTGCAAAATACATTAGCGACTCAAGGTTAAAACTGCATTATAAAGCTAACAATATCATTATAAGGAAAAGTTTCTAACAATATCATTATTTTATAAATAAAAGTTTCTAACAATGTTCTGCAAGGAACTTTTTCCTCATTTCAGAGATCACAGTTTCTTGATTTCTCTGGATGCCTGCTACCCCCCAGAAATCTGTTATTTTATTGTGACTAGACCTAATAAAAATCCTGACCCCTCATAGAATCATAGAATCATAGAATTGTTCTGGTTGGAAGAGACCTCCAAGATCATCGGGTCCAACCATTAACCTATCACTACCAAGTCCCCCACTAAATCATATCCCTTAGGGCCTCATCTAAACGCCTTTTGAATACCCCCAGAGATGGGGACTCCACCACCTCCCTGGGCAGCCTGTTCCAATGCCTGACAACCCTTTCGGTAAAGAAGTTTTTACGAATGTCCAATCTAAACCTCCCCTGGCGCAACTTGAGGCCATTTCCTCTTGTTTTGTTGTCTGTTACTGGGGAGAAGAGACCAACTCCCATCTCTCTACAACCTCCTTTCAGGTAGTTGTAGAGAGCAATAAGGTCTCCCCTCAGCCTCCTTTTCTCCAGGCTAAACATCCCCAGTTCCCTCAGCGGCTCCTCATAGGACTTGTGTTCCAGACCCTTCACCAGCCTCGTTGCCCGTCTCTGGACACGCTCCAGCACCTCAATGTCTTTCTTGTAGTGAGGGGCCCAAAACTGAACACAGTACTTGAGGTGCGGCCTCACCAGGGCCGAGTACAGGGGGACAATCACCTCCCTACTCCTGCTGGCCACACTATTTCTGATACAGGCCAGGATGCCGTTGGCCTTCTTGGCCACCTGGGCACAAAAAACCCCAACCCACAAGTTAAATGTATGATGTATTTTCAAAAGACTGGCAATACCCTTGCTTTGTCTCTTCCCTCCCTTAGAGTAACTGTGAGTTTCCCAGTGATACCTTTAAATCACACTTGACTGTTTAAGGATACTAGAATTTTTACTCTTCTAAAAATGGCTAGAGAAGCAACAGGAACCAGGGGTATATATTACAGACCAAGTCAAAACAAGTACCTACAGGAAAGCAGAGACACGGGTGCTAACTTTGAACAAACTCTTTTATCTCTGTGGTGCAGGACAGTAATACGAAGTCAGGTCTTGGAAGCATCTGAGGGGGTGCAGACCAGGACGGTGCTGTAACAATCTGACTATACTGCTTCAAGGGACACGGTTTTGGTCGACCATCTAGGCAAAGCAGCTCATTTAGAGGTTGATCTAGGAACCGCACTGTACTGCATTGTACCGTGTTTACACACCCCACGACCACAAGCGAAAAGGACAAGAGCTCTGGCTTAACTAGAAGATCGAGCATCTCAGGAATTCTGTAATTTTCTCCTTTATTGGTATGGCTGGCTGCTTTGCTTACACCATGCAAACTCAAATGTCGGTGTAGTCATCTAAATTCTTCCTTTATTCCAGTACAGCATAATTTACTACTTATCTAAACTTCAAACTCGGACAAATCAGAGCAGTGAGAGTACCTCAACTAAGTGTCCGCAGTGGTGCAGACTTACAGAAATGCTGTTGCAGAAGAGACTTGACTAGCCTATATCCCTCAAACTTTTTTTACTAGCTACAGAGTAGGTTGGAATAGCCTAGCCCCATGGCCTCTACAGTGAGCTAGGTGTTTGCTTTAATTCATAGAATCATAGCATCGTAGAACAGTTTGGGTTGGAAGGGACCTTTAAAGGTCATCTAGTCCAACCCCCCTGCAATGAGCAGGGACATCCTCAACTAGATCAGGTTGCTCAGAGCCCCGTCCAGCCTGACCTTGAATGTTTCCAAGGATGGAGCATCTACCACTTCTCCGGGACCAGATCCAGTGTTTCACCACCCTCATTGTAAAAAATTTCTTCCTTATATGTAGTCTAAATCTACCCTCTTTTATTTTAAAACCATTACCCCTTGTCCTACTAAAAAGACTGTCCCCGTCTTTCTTATGAGCCCCCTTTAAGTACTGAAAGGCCGCAATAAGGTCTTCCTGGAGCCTTCTCTTCTCCAGGCTGAACAACCCCAACTCCCTCAGCCTGTCTTCATAGGAGAGGTGCTCCAGCCTTCTGATCATTTTTGTGGCCCTTCTCCGGACCCGCTCCAGCACGTCCATGTCCTTCTTGGGTTGGGGGCCCCAGAGCTGGACGCAGGACTCCAGGTGGGGTCTCACCAGAGCGGAGGAGAGGGGCAGAATCGCCTCCCTCGACCTGCTGGCCACGCTTCTTTTGATGCAGCCCAGGATATGGTTGGCCTTCTGGGCTGCAAGCTCATGTCGGCTCATGTCCAGCTTTTCATCGACCAGTACCCCAAGTCCTTCTTCACAGGGCTGCTCTTGATCCCTCCATCCCCCAGCGTGTATTGATACCGGCGGTTGTTCCAACCCAGGTGCAGGACCTTGCCCTTGTCCTTGTTGAACCTCATAAGATTTGCCCGGGCCCACCACTCAAGCTTGTCCAGGTCCCTCTGGATGGCATCCCGTCCCTCAGGCACATCAACTGCACCACTCAACTTGGTATCATCTGCACTCGACCCCACTGTCTATATCATTGATGACGATATTAAACAGTACTGATCCCAATACGGGACCCCTGAGAGACACCCCTCATCACTGATTCATCCGCAGAACTTTCAGCAGCAGCATCCAGCTCATCCAATCCAACCTGTACTTGCTACCGAGATCAGCCTGAGCGATTTAGTCAGCAAAATTCAAACTAATGGCTCTGTATGCGTCTCTCCTAATGAATATTCTTCCTCTATTGCAAGCCTTGCTAGTGAAGCTCAAGAATTACCATCACAGTAAACCCACTGTACAGAGAAATTAGAGGTCAGAAATAAGCATGTCTAATGTAGCAGCTGAAAGCTGGTTTTTTTGGAAGAAGGGGACATAAAAGTTGCTAACTGGCTACAGAATTAAACCTAGATTATTTGCTGGATGTTTTTTTTTTTTTTGAACTAATCAACACGTGAGAGTCAGGGAGTGCAATTCATCATTTAATACAAATACTAAACTGGTGCCCAGAGATTTCAGTCCAGAATAATCGGTCCTGTTATTCTGAACACAAGCAGCAATACAGCTGGTCAGTAACGCAGCTCTGTGTTTAAGTAGAGACAAACTGTCTTTGGAGTGCTTGGTATCGATTCAAGTCTCTCCCAACCTATTACCTAGGAACACAAAACCTTTTCATCTGCTCACATTCCTGGGTGCTGTCAATATCTTCACCAGCAGCAGTACATGATAAAAAGTAGGGTTAATGCTACGGCTTAGATAGTTTCTTTTATTTTTCTGAAATCATTCTTACCCACATTTTTCACAGGGTTTCACATAGTCTGGTAGAGCCTGAATTTTCTCCTGTGGTCATTATGGAGCTCATTCCTTTCTGACTACTGTCAGATTTATAGAATCAAAGGAAGCCACAAAATATTTCAGCTGTGCATTGGTGTACCTTTTCATGTAAAATCTTGGCACTATTCTCAGTCACACTCTCTATATTCAGCCATAAAACAGTTTTGAGGATCTGGTACAAAAGGGCCCTGTGATAAAGTATACCCAAATTAGCTCGTGAGTTATATACTTAGAAGATATTTAGACAGTTTTAAATTGATTAGCTTCAGCTGCCTGAGTTCCAAAAGCAAAGCAGCCATGAACCTAAGATGTGGATGAGAAATCATTAGTGAATCTTAGGTACAATGTTAAAGGAGACAATTTAAAGTAATGTCATTAGTGGTGGACCCCAGGGGCTGACACTGGGACCGATACTGTTCAACTTCTTCATTAATGACCTGGAGATGGGACAGAGTATACCCACAGCAAATTGGCAGATGACACAAAACTGGGAGGAGTGGCTGATACACCAGATGGGTGTGCTGTCATCCAGAGGGACCTTGCCAGGCTGGAGAAGTGGGGTGAGATGAGTCTCATGAAGTTCAGCAAGGGGACATGCAAAGTTTTGGGGAGGAATAACTGCAGGTACCAGCACATGCTGGGGGCCAACCAGACAGAAAGCAGCTTTGCAGAGAAGGACAAGACCTGGGGGCCCTGGTGGACACCAAGTTGAACATGAGCCAACAACATGCCCTTGTGGGTAAGAAGGCCAAGAGCATCTTGTGGGGCATTAGGAAGAACATTGCCAGCAGGTTGAGAGAGTGGTACTTTCTCTCTACTTAGCACCGCTGAGACACATCTGGAGTGCTGGGTCCAGTTCTGGGCTCCCTGGTATAAGAGAGATATCCTTTGAGATATTCAAAACCTGACTGGACATAGCCCTGAGCAATCTGCTTTAAGTGATCTCGTTTAAGCAGGGGGTTGGACTAGATGATCTCCACAGGTCCCATGCCAGCTCAACGATTCTGTGATGGACCACAGAAAGGTTTATCACTGTTTAATGATAAAAGAGGGAGGGTGAAAGAGTCCACAAAACCTCAGTATTCCCTTACAGGCATTTGAGCAGGAGTGGGGTCATTCCCACAACAACAAAACAGGTGTCCTTGTAGATGACTTATTGTGAGTCCCCATCTAAGCTAGAGATGCGCATAGTCTAAACACGTGAGGAATGCTATTGCTTTCAGCTGTAATATTTACATGCAGGAAGCTGAATGCACGCTTTAGAGCTTTGCTGCCTATATCCTTGGAGCACAGATTTTGAAAGATATTTTTAAGGATAATAAAAAAGTGGGATTTAAGAAAGTATATAAGCAATTATGTTCTTAATTACAATTAATTTCAATGTTTCCTGACATTTCAAATCTGGTAAACATAGTCTCTAAATCCTTCTCAAATTGAAATACATTCAGTGGAATTGCATGAATTTGGTTACAGGGGAAAGAGCAAAGGAAAGCAGTGATTCTAGATCATTTCTGTCAAAGAAAAAAACAGTTTCAGTAGATTCATCATTTCCACAGGGAAAAATCACTTCCAACGTTCTCAAGTCCCAGCCATGTGTGAAATTAAGAGAGACACATATACTTTTCTGTGTTGTCACTGAGTGTGAAACATGATCAATGTGTCCTTAGTCAACCATTCTGATACTTAGATACGAGTATTGCCCAAAACTTGGGCCCTTTTTGATGGAAAGGAGGTACCGGCTTGTCTGCGGTATCTGGTTTACCACAGTAAAGAAGATTTTGTTATTTTTTGTTGTTGCAGGCTGGTGCAAGCCAAAACTCCCTTTCCTCATTGATCATTTTAAATTTCAAGCTGGTGTTAATTGTTACAGACCAGGCTACAGAAGAGATGTAAAGGTCGGGATGCCTTCAGTCATCTTGGCTATTTTGACGACTTGGCTCAGAAGGAAACGTAGAGAGTGCTCCGCTCCCCCGCTCAGCCACTGCCCTGTACAGAACAACGAGGAATAAAGGAGTGTTTGGGGCACTGACATCTACACTAAATATACTCCTTACCGGGACTCAGCAGGGAAAGCAGATCTAAAAAGTATTTTGCGATGACTTAAAGACTGTGCGAAAGAAAATGGCTATAACTGTACATATCATTTTTTTTTTTTTTTTTTTTTCAGTTCAGCAGGCAAAACCATCCTAAGGAAGAGGCAACAAACCCCACAAGAGATGGCTAGGCAACAACCTGCTCATGAGGAAAGCTTCCTAATCCCTTTTAGAGGATTAAATTCATGCTCTGAAACTTGAGCATTTATAAGCTTCTAAAACTAATATAAATTACAAGAAAAGTTATTGCATTGGGGTATTTTTGGAAGAAAAAAGAGTTTTGTACTAAGCTTGATCCAAAATGCGCTAACACTTTTATTTTTAAAATTTTGATGTATTTTAATAGAAAATATTTGTGAATAATAATAAAAAAACCCAACTCTTCATGGAAAATGTGACTTTGTTTTAGAAAAGTAGGATTCAAAAAAGTGAAACTTGACTGAAAAATATTGGTCTAAAAATGGATCTTAAATTTCTAGTAAAAACTTAAATTTTATTTTTGACATGAAGTTAAAAAATTGATTTGAAAAAGCAATTTTATAGCTAACTATGTTTTATTCTAGGAAACAAGATGTGAATCTGAGTTAGAGTGATCTCATTTTGGGAGAAGAAATTTGGTAGCAAAAGGACGTTTATGCTGGGTTACAGTTTCTTCAATTAAAATGGTGGGAATGTAGAGAGTAACATATTGTATCTGCATGGAAGTATTGACGTATTTTCCCTCTATCAACCTACAACCTAGCGAGTACTAAATGTCTTTGAAAGAGAAAAAAAAACATTAAATATTTGGGGCTGAACTGGTCAAGATGAGAACTGATCACGGAGGTCACAGCTGAGCTCTGGCAATGAATGCAGAGTCTTCCCCACTACCTTTTCTGCCTGCTTTTTCCAGTCCCTTTTCCTGCCTCCACCCTCACCTACAATCCCCTCACCATGGAAAACACTTCAAAAAGTGCTTAAATAAAAAGAAAATGAAAGTTACAATTGAAGACATGTGCTGAAGTCCTGATCTGAGGCTTTTACCAGTGAGTTCATCCCCATCGTGCAAATCAGAGCAGCACTTCTGAGCGACCTCTGCTAGAACAGCATCTGCACATCAAACATCTGCCTCCGTGCAATGCGCTGAAGGCAAAATGCCTGCACAGCTGAGCAGAAGCCCACCAAGGACACAGCAGCATCTTGGCAACACACTACCACCACCGGGCAGGAACACACCTACCTGGAAACCACACAAGCCTGCCTTGGGGACTGGAAGCCTTCCCAGGGAAAACAACAGCAATAGGAAACGATGCCTGTGATACAGCGGGGAGTGAAGTGCTCACAGACCGTGAAACGAAACAGCCTTGCCGCTCTTTCGTAACAGGTAACAGAGCTTCAAAAGGCAATGCTGATGCTGACTGCAATGTTTAAGAGCTTAATAAAAAATAGGCCATTTCTCGTCTTTGCAGATGCATCGACTGCAGAGACTGGATTTCCCTCACCCTTACATCTTGTTTCAAGGACAGAAAGGCGGACGAAGAGCACTGTGTCTTGTGAGAACGGGTACATCACATGAATTAAAATCCTTTTAAAAAAAAAAACCAAAACAAACTACAACTGACTATGCAGTATTACTTTTTCTAGCTGGGTTCTTTAAAAGCCTGTGACCTACTTTAGAACTGCTTTAAGAAATAAAATGAGCAATAAGAAAAAGATGAGCAGCAGCAGCGATGTTAGCAGCAAGCTAAAATTGGAAAGGATTTTCATTACCCTATTTTAAAAAAAAAGACCTCCTTCCCCCAAAGACAAACATAAACCCCCCCAAGTGGTAATAAAGTGTCTGCTGCAGTGGCACAGCCTTTTCCTTTTCCCTCCCAACCACACTCTGCCAACCTGACCTAGTTTTCGGAGGAAAAAAAGAAACTGAGCTGCAGCACTTTTGTAATAAAAATATGACACCTTATCAAAATGAACCAAATCTAAAGATTTCTGATCTCAGCCCTGTTAAAAGATTGTCATGAGCTAGGTGGCATTACAGCTTAGGAAAAGCAAAGGCTACTGTAAGGAGTATTGGTATGTAAGAGCCCTACTTCTATTATCATTGTTCCCAGGTATTTAGAATTGCAGGCCCAACAAACGGCCAGTTTTGTTGCTTGCAGAGCTCCATCAGTCTTGGATGCCACCTTCTTACCAAACTTTTCAGTGAAAACAGAGATGATACGGTTCTGCAGACGAGCCCTGCACTGCTTACTGCACCCACAGGAATCACAGTTTGTGAAGCCACTGCTGCGTACAGTCTAAGAAATGCTGGCAACTGCAGGTGTAGCATATATACCCTCTCTTCACATTGCATGTGAGCTCTTTAGGGTGACCATTGCTGTGGCAGTCACCTCTTTGTGGAGAGGAACCCCATGATGTGCCTCCACGGACCTTCCCAAGGGAAAACAGGGAGAGAAGGAATGGGCAGAAACATTGAGTAGAGCTAGTAAGAGGCTGATCTCAGAGCAAGGACTACCTATGTACTCTGGATTTTTGCTGACAATTAACACAGTAGGTATGGCTATGATACCTAGCAGTAACGATCCTCTGCAATTGCACTGTCTTTGGAATATAGGGATCCAATAATAACACAGCGTTATTAAAATACATATGCATATATTGCATCTGCTAGGTGGACAGACCATGAAAGGTCTAATCTGGTGAAGAAAACCTGAAAGATGTGGTACGCTTTGTACTCTACCACTTTGGCAGTAATAAAAATACGTATATACAATGGTTATACAATATAACTGAGACAGAGGGTGAGAAAGGTTTCCGGGAAAGCGCACAACCACCCAACATGAAAATATACTTTGGGTGTTCTTAAGCAGACTTATTTAACTTCCTTCTGCTTCCCCCGAAGCGTAACATGAACGTCTGCTTTGTCTTCTCTTAGAACAGGACCCCAGGAACACTTGTATGTAAATTAACGTAGCTGAATAATTTCACTCCATTCATGGATGTTGAATTAGGTGATTTAGTATTTTCTGGATTAGGTTTTTAACTCTGCATGTTAGGGTTGGTGTCCTCATTATCTATAGGGGAGCGCTAGGCACAATTCACTTACGAAGTCTCAACATCTGCACCAAGGGTGCAGTAACAAACTGGTACAATTCGGCTGTGTGTGCATTTCACCAAAGATGTGGAACTACAGCAAGGTGACTTTTTCCTTTTATTCTCTGCTCTGCATTTGTTTTAAACATACTGTAAAGCTGGAAAACCTTATTAGTTTAACTATGCAGGTGCATCAGGGGCATGCTGCTGGTCGTTGGTCTGGAGGAAAAAACCCATAAAATACTCAGATATACACATTCTTTTATGACATGTCTTCACTGTTGATAGTAAACCAGCACATTTCATTGCAACACAGCAAAAGGATATATGACTCACAATGTAAAAACTCAGTTCTAGAAGAGATCTGACAAGAGGACTTTTGGAGGCAGTGAACCCCTTTAGGAGTGGGGCTGATGGGAGAAAGGGCGGGAAGGGGAGGTCTTCGGCTTCTTGTTTGTCCTCTGCCAGGGAGGAAAAATAACGGAGTATTACTAGGATGAGTATAGAAAAAAATGTTTGGTTTGGGTTTTTTTGTTGTTGTTGTTTTCTTTTCTTTAAATATGTGGCTTTGTGCATCATCCATTAACCAGAAAAAAAATTTTAATTGAAGACCTCTTGAGTCTGGAGTAGTTAAGTAGATAATGTCCTGTCAAACAAGATAGAGTATATCATGGCATTGACTCTGTTTTAACTTCAGTCCTCATCCTGTGAGCAGCAACATCGACCAGTCCTTAGAGAGGCTCAGCCCTGGGTTCTGCTCATGTCCTGCCAGTGACCTTTGCCATGTACTTGAAATCTTTGTGCCTCTTCCGTTACCTGTTCTGCCTGCTTAGGAGACAAGGTCTGCTGAACAGTTATGTGACTGGGTATCCTAACATTTCCCTTCAGCCTTAAAATCTCTGTGCCAGACATTAAGCATATTTCTTTCTATTTTAACACAGTCTATCTTCCTAAAAGTGGCTATGATTTAAAATTAGACCCTGCAATGAGTAGACCATGGTATTCTGTCTTTCTTTATTATGATGTGAGGTTACTGACCCTTCAGTTACTGCCCTGCTGGGATTTTTGTAATGTCCTGGCATGTGAAAAGGTCCTTTTTTTTGGTTTTGGCACTATGACTTACAGAGTGAGTTTCTTTCTGTGATTATAAATACACACTATCTAAAAGCTGGTTCCAGTGTAGGATTGCCCTATTCTGACTGAAGGAAAATGAAGGTTAAAGTTTATCTGAACACCCAAGATAGTCAACATTTGACTCAGACAAATAAAAACCATCAGTAAAGTCTTAGAATTCTGGAAGAAATTTTGTAAGAATGAAGAAATTCCTTTCTACCACTTAGGACCATTTTAAGAACATGCTATTTAACTCAAGGATATTGTGGAACACTGAGTCCACTGAAACTGGTAAAGTCTATTCAAGTGATGACGTGAAGCCTGACACGTAGCAACCATCTTTGCAAACCTAGAATGGAATTGACGGGTTTCAGTACGGGATGACGCTCAGGGGCCATAACTCTGACCAGCTGTGGGGGATAAGGTCGGTCTGAGGAGGAGGAGAGTGGTAAGCAGCAGCAGAAAGTGCATTAAGGAACAAATACAATTCAAGTCCTTTTTGCTAATTTATGTTAAATTTGGTAAATGTTTTCAGTAAAAAGTCTAAGCAAGTGATTAAACAAATTAAGAATTCTGCTACTGTATTTAAAAAAAACCCCAAAATGTTTTGAGCTTTTAATTTGAAATGTTTCTCAATGCTCTTCAATTTTCAAGCACCAAACTAAACAAAGATTGACAATTAGAAGATCAGCATGAAACAGTTTTTCCTCTAATCTTTTCCTTTTTTTTTCATGCAAATAGAATCTCAGACTCACAGAACTCTAATTATGCCACAATTTTGCATGTTATAATACATAAATGAATCATGATGTGGCTGAATTTGAAACTTGAAGAGCTCACTTGAGGAAGACTGGGCTCCTTATAAATAGATTTACTGCCTAGTACTGTTCTGGGCTTCTGATAAATAGAATTATAACCTAATACTCTGAAGTATTTTACAGCCTTCCTTTCAAAGGTTTCAGAATGCTTTTCTAAAAACAATAATAAAAGTAATCCTAAAACACAGTTGTGAGATACTTGTCTACAGAAAAGGTTATTACTTGTCAAAGCAAAGTAATTGACTTGCACAAGGTCAGAGAACAAACCTGGAGGAGTGGGAAGAAAAGCAGCCGCTCACTAGGCCTTTGCCATTAGATGAGTCTGCTCATCGGGCTGTATCCACAGCACTGGCCCGGGATAGTTAAAAGCACTGTACGAAGGTTGCCGAGTGGTCAACTTCCAGTGCTAGAGGTAGAAAGCCCTTCCAAAATTAGCTGAAGCAATAAAATGTTCCAGTTGTGAACTTTGCAGTTGTCCTTGATGACTCCGAGGTTATGATTAATATTCTTACACAGGTTGTTCTGGGTGGAATTTCTCCAGTTTTGTGTAAAACCTCTTAGGGCCACAATGGTTGAGAGAGCTCCTAATTATGAAGGATTTTCCAGTGAATTTGAGTTGTTTCCAGACAGTTTCAGATAATATTGTTTTGAACTCATTTTTTTTCTCCCCAATGTAACAAAACCGGTTTACAGATGGGGAACTGAAGCAGAGAACAACAGGTTACTCTGGACTGAATTCTGGTCTCCTGTGTGTGTGCTCTGTCAACAACTACACCATGCTCCATCACTTTGTTGTTCTCCCTATCAATTCTGCTATCTATGCACAAAGACACGTTACAGGAAGACGAATATTTTTCTGAGTTACAAAGCCTCTAAGCGTGAGGCCAGCAATCAACTAGGGCAGCCTGTTCAGATCCATCATCCGTAATATCTTGAGATGTGCAAGAATTTACCAGTCCTTATGTATGGACCTAGAACAAATTCAAACACAAAGGCAACCATGGCTGAGAAGAAAAGTAACATACTAGCATAAATGAAATAGGATCAAAGAAAACCCTCAGTCTAAGAAAAGGGAAACAAGAAGGGATGATAGCTGATGCATACTGTACAATATCAGAGAAGAATGGGCATATTCACAAAAGCTAACCTAAGCCTACTGAGGCTAATGAACAAGGCACTTATTATAGTTAAAGGAGAGATAAATTCCTCTCCAGGGTGATTCCTAGCAGAAACTTAATTTAGCCATCATTATAAAGGCAACCAAGGGAGATTAGTTAGCTTTTGTAACAGTCTTGTCCCTCACTGTATCTCTGCTACAGAATTTCATGTCATGGGGTTTTATTAACTTGTTTTTAATACATCAGTTCAGTTCAGTGCTTTTGGAGTAATGTTTGTATATTTCTACAAAACTGTCCTTATTTCATCCCTCTTACATTTTACAGGAAAATACAAACAAGGAGCTCACAGCCTCCTTTCTCACGAGAGCTGCGCGCCCTGTTCCCAGAAGACTGAATTCCGCTGCAGGAGCCCAAGTGGAGCACCAGCAGCATTTCGCCATGCCAACTGCCAAACTTGGGGCTCTAGAGATTTTAATAGAGCAGTTGAACTGGAAATCATTAATTTTACGAGCACTCTGGAATTGGACAGAAGACATCATCTTACCCCTATCTGGCAGGGAAGCGTGCAGAAAAACTCAGGTCAGTTTTATCCCCCAGGTGATCTAAAAGCCTGAGCAGCACCTAGAGCTTGTTTAGTCAACAGAAGGGCCGCTCATTCAAACAGGGTCAGAATTTCACCCTCTGATTTTGGGCTTGACATTTGGAAGCACGCTTGTTAAGATTTTCACATTTATGTCTGTCTGTCCATGGTTAGGCAATACTAAAAGTTTTAAACTTTTTTTTTTTTTTTGAGAAATAAAACTCAGATATGGAAAAAAATGAAGAAAGCTGGGCTTATTGGTATAGAGCCCACAGAACGTATGTCTTACCAAGTCAACCAAAAATACACGCTTTGTAAAATATGACGGCCTGCAAATAACCCGGAGATACCATAGGTCACAACTGATCAGAATCTCTTTCAAGCAGCTTTTGATTTCATTTTGCTCTAATCCTACAAGAAGGTTAGTATGTCATCTTAAGTTTCTACCAGTTACACAACTTTGATTCAAAGTGACTTTTGTGACACTGCAATAAAATTACATGGGAAGACCATCACCAATCTGTTATAATGTTAATATATTAAATCCATTACAATCTGTTCTGTTAAAATACTCTAGAAATGTCAACTCATCACACAAACAGAAGAAGAATATGGGTGAAAATATTAACCACAAACAAAAAAAGGCATCTGAAAGTTGTTTTCTAAATGTAAGAGATTTTGTGCCCAGCTCCAGATATAAAACAGGAACAGTTAAAGAAATGTATTTTTCAAACATTTATATTATTGAAATGGAAATGACATTTGATAGTTTTGTCCACGTCATTATCAAAATTGTAACGTCATTATCAAAAAGACTGCCATTATGAAATCAGGTAGCAGTACAATTAGTATACATAGGCTTTAATTTAAGGACTACTGCCACCGTTACCCATACTTTTTTAATTCTGCAATATCGGCACACATTTCCAGCACTGTTTCAGTAAACAGTGGTATATCCTTTTAATACTACTCTTTCCCTTCAAATTCCAAACCAAAATTATGATCCTATAAATGTGATAGCTGAAAGATAAAGCAAAGTCTCTTATGGAGGGAGAATTTGGAGATGATACTTGATTTTTATAACAAGTCAAAATATTGCTACAAACACCAGCTTAGAAACTGGTTTTACTTCAAAAAAAAAAAGCAAGAACAGTCCACGTTAGGCGTTAAAATTAGTTATGCTAGGAACAAGTGACTTACCTTAGCAGAAAAGACACTGTCTGGAAAGTTTTCTTGCAACAGCAAATAGCTATGAAAGCTTGCTAAGAGATAAAAATGGTGATTCAAATGTGACAGGAAACAGCATACACTTTTTTTGTTCTGTGGAGTAAACAAAATTAATCCTCATCTCATTACGAAGGAAACCCCAAACAATCTTCCCCTAAATTAATGAGTGAGCCAATTAGTAAAATGAAAACAATTGCATCCAAAAAAAGTGTGGTATCTCTTTTGATATGCAAAATAAACAAAAAAAAAATATATGTGCAGAATTCTGCATCTAATTTAATTAGCAGTTTTGTGTGTGATGAAAAAAGTTCCTGCTTACTTGCTCAAAATGTTAAATTAGGTACCTTGTATACTACCACATTTAAACATTATCAGATAAAGGAATAATGGAGAAGAGCCTCAATACTCACATTTGGTTTTAAGCTGCTTCTCTTGGTAACTCGTGCAGCAAACTAAAGGAAGAAATAATTACACGTCTTCACAGAAACAAGCATTCATCAAGTCCAAAAGAAACAGAACACTTTGCCAGAGCTATTTGAGGGTCCCATCAGAATTTGGCTGGATGGAGGAAGGCTGAGGGTCAGTTTGTTTCCCTTAGACCTCATGACATGCAAATAGCTGGCTGCCTCACCACTGAATCAAATCATTCTTTGACATACCGTGTTTACAAATCGCAAATACATACCGTGTGGGAGGTTCCTAAAGGAACATATTTCAGACAGTTATCAAAAGGAAAAAGGCACTTCTGTTAAAAAACTAAAGAATTAAAACCACCCAAACCCCAAACTGCTTAGTACAAGGGGGGAAAAAAAAACCAGAAGAAAAAAAGAGATGGATCATTATTCATTCCCAGATACACTTTGGTTCATGCATAATGAATCCAAAAGACCTCATGTGGGCTTGTAAATCAGAAAAGAAATAGAAAAGTCGTGGTTACTAAAGCCTGACTGCTGTGTACAGGAAACGGGGGGCAGGGAGAAACACTCCTCCAATTTCAGAAAAGACTTTTGGGGACCCAGCAGAACTCCCCTGACACTACTAAAGCAATTTCTGGGCTGGGACAATTTGCTGCTCTTCCAGCGGGCAGGAAGGTGTTGGTACGGCGTTACCATCAGTGGCAGCCATGGCCTCCTCTAGGTTCTCTCTCAGTATTTCTCAGTTCTGGCCGCCTTTGAATTGCAGTCATCTCTTTTACTTTTTGCTTGGACAGAGCGGGCGCCAGCTAACTTTCACAGACAGTCTACCGCATGCATGGAGCATACACAAGTGCTTATACTTTGCGTAAGACTCTATACAGACCTTTAATCAATCGCAGCTGAAAGTAAGGGTATTATGTCCATTTAAAAATGCAGGATGAAGTTAAGCAGAGTGAAAAAAAAAAAAGGATGGCTGCTTGTGGTATGAACCACTACTGACCTCCAGGCAGATTTTTCCACAACCAAGAGCCAATAGATCTGAATCATTTAGTCTATAATGTCGAGTGGGTGGGAGCTGTTTTATATCACAGATGATAGGAGAAAGAAGGAAACGTTTAAATAGTTTAAAGATGTATTATGTTATCTGAAGACTTTGGTAAAATTGCCAAATCGGGACAATGTGTTCCGGAGGTTATCTGTGTCTAGGTAGCATCTTGCAAGATACTACATCAGACTGATCATTTGATTATTATTGCCAAGAATTCATCATCTCTGTAGATGACTGGTTTATTAAACCTCTGCAGACCCTTATTTTGTCATATACTCAAACTAGATTGAATTCTTTCCTCCTATTGTTATATGAACCATAAGCTTTATTTATACCAAGCACTTCTATACTGATTTTTCAAGGTTGCAATTTTTTGCAGATTGAGAAGAGAGAGGACAAGTTAGATCTGCATTTGAGTCCAGAATGAGAATCATCAGTAGCTTCCTCTTGCCTTTACTTCCAAAAAGAAAAAAATGAAAGCATAATTCTTGACTAAGAACCTTCTGAAGGTCACAAGACAGAGCAAGACAAAAGCATTATCCAAACAGGTCTGTCAAGGGAGCTAATGACAATTAGAAATAGTTCCTACACAATACGTTCTTTCCAGAAAGGCTGAGAAGTACAGACACCTCCTCTAGCACATCACCTTCCTTAAAAACGTCAAAGACTATCCTTAAATTTGTCTAACTGTAGATAGAGATCATAACTATGTTAACAGAAGACATGACCAGAGAAGCACTTAAAATAGAGTCAGAGTTTTTGCCAACAGGTGCAAATTGAGTGCCACTGAAGAGGACAACAAAAACTCTGCCGCTTCCTCAGAGTATCAGTTAGATGATGTCTCATACAGCTCCCACATCTCTTCCTGAACTTCCAGAAATAGAAAGCAGCTTATTTAATCTGTCCCCAGACATGACCTGTCTTGACCTAGCTTCCTCTTCAGATGGAGGATTTGGGAAATTCATCAACCAAATGGTGTTTCTCTTTAAGCTTCTCAAGTTGCTCTTCTCACTTCAGATTTTTTTTTTTTTTTTGAAAAAGAGGTCATTCCTTAACAATTCCTAAAAAAAAATTAAAATAAATAATTAATTAGTTGTTTTCCTGAGAAAACATCTTCGGTATTTACTGAATATGTTATTTGGGTCAGTGGAGAAAGGAATTCTGCTCTCACAAGTATCCTGTTTATCCAAAAGCTTCAGATAATTACCATTTTCTGTGTTTAAAGTACAATCATCATTCAAAAAGTTTGAGCAGCACGTATTCGGAGGCTCAAAAAGCACTCAAGGGAAAAATCACTACATGCCTTGTTCTTATATTCCTCCCTAGGCATCCACTTTTGGCCCCTGCTGGACACACAATACTGGGCTACGCAGACCTTTGATCTGACCCAGTACACACTTGTGTCTTCTGCAAGAGTACTCAAATTCCTATTAAAAACACCAAAAATCTATCCAGTTCTATAGAAATTTCCATTTTCCTGGCTGAAGGAAAATGTAACTGTTACTTATTAAAAAAAAAATTCAAGGAGCCACCACTGCATGAGTAGCCTACTCATGAGCCTACACAGAGAACAGAAGTACTGTAGTTTGAACAAGCCGTAAGATGGATTCACGCAGACAAATCCCAAAGCTATTACTTAGAAACTTGTGCCAATTTTTTTCAAGAAGCTGCGAAATAAAGAGAATTGGAAAGAAGGCTGCAAGTTCTAACAGAGCAACAGTTTGCTTATTTCCAGCAGACCTGCAAATAACCGGCTACAAAAGTCACATTTTGCCACTTAAAACCAGGGAAAGGCAAGGCTGTTGCTGAGAAAGGTATTACTCTACCTATGGCTAATGCACCCATTCCAATTTGCTGAGAGTAGCAGCAAATGAGGCTACGAGATGCATGTTCATAAATATGTGTATATATACATACATGCATATATATACGTCAGCTTTATGAGTCTATAAAAATATAATGGTGGTGTTTAAATACCATAGGTGAAGGGCCTGGGAGGCTGACACTAAATACTTAAAACCAAAGTAAAAGCATTAATTTGTATACTTTGTATTGCCTTTCATTTTCCTGGGTGTTCCAAAGGGCAGTTTTGTTTTGTGAACTGAACCTCTGATTTCTAAGACAAGATTACTCCTCCTCCTGCATGTATTCCTCCTAGGGAGAGGAAAACCCCCACAAATTGGCAAAATATCCAGGAAATTGCGAATATTCCTTTTCTTTCTCTTTCAAAATACTTCTATTTCATAAGCTAAAGACTGATTTTCCGCATCTAAGAGACAACAAAGATATGTGGGAAGGTTTTCCAACCTACGTCTCCTTGAATTCTGTTAGTAGCCAGCAGATATATCTGAATTTTAGTGTTTCCCTTGTATCTACCTCAAAGAATATATTTTATCATTCTCGTAACATTGGCTACAATATAGCAAGTCTAACACAAGATATAGCAAATTTTATAAGAACTTAATTATTATTCCAGCATAAAACAGTATCAAACAAAAAAACAGGGACACTCAGAATGGCATGTTGAATCAAGTGGTGCATATTACCAATTGCTGCTTGAAAGCTGCAAGTTGCAAGATGATCAACCATTGCTTAAGTCAACAGAATGCATTTTAAATACTTCATCATTTAATGTTATTAAAATAATTTCATATTTGCATACAGAATGCCATATGGCATACTATTTACAAAATAGCTCAATGTCATATAAAATTGTTTACATTCAGTATAGGAACTTAATAATTATTCTGGCTAAATAACAAGAAATCAAACTTACTCCCTGTATGCAAACTCTATTTCTTAAACAAAGTTAAACAGCCTGAGTATTTTCCATCTCTTACTCCTCACTGTCCTTTATTGACAGCTCTGATAGCCTCCAGCCAAGGAAAAGAGAAACAACTACCTTTGCTTCTGCCTTACAACTGGCAATCTGTTTTGCCTTACAGTTGGTAAAAGATCAGCATTGATGTGAACATTGTTAAACATTACTGCCTTTTATATATGTATAAAATTCAGTTTTTGACCTTACCAAAATTAACTTAACCTTGGTTAATCTGAGCTTCCACACTTGGCCTCTTCAACTTTCATTTGTTGCAATTTCAGGCTTGGAAATATTTATGATTAATCTTATAGAATATGTGAACGGTTGGAAAACAGAAATACTTGAACAGGGTAGGGCTTGCACAGAATTTGCTTGCTTTCAGCATCAAAGAATTTCAGCAAGAATGCGTGAACGACATTTTTAGTGAAAAGAACTCTATTTCTTGTCTTACTACTCCAACTTGATTTTATGCAGAAACCTGAAATTACACACATGAAATCAATGGTCATTACTGAAGTAATACAACTAAAATACTTCTGGTTTGAAAATTATCTTCTCTTAAAAATAAGTTAGAATTATATTTGACATACAAGAATTATGTCATTAACAGTGGCAGAACTCTATTTTATACATTTTTCCACTTTCCTGAAGACATAAAATACCGCTCATGTAAAAATAAGGCTGGTAAAAAACTGGACAGAAACACTTTAGCCAATATTTCGGTCTATAAAGTTTATGTAGAAAGATCATAAACTAAATTCTTTCCAAGAAACTCAGGATAAACAGAATACCACAAGTTCTCTCGAGGAGCTGAAAGAATGCAAGCAAGCGCTTCTAACTGCTATGGGAACTGGACTAGGAACTCAACAAGTCCGCTGAATGAACATACAGCATGTAAAATACGGCAGGCGTAACGGTATTTATCCACTCCCAAAACACCAGCGCAAAGGGGTATCACCTCCTCTGTCCCAGTTACAAGTTTTAAATGAACTGCTATTACGCACATTAAAAGAATACATTAATAGCATGAGTGCGCTGATTTTCATAAGCTTTCAGTACATTCAGAAGCTCATGTTAGTACTGGGTCGCTTCTCTTAAGTTTAGCAATATACACTTGTACTCAATGTTTTTACTGTTGCAGTCCGGTGAACAGAAGTTGAAAACATCCACTAATGACATCAAAAAGAAAAGATGGCCTTTCATTGGTATGCTATTAGGTATCAGTACATGTTTCAAAACTACTCTTTGAAATTAAGATATACAGGCTTATATACAGTTATATGCAATCCTTAGATCACTATAAATCCAAATCAAAGAAGTAAAACCATAAGCCTGTGTGTGTATGGAACAGAATACACTGTTACTTGAAGAATAACCATTTCATGAGGCCTCACATGAAGATGCCAATTAAAAACCACTAATTTCATACCCAAAGCGTCCACAACTGTGCTCTGTCACATCTACATTTAATGTGTGTTACACGTACACTGTAGTAGTACATAACAAAACTCCATTTGCCACCCATCACCCAATAACTGTGTTCCCTGGCTGTGATTTGCAATTGTTAGAAGCCAAATTTCAAAGTTTGTCAAGCATTTTCTGCTATCCTTCCCTTCAGGATAAAAAAAATAAATTCTGACTGTATCATGGGTGTGGATGTACTGAATAATAATTTTATTCCTCTGTTACAGAAGATTTCCTAGGTCTGAGAACAAGATCCTTGATAGAGGTAGTGATTTCCTGGAGCTCTTCTCGAACGGTATCTGCTCCTTCCTCCTCTTCCAGGTTCTCTGTTGTGTCACCGTCTCCCTGTTCAGTTTTCTTAGTCTGGCTGATCAATTGTTTCACTACTAATCCCTGGTATTTGACTAACAGAGAATGCTGATCCTGAGGGAAAAAAACAGAACAAAACAAAGGAACGCCAATGTTACAGAGAAGGTATACAGACCTTTAATTAAAGATTAAATTTTAAAAAAAGCATTCTCTCATTCTTGCCTAAAGAGGGTTAGTGATATATAAATACATTTCCATCAAGGTGTTTTGCAACCTAAATTCTGAGAGACATTCAAAGAGGCAGAAAAATGAAAGTGCATCCATGCTGCAAGAACAGGACAATTAACTACTGAAGCAGGAAAGCAATGCAGTTAGTAAACACCATCAGTTTTGGCAGATTAGAATATAGAATTTCAGTATTTATATTTTTGAAGAGGTACATCTTTCTTTAAAATTGAGTTAGAAAAGTTTAAAAAGCAACCATGTTCTAGCTGGGAGGAAAGAGAGCGTAAAAAATTTCAGTTATAAGAATTATAACATCCCCCAATACATAGCTGTCTCTACGGATAAAGGCAAAAGCTACAGAACTAGTAACAGATTGATTTTTAATTTTATTTAAAAAACATTGAAGACAGATCCCTGAAATGATAGGTTTGAAATACAATACAGATCAGAGAAACTGTATATTCTGTACATAGAGTAATGATTAGACATGAAACACAAAGATGCCAGTCGTATGCAGCAGAAATAGCATAAGGCACAACTTTTATGTTCTGTCACAGAAAAAAGGTACTTTTCCCTTAAAAAGCTAGAAAGGAATACCTCTGGGATCTTGCCACTTAGGAAATTAATGACATGTGGTACTGATCTTCCTGGTGCATGAAGCATACAGTGGGTTGAAAACTGAAATAACAGTACTGATGTCAGGTGCAGAACAAGAGCTGGATCTTCTGTGACTTTTAGCTGTTCAATCAGAGCTTGTCTATGCTGAAATAGGACTTGCCTAAGGAACAGGAATACATTATATAAAAATACGTTTCTTGTTCTGACTTATAGTAGTTGATAATAGACTCTAAAACATATCTAACTTCAATTAATTTTAATTTTCTCCTCTGACTGACCAGTTCTTTATGTGAAATTCACGTTAAAAAAAAAAAAAGCTAGCACTGCTGTAGCTCAGATTTTGAAAAGTCTCCTAGAGAAGTTATAAACTGATATGTTGTAGTAAGCATACAGTCAAGCAAATTAGCTAAATATGAACCCTCCCCTCCTCCTTCTCCCATGGAATTAGGACTGCTTGGCTTTGTATTTTTCAGTTAAACAGTTTGGAAAGAAAGACTGCCTCTTACTTAAACATTCTGTGTGACTGCTACCAAACTAACCATCTGACATTTGTGCAGCAACAGAGCTACATTTCACATAATCTGCATAGAGTAAATAAAATTAAGGTACCTTTCCTTCTTTTTGTCTCCTTTTTTCACCATAATACCACAAATATCCACTGCAGAATCAAGACATGAAAGAAAATCTTCTACACTCTATGAAAAAATGATATAAATATTAAATCTGTATGAGCAGATTATAAAAAAGGTTAACTACTGTTCACAATTAATCACACAAACAGATGACTGTGAATACATTTGGAATAAACTACGGAAGAAAAGAAAATTAAAAAGTATTTAGTAGAAATTAACTTTATTCATCTTCCAATAGTTCATATACTTAAATACTAAAACAAACTATAAGCCATTAGTCTTAAAAATGGAATTAAAAAAGCAATACATGTTCTACAATTATTTACAGATTTTTTTTTTTCCTTAAGAAACACATCAGTATGGCCTTTTGCATAAAAGAATTAATAAATTACTTTCCTTTGTACTTACACTGCCATAATCTGAAGGGGGTTTTTTTAAATATCCAGGATTTTACTACTTAAGAAATACATGGGAGAACAATCAGGAACTTCAGGAACAAAATACAAGAATCATCAACCACTTTAAACTGCAGATTCTCTCTCAGCTTTTACTTTTCTCACCTGCACGTAAAAGATACACTGGATTCCATCTGGAAGCAAAGAGCTAGGTAACTATCAGTATCAAAATGTAAGATCACCTCTTCACCTCTTAAAATTCACAGATATGAAAATGTACTTACTCTCACTGACTTACACAAATTCAAAAGATTATTTTGCCTTCATCCTTCACAGCAGCAGCAGTTACGTACTACACTATGTACGTCAGCTGTTTATTAGCATTGCATCAGCAGAACGGAAAATCTGAACTCAAAGGTTCTGGATCACTTTACCTTGCCATTCAGAGAAGTATGCAGTTTAGTTAAAGGACCTTTGGTGTCTTCTGGCAATTTACCTAAAATCTTCGTCCGGACCTGTATGAGACAAGAATGGAAATAATCCGTAATATTAATTACCATTTTAGCTGTAGGCATATTTAAGCAGAAGATAATTAAATATTAAATAAACATCACTGATCTACTTGAGACTGTTAAAAAGGAACTGTTATCTGTATACCTCATTTGTGATTGTAGAATAATTTTCTGTTGTCATCATTGAATCAGATGCTAGGAAGTTGAAAATAAGATTTGTAATGTCTGTACAGAGAGTCTTCAACAGGTGTTTGGCAAGGTTAGCCTGAGTCTCATCTGTTAAAAGAAATAAGTAATTAAAAGTAACTTATTATAGTTACCCGATTCCTATGACAGTTATCACAGCACTTCCTAAAACGTGGACTCTATCAATCATGAGTAGTACCAGAATGTTATGTGAATACATGAAGCTAACATCCCTCACTTGCAGTTGCTTGTGGAACATTCTTCAGTGAAAAATGTGAGCTTTCATGTCTGTAAGCGCATTATAATGCACAGTTAGTATTTCAAAGGTGTATCTGTATAAGCAGTAAACTAGTCCCTGTGTAATCCTCCTGAACCACTAATGAACAACCACTGCTACCCATCAACAAGTAAAAAGTACGTAAAGGAAAAGTCTACAGGACAACCATCTAAACAGAAGAGAAGGCACGTGACTTGAGACTGAAACAGTAGAATTTTAGAAAAAAGAGGCTACAGAACACACGTGCAAGAACAGAGGATAGCGGGAAATAATTCCATTTATTCCTAAAAATAGGAGTATCAGGGCTTTTTGCTAGTGTTTCCTTTTGTTATAAGTTTTCTGCAGGGAACGTTGAGAAGAAAGATGAATACAGCAGAGAATCTTGGAAATGTCTACAATATTTTCCTAATGCTACTTTTCTGTCACAAAATATAGGTAGTTAAAGAAGACACCTTACAAAGGAACCCACTGCAAAATGAATCTACACCGTTTTGAAAAACTACCCTCAAGGAGCAGCTACTTTCAGTATCAAACCTAAAAGAGGTTTTAACAGGGGCTTCTTAGAATCAGGTAGTATTTAATTCTTTCATTAGTGGCACAGGTGACAGAATGAAGTAAGCTTAATAATATTTTTCTTTTTTTTCCCTCCCTCCCCCCGCCCCCCCCCCCGCCCAGACAATAAAAACTGGAAAGGGCTGCAAACACTTTGGAAGGAAGGACAAGAACCCACAATTATCTTGAGAGAAGATATGACGGACTATGGACATGAAATAAGCGCGCAAACCAATGCACTCCAGCATAAGGTCAGTGTTAGGCAGTGTAAACGCATCTCTAAGTTTTTCCTTTTTAAACTGCTGCTCTTCTTTGACCTTGAATGTAGATTCTGGAATAAATTCAACATCCCTGAAGGGACATATTCATTTTTTAAAGTATATATTTATTGTACCTGTGAAATGCTTTGTTCCCTTTTCAAATAACCGAATGTTGTTGTACAAGTTTGAGAACTCCTCCTGCAAGTCCTTCATAGTCTGTCTTCTGCTAGCTCCAGAGGAAGATGTTGAAGACGTAAAAACAGAACGCACAACTTCCTGATAAGTTTTTGTTAAAGGTCTTAAAACAGGGAAGAAGAAAGGAGAAAAAGGGAACATTAAGCAAAGCGTATAACTGTAGAGGTTTTTCCAAATATATCAGCAATAGAGAAAGCTACCTCATTACACAGTAAATGAATGGGACATGAATGCCACAGAATGGCGACATAAATAAAAAGCAAATAATTGAAATCAGATAAAAAGCACCAGGAAATTAAAATGTACTGTTGTAATTGCAGAAATACTATTGGTTACAGTATGCATGGTATGTGCTTGCCAAGGTTTTAACTCGTAACACCTCCTAAATGGGAACAAGATGAAAGATAGAAAAGATTTCCAGAAGCAACACTATTCACAAACTCTTTCAGGGCTCTGTGGACAAATTTCAGATCAATGAGAGCTGTAAGAGGGGAAGACTTAAGTTGCATTAAAATACACAGGCCCTTCTAAAGATGCAGTCACCATTGCACTCCAAGTTTATTCAAGCTTGGGCTGTTACAGTCCTATCGTCCTTTTTGCCCTGAACACACATACTCACATCCTCTCTCTTGTATGGAACATCTTTTAAAAGAAGTTATTCGTCTTTTCTTAGATCAGTTTGCTCACCTAGCTTACTGCCCAGTTCACACAGGTACCAGCAGAGCCACGAAAGACAGGGAACAGGAATATATACCAAGGGCTGTACAGAAGATGGGACTGGTGAAACCCCAACATGGATCAGTCCAAGGGGGTGGAAATACACCCATGAACCTGAAAATATGCTTGCTGACAAAGGACACAGAACCACTTACTGCTAAGCAGAAGCATTATTTCTCATTACTGTGTCAGCATGGCTTTCTAATACATAAATAAGTATGTAACATGGAGCTGTATAGAAAAAGAATATTGTGCTTCAATTCCATCAGCAAAACATTTTTTTTTTCTAAGCAAGAAAACAGACTGAAGAGAAGATTCACCTGAAGTGAATCACAGACTTTCTAACTCCAGTTGAATTACTGAAATTACCTTATTAGATGTTCAGCAAGCTCTGCAATAAGCTCTTCAGGGCAATCCTGCATGTGGGTCTTTAAAACATCCTGAATTTCCTCTTGTGACATGAAAGGGAACTCCAGCTGCTTATTCCTACCTGTAGTAGCCATGAGTAACATTCATTGAGAAAACCTTATATTTAGTTCTGCTGCAGTTACTCTGTGACATAAGACATCGAAATGCCTCAAAGTCCAAACCTCCACAGAAGAAATGCATTACCAACAATGCAAAAAAAGGGATGACTACACGACAGTTAAATTTTACACATATGAAAAACTGACAAAATTTCTCTTTTGATCACTTAGAAGTTACTTTCTGTAATAGACAGCCTAAGTAGTATATGAGGACATGCATTCTTGGTGAGAGATTTCAGACTGCCTAGCCCATCCATTAATTTACAACCGATGACATCACCAAGACCAAACAGGTTTTTTTTAAATGCCAAAACTGAATAGAATGTTCCTATTTGAAGGATTTCACAAGGTGGTTGGTTTTTTCTTAACCTCATTTAGTAAGGTACACAATCATGTAACAGAGAGTATTCTAAACTTGAGGTCACAGTATAAAATTTGAGACAGGATAAAGCAAGAATATTAAACCAGATAAGAAGTTCCAGTAATAAAATCAACTTACATGCTGCTTGTAAATGCATACGAATTAGTGCATCTGTATTGTGGTTTTGGACACAACATGAAGTTTGTTTGCATGCTGCAGAATTTAATTTTTACATGTAAGAATGAGATCAGGATGATGATAGGGAACCAGTAAAGGACAGGTATTCCATGTTCCAGATGCAGCATAAAACAGGTTTATTCTGCACATAAGGTAACTGAATGAATGGAAATCAATGATGTTCCTAGTTGTGCCACAGTAGCAATGAACAACATACAAGGCTATATAAACAGGTGGAAAGGGAGCTTAAATCAGGTTTTGGAAAGGTCTTAATTACATTTGAATGGTTACATCTGAATTTCTCTTGGGATTTTGGTTCGATCTATTTATTACAATACAGCAATACAAGCAGCAACAATTGTAAAACATGAAAAGCTACACCAAAAAAAGATGATCTAATGCTGTTTTACTCAGTAACTGAGCAGTCTTGAAAAATACCTTAATTTATATGTGAATTACAGTAATCTATGAGAGTAGTATCATACCAAATTAAGATACTGTACTTCACAACTTCAAATATTATGTTTAAAAGTATTTTTCAGTTAGTATTAGAAATCTAGATACTATATATAAAATGGAAGTACACATTTCTGGTACTCTATTGAATAGAAGAAATAACACATAATTATGATTGTTTCATTTGCAACCACTGTTTGCTAAAAGTCTAACAAAGTAGGTGTTTACTTCTGAGGAAGCCATCCATGCTCCTTCTCCTAACAGTAAAGGTAGAGAAATGGGCACCAATAGGGAGCAATTCAAACTCATCCTGTAATACACATCTAAAACAAGCGAGACAGACTAGGCCTTCAAAGTACCTACTTTCCTCCACTACAAAGTCAGTAGTTATAAAGGTAGCTAGCTCATATGTAGAAGTCTCAGTTAAGTAAGATAAATCTTATTTAAAATATTAAAACTTTATTTTGACTGTATATTTTACCCTTATAAGGAAAAACATCTAAGTACTGTTTCATTGCTATGATTTGTTAATTTAAGCTAATTAAGGTTTGGAACTGGATGAGAACTTCTCCGTTTATCATACACTATTCAGCAGGTGTTAAGAAACCAAGTATAATATTCATCCCAAAATCTAAGGCATTTCCTACATAAAATCAAATTAAAAAAACCCAAACCAAACCACCTAGTCTCATTTCCTCTTAAATTTCTTTTTTAAAAATGAAGTTATACTGTTCAGTGAATACAGTATGTCCATTTCATTCAGATAGCAATATCATACCCATTGATACAATTCTAACAGAACAGTATTCTCAAATTCTTTGATATTTTACTTGATCTTACCAATACAGTGGGGAAAAAGAGAGATGTGGAAAAGCAAGTGATAAAAACATGCCAGTATGAGTAGATACTGCCCAAAATAAAATGACAAACCTGTGCTAGTTGCTTGTGACTCTTCATCGCTGTCAGCATCCTTTCTTCCTTTTTTCTTGGTTTTCTTAATCTTGATCTCTCTAGCATTACCACCTCCTCCTCCTCTCACGCTTCCACTGCCCTCTGGTGGAGAATTATTTGCTTAGTACACAGTAAAGTTCTAGCACTTAGAAAGTTTACAATATTATGGTAATTTATCTGCATTACTTGTTAAAAAAACACAACCTGTTTGTAAACATAACCTACAATACATATTCCAGAATCTTAGGGCCATAAGTTTCATTCTTAAGAAAAAAAAGCAACTGAGTCAAAGCTTTGTTTAAGCTAATGTCATTAATAAACACAAATATTAACCGTATCAAATGCACATGTCATTAAAAAAAAAGACCAGTATCTTCTTCCAGCTGAAAACAGATGAGATACCAGTGGCCATAATGTAATGGGAGAATTTTTGTTGGCTGAAAACAGCATCTTAGTAAGCATCTGGCATTTTTATTCAGTGATGCTGAATAACTGGGTTACTAAAAAATATTCCAGATAATGTAACTTCGTTAACTTTCAGAGAAAGAATCCTACATAGTAAGCATTTATCCAAAATATTCTTGGAAGTGTGCATTCAATTAACTAGAACACTAATTCTTTTTTGACTATTCCTAGGTGACAATAAAGCAACAAGATGTTCCAGTTCTGACAAACATAACAAACTACTTAGTTCATAGGTCCCGTAATCCATGTATTCACACTGCAGACAGGATCTCAATTTGCAATACAGTCCCCTTCCACAACGTAAGCTGCTCTGCTCAAGCTTTATCATAGCTTGTTCCCTTGTTTTTTTCACTTGAAAGAAATTTAAACTCCAGAATAATTGGTTCTATACATGCACTAAGTCTTGAGAAAGTAGTTATTTTTCCATTTAAATATATGGCTCAAGATTTCAAGTAACTACATTATGTAGCAGTACTATCATTTAAGAAAAGGAAACACAAAGACAAGATGCTACTACTCACAAAGCTAACTGCATCTGTTATGTGCTATAGATGGATTTTTAAGCATTACTTTGCAGGAACAGCAAACTAGTTCACTTGCAGCTAGCAGTGGATGGTATACTTGTGTGACCTTCTAAGTTTGTGACCTCTCCAAAAAAAAAACCCCAAAGAGTTGGTGTTTTTCACAAGCTTATCTGAAATGTGACTGCATTTAGCTGAGCAGATAAAAGCTGTTTGTCATCTGTGCAATATACTAGTTATTTTGGAAACAAGCTCTTCTTTCTGTATTCTGCTTTATAGCCATATAGAAAAAGCTGCAATCTGCAGTCAAGATCTTATCCACAGAGAGATGAAGCAGGAGAGACTACTGCCAGAAAAGTCGTATTTTATGACAATAGGATACATGGACTGTAATGTACACAAAGGATCACAAGAGTACATGCCTCTACAGATGCTTGTTTGTAACAGTGTTGCAAATGGTATTAGACAATAGAGAATTTATCTTGAAAATTTTCATTAATCCAATACAAGGCAGAATCCATATTTGTAATGAACTGCATTAACACCATGCCATGTCAGGTTACACTTAAACAGTAGATATCGATATAGTCACGCATAGACCTTAAGATAGGCAACGTGACATTGGCCACATTCTGTCATCACACAATAACAACATCTAATCCTTAAACTGTGATGTTGATTTTTTAAGGTAATACACCTAAGGGTCCATAAAGAAACCACTTCAGGGTAGTGCTTGCTGATGGTGCAGCATACGTTACCTGCAGATATGAATGTGTCTAGACAGGTAGTACATGCTCAGTAAAGTCTCACCCCTCAGAGGGCTGGAAACTGAAGTCATTCTATTTATGACAGTTCAATAAAAGTTCAAGCTTCTCTGCTTCATCTCTGGCCTAGAAAAATCTGCTGTCTCTTGTGGCAAGAATAAGTTTAGATTCCGTGCCAACTCAGTCATGGCCTTTTTAAGAGTAGAATATAATGCCTTATTTTTCAGATGAGTATATTCAATTAAGCTAGATGCATCAGTGCTTTAATTCTGTTACTTTCAGTAGCACATAAAACTCTGCGTGTGAGTTCAACATAGATTGCTCAGCTGTGCTGTAGCAACACAAGAGCCACATAAAGTTTTTGGAACTGAAAATAGAGTCTTTAGTCTGAATAATGTTTTAAAAATCAGAAAGATTTGAAAGGGTTAAACCCACACATTTTTATTCTTCCTCAGATTAAGATCTATTCCAAACAGCCACCACACAAATGGAGTAAGGCTTGGGATTAATTTAACCCAGAATATACCTTAAAGTAAACTGTGTAAATCTCCAAATAACTGTTATGCGTGCAAATAACAGAAAATTGTCTGGCATGGGATTCTCAGAAAAGATGTACAACATTCTCAAAAAACCCCCATCTTAATACCTCATTTCTCAATTTAGACAAAGTGAGTTTGGAAGTAACTTCTCAAGATTGTTAAGAAATATTTTCATTTTCCTGGATCCCTGAAAAGCAGAGAGTAAGAGTGCCTCTTCACTGTGTAATAAAAAATAGTACAGAGGTCCCTGAGCTAATAGTGGTTTGGTCAGTCCTCACTGCACAACTCAATCTTATGTGACCATACCGTATACACTAATAAACGAACATGGATTCCTTGCTTCTAAATCCAGCTGCCTTGTGTTGGACTAACTCAAGATACCTTTATGGTACTTCCTCTGCACTTCTAAGTCTGAAATTAGTTTTCATGGACATAGCCCAGATATAGCTACACCTGCAGTATAATGATGGGAAGTGTTTGGATTATTTCTTAAATATCTTCAGCAATAGACTGGAAGCAACTAATGGACTACAAAATACAGTAACTTTGTATTTGAATATTTCCAAGGCTAAACAAGCCTCTTTTTTTTTTTTTGGCTAAAGCTAAATATTGATCCCTTACCTGTTGCTTTCTTTCTTCTTTCATCCTTTTTGTCTTTTTTATTAGTATATAAATTCTCTAAACCAGAAGGCTGTTTTAAATCTTCTTCAGTGATTAAATTAACAGGGTTATTTTTCATTTCCTAAAATTAAGAACATGTACTTAGTAACAAAAAGATACACACAGCAACAAAAGATACATACGGAAACATAAGCCATTTGGCCATTTTTAAGTATACTAATCTAACACCATGTTTTCCAAGTGCAACATGTAAAGAGACATTTATTCTTCTCTTCAAAATTCAGCATCTGATCATACTGTCAGTGTGATAGTGTTCCCTGAGTGAAACTGAATATACGTTAAATTACACTGATTACATATACAAACCTCTTCTTCATTTTTGTCCTTCTTCTCAAGGAGTATTTCAGATGAGATATAAAGAGATGGTAAGAGCAAATAGAAAGTCACATGAACTATAGTCCAACACTCAATGTATATTGCTTCTTGACCAATAAAAAAACCTGTACCTTTTCAGCTTTCTGTTGCATCATATCAGAAAATAGATCAGCACAGCTGCTTAGAAATTTCTCACTGACCACGATGGTGTCACTGAAGACTAAACCCGAAGAATTTTTGTTTAAAGATCTCATCACTTGCTGAAGCAAAATCCCAACATCTTCTATTGACAATGAACTGGGCAGAAGAGTCTAGGGTGAAGAAAATCAAAATCATGCACATACCGTAATTTGTTCTAGAATGGACAGACATACTTGTATGTGGATAAATAGGATCCACAGACACCTTGTTTGACATCCATTAACTATTTAGAATATATTGCACTTTTATAATTAAACTAGTAATTTACGAGTAAATATTATTTTAAATCTCTTAACATCCCAAATCGACATTGCTCTAGAATACGTGTTACTTCTGGGAAAATGCATGGCAACTTCTTCAAAATGCAGCTCAACAGACAGGAGTAACACCAAACACAAAACAACAGCAGGCCTCCTTACAAGTGACAAAGTAGTGCTCTAAGGCCTAAAATTAGGATTTAGCCAGGACAAAATGGCTAATATCCCTCTGCTTACTGAAACTGCCCTAAGAGTTCAGTTTAAACTTTTTTCCAAAAACCCCCCACAGAAATATATTGCTCTCTAGCAGAATATTTTAGCACTAATTTTGAAATGAAAGTTAGTCTTAGGTATCTATCAACTGACTACTGACATGACCTTCCCCTGGTTTTGTTCAGACCAATTTAAAGGCAAACAATGCTTTTTTACTTGTTATTTTACTTAAACTGAATATTCTTCTTTGACAACATGGAATTTACATTATACATATGTATAGCTTCAATAAAGTATCATTTGACACAATAAAAAGACAAAATAAATAAATCCAACAACGACCGAAAGGATTGCTTACTGCTACATCTATCCAGTTTCCAGAGCTGATGGCTTCCTCTACAGAAGCTTCAACTTGATCCACAATTTCTTGACCAACACAAGCTGCTCTCAGAAATAAGAGTTGTGTGGACTTGTATCTTTTTTTAATGTAGCCTGCTGGGTCAGGGATGCCAAGTCTGTACAACGCATCAAATTCTATAAAATAAGATGTCTGTTACATTTAAGCACCTTCATTTACATACAGGATCTTTTGTGGTAATTTTTGTTTGAAAGCAAGAAAAGAAGAATTACATATAGTTTTCATACAAGTACATGCATCTTCAAGCTGATGCAGACCTAAAACTTAGTTCAGTACAAGCAACAGCTAAACATAGTTAATAGAAATATGAGGATTAAATCATGGACATGACTTCAGTCTGAGTTTTGGAAAAAAATGCTTTTTTCAGATTCTTACACCATTAGATTTATCTTTGCAATGATGTCTTTCCAAAGTATTTTACTGTAACTTCAACAATATTTACAATATATACAACGTCAAAATGTTTTGTTTTCTAAAGTTACTCCAATATACTCGTAGAATCATGGAATGCCTCACAAGTGAAGAATTTCAACTATTTGGCAGTTTATACTTAGACGTTCTGAAAACATTCAAAGACTTTGACAGATACTTTATCGGTCAAGCAATATTAGAGAAACACTTAATACCACTACAGTAAATTATGCCGAACCTTTTCAAACTGCAAGACTAACTGTTATTTAGGGACTGGCCCTTTGGGACCCTAAGGGTACACTCCTCTGTTTATTCAGGTTCACATTTTCCCATAGCTCCTGTTTTAAAACACCAGCTACCCACTCCAGTTCTACAAACCTTCTTTTGGAAAACGTTCTTTCTGTGCACTGCATGCTTGGCTATCTGGGCTACTAACAGTCAAAGTTTGGTTGCAATCTGGACACCTGACCTGAAACTCCAATCATGTGGGTCAAACATGATCATCTGAAAAGTCTGCAACAAGCAGTCCAAGGAATGTTTTCAGAACACTAATAAAAGTAGCATTTGTAACTCTGTGAGAAATAAAGTTACTGTTTAGCAGTATGGTTGTCTGCTGAAATATGGTTCTCTGTGACAAAGTAACTCACATCATTATAAGCAAGATGGTCTTTTAACACAGGAGTATCAACTACTGTATTGATTTCCACTTATTCTTGTGAGGCTTCACTCTAGACACTAGCTAGGTAAGGGCATTAGGGTAAGACCAATTACCTAAACTAGTTTTAGAAACATATTTTATCTGCGAGAATAAAGATTAATTACCTAAGTAACCATTCTGCTTGAAAAAGGAATCCACCCAGTTGCTCTGTGTTCTGGCATAGATGTCTGGAACAAACACAGCCTTATCCTGTCTCCCACCAACCACGGTGCCTTTTAGACGACCAGTGTTAACAAGTTCTTCTAGCACAGCTACAAGAAGAAAATAAATGAAGCGACATTTTCCACTTCGATATATCCGTTAATCAAAACGTAGCAATTATTTTCCCTGTTTTGTTTCTTCATTTTTTCCCACCCATTAGTTGTTTTTCTTTTTTACTATTAATTGAAAGAAACTGAAGACCAAACTACAAGTGCTTGTTCTAGTGAAACATTTCCGAGTTCTATCAATTATTTTTAACACTTATGAGAATGTCTTGATAAAAGCTCTGGAAATCATACAATGTTTCAAAAGAGTGAGCCACAATGACAGGATCAAAACACTTTTTATTGAACATATACCTAGACAGTTTGAGCTTTTAATTTAGAAAATGTAGTCATAAAAGAATCTTTCTCTGGCCAGACAATAAAGTATAGGAGCATTTTATTAATAATGTTCTCTTCCAATTCACTGCTTGCATGGTAACAAAGATGGAAAAAAAGAGAGATCTGAACACACTAAAATGACCTGAAAAATTGCTACCTCGGTGAGCACCTCCTACTGGTGACCATCTTCATGGTTTACAATGTTTATACTGTGGCCAATAACAACCTCCTGATCACGCACAAATATTGCTAACAAAGAACATATTGGTAACTGGTAGTACCAAAGTACTAAGCCTTTCTCAATGCTAAATAAGGTATTTTCCATCCATTAAAGTGCACAGGAATATCTGAATTGCCTTCTGTGTTCTGCTTTTGCCTTTGCATAAGACACTAGATGTATCAAAAAAATCAGTGATACCAACTGCCAAGCTCTGCTGATTTCTAGAACTTTGCTAGATGGCTTTTTTACCTTCAGTTTGTGTTGATTTCTATTTCATTAACAGAACAGAACACTAAATGGTATCACATTGTACGGCTCCTTCCTCATTAAATACAAGTAGCAGTCAACATTTCAATATGCTTAGTACAGCATATGGAAGTTTAGCTCACCTACTCAGGAAAACTTGGTTCCAGAAGAAATACTACATTTTAAATCATGATTTTTTTTTTTGTCAGATATGCCCATAGTGTAGATAAACTTCTATAAGCTAGCAGCTATTGAACACAACTGCCACTAACAAAGCTGAACAGTAGTTACACTGAAAAAATGCAGAAAAAAAGAGAAACTGATTTAAACAAGATATAGTTTTACGTAATCTAAGACAAGAGCTAGAAATCATGTTCTGCCATGGTTCAGTTACCTCGTATAAAATGGAGCTTATAAGACAGATTCTGAAAATGAAATTAGATTTTTATACTTACTAATAGTTTAGTTACCCTAGAAAATAGAGTCAATGTGCCTATTCTACTCAAACAATTGTCAGACAATACAGTTTGCCATCTCAACTTGTTTTTATTCAAAGTTTTTGGGAAAAAAAGTAAAACTTTTATAGGTATTAGCAATAAACCAGAGTCTTCATAGAGAAAGGGGGAGAAATGAAGATGCCAATTAATTTTTGTATTATTTCAAGTGCCAGTTCTAAAACTCCAGGGCAGAGAAGGTGCTTTGATAGGAGATTTCAGAGCCCCTACTACAATTATGCCTAGATAGTCTTTTGTTTTAAAACAAAACAACAGGACCTTTGCAGAACTACTGTAATCTCACAGTTATTTTTAAAGGTGATTCAGTAGTTTGTAGTGTCCTATTAGGTCTCTGTCAAAGTCTAGCAAAGACAATAAGCATCCCTCCATGCCTGTCCCGCATCAGCAACACAATATTCAGAAATGAACTCTGTGCTTTCATTATGCTTTGTAATTAGTGTTTTTACTTAAACAGTTTCTCATTTCTAAAATTAATTATTATTTTGTCATAACTTCACATCAGCTTAACATGAATAGCAGCACAGCTATGTGACAGAACCAAAGACTATTGTTTATCTTGTCTAACACTAAATGTTGATTAAATAATGAGCTGTTTGTAAATTATACAAACAGTACACTGAACTTACATTTTTTTTCTAGAAGATACACAAAACAGACAAAGATCACTTGAAAACACATTGCTAATAATGACAAACATAGAAAGTAAAGAGCATAAGTAACATAATTAAAAAGATATTTTTCAAGTTTCCAGCATTTATGGAATTAAAATGGTACCTCAGAAAATGGATAGGATAAAATCAAACATGCTCTGGCAGTGAGTAAAAAGCTCTTTGAAACTTATGAAACTGCAGAGGAAGTGAAATATAGTAAGAAAAACTAAAGAAAAAGATGAACAAACTCATTAAAAAAAAACAAGAAAAAGAAAGTACCAGAAATACACTTAGCCATCATGATGATTACCGGTGACAGGAAAACACTAGAACTTCAATTCATATTAATACTGTACATGAGCAATACATGATCATGTACTTGCAGGATGTGTTTGAAAAAGACTATAACTGCATACTGAAATTTGTCGAGTACTGCAACATCATAGTAATGCAGTTTAACAGATTTTCCTTTTGATCTATGAATACCTGAGTGGCACATTCCAAAAAAAAGAGGAAACCTTAAATGGATTATATGAAAGTAGAGTGTTTATATGATTTTATTTAAATGCTAAGATTTGAATTTTTAATGAATAAGCTTGTCTCAAAGAACAAGAAGGTAAGCACGGAGATATTATAGTGGAGCTAAAGTGTGCAATGCCCTGAAGGCAAAAAGACCCAATCAAACAGAAGAGAAGAGACAGAAAACCATTAAAGGATTCTGAAGACCAGCAGCACTTGCTCAGCCAGCATAAAAGACTAATGATGCTTGAAGCAGCATTTTGGACAGACAGGAGGGCATTCCTGGGAGTCAAAGAAAAGCTGCAATATTAGAAGTAAGAAACAATTAAGTACTGCCTAAAAGTTTCAGCAGCTGGAGAGGAAATCTTTATGAATTTCTATTTTAAAAAGAAACTGCAAAAAATAAAAGCAAACAGTTTAAGGATATGCTTTATCTCTCAGCATATAAAGACATTTAACTAAGAGCATAACAAAAGCTCTGCCTCCGCTATCACAGAGAAAAGTCAATAAATAAAATCCAGAGCAGTTAATGCCATTTGGCTACATGAAATCTGTCCCCTTTGGTGTGCTTCACTGATAAAACCGCCAGTAGCTAAGGGCAAATAATGAAACAGATGACAAAATGAGTACTGTACTTCTTGCATCATTCTGCCCCCAGAGGCATTTCATCAACGTACACTTTCATTGCTTTGGATACAGAGAACTTCTCTTCAGTTATGGCTAGCACAAAAGGTTTAACACTTTTTACGCTAGAGAGAAACATATTACTCTTTATTCCAGAATTAAGGCTGTATACTAAAATGCTTCTTTGAAAGCATACTTCTAGTAATGAAGAATCTATGAATTAACTAACAAAAATACAAAACAGTCTGAATGAAACTCACAGTAAAGTAAATGTTCTTGAAATCCGTACCGAGTGATCAAGTTACTTACAGGTGTAGGCCTTGAAAAAAAGAAAAACAAAACAACATAAGTTCATAACCTGAAATTGATGTGGAGAATCTAGAAACAAGTGAGGTTACTCCAGATGGACAAAACTACATAATATCTTAGCACCAGGGGACTACATTGATGTTTAACACAGCTTACAAGGCTTTAATTTTGAATTATTATGAAGTTATATCTCATAACAGAGCTACGATAATTATTGTAAGGAAACTTTTGCTGTCCCAAGTTTTTTCTCTTCATACAAGTTGCACAGAAGATTATTGATTTAATAAGAAAAAATTATCTATAATCACAGGTAGTGGGTAGACATCATGGGGATGCAGTGGAATGACAATGAGGATAGATACTCTCCAAACAAATGAAAGAACTACTGATTAACGTTTTCTTCAGCCAAAAAGCTTAAGTATGTTGTATATTGTCTATTGCTATACTTTCCTTGTTCTCCTTTCAAAAAGGAGGTCCCCATTTCAAAAAAGTGAGTCTAATATTTCACCCCAGGAACTGAACTACACTTAAAGAAATCTATCCATAGGTCTTTATTTTCTTTTCTTTTTCAATCACAAGTGAATTTGATCCATAAAGACCTATGGTAAAAATATTTTAATATGTGGCTGCTGGTGTTGAAATTTACCGAGTAATTGCAGTGAAGAGACCACGAATGCGTGCTCGATGCCGGGACACAAAGGCTTCTGTAAAAATCACCCCACGGTTTTCCTGGTCTAGTTGTCCATGAATAATTCTACCCAAACGCCTGGATAATGCCTGTAAATAGAAGCCGGGATGACTGCTAAAATTGTGTATTAGCAATGTTAAACAAAAATTAATCAAAAAATCTATATTAACAGATCAGCAAATCAGTTTTGCTAAGACAGACAAAATATTCAGAAACGAGGACTACAAGTGGAAATTATTATTTAGGTATATTGAGAATGTGTCTTACTACACGTATGTTGATGCCATTATGGCCCACACTCCAAATTTCAGAGAATTCAGCTCTTCTATCAGATATATGTGTATCCAATGACAAAAGAAAACTTTGCAGAAGAAATAAGTATAGTTTGGAGATGCACAATCAAAACTAAGATTTAACCTTTGAATTAATTTTGTATGAACCAGTGGCACAGGAATTCACTATCCATTTTTTCAAACGGTGGACAAAAATTAGCAACAATAAACACAAAAGATAAGAGGTGCAAGCAGTTTATAAAAGTGCATCCTTGCAAAGTGAATTAAACACAGGAAATATTGCCCAGGAAACACAAGAGAAACCATGTAATAATTTTCGTATGTTAGAAATGTTTTTGTAGAAGCTGATCATGCAACAAATATTAGAGGAATCCTGTTTGTAAACTGAGAGTCAACAAGGTCTGTGGTACCTACTATGACTGTTCACCTAACATATGCCACAGGATTACCCTTTGAAAAAAATACCTTCCAAACAAAATCCAACCTTGACTGAAAGTCAACAATGGTAAGAGAATTCTCCCTAATCCTTTTAAACACTACAATAGTAACTAGTAACCAACAAAGGTAAATAGTTTTTTGTTTCTACTCTGAATGTCTGGCTTCAGCTTCTAGAAATGAACGTTTATTTTACCTTTTCTGAATAAACCGAAAGGTCTCTACCATTTTATTTCTGCTTCCTGGGTAGCTAATGAGACTGATGAAATTCCCCCTACGTCTTCTCTCTAATATTTCAAACAAAGAAATTTTCAGATCTTCCACTAATCTAACCTGTTCCTAAGAGTCCTAATTCTAATCTGTTCCTAACAGTCATAAAGATGCTGAAAGAATCTTGCTGAATAGTGAAAAGGCAAATGAACCTCAATCTGTGAACAGCTGTTACACTGCAACCTTTATGTATCTCATACTTTTCTGCTTAGAATGACAAGCAGCTCATCACAATTAAAGCCATGAATATTGCAAAGATGACAAAAGAAGGTGAACACAATCAATTCTACATTTGCTAGGTTGGTGGCTTGCATCACCTGTATCAGGAAGTCTCCCGGAAGGTCGTATGTCTTGCAGAGTTCTGATACTGTCACCTGGCCAGTTTCCTGTAGTTTATCATTTATTTCTTCTGCTAATTGATCCAGGTAACTCCTTATTTAAAAACAACAACAAAAAAAATCCCAACACATTAAGTGTGAAATTCAAGATCAACCTGTTATCCACATGCTGAATTATTAATTGACCTGGCACTATACCTCTTTCTGTTGCATCTTTGCAAAAATAAACTGAAAGTTATTTTAAATGAATAAAGGAGAACAATGTCAGTGAAAATGTGGAGGTTTTTTTAAAAGTCTACTAACCAGATAGCTAGTATTAAAAATGGTCATTTATCTGCTTGTATGAAACTGTCAAAAAGCAGGAACAGGAAAACATTATATGTCAGTGAGACTTAGAAAAGGGCTTTAGTGAGCAAGATAGGTCTTAATTATTTCAAGAGAGCCAGGAACATCACATTCTTTGCCAAGAATAAATCCTGCAGCACTATCAATAATAGAGACAACCCCATAAGAGTATTACTTCAGTGGTTGTTAGCGTGCTGAATGTCATTAAATGACTTGCTCACATATCTTAGGTTTGTGAGGTAAAGTAAGAGACGGGAACAAATGAGAGGGTTTGTTAATAGCTGAGGCAGATAGCAAAGCCACAGAGCAAATGAGATCTGACTGCTGTACACAAAGACACTGGGTAAGAAGTGAAGCCTCTTAAGTGCAGGATACTGGGCAGAGACATTCAGTAAGGCCTTTGCTCCATGGATTCACTGGATGCTCTGCTGAGACAGGCCTCACTCGCCCTTTGGAAAAGAAGGACTGATTCACCACCAAGCAGCCCTAGTAGCAGTCAAGAAAAATGCATTTCACTACAGAAGCAACAAAGGCTGGCCATCACTTTTAGTCTGCATTTTAAAAAAACAAAAGAGATGATGTTCCTGAAAGTACTCACTCATTTATAAGCTGTCCCAGCACAAGCTGAATAGTTTTTTCTGATTTAACGATGTCATTAGCTCTGTTTTCAATGTGCAGAAGGTCCACATTTATTACCTTAAAAAAACCCCAATAAAACCTATTATCAGAACTTTAAATTGAAATTAATTGTCAAACATTGAGATATTATACTTACACATTCCTATATCTTGAGGAAAGCTGCTTTTATTTTTTTCTACTATTGCATACATACATAGTTAATCTGTGATTTGGAATAAAGCATCAATGCTTTAGGGGGAAAAAGCTCTCTTTGCAACTGTGACAAGGTTAAAAGAAAAATATATAATAAAAAATTCCAGAAAGCTATGAGGAGAAAATACTAAATTGTCTTTCAGAAAGGCTTTCTGATTTCAAGTAATTTTACTCAAGCCAGAAGGGAAAATTAGTCACAGAGGAAGACTACTGGCGGATAAAGATTAGTGGAGACAAGAGATTAATGAAGGAAAAGAGAAGATCCAAAGAGGCATGCAAAATTATTATGCATGCTCCTGCAGCTTTAAATTTAAATGGGAAACATATTTCTTTTCTGTTTGCCCCCTTTAGTTTACAAAGGAAGAGTTCATAAAGAAACTCTGTATATTTTAGTGGTGATTTCAGAGGTCCTAGATTATCATTCAGCAGAAAGAAGCTTTCAATAAAGCAGTAAATAGACAGATTAAGGAATGTGCAGTGCTCTGACATGAGCTACCAGCTCTTCATAAACTCTGTTCTCTTTTAAAAAAATAACTTAGCTGGAGTATCATTGATGAACTCCACGTTTACAATATACATGGTGAAGAAAAGAAAGAAGTATACAGTTTTTTATTACTAAAAATTTACCTGTTGTAAGTCAACAATGTTTACTCGACCTTCAAAAAAAAGTACAAATATACTTTTAGTACATAAAATATGTTTGAACAGATTTAGAATATAGCATATTCTACCGTGTACAAAATATTTCTTCATTACTTTTTTGTAGAACAATTAAACCAACTCTAGCTTTATATACTGTCAAATCACAAAAATCACAGGTGGCCAGTGCAAGACATCCCATATTGTTCTACCCTATGGCCTTGCTGACAATCCAATACAGAAACTCCAGAAGTAAAAATCACGGTTCAAACTCCCTCCCAATTAGGTTTTGCCTTGATGCTGATCTGGATTTGACCACTAGTCCGTGAGTATCAAAACGAAGATTGTCAAAACTTTCTGCCTTTGTATGATGCTACTAAAACCAGCAAGTTTGAATTCAATTCAAGCTATCGTATTGGTATGATACAAAATGGCATAACACAAACTGAGGCATACTTGTAATCGTAAGAAAATGACTAATCTGTATGAACATAATAAGGAAGTTAATTTTCCAAAACATGCCGTGACATTCACCCTTAAATATAAAAGTACAATATACTGTCTTCTCATTAAAACCATTGACAAAAAGCAGATTAAAGCGTATTTGCTTCCTTATATATCTAAGTCAGATCTTACAAAGCAGATGGCTCTTCATACTGGCAAAATAAAAGACCTGTCAATGACAATTTCAAAACATTAGTATTACTAATGATGTGAAAGGAGGATGATTTTAAAATTCTGAGTCAAGGCCAAACATCTGGGCCAGATACTTAAACATACTAAAATGCCAAATTTTCTTCAAAAGCGTTCTTAGACCACTTCTACTTTAGAAATTCTGCATAGGTGAAAATGAATCAAGTAACATATCTTGATATGCTTACCTAAAAACAAAATACAGATCTGAAGTGAAAATAAAATAATAGTAGGGGAATTCATGTGTAGATGAAACAGTAAGAAGCAAGCTCACTTTTTTTGCAAGATTAAGGGTTGTGTTAGGTTTGCGTGGCAAGGTTTTGGTAGTGAGGGGGCTACAGGGGTGGCTTCTGTGAGAAGCTGCCAGAAGCTTCCCCTGTGTCTGACAGAGCCAACGCTAGCTGGCTCCAAGACGGACCCGCCGCTGGCCAAGGCCGAGCCCATCAGTGACAGTGGTAGCGCCTCTGGGATAATATATTTAAGAAGGGGAAAAAAAAGTTGCTGTGCAACAGCAGCCAGAGAGAGGAGTGAGAATATGTGAGCACAACAACTCTGCAGACACCAAGGTCAGTGGAAAAGGAGGGGGAGGAGGTGCACCAGGCACCAGAGCAGAGATTCCCCTGCAGCCCATGGGGAAGACCATGGTGAGGCAGGCTGTCCCCCTGCAGCCCATGGAGGTTCACCGTGGAGTAGATATCCACCTGCAGCCCATGAAGGACCCCATGCCAGAGCAGGTGGATGCTCAAATGAGGCTGTGACCCCATGGGAAGCCTGTGCTGGACAGCAGGCTCCTGGCAGGACCTGTGGTTCTGTGGAGAGAGGAGCCCCACGCTGGAGCAGGTTTGCTGGCAGGACTTGTGACCTGGTGGGGGACACACACTGGAGCAGTCTCTTCCTGAAGCACTTTCCCCCATGGAAGGGACCCATGCGGGGGCAGTTCGTGAAGAACTGCAGTCCATGGGAAGGACTCACGTTGGAGATGTTCACGGAGGACTGTCTCCTGTGGGAGGGACCCCACGCTGGATCAGGGGAAGAGAGTAAGGAGTCCTCCCCCTCAGGAGGAAGGAGCAGCAGAAACGATGTGTGATGAACTGACTGCAACCCCCATTCCCTGTCCCCCTGTGCTGCTGAGGGGAAGGAGGTAGGGAATTCAGGAGTAAAGTTAAGCCTGGGAAGAAGGGAGAGGTAAGGAGAAGGTGTTTTAAGATTTAGTTTTTATCTTCTCGTTATCCTACTCTGATTTTGATTGGTAATAAATTAAACTAATTTCCCCAAGTCAAGTCTATTTTGCCTGTAACGGTAACTGGTAAATGATCTCTCCCTGTCCTTATCTCGACCCACGAGCCTTTTGTTATATTTTCTCTCCCCTGTCCAGTTGAGGAAGGGGAGTAACATAGCAGCTTGGTGGCCACCTGGCGTCCAGCCAGCACCAACCCACCACAAGTGTACTGAAGAAAACTTTCAAATTCTTTCTGTAGTCTTCAAAATTAACTTCCAAATCCAGAGGAAGAAAGCAAATGCATGCCACACTTACCACCACAAACATGAAGCTCATCCCGGATCTCCTTACTAATCTGTGCTGGAGTGATATACTCTTTTCCATCAAGTGTGTGCACTACTTCCAACTGCTTTTGTGCAATCAGTTTAGTGACAATCTCTATACAGTTCCGTTCTGACAATCTATCAACAGCATAAACAATAATCAGTTATTCTAAGTAAGTACTTGCTGACATTATCTTTAAATCGATGTTTCAAAAATACTAAACACAGGAAATACAAAGATTACTTGCTGTTCTGTGTAAATACTTTTTACAACAAAAAACTCGTTTCAAGATCTTACTTTTCTCATCACCCCCTGAATCATCCATATGGTTTCACTTATGTGAGTTGTGAGAACGACTTCTACTCCTCTCCTGAACAGCTGTCAGCCCCTTTTGCTGTAGGACTGCACCTGCCCATGAATTCAGGGATGGTCATGCTTACAGAATTTGTGCCTTTGATCCTTCTGGGCTTTTTAATTTTAGTTTAAGGTTTTTTTGTTGCCTCTTTTTTTTTTTTTTAATAAAAATAAGTTCTGAGCAACAACCTGACGTGCTTAACAACACATAAGGAAGAAACAGAGCCGTGACGGCGTTTAGCAGCTTGAACTTAACGGCGATTACATACCCCTGCACTTTCGTGGACCTGCATATACTCTCTGGGGCCCCTAGATGCCCCTTCGGGGCTCACAAGCACTGACACACCGGTCAGCGCCAATCAAAGGGGGATCGCAGAGGGGCAGTGCCTGGCTGAAGCCCCCAGGCCCCCGCTGTGTGTCAGGGCCGGGGGCCGTGGCGCAGCCCTCCCCGGGGCCGTGGGGGCGGAGGGGGGAGGGGAGGGCCGCCGGTGCCGGGAGGGGGCGCCGGCAGGTGGTCCGCAGCGGCAGGCGGCGGGCTCCAGAGGCCGCAGCGGGTACCGGCGCCGCCCTGCTCACCTGTGGGCCACCTCGGCAAACTGCGCCCGCTGGAAATCGGCCGCCAGGCGCCGAATCTCCTCCCAGGCGGCCGCCATCGCCGCCTCGCCGCTACACGTCAGCCCCGCCGGGCGCGCTACGGGCAGCGAGCGGGGACAAACCTCCTCGCCGCGGCCGCCGCCTGCAGCGCCACCTGTCGGGCGGGAGCCGCCCCTGCGCTGCCGGGCCTCGCCGCAGCCACGGTCATCAAAAAAAAACCCCGAGAAAAAAGCAGTTTCCCCACGCGGGTCTGACTCCAGCAACTGGAGCCCGGTGGACGTAGCCACGAGAGCAGGCACACTGTGTCTTCAGCAGCAAGGCCCAGCGCAGTGCCGTCACGGCTGACAGGGATGCAGGTGTCCCGAGCTCAGGCCTGGGCAACGGGCTTCACCCGCTGCGGCTGTGGTGTCAGCGTGAGGCTGCCTTCTCTGCCAGGGTGAGGGTAAAACTCCGTCTAAAATGTAAGCCGAGCTTTCAGCGTATTTGTGGAAATATGAGCAACACTAGAAGCTGACGTTACTGAAAACTGAAATGTAGTTGAGACTAGAAATGGGGTATGAGGTACATAGTGCCACCATTTAGTGGTACCGCTATTACGCAGTGAGGGGTGAGCTGAATTTATTTAGCTGTCAGATCAGAGGTCGGCCGCACAGTCTTAAAGGCCTTTTCAGCTGTTAGGTGAGATTGATTTTTCCGTGGTATTGATGGAGAGAACTGCACGTGGGAGTGGTCCCGTCCCAGTGCCGGCGGAGGAAGCATCGGTCATCCAAGCACGCCACCTCCCGCGCGGAACAGCAGCAGGAGACGGTGAGCTGCCCGATGCAGGGGAAAGTGGTCCCTGCTGCTGAGGCTGTGTCGTTGTCCTTCCGTATTTCTTGCTGGTAAAATTCTCTGTGTGGACATGACTCCTGCATAGCCACTGTTTTTACGGACACTGTTTTCTCTGCCTTCCAAAAGTTATGGGAAAATGTCTCTGGCACAGTTTGTGTTGTGCTGGGTGTGGTTTAAATAGCGTGAAGAAATACTTTGCAAGATACTGGCATAGTAAATTATAACAGCCTGTTTATAGTGGGATAAGTATGTGGCTTCAGTTTTACTAGTCATTTTCTCTATGAGAAACTAGGGGCAGGATTCATTTAGCTTAAGCATCTGAAGTTAGCTGTTGAGGTCTAGTCTTGGAGCCCTTCATAGACAGTGAGACAGGCTCCTCAAATTGTTGTTCAACTCTTCTTAAAACATACATCTAAGACAAGTTAACTAATTACTCACTGGAGGTGCCTGTTTTTCTTCATTGCTAAAGAAGACAGCAAGGAAGATTCCTTACCCAGATTCTTGATTTAGACATCAGTATTTTGGTGAAATGAATAGTGTATTAGAAGGGTAGGTAAAAAATGTGATAGCAATTGTGGAGACAACTTTTATGAAGATTACATAGAAATAGGCTATCACAGGGAACATCAGGAAAAATAACTGTGAACTTAGAACTGGATTCTTCCTACCTAACCTTAAATGTATCTAAAGTGCTTTAATTATGAGTATAGTCTACAGACTACGGAGAATCCCACCTAAAATCTGAATCTCGGTTTGGGCTGGCCAAATTGGGGTTTGTAGTTAAGATCCAAAAGTGAAGTATAATGGTTTTGACCTTCACTTGTGTGTGTATGACTTGAACTCAAGCCACGGTTGCAAGATCTGTGGAAGTAGTCATCTGTGATTAGAGCTGGGTTGTTGTTTTTTTTTTAAAGTTTAAAGTTGTGTTTTACCAGTGTGCAAAGAAGGGGCAGATGAATCATATAAGCACACAACAGTTATGAGCATATTGATATTTCTAAATTGCAGGTTCTGTTTTGAATCTGAAATCAGAGATTTTATAAGGACCCTTTTCTTTTGAGATGTATGTACATGTGCACAACATAAGCGTTAATATTTTCTATACCTAATTGTTATTCAAGTAACAATTCAGATATTTTTTTCTGTAGAAATCAATGTCTTCTTTAGACAGTTTATAAATTAAGTTAAAATTTCTGTTAAAAATTTAGTAACTGATTCATTTTACAATACATGCACAAACCTCTTGCAGTTAACTGAACTCTAACGTTATTAGCAGCTATTTTATGCAATAAGGATGTTGCTTAAAAATAAAGTTGATACCATTTATTTTACTATAGTACTCCAAAGTTTACTGATTCCAGACCCACCATGGTAACAGAAATGTTTTTGTTTCATTATTGCAGGTGTATAAACTAAGTGTGAAGGTTTTTATAGCTTTAATGATAACAAAAGTTTAAATAAACCTTTACATAACAATTATAATACGGATTGATGGCCACATTTCATTGGCACAAACCAAAGCAAATAATTTCTTATGAAGGCCATGTACAATATTGCATTGATTCACTCTGGGAGTATCAATTACCCTGTCTTAATTGAGGACAATAAAAGAAAATGGTGAGGTTATTAATCCTGTCATAATGAATCAATGCTGTCTGTTTGACATAAAGTATAAAAGTTCATATTGTAACATTTATGTATGTTCATACGCACTATTCTGAACTCTCCTTGGGGAACTTGGACTTTCTACCAGTCCACTGAAGCAGGGTGAGTCAAAGGAACAGATTTTCAGTTCTGTGGTTGCTCCTACTTGCTGATGCAATGCATTAACCACCAAAAGAACAAAACTTGAAGAAATGGACTGAGTCACTGCTGTCTGCCAAGTATTACAGAAAGTTATATCTAATGGTTCCCCATTCCAGTCAGCTGAAGATATTCTCTTCCAGCTAAAAGACCCATAAAGGTTCATACAGTCATTACAACATTTAGAGCAGGGGACAAACATGACACTCATGTGCACCAGCTTCTGTTATTATTTGTGTAGAAACACCTAGTTCTGCTTCAGAATTATGTCAAAAGACTCCAGACACGTGTATTTCCATACTCTGGAGCACTGGCTCCTAAGGCCAAATAGGAGTGTCCTTTAATTTTTTTTGAGAACTCACCTTTCAACTCTAGAAGTCTTCCTGGAAGAAGGCAAGAGCTCTGAAAAATCTGTGGATTTCTATTTTCCGTTGTGATCTCTGTGTACACACATACTTTGGTTGCATATTTTATGGTATCTGTTACTTTATAGCAATTATCTTGAAAAAGAGATTAATTAATAAAAAAATAATTTACAGAAGGCATTGATACAATGCCTGTTTGAAGTAATTAGTGATCCAGCAAAAATTCCCCTGGTGCATCCTCCTTTACTGCAGAGCAGACTCTCTAAACATTGATGATCCTGTTTGTAATTGTTAGTATTTATTTAGGAAAGAAGAGAATGTAAAGGTCTAGTCAGGCCTCACATATTAAATCTGTCACGAAAAAGTGTTGTTATTAATGCCATTGAAATCTGAATAGCTAGGGATAATGTTAAATGACTTCTGTGTCACTCGATGTAACTCCTGTTCATCTCAAGATAGAATAGGAAATGAACCTATGGATAAAGGAAAATCCACATGATGAGAGGACAATGCTACAATGTTAAATTACCATGCAAAGGATACGATAAGTGTAATGTATAAACACATTAAACTGATACAATATAGTAGGTGGGTTTTTTGACCACATAAAGTATTTTTAGCAGTATAGACAAAATGCATAGAAAGAATGAGTAATGCAAAATAGAGAAGAACAAAGTTCCTAAGAGGTGTGGTTTATCAGAAAACTTGCTAAATAGAAGACCAGTTTGTCAGTAATAGCATAGCATGTCATAGTGAGATACTGCAAACATCAAGTATATCTCACTGGTATACTGAGCTGTCATGGAACAGAGCATTGAAGAGGTATATAAAACTTTTATTCATAGTAAACCAGAAGTACTTGTAAAATATTGCAAACAATATAAAATATATGCTGTTGCATAAATAAACAAACATTTATACTATCAAAAGCAACAGAGAAACTTTTAAGAGGTCTGTCAACAGAAATGCTCAAAATCCAATGCCAAGCAAAGACTTGAGTAGCAATTAAGGCCAGAGAAATAAAATAAAGGCACTTAAAGATAGAAGGGAAGTAGAGATTTATTTTTAATATAATTTCAAAATGCAATGTTAACAAACATGCAAATAAAAAGAAAACCAGATATTTTTATCCCCAGAATACTTTTTTCACAGCGATGTATTTTCAAATAGCTTTTTGTGGCGCTTCCTCTATATTAAGCTTATCTCACAGTTGAGGTCTCACTGATCCCATCCTAAAGCAGCAATGAACTGAGGTTTTGCATATTCTTGACAGGCACTGAAGCATCAGCAGAGGTGCCAGCTCAGGGCACAGTGTGGTTTCAAGTATTAAAGGTCCTGGAGGTCCATTGCAGTGTAATGGAAGAGTACCTCGTACAAGTATAGCATTCTGCGTTTCACAGAGTGGGGGGAATTTTAATGGGAAGGGAAGAACCAGGTTTCAAACCTCCCTGCCTCTCTGTCACCTCCTGACCTCTGAAACTGCCTCTTTGAACCATGTGGTTTCCATCACTTGACAAGGGAGCAGGCTTTTGACTGCAGTTTCTCTCCCATCCTCCTTGGGCTGCTTTCAGCCCTGAATGAGAATAGGGACTTTGGATCACTGGTTTGCTTTCTCTCCTATCACTTCACAAGTGACCACATTATGTTTCTCATTTCCAAGTATGAATAGCAATTGGGCTGTTCCCTCACACTCTCTTCCCTCTGGAAAGCTGTTTTGGAATCAGTCTATCATCTAGATGATTAGAAATCACCTGATTTCCAGGCTGAATTTATTCATGAGCATTAGTGTTTGTGTCACCATAGCGCTTTAGTTGAATTGGTCAATCACAGAATCAGCGTGGCCTAAAAAACACGTAATATTTGTGAAAAGGATCAGTATGATACAAGGGTGCTTGGCGTAAGATATTTCTGGTAGAGATGGGATTGTTAAGACCACAGTGAAGACCTTCTCTGTTCACAAACAACAGGTCCAATGGGGTGCCTTCTCTCGTTGGCTTCCTCACCAGCTGTGTGAGGAAGTTATCTTCCACACACTCCAGGAACCTCCTGGACTGTTTCCTCTCTGCTGCATTGTATTTCCAACAGACATCTGGCAAGTTGAAGTCCCCCACGAGAACAAGGGCTAGCAATCATGAGGCTTCTCCCAGCTGCCTGTAGAACACTTCATCTGCCTCCTCATCCTGGTTGGGTGGTCTATAACAGACTCCCACCATGTTATCTGCCTTGGTGGCCTTCCCCCTGATTCTTACCCATAGACACTCAACCCTCTCGTCACTGTCCTTGAGCTCAAGGCAGTCAAGACTCTCCCTAACATAGAGGGCTACCCCACCACCTCTCCTTCCTTGCCTATCCCTTCTAAAGAGTTTATAGCCATCCATTGCAGCACTCCAGTTGTGCGTGTCATCCCACCATGTTTCTGTGATGGCAACTATATCATAGTTTTCCCCTTTCACAACAGCTGCAAGCTCCTCCTGTTTGTTGCCCGTGCTCCATGCATTCAGGTAGATGCACTTCAGCTGGGCTAATGATCCTGTCGCCTTTGTGGTGGGAGAAGCCCTAATCCCTAATTTTGCCTCAGTCTTCACTGGCAATCTCTCTTCCCACACCTCTCGAGTGGATGGACTGCAAGATGGGGACTGGAGGAGCAAAGTCCCTCCCACTGTAAGAGAAGATCAGGTTCGTGACCACCTGAGGAATCTGAATGTATATAAGTCTATGGGACCTGACGAGATGCATCCCAGAATCCTGAGGGAATTGGCTGATGTAGTTGCCAAGCTGCTCTCCATGATATTTGAAAAGTCATGGTGGTCAGGTGAAGTCCCTGGGGACTGGAAAAAGGGAAACATTGCACCCATTTTTAGAAAGGGTAAGAAGGAGGACCATGGGAACTACCAACCTGTCAGCCTCACCTCTGTGCCTGGGAAGATCATGGAACAGATCCTCCTGCAAGCTATGACAAAACATATGGAGGACAGGGAGGTGATTGGAGACAGTCAGCACAGCTTCACCAAGGGCAAGTCCTGCCTGGCTAACCTAGTGGAGTGACTACACCAGTGGACAAGGGAAGAGCTACGGATGTCATCTATCTAGACTTCTGTAAGGCCTTTGACATGGTCCCCCACAACATCCTTCTCTCTGAATTGGAGAGGTATGGATTTGATGAGTGGACTGTTCGGTGGATGAGGAATTGGTTGGATGATCGTATCCAGAGGGTAGTGGTCAATGGCTCAACGTCCAGATGGACATCGGTGACGAGTGGTGTCCCTCAGGGGTCCGTATTGGGACCAGTACTGGTTAATATCTTCATCAATGACATAGTGGGATCAAGTGCACCCTCAGCAAGTTTGCAGACAACACCAAGCTGAGTAGTGCGGTGGACACGCCTGAGGGATGGGATGTCATTCAGAGAGACTTGGACAAGCTCGAGAAGTGGGCCCATGTGAACTTCATGAGGTTCAACAAGGCCAAGTGCAAGGTCCTGCACCTGGGTCAGGGCAACCCCCAGTATCAATACAGGCTGGGAGATGAAGGGATTGAGAGCAGCCCTGCCGAGAAGGACTTGCGGGTACTGGTGGCTGAAAAGCTGGACATGAGCCAGCAATGTGCGCTCGCAGCCCAGAAGGCCAACTGTATCCTGGGCTGCATCAGAAGGAGCGTGGCCAGCAGGTCCAGGGAGGTGATTCTGCCCCTCTCCTCTGCTCTGGTGAGACCCCACCTGGAGTCTTGAGTCCAGCTCTGGAGCCCTCAGCACAGGAAAGACATGGACCTGTTGGAGTGGGTCCAGAGGAGGGCCACAAAAATGATCAGAGGGCTGGAGCACCTCTCCTATGGAGACAGGCTGAGAGAGTTTGGCTTGTTCAGCCTGGAGAAGAGAAGGCTCTGGGGAGACCTTATTGTGGCCTTTCAGTACTTTAAAGGGGGGGCTTATAAGAAATATGGGGACAGACTTTTTATTAAAACCTGTTGCGACAGGACAAGGGGTTATGATTTTAAACTAAAAGAGGGTAGATTTAGACTAGGAAGAAGAATTTTTTTATGATGAGGGTGGTGAAACACTGGATCTGGTTGCCCAGAGAGGTGGTAGATGCCCCATCCCTGGAAACATTCAAGGTCAGGCTGGACGGGGCTCTGGGCGACCTGATCTAGTTGAGGATGTCCCTGCTCATTGCAGGGGGGTTGGACTAGATGACCTTTAAAGGTCCCTTCCAACCCAAACTATTCTATGAGTCTATGATTCTATGGTTTTCTTTTATGAACTGTACAACAAAATTATTTTAAAAAGTTAATTTTAACATCTTTCTAGAAAACTAGTTAAACGGAGTCAAAGAAGTAAAAGTGTTTGTGGAGAAAGCATTCAAAGGATTAGTGTGAATTTTGTATGGGGTTTTTTTTTTGTTTCAACTCAGTCCTGCACCAAGCCTCTGAAATTATAGGCATGCTGAAGCAGAACAACTGTGTTCTATTTTAGTTCAACATATTAATCCATTCCATTCTGTATCATTGTGTTAGAGGATGCCTTCATGTTGCACACACTGCAAATAGCACAGATGTGCTACGATAAAAAAACTCCAGTATCTTTCAGATGGATCTTTATGAAATGCCAGTGCATGCTGAGAAGCAAATTCATCCTTCTATTGGAAACAAACACAGAAAAAAAAAAGAAATAAAAATAAATCCAAACCTTCTTCTGCTAAATTTGCATCTGCAAATATTAGATTTGAGAAAAAAATTCTTCCTAAGTGCCCAAATGATAAGCATTGAAGCTAAAGAGTCAGATATTTACGTAGGAAAAATATCCCTTAGATTTTGATCTTCTGCACAATATATTTATTATCACAATGTTTTTTTTCTGGACTGATGCAAACTTTAAATCTCAGAAAATTAATTTGTAGAAATTTTCCTCTTCTGTTTTCTCCATATGTCACATCCTCTCAGTATTTTGGATATTACGTGATTAACTCTTTCCTTACAGCTTTTAATGTAGTATCGGTCTAATGAAAGAGCCCAGAGGAAGCTGCTGCTGGAGGGTGATAGGAGGATTAAAAGCCAAATAAATAAAGGCGAAAAAAAATCTTGGAATTCATGAATTCAGCTTACCTATCTCTTTATTCTGGAGTGGGAAATCATGTCAAGAGTAGTGGATTTTCTGGTACAATCTAGATACAATCTACAATTTAAAAAAAAAAAATCTGTTTAACTCTGCGTCTTTGTTTCTGAGGTAGGTTTTTTAAAATTTGCTTTAAAATAAGGAAAAAAAATTCAGATCAATTTAGGAACAAAGTACTTCTCATAGAAATTATGTTTTCTTACAGAACTTAACAGTTAGATTGTCAGTATACAGAGAGCACTTGGCGTCGTAAAGCTGTATCATGGTTTCACTGTGCTTTCTCTGTGTGCCAGCCAGTCTTCATCTGCTGTCTCCTGTCTTATTATTAGATTGCACATTCCTAGGGCAGAGGTTTGTCGTTTTGTTGGCTATATATATCACATAATAAAATGGAGGCTGAGTTTGGGAAAAGAGTACCTAATAGCTGTGACGGAGCAAAGTAGCAAAACAATGTTATTCAGTTTTTAGAAATGGAGGAATGCACTCTTGTCTAAGTGTCCAGCTACCAGGAAGAAAATTAACTCTATCCCAGCCGAAACCTGGACAGCAACTAAAATGAGCATCTAGTCAATATAGCCAGTGGAGCCCAGAGCAAGGTTTAGGTGACCAGCTATTTGAAGCGCTAAAGAGCCTCCAGCCACCACTCCAGAAGGACGCTGGTCTTCCTCAAGTCCTATATCCCGTTTGGCAGGCATGAGTCTTTCTTAAATACCTTATGACACCTGAAATAATACTAGGTGTCTACAGATGGGCGACTAAATCAAGCTGTCAGTATCTACTCAGTGAGATGTTGCTTGCTAGGCTCCTTTGATTATGCTGATTAGATCTTTATTGGTTGTGATGAGAGTTTGAGGAAGCAGCATGCTTGTAGGCACCTACCTTTTGGAAAGATTCAGTTGCATATATGTAGACCCCTAATGTCATTTAGGCTCTGTGGGATATTTCCTCTGCTCTCTCACTGCCAGTGTAGAAGCATGTGTGTTTCTCAAGCATTGTGTCGTATTTACCAGCCCTATGCGGATGTTTTGAATAGCTGAAAGCATTGTGTACGCACTAGATGTCTGCACTTGGGCAACTGAATTACTCTCCAGGTTTCTTGACCTCAAGCTGAATCCTAGCCATTATCTCCATTTTATACTCAGGGACAAGATGAAAAACATTTCCTAAGATGGTCCCAAAATGTTGCGATCAGAAGTCAAATTTCCAATTCCTGTCAGTGTGTAGTGACAAAAAGACTGGGGGGATGTTCCACCTTTTAACAGAAAGGGTAACACCAGTTAATTTACCATAACAAGTTAAAAACTTCAGTCTGAGGTGTTCATGAGCCAACTCCCTAACTATTTCCATAACACCTCTGTGCTCTTTTTTGTTACATGCTTATTCTTTCTCTCATGACACATGCTTATGGTATCAGTACTTTTGGCATTTGCTTTATAAGAAAACTGGAAAATTACCTTGTCTTACCTTGTATATGCAGAATTCCAAGCATGATGATACTAAAATGAATAATACATTTTAAATAGTAAAACCACAAATAGACCGGGCGCTTTAAATTTAGAGTTTGTGCTTTGTTTAGTTTCTCCAACTACTGCAGCCTTGTCAACAGCTCCTCTCCTTGGAAATTTACGTTTGCTCATTTTGCAGTGTCTGAAACAGAGTATTTGAAAAGTCCATTAGCAGAATTCTGCACAATTATGCTTTTTTACTGAAGGCTCATATGTATTATATAGCACTATATAATGTCTTCAGATACTAGCAACTACTGGCTATATAATAATTGTGCTGGATTCTGAAAGATTTGCACTCAGAACCTGCCTGTCATTATGGAACCTGCTTTTGTAGGTGTTTCTGGACATACATTCCCAATGAAAATGCCTATGTAGATGTCTGATATGACAGTTTAGATAACAGATGTTTTATGCAACCTTTATCCTACCTGACTTATAATCTTGGAAGTTGTGTAAGTTTAAACTCTGAGTTTTGTAGTCAGTGAAATGAATCAAGTGTCTGCAGGGAGAGATTCATCTTGTCTAAAACACCAGATTTAAGATAAGATGAATTACCCTCTGGAGGTGCCTCATTCATTCCCTTGATACATATAAGGTTTAAAGAAGCTACTCGTCTTGAAGTAGTCAACTAACTTGCAGGTGACTGAAGTTGATGATATTAATCTTTCCCTTTTGTAATTGGAATGTGCACAGCTGAGAATGCGCTAACAAGCTCTCAAGGCTTTTCATCAAAGCTGCACTGACACTGAACGCTCTACAGATGGTAGATGTTTCTACTGGTCTTTTGGTATTGCCTCCAAAGCAGTATCACAGGAAATTATTCAAGTTTGTCCATTATTCAGCCATGAGAATCCATAACAAAGCTGCTTAGAACAGCAGCTGGAAAAAGAAAATATATATTGCGTTTGATTATTCAGCACTCACTGAGACTATCACACCAGGTAAAATTGAGAAGTGTCTTTTTAATTTGTAACCGATATCTCTGTTCCTTTGAAATTCCTTATTATTTTACTTGAGTTTGCTGTGAGGTCAGCATGGGAAGAAGGAACATGTGGTGGTAATGGTGTTCATGAGCTAAGCGAGCTGTGACCAGGAGGCACGCGGGGGGCACGTTTAGTTTTACAAGAAGGAACTTACTGAGGAGAGGTCTTGCCCAAGAGTGGGAGATGCCTGTGCCTAGCTTCTATTTGCTGTTTAATTGGCATTTTAGAATTGTGGTGACCTGGAGTGCTGCAAAGAGGAACCACAAACAGAGACTCAGCAGTTAACTTCCTTGGCAATTGGGCATGCGATAGTGGTCCCTAATGTTCAGCAAAACCCAACCTTACCCCCAAAATTATGAGTTTTAACTTTCTATCTATATTTTTCTCTTTTTTATTAAAGGAATATTTTTTGAGTTCTTTATTTGCCTTCTTGGTTTACAGTCTTTTTGGTTCACTCCTTATGTTTTCTCGGAAGCTATGGAGGTTGGAACTATGGAGGTTGATATTCTTCCACGAATAAAAATTTAAACTCATGCAATTAAGGTCTAAGTAAGATACCAGATTTCATGGAATTCATAGTTCTGGACTCTAAAATCAGAAGCAGCAGAGGAACTCCAGACTGCTTTTTAAAGACTACTTCGTTGCCTCCCTTCAGGTATTTATATACACTGATTAGATCCTCTGTGAGTCTTCACCAGGCTGAACAACCCCAGCTCTCTCAGCCTCTCCTCATATGTCCGGTCCCCTCATCATCTTCATGGCCCTTCACTTGACTTACTTCAGTAGCTCCATATCTTTTGTACTGGGGAGCCCAGAACTGGACACAGTACTTCAGGTGTGGCCTTGCCAAGGTTGAGTAGATGGGACTTCCATCAGCCTGCTGGCAGCAGTCTTCCTAATGCAGCCCAGGATGCTCTTGGCCTTTTTTGCCATGAGGGTGCATTGCTAGCTTATGGACAATTTGTTGTCCACCAGGACCCCAAAATCCTTCTCTGCAGAGGTGTTTTCCAGCCGTTCAGCCTCCAACGTGTACTAGTGCCTGGGATTATTCCTCCCCAGAGACAAGACTTCACATTTCCCCTGTTGAGCTTCATGATACTCCTCTCAGCCCCATTTTCCAGCCTGTCAAGTTCCCTCTGGGTGGCAGCACACCCATCTGGTGTATCACCCACTCCTCCCAGTTTTGTGTCATTTGCAAACTTGCTGCAATGCACTCTGTTCCATCTTCCAGGTCATTAATGAAGACGTTGAACAGTATTGGCCCCAGTATCAGCCCCTGGGGTACACCACTAGTGATTTGCCTCCAACTGCAGTTTGTGCTCAGATCACAGCCCTCTGGGTCCAGCTGTTCAGCCAGTTTTCAATCCACCTCACTGTCTACTTAGAATCATACAATCTCTCAAGTTGGAAGGGACCCATAAGTATCCAATCTGTACTTCATCAGTTTGTCTATAAGGATGTTATGGGAGACTAAAGTCATGATAAACAATATCCACTACTCTCCCTTTGTCCACCAAGCCAGTCACTTCATTGTAGAAGGTTACCAGGTGGGTTAAGCATGATTTCACCTTTATAAATCTGTGCTGATAACTCCTGGTCACCTTTGTGTCCTTCCTGTGTTTGGAACTGTTTTCCAGGATTAGTTGCTCCACCACCTACCCAGAGATTGAAGTGAGGCTGACTAGCCTGTAATTCCTCAGATCTTCCTTCTTCCCCTTCTTGAAGATAGGAGGGGCATTTCTGATATTTTACAGTTGTCTTACGCAAGTCAAATGTGGAATAGGCCCTCCTGGGTGAAGAGGGGGAGCAAGGTCCTCACTGTTTCTTTTTTCTATTCTATTCTTTATCCTCAGCTGCCTCACCATGTAGTAATAGGAAAAGCTTGTCAAGACAGCACAAGATTCCCTGTAGCGTTTGTAGCAAGTTTTCCCTGTAGGAAAAGGAAATATATGTGAAGGCAAAAGCATCTTGTAGCAGAACTTTTAGGGAATGGAATTAGAGAAAAAAGTGAAGTGGATTTCACAGAAGCCTAATTGTAGAGGCAAAATCTGATATTTCAACTCAAGTTCCCTATAACAAACCCAAATCTGTTTGCTGCTGCTTTGAAACTTCAGCTATGACTTCTTTAAACCCTTTTTCCTGTCCTTGTAACAAAGTTTATTTAATGAATTCAGAGACCCGGACATTTTAAAGGCAGGCACTCTAGTGTAAAAAAACCTCATGGCACAAAGTATGAAATACCTAATGAAGAAAATATGTGTGCCAGTGGATTAAATATGCTTTTATAAAACTCTGATTATTCTACAGTGGGCTATGAGAGGTGTAGGTTCCATTACAAGCATGCAGCTTACAGGTAGCTGAGGCAATAATCTTTTAAAAGACTGGAAAGCCTAGTGCACAGAAATCAAAGGCATGGTTTATAACCATCCAACTGATAGCAGGTTACATGGTTATAAATAAGTTCCACTATACCCCTGCATTTTGCACAGAAGAAAGCTGTAACTTAAATGCCAAGGCATTTGAGTAGCTGCAGCTCAACATTTATAGTACATCTTTTCATCCCTAAACCTTTCAGAAACTCAAATATATGCATTATAGAAAAAAAAAATCACAATAGAGAAGACTGTCTAAAAGTAGAGGAAAATTGACACCATTTATACATTTATAAGTTAATTCTGAAATCAAAAGAGTTATCCACTTAGCCACATGCTTTTCTGCATGAAGTAACATCTGCATATTGGAGCCCAAGCTCGGATTCTCGCATTTTATGAATCTAAATTGCATTGCTTATTTATTTAAAATGAAATATCCCTGAGGTAGTGAACATATTCCTTCTGGTTTGTTGGGGTTTTTTTCTTTGTTTTTTCTGATTTTATTTTTCTTATGTTTTCCATGGCCAATCAGCTGCCTTAGTAGAATGACTTCAGAGGTGGGTAGTATGATTGCCAAATCAAATGGACTGGCATTGTATAAGAAGAATAGAAACAGAAATCTGAGACCACAGACATTGGGCAAAATCATACATTAATATGATGGAAAGATTGACATCCCCAGAGAACAGACGGTATTTTCTTAAATCTTTTAAAATGCAATACCTTTCATAGAGTAAACCAAGTTCCTTTGCATCAAAAGTCTGAATTCGTAATTCCTGCAATGATGTATTTTTGTCCATGCTTCCCAGTGGGAGTGAATTGATCTGAATCGCAGTCTACAGTTACCCAACATATGAAAGAGATGCTCGATGTGTAAGTGCTGTTTGTTTCCTGGTAGTATTGCATTGTCAGCAGTAGTAAATCTGTGAGTGTTGAGCAGGCACAGCTGGCCTAGAGCAGAAAGTTGGCCATTCTTTTTTTATATATTTTAGTTCTTGACAGAGTGCTTATCAGGAATATTATACTTATCATCTCAGTTCCCATTATGGCAAGCCCCAAAGGCACTAACATTGTTCTACTGTTCTCCAGTTCTCCGTTGAATAAAGAATCAAAACAAAGGTGAATATGAAGAAAGAATAAGCATGCTGAAATAATATAACCTTTGCATGTAGCTGGCATATGAGGTAAAGAGCAATTAAAATGCTTTAATAAGGACATGTTTATAAAATAGTCCTTTTTGTGATTAGTGTAAATATGTACATGCATGCCCACATTAAGCACAGTCTTAGGGGTGTAGACTTACTGGGGAGCTAATGGCTCTGTAAACCCAGAGTAGAATTTGCCTCTGATTTTCTCGCCACGTGGGCAGTGAAGCCCTTTCCTTGAGGGCAGGGTGGAGAGGGAGTGTATATGTCCGTGAAATGTCCTCACTCATGTCACGTGTTAATTATCTTTCCGAAGAAAACACAGCAGTTTTCTCTTGTTTGCCTCCAATCCTGCTGAAATTGCCTTCCAATACCATGAAAAATGCTCTCTGCCTCATCCTATTAACTGAAAGTCAGCCATCTTTCAGCTTCATTGAATCAAGGGCAATTTCCAAAGGCTAACTGGTGAAAAACCCTGGCCGTGCATCCGGGCAAACACACCACAGTGGCTGTTGGTTTAGCAGATTTCAACTACTGGTGAAAAATTGGAGAATGGCAATGGCTTTTAACCACACAGGGAATTATATATCAAAATTGTTATCTAGAACAGCAGTAAAAAATGATGCGTTGAAATAAATATGGGCCATTTGAGTTTCTAAAGAACCTCATTATACTGCCACATGGAATACGGCGGTACTGGCATTGCTCAGTGGAAGCAGATAAGAGTTACTGGGAACACAGACACGATACTTTCTTCTCTGATCCTGTAAGATGAAGGGAAATGAATATTCCTTCCAATATGCAATCTTAGAAATACTTTCTATTTTCTCTAAACAAGCAAACAAAAAACCCAAACCCCTCTAAGACCCTCCAAGCCCCCCACCTAAAACTCAAATGTACTCCGATTTAAAGCATTAAAGCTTGTCTGCATGTTGTGAAAAGAATTTACCACTGCTCATGACTGCTGGCATTTAATTCTCCCAGGCAGCTACCTTTTGGATTTTACATGTTAATCCTATCACTGCATGAATCCTATCATATTTATACTTCCCTGTTTCTTAATTTTAACTCTGGAGAAAAGGATTGAATACAGAGCATCTGTTATAAACAGTATGCAAGAGCATCTGTTATAAACAGTATTGCAATATAAATTAAAATCTTAGGAAATATGAGTTTGGAGGGCTGATGAGAGGATGAAGAGGAAGGGGAGTGTAAGAGTAGTCCCTTTCAAAACTGTTCCATTGGCTCCACTGCCTCTTATCTTTCCCTGATGGTGTGTCAGTCCTAAGTCAGATGGCTTAGCTTAAATTGGATGGAAGAATCACATAGGCCATTTAAGGCATTCTCTATTAGTCTGCTGGTTGCTTGAGTTACTCTGAACTTACTGGCCACGCTACATATCAGACACTCAGGCTTGCTTCTGATCTGTCAGTCTTTGACATCCTTCTCCTGGAGGGTTTCCATGAGCGGTCAACAGGATGCAGAGAGGGCTAGAGGGAGGTTAGGAAGTTGGGCAGAATGAAGGATCTGCAGGTCAGGTTTCAGTTTCAGACATAAGGGAAATACCCTCCGAAGGGGATGCCTTCAGTGACATCGTCTGGTCTAATAACCCTAATATTTAACTAAAATTTGTTTTGCTGCTCTGACAATTGTGTCTAAAGAACCTCTAACATCATGTGGTTTGTGATCCTGGAAAGTGGGATACAGGTGTGTGCTTTTCGGAAACGTATCTATATATTTTAAAATTTATTTCCCCTATGGACTGATTTTCAGGATAAGTGTCCTGATTTCAGCTGGGACAGAGTTAATTTTCTTCCTAGTAGCTGGCATAGTGCTGTGGTTTGGATTTAGTATAAGAATAATGTTGATAACACACTGATGTTTTAGTTGTTGCTAAGTAGTGCTTATACCAAGTCAAGGACTTTTCAGCTTCCCATGCGCTGCCAGCGGGGAGGTGCACAAGAAGCCAGGAGGGGGCACAGCCAGGGCAGCTGGCCCAGACTGGCCAAAGGGTTATTCCATACCATATGACGTCATGCTCAGTATATAAACGGGGAGTTGGCTCAACTGCCACGATTGCTGCTTCGGGACAGGCTGGGCATCGGTCAGCGAGTGGTGAGCAATTGCATTGTGCATTGTTTTGTATATTCTATTCGTCTTCTTCTTCTTCTTCTTCTTCTTCTTCTTCTTCTTCTTCTTCTTCTTCTTCTTCTCTCTTCCTTTGCTATCCTATTAAACTGTATTTATCTCAACTCACGAGTTTTACTTTTTTTTTCCATTCTCCTCCCCATCCCACTGCGGGGGGGCAGGGAGTGAGCAAGCAGCTCCATGGTACTTAGTTACTGACTGGGGTTAAACCGTGACAATAAATTAATCTCATGTCACTGCAACTCATCAGCTCTTTGTCCTCCCATTTTCTCATTTGCTAAAGTAATCAGAGATGTGTCTGGGATATAGTTAATTCCTTCCTGCCACAGCTAATGATAATTCCTCATGTGAATCTGCTGTGAGGCTTTGGAAATGTTACCTGTGTGTCTCACTTTCACTCATCCTTCTTTCCTCAGTTGACTTTCCATTCCTCTGTCTGTACTCTAAACTCTGACTTTTTTCCCAACATTTTTCTGTATATTTGAAAGAGTGAAATGTACACTCAGATTAGGACTCCATCAAAGAAAAGATTAGCAAGAGACTAGGTGATCAACCCAAGCTAAGCAACTGCGTATTTTTATGCTATTCTTGTAGAAATGGGGGTTGATCTTAGTAGTCTGCTCGATTCCATTGGTTGGTAATAGCTATTCAGAACATTGGTGCAAAGATGCACCAGATCTCCCCTTACTCTACAGGATATAAATAAAATAATGATGAACATACTTTAACTACTGAACAGAAATATGTGAACGGAATAAATAGGCAGAATTTGTCATGTTTCCTTTTAAATTAATCTGATCTGAAAGACGGTTTGCTTTCCTTTGCAGAAGAGAAAGCTGGCCTGAATATTATGGCAGATACAATAAAATTGCCAATCCTTTGCCCCATTTGGCAAAAATATTACTAGTGCATTGCCTGTGAATCATTTCCATACTGTTTGCGCCAGTGTATTTGCAATGTACGCAAACTGAGTTTTCCAGTACAGTGCAAACTGATGCAGACTGGTTCTGTAGGTTGGAATAGAGTCTGAGCATGTGCAATCCATCGACTGACTACGTCGTGACCAGGCCAGGTGTCTATATAATAATAAACATCACCAACCACCACAATAAAAGATGAGGAAAAAAGGTAACTCTGCCCAGATATGTGCATTAATCATTGCCCAGTCAAACCTGTTTTCATTTGCTTTGTCTCCTCTCTATTCTCTGGGGTGCCTATTATTTAGAATGAAGAGTCTGCTAAAGAAAGACCCTTTGCCATGTCCTTTAAAGTTCCTTGTGTGTACTTATACACTTTGTAAGGAAGGCAATTACACAGTTAGCGGCTCACCATCAGGTAGTGAGGAGAAGAGTGTTTCAGGAAAGTGACGTAACTGAGCAGACACATCTGTTGCGCTTCAGGGTTTATATACCCCTCGAAGTGGGATGTGACTCTGTGAAATGGCAGGGGCAATATCGGTTTTGTCAGGAGTATAAGCATATATATACATTTTTATATATCAGCCTGTATGATTTCTTACATTTAGTGGTCTTAAGGAGCTTATTTTTTTCAAGAGATTAGGAGGAATGGAGAAAGATAAAGGAATAGCTGCTATCTCTGACATCCCATCTTCACCCAGGTCCCATAAGGAATATATCAGGTAAATTGTTGACAGTTTATTAACGTAAATACCTACCCTCCTTGTCCCATTCCTAGCAGCCCCTGGAGGATATTGTATGGGACTGAATGGATTTCCTGACAGCATGCCTGTAAAACAAACTTACTCTCTTGCCTGTCACGAGTGATTATTATTTGTATCAGTAATGGTTATTTATAAAGCCCCTAGAAGGAAACAGGCAGAGTAATCTGCTTTGCCTTATTCTCACCTTCTCCATTCAGTGTTCCTATTTTTTCACAGGAGGAATCAGGGCACTTAAACCACAGTTAACAAACAGTATTTCTTAAAAAAGGAACAGCATCCTCTTCAGAAACAGTTGTGTTCCTACTTTTGCCACTGTCTTAAGTTCCTGTTCTCTGAGGACACAAAACTACTCAAGACCAGGGCACAGATCCAAGCAAAGTCCAGCACTGTTAACACTCTTTCTAGCAGGATTTTGACCCATGTCAGGTAACAGCTTTTCAGACTTCCTGGACACGGTCTGGAGAGCAGTACAGGCCAGGGACTGTTTCCGTTTTGAATGAGGACATCCTGTTTGGTGGAAAGAAAATTTAGCTGCATGGCTGCAAGTTGTACTTTGGCACACGCCTCTGTGACAGTCGTCTCTCTCGGTGCAGGCAACAGAGGTTTGAGTTAGAAGACAGCTGACCACAGTCCATGCTGTAGACCCTCCATTTTACACTAAGGAGCCAAACCAGTCCAAGCTCTAGAGCTTCCTGGAGAAGGGACAATCCAAGTGTGTGTGTGGTTCTGCAAAATGAGTCTTTTAGGTGCAGTCTGACAGAGTAGGTATGAGTGAGGCTTAATCACCTATTGAGCAGGAAGTGTTGGGAGTTGGCTCTTCTTCAGCTACCACCAGCTGTGACGATTGTGGGGCTCAGTAAACAGACACTTTCTTCTCAAGCCTGTTCTCCACCTTGCAGTGTAGATACAAGCTCAGGTAAGGGAGTGGTGGCTAGTCCAGTCAAGCAGTACTCCAGCATGGAAACAGCATGGAAACAATTGGCTTAACCCTCCTGGCTCAGCAATCAGATATAGTAAAGATCTAGTCACTGTCATTCACTATGAATGACAGGCAGAAGAGTGACAGATCAGCCTGTTACTGGGAGCATGGCCACGTTCAGAGCTCAGTGGAACTGGAAGCCATCGCTTTGACAATAGGCCAGAAAAGGGAAGGGACAGAACGGTAAAGTTAAGTTGGAAAAAAACAGTACCTGAGTGTGAAAAAGCAGTAACAATGTTGTGGAGGAGAGAAAGAAACGGGAGACTTTTCCATCATATTCCTATTTCTTGCCCCAGTTCAGCTTGTTAAAACATGCATGAAAAAGTATTACCTTGTAATGATTGTTGCTTACTCCTAATTGAAATCTATAATCCTATTACAAATGCATCTGGACACATTTAATCAATCCATATCCTGTTGCGCAAATTGTGATCCAAGTTCATAGCTCATTTCTAAACAAATTACACACAGTGTGAGAGTCCAGGCACTGAATTAGGCATCTTGTAGCAAATGCTGCCAGCTCCTTCAGGTTAGCTGAGAAACTGGGTTGCTGCTGTTTGCAATTTCTAAAGCATAGCAGGATAGCTCATTTTCCAGGCTGCCTTGGGTTTCCAGTTAGGCTACCTCATGGGGATATTTTGTCTTCTGCAATATTCTACTGGTGGAGAGAGAGAAGCTTAAATATACTTTCTTTAAGACTTTCTTGAAAACTGGCAGGCTTTTTCATCAAAATTGAAGGCAAGGCTGCTCAAGTAGAACATCTCTTAGTCTGCTGACCATTATTTTGCAGACCTGGAAATTGAACTGGAAATAAATATGGTTTTAAAGTATTCTGATAAACATACAGAATAGCAGCTCTGACTTGCTTTCCTGTGCTAAGTTCCACCATTCCACCTTTCAGTGTAAGATCTGAATTTGCCCATTACAGATCTTGTGAGGAAGACACTTACAAAATTCAAGTTTAAGATTACCTGATACTTGCTTGTCTTCTCTTTCACCTTTTCCTGCCACATACTCCCCTGAATACCAACACCTCCACCTTCCTCTACTTCTTAAAATAAGCTCACAAATACAATAGTTTTGCTTGAAAATTAGTCTATGATCCTTCTTTTCATAGTGTCATAATGTTGAACTCTAGGTGGCAGCATATGTGAGTGAATATTAGATGTTTGTGCTAAACGACTGATTTCAAACATCTCTCGATTGATAACCATTGTAGACTAGTCTTCCTTAAAAGCACTTATTTGTTGCTCCTCTTAGTCTTTATTTTCGTCCTATAAAATCTAGTCATGTACTTAACATACAAGTGTTGAAAGAGTTCAGATCGGCGTGTTAACAGAGCTTTCATGATGGTTCAGAGCAGACTGCTGTTCTTTACTGTAGCTTGAGGCACAGACGAGGGAGAGCAGTACAGGGCACTCAGCCATCCTAGTCTGGAACAGAATGGACAGCGCTTGGGTAGAAAATGCGCATTTTTACTGCTGTCATAGAAGGTAAGGTGCATCTCTGTGTCTTGGCTCTTCAGTAGCTGCTTATGCTGTAACAGATGATGCCTTGTCAGGGTTATAAAAGGCTGGGGGCATATCTATGCAAGTCTTTTCCACCACAAAAACTAATACTCAGGGGCTTTTCTAGCTGTCCCTGTTTAAGTGTACTGGAAGTAAAGGGGGGTTAGAGAATGTCTGTGGACTATTTTTTTGCACAATGTAAACCAAAGTTACGTCCTGATGTCAGATTGAGCAGGTGGATATTGATCTCCTCTGAGAGCGAGCCTTAGGGAATATGTAAAGGATTAAGCTGACTGGCACTACAGAAATGGGGATCTCATTCTGTGCTCATTTTTTCCTCCCAGTATGCAAAGCTTTTTCTGGGATGGGAAGAAAGCCTCCATTTCTTCTTTGCTCTCACCAAGTATCTGGCTAATCTGAGGTAGAACCAGGTCTGACTAGTGAAAAGTGTGCTCGGGTATCAGCAGCTAACAAACAAGGCCAGAAGCATTTTTAAAGACACATGGTGAAACTAGAACAGTAGCAATGTGTTGTGCTTGGGATGTGTGACCTTCCCTTTCTGCCTGCAGTGGGTCGACCCCAGCCAGCAGCTGAACACTCATCCAGTCATTCACTCACTTCCCTCCTTTAGGATCTGGGATAACATCAGAAGGGCGAGCATAACAGCAGAGAAAAGGGTTAGATACTAGAGATTTATTTTGTCTAAAATAATTTTAGGTCTGTTATGAAAAAGACTGATGTAGTACAGTCGGGGAATAACAAGAGTGGGGCTGCTCCACAAGAGAAAACAAGCCAGGAGCAACAGTGCGAAGAGAGGCAGCATCCGTTCCAACAGAGGCACAGACCTGACAAGCGTAGGGATGGTGACAATTAGAAGACCCATTTGCAGTCTAGTGATGATCTGAGATATACAAAGCAACAAGCCAAAACAAGCCAGGAACAGAACTTAGCACAAACATACCTACACTATAATTCAGGCAAGGGGCTTAACTGCGGTTCCTGGACCAATGGGCATGGGTGGAGGTCAAAGCAATTAAAACCTGTTGGTGCATTGAGGGTCATGACAATTAATTATCTAATTCAGATGGTTACACTACTGAAACTTTAATTGGAATAAAAATACATTCTTTGCTTCATTTATATGGTATGTTGCCTTTTGCCCATAACAAGAGTTTGAGTGTAACAGCATCTCTTTTAATCCAGCAGCTACAGCTCTAATTATAGCCCTGTTGCCATAGGGCAAATACATGGACAAACCTATGCCCTGATATAGTATAAATGTGACCACTTTCACTACCTGGGTAAATCTCTTTTGGGCTGTTTCCGGTGATACTGCATAGTGATTAAACCGCTTCTTTAGAGCATTTGTACAGATATTGCCTTAGGCCTGGACAATTGGATCCCTGGGTGCAATGAGCACAGCCCCAAAATAGTTTTTCTGTAGCAATCTGGTGTTACGATACTACACAGCGCTACTGGCACTCAGGAAAACAAAAAAGAAAAAATGTGTAGATAGGACACCAGTCCAAACCCTTATCCCCACATGTACACACACACAGACAGCCACATAAATTAAAACAGAGGATTAAATTTACTTGCTTGATGTTCCAGAATGGGTACTGAGAAGGGAGTGAGCTTGATATGTGAGCAAAACCTGTTAAACTTTGATTACCCTCAGCTAACAGTCCTGCTCACCTACCTCCACATCTATGTAAATAGAAAGTTACTCTCTGTAACCTATAAAATATGAAACACAGCATCTGCTAAAATTCATATTTGTCCTTAAAAATTTCATTGGTCTCAGGAGATATCTCTACTTCTCATTAATATCAAACAGGCAAGGACTTGAAAATGGCGCAGATACTTTTTTCCAGCTGTTAACATCTGTTTAGACTTTGCATTGTGATACTCTTGCATCTGTGATTAGCACATGGCTGGGTATGCATAGATTTACAGACTAGAATCCTCAGGATTCCTATGCAGGAAGAACAACAAAATATACCACATACCTATGTTTACCTCAGTCTTATGCTCTAGGCAATAAGCAAACAGTCTGAGGAACTTTTCAATATCATCTAGCTGAATGCTGCAGTACAACATTTTCTTGTTCTGTAATATCGTCATTGTAATCATCAGTGATATGTCCAGTGGTACTGTGCAATTTTATAGGATTTATTCTGTACATGGAGCACAGTGCATATACATTATGCTTTCATTTGAATATGTATGCTTTCCATTGAATCTAAGGATGTTCAATATTTTGTATACACATATACATATATTTAAATAATAATGAAAAGAGGTTAACGGGGGAGGTTAATAACAGTCATTTCTTGGCAAGTAATGAGCTCATATACTTTACTCAAAGTATTCCTTTCAAGCTCTAAAGGTTGTCATGCAGAAGGTGGAAGAGGATTTCAAGTGATGCCTGATGCAGAAGGCAAAACAGTGGTCTGAATTCGGACTTGATAAATGGATGCTATGCTCAAGGAAGCAGCAAGCAACACAGGCATAAACTGGGTCAGCTTCATGGGAAGAAGTTCGTCCAAAGAAGGAAACCAAATATGAGCTGTCAGTGCAATACTGTTAGGATTATTCCCATAATCATTACTGCCATAACCATCCTTATTTATGTCAGAGCCTTTCAGAGAAGCTCCTTATTTTGCTTACACTGATTTGGTCATACCTAGACAAGAAGGTCTCAATGAAGTCCTAGTATGAATGCACTAACCTGTTTGGTCATATTTGGATGTGGGTCTCTGTTGCTCTTAATGAACTAAACTAAAAAACAGTATCTGAGCTCCCTCAAGTTATGAAAATTAGATTCTGGTTCTTACTGAGAAGAGCCTAAGGCATAAGGCTTTCCCTGAGAAAGGAGGTTTTTATTACAAAAGGCTTCCTAAGTAGACACGCTTAGGCTAACATTGCTCGGTCATCCCCAATTTGTTTATGGAACATTATCCATGCCGCCAGAAGCAACAAAGAAGTTATATTTATGTTCTCTCAAATATAAGCTATGTCGTGTATGCTAGATTTACAGTCCTAAAGCTGTTGGTTTGATGCTTTGCTGTAGCATATAGCACACATAAACACATAGTGTGATGATGAGCATGAGTGAAATTATACAATTAAATAATTATGTAGAATAATTATATAGAATTTATTTATTTCCTTGAAAGTCACTGAAAACACATTCAGTTGCTTCTAACTACCAGTGGTGGTTCTAAGGCTTTTTAGTTGTTACAGATCTCAACAGAAAATTCTGGAGCAGACTTGTGAGTGTGTGAGCATGCATATAAAGCAGCAGAGGGTCAAGAAAGCAGTAGCATACAAAACAAGAACATGTAGGTTTTTTATTGTCAAAATAATACTAACAAGATGAAAGTATTTGCTGCTGTATGTTGAAAAATGGAAAAAAAAAAAGATGTCTATTCCTTTACAAAGGACCTTGTAACTTTCTCCTCCACACTTTTTGCACTTAGCCTTAGTGAACATATGCCTACTCTGCAAGTTTGTGGTTAGCACAAGGAGTCCTTACTGACGGTACTATGCAAGGACATGAATGCATCATTACTCTGCAAGTTATTTAAGGCTAGTAAAAATGTATGCATGGCAACATCTTACATGTTCAAACAAATTATTATATTTCTTTCAACACAAACCCTAATGCAAGGTGAGCCTCAGAAAAAAGCATCCCAGCCCAGTCATGACAAAAAGTTCCTCATGGGAGAATTTCAGTTTCTTTTGACAGTCCATTCCCAGTCCCCCTGAAACTGCAGTGCTGAAATTTCTTTCTCTCAGCCCTAGCCTTAGGCAGTAACTCCAGTTTGATCTATAGAATGGGGCTAACACTCCAACCAAAAAGAATCAATGTTCCTAAGAAAAGAAGTTTCACATTAGTCTTTACTTAACTTGAAAAGATACCTCCAAAGTGTCATTCTAGGATTTCTGTTTCTCACAACAGTAACCAAAGCCCTAGCACCAAATCCTACACCTCAGCTGAGTGTCACAAAAGGCCAGAAGGACTTTATCCATGCTGAAAATTGGCCAAAAGAATTATTTTTTGGAACTCCCAGTTCCCATTGACAGCCCCTTTCTAGACCTCATGCCCCTGAAGCTCTGGGCTTCTTCTTTTCCTCAACAAAACTAACCTTAACTGTGTGTCCTAAGCTTAGCCTGGGCCATAGGAGAGGAAACCCTCTGCATTCAGAAATATGCTTAGATAAGTGTGATACAATTCTCCAGTTGTAGCACCAGCTGGTACTTAACAGTGGAGGGTCCATTGCAGCCCCACTGCAACTTCATCTCTAGGTTCCCTTTGTCTGTAGGTCTAACATAAATGGTTGGCTGATGCATATGCCAAAGACGGTGCTCCACGCAAAGATTCAGTGTTCTTCTGAGGAGGATATTAAAGTATGCCCATGGGTTTCTTTGTCAGCTGCTGTCCAGATGCAATCAAACTTAACTGTGGACTTTCAGTCAAAAATAACCTTAATCCAAACCCTAAAATGAACCTTAGAAAAAACATGCTAGTGAAGATGAAAAATTCCTAAGGAAACAATTATTTTTGCACCACTCAGTTCCTTTAACAGCTCTCTAACGATTGAGAGAAAGAGCCTGGAGCTGCAGCTTGAGTGGTGCAGGAGAAGGGCTGTCTGAAAAAAAAATCCTGTAGGCTAGATTTCCCCCTTGAGTAAATCCTTTTCTGGGTAAGATGAAGGAGGGCAGTGTCTAGGCTTATTTTATGGTTGGGATTATATTTAGGAATGAAATTACAGTTAAGAGAAAAAGAGAAACTGTGCCATAACTGTGTTTAGGAGTCTGGAAAATCCTCTAAGAAACAGCTGATACTTGAATTTTCCTCTCGGGAATGTGGAGCCTCTAATAGGAGCAGGAGCCAGGGCCAGGGCGGTCAGCCTATCACTTGGGACTCAGGATTCAAGAAAAAATAGCCACAGAAATCCAGTCGGAGTGGGCCTGCAAAGGGACTGCCACAAGAAAGATGGAGGCTGCAGAAAGACTTGTCCCCTGGAAAACTTTTTCATCTGGGCCGTGGTGCTGGTTCTCGGGGTGGGGCTCAGCCAAGACAAAGGCCAAGGCCAAGGGTTTGGAAAGGGAGAAAGCCGCAGTGGAGTGCAGCTGCAAAGGGGCTGCCCAAGGATGGTGTAGGCTGCAAGCACAGTTGTCCTCTGGGAATCTGTTCACCTGGACCCTGGCCCAGTGTGTTGGGAAAGGATCCAGGCAAGACTTAACCTTAGGGTTGTGGTTAGGAAAGAGAGAAAGCCTAGTGCTGTGGTTGGAGTGGTGCAGAGGGGCTGCCAAAGGAAAGTGTGGGCTGGCAAAAGTGTTATCCCAGAGAAGTTTTTCATTTGGGGGATCTTCGGCAAAGGCTCAGCTCATACTAGGATTAGGGCTAGGAAAAAGACAAACCGTAAAACTAAACCATCCAAGTTAAGATGTACTCTATGCCAAGACCCAGTGCCATGACACAGATGAACAAGTTCTCTAGGCAGAATTTTTTATGCACCATACACCTTTCCCTGGCGGTGTCTCTGCAGACCCACTGCAAGTGCAGCTCAAGGCTTTGTCTCTTTTCTGGCACGAACCTTAACCCTAACCCTAGGCCTTGGCCCCATGACCAACATCAACAAGGAGTGAGGGGAGAATTCCTTCTGCAACCTACACTTTCCTGGGGCAGCCCCTTTGCAGCCCCACTCCAGCTCCAGCTATAGTACTTCTCTCTTTCCTGACCCCAACCCTCTTCCTTGGCCTTGTCCTCGGCTGAACCCTACCTCAACGCCCAGTGCCACAGCAGGGATGAGCAAGTCCTGAGGGGACAATTCTTTTGGCAGCCTTGTTTTGTCAGCCCCTCTGCAGCCTCTTTCTAAGCGCAGCTGTAGGCTTTGTCCCTTTCCTAACGAATACCCTAACCCTTGATACGGGTCCTGGCCTTAGCTGAGCCTTTGTCCAAGACCCAGTGCCCTGGCCCAGATGAACAATTTATCAGGGGACAATTCTTTTTACAGCTTTGCCCTCACTTTTTCAGCCTGTTTGCAGCCCCAGTCCAACTGGAGCTCTAGGCTTTCCTTTTCCCCTAGCCCTAAGGGAATCCTAATCCAAATCCTAACCTAGGCACATGCTGTGCTTTATATCCATATTCCCAGACAAGGCCAAGCTGATAAAATTTTCAGGGGATTTGCTGATTCTTTTACCACCCCACCCTTCTCCCTCACTTTACTTTAGCTTTCCCTTTGTAGCCCTATTACAACCAGAGCTCTAGGTTTTCTCTCTTAGACCTACCCCCTAACCATTGCCCTTGGTGATGCTATCAGCTTTCTGACAAGTTATAACCTTACCATGTTCTGACCTTTTTGCCACCGTTTCCACTCCCATCCCAGACTCGACTATTTCCAAATCAGAATTCTTGCATCAACCTGTCCTTTTTAGTTTGCTGGAACTTTTCCAGAGCCCTCAAAGCTGTACCTCTGGGGTTTCCCTTGCTCTCTTTCCTTACTCTTACGGACAGAGACACCAGGCCTGTCACAGGTGCTATATTCATCTGAGGACTGTTCTGTCCATTCAGCCTCAGCTCTTACTTTCAGGTGTAGGATCTTTTTCTTGCCAATGTAGCTCTGAGTTTTCTCTTTGTCTCAACTCCAATCATCACCCTAAGAACAGAGGGAGCTTGTGGCAAGGAAATTCAACCCTTGTGCAGACAAAGTTCTCTCAGGACAGAGATCTTTTTGCAGATCACGCTTTTCTTTGTCAGCCCCTTTCCAGACCCCTTCCACTGGAATTCTGTATTTTATATTTTTCTTTGATGTGTACCGATTTGTTAGCCTACCCTACCAGCTAGCCAGCGTGTGTGCTCTGTCCCAGTGCACAGTGTTCGTAGGTATGAATTCTATGGGCTCATAATTTCTTTCTCCAGCCTCATCATCCTACAGTTGTATCTCTAGGCGTTATTTCTTTCTTTTAACATGTTACTCCAATTTTAAATGTTACCTCTGTTGCACTATGACAGCACTGTATGTCATTAATAAACCTGACTGATAAAGGAACATTTGAGGGAGAAGCACAGATTTCTGTTTGGGTTTGGCATCTTTGCCCTTAAGGCAAAACTGGCTTTGAATTCCACAGTGGGCTGCACTCCGTAAGAAAGATGATCATGCGTGTGGGAGTTTTGGTCCTTAAATCAGTTGGTTGTGAGGCCAGCGTGACACAGTACTCAGGTATAAGGACCATCTTTGAGATGTGGAAAGTGACACTGCTTTTTGAATAATATTAACACTACTTGCTGCTTTGATATATGGATAGAGAAGTATGCAAAATATTTTTTCTTACAATAAAAAACCTGTTCTTTTCTTTTTGTTTCTTCTGTTATCTGCCTATGAGTGGTTTTCCATTGCTAAATTGTTGGTTAATAGCGCTTTTCATTTAACTCCCAGCAAGTTACATTTACATCCGTAGGAATGTCCAGACCTGTAGGGCTGTCAGTACAGAAGCAAATTAAGTATCCATAAATTTGAATCTATGATATTTTCAATTTGACTTGAGGGGATGAGTTTTTGATGAAGTAAAGAACCGCACAAATATTTTTTTCCTTCTGAATTGCGTAGAAATAATGTTATACAAAGCACTTTTCTCTGATTAGGCACCTCATTGATAGTATTTGCATTTTATTTTTATTTTGTTGCTAAATAACAAACTAGAATGTCATATTTTGTTTAAATGGCTTGACTATTTAGACGTTTATGAGAGAATTATGTGTTGGACTGTGGCTGTTGGCAGTGAGAGATGGCATATTTGAAGAAACTTTCCTTTTAACTATTAGGTAAAGTCAGTGGCAGGAATAAAATTCTGTTAAAAGTTTAGTGAAGGAAGGGTATTGTTTTTTCTGTGTTTGAGTCTTCATTTGTTCAAAACTCTTAAGAGAACATAGCTAATTAAAACAAAGAATATTTTCCCTTTTCCTGCCCGCCTTCCCCATCTCTTCCCTGTCCTTTCAGATTCCTTCAAAATATAATCTTTCTGTCTGGAAGTGCAGTGGTCCGCTGCCGTGCTCGTAAGGAAGTCAGCACTTCAGCAACTGTGAGCTGACTTCTGAATTAGTTGTCATTTCACCCATGCCTAAGCTTGCCCACCTTGTTCAGATGCCTGCATGTTTTCATGCGTGTTATTCCTCCCAGGTAGTGTTAGCTTCCCGGTGGAGGGGATTATTTTGAGCAAGCAGGTGGTTTTTCTGAATTACACAGGTCCTTGCAAGTACTATAGACTGTGCACAATTTCTCAACTACGATGAAACAGAGTTGATTTTTCGTTGTTAGCAGGTACAGGAAAATATGGAAAAAATATTTGAATGTTTATCTGAAGAAAGCTAGTTCAAGGAATACAAGAGAAGCCTTGACTTTTGTCGTTGGAAACTGGGAATGCTGTGTATCTTTCCTCCATGTTACATTTCCAAATCATCTTGTTTGAGGATTCTCAAATGAAAATAAAATCTAACTTAACACAAACCACATATATCCGTGTCCTTTATTGTCTCAAAGATTATTTACAAACTGGATTGAGCACTTGAGAAGCAAGTAGGACAATCTGAAGCTTTCACCAGGAGAACCTTTGCTGTGATACTTTTAATATTAGTTGTGGTTTCATCACAAAATAGATATAACTCAATGAAAACTTGCTGTATATGGAATCAGGGAAGCAAACTACCACTGTATATTGTTTCCCCTTATAAAATGTTTCAACATTTTAATGAAAGTTCCATATCACTGTGGCACATTCACTCACTTGATATCAAAGATTTACACTATGAATTTCATGCAGTGCCTGGAGACGAAAACTTAATCTGCTTTTGATTAGCAAGGGTTGCACTCAGGAAAACTTGCTTCTTTATTTTAATTTATTGGAGAATATTTGTGAAATGCTTTTTACACAGATTACTGTTATAATTTTAAGTAATGTGGCAAAAGGGGATTTCAGCCTTCTCTACATTCCTGTTTGATCCTCAACTTTTCCCAAAGATCAATACAACTTTATACATTTGGATTACCTATATTTACAACTTCTGTTAATACAAAAGGGTTAGTAATCAAAATTTATATAGATCCTTAATTTTTAGCATAATATGGAGAATGATTATTACACTAGTTATATTTATATAGTACTATATATTGTGCTGTTCTTTTCTCATGGCCTGAAATATTAATTAGATCTTATTTGTAGAATTACAGTTCATACATAAGATGACTCAAAGTCTTAAATGGTTTCAGATAAAAGATGTCCAGGAAAACCTCTGTATCTATTAAAAATATACTTCCCCTTCAAAGGCTGTATTTGCAAAGAATGTGTGTAGAGAATTTTTTGTCACAAGGCTTTGGTGTAACTTCGTATCTCCTGTTACACAAGAAGTATGTATTTTATGTCTGTATGACGTACACATATGAACATACATACATTTGAGCAATGCTAATGTCTTTTTTGTTGCTTATTGAGCTATTTCACAGGAAGAGTTCGTGAATTACTTCTATTACTAAAACTGACTGGAGAACTGTCATAAAAAGGACCTTGCATGAGCACGTGGGAGCACTGTCTCCTAACAGTAAGTTCTGTTTGTAATTCTCGGAGGTTAAGTTGCTTCTCCTTAAATACCAAAGAATGGCCACTGCAGCCCTTTAAACCCAAACCTGTCAAAGGTCTTTCCACTTTTCTGTTTCCACAGCAACATACCTTATGCTCTTTAAATCTTTAATTTATTTTCAAATGCTCTTGCTTTTCTGTGAACTCCTTCAAGTTTGTCAGCATCTCTTTTAGTCCTGGGAGATGAGCATGGAGTACACCATATGCTATCAAAATCCTGTGCCTTGTTGTTCCATAATATGTGCTGCATTTGTAAATACAACCCTAAATTGTATAAATCTGTTTTGCTGCCAGATCACATTTCCAACCCCTGTCTCATTCACTTTCAGCTTTCACCCTTGGGACTTCTGTATCATTAATCTTATCCAGACCTCTTCACCAGACTGAGTATTTTTGTATCCATTTTTAATTGGATTTCCCCAGGTATATTAGGTTGCATTTTTTTTTCGGAAGAGGGAACTCATTTTGCTCCTTTTGGCACAGATTTCTAATCTCTCTAGGTGTCTTTGTGTCATGTCATCTAACTCATTGCTTTTCACAGCTCCGTTCAACGGGACTGTTTTCAAATTACTGTCCTGTTCACTCTATCATCTCCCTGATCAATCCTGAAGAGCTAACTGAAACCAGCACTAGCTGATCTCCAAAGCCAATCAGTAGGTCATTACCCCTCACTCCTGTTTAGGATCTGTTAACCCACATGATGATAACCATTTTTACACTACCCAATTTGAATGATTCCTCAAAGCATTTTTTTTCCCCTATATTCTTTCTCATTTCCAAGTACGAATGAAGCCATTCCATGCCTGTCTGCTGAAACCAGCAGCAACGCCTCTAAGTCAGTCTTCCAACGTGGGCTGTGAACAGCATAGAGTACATTTCAGTTTCATCACCAAGAGTTTTACATGTGCTCCGGCTTCCATACCTGGTTTGTAAATACGTATCTGAAAGACAGTAAGATGAGTACAATAATGGAAACCAACAATGGAAGTTAGCAATCATGAATTTATTATCTTCCTTATTAGTTTATGACTGCAAGTGGTGATGAAATTGCTGGGTTTTGCAGTACTGAAATGTCTTCTCTATCCGGACTATCCATTACACTACATGTTTGTAGTTATTCCTGGATGACTAAAATATAAATGGGGAGGAAATAATCTGATTTGCATAATAACATGAATGACTGATTGTTGTTTTTTGTATATCTGTGAATGGTAATGGTTTTTTATTTATTATTAAAAAGTCATTTTTTCCTGACACCTAAGTGAGACAAAGGTTGAATGCAAAATGGTTCTGGTGCTCTTCAGCTGGAACACCTACAATATAAAGAACTTATTAGAAGGACGAAAAATATAGAACAGTTATTTGATTGAATAATTAAAATCTTTTATCTTATTATATTAATTGCTCATATTATTTTAATTGGATATATAGAAAGAGGTGAATAAAATCAAGTGAGATTTGAACTAATAAAAGGTATCTGTCCTGTAAAGTCAAATTTTAATTAATCTGTTAGTGTACCAACTTTTTCATGATCATATTCTGTATCTTCAGAGTCATTCATTTTATCCAAAAGCCATATAAGCTGTTTTTCATCTGTATGTATGTGCTCCAAATCTGCAACGCATCACTTGGTACTAGCATTCTCCAGTTTAATTCCTGCGCTGGAATGAAAAGCCACAAAATGCCTCGTTGTGCTACACAATAATGTGGAAATGATATCAGATGCTATAAGCAATTTCTTTTTTTTCTTTCTTTTTTTTTTCTTTTTCCATCATTAGAGGCATGGTTTGGGTTCTGACCTGTTGCCATGCAGACAGTGATTATAGGGAAGATGGGTTACAATTACATTGAACTAGACTGCCCATAGTCACTTTCGGTTATTATCTGCATGGGGAGTGTTTTCATTAAGTACACGCTGGAAACATCCTGGCTGAAATAAGCATCTTCTGCTACTTGATTTGTGCCTATGCATATGTGTATGTATAATGATTACTGTGGTACTTAGAGGAATGCCAGAATAGCATGTAGTCAAATGTGAAATTCACCTCAGGGAAATGATATACTGTCAAAGAAATCAGTTTCTACAAAACCTTTTAATTGCCAAGTAGTCAGAAAGAAACCATCAAAACATCCATAGCAACCACTGTCAGGGTGGCTGACCAAGTGAAAAAGTCTGCTGTGAGCTCTGTTACTATGGATATATGTGAAATACATGCAGGAGTTCCTAGTTAAGTTTCACTTCTTATAAATTCCAGACCACTGGCATTTTGCTTAAAGCCAAAGTGGAGAGCCAGATCTTTGGTTGCTGCATCTGTCTTGTTCATCAGCTGCACAAAGCCAACAAAAGGGCACCGAAAAGGAGCAGTTGACAGTTCCCAGGGAGAGGGGAATTCTCCATGAGGATTTGTATTGGAAAGATATGGAAGGGAATAAGAAGAAAATCACAGGTGTGTAATAGACAGGAGCAGAGCGAGACCTCAGATGAAAGTAAAAAATGGATAGCTGTATGGCATTGCTGGAGGATTGAGACATGTGCCCCCTTAAACACAGTACAATGGTACTCTTCACACCTGTGTGGTACCATACCTGAGAATGCTTCTCAGGTTCATACCATGTATGGAGGAGCAAACTCATCTGCTTTTGATGCCAGGAGGCTTATGAACACTGAAGAATCTGTCCTTTCAGAACTGAATTTACTAAGTCCTCCTACAACTAAATCCCTGCTGCAAATGGCCTTACATAGGTCTCTCAGCTCTGTAGGATATGGACAGTCTCACAATTTTTACAAGGTACTGTACAGATACCTCAGGGTTTTGTGTTATAAGGTGCCTGGAAAATACTGGATGTATTAGTGATTTATGTATTCTCATCTCTGAGTTCAATGTGTGAAACACTAATGCATTAGCAATATTTATGGATGGTAATAAAGAAGATTAATTCACTTGTAACGACCACTGATGAGCTGTTTTTCCTTAATGCTTCCTTTTTTATAAGAAGATTTAAGTACCTAACACTTTGTATTCCATGGAGAAAAACACAAGGACTTTATTCCATTCTTGTTTTATTCAATATGAACATGAAAGAAGGCTAATGGCAGCTTGTGCTGCAGTAGGCAGAGCATTGCCGGCAGGCCGAGGGAGGTGATCCTTCCCCTCTATTCAGCACAGGTGATGCCGCATCTGGAGTCCTGCGTCCTGTTCTGGGCTTCCCATTAGAAGAGAGACATGGACATACTGGGTAGAATCCAGTGAAGGGCTACAAAGATGACTATGGGACTGGAGCATCTCTCCAGTGAGGAAAGGCTGAGAGAGCAGGGACTGTTCAACCTGGAGCAGAGAAGGCTCAGGGGGGATCTTATCAATGTATAGAAATACCTGAAGAGAGGCTGCATAGAGGACAGAGCCAGGCTCTTTTCACTGGTGCCCAGTGACAGAAACAGAGACAACAGGCACAAACTGAGGCACAGGAGGTTCCCCCTGAACATCAGGAAACACTTTTTTCCACTGTGAGGATGACCAAGCACTGGCACAGGTTGCCCAGAGAGGTTGTGGAGTCTCCATCCTTGGAGATATTCAGAAGCTGTCTGAACGTGATACTGGGCAGCCTGCTCTAGGTGGCCCTGCTTGAGCAGGGGGTTTGGACAGGATGACCTCTGGAGGTCCCTTGGTTAAGCTAGAGTGGTATTGGTGAGGATGGGATTTTGGAAGAATTACAACAGACTTCTACCCAGAAACGATAAGCGTACGTGCTGAAATTCCCCTAATGGGACATGGTATATGGCTTCTGGTCCTGTAAAAAGAAAGTCACAAATACTTCAAAGAATAAAATGTTAGATGTGGCTTTGTATGTTAAACATTTGCAAGAAATGAGGAATTTCTAGTATATGTGAAAAGTCTTATAGATGCCACTAATTTCATGAATTTTACCACAAGTATTCATTTATGCTATATCCTCTCATTAATTGAAACTCTTCTGTTTAATTTCTTCTGTTTCACCAACCAAGGAATGAAAAGTAAAAATCCCAACAACAGGTCACCTGCTTTCTATTAAAAATAGATTCAACCACCCACTGTGTCCAGCTGATAGAAGTGGCACTCTTCTATTAAGATTTGCCTCTTGTTTCTCTTCCTTTGCAAATCCTGCCCAGAACATTCATATAGTAGTCAGTAACTAGACTAAACCAGTTCATACCAGACTAAACCAGTTCCTACCAGAATAGCTCTATCGCTGCTCATATGTTGAAAGCTTTAAGAAGCTGAAAGGATGCCCAGGTATAGAGGTAGCTCACAGTATGGACGCGCACAGTGGCCACAAGGACCAGTTGGCTGGAGTCTTATTGCTGCTATCCAGTAGTGTATGACTAAAGAAAAAAATTATTAGTGACTGTTACTTCTTCGTGCCTTCTCTCAATCAGTAGTTCTGGAAGCTTCCTGAGCTACAAATTCTATCCAATTCAATGACTTTAACCGCTGCAGTGAGTTGAATATCCTTTAAATCCAGTATGTTGTAAAAGAAACTGGTTTGCCGAGAGCCCTTGCAGAAAATTACTTGTTCAACTACTATGGATGATTTGATAACCAAAAATATGGCTGGATTCCTGATCTTCTTTGCATAAGTTGGAGCAATCGTATCAGGAGCACAAGACCAGTAAATAAAAATTTGTACTCCTGCCTCACTTGCACCACATTTGTATTTTACATTGCTGAATGAATATATGCAAAATGTCTGCTTGATCGTAAGGGTTCAGCATGCTCCATACAGGCGTATGTGGTAATGGAACTGGCCTTTGATGCCTTCTGACATTGCAGAAGACAGCCAACAATCTAGTACTTCTTGCTAATCTGCCCTGAGAAACCTGGAAAGGCATATAATTTAATAAAGGTTGCTAACTCATTTAAAGCTAACTCTAGATCTGAAGGGTGGCATCTATTATATTTCAGTACAAAGCCCTCTCAATTTAGACAGAAGAAAGAGTCTCCTTGAGACTTCAGGTTTGTAAGGATAAAGACGCAGGTTCTGACGTCCTGAATTCCACTTCAGCCTCATTGTAGAGCCACTCATCTCTGAGGACCTGCCAGCTGGGAACAGAAGATGCTGGGCAGGAGGATTTGAATGTAATTTATGCCACCAGAATCTGTGCTCATGCAAAAGTTGTAATGCCTACCCTAAGCTTTCAGAAGCCCTAAAAGACATAAAACCCAAAGTCAACAAAGTGGAAAATCAGTCATGGGAGAGGTGCAAGATAGATAAGACTATCTCAGAATAAATACATACCACACTTGTTAAAAGATCATTTCTCTTGGAGAGAGAATATCAGACAAAAAGTTTACTTCTGAGGGAAAGAAAGGAAGACAGAAACATCATTAGTGATCTATGTTTGTGATTTGTGATTTTGCTGGAGGCAAAAAGCAATATTTTTAAGGAAAGACATATGATGTGACAATTTTATGATAAAAAATGGACTGAAGAGAAACAGAACAAACAATACATCTTGATTTTTTTCTAAAACCTATATCTCAGGCTCTGTTTCTGTCACCAGTGCTAATAAGTTTGGTGGTCCTTGTTAAACAAAGGTCATTGCTGTGGTTTCACTTACAGAACAAAAAATATCATTGTTGAGCAAACCTAAAGAGAACAAAGACAGAAAGAAAAGAGATAGGGCAAGGTCTTGCCACTCCCTCTGCTCTGCCCATCTTCAAATGGAGAAGTGTGTAAAATTGAGGTATGGAAAAGGACCCCAATGTTTTTTAACTTCTGGACATGAAAGAGTTTCAGGGCTTCCAGCCACTAGCTTGAAAACAGGATCTCAGGGAAGGACCATCAGTGGCTTATCCCAGCTGAGGAGCTGACGTGCTGCATCACTGTTTTCAAAGTTCAGTGAACAATTTCAAGATGCATATTGCTGTCTCACAGCTGTGCACCCAAATGGGTGGCATCAGCTTGAGAACGGGTACTGACATGCTGAAGCAGCGCTTGTTGCAGTCAGTGAAACATCTTTTGCCAGTGGGAGCTCCACATTCCTCCTAACTGTGAGTACAATTTTATGAGCTCAAAGTAGATCCTACCTTTGAAAAAAACAACAGTGTTCCTGGGCAATTCTTAATATTTTACCTTCTTCTACTCCCCTCCAGTACTATTGTGGTTTTATACTACTAATCATTTGTGCTTACTGTTTATTTTTTTCAGGTATCTGAGATGATAGGCTGTGTTTTGTCAGTTTGAGACAGGGACTGAGAAAGTACTGAAGACGCTTTGCATTTATTTATAGTACCTTGAGGTACTTTGCAATTATTAGTTAACACTACAAATAGTAAAGGTTCAAAGTGTTGGCAGTTTCAAACAGTCATATGAGTTTCAAACACTGGTATAATAATTAATTACCTTACACGTAACAACCTCACAAGTGTTTGCTGTAATCATAAATCATTGTATTCTCATGTCTTCTGCTAGTTTTGCCATTTAGAGTTGTTTTATGAATCAGTCCATATTATCTGTGTCCCAAGTGCAAAGATAGCAAGAGAAATTGTAGATCCACTACATGATATTGAGAGACTGATTTGTGGTAGACCCTCACATCATAAATTTCATGAATGTCTTATTTTGGAGATTAACAGTTCCAAATGAGTTTGTGGCATTTCCAGGAAGGTTCAATAAAATTTTTCCTATCAGCAGCTGTTTAGCTGCTACTACAGAGGGGAAGTCACGTACTGGTAACGTGCAGGGGATCACTAAATTATTGGTCCGTAAGGAGAATCAAAGCTACTGAATGTTGGCAACACTGCTACTTGCTTGTTTACCCTCTAGTGAACTTTGCATTAATTAAAAATTCTGGAAAATTCTTAGAGAAAGAAACCACCCAGCTTGCAGAAGCAAGCTGTTGCAAGGGAGCCTGAGAAGCCAACGTATGGCTAGATTGCTGGCTACAGTTGCCGAATATCTCTAAGTAAGGCTTAATAAACAGACAATGGGCCTATCAGAAAAAAAAATCTTCTTATACATTAATTAATATGTGATGCAAAAAAACCCAGTAGGAATATTCAGTTTTATGATATTCATGCTGAGGAAGAGGCTGTGATTAACAGCTGAACCATTGAGAAAAAAATCAAACAGCTTCAGGCTGAACCACCAAATATCTGTGCATTAAAGCAATGAGCTGGGTCTGTATAAAGATTTTAAAAAATGGAGATAATACCTTTTAAATATTTTGATGAGAAAAAAAAGAAAGGAAATAAATGGGACACTTGTTAGAAATGGTGTCTGATCACAGGAGAGAGCAATTTGATGAGTTCTGAGGCAAAAATTGCAGATCTAAAGATGTTCAACAAACTTTCACAGTTAAGAATTTTTCCATTCCCATATGATTTTAGAGAAAGGAATCCCTAATCAAAGGCTGAATCTTTTGTGGAGTGTGTGAATCCAGCTTACTAGGGATATTTATGAGAGAAGCAGCTTTATCTCTATAAAGATGTCTCCTATTGAATTTCAGAGAGAGCACTGAAGTAAAATAGCCATCGGTTTGGAACAAGTGTATCAAGCTAAAGGAAGACAAGAAATAAGACAAAGACAGAACAATGGAGAAAATAACCCTCATAGGAGAGCATGCTGGAAAGAGCAACAAAAAATTCAGGAAGAAAAAGGACTATCCTTTGGGCTGTCACACAGAGGAGGGAGGGAAACAAATCCAAGCCAAATTCTAAACTGCAGGTAGCCCAAGGATGAAAAATTCTCTATGTACACTAACTGAAAATGTGGAGCTTTATAATGCACAGAAGTGCATGTCTAGCAGATCTATATGTTCTCAGCGCACACACTTTGCTGCCAGCAATTCTACTGACATATTTAAGACCAGTCCAGTGATCAGTTAGATTCTTGCTGGATAGTTCAGCCAGCTGTAACGTCATCTCAGCGATAATGGTAAGTGGTAATGTTAGCTCAGAAAAATGTGATGAAGTGGTGTTGATATTTATAAAGCACTGTTCTCTGGACAAATAAAGATATCAATAAGAATCTCATATAACAAAAACAATTGCTAGACTTTGGGAAAACCTTTTTATTCAAATTTCCTTACAATAGAAATTGTTTCAAAAAATTTGAATGTCAGCTACCTTAAAATATGCAGAAGCTTTTCTTTTAGAGAAAAAATAAAAGAGAAATTAAAAAATCAAACATTTTATGTTCAATATGCTTTCTATGGAAAAAAGACTTGGGATCATACAATACATGCATGTTTGTGTGCTAATATGGCCGTTGGGGTTCTGCTCTGCTCTGATCATTTTTTATACAGTTGATGATGAGTAGCATTCAGAGTCAAGTCTCCTCAACTGAAGACTCATAATGTGTTTATCTTTTCACTCCTAGCAAAGAAGTGCTTTTAAAACAGCTGACTAAATTCCCTGTAGAGTTAAGGCAGAGGAATAGGCCCCTTTAGAGATCTTTGTGAGGAGAGATCTCGATGACCATAGTTTAGGCATGAAAGTTAGTTGGACAATAAGTGCTTCTAAAAGCCTTCACAAACACCTACTTCTTTCCATTCAGTGATTATTGTGCTAAAGGACTTACAGACAGCATCACTAGGCACCTAAAACTGAGGTGCAAATGCCAGGCTTGAATTTACTTGACTAGGTTGCAGGCTAGTTCTCCAGTTTCATGAAAATAGGTGGATAAGTGAAGGAAAAGTACTTTTCATATGCAATACCTGAGGCAAAAGCACCTCTGGGAGCTCACCCAGCGGAGCCACTGGACAATCCATGTGGGAAGGAGATTGAATTTCCAGCTGGAGTTAGCATTTTTGTAAATACCAAAGTCTATGACATAGATTAAAAGTTCATGGGAAGCCAGGCTTCCTCAGTGCTGGAGCCTGTGGAACTACATGCTAGTTTGGAGTGATTTTTTACTTTGTCATAAGTCTGATCCATAATGTAGTTGACACCGATGATGGAGTATGGCAGAATTACCCGTATCAGTAATGGGAAAATACCTACCCTGTGGAGCAGCTTGAGGTGCTACATTTGCCACTTGAACTGACTGCTGAAGCACATGATATACTTGAAAAGTCTGATACACTTCAAAGAATTGAACTTCATCAAACCTTCCGTGTTTTACAAACTAATACATTTCCTTTTGCTGGAAACGTTGAAGGCTAATAACTTGGTTTTAGCTATGCCAGTGGTTCCCAGGCTACAGGATTGCAATCCAAGATGAGATCAGGAACACAGAAGCAAGGTTACCTAAGGAAACTTTGGAAATTGTTGGACCGAAACATCATTTCTCTGAAGACATCAAATCTTCACTTGAAGAGAGTGAGGGAAGATGAATTCACCATTTCCCTGGTGTTTTGATCATTACAAATGTAAGACTCTTTCCAATTTGAATGTGACTGGCTTTTTCTGTTAGATTTGAGAGATCTTTAGTAATCAGTATCATTCAGAAACACACATATAGCCTGAAATAGTCACCTGCCATCTGAACAGGGTCTGCATCCCACCCTTTACTGCAGTAGTTGACTCAGTGGGAATCCTAAGTCCTGTTCACAGCTGCTGTGTCCACAAAATAGTCCCTCCTGTACTATATGTATTGCACCTCCTACACATTTTAGTGTAGTGTATCCTGCCTGAATGGACTCAGTTTACTGAGCAATTTACCAAGCGTGATGGTGTTTCTTCATCATTATTTATCATTCCACTTATCTTTGCATCATTTGATATGATTTTATCAGCAGTAGTTTTATGTTATTTCCATATCACTGAAGAAGATACTGATTAGTGTCAGCTGTATTGTCAGCCCCTGATGAATTTCCATAGAAAACAGGCCCAGGCTGGTATTTTTAAAGGGTTTTTTTCACTGGATTATATCAATACGTTGGAATTAATAATCCTTCATAGGATTGCGCTGGTTTTTGATGAGAATTTACAGAGAGATTTCTCAGATTCAGGAATGTGTAATGAAAACTAAAGATAACAAAATTCCCTTCCAGAATAATGAGAAATACAGCTATTACTAATTTGGAAAGTCCAAGTACAGATTTCTCTTTTTCTTGGTTCAGCCTAAGGATAGGATTTCAACCCAGATTACCCACCTCCCAAATGAAATCTCTTACCATACTTCAGTCATTCTTAGAAGGGTCTTGATACCTCTCTCTATCTAAATATTCACTGGGGGAGAAGGAGAAAGTCCTCTCTGGTGAGAAGTTCAGTCTAATTTTGTAACAGTTTCCACCATGAAATGCTAATGCTTTTCACATTGCAATTGTCAGAGACAGGAAAGCCATTTCTAATCTGTTCCAGTAGAAGCACTAAGTGATGATCTCCACTGACTTTTGGGAGTTTGTCAGATGGATGATTCTTAATTCATTGATCATACATGTCAATACTTAACTATCCCATTATACCTCTGCAGTTATCTTTATCAATCAAACCTGTAATCTCTACCAAAATGAAATCTTGTTTGACAAGACCTATTTTCCTTCTAGCCACACCAAGTGACATTAAATGTACTCTTAGCCTTTAATTCCTTCCTACCTGCATCTTGTTCCAACCTTTTCATAACAGCAAAGGCAAGGGGCATGATTAAGAAATGGTGAGTTACTTTCTTACATCAAACAGGAAACAAGATGCAATAGAGGATGAAATTCCCAAGAACAGAATGCACTGTAACGAAAGAGACATGACTCTTTCATGTTCTCTCCACTATTTCCAAAATAAAAGCAAAAAAAACCCATGAGCAAGAAAAATATCCTGTAAAGTATATTTTTTTATAATTAGAACCTTGATGAAAGTTTTCCAGGAATCATCTCATTTTTGAGAAAGAACTCTGATGTTGAAAAAGCAAATGCATTGGAAAAGTATCAAAGAGCATAAAAAGACCTCTCATCTCCAGTTTTCATATTGGACTGATTAGAAGATTATCTTTCTTTGCCTTTTTTGTTAATCGGGGATAAAGCATAAAGCACCATCTCAGTGGCCCTTGGTTCTCAACATGCCCTCAATTTTATTATGCTTTGATATGTAATAGTTCTTTGCTGATGTGATTCTGTATAGCTCAGATAAATTGATTGCTCAGATGAATTAGCTGCTTTAAATCAGTCAGTAATCTAGCCTCAAATAGATCATTCCAGTTGCAGAGTTATAGAATCACAGAATTGTTTAGGTTGGAAGAGATCTTTAAGATCATTGAGTCCAACCGTTATCAAGCATCAGAATATTCCAGCCATGTCGCCTTACAACCTACCATCTGACTTTTTTTAATGGTCTGGCTATTAACGCCAGTCCTGCCTTTCTGAGGCAGTGCTTCATGTAGAGACCCTACACAATTATTTCCTGCCAGAATCAAAGGGAACAAGTTCTTTCATTCTTTACGACTCGCTCCCATTCTCTGGCGTAGTCTAAAATGATCAACTTGCATCACACCAAGAGATGGCCAGGAAATTTTTGGTTTGTTTCTTCTAGGTAGAGGAGACCAGCTTCTACACAACATAAATTTTCTGTAAAGCCATGTTTTTATGTTGGTGATTTAAAAAAAAACCTCCACTAGGAATACTTAAACACTCCTTTTGGCCAAATTTGAAATGTTAGCTTCAGTTCAGCATTAACCTGGATCTCCTCCTGTCACTGAAATTTCATAACATCTATAGATGAGGTGCTTAGAGTCCTGCCTCTGACTGTCTGTAATCTGTGTTCCCCAGATGGATTATAACTCTCATGATGCCATATAGTAGCCTTTGACTAAAACGTGAAGATTCATAAGTGTCAGTGCATTGTGAAAGATGAAGTCCTGACACTGAGCACTGCATATGAAGTAGATGATGAGCTGGTGATGATACAGCTCCTGCGAGACCATGTGGGATGGCAGATAATCCAATTTAATGTCAAACTGACTCATAACAAAATATTTAGCTATTTCTGATTCAGAGTTTTTCTGAACTTTTTGATGAGAAAAAACCTCAATATTTTGACATTGATTTGGAATGAGAAGATGCTTTTCCAAAGGATTAGAAATTCAAACTTTTGCTTGTATTATTTTTGCAGTATAATGTGATATTCCAAGGGCTACAAAATCCTACTGAAAGGACAACCTGACTCACAGACTCCCTTAGATCATCTTATTCTCTCCTTCTCCATCAGCCCACTAAGTATTTTTTTTTTCATTGTCTTCCTCCTACTACTTAAGTGATGCATTTTGCAGGCATCAGGAGTTTTTTTTTACAAAAAAGATTTGGTCAGTGAAAGTAACACAGCCACATTTGAAACACTGTTGAGGGAAAATACCAGTCTAGATGGAGAACATAATTTTTTTTTTCCTGTTTGAAAGATATGACAGACCAAACTTAATTCAAAACTGCTACTTCCCTTTTGCTTCCTAACCAATACCTCTTAGTGGGAAATTGGGCTTCTGTGGTAATTCCCAATTGAAATGATAAATGAGCTACTGCAAACAGAAAAAAAATTAGTACAGCATAATCACAGAGAAAGGGTCCAAAAAGGGCTGAAGAGCCTTGCTGCAGGATAATGACTGTCAAATAGTGATAACTCTTGCTGTCAACAAATAACATTAACAGCTCCTGTTTAATGAATAGTAACATGAACTAGAGTGCGACACTGCAGAGATAAAAAGCTCAACACTTGCGCAGTCTGTAACTGGACTTCAATTTGCAGTTTTGACTGCTGGATCAGGCCTTTAGCTAAAAGGATAAAGGTTTCTAACAACAGTAGCTTTCTATGGTTTGGGTTAAGAAAGGGAAAAAAAAACCCTTTAAAATGAACTTGCCATCGTGGCTTTACTCAAATGTTTCAGGCATCAAAATGAAAGAAATTGTATTTTCATATGGAAATTGGAGCATTTGGATTTTTCCCTAGTGTTATTAAAAAAAAAAAAAAATCAGTTAATTCTATCATCTAGCATATGTAAAGCTTTAGCGTTCGTGAGAGTACTATGTATTTTTAGATATTTCTATCCAGATGCCATACAGAAAATGCTTAGCTGTCAGCTGCTCTTGGCCTCCCCACAAAAAAATTGTAATCTCTGTGGCCAACTTTAACTAAATTTGACAGACAGACAAAGGTCTGAAAGATATTTGTTTCCTATAGTTGCCATGAAATAGTGTCCTGGTTTAACCCCAGCCAGCAACTAAGCACCATGCAGCTGCTCGCTCACTCCCCCCGGTGGGATGGGGCAGAGAATCAGAAGAGTAAAAGGGAGAAAACTCATGGGTTGAAATAAAGACAGTTTAATAAGTAAAACAAAAGCCGTGCGCACAAGCAAAGCAAAACAAGGAATTCATTCACTCCTTCCCATCGGCAGGCAGGTGTTCAGCCATCTCCAGGAAAGCAGGGCTCCATCATGCGTAATGGTTACTTGGGAAGACAAAGGCTATTACTCCAAATGTCCCCCCCTTCCTTCTTCTTCCTTCAGCTTTATATGCTGAGCACGATGTCATATGGTATGGAATATCCCTTTGGTCAGTTGGGGTCAGCTGTCCCAGCTGTGTCCCCTCCCAACTCCTTGTGCCCCCCCAGCCTCCTCGCTGGTGGGGTGGTGCGAGGAGCAGAAAAGGCCTTGACACTGTGTAAGCCCTGCTCAGCAGTAACGAAAACATCCCTGTGTTATCATCAACACTGTTTTCAGCACAAATCCAAAACATAACCTCATACTAGCTACTGTGAAGAAAATTAACTATCCCAGCCAAAACCAGCACAAATAGAAAGATAAGAAGTGAACCAGAGTAGTTCTCCACTAAAGGAAAGAGCGAAGCCAAAGATGAACTTTATTAAAGACACCAAAGGATCTGCATGCGAGAAGGAAGTAGGAATTAACTGCAGAAAAGCTTTTACCAAAATTCATATTTTCAGTACATGTTGGCTTATCCAAGGACAGGGCATAGAGCCACGGGAAACCACCATGCTCAGACCTACCCATTCTGGCTTCAGGTTGATCGTGACATGGAAAAAGCTGGAAAAGTTTTACTCAGGCTTCTGGGACAGCACTTCAAGATCTGCTGTATAAAGTTATCCTGGTTTGTTTTGCAGTTCTCTAAGGCCAAGGAGCGAGGCAGGAAGCATTTTGCAGCATGTCCTGGTCAGTGGTTGGGTATTACTGGGGGAAGGAGGGAGAGAAGGAGGAGTGGATCTTCATGGCAAGAGCACCACGCTGGAAGAGGTCCCCATGGTTACAAACAGCTTTCTCATGCCTGGCATTTTAAAAGGCTTATTAAACCTGAGACCTTTCACACCAGCTGCCCGAGAGGATGACAGTTGCTCAGCAGCTTCAGTCTCAGGTGCCAAGAGCTGAGTTTCCAAGGCTCATTGTAAAAGCATCAACATAAAAGTGAAAAGCCTTCAAGGTGTTTTATCCCATCTATATTATCTTATCTATTGTCTTTGCACACTACACATCTCTATGGCACCGAGCTGTGGATATATCATTCCTAAATCAAGCACCACAGATGGAAATAGAGTTGAAATTAAAGTTCCCCTCCAAAAAAACCCGCAACTACCTGCAGATATCCATAAGGAGTGGGAGTGCATATCCTCGATTTGAAAAAAAAAGAAAAAAAACACCACATGAATTCCTGTATATCACATTCTTCCAGTCTCCTGTCTGTGCCTTGCCATATGGAAAGCAAGGTGTGTTAGGCTTCCCTCTCTGATATTTTATGTGAAATAATTGGGACTCCATCTAGTAAGAAGCTCATTTTAGTGGGGGTTGAGAGCACTCATCATCTCAGTGAATCAGGTCTTTGTTCTGCTTCTACCTTTTAGTCTGGGAAAGTGCAACAGGAAAATTATTTAATAATCTTATCATTTAGCTCTGTTAAAAGGGAGGTCTTGGAAACTGAAATTATCAAGAAATAGAATCTGATTTAAAAAAAATATTTCACCTATTCTCACATTTTTCACCTGTGTAACTAAACTGGGGTTTTGTCACACAGTACTATTTTTCTCCCCCCCCACCTTCAGGTTTACATTAAGGAAACAATATAGCTCAGACTGGACAGGCAATGTTTTACCAGTTTATTCTGTTTTCTTCTTGGAGTTTTCTGTAAGAGGTGAGAAGTCCTGACACATAAAGAGACTTAACTCTATATAACTTAACAGTATGAAAATTATCTGCACATGGTCAGACAGTGTCTGCCCTCCCAAATACTTAATATTCTGAAATACATAATGCAGGCTTATGAGTGATTTTCATGTCTAATATTCTTTTACATGCTAATGCTTTGATGGGAAATGCGAAGTCCTGCACCTGGGGAGGAATAACCCCATGCCCCAGTATGTGCTGGAGGCTGACCAGTTGGAAAGCAGCTCTGCAGAGAAGGACCGGGGGGTCCTGGTGCACAACAGCTTGAACATGAGACAGCAAAGAGGGCCAACAGCCCCTGCATTGCCAGCAGCTCAAGGGAGGCAAACTTTCCCCTCTACTCAGCACTGGTGAAACGTATCTGGAGGGCTGGGTCCAGGTGTGGGCTCCCCAGTACAAGGGACAGACAGGAGAGAGTCCAGCAAAGAGCCATGAAGACAATTAAGAGATTGAAGCATCTTTCCAATGGGGAGAGGCTGAGAGAGCTGAGGTTGTTCAGCCTGGGGAAGGGAAGGCTCGGGGGGATCTGGTCAATGTGTATAAATACCTGATGGGACAGTGTAAGAAGGCAAAGCCAGACTCTTCTCAGTGGTGCTCAGTGACAGGACCAGAGGCAACGAGCACAAACTGGAACACCAGAAGTTCCATTTAAATGTAAGAAAAATCTATTTTGCTGTACCTCTGAGGGTGAGTGGCAATCAGAATACCACTCTTTTCTTCAGACCTTGTGCCTGTGCAGATAGAGCACGAAGGAACCATTAGCTGTTGCAGGGGTTTCTTAGGGGAAGACCTCAGTTGTACAACCAGGAGCATGGCTATGTTAATGACAAGAAAAGAATACGACACCCTTGAAAAAAAATCTGTGATGGAAAGCAATTATTGTCCGAGCATGATCAGTGGACATGAACACTGCTTAGCATAATTGCTTGTGTACCTAATATTGCCCTTTCATGTTGTATATTCTTTTCCTCTGTGGCATTTAGCTCTGTTGGAACATGCTCTCAGGAAGTGCTTCCACCAGAATTTAAACTGGTCATAGTAGGGATGCCAGGGTCCCCTCTTCTGCCCACAGTCATGTAGTTCCCACCGTCCCCTCTGATGCTTCGCTACCTGTGTGGAAAACTGATTATATAGCTGTTTTTCCCCCACAATATATATCTGTATAAACACGAGCTGAGTTAGATCAGCTCACTGATCTGGCTCCTTGGTTTCATAAATGCTGGTGTAAGGGCTGGGGAGACACCAGGTTGGGTAGTCAGGGGTCCTGCATCTCCCTGATTCAAATCAGCTGGAACTGCACTCGAATACAATGCCCTCACCCTTTAAAGTCATGTTCAGTTGTCTGTCAGTCTGAACAATATGATTTTGACACCAATAAAGATTGAGCAGGCAGGGAAGTTGACACATGATGTAAAGTCAGTCATAGTGCTTCTTACAAACTGTCATTGCATGCTGGTATGGGGAATGAACCAGGTCTCGTTTTTCTTCAGCTGCCTCTGACCCCTCCCTGCCTTTCTGCTGAGGCTTTTCCAGCCCATAGCTCTCTCGCAGGACCTGTACACTCCACAGCTAAGCCATTACTTGCATATATATAAAAATGAACTGCAATACAGTGCAATATAGAATTTTATTGCTATTTCCTAGAATACATTACTCGCAAGTTTGGTTTTTTGCATTGTTTGATTAGTACTAGCCAGGAAATGTTAGCTCTTGAAGGATAAGAAGTGAACTCACATGCATATCTTTATGCCACGTCTTTATTTTGTATCATCTTCTGTATCTTCATAAAACAAAATCCTGCCTCTTGTAAAGTAGGCTGGACTTAAATTTTACTGCACAGTCCTTGGTTTTTGCAGAATTCATGCTCTGAGATTCCCGTTGCAGAAGCTAGCAAATATAAACAAAGGTTTTATTACTATTAAGAGAAAGGTTATAATGTCTCATATCTCTTTTGTTATGTACTCAGTGCTAAATTGTCACAGCCCCTGCTCCACAGTGAAGAAAATTAGTTCCCTTTTGCTGGTGACGGAAGCTTCCCTCATGAGAGCAGAGTCATGATTTCCTGTGGATTTGTTTCATTGTGTTGACATCTAATAAGGGGTGAACGTCACTGCGGTGGAGACACAAATGAGAGATGCCTCCTCTACTTGGCTTGTCCTCAACCCCATCCCCAAGCATGCCAGAAGTGAATATCTTTGAGCTTTTACCTCTTTGTCAAGTTTCGTAGGAACTGGCTTCTGAGTTCAAATACTTTCAAGGATAGATACACAGATCAGCACAAAGAGACAAGATCACATAAGCCTGTTCTCCTCTGAAAACGAAGCTGAAAAATGGATGAATCTTGGTGCAAAGGAAAAACCCACTCTTAGAGACTGATCATTAGGACTGGAATAATCCTAATAGCAACGTGATGATTATCATGAGAGCTTTGACAGGAAGGAACTGATAGTACCTGCCTAAAGAGGAGCAATCTGAGGACGGGCTAGTCCAGGTGGCAAAGCGTGCTGTGAGAAACAGGCAAACGAGAAGTGGCTGAAAGTATAATTTCCTTCACTCTTTGGTAGACTTTCACAGAAAGACAAAGCACAGTGAGAGAGACTCTTTTGAAGCTGGATCTCTCCCACTCTTTTTCTCCTGGGAAGAAAGTGAAAATGCCACTTTCTCTATTTACAGTCTTCTCAAACCACTTCAGATGACTTCGGAGTGTGTGTGTGTGTTTGGGGATAAGAGATACCTGCCCACACATGCCGATATACGCATGTGCACAGTCAGACTTACATACAAGCGGGTGGTATGTTTTTCTATGCCAAATACTGCCAGTGACAGATTGCCATTAAAGATTGACGAGGCAAAGTGATGATTAACAGCAACAAAGAATATGTTGGCTCACTCTCTTGTAAGCTAAAGTGTTTGATGTTTTGCAAATTTTCAGTTTGTCTTTTTATTGAATTTTTCATTGCTAATAACACTAAATTCAATATAATTTTCAGGCATATATTTAATAAGATATCCTAGTGATATTCTCGCTATAGTGTCAAGCATGGTATGAACTAAATAACCTTATTTTTTAAGGTATGTCCAACCATGTGAAATTAGCACTGAAGAACCAAATTTGATTTGCCGTTCATGATCAGAGGAAGCAGAATGGTGAGATGAATCCTTATCCCTAATATATTCATCTCAAGTTATATGCCTTCATCTGGATTCTGTTTACGTTTTCTTGAAAACAGCTGTCCAGATGTTTGAACAGATGAGTATCTGTAACTCCAGGGACAGAAAAGTCAAATTTTTAAAGCTTCAGAACGTGATAGTTTAATATACACTAGAAAGATGCACTTAACATTTTCCATACAAGGTTAGCACACATTGTTCTTCATACGGAATTATTAGCACTACTGGGAGACTGTCTCATTCCCTCTCTGTTTTCTTTCTTTCTTTTTCCCTTGAACAATAAGATCATTCCTCCTTGGCATCTAATTCAGCCTCTAATTCAGTCTCTCTTCTTTCGGATTCTGACCCAGAAACTATGCTTTATTGCCAGATTATGGGTTTAGTGTGATGTTGGCCTCTTGTATTTGTGCTAAACAGTTGAAAAAAGAGCCAATTTAAGATAAGGATCAGATGGAATTTTTTTGACATTACATGCTGGTTTGGTGAAATCTAACTGTTTCTCAAAAATAGTTCTTTTTATTGAAGTTCTAATGAAACTGTGGGATAGATCTAATGAACCCTTCTTGACAGATGGCCTTCAGCTGGAAATTTGCCAGAGGTTTTGTCAGTTTACTTACCTGATGAACTTCAGCTCTGAGGCTCCTCTGTTTTGGAGCACAATTCCTTCAAAATAATGGACTACTGCGAAGCTGAGGATCTGTTCCTGCTTGCAGCAAATTGTGAATTTTCTTTTCCAAGAGGGGAAAAAAGCATCATTTGAAACATATCTAAATCCTCTTTTGTGCTTTTGTGCTCTGTTAAGTGTATTGAGTCCTTCTCAGACTGATGTCAGCTTGCGTCTTTAAACTTAGAAGTCCCTGTCTCTGACATACAATGAATAAAACCAAAGTAAATGTTTATATAAAAAGAAGGAATGCATACATAAAGTTCTGTTTTGTCTTGTCGGTGTCACGGTGCAATGAGGGACAGCTGGTCCCTAAAGAACAGGGAGCTGAGGGTGACACTGGCCCAGGCGGTGTCCTTACCGATGGGGTTCCGTCTCACAGGGTCTGAGCATGGTGGGGCAGGGCCGAGTGCCGGTAACAGGGTCCATCAAGAGCCCCCAACATGGCAAGCGGTGAACCAGGTCCAGGCTCCAGTCAGGAAGCGCAATCAGGAACAGGAGACAGGGCTAGAGCCAGGACTGGCGACACAGCTACAACATTCAGCTGCGGGGTCCAACCCAGAAGCGTTTTACCTGCCGTGTAGGGCCTGGGTTCATCCAGAGGGCTGGGACAGACGCAGGGCTGGAGACTGGTACTCCTGTGGCATTGCTGGGGCAGGGGCTGACGGCTCCAGGCTGAGCGGGAATGGGGCTCCTGGGCCGGTGGGCAGGGGATACGCTTCCCCCAGATCTGTGTTAGAAGACTGTGCAGCCTATTAGGATCAGATCTGTAGAGCTGGTGCCCAGAACCCAGTGTCCAAAGTGTTTATGTACCAGGGGATTTCACATCAGACTAGGTCTAGTCTGGTTGTGTGGACTGACCGTGCTTCAGTGGCTAGAGCACACACATGCCCTGCGCTTACGGAGCTCATCTCCCAGTTTAATGTCATCTGAAAGAAGGCCCATTCCTGTATTTTGAGTCTGCTTTGCATTGTGAACCAGAGCATGGTAAGTGAGGACAATTTGGAGATTTGCTTCAAAAATACATTCCTGATCTAAACTAAAATGATAAAGTAGACCACCGAAAATCCCTCTTTAGCTTTCTTCCACCAGCGTTTTATCTCTGACAATTTCCTTATGGAGGAGAATGGATAAGGCTTTGAGCAGATTCTCTGGCTTCTCTTATCTCCAGATTACCTCTATAAATCGAACCTCAGAAATACCATAGAAAAGCACCCAGAAAACTGGTGCTTAAATCATACTAACACAATCTCCGAGACATCTTGTACTGCCCAGACAATGCTAGGCTGAAAAGCAGTTCCCTTTGGTGTAAATATCTCCAACAGGCAGACCAATTAGAAACCACAGAAGGAAGCAGAAATACTTAGCAACGATGTAATCAGGTATCAGCAGGGAGAGACATAAGTGGTGTCTATTCTTTGCTAAAGGTCAGAACTGCTGCTACCTTTGAACCTTTTGGCTCAGACTTCACACTTAAAAAGTGAAGAGATGCGCACAGTGGCCCTCAGAGGGTTTTAAATTCTGCGAGTCTCCCGAAGTTCATGCTGAACTTCACAGGTGGAGGTCAGGAGTCATCCTGCTTACTCGGCCTGTCTCTGCCAGACCTGCGATCCGACAGTGATCCATCCGGGTGGGCTGTGCTGCAGGCAGAGTGACTAACTTACCTTTTCCATCCCTATGTGATTTGTCTGAGTCAGAATGAACTTTATGAGTTTGGCCCAGAAACAAGGCAAAGATTTGGGCCAGCTTCTTCTGCTGCAGGGGGTGGCTCACCTCTACTCGTTTGCAATCTATGAATTTATTAATGGATCCAAATATAGCCAGTGACCTTCTGTGACAGATGGTGAATCATGTCTTACTTCCAGTGCATAAATTAACATTTTAAAAGGCTTTTTAAAACACTGTTGACTTTAGCGAGTGAAACATAATAACAAGGATTTGCTGAAGTCTGATGCCATAAGTTTGGATACGTTGAAAATTCATTATCTGAGGAAAAATCTAGTATTAGTGTGCCATCAACAAGGACATTGCAAGCTGCCATTTGTTTTAGGATGATGTATGGTTTATGATGCTGAAACTGCCATCGCAGACAAGTCATGATGATTTGCCTTGAAGATGATTTATGAATCATGACTCTAGAGGAAATCATTTCTCTCACATAGCTTGTTGGAAGTCAGTTCTCTTGGCATTTGCTTTCGTGAGGAAGGGTGTCTCATGGCCCTCAAAATTTTGATCTAGAACCTCCTAAATCCCACCCCTTTGATTTGATAAAAAGATATTTTTTCTGTTGATTTGGACATAAAGGGGTTAGTTACGCTTTCTTTTAGCCCATTTTTTTCATACCATGTTTAAGCAATATTACCAAAACATAGTAACACACAATGACCTAGATAAGAAGTAGATAACTGAGAGGAGCTTAAGTTACATTTCTGAGCATGAGTGTGAAATAGAGGCTCCAGTAAACAAATATAAATGTAAATGCCTTCCAGCATTTTCTCTCCTCCTGAAAAAAGTTGCATTTGCACAATAAGAACAATACACACAGACTGAGCCCTAAGCAACTATTCAAACCACAGGGCACAAGTGTTATATGCAGCTACTATAGTTTTATTATGTCTTTTCTCCATTTATATCATATGTGGGATAATGCCCATCATTGTCATCTCTCATACTGGAACAGCAGCCTGCTAATTTTGAACGCCAGCGAGAACAGAGAACAACCAAATGCACATTCTTGCCCTTCCCTCACTCCTCTTCCAGCTGCAGGTGGGAGGATCCTTGTTTTGGATACCGAGATGTGGCCTGATGAGATCTGGATTCTTTTTCTTTAACTTAACTACTTCTTTGTCTGAGTCACTGAGATACTTTCATGAATTGGTGATATGTGAAGCCTGGAGGAAGCACAGAGGACGTGAAGTATTGTTCTATTTAAATATAAGCAACTCAGACAAAAAATGTATTATTTGGATGAATGTAAAACTATTCAGCCTATCTCTTCGTCCTACATCCAAAATTAGAAAATTCAAATTCTGACAATGAGCTCGGAGATCTCATTACGTTGCAGAGCAAGAAATCCCAGTAGAACCGGAGTACATCGTACATTGTATATAAGACATGGAGCCCCCGAGAAAGCCTCATAAATTCCTGCACTCCTTTTCCTCTGTAAAAGAAATACACCTGTGCCAAGGTGTCAGGATGCTGAAGAGGAAGGGACAAGATCTGACCTAAGGCAGTTTGGTGCTGTTATTAGTAAACTTGAAGTAATGACAAAATATGTACAGACTTTTGTGGATTACAGTGTAATTACACGGAGCAGATCTAAAAGTAATTAACTAGTAAGCTGCATTGCTGTTCAGAAGACAGAAAAGTCGTATATTCATGTCATAATCACATAGATTCCACATGAAAATTAATTACCATGTAATTATATGATCAGTATTTACCATATTCAAATAGTATTTGTGCCCCTTTAATTTGAAGTGCCACTTTAATTTTAAAATATTAAATTACTAAACCTCCTGTGACTGTGATCTAAATCTAGAGTAGTAATTGCTGTGTGTGGTAAAGCACGTAAGAAAAAAAGTCACTGAACACTGGATGACCCAGTTCACTTTCTACATGCATGAGGAAAAAAAATTGTGGGTGATGGAATTTCACCGAGTGTCCCTCTTTTGGATTATTTTCTCATGTTATCTTTAAAATATTTCTGTTTGACAGACCTAGAGGCTTAATCTAGCCTAGCTCAAGACAGCAATTAAGCATATGCTCCAACCCAGATAATCTGCTTGGAGACATGAGGTTTAGAATATACTTTAAGGTCAGGGCAGGATTTGGTGCTGTGTACACAGGAGTAACTCATGGCCCTGTGCTTACGTTTTCTCAGAGGTAGCAATGTTCAGCAGTGCTGGCAAAACTTAATATGCTGCTCTGAAAAGGACGTTCAGGTTTGGGCTGACCTCAGATTACTCCCGCCAGAGGAACAAGAGGAACGGAATAAAGAGGACAGAGATGGATGAGGAGCCAAGGGACAAATCCTGGGGAAACCGGCTTGCTGTTCTAGTTGCGACAAGAGGGATGGCAACGGCAGAGCACAGGGTTTGAGGCTTTTATGGGGGTCGGAGCACCAAGCAGTGACCTTCACCTTTCAGCCTCTCCTGGGTGGCAGCGGCAAAGCAAGCTGATTTCTCAGGGCTCTGAAATAGCTACTGTGAGCAGTGAGCCACATCCAGCTCATCCTCCTCAGCAGTGTCCTGCCCAGGGCATCTGCCTGCTTTCCCTGTGCCTTGGGTCTGCTCTGTTTTCTTGAAGTGAGACGTATTTTTGCTTCACATTGGTACAGTACAGTTGCTTTGTACATGAGATCCTGGGTGGTGGGTGGTGGCCTATTACCCTGTCTTGGCATTGGAAAGCAGAGGTTGCTTTTGGGGTTGAGAGGAAAAACTAGTCTCTGTTGTTTTTCAGTTGTCACTGAAATTTAATTGCTGCGGGAACGTGTTTATGATAAGAATATCTGCACTATAGTAATTTCTCTGAGGCCATCAGCTGTCACTGATATTTGCAAGGTGATAATATCCAATCATTCGTCGACACTTTGGGCGATAGGACAGAAAGACCTTGCCTGCTCTGAAAAAAACCTTGAAAATTAATACAATAGCAGCACAGAGCAAATCATTGACTTGGATTAAATAAAAACTAATGAACTAAAGTGGAAAATCTGTAACACAGTGTCTGAAACTTTATAAGACTTCCTCCCGCTCCCTGACTTGTTTTTAATTCCTAGATACAAGCGGTATGTTCTATCGGTGCTTTGTGTATTTGGACACTTGCACAATGCTCCGCATAGGTGAAATTGAGATGACTGCATACAAGGCAAGGCAGCAGAGAATAAGGAAGATGCCTTTCCAGAATCCTGAAGCAGAAATGCAAAGATCTTCACCACTGATTGCTCCTCTAAGGCAACACACCGTTGCTGACCTCTCTTTGATATCTACATCGTCCAGAGCTACTGGAGGGCAAGTATGAGATGTACAGAAAACCCAGACCTAGGTCTGTGTGACATGGCTGGCTATTCTTAAACTCTCTTGGTCTTTGGGAACTGAAATTCCAGGTTTTGATCTGAAATGTACTTTCAATAACTGTAAAATCAAACGCTAGAGAGGACTGTCATTTTCCAGAGCCAGCTAAAAGTGATACCATCCCTGAAACTCCACTCTAGTATAGTTCACTTCACATTTTGCTGGTTTTAACTTATATTTTTCTTAATTGTCTCTTTTTCTTGGGCATATATCTTGGGCATTTTTTCCAGTTTGGTTGTAGTATATGGAAGTAGCTATGTGAATGGTATTATTCATTGTCCTTTGAGTAGCTTATGAAGACATCTATTCAAACACATGGGTAGGTCATCATTTTTGCACTGACAGCATGAAAGGAAGTACAGTGCTGGGCAAGAAAGCTAAACTTTGTATGGATATTCATGGTTTCATATTTTTTAAAAAAAGAAAGAATGAAAGACACCCCCCCTAAGCAATTCTGAATGTATGAAGACAGAGTGTCTTTCACCCCTTACTTTTTCAACTGAGAGTCTTGCAATCTCCATATTCAACGCTCTCCTGTCAAATGAGATTCATTTTTCATGCTGGCAACTAACAAGCATGGTGGATCAAATCCTTATATAAAATCAATAACTTTACCCAAGTTAGACCAAAATTAATTGATTGTACTTACTGCTTGTGGTCCCAAACTCTCCTAGCTCTCAATGGGGGATTTGTTTGAATAAGGCCTGATGTGTGCTCTCTGCTGTGCCTTTCACCATTTATTTATTCTCTGCTCTGAAAATCTAAGTTATTAAGCCACTAATTTCTACTGCCTTTCTACATTGGACTAAAGAATGTTATGTTTAAAAAACCAAAATACCACTCATTAATCATCAATAGAGTGAGAAAGTGGCTTCCAATTACCTCTAACCATGAGCAGCGAGTAGGATAGAAAGAATTCTTTGAAATCACATTGTGGCTTTTAAATATGAGCACCTGTTTACTCAAAAAGTGCTTTGGGATTAATCAGAATGACAGTTTCTTTAGGAGTTCTTGCACTTGGGAAATTGTTTGTTCACTTTGTTCTATTTATCACAAGCTGATCAAGGGGGAGAAGCTGTCCACAGTTCTGTTTTCCGAATGAAGTTTTGGAGGACCATATCAAATATTCGGTTAGGGAGGCCATATTTGTCCTTTAGTTGTATTGATACAAATCCAAAGGGATTGCTGACTGAGGAGTTACGGTAGATTTACAGCAGTACAAAGAGCAGAACTGAGGGTAGGATGGTACATCTGTATTTGTATGTCTAGGGGAAGGCATTTATCAAATGGTGTACAGTATGACCCAACATATTCACACACTGATAATGAGCTAACAGATGTGGGGCTCTTGCTACTTTTAAGTCTTTTGCTGTTTATCGCTGCTCAGCTCAGTTGCTCATCTTTGAATATTAGAAAAAAGAATAATTTTGAAGCATATATCCCGTTTTCAAATTATCAGTTAAAAAATGAAATGTGATTAAGCATATAGGTTGGGACAAGTTAAAAATGAAGGCAGGCATATATTTTGGTATTCTTAATTGATTAAATCTGTACTTGTGAAGGAGAAACAATCTGATATGCTCTGTTGTCATGCATTAAAATGACCATACTATATGGAATTGATGTGGGATGCTGAAAACACTTGTTGGAACCCAGCCTTATAAAAAGTGAGCAGCAGTAAGCGATGTGCTTTTTCAGGCTCTTATATAGGCTCTTGTTTTGCGGTAACGCACAACACTTTTTCCCTTCAAGTTTGTTTGCCTGTGTTCTCTAATACTTGCTAAGGCATCTACGTAAACTGGCAGGATTTCCAGATGGAGCTGGACTTTAAGGGCAATTACGATTACTGAGTATCTCTGAAAACCAGAACACTTAGATAGTTCCATAATTCTTAATGTTAAGGCTAATACTAAGATTGAAATACTTTGGTCACAGTCTTTTGGAATTCTTCAGATCAAGAATTATATTCCCAGTTTTGCTTGGTTTCTATTTTCTCATCTAGGCTTCCTGAACATAGGAACTGCAGGTCACAAAAATACCATCTGCTTGGACAAAGAGACAGCCTACATAATTTCTGAGACGATGGTGCAGCTACTGCCAGTACTGCAACTGTGTCTTACACTGGGTAATGTGTTGCAATTAAGGATACGTGCTTGAAAATGTTCTATAGCCTTCCGGTGGCTTTTTCACAGACAGGATAAGAGGCAGCTTTTACATACAATTACAGAAAGTTTTTCACTTAAAGTGGTTTTGAAGACTTCTATTTCTGGAGCTGAAAGACATCAGAATTACATTCATTATATGTTCTTGACACTGATTTTATGTACCCTTATTTTGATGCTTCTTAAAAAATTTAAACAAAAGCACAGCAACAGAATTAAATCACACAGGAAGGTAATATTCATACTAGGGAAAAATATGTATGCAGTGACACTCAGGGTGACATTGTTGCCAGAGATTGTGTTCTCATTTGTAACAGTAGCATCGCACATTTATTAACCTCATAATAATATTAAGGACTGTTTCAGCAGAGCACTTTGACACTCAAAGCTTTGTCCTTGTGGGACATACTGCGCCACAGAAAGAAAGTGTAAACCACTTTTATGGTGTAGCAGAAGGAGTCATTGTGAAACTGCACCTTCCATCTCCAAAACACTTCATAAACAATACCACACACTGTAAATATCACTACCCCCATTTCTATAGATGAGGAGAATATAATTTACTTTCACACTGTCATGAGTCATTCTGAGCAATTTCGGGACTGCTCAGTTTCAATTTCTGTGCTCTTGACAAAAATAACATAGTGATGAACAGACTAATATTACAGCCTCTTGAACATAATTATTTCAAGCTACAGTCTATTTACATTGGACAATGTGAGTTATGTGTATACAAAAAACGGAGAAGGTAGGACAGCACATGTGTGTGATATTCATGCACATGTAAAACTGAGGGAGAATGAATTAGATACGTAAATTATTTGTTCTTTATCAGAAGCTTAAAATTTCATACTCATAATGTTAGTTATTTAATCCAGATGTTTAGTGCTATGGTTGTACAAACTGTTAATTTTAACTTCATATTTATTTAGTCAATTATAATTAAAAATGACTAGTCGTACGAGGCATATAGCATTTTACATCTAGTGCCAATAACATCGTTACTGTCCTAATAAAAATGCACAGATGATATCACGGCAGAAAAACTGACTCCTCCAAAAGAGGTTAATAGCTTGCTTTATTATTTATTGACACATATATGCATGATCTTTAACCTCATTGTCTTTCCAGAACATAGTCACTGTATCCTGCACTTCAATACACTTTTTATGTTAAAAAACTGGAAAACCAGGAATGTATTTATCTAGTCATTTCGTATGGTAATTATTTCAGGTTTTCTAATAATGAATTGTGCAAGCACTATTAGTTGAATAGCGAATATTAATAAATCTAATATTAGATGAACTCATTGAGCTAGCCAAACGCATAACAGCTAGATTAAAAAGTTTGATATGATACAATATCTCTTACTATTTTTTTTCAGAACAGTGGAAATTACAGTAATGTAAAGTTCCTCTTCAAAGATCTGTTGACTTTACTTGCTTTATTCCAGGCCACTTCTATGCCTTTTTTCATAAAGTAATTTCAAAAAGTTGAGTTAAGGCTGGGTTGCAAGCAGGGATGCTCTGCTTTATCTAGACTTAATAAGATTGAACTACTTTCTTTTTAGAATTTTGGTTGATTTCAGAAGAACGTTTACGGCAATAACAAGACGACGGTGTATTTTAAGTGGAAAGACAAACGGCTAAAAAAGCCTGTTGAGCATAGTTAAGTAATTTGCTAGGTAAGTAAGTGGAGCGTTTTGTAAGCAGGAAAGGCTGAGGGTGATTTCATTTAGCCACATTTAGAATTCACGACAGGTTCACTTAAAACCACCAGATCTCTGACGGCAGTTCTGGCTTCTTTCTGGGTCTCAATTCCCTTTTAACAAAGGCACAATGCCTGTCATGGCTTGATAAGAAAAGAATAAGTTTTAACAACATGACCGCTTGACATGGCTACAAATGATGGGATGTTTTATTCTTTGAAAGGTTTTTTCGTACATCTAGATCAGAACAAAGTGTGTAAGAAGACTACACTGTAGCATGATGAGGTCTAAAGGTTTTAGCAACATTAGTGTTGGAAGCTCACATGAGTAATCAGACTAAAAGTCAATCATTCAGGTCACTCTGTGTTTTGATACACCAGACAAAGAAAAGAGAGCTTCAAAGATTTTTAGGAGTTTTAAGAAGACTTATGGGTGCCATTTTTAGAGCTATATCTTCACATTCAAGCCATCCAAAAAGAAACTGAAAAAAAAAAAAGGAAATGATCAAAAGCAGTACTTATACTCTTAGACATGTAATAACCTTGCATGTTTCATCAACGAAGTTTTAATTTAATTTTTTTTAAAGTATTCTTGCATGTGTATGTTAGAGAGTGAGCAAAAGAGCCAGGGAATGTGATTATAGAATCATAGAATCGTTGAGGTTGGAAGAGACCTTTAAGATCATCGAGTCCAACCATTAACCTAACACTGTAACCAATGAAGAATTCTGTGAATATTTAGATCTACAAGTTATTGTAAGTTTGTTCCTTCTGTCTTCCTGCCAGTCTAATAGATTTGCTTTCATTTGAGTAGAAAACTTTAAAGGTAAAGATATGTTATAAAATTCCACTAAAATTTTCAACCATATCACAAATATATGCATGTGTTATATATAAAATATTCCGTTAATACAGCAGCAGATTGTTTTCAAGACAAGTTTTTGTATCTCTATAGAAGCTTTATAATAACCACAATGCAAGTTATAAGAAAGTAAGTCTGCAGTAGCCCTTCAGTCTTTCAGTCTGGATATATCATAGTGAAATAGAAATACCTGGTAAGAATACAGGATTTACATGTTAGTCTACAGTAGAACATAGAAGCTGACATAGCTGACCAGATCAGTAATCCGTCTACCCAGTCCATTGGCCTATGTCAATGGAGTCCAGTGCTGCAAAGTCCATGCGGATACTAAATAAATCTGTGCCACATTTTGGAAATTCTCCTGCCTCCTGAGTTACCTCCTGCAAAACCGCGGCAAGAATGCTCCTGTAGGCAAGGAATATGGATGAATGCAAATGTGGCCATCAGCCTGGCAATATAGACAGAGCCATTGTACTCGGATAGAATACATACTAAGTAGACACCAGTTTTGTTTTGGTTTGTTTTTTTGTGGGGAAACTTGTCTGCAATACAAGTTCTGCATTTGCATGAGTAAGGCTCCATATGACAGCTGTAGCCCTGAACTTGAGCCCCAGGTAGGATCTTAAAATATCAGTAAAAGCCTGTAGCCTGACATCTTGGCTTGTGGTGTTAAGAATATAAACATTTCTATAAATACTTTTACAGACATATTTTTATACTTTCACAGACGCTTGTTCCACCTGTGCTTTAAGCCACCAGGGTACTAGCCACCTTTAAACTGAGGGCACCATGCTTGGAGCAATATTGTGAGCCTTGCTCAGCGCAAAGTGCTGCCTAAGGAAGCTGTGTGGTTTCTGGATGAGACCGTGCTTGCATCCAGCCAGCTCCGACTACAAGCAGAACAAGCTCAGGGCTCTCTGCAAAAGATCTGGCAGATCCTGAAATGAGGCAAATTACAAGCTCTTCACTGAAAACTTGAATAGTGGCTAACTCCCCGGTTTTGAGAGCAAGGGTAAGACCGAACTGGATTTGAGAAATAGTAACCTTAAGTAAGTATTTTCACATAACTGTGGAGTGCTTGTATGTAGGTTCAGTGTTGCATCCTACTGTGTGAATACAGCATAGATATAATTGAGGGTGAGGAACAGACTTTCGTTTAACAAACATAATTTTTGAATTATTTTTAAATTTTTTAGACATCCCAATTGTTTTAATGTGGAAGGTCTTTTTGGGCAGGATTATGGGATCAATATGTATCTGTCTTTATGTGCATGTGTAATGCATCCATGTATTTGTACTTCTTTGTGCCTGTATTTGTTCTTATTCATAGATGCTCCAGGAGAAAAATAATGAATGCATTAGAATAACAGAGAGGAAGTTAACATAGACACTATCAGCAGAAGGCAGAATGCTTTTAAGAGTGTCAGGTGAAGGTAAAGCTAGCTTCCTGATGTAAATTCTGATGAATGGTCCATCGTTCATTTTTCAGTGTTCATACTTGCATCATTCATCAGATATTCAGGCAGAAATTACGTGGGAAGAAATCCTGAAATCCTTATGCTTTAGCCAAGCAAAACTGTCAGAGAGATCAATTATTCCTGAGTGGATTCAGACCAGTGAAACATGCTTGTTATCTGTTGTTTTCCACAAATTCCGTAAGATAATAATATGCTGAATGTAGATTTTGGGCACGATTAGGTCTTGCTGTGCAGAGAAGTGCAGCAGAGGGGGTTAGACTCTTCGATGCCCAAGGCCTCATCTCTTCACGCCTCTCTCCTCTCCACGCTGCATTAGCAGAGGGCAGCTGATGGAAGGGGAAAGAGAGTCTCTGTGACTAACGTGCTGATTTGTTTGTTTTCTCCCAAAGCAAGACAACCACGGAGGATTCCATTCTCATTCTCTGAGTCTCAGGATTCAGACTGCTGTGCTCCTGGGGCAGTACATGCTGCTGGCTCTTCAGGGCTCGTCATAAATGACAGTCTCACCCTTAAAAAACGCTGGATTTTCTTAAAGTGAGAAAAATACTGTTGGAGAAAAGAGGGATGCATTTCAAAGTGCTATAAATAGCTTAGCTCTGTTAAACTTGGTGGAATTTGACTGCTAACACCAGTTCAGGATTTTGATAATATTTTGGCAGAAATGAGCCTTGAGGTTCAGCCATAGTGAGTTCATTGTTACTGTTATTTTCTCTGTAGGTTTCACAGCAGGGAGAAATGAAATGAGTGTGAAATCTTGTTAGCTATCTGAAGACCATCTGTATTTTCTTAATGAGTGCTGCACTCCTCTTGGAACCATGAAATATGCAATATAGTATGTTGATTCTAAAACAAATCATGCGGAATTTAAACTTTACATATACACTGAACCTTCCTTTATTTAGCAGATTCTCCTGTGAAATCTACCAATGTGATATTAATCATTTAGCAGCTGCTACAAGAAAGAGCTCTTAGAAGGCTTGGCTTAATGTCTTGCATTGGAGTAATTACTCAGTGGCTATAGGCACTTGATCCTATCCAGTAAGGAATCCTGAATTTTAGCTCATTACTTTTTATGATGACTATGTCCTTTAGTGTAAACCTTTCATTGATTGTAAGCAGCCTATCCATACTACAGCTATAAAACACAACGATGGGGGAGGAAGAATGATACGTGCAGCCTACCAGAAATCCTTTGAAATCCTTTGAGGAAACCTTCAAATAGTACCAAATGTTAATGCAGAATAGCAGTAAAATATTCAGCTGAGTTTCACAAATGGAGAAGGGTATTTCGTAAGCGTCCCAGTAGACCTATGAAATGTCAAAGCTTATAAGCCATTAAGCATTAGGCTGCTTAGATTCTGAATTCAGAATTGGCATGGTTTAATTTTTGCGTTACCATTAACACAATTATGCAACACATTGAGGTTTCACAGAACCTTTTAAAAACCAAGATGGTCTGAAATGTGGTTGGGGGGTAAGAGACAGGCTGTGCCAGAGAATCTCCGCTGCTCTCACTTACCAAAATAATTGACACTTCATTATGTGAATATTGTGCGATCTGGGACAGGTTCACAGCCTCTAAGAGCAGATGCACATCCAAGCTGCAACCTCACTCCCTGTTGGAAAAGGAGACAGGCATGAACCACCCCATACAGCTGCCTGACCCTGTTTTCCATGAAAAGAAAGTTTGTACTACTGAGTGCACTTTCCCACATTCTCCAGTTCGGGCAATGAGGGTTTGGACTGAGAAAGGTGCCATAAAACATACCTGCACCCATTACCTGAAGAAATAGAACAGTTTGGCTTTTTAATCTATAAATTGGTGGGTTTATAAGAAACCACCAGCTATAAATCATGTATGGGAAAGAAAAGCTTATATCAAATAAGGATTATAATAAAAACTGTCAGGGACCGTTAACTTCAGGCATTGTTACTGCTCTATGAATATTGCAGTTAAGCATCTGTTTAACTTTGAAACATTAAGTGGTCCCAGATTAAATGAACTAACTGCTTGCATATACGACACTAAGTCTGAGTGTAAAATGTTTGCAAAACCAGCACCACAGTGGTGAATGTAGACAGCTGCTTTTGGTTATAACTTTTCCTTACATGATTAAGTGAAACTTTTCCTTTTCATTTGTATTCCTGGACACGGGACCATGCCTTGGAGGAACTACCACCTCTGCATCCTCATAAGCGTAAGGTATGGAGAGTAGGGCATCCTACAATACCTCTGTGTAACAGGACATTTAATTCTTGAAGAGACCTTACCATTTGAGCCTTGAGAAGCAGAGGTCCAGCTGAGGAAGCTCCACAGTGATGTTCCTGTACTAAAGAATCACGGAGAACGAAAAAGGAAAGGAGCCAGGGGTTCCCTGCTTAGCTGTTTGACACCGATGATCAACAAAGCAGTAAACAAAAGCGTGGCAAGAAATAAATAGTGTGTGCTTACCTTTATTTGCCTTTGTTGTCATAGTCCCTTGTCTTTGTGGAACTAAGGACTATTTCCTAGTAATAGTGTTGCGAATTTTATTGTAATGGCAAATAGAAATTAAATGTACATAAGGATTTTTGGACTGAGATGGGTTTGAGGGACTCCTAGATTTTGTATTTTTCAAGAGAAACCTTTATATGTGCTTGCACAATAAAGGGTCTGTTAAATATTGACTTGTGCAATACGTGAATTCCACAAAGAAAGCTGATGTGCTGTGGAAATGTAGGTGAAGAATTTGGATATGTTCAAACAAACTGCTACATTTGTTAATTACAACTGTGGAACTCTCTGCTTGGGCTGTGTGAATAAGTAAAATTAAAAGTTAGAAAAAAAAAGGAGGAAAAGAAGATGCATGTGGATTTAACTGAAATGAGTGTATTTTCATGTTTCTTATTGAAAAAAAAAAGTCAATGTAAAGTTTGCATTTGATGCCAAATGAAAGATTTAGTTTCCTAGTTGGGTCATATTTGGCAAAAACAAATCAGCGGAAATGTCAGGTAAGAATTAGGTACCAGGTAAAAGCTCTGCTCAGTGTGGAGGCATTCCTTTTGCTGAATACAGTGATCTCCTGTTCCAGTTCTCATGCTTGATCTCTTCACTGTGATGAAATGGGATTGGGAGCGGGGAGGAGAAAAAGAAGCACCGCGTATTTGAGTGGGCAACTCCGTCACTGCCTAGCAGTTCTTCCTCCTTTTCCTTCTCCTTCCCCCTGTTTGGCCTTGAAATTCTCCATCACAGAAGTCCCTCACAGAGCAAAGGAGCGCATGAAAATCAGGCAGAAACCCGCAGGTCCCCTGCCACACAGGATGCAGCACTCACCATTTCAGAAAAGGACAGAATGGAGGATTTGAGGACAAAGGGATGAACTTCTGTCGGGGAATGGAGACATTACTTGATGGGAGGAGTGGGCAAGAGGAGTCTGTGAATGATTTGGTTTTTGCTGAGCGGAAAGGTTATGCGAGAATATGCACTCTCGGGATAGGATCCTGCCTCGCCTCCGTGCCCATCATGTCCAGGCGCAACCTGAATGGCAGCACACCTGCGCCTCTCACCTGGAAGGTAGGACGTGCAACCTCACACTGGCTCTAATTCAGAGCAGGGTCTGCCCAGTGACTCTCCTGCTGCTGATCGTACTACCCAGTGTGGCTGCGGCAGAGAGGAGGTGCCTCACCACAGCTTTGGTAGGTGTGTGTGCCTCTATGGTGACTTTACCTGAAGAGAAAACTGCTGCATTAGGCTGCTGCAGGAATCTCCCCTGTTGGGCAGCCCCTGGATTGTTCCGATACACAACTTTCCTATTAGCTGTGATGGTGTTTTCAGAATTGGGAGCTATTTCACTCTGTGTCTCCATGGAATCTCCTGCCAGTGCTTAAAATGAACATTTGCAAAGAAAATCTGAACGCTTTCTGTGGCTTGACTTTTCACCACACACTCCAATGTGCAGGGATTAATCTCTTAAGTGAAATCCTGGGTAGACAGGAGATCTGTTTAGACTTACCCACAATGCATATAACATGGTAATATATATAAGCTGGGGAACTGTGTCATGGGACGTTATTTAGACCATACATTCATTTCTTGTAATATATGCATTGTTAAATTCAAAAATATTAGGTGCTTGAGGGTAGATAGGATTAGTTGCAGGCTCTGTTTTTGCAAGCAGGAAGCAGCTACTTAGAATGTATATGTGTGGGTACTGCAAGGTAATGACAGTAGTTCACACTGAACCAGAAAATAATATCAAATGAGGCCTTGTTGAGTTTTCGTTTTGAATTAGCCTTTCCTTTTCACTGTTTGGACCTTGCCATGGGCTTTGGGGGTGTTGGTGCAGACCTGATGGTCTCTGCATGACCATGCAGGGGGCCCCTGTGAAGCGGGGTTTTGTACCTCATAGAGGTTCCATATTCTTTCTGTAGAGTTCAGAAATCCTGAGCCTTCAGTACGGCTTATTGCAACCTGTGCCTTTCCCCACCCCCACAAGCGCACATGTAGCAGAGTGATGGAGAGATTTATTTCCACATGCTAGCAAGGATTTCATCTTGTGAACTGTTGGATGTCTATATCTCATCTTGAAGTCAATCAAAGCTGAGGGCACTCAGGCTTCTCAAGATCAAATAAATAGGAACCACAATGTCTTCCAGGAAGGGAAAAGAAACTCCATATTAGCCCTAATCCTGCTTGTTTCTAGGGTTAGTGATTCTTTTGAAAGAGAACTGGTGCTGTTTTTTGTAATTTCTAATTTATAGTAACTTAATATCACTTGCCCTACTAACAATCCATTTGTAACTACTCCTACTAACAATATACAATTTTGAAATGAAATGGCACCATGAAAAGTCACTCTACTTTAAACTGAAAGCTAGGAATTAAATCAATTCACAACTATTAATGTTGTTCTCAAGGCTACCCCTACAGCTAAGGTGATTCAGATGTTAAACCAGCTGTAATGCTTCTGCCCCTAGAACATCAGGTGAAATTCTAACATACTGATTAATTTATTATTTTTGCTCTCCATTCATAACACTGCAAAGCCAGGCAATTTTTAGAACTCTGATGTTTTATTCATAAACTCACCTTTAAAACAACAATAAATTTTAAATGCTGCTAAAGCAAAAATCATTTAAGTTAGAAACAGCTATAACTACGTCCTTTCAACCAAAAGAATTAAACAGGGATTATAGTATTATTTATTTTAACATAGTTGGAATTATGTTTTCCCATACACAGGCTTTCCTCATTGATTACCTTTATTTTAAGTTAAAGAGAAAACAAAAAGAAAAAATAAAAGTCAAGTGCCCATCAGACAGCATAGGTTCGCGTAGACTTCAGAGCACAGAGAGTGAAATGGAAACCATCTCTGCAGGAAGAGTGCTTCATAATTTAAAAGTGAAGTACACAAAAATCAACTGCTATGTGTTTACTGCCTCATATGCCATATGAAGGATGTTATCACTCATACTTTCTAAATAGCTCTTCAAAAGGGCTTCTTCTGTTTGGCTTGCAGCTGTTGGCATTTTTATAAGTTTGGAGGAAATGTACAAATTGTGGACGGATTTGCACCCGTTCAGCTTTGTATCTCAAAGATTTTTTAGAGATAAGGCCATTATAAAAACAATTCAGAAGGAAAACCAAGCTTGGATAGTCTTGACTTTGCCTCACAGAAATGGTACAGCAAGACAGCTAGGTTTCCTTTTCATTGCCATTAATTTATCTGAATGTAAGTTCTGAAAACTCAGTGGTTATTGATAAGACTGTAAACACAGAAGCTGGATAATAACATTAGGTTGATTTTTGTCACTGATGATACAGGAAAGGCAGGAGTCAGTGCTCTAAAAGTCAGTGCAGGTCCTGGAAGAGGTACTTAACTGGTTCCAGACACCAGAAGGAGTGTACTTCAGTGAGCGCAATGCCTTCCTGCAGCTATTTTACTCTATCTAGTAAAAGTATGCTTTGACTTGCAAATCCCATGCTGCATTTGTCCGAGATCCAAAGTGAAACCCCAATGCCATTTTACTTAGAAGACATGATACAGTATCAAGGTGAAACACACCTAAAATGCTTCATTTTGCAATATCTTCTCAGACTGCAACCTCACCTTAAACATCATAATGGTAATTGTGGATTCTCTTAGTTTCCAAATAACCCTCAGGTACAATTAGTCGTTTCACAGTTATCCTTCAAAACTAACAAGCAGAAAGCTGTTTGCATCTTGATTCTACCCCTTGCTCCATAAAATTAACATTCCCGCAGAAAATCTTCCTCTCCAATTTACTCTATGTTTTACTCACATCATAATCCTTTTCCCTCCCCTTCCACTCATTAGTCCTCTCTGCACACTACAACAGTTCTTTGATCATTCACCACTGAAAAGTCTGTGCAAATCAAAATGATGTTATTTCATGCTGGACTTCTAAGGTAGAATTTGCTTCATCTAATTTAACTGCCCAGAATTTATATAGTTAGACTTTCAGCCATTCATCTAAACCTCATTTACAGTTAGTGGAGACAGACAGATATCTTCAAGTATATATTCATCCTACGTATCTAAAATACATATATTATTAATCATTCCTTGGAAATATTTGAAAGGAGAAAGCCTAGGTGACAGGAGTTAGATGTAAAGCTACTTACCCAGCCTTAAGACAGCAAAAGCTAGGTGAGATGAAGCAACTTTACCAAAAATCTAGTTGGTTCCTAACTACTCATTCCAGTTGGGAGGCCACTGTTCCCTATACATTTCCAGATTACTGAGAGGCAGTCAAATTCACATCAGATAACATAGCTGAGGATGTGCTAGAATAGTTAGTTTCTTACTGTGGAATAACATAGAAAAGTAGTAACAATTTCAGAAAAAGTGATCTCTTCAGGGTTGCTCAGAGCTACTCAGCTGTTGAGTGTTTATGTTGCTTATGATCTAGATTTTTTTTAATATCTTTGATTTCAGTAAAAGCTGATGTTTAATTACACCTAGAAATTTTGTGTGCAGAACAAATGCAAGGAATAGCATAACAGGTACTGGCCCTGTATTATTTATTCCTTTAAAAGAAATGGAAATAGTTTAATAAAAATGCAAGAGTTCTATTTGGACAGCACAATACAAAACAGTAAAAGCATTCCTAAAAGCATTCCTTTTTATTTTCTTTTGAAGCATTTCTTTCTTTTACTTAATTTCTTAATTTTTTTCTAGCTGAATTGATAATTTGAACATAGCAAATTTTGTGGATCGTGAATTGTAATTTCTAAGAAAGTCTTAGTTGTTCTACATTTCCCTGTTAGATGCTTCTGTTTGAACCTGTCTGGCTTCTATAACTTTTAATCATTTTCACTGCCGTCTTTTACCCAATAAATCCCAATTCCCCACTGTTGCCTCCTTCTGCTTATAGTTCTTCTACACCAGCAATGAAAATCCTGTAAAAGCATCCCATTTCCTGCTTTGCCGCTGTGACACTGCAATTGCTGAGTTCCCAGTCCGAAGCTGTGCCTTTTTTCCTGGGCAAGAGGCAGGCAGCTGGTGCTGAGCTGTGGTGCTGCAGGAGGAGGTGTCTTGTCTTCTCTCTAGCTGCAGCCCTGCATCGTAACCCCACAAGGTTGAGGGAGGATGTGGCGGGTAGAAGCATTCCCTTGCCACGTGGTGGGACATTAGGAGAGAGAATTCTACATTACTTTACATAGTTGCAGCCATTCAACCTCATTCGTATTTCTGCTACAAGAACACTTTTGAAAACTACATAGGCTTTGGGTTTAGGCCCCTGCACTTCCTCAGCTGTAATGCTTCCTTTCCTGGAGCAAACTGACAGGTGATGGGTGCCGATTCTGGCTCACTCCTCCTGCCACACAGAATTACTAAATGCATATCCCCATCTCCTGGGCTGAATCAGGGCCAGAATATTCATCACCTCATAGGACAGATCCTTTGATCAATACAGCACATGATGAATACAGCATCCAGTCCAGCTCACCATATTATTAGACAAATAACTTCAAAGAGCAAGTCATGATGCAGTTTTCCGGTTTGAGCTGCTTTTGAATTTTATCAGTGAAAATCTGCTGAATTTAATAACACAGCAATAAATAATAATGTAACCAAAGAGAGAGGCCAGATTGCATTAATTTTTGTCTGTCCTAGTTGCTAAGTTTTGCGGAGCAGCCCGTTAATTTCACACTGTGATGCAATGCATATTTAATTGTCAAGCCTTCACCACATCAAGCTATACAGAAACACAACATAGAGAATGAGATTTTTAGTCTGGGAGGACAGTTCAGGTTGGGTTCCTCAGTCTCCTTCTGATGCTGTTAAAATATCCTCATTAATGATCTGGATAACAGAATAAAGAAAAAACTTATTAAAATTTTAGATAATGCCAAGCTGGATGATTTGAAAGCTCTTTGGAAGAATCAGAAAGATCAGAATTCAAAGGTTCTTGATAAATTGAATAAATAATCTAAAATTGAGGAGATAAGATTCACTAAACACAAGGGTATAGTTCAACATTTAGGAAGGCGAAATCAAAGGTGTAGGTACAAAATGAGTAATAACTGAGTTGTCAGAGATACTGCCGTGAAGGCTGTGAGAGTTGTAGCAGATCACAAACGAAACATGAATCCCTGCTGGGATGTTATAACAAAAAAATAGTTCTGTGATATGTTAGCAAGAATGGTGTATAAAGGAAAGAATTACTTCCTCTATTAAGTGCTGGCGAAAAACTGGAACTTGGGCAAAACATTTAAAGAAGGATCTGTAAAAAACTAGAGAAAGACCACGGAAATGAAAGAAAAAAGCACTTCTGAAGCAGCTGGACTTATTTAATCTAGAAAAGAGAAGAGATGGGAACATGGCAGCAGGCTGTGGCTACTAAAATGTTAGTAGAAGGATATTTCCCATAGTTATCACAGGCAAGAGGAAAGTTCCTTTGCAGCAAGGAAGATTCACGGCAACTACTCGGGAAAAACAGGTTTATCCCCACTTTGGAGTATGGGAAGGTCCTTCCTGGGTGGTTTCTTGCATTCCATTTGCCAGAGATAATGTAGTTAAAATCAGTTTACCTCCAAATACCAGATTTTGTTCTTAAATTCCCTCCCTGACAAAAATGCTTTTGATTCTATAACATAATCTGTGAAACCAGTCAGCCTTTAAGAACAGTGGCTGTTTTATTTATTTACTGTGAAAAATGTTTTAAAGGAGATGAATATAGATCCTCCTAACTTGAGAGACAATGCAGGTACAAACAGAAATACATGGAAGCTTATTTATTCTGCTCATAATTTACTGTGGGAACTTGCCAAGGTGGATTACTTCCTTCCAAAATATTTAGTTAAAGGATGAAACAGATGGACAGAGATTTTTTTTCTTGCTATGCGTCTATTAAATTATAATTTATGCCTACCAGACTATGAGCTTTGTCCAACAAGGGACCCATACATGTACAGATTCAGTTCTACTCATAGATTATATGCTTAATAGATAAGTAGGTAGATATCAATTGAAAATCAACACAAAAGAACTTAGAAAACAAAAACTAAGACCTAAAGATATGCTGACATAATTTTAGAACAAAATTCAGTGAAATTAGCTTTATATAATTTTGGAACCAAAATGGATTTTCTCCAGCAGACTTTTTTTGAGCCCCATGGATCCTGCGCTGTTGCAGGGTAATCTGGTGTGTGGTAACAGTATGCCCTAATAGCGATGTTCCTCGGTGAATAAACCAGGTGTTCACCTAAAAAGGCTGCTTGGCCACAATGTCTTGGATAAAGAATTCTGTTTGAAGGTATTGCTGGTGGGCTCAGAGGCATACTATACATGAAAACGGGACTTGGCAAAATACAAAAAAGGGACCAAGTAGAGCATTTTCCTTGATGAATTTGAGAGAAATTAAAAAGTAATCAAGCTGAATTACAATAATCAATTATCCCCCAGTCTTGCCTGCAGCTGTATGAGCGTTTAATATTATGCGAAGGTATAATCCTGGTGCAGTCAATAAGGTTCATTCCGGAAAAAAGGTAAGTGAACACACCACTACACTCAGCATCACCTCAAAGCTTATGAGTAGTGTGGGAACAACTGCATGTTGCCATCCCAAGAATGAAATAGAAGGGCCTTGTCATTGTATTGAGGTTTCTGCTGGAAAAGGGAGGAAGAAAGATGGGATCTGAGGCAGAGACAAAAAGTAACTTAAATAAAAATCTCAAAATATATACCATTCATTCACACTGTGCTAGATATCAGACGGTATTATCTTGCTGGCGTGAACCTGGTTCAGAACAGCTTGGGATACTGGACGTAAATTCAGCTCACTATAACCCCTTTTTTTTATAAGAGCCATTGTTCTTCTAGCCAGCTCTAACCAACTCTCGTATTTATGTGGAAGCTGTGTTGTGATACAGATTTCTTTTACTGAGTCTTGATGATGAAGTCATAACGCATTACGACTTTAGAGAAGAATGTGCCAGTGAAGAGTTTTGGACAGATGATCTTATTCTTTTGTACTGTAGTGAAAATTAGAACATAAGATAATAGTAGTGGGGTCATAAACACATCAGCACTGCATTTTCTTGTGTGGGTAACTTTTAGATCTTAACTTTTAGATCTACTAGGTTTCACATTCCTTACTCAAAACTGCAAACAAACAAAACAAAACAATCTGTGTTAAACTGTTACGATACTATTGTTATCTGCAGTTTTCAGGATTTTTGTCTAAAAGGTATGACATTTTTGAAGCACCTTTACCTAGCTAATGAATTAATTTCCCAACTTCCTTTTTAGAAGTGAAGTGCAATATGTGAAATAATAGGTGAATTTGGCAGGACTCTGAACTTCCATTCAGTTATGTTTGCAGACATGCAAATATTCATTCGATTCATTAAAATCCTTTCATGTAGGGCCTCCGACCTGCCACGGTGCATCCTTCTCCTATGCTTCTATAAACATATTCAGTCCTCATTTGATTCATTAAAAAATGTGTCCCCAGATTCAAGGAATTTCAGCAGATGGTTATCACAGGAGCATAATTTCTTCTGCTCGCTTTCATTATTTCTCTTTCCTATCAGTTCCAGTTCTATGCAGCCCATAATTTGAAATATGAAGAGAATCTTTCCTTCTATTTCAATTATATGGAAACTCTCATTTTTGAGGAGGAAAAAATTCTATCCCTGAGCAGATATTGTGTGCTGGGGTTTGATGAATGAACTCTTTAATCAAGAGCTATCTATTCTCCAAATATCTGAAAAATTGAATTCACTCATACACAGTAGAACTCTGCAGGAGGACTTTCATAGTAATCACTGGAGGGAAGGTCATCAAACAGCACAAAATTTAGACATAAATTAGGGTCACATTTATGTAATACCAGTTGTAAAATTTTGTTTTCATTAAGCAGAAATTGCCACTAAAAAGGGAGTAAATTCACATTAAATACAGGAATGTGAATTGTCAGAATGCTGCCAAATGGATCATGCACTGAACTGAAATAGCAAAAGATTTTTCCTAAATGAGTTTATAGCTCTTTCAGCACAACATGATTACTATCCCCAGAGAATATGACAATGTCTTTTGCAGGTGGTGGGATGTGATACTGTTTTAGATCATGAGAAAGACATGGTTCAAGAATTTAAATAACTACATAATATTAAATGCTTAAATCTGAACTTACCTGTAACTGCATTTTACTAATAAAATATGTCCATGACCATGCTCTGGGACTAGCCAGTGTCCACACTAGTCAGGTCTATTCTCCAGAACAGAATAGTCTCATATTAAGTGCCTCTCAGCATGAGATGACCCCTGAAATGTGCTAGGGAGGTACTGGGAGTGCAGCAGCTGGCCTGAGGCATAAAAGGTACCAGGGATCACTCTAACAATGTAATAGTATACAGCAGATTACAAAGCCTGGGACACGATAGATAAAGTGACCTTATATATCTAATTCCCACTGCCTGTATCTACCTTTGAAGATTTGGCCCTTAGTTTCACTAAAGGCAGATTTCAGAGAGATGTGAGCATTCCTCAGTCACTTTAAGGGCAGGCAAGGAAAGCATTTCTGTGGGGTCGAAAGCTGTAGAGTGCACGCACCCAAGCAAGGACAAATCTTCTGACGTTCATGAGAGAGGACTGAGGGATCTGTATCTTTCACAAGTCTATGGCTCCTAAAGGCTAATGCTGGTTCTGGAATTAGTTAACGGAAACATGTCTATATTTTACAGAGAGATATGGTACCAAAAATCTACTTGTGATTCCACATACAGTGTCATGATGCTGACACTTAGTAGTAGTCAGATAGCTCTATCCACACAGTTCTGCCTCTGAGGCGTGTAGTTGGCTTGCGCATCCCTGGCAGCAGGTTGTTTAGCACTTCTGCGAGTTAATGCAGGTACAGCCAGATAAGCTTTCAATTAACTCGCACAACAGACTTGCTTCGAGAGAAACGATGCCGTTAGACAGACCTGCTGCCATGTCCGAGGCTGACTGAAAGAGCTGCGTGCCACTGGGGTTGCCCGACGAGTGCACACAGACTGTTAAGTACCTAAGAGAGGGATTATAGAAGTTGGCCAGTGAACACGGTGCTGCCATTGGTCTCCAGGAATGAAAAGCTCTGGCATCTGTGGGTCAGTTTTCAGATGCTGTCACGGAAAGCTCACCATGACACTTCTGTGTGAGGACATAAGAAGGATCAAACTGGGTTAGACTAGGCGTTTCTTTAGCCTGGTGGTCTGTCTCCAAGAGCACACACAAGCAGATGCCCAAATGTGCAGTATTGTAGGCTGCCTAAAAAATGTTTTTTAATGGCTGTTTGGCTGTGTGCTTATTTGTGAGCAGCTTGTGTTGGAGTGAACAGTTGGGGAATGGTTGTTTAGCAAAAACTCTTAGCTGTCATTCTTGTATTTAAAAAATTTTATCTGGACACTTGGGGAATATGGTCTTTGTAGGTGAGATGAAGAAAATTGTTGCATGGAAGGAACTTAATGCAATTGTTACCAAAAAAAGACAGTCTGAGGAAGAAGGAAGAGGTTTGAAATTGGATTAAAAGTGAAGCAGCAGTTGTTTCAGCACAGAGGCTGGCTTTGTCTTTCATGTTTCTCCATGGAAGGTGAAAGGCTGAACTTGTGTTTCTCTAAGGGTGTGCAAATTGGCAGATATTTATACTGCTGCATGGTGGAAGGAGGTATGTATCAGAATTAGACATTTTAGACATTTCCTAAGGATATGAGGCTTAAGTGATTACTTTCTCTCCTCTGCCTGTCTCTACCTGTGTTTCCCTTTTTGTCTCTTTCACACTTCATAACTTAGCAGCATATGAGCCAATTTCACAGTGTTAGTAGATGCAAAGATAATATGTTCACATAATGCTCATCAAAATGGGCAACTAGATAGTTCAAATAGACCTGTAAAGTCTCCCTTCTGAAAGAAAACCTAACTTATGAATGCAACTCTCCAGAGACATCAGGGAATCCACAAGAGAGAGCTATTATGAGTGTCCTGATTGTAAGAAAAGCTTTAATCAGACATCACGCCTAATTATATGCTAGAGAATCCGACTACAAGACCTGAATTCATAAAACTAGGCTTCATTACTTCCTCTGCTAAAGGATCTTAAAAGAACTAAATGTCTATTAAGAGGATGAGGCTGGTGATGAACTTCATTGAAAGTCTACTGTGGAGAGGCATTGTTATGTTTAGTAAACAGAGTGAGAAAGAGCAGCATGTTGTCTAGGTAAAAAATGGTGGTGGAGAGGGACGTTTTGAGAAACTTTTTAAAACCAGCATGGATTTTGAAGCAAAAGCCCCAGAAGTAATTAGCTTCAGAGGAGATAACAAAGCTTATTAAGCATGTATTCTTCTGTCTTGGGGGGTGTAGTATCACACAGTGGAGATATTACTGCAAGTATTAGAACAATGCAATCAACAATGCCTTGAAATTAATGTTTCTGGACTTCACAAGCAATTTCAATTATATTATGCTAATATGTTAAATTAGGAAAACAAAAGTTATGTAAGGCTTTTAGATAACATTAGGGTGCTGAGTTGATAAATGAATGAAGGGAATTCTTCTGTAGCAGGAATAAGGGCCCGAGAAACAGTTAACGGAAGGTAATTGGGAAATGCCCTCAGACTGAAGCAATCGGCTGTTGGGAGAACAATAAGAAATCACTGTAAGACCAGAGACATCACCAATAAAGGTCTCTTTGAGGAGGAAGGTGGAAAAGGGATCAATCATTTTAAAGAAGTACTATTGAAGCTGCTATTACCAAGCATCTCAAATACTGTGTAGATGTCTAGTTGCTCAGATTCAGGATGGATAAATTCTTCTTGACAGCTAAGAATATCAGGGCGTGGCAAACCCATGATGTGAAAAGCAAACGGAAGAGCAAACTAAAAATGGAGAAGGGATGCAACACTATGAAAACACATCATGAGGGTAAACTTAAGGGAGGGAGAAAAGAGTTTCTTCCCTCTTAAGCTGAAGAGCAGTGCTGTCACAAGATGAGATGGGCTTCCATGAGAAGGAATAGTTTAACTACCGAAGCACTGAGATTCCAGAGCAGCAAACCAGCTTCATAAGTAATTTTAAGCTTAAGTATGAAGACTATGCTCAGGTTTGCTGAGAATTGCTAGTTCTGGGTGTTCTCGCCTAGAGTGTGTCCTTTCCAGTCCAGTCTTAGATATCAGGTTGGCAGCAACTGTAGAAAAAAGACAGAAGGCTACAAAGTAGAAAAATAATTGGTAGGGAGAAGACAGCTACCTCTTCAGTAAGGATATGAGCATTAAATGTTTTCCAAAACATCTAAAGGTTTCACTGAAGACAAGTTGTCGTCGCCGCCTTAAAATGATTGTGCTAAGAGTTTAAGAGAAGAACCTCTGAGACATCTTTATTAATGATGTGGTCATCTGTAAAGTCAACTGCTTTGTAAAGGTATGCATTAATATCCCCCACAGGGAGATGCTCCCAGGTAACTTAGCCACTGGTTTCATTTTGGGATTAAGAAATTTAGAAAACTGCCTAAGACCTGTTTTCTAACTTTCAGGGAGGATTCTAGAGATTTCCTGAGTGGAAACGTTTAGCAGATCCTTTGCAGAAGTGCAGTGGCTCATCGAGAGCTTGCTCAGGTGCTGGGACGGTGCAGGCAGGTGCTTGTATTGCTCTATAGCTATGCTGCACAACAGCTGAGCTAGCTCATTCTGCTCGTGACTGCACTGGGCTGTGCAGACAGCCCAGCTAGCTAAAGCGTAGCGTGTCATTCATAAACTCTGCCTCAGTTCTTTAATGCGGAAGATGAAAAGATGAGTATTTATGCAAGGCACCTGTTTGTCTGGAAAGTAAAGGCTCTAATTCTGCAAACACTTGTGCAGATGCTTTACTTAAGTGTGGAAGGAGTCTCAAAACCGTTTAAGTCTACAATTTGCATCATGAAGGAAAAATATTTTTATAAATGCTGAAGGGTCAGATATATTTCACTAACTCTTTGATCTCCTTGGCTGAATGGGATTGGAAGCAGTGAGAATTATTTTCATTATGGTGCACATTTCTGCATATTTTTGCTGATAAGATAGAGCTTATGAACCGTGTTTTCATTTGTAAATACATATTTGAGCCTTACAAAAAAGGTAAATGAGCTCTGTCTTGCTCTACAGTATGTTTATCTGTGAAAAGCATTCATCTTGAACGCAAACTAAAATGTAATGCATCAGAGACATGTAAAATCACTACAAAGATTAAGGTTTTGGTTCTGTAATTTTTGTAAGAGGTTTTGAGTGATAATATTAAGTGCCATTGCTTTCAGAGCTAGTGGGAAAGAGGATGGTTTTTAATATCAAACAAATGGAAGATAAAAGGATTTTTCAGACATCCAACTTGAAAGACATGAAAAAAGACGGAGACAAAGAAAGCTGCACTTTTGAGCATACTCTCTTGTTGACCTAGATCTCATATGGCCAATGGGTGGCCTATAGGCTTAATCCTGCTCGCCAGGCAGTGCTGTCCAGCTGTCAGGAATGCTTGGAGATGCATTTGCACTTATTATTGCTGGGCAGCTTGTCCAGGGCGCTGGAGAGCTCTGCAGGTCCGTATGGTGCTCTGTGCTAGCAGAAGCCAGGACGCTAGGTGCAGACTCAGGGGCTGTGCTGAGACAGAGCTGATTGATAAACCCTGCTGGACATGAGCTGAGTCTGTGCAGGCAGATATCGCTGTAGTAAATGGTATGTCATGTCTAGCTGTATCTGGGTTTTTTTCCTATTAATCAGGGAATCTCGGATAACAATTGACTAAATGGTTATCCTGTGCTATTGGTCTGTCTCCTCAGTACCGCTTGCTGTCTTTCAGCTCAAGACTGGGTCTAGCATGGTATAACCACAAGACAGCTTGGACCTATATCAGAATAAAAGGTTTCAAGAGTAAAACCGCCACTCTGGATGTAATTGACACATCCAGTTGATTGCATTACAATATATTTGGTTGACAAGCAGAACTAATTAAAAAGCACCTGATTGCCTGTCTACCTTCTTACATTTCATTTCAGTGCACTTATCAGTGAATTAAATCTGATTCAGTGACAATGAAGGGGCAGTGGGTAAGGGTGTAGGGCTCACTAGTTCTCACTAGTACTCTACTCCTCTGAGAACTTTTAAAGATAATTGTTTTGGCAAGATTACATAGACCTAATAAAGCCCATTTTCCAATAGTAAATATCTTGTATTTTCAGAAAAATCAAATGATTGCTCAAAGAGTGCTGCATAATTATGTTGTTGAAAGCAAGGCAAAGCAACCTCAGTTGTAGTACCATACCGATTCAGCTGTGTTGCTTGCTGTACACAGCAAATTCTTGCAAAAGTCCATGTGAATTCAGTCTGACCTTGAACAATTACAAGGATTTCACATGTAACGGCTTAAAAAGAACTAAAATTGCGTTTGTGAGAAGTCAGCCAGAAGTCATGGGAATGACTAGCAAGACTCTTTAGATCAGGCTCTTGATGAGAACTACTGCAAGAAAAAGAATGACATTAGACCTGTGAAATAATGATCAAAGACTATAGTACACTTAGAATTTCTCTTTTTATTTTAAATATACCTATTACAATAATTTGTTAGGCTTATATGGAGCACTATTATTTACATAATTCAGTGTTTATCCTTTGGGGAGAATTCCAGTGCTCAATAAATAAGAGTCAGTGAGCTGCTTGTTAACCATCTTGGAATCAGAGTTCTGAAATATTAATTTCACATAAATGATGAAAGTCCTTGAAATGGTTACAGTTACCTGTAGTTTCATACAGTAGGTATCTTCTGACTGCTGTCAAATTGTGTTGAAAACTCTGAACACAGTTATAGGAAATCAGAAGAAAGTTTAACAACAACATCAAATTAAAAAAATACTGAAAAACATCAGTGGTTGAACCTCTACATTTTTCAGATGCATCTCAGGGTGATGATATTGTTCAAAGGGAGCAAAGAAACAGCTTGGTAGAATCCCTGTTGTAAAATGTCTAGGTCATGGGGCAAAATACACAATCACTAATAAATAAAAAATACGGCTTTTTACAAGAACTCCTTTTAACATGGCATCTTAAAATGTGCCTGCAGGTAAGAATGGTTTTCACTATTTTTACTAAAATTCACTTTCCCATGGTTGCTATTTCTTACATATGAATTTATGCGTTATATATATACTATATAAAACACATAAAAGGTTAAGTTGTCAGTACAAGGAATATCATTAACTGAGAACATGAAGCAAGCGTTCATATCAGATCCCACTCAATGCTGTGTGTGTAAGCTCAAATACGCAAGAAAGGGACTTTGGTCCTGGTCTTGTACAAAGAGAGTAAATGTGGTCCCATATTTCTACGTACAGAACTTACTATCTTTGCTGAGATGGTACCAGTCCTGCGTACGTCAACCATCCCATTTTAACGTGAGCCGCCACAGAAAGTGGGTTTGATTCAGGACAAGCAGCTTAAGGGTTTTTCTCCTAATTCTCATCGATATATTTCAGAGGTCGAGTCCATGGCACATTATGTGAGTGGCTGAATATCTATGACATTCAGCTATGGCACCCAGTATCATTTTCCCAACATACAGAAAGATAGAATGGAAATGCAGCTCATAACTACCAGGCATTTACCCTAGTAAATGTAACATTATCATTTTCATCGTGGAATAGAAACCGTCGTCTATTGACGATATGTGCCTGCTTGTTCAACAAAACATCTTCGATTTCAGTAGCATTACAGTCTGGCAAAGAATAGTTTCTGAATTATCTTTGTTACAGTTTTGAATCTCTGGCACATTTAAAGACACCCACCCACCTATTCAAATAAAAAGCAAAATTAATGTTTGATATAAAATAACAGTTGTGTTGTAAATGTGGAAAAATAGCCTACAAAAAATAAGTATAAAAGTGATCTCAGATTTATGAATATGTTTCATATAAACAAGTCCAGGTGACTAATCTGTGTGTTAGAAATGGCCCTTGGTAGGCTGTGTCACAACAGTACATCACATTTTTCACAGTTTACAATAACACAGTTAGATTCACAATGTGATGACACCTTATATAAGAAAAATAGTATTTTACAAACTATACATTTGGCATCTATTCTTAGATTTTTTTTTCTGTTTCTTTTTCATTTCCTTTTTTCTTTGTCCTTTTTTCTTTTCTTACAAAATAGTGCAAAATTACAGTGCGTTAATAGAAGATTTTGCAAATCCTAATAAAAAGTCAGTGTATTTAACTGTTTTGTTCATTCACTGGAAACAGTTTGGCACACTAGGATTTTGTATAGATGGAAAAGTTTCTCACTTTCTTCTCTTCAGTATATCCACTGAATCTTTAAAACATTAAATTGCACCAAGGGAGTTAACTTCCCAAACTTTTTAATCTCATCTCTTAGAATATGTGTGTTACAAAACAAAACAGTGAGGGAAAAATGTAGATTTTGTGGTTACTTTATTTGCTAAACAGCATCTATCAGACTGGCTTTTCTTATTGTGTTATAAAGAAAAGGATTGATGGGAACGTTTTTCATCTAGTGACTGCTAAAGTGTTTAGTTACAGCTTCAAGGCTCTATGGGAAATTTATCCCAACTTTATATATGTAAAAGTGTGGGTTTACCATATATCTTTCAAATTTTGCCATCACGCGTGTCCCTGTATCTGGATCTGAACAGGCTGTATCAAGTCAGGGGGATAAAGTTTCATCAAAGCCTGTTTTCCACTGGACTCATTCATATAAAAAGTGTAACAAATAATTGCTTCTGCTGCCAATTTGCAATGATTAAATGATTTTCCTGCTAATTATTTACTTAGGAATGTTAATGAAGAGTTCTCCCATGTATGAATACTTCATTTGTACAGACTGGCATCATACTTCAAAAAAATGCCAATATTCTTATTACTTGGAACAGCAAAGTCTTCTGTGTAATCATCAGCAGGCATGGTACAGGCTGCGGGAGTGAGAGAGTCCTAAGCCGCCCCGTGAGCGTGCCGAGAAATGCACAGAAGATGTCAGATGAGTCTCGGTTCAGTTCTTTGCCTCCTTGGCTGAAAGAGGGAGTGAGAAACCTGACTGAGATCACCAGAGTCATCTATTAGAGGTTGCCAAACAGCAGTCTGTACCAACCTACTCATAATTCAGGCTATTAACCTGGAGGTGAAAGGCTCTCTGCCACAGGAGCAAATCTCTGAACTATTCACTGCCCACAGAGACTGTTGGTTTCAGTTAATTGCGTAGAGAATATGGCGACATAAAAGATTCCCAATTAATTACCTTTCCAATAGAGTAATGAGGTGACTTTTTCCAATATGAAAACTGCAGATGATGTCTCTAGGCCTAATTATTTCTCATGACTTTATGGTTTTATCATCTGCATCACTCTGTGGTATTTGTGCCATGAATTAAAATTACCACTGCATGGTTTATTTAATCAATTTCTTGGCATTTCTGTACCTTTTATGAACTTATCTAACCAGTATGAATTTCACACTGATTCTCTGAAGGTGGAATTGGCTATAGCACTAGAACTAGTTATTCAAATATTAGAAGGGAAACATCCACGAAGAAGATGATTGTTTTTTAACCCAGCCATTCCACCCTTGGCTCAATCCTTTATTACTGGCATGGGAATCTCCCAAATCATCTGCTGACTCCAGTGGAAGATTTGCCTGAGCAAGAAGTGAAAGATGAATCTGAAATAACTATCTTGTATGAATCATATTGATTGATTTCTGACATTTAAAAATCACTTATACTAAAACCAACCAACCAACCAAGCAAAACAGTACTGTCAGCCAATAACAATGAAAAAGCCCACCAACTGGTAGATAAATAAATACTTTCCCTGGACTTTCTTCTCAATAATGTACTAGTTTTGACCAAGGAAACACTTGAGTATTTGATTAACTTTCACAGGTAGGTTTAAATAGGTCAGAAGCCTCCTTGTCAGCCTGCACAGACACACCTCTTGTTCCCACTTTGCACACACAGTTGTTCACTCCCAGAGTCTCATCTAGACTGAACCAAATATTTTCCTCCAAAAGGAAAATTGGGTACGGCTGAGACTGACCTTCTCTAGGGCACACTCTGTCCGGATTAAAAGGACACACACATGACCAGGTTTTATGCTTTCTTCCTAGGACAGCTCTCGAAATGCTGTCTCAGCAAGCCTCAGCTCCTTTCACCTCCTTGTACCGCGTGCAAGTCCGCTCGCCCTGCACAGCACAGGCAGGCTGTGAGGTGGAGCGCCAAGCTGAGTGGATGACATGAGGCAATGGTGGCACATATGGTATGCTGAAACAGAAGAGTAAGGCCAAGGTATATTGGCTAGACACCAAGCCAGAATCAGTCTGAAGAGTTTTCAGTGTGTGGAGCAGCCAGCCCACTCACAGGATGGACACACATGACGCAAAAGAGGCCGCACAAATTGGTTTCTGTGGGCTATAGACTGCGCTCTCCGGCACAATTCCCAAGGGCAATAAAAATACACTGTTTGAAGCCCCAATGCACTGAAGCATTTAAGATGCTCCCTAAATTTAAGCATGTGCTTGAGTTTCATGGGCATATGCATGTGCTTAAGGTCTTTCTTGAATCAAGTCCAGAAACTGCTGTTGCATGAGGACGTGAAGATTTTACTTCAAAAAAAAGAAAAGAAGAATAAGGATTCTTGAAGTCAGATAAGAAATATGATTAGCTTACTGGCAGACTTCACTCTTCCCCTCAAATGTTATTTTTTATCTAATAAAAGAGACAATACAAGGCCAACAGAAGTCCCATTCTTGAATAATCTGCAACAGTTATGGGTTATTTAACTGAAGCTTGCTTGATTGGAAATGGGAGAAAATTACATGTTATGGGTTTTTTTTTTTAAAGCCCAGTTTGAGAAACAAACATGAGTAGCTAGGAACAGTAAGTAGCTGTTTACTGTGCTCAGTAGTGCCAATTTCCTATGTCTTGCTCAGCCTGCATGAACTCTACAGACTCCCACATTCACGCTCTCTCAGTCCAACTTTCATTTTATTTGATCTGTGTCTTAAAAGACAAATATGTTGCTGGCTGTGTCTCGCACATTCTGCAGGCCTTGCTCAGGCTGCTTGTTCACTGTGAGTGCAGCCATCTCGGATGGCAAGAGGTATTCAAAGAAACTGGCAACCAGGATTCACTGAGGAATGGAGATCTCATACCGAGCAAGAGCTGCTGCGGTCATTGAGTGTCTGAGAAATGAAAGGAAAACTCGGCTTTAGAAGGATCTGCTGCCAGTGTTGTCTGATGTCTGTTCACATTCAGTGGGGTAGCAATGCATCTGCAGTAACTATTTTATCTGTTTTGGGTCTTATTTTCCACACTGAGAAAGGCGGTAAAGTTGATAGCTCAGTGCACGACAGAGAGCCTAAAAATATCCAAAAGAAGCCATTGTAAAAGAAAGAAAAAATGATTACTCTCTGTCTTCAGTGACTGCTGAGTTAACTTGTGACAAGAGCATATGCTAGATTATTGTGGGCTGGCAAATAAAATAAACTGAATGCCTGAAACAAAAATTGTTGAGAAAATAGTAAGAATTCGCGTGATTTCTCATCCTTCATTTCTCTTTTCTTGTACAACTATCTTCTTTTGACAGTAGTACCAAGGCATAAGTAATACTTTGTTCTCTATTTTAACTAATTCCATGTAATTTACCTTTCCATAATTAATTGGTTTTGCCCATTATCCTTCACAGTGATTTACTATTTGAGTCTGTTTATGCTAACTGTTCATGTAGGGTGGCTCACTGAAGGAGCACAGACATCACAATGCTTAGTGTTATATATAGACTGGAATCAATCTTCTGTGAATTAGGTGTGCAGGTCTAGGTAGACTGCCTTTATGCGTGCATGGAGTCCAGATGTTTTACTTCCATCGCTTCACATCATTTACCACCTAGGCTGGACATGCTCGAAGATGCTTCATCTTCTGTCAGCAAAGCTCTTTATATCCAGAACTGCTTAAGGCTTGATACCTGTAGATCACCTTAAAATCTTCATAAAATGGCTGGCTCACTTACGTTCCAGCCCACACTCTTCAAGAGTGTCAGTGAGGCATTAGGGTAATGTCTCTTGTTTAGGATTTGGTCATGATTCTTGGTCATTTCAATCTGGATTAGATGTCCCTCCTGTTTTATTAATCTTTGAAACAATTTTAGCGATGCATCCTGAATGCAAAGTATACAAGCCTTGTGTGGAGTTTCTGTGAAGAGAACAACTCTCTTCCAGTTTCACATTTCTTAAAATTCAGCACGAGATTAGCCATGCTGACTGGATCCAGTGCTCACAGAGGTAATGATATTACTTAGAGGCTTAAAATTGAGCATATATTTCAAAATTTTCCTGTGTATACATGGATTGATATTTGTAGTAACAAGTCATATATCTTATTATTGTGCTTACTTGTTATTAAGATAAGAATTTATTGGCTGAAACTTGATGCCAAGAAACCAGTCTGATTTGACATAAGGCCTTGCAACACACAGCACAGCTCCCACTATTCGAAATGAGGAATGAAATAAGGGACTGTGCACGTTCACCAAGGGGTGAACGTACTTCCACTGAGATCAATGCAAAGAACTTCCAAATTCCAGCATCAAGGGAATCAGATTATCCAGCCAAAGCAGTGGCATATTCAGTGACTGAGAATTTCACAGCCCTCCTGAAATCAAAAGGTATAATGTCCTATAGGACAAACTGTAGGCAATAGCCACCGGCCTTCAAAATGACAGAAATACTACTCACATTACATCCACGTCAGCACTTTGTTTTTAGAAGACTGGGTTTCATTATATTGCGTTAATTTCCAAGGTAAGCTCATCTTGTGTCATACTGGAATGCTGGTGAGTTTAGGAGGTTCACAGTATATTGCAAACTAGCTTTTAAATACAGCAATAAATAGTATAAATAGTTATCTGGATCAGAAAACAGCTTTTGAAGCCATAGGGAGAGCACGAGTGTTTTTATAACCTTTCCATGGAGTTTCCTGTTTTAGAAATGTAACTACATTACTGTTACAGCCTTCTGGGTTTCTTTTCCAGCCTGGGGTAAAAAAAAAAATCAGACAAATCACCTTATCTTTTGCTAAATATTTATCATTGTTTATCCCTTATTCCCTTACTTCAGCAACGTTGTTGTCTGCAAGTTTAATCTTCAGTACTTGATCAACTGCTTTGCTTCACCAAGGTCTTATACATTACATAGGCTGAAGTTTTTCCAGTTAAACTTTTTTTTCAGTAGAAGGTGTGATTTGTAACATTTTGACCTGAAGAGCCAAGCTGATATTGGCTTTCACTTGATACCAAAACATATACATTTATGTCATTAAACCAACTTTGTACATATAAGTATATATACCAATCAGATATTTAAGTCTTAGCTGAAAGAAAAAAGTAATAAAATCAAATAACAGATGTTAAAAGCAGACATTTTAAACAATCATCACATTTTCGTATTTGCTATCAGAGCAAATTTAATACTTAAGAATCTATTTATATATTCAAATTTTGATAGCAACTGCTGCTCTTAAGAATGTATTTGTTTATACCTGTCACATAAAATATTTTCAAACCCCAAAACTCATTAGCTTAATGAGTTAAATGGTTGAATATTTCAGCCTGATAACTTATTTACTGAATTTCAGCATATTTCTTTCAGAAATTAAACTGTTTGGTCATTGTTTCCACATTCATGAGCCATAACAGGAAATTATCCAGCTAACTGTAAAGTTCAACAGATCTTTACAGAATTGGGGACAAATTCACAATTATTCAAGAAATTATATCAGAGAAATTGCTAAAATTTCTCAACAAGCTATTTCTAAAAATCCATTATTACCAGCTGAATTCAGTGCATGAGGCTGATGTAATCAAATGCCTATGTTAAAGTCTGTTTATCTCTGTATAACACCACGTACAACCCTGGTTCAGGTAAACAATACTTGAGACACAATGAGACTTAAAGACATGCTGCATTTAAATACACTCAAAAATTGGATGAATCTGGGCTTTCGTAACTAAGGTTCTTCATCTTCTCTATGTCTGACTTCTTTTTTCTTCGGAGGGTAAGAACAGACATATTCCTAAAGCAACTGAATGGAGCTATTTGTTAGGAAACTTCTTCTTTTTAGAAACAAAGACTGTCTACTATTGTAATACCTTTTAAAAACTATATTTCTAGGTTCATCACCCTTAAAAAGGGGTGCAATTGATCACACTGGAATAATGGTAGGTATTGAACTTTACTGTGTTCTTAAAATGTAAGATGAATCATAAAAAACTTTACTGTCTTTTGAAATATTACACACATTTCAGACTGGAACAGCAAATTATGTTCTTAAAATTCTCTCTGGCATTTAAAAGTTGTGTTCTCATTTTCCAAATAGGTTAAACAGCAAATGTAATGTTAAAAATAAAAAAGAAGTGTTAAAAATGACTACTTTAAGTGTACTACTGGGACATATTTCACAGAAAATGTGGAAAATCTTGTTTAAAAATTAGAGTAAACAATCAAATATTCTTCAGTGCACATAATTAGCATGTACATTATAATTTAAAACTGAGTATTGATGACTGCTGCTGCTGATCTTTTAAAATCTCTTACAAAATATAAATAGGATAGCCAAGAGAGGATAGCTGATAAACCATGACACAAGGTTCTCTTTTTCTTCTTTTTTTTTTTTCCTCTTTTCCTTTCCTCTCCACTTGGGCTGAAGTTTCTTCTGGCTTCTTCAAAAAAGTGCACACACACATACACGCACACAAATTAATTCCAAAACCATTTTTCTAAATTTCCAATGGACTTGTATTCCTGGTGTCTTTTCACATGATCACAAGCGAGACATGCGTGTGATTCCCAGAACCTAGGAAGATGCACCGAGAAATCCTTCTTCCAGTTGAAATAACTAAGGTACATCTTGTTATTTTTGTCAAGCATCAGAAGATATTCTGCCAGCTCTCTGGGGGAGAGAAAATCTTCCACATGGATGAAAGAGTCTGCTGGAATGTAATTCTCATAGTTTTCTCTGGAAGGGCCCAGTACAACTGGTACTGATCCGGCCAGAAGAGCATTGTAAAGTTTCTCAGTAATGTAATCTTTGTGGATTGAATTTTCAAAGGAAAGGTAGAATTTACAAGTGGAGATAGTTGGAATCAAGTTTTTATCATTGATGTAGTCTCCGAAGGCTTGTCCATAGGTATGGATTTCAATGTATTTGCTAAGCTCATTGTAATACTTGACTCGAGTGTGCTCAGGGTTCCAGTTACTTACAACCCAACAGACCAAGTTTTCCTTACTTGGCACTTCAAATGTAAAGGAACTTGTACCGACCATCATGAAGCCGTAAGGCACCTGAATATCTGAATCACGCCGATAAGTCAGGGTCAGGTTAAAGAGGTGTTCAATGCCACTCTTTTGTGGTGTATGAGTTGGAGACTCTAAGTTCATCCAAATCCACTTCTGGAATGGTGGCCTGGCTTGCTGAGGTAAATTAGTCAGATCCCAGCTAATGTCCCTGTGATGAATGAGAACAGCATGGGATCTGTTGTATAGTGAGCGGTCAATAGTCAGATGGCACCCGTGGATATTGAACATTGTTTGGCAGGATGTTAGATCGAATGTCTGACCAAATGGCCAAACCCAGATCAAAATAGTAGTCTCATTAAGATTATCAGTTTTGGAAGAAAAGAAGCTCTTCATTTTCAAAACTGAACTGGCTGATTCTATAGGACCAGAGATCCAGCTATTAGTTGGTTTGATATAAATTAGTATAAATGCCATGAAACAACCAAGGACAATGAAGATAATAAAAAATGGCCGGAAAATTCCTTTAGATGTCGATGTCATAATTTGTTCTGAGAAAAAAGAGAAGAAGAGAAAGAGAAAATAACATCAGATACTAAATTACATATATCTATGTCCTGTTAAAACAATCAGACATCAGACATCAAAATGGATAGAACTTCAATATCACTCAGCTGTAACCTCAGAAATTACCTTTGAGTGGAGAGGGTATGGGTTCTTGTGTGCTATTCATGACAAAGTGACAATATTTCTCCTCTTCACATTAAAAGTTAATTGACATAAATTAAAAGCAAGACTTTAATGCATCTCATACTTGATATAAATCAGTATATATCTTGAGAAGTCTTTTTGCTTAGAACCTAGGTCAACAGTATATAGAGGATGTAGGATTAGAGGAATGAAAAAGGAAGGGACTGGAACTTTAATTCTGTAATCCATAAGACTGTTAGAAAACTAGTTTATGCGTGATGGCTACATGGGGATGAACATTTCAGGCACTGGAACAGGCTGCCCAGGGAAGTGGTGGAGTCACCATCCCTGGAGGTATTCAAAAGACGTTTAGATGTGGCGCTAAGGGATATGATTTAGTGGGGGACTTGATAGTAATAGGTTAATGGTTGGACTCGATGATCTTGGAGGTCTCTTCCAACCAAAACGATTCTATGATTCTATGATTCATGCCTCCTTCAGAGGGCTCCTAAAATAGCTAGGGAAGGAAAGCATCAATAGAGGTTCTCAGCTACTCTGTTCCCATATGCAGCCTCATATAGTTCCCACATAAAGAAAAAAGAGTAAAAAGATCTCCTTAAATATTTGATTATGTTTTTATGCCACAGCCCTGTGTTAAAAATTAGGAAAAGTAGAGATATGTTGCATCTTTGTGAGGTACCATTTTCTCCATGGGGAAAAAGGGGTGAGGAGTTCATAGAGCCTCCTTTATCCTCTTTCTGGTTGTCTCTTCCTAAGAGAAGTGATAAATCTCTTTTCAGAACTTCTCTTGCATATGGTTCTTATGAAACCTAGCAAAGTAAGGGGTTGCTTATTGCTAACCTCTGCTCCTGAACATAGTCCTAGAACTCAGAGGTGTTCTAAAAATAAAGACAATTAAACATGTAAAGAGCACTATGACATGCAAGGAAAAATGAGTGGAAGTTAGGTACGAAAAAGAAGTGTTCTGAATATACTGGCCTCCTGTAGAATGGTAATTCTGTGGTGCATTTCAGCGACTATAAAATTTGTCTGGCTTTCTTTTTCTGCTATTTTTCAATTATTTGGGTTTTTGTTATCTTTACTAGCTAGCTCCACAAATTTTTTTATAAAAAATCCACTTTTAATATAATATATATAATATATATAAATAAATCTGAAAAATAAATTTAAAGTCACAGAAAGGGAATTTCAGGCCTTTTAACCCACTTTCGTAGCTCTTCTCCTCTAATCTGTGAAATAAGTAGAACGAAGACGCGGTAGAATGTGATTCAGAGGTCCATTAATGCAACATAACTTTGCTGTTTTGTGAGTGTAAAAACTGATGTGTGAGTGTAGCACTACAGTTACAACAAAAATGTTTCCACATTCATTTCTGAGTAAAGGAAAAAGGAGGGAATGTCATGCTGAGCTTTACTCTCACATTATATCTTGAGGAAAAGGGAACTTGCCACAATGTCTCCCCTGTTTTGGGAAGGGAGATGGTCTTAATTCTGGTTTTAGTTATTGTGGTGGGTTAACCATGGCTGGCTGTCAGATACCTACCCAGCTGCTCTCTCACTCCCCTTCCTCAGCAGGACAAGGGGAGAAAATAAGATTAAAATCTTGTGGGTTGAGGTAAGGACGGAGAGATCACTCACCAATTACTGTCACAGGCAAAACAGACTCACCTTGGGGAAAATTAATATAATTTATTGCTAACTAAAATAGATTTGGATCGTGAGAAACAAAGACAAAAGTTAAAATAATGCCTGCCTCCCCAGCTTCTTCCCAGGCTCAACTTCCTCCTTCGTTCCCCACACCTCTACCTCCTCCCTGCCCCTGAGCAGTGCAGAGGGATGGGGCATGGAGGTTTATTGTCAGTCCACAACGATTCCTCTCGGCCTCTCCTTCCTCCTCCTCACACTTTTCCCCTGCTCCAGCATGGGTCCTTCCCATGGGATACAGTCGCTTCAGAAAAAAACCCTCTGCTCCTGCATGGGCTATCCATGGGCTGTAGTTCCTTCAGGGCACATCCCCCTGCTCTGGCGTGGGTCCTCCCCAGGCTGCAGCGTGGATACTTCTCCACCGTGGTCCTCCATGGGCTGCAGGGGAATCTCTGCTCCAGTGCCTGGAGCACCTCCTCCTTCTCTGACCTTGGTGCTCACAGGGTCATTTCTGACATTTTTTTCCCATCATTTCTCACTGCCCGTCCCTTTCTTAAATACGCTTTCCCAGAGGAGCCACCATCTTGGCTGCGGGGCTCAGCCGTGCCCTGTGGTGGGGCAGTTGGAGCTGGCTGGAACCGGCCGTGTCCGGCTCAGGGCAGCCCCAGCCTCTCCTCACAGAGGCCGCCCTGCAGCCGCCGCTGCCAGCGCCTGGGCACGAACACCCAATACAGTTATATAAAACATAGTGGTATGCTGAGTCTGACTCTTTTGTCTCAGCCTGTTTCTTTGGACAGAGTTTAGCAGGTTCTCTCTGCTTTCAGCAAAATGATTCTGAAGAAAGTAAAGGGGAGGAACTGTTGTGTCCGTGGCTTTTCCACATATCCTCGTCAGTTTAAATCCCTCTGAAAGAAATATGTGGTTTTACAGCAACATCACATTGGCTTTTTTTAGCCTATGTTAATTTTTACTGGAAAATATGTCTAGAGGGGAGGTTATGATCCATGAGAGCAGAAGGCTGCTTCCCTGCCATACTATAGAAAATAAGATCTCTGAGGAAGAAGGGATTTAGGTTGAGCAGCTCTAGGAGATGAAGCTCAAGGCAAAAAGAAGAGGCTGAGCTGATCTTCATGTAACTCTGTTGTTTCTGTGCTCTTGAAACCAACAGACGGAACAGGTATAGCTTTTCACTGAACGGATAACGTGAGCTGAGTTTGAACAATAACTTGGGAAAGGTGTCTATTCACAGAGACTATTCATTTTCTAGGGGTTGAAATGGATGAGAAATCAGAAAAGGACCTTAACATTGTGCCTTGTAACTTAGTTGCTCTCCAGTTAAAACCCCTTTGACACAAGCCTCTCTGATAGGGATTATTTTACACTAAGCTCTTCTGCTAACTAATTAAAGACCCTGCATCATCACATGGCAATTCTTGCTACATAGGAAATGACAAGATATGATGTATTCTGTTCTCTGCTTGAAATTCTAGTGCGTCCACGGTGTTGCATTTGTGTAGGAAGCTTTTGAATTGTAGTGCCAATATGAGGATAAACACGTGCTGTTTGTGTTACCCAGGGTACCAATATTAACATCTCACAACACTAAACAGGTGAGCTTACCTATTTTAGCCCTTCCAGATCTGTTTCCTTGCATTGCTTTGTTGCCTTGTGAACTCATGTGCCCCCTCCTGATCTGGGATCGGGGTTCTTAGATTTTGCCTTTCACTGAAACACTAGCCTACAGTCAGGATAGTAGTTTTTAGTTTTCCATCCTTTGGATTCAGAGAACTAACCATTCATTACGCAGACTCATACATCCATTAGATGTGTAGGCATCACTGGCATGCTTCACTTTGAAGCTGCTGCTAATGGGATGGTGGAAAAGGATTGTAAAAACAAGACCCATTAAAACCTGGAATGAGAGGCTTGCAAGGAAGCAGAAGACCCAAGCAGACTCCTAAAAATACCACTTACCTATACCCTGAGGAGCTGGATAGGATTTTGTCATGGAATTCTGTTTTTCTATTCCATTTTGTGTTAACTCCAGTAATAACTATTAAGATGTGCACTGGGAATAGCAGTAATTTTTCAGGATGAAGTGCTAACCTCAGATGCAATAACTTCTATGCTTCATAAAGCAGATTGAGGAACCTATGGAATGGATCAGCAAACTCTGCCTTCCTGGCTTTTGGGACCGAGTCCTGTACAGAGTCAAGCAGCAGCACAGTGAAGGCACGTGGTAAGCACCTGTTGGCAAATACTGTTTTCTTGAGAAGTAGCTTGTCCGTACTGCTAGGAAATACAAAGTTGCATTTTTTTATTTGTCCGCTAGAATTCATGGAATATTTTTTTCACAATATTCTCCAAAATGTGGTGTCTTTTCCATATTTATTTATTTCCTTCTTCTCTTTTGTACCCAAAATAACCGTCCATCTCCCACTGTGATTCTCACTATAAAGGTAACGCTAAGGAGACATTTGTTACAAGACATCCAGCCAAGTAACCTTAGCTCACCCTTCCTCTTTCATGGCTTTCCTTCTACCACAGAATCACAAATTTCCTTTTTGCAGATCCCCTCCCCCATCGATCTCTGGCATGCCAGACTCTGAAAAGAAAACGTTGTCAAAGAAATGTGTTTACTGAGACTTCTGCCAACTGGAAGAATTCGGTACTTTCGATAGTTTTGTTACAAAGTACATTTCAGAGTTTGGTGGTATAGCAAATATTTTCTAGGTGCTTTTTATCCAAGTTGAAAGTATAGTATATGAGCAGTACAAGACTATTTTTCTCAGTACAAAACTTAGCAAGGCTCCTTTTTAAGTGCAAATCTTAGCATTCCATCAGCAAGCAACTCCATTTAGTAGCAACACAAACAGGGAGATAGTAACAGGGTACCAGCAACGTTAACCCCAAGTACACCAGGCAAGGCTTGCAAAAATATATCTATTTTGTGAATGCATCATGTTCACTAAGAAATAAAATGGAATTTTATGGAAACTGTTTTATCATGGCTTCATTATGGCAGTGACTTCTCAATTGTTCCAGAAGGGATAGGCATGTTTTTTTCTGGTTATGCAACACTGCAGGAGGGAGAAAATGTAACCTTTTTGGTCAATAATATCAATGCCTACTTCCCTGGTATATTTTTACACTAGTTTCTCTGGTACACCCTCAAGATTTTTCCAGTAGCCCAAAATATATCACTACTTGCAGAGGTATAACTTTCATTACTAGTCTAGTACTGAGATTTTCCAAAGGAAAAGGACAGTATTATAAAATTAAGCTGGAGCAAAGATTTTTGAAATCATGGACACTGAATAATGAATAAAAAAATCACTTGCTACTTTTTTCATCTTAGAATTCTTAAGTGTTCAGGGCTAACTCTTATCCTCATCATCACTTGGTCTCTGGATAACTCCAGAAGAAATACTTAATGACCTCAAGATAGTCTCTGAGGATCACTCCTGGGATCAGCCTGGGCATTTCTGGCACAGAGGACTTATCAAGATTGAGGAGCAGAAGGACAGAGGCAAACAGAGGTGTCAGAGGTAGGCCCATTTAGAAGCAGACAGCTAGCTAGGTAGATACTCCGGGACTACTAAAAGGACAGTCGAATGCAGGGGCCACTGATAGGCATCACAAGTGAACAACTGTTATTGTTAGAAAAAAGGCTCATTTGCAATTGCTCTCCCTGTCCTCTGGCATGTTTCACCAGCCTCGGCCATGGCATATCTGCATTTATGCTAAGAGCTGCGTTTTCTTAGACCACACTGCCAATTAGCTGGAGCTTTTTCACCTGCAGTATTAAAAGAAATCTGATTGCCTCAGGGTAGCCCGAGTGTGGCTTCTTATCTCCAAGTCACTGCTGTGTGGACGTGCCCCAAACTGCTTTTGCTTTAGCTCTCTGAGACTAAAGAATTCTTTTTATTGGAATTAACTCTCACCGCTCCCAGTTATGCCTCCCCTGTAGCAACTGGAATGGTGGATTTTTCCCCCCGCTGTCCAAACATGGGCTTGCTTCCATGCCTTTCCACGCCTGTCCCACAGATTTCTGAAAGCAGCCCAGTGTGAAAAGGCTCAACAGAGCTGCATACAGTTAAAGGCTGAAAGTTGAATGAGCTGCTAATCTCAGACTGCATATTTTTATTCTATTGTTTGCAACATTCTTGTTCCTCCCCTCTCCACCTCCTTTGCTTTCGGGTTATTATTTGTTCAATTCCTCAGATTCCAGTTTTGTGTATTTGCACTTTGAGAACAGTATAGAATCGCTTTATTCAACAGTGGTAATTTTTATTTTGAACAGTTTTAGAAAAATGATCTAAGAGCACCCCGAGGACAGGTAGCCATTAAGACAGATTGCTTTGGGATGGTGCTGAACCTACCACTGGAGACTGTTAGGAACAGGTTAGACAAGCATCACTCAGCAATGAGAGATCAGATTCTGCCCCTGGGTCCTGGGCCTGGGCTAGATGACCTCACTTGATTCCTTCCAGCCTTGTGCTCAGTGATAATATTAACCACAGATTCTTGTAAAATGCACCTAATAAAAACGCAAGCCGGCAGTCTAAAACTGCAAAGAATTGCTGAATAAATGAGTAAAAAAGTCCCTCATCTTGAAACTTGTCTTGCAAACTGTGAAATAGCCGTACTGTACACAGTGAAAATGTGAAGGAAACTGAAAAATTACGTGGAAAACAACAACAAAAAAGTCCCTATTTTCAAAGGCAAAACATAAAGCTTCCTGTCAATTGCTAGCCGGGGTACTGCTTTTTTTTGCAAATCTTTGAATCTTGTCCCCTCAGGCCTTGCTGAGGAAAACCCTATTCTCAGCTCCCTTCTCCCAATTGCTGTGCAAAGCACAGCGTGCTGCTACGGCTCAGCAGCCCCAGCCTTCCCCTGTGATTGTCATCTGTCCTCTCCTTCTCCCCACGGCAGTCACACACTGTCACTCTCCAGCTGCTTAGGCAACAGCTCAGTGGTTCCTTTCTGTGATCCAACTGTACAGCGAGAGGCATTAGCCAGGGATGCAGAGTCTCTCAGAATAACAGAGGGAAATGGCTACTGCATTGCTGTCCATACTGGAGTGACCCTATCTCCACCCCCACTGCCGCATATGCAAAAAAACCCAAACCAAAACAAACCAAAAAACCCAAAGAGAAATGGAATTACCCCAAAATCCTATCAGCAAGGGACTTTTCCAGAGAATCTGGCATTAGTGTCAGGACGCCCCACTTCACACTGCAGCTGTGTCACTTTCTAATTATGAGCTTTTAGGTTTGTCTCAGAGGGAACATGAGTACTCTCCATCCCTCCCTGGCACAACTGGAAAATATATGCATGCAAAGCTGTCAGAAACATCAGCAGCATTGCCAGCCTTGGTAACATGCAGAGGCAGGATCTTTTTTACCTTAACTTCCACGTTGGCTTGTCCACATCACAGCTAGTTTATGATGGATAGCATTCTGTGAAAGGGATGGTGGCTTTCCATACTGGGCTAGCTACAGAAAAGGGAGTTCTTCACCACCATAGCTTGGTAGCAAACTTATCTGCCTTGCCAGGAAAGTGCTTTTTATCTTTCTGAAGATAAAGCTCATCCTAGCTGTGCAGCACAAGCCAGTCCATGCTTCTTTCAAAAGCCCTGAAAAGGCTCTGCATCAAATGAAGCTGATCAAAGAAAAGCTGCTCCAGAAGCAAGTGGTCTCTTTCTCCCTTCTTTCCATGTGGTTTGGGGACAGCAAACTGCTCTTCTCTCTGATGCTGCCAGAACTGCAGAAAGAGCTCTTCAGTAGCTTTGTGGCTGGCTTGTAAAACTGCAGCCGACCAGCTGAAATATGAATAACATACCTGCACAAGCTATGCATGTGTGATGGCCAGCCCACCAGAAAGCCCTGGTTAACTCACAGTAGCTGTGAAAATGGTGTGAGCTGAGCCAAACAGAGATGGAGCGTGAAGTGGCAGAAGAAGAATCGTTGCTGTGCATGTGTGCTAAATTCCACATCTCAGAATCACAGTTGCTTCTGGCTAATTTCCTAGTGTATAGCTCTTTAGCACAATGGAAAAACACCTCCCCATGCAAAGCAGACAAATCAGAATCAGGAAAGAGCTGAGGATGCCTGCTTATAATAGTGAACACTTACTGTAGGGGACATTACTTCTGTGGCAAAGCAAAACTTTTGGAGCTCTAAGCACCAGCTGTTTGTATAGATATGATTAGAGGCTGTGTACAGTCGTTACGCTGCTGAATCTTGCTGCATAGGCAAGCTCAAAATTTTTAATTGGGATTTAATGCTGCTTTTTTTGCAGATACAACTGCATAGATCTGGAGGATTCTGCCAGTAGCAGCATAGCTCCTGAGACAACTCTGTAGCCTGGAAAGAAAGCCTGAGAGGCCTCTAAAAAAATACCATAAAATCCTCATAATCTAATCTCTACTTAACATTTCACTTCTCTGCCTGCCTAGTACCTTTTCCTTAAGAAACTCATTATACCTCTGGGTTTGGAATCTGTACTGATGTAACTTTTTTTTAGGATGCAGGTAAATGTTCTTGCTTTAATTTTCAAAGTCTTAAGTGCTATGGATACTAGTTGCCAGAGAGACAACAACTGCCCTAGAGAGAAGAGAAAGCAACTCCAGTGCTTAAATCAGTTGCAATCTGCTCTATGGCTGAAATGGAGAATGGCATTTACTAATACATTCAGAAGGAAAATGGAGAAGAGAGATGATGATTTATAGGCCTATTTTTTTTGAAATATGTTCATATTCTTTGCAAATAAGATCTCCCCCTCCCCCCTTCCAGGGTGGAAGGATGAACATTTGGTTTAGAAATCCAGCCAACTGAATTGGATTTCTTGACTATTCTGAACAAAGAAGTAACTAAGTGTTGGTCAACAGGACTCATGATGGCCAAGAGTCCTTACCCAGGTTCTGCTAGTTGTTGTCTAAATGACTTGAGCAGAGCTCCTTAAAGCTTCAGGTTAGAGTCTGTATATAGAGAATACAAATCCTTCGTATCATAAGATAGTGCGTGCCAAAAACGATGGTTGCATATTTCCATCTGGGAAAAATGCAGTTCAAGTAAGTGATGTAATGTAGAGCACTTGTGAGTGTAAGGACATCAGCACTAAATTCATGGACAATTGGAAAAATGGAAGAACAGCACCAATCATTTTGCCATTGTGCACCAACAGCTACGTTTTCAAGATGACTTGTGTTGGTAGCGCTAAACATTTTAAAGAAAGAGGCTGATAGGTGTAAGATAGAAGGTGATTATAAAACAAGACTCTTAAATGAAGTGCTTTGTCTTGCTGGAGCAAATTAGTAAGTCACTATAAAGATTGGCCAAGTTTGGACACTGAAAACAAGAACAGAAGGCTTTTAAGAGTCCAATCCAAATGGCTTCTTACTCATGCACAGAAAGAAAGAGCAAGATCCATACAAAGTAAATTCAGAATCATTCCTAATAATATGTTTAATCCTTATAAGAAGTTTAAACATATGCACACACACAAACAGAAAAAAACCCATAATCCCTCCAAAGCCTAAAACATTAAATAGCAAGAATGAAAGCATATTTTAAACAGAATATATATTTTAGATAGTATACATTGTAAAACCAGCAAAAATAACAATCCCTAAACCTCTCAAACTGCACACTCCTCTGAGAAAACAAAATCACAGCTGAGAGAAACCAGTGGTTAATTTCTTGGAGTGCCTCTTTGTGCGCATAACAAAAGGAAGAGCAGAGAGCTGGAACAACTAGTGTAACAAGCTGAGAAATACAAAGCTTAACAAAAAGTCACTGAAAAGACTTTTTCTGTAGAAAAGAAAAAAAAAGAAATCCTTCAGTCAAGAAATAACAAATACATAAGAGGAATGGGTTGAAGGAACAATAGTCTGAAAAAAATTCTCCAGTAGTTACAAACACCTACATGTTCTAAAATGATGTTTTCTTGTTACTACTTACTGTCCGGGTTAACGTATGCACCAATGCCTCTGAGAGCAGCTCTCAAGGTTAGACTACGGGAATGAAGAATATTCTGTACAGGCTGTTGACAGCTTATTGTCTTTCTTTTATGCTTGTTAAAAAGAGAAGTTAAACACTTGCAGTGTAAGTTAAAGCAGTTCATTCTGATGTTCAATTACTGGATTTTACTGTCATACATTATTCTACTCTTAACAGAGCAAAAATTCCAATTAATAAATTTTTTACTACTACAGTAACAATTTAATGTAAAATTATTTACTACATCTTGGAAATACAATTTGCCAAGCAGTCTTTTTACCATCTTAAGGTTTGCAGCCCATAGTCTCTGGTACAAACCTACTGTACATATTAAAACCAGATATTTAAACAGAGGAAAGAAAGAGTTTTCATTTATTCCTACTACATGAGGAAGACTTTATATAGCCATCTTACTCAGAAAGTAGCTTTCTAAAAAAAGTCAGCAGAGATAGCTAGGAGGAAATACAAGGAGAGAGGGAGAGAGCAAGGGAAATAAATTGGAAAAGGGACAAAAAAGGAGCTAGATACGAGGTCAGCAGCACTCTATTTAATTCTGTATTCCTCTGCTTTAAGGACATTGGTGTAAGGAAAAATGGTGGTGGGCAGGTCCCTCTGCAAACAGTCTGTGAATCCCTGCAGTTAACACAGCTTAGCAAATGTGCGCACGACTAATTTGGTGACAAGAATGCTAAGAGGGACCTAAACCCCTGGTTGATTAGGCTACCCCAAGTCCTAAGGAGCCCCAAACCAGGCACAGGCACTACTAGTAGGGATCAGGGGAAATGCTGGTATCTGGCTCTGAAACTGCAACCCTGAAAAGCCTCTGTTCATTTGTCTCTTAATGCTGGTCATGCTTAAACACTCTCTGGCCCTCTGCCTTTCAGGCTCCTGTGCACTTAGCAGCCTGGTGCCGGCACATCCGCAGAAGGGGCTCATTCTTCACAGGGAAGGGCCATTCAAAATCGATAAACTGAGTATTCCCCCAGCTCTCAGCCCTGAGGATGTAGATGTGCCTACAAAAGCAGACTCCATCTTAAATGCAGTGGTAGCAGTTGCTTTTTGTTTGTCTGATTTTAAAGAAACAGGCATAGGATAAAGTCCCTTTATGCAGCAATTGAAGCTATGACCTATTAGATATGAATGCTCCGTCAGACTGAAGTGATTCAGATCGAGGTATCTCACTTTCCTTAAAGATTTCCTACCTCCTAGGTGACAATGGCTGTCGATTTTAAAATGTGTGAAGAGCTTTAGGATTAGAGGGGAAGAATCCTTTCCCCCTTGTTGGTGCCCTAGCTGCTAAGCGAGACACTACTATTTTCCCTTGACCTCTTTCTGTCTCTTGCCTATTGACTCCCTAATGATTTATGCCCAGGGGCGCATCTGCAGCAGAAGAGGGTGGAGTCAGCTTCCTTCCCTGTGCAGTTTACAACCTTGTAAAGGGAAGGTGGCAGAGGTGGTTTGAATCTCTTTTGTTGGAAAGATCACAAAAACCGATCCCATATTCTGGGTCAATCCTCCTCTAGCTGTGTTTCAAAAGGTGCCACTCCCTAATTTCTTCATAAAAGACAGGGGCTAGCTCCCTGATCTCAAGGGAGGATTCCCAGCTCTGAACCCCAAGAATGACCTGCTCCTTCAAAGCGCTGGATGTGCCTTGGTGAGGGATGGAGGAAGGCACATTCCAGTTCTTTTCTGGGCAGCCTCTTCCACTGGTTGTGCTGTGTGTCTCCATCCTTAGGTGCCTAACTAATTTCCTGCGTTAGGTAGGTGGTCTAGGCACCCTAAGGCAGCTTTTGGGCTAACAGCCAGCCGTGCTAATGCTCGGTGCACAAGCTGGTTTTTGAGTGCAGCCTTTGGTCTGCATGATCAGGTGCGGTCAGATGTCACGCAAAACAAAGACAAAAATACCACAAAGTCTCCCTCCCAGCCAAATTAAATGGGATTTCTGCTAGAATATATGTATCTCATAAGTTCTCATAAAGGGAGTGAAATCAAAGGCAATAATAATAATAATAATAATAATAATAATAATAATATTAGGAAATCTTGATCTTACTGACCAGCATCTTGGTCTGACAAAGGGCAGAACAGTTTTGTCAGAGCAATTAGAGCCTGCTGGTGCCTGACAATTGTCACACATGGGGCAGAGAACAAAGTGATAGGAGGACTTCCTGGCTGTTCTATCTAACTTGAGTTTAGATGAGCTGAATTTATTGTGTCTTAATTTAAGTGTTAAACACTTTCTATCTCATTTTCGACACCTATAGCATGAGATTAATGGCGTCTTCCCTCCTTGAATAAAATATTTTAAAATCTACAAATTAAAAGTACCATACAAGCAAAATAAAATGCTGCGCTAGTCATAACAATACTTCCACTTCTGAAAAGCCTTCCCTTAAAGAATCTTCTGGAATTTTACAAGCATTAAGTTTTATTCCCAGCACAGTCATAAAATTATTACTGAAATGGCTTTACGGGGAGTAAAGGAGGGGTGGAAAGGAAGTCCCAGAATGATAAAGTGATTTCCACAATATCATAAAGATTTTAATAGATATTTGACAATGATGACTTCAATTTACATCAAAACAGTTGGGTCCGTGGGATAGAATATTTTCCTTCAAACAAATGTCACCGTAAACTAGTCATACCACGTTTATTCAGATCAGATCTCTCTGGCATGTATCTTTGTTTCAAATCTCTGAAAACACATCCTAATCTTCTTGATTGCAGTCAGTTAGTAAAGGGAAATAGAAGATTTAATCAGATTTAAATCCATGACCCCTTGATCTGTACAATAAGAAAAACCACAATGCTTTTTCAGAACTATAGTCAAAACTCTGTCAGACAAGCTGGATTTGTTGAAGGACAAGAAGTATCAGAGATGAAATCTTGCTCACAAAAACACTGGAAAACCTTCTATTAATTTCAGTATGGTTAGGGTTTTGTTCTTTCAGTTGATTGCAGCAACATGTAAGAAGTGAGAAAAAGAGCTCGAAAGCTATTCCTTTGTGATTAAAGTTAACTTAGAAATGAAAAACCTAAGGCAACTCAGGAGACAGCAAGACAGATGTAAGTCAGAGCTCAGGGAATCTAAACACTGGAACAGGTTAGAAATAATAAACACTCTCCCATATACACACACATACACAGACACACACAATCTGTAACCTTAGGAAAGATTTAATCACCTATTGAAAGTGCGTCTCAGTTTTCACACCTGCAACATTTTATAAATATAAATATATACTTACATATACACACACACACATAAATATATAAATACACACCATTTATGTGGTATTTGTAACACACTTCATTTCTTAGATTCCCTGAAATGTGTCTTAGCAGTTCTGCTTTATATTTCTTTGTATCCATACCCTTACATACATCTATAGGTATGTAAGTATATACACATACACACATGTGCTTATGGATATATAGGAAACTACTGCCCAACCTGCTGGACGTGGCCAGAGGCAATGGTCCTAACGGGACATGCTGCTGCTTCGCAGTCTGCCAGCCGGCAGGTGCAGAAGGCAACGGAGCGACTGCTCCTGCCATACTGGTAAATAGGAGGGAGAGAAACAGAGCACTGAATTCACTGGGGCCCTGAACCCGGGAGGGGTGCATGGGAAGAGGAGGCAGCAAGTGGAGACGGGGATTATTATTACATGAGAAATAAAATCTTTTTTCTTTCTTATAGACCTTAACCCTTTTATCAGAGAGCACATGAAAGAAAGCATTGCTCTCCAGCAGTTCCTTCAGCAAGAAGCACAGCAGCAGGCTGAACCCTGCAATCCTGAAGATTATTTACAGCGTGAGATGCATAAGACCTCTGCATACATATCTGAGATGGGAAATCTGCCTCTAGACTTTTGGAAAAACTCTGGCAAGGAAGAGAAGACAGTCGCTGGGACTAGGATGCTGATGAAATATGTCATGGGGGAATGGGGTGGATTTACTCAAGAATCTTTCCTAATAAGCAAACAAGCATGTTTATTGACATAGCTGATATGAATAGAAAGCTTTAAAGATAAAGTATTGTTAAAATCCAATTTAGTTTTCATTCGTATTCTGCCCTTTTTTGCATTTTCAGTGTCAGCAATGATTATCAGCTTCATTTTTATTACCAGTCAGTTTCTTTCAAGTTTTCTGTGCTTTTAGGTTTTGAGTCATGAATGTGACAAATATGATAATTGTTTTCAACCAGCTATTTCTAGTGGATTAATTTTAACTGCCAATACAAAGGTCTAAGATTTATGTGTGTGTTTAAAAAAAAAAAATATTCTAAGGACATTTTAGAATAAACTCTTTCAAAGATTTTTTTCCATCTATCTTCTGGTTATTGTCTAAGTTATTCTGTTCAGGTTCCTATGTCACGCCTGCCACCTTAGCATCTGTTTTTGTTATTTATTCTTCTGAAATTATGCTCTGCAATGCCAAAAGGCAAGATTAAAATGTAAGTAGAATACGTGGGAATTTATTCTGTTGAAACAATTCTGTACTCATAGAGGTGGTTGTTTTGCTCTGTTCTGCATGTGAGAATGAGAAGAGGATGACCTGAGTGCACATATTCCATTTGCTTCCTTACCGCTGCTGAGATTAGCTGCCTGGCTGGGAAAATGTATCTGCAGCAGAACTCAGCTTCTGTGTAGGATCAGTCTCCTACTGACCGGCTCCTGTTGCGGGACCTTCAGCAATAGGGAGGGTTTCTTTTGCAGAGCTTTATTCATCCTGCAGACTGATTTGCCACTAGAGAAAGTTTGGCCAAGTCAGAACAAGGAAGGCATTGTGCGAATATATATGAAGACGGGAGGAGATTTTGTAACTCAGTCTTTGGTGTTTGTTATGGGATAATCAGCAGGTGGCACCTAATGTGTGCTTAGGTAACAGATAAATACACTGTATGTAATATACATATTAACTGAATATATTTTGCTTCCTTTAAACAACTAGAACAAAAAATGCTTGTTTCAAATTGTTAGAAGCTAGAAATATTCATTAGAAACCAGAAGTTGAAAACCTAGCTGTGAGTCATTTCTACCTTATGTCAATCTCTTTGAGCACGTTTTTGAAGTGAATTCATGATTTTATTTCTCGGATGGTGAAGGAGTGGCAAAGAGAAGATGTAGTTGCTTGTGGCAGCTGGCGGTGAAGAGGAAAACACACATAGCATGTTATAAAGTGGATGGTCCTTTATAAAGTGTGAGAACCATTTCAGGCTGCTGTAGGAGCTCTGGCTGTTCTGGAAGCCCTGTTGCTGAATGCAGGTAGGGTTCACGCCACAGGACCCCAGCGTGATCCAGCCCTCACCTTGGTTTGGCACTGAATATCCTCATGAAGCTCTGGAGCAGTTTTGAAACAAAGCCTCTGATTACTTCTTCTTGGAAAGGAAAACAGTTTGTGCACACCTAAATCTCTTTAAGAGCTGAACCAACAGTGAAGGGGAGCAGTCAGGGAATCCGTTTCAGAATTGCAATATGGCTCCAAAGCAGATCACTAACGCAGACAACGACTGCAGCAACAAAGTCACAAGAATAATTAGCCATGCTTGATTCTTTTTTTGTAATCTCAGCAGTAAAATATGCCAAGATCTGTTATGTTTGCCAAAGGAACAGAAATAACCTGACATATTAGCTAATGCCTAATGGTATATCAGCATAGTTATCGTATCTGCAAGTTATTTCTGTGCTTGTTTGTAGCACCTAGTGAGCTCCCAATGACACCTGTTATTAGCAATTGATACAATAGAAGAGGAGAAAGACTACGTTTAAAGATCAGAGAAGGGGTACTTTTAAAAATTGGGTTACTTTCGATTTATAGAGGTGTAACTACGTGCAGAATACTTCTATATTCCAAATAATGTAATATTAACCGGAAAATATAGTTTTTCAGGTACTCATGAAACCTTTAGAAAACACCTTACAGTTTAAAGGCAGTCTTCCTGTTTTAAGCTGTTTGCTTGAATGCCAAACAAGCCTTTATTCAATGTCCATGGTACAAACATTTAAACAGAAAGTAAAAGATTACTTAACAGAACCTCTGTGCGATTGATAGATATTGGAATTCTGTGTTATTTAAGATGATAACAAATGAAATGTGTACATCTGGAAAAGCTGGCTTTGGATGGCTGACCTTTACTCGCTGATGAAAGTAAAATGAAATAAATTAAATTTCAGCCTCTCTGAAACTGGCGTATAATGCTGAACTGAACTGTAAGTATTTCACTAGGAGACTTCCAATAGGTTCTCAAAGACTTTTACTTTTTTTTCTAAATAGAGAATAAAATATGATAATCTCCCAGGAGACTTCTGGAAAGATACTTTAAACTGTCATTTTGTGCAAGGAAGCAAGGCAGAGTTTTGCAGAGCTGATGTGTTGATAGTATGATTGCTCTAGGTAGATTTATTTTTCCATTGGGATTTTACATCACTGTTTTATTTAACTGCCACATATAAGGGAAATTACATAAAAGGGATAGTGTTCGGGCAAATGTGGCACAGAATTTAGGTTTGCAATACCTTGATTTACAAAACTTAAGAACAATAGAAATGTTTCCACTGCTATTATTGTTTGAAATGCAGAGGAAAGATTTTTTTAATACTTTTATAAATTCCTGCAGTGTATAAGCTAATGTTCTCTGCTAGTGGAGGACAAACTCAGATTTCCTGGACAGTAACTATAAACTATGGTGGAAATTACTTTCTTGTTTTCACTGGACAAGGTGAATTAAGTGCCTTTTGTTTCCTATTCTCTTTCCATACATTGGTTCTCAAATGATTTTGGATCCTGATGCATTCAGCGTAAAACTATATTTTGATCTATAGAGGTTCAAGCACACTTGATCACAAAATGCTTAATAAATTTTTTTTTGGACCATTATGTTTGTCAAAGCAGAAACTTATCTCGAGAACGTCAGTTTTTTTAACACTTTCTTAGGGATATTTTTTGTCAGATTTTGAGCAAGTTTTCAGGGAAGCCCATAGCTGCTTTAATACCAGCGGACCTCATTAGGGAGGGAATGGTTTGAAAGATTTCAGTTTTGCCCTGATAAAAATGAGAACATTTTCAACATCATAAAAATTTGGAGAGGACAAAAAATCATTCCAGCTATCAATTTATGACATCTTTAATGGCTGGAAGGTTTCTCATCCTCTGACAAGCCTGGAGGACAGGTACACACTGTCACATGCTGTCAGGATGGGATATGACAACAACATCACATCTTTCTCCTGAGCTGTACAACTGGATTACCTTCCAAAGGAAAGCAAAGGTGGAAGAAATACATCTCACCTTGATCCAAACATAGCCTGAGTAATTAGTAAGTTCCATCAGGAGACAATCCAGCAACTGTTGCTCTAGCAGCAAGCACCCAGAGGAGTATCATGCTTCCCAGTGTCCCCTAAGCTGTTAGGTAAGGATACCTTGAAGGATCTGCCTCAAAGAGATTGTACCTGCAACATGCACATGTAAGATACCTTATGAAAATTTCAGACTCCTCACTGGTCCTGTAGTAGTCATCTCTATTAACAGCGTGACTACGGTGAGAGTTTCATGGTTTAAGTCTCAGACATCATGATTCCTACTGAGAACAGCCTCAACCCACTCTTTTAACTGCCTCTCCTTTTTTTCCTTCTACTTCTACTGTTCCGTTTTCTTCATCCTCTGACCCTATTTCCATCTTTACTTCGTTCCTTTTTGGGGCAATGTCACACCCTTGTCATGTCTCAGAATTAGCAACAATTAGGAGAATCTGGCAGCTCCAGCAACATTCTAACAACTTATTGAACTAACCAAATAATGCTGCCAACATCGCTTTTCCTGTCCTCTGTCCTCATTTAGAGTTCACTGTTTTCTATGCATTTACCCATTTTAAGGCAGATCGACAGAACTCTGAGTGTTATTGATAGGGCCCAGCATGTTAATCCAACAACAATTATTACATAAATGGAAATTCCTGAATAAAAGCCCATGAGAAGACTGGGAGAAAAGCACCGGGAAGCAGTGTATTTTTTCTTCTGGTACTCTGCTCCTCTGAGAGAAGGGAAAGATTATCAACGCTCATACAACTAATGTTAGATAAGGAACTGGAAACCTTAAGACTTCAAGTTTGTTCAGGGAAGACTCACCCAGCATAGGGGTTGCAGAATAGAGGTAGTTTCTTGATAGTGTTATTTGTTTGTTAAAGACATTTTATATTTTATATATATGTCCTACTGTGTTATTTAAAATGGATTCGGACTTGTAGAACCATGGCTTTACCGTGTTATTTGCTATGCAGAATTGATTTCCATGCCTACAAGTGTATACTTGACTAAGGGTGCTACAGTTACTTTCATGGAGACATGGTACAGCATGTATTACATCCCTGACATTTTCTGAAGACTTCTTTCTTAATCTTACATGCATTTCATACCAGCCTCACCCTGCTCATTATTCATTACTAGAGTTATTCCTTGTTGCCCCAGCAGCAGACACTCGAAATTAAAAATGTCTGCAGGATCCAGATCACTGATGCTTTCAGGCGAAACCTTCGTCCAATTAATGAGCGTGAATTAAAATCCCATGAATTTGGTTATAACACTGGTGTTTTGCATATATTTTCTGGACCTATGGTTGCAAGCTTCATGTAGATTACTATGTAAATCCCTCATTTGAAATAAGAGGCATTATGTTCTTCCAACTGTGTTCAGCTCTGTCTCCTTCCAATCCCAGTCCTCTCCCTGTCCTTCTTCTCAAGTCTTCTGGAAGACTCTGGATGCAGGTGGCAGCACTGCCACCAAATGATGCTGCTCTGAACCACCAAATCACTTTTTCCCCACGCTTCTTGGTATGCCCGTTCCAAAGTCCTGCTCTGGCCCGACATCCAGATGACATAGGTCCTGCTCTGATGTTTAGTGAGGCTCCATGTTGGGCCTTACTTTTGACATGTTTCTTACCTTACCAATTGGGAATGACTGTTCTTGAAGTTGCCCTAATTGTTGGCCACAATATAAATATGACCACTAAGCTATCAAGATGTCTATACTCCAAACTGGTCATGCTATAATGCCATAAAAAGCAGCATCATAAACAAAGCCACAGAATGATATCGAGAATAACTAATACCAAACTGAATACAGCACACTAAAGTCATTCCTGTTGTGGCTGCTGAGGAGAGAAATCACTTGGACAAAGCAAAGCCAGGGAGGCTCAGTAAATGAATGATACAGTGAAGGCAATTCTTAGCCCTCTGTCTTTTGACTTTAATGGAAAAGCCTCCTAAGCAGAATAATTCCAAATGGAGGGTTGAGGAAGGGTAACAGAAGGACTTTCTTCTAAGGGCAAAAGGATATGGGCACATATCCCACAAATGTGGGCTTTCCTGGTCCTCAGTCATCAGCACTTTGCCTTTTGCTTTGCAGCTTTGAAAGCTGTTGTTACTCCCTGAATAATAAGTCTCACTTTCTCTGTAATAATGGTGGCAGATGTTTGCTACCGTGCATCATAAGTCTGAAGGTATATTTCCATTGTAAATACAGGGTATGAAACCCAGTATTTGAATGTCATTCCCACGGCTCGACTAACACTCTGTCACTGTCATTTTAGCATCCTAATTACATCAACATTGTCCTTTGTGACTCATACTGCAGATTTCCAATCAAAATGTCTCTGATGAGGGAAGTAGCATTATGGCAATCAAGCAGCAGAACAACATCTCTAAATAATCCTAGCTTGTTCAACATCCCAACTGCACTGTAGAACATAGATCTGAACAGCTAAACGCGGCAGGAAAGCACACATCACCGTGAACTGCTGTGGCTTAGATGCTATGGCTGTGGCTTAGATTGCTCCTATTAAGGAGCAATGAAATATGGATAAGAACTGCCAGACTTCAGTGCACCTCACCTCTGAAACCCCATAGCATTGAAGGATGGTAAAGAAACAGCAAAACAATATAATTTATACCTGTTTGTATCTTCCCTGTATGCTTGCATGCATGCGTATGAGTTCACACACAAAAAATTCCCACATCATAGACGTATTAGAAATGTTTTCACATTCAGTGTGCGGGAAGCCTAAACCCAGGAAGCCTCAGGTTTCTGGGTACCATGGCGTTGTGAATGCACAGAGCTTCTGTTTTCCCAAGGAATCACAGCTGTAGAGCAAAGCTTGAAAAAGTAACCTGGTGTACCCCAAAAACTAAGATGAAAAAAATACAGTACTGGTTACAAGAATTCCTAATTATGGGTCCGTGGGAAAGCAGCTCCTGAGTTTCACTGTTTGGTACGTCCAATACAGTTTACAGAACTCGCTTCTTTTCTCTCAAGGCCGAGGACTTTTAATGTGGAAGGTTTGAAATAGTCTCAAACACTCTTTTTTTTACTTTTTTTTTTTTTTTTTCTTTTGATGCCACATGGATCTGAACCATGACTGCAAACTACTTTGTGTCTGGAGCAAAATTATCCTGAATACACTTGGCTGCAATGCTTCATTAGGAACTGTTTTAGCAATTGAGTAGGCCCAGAGTAGAACAATGTTTGGGTGATATTCTCTGTATTTTGGAACTCATCAGAGATGTGGAATGGATAAGGTCTGAACTGTTCTAGCTCTATTGTTGTCACAGGATGACTGCTATAATTTAGAGAAATTTGCCATTGATTAGATGCTCCTGTGCTGTTTTACTACATGTTAGGGCTACGCTAGTTAGTATGTGCTGTGAGGTATTTTCTGCACAGTCTTGAGGTTTTTTTGGTTTTCTCCTAAAATGATACATGAATGCTAGTAGTGGAGAGTCCCATTCTCTCTTGAGTACTCCAGGACTAGGACACTGGTAAAACAAAGACTCCTGCTTAGGCTTGTCTCTTCCCTGAGAATGGTGTACCACTGCTGTCTGTACAGGATGGGCATTTGGTAAAGAAAGCAATGCCTGTGGTTTGCTAGCAACTCTAAAATCACTGTTCCCACTGCTAAAATATGAAGAAAGGATTTATTTTGTGGTAGTGCAAAAATACATAGAACTTTTATTTTGCTGGGGAAAGATATGCTGAAATGAAAAAAAATGTTGCAGAGCTACTTATGCTATAAATAGCTAAAAGTGTCTCTTTTCTTATTTTGTTCAAAAAAAGAAGTCAGGATGCTTACAAAGCTCTCAGATCTGGGATCTGTTCTTGGTCAAGAACCTCATCCTCAACCATCAGAACTGTCTGTTCAGAATAGGATGTTGATCTGCAGCAAGTCTTCCCAAATGCAGATGTACTCCCCATTCACATTCTAGTCTCTTCCACAGATTTTCCTCTGATTCTCAATACTTAATCAAGGTATCAGTTTTTAACATTGCTTCCAAAGGATTGCTGACTGTTACAGCATAGGTTTGGAAATGCCAGTATCTCTAAGGCATGGTTAGATATAGCTGTTGCCTGTAAACAAGCCCCTTTTTCAGAATAACTGCAGAAAGCATAATGACTGGGCTGGTATTAAATTTTGCTATGAATGAAAGATTTATCTTATATAAATAAAATCTCCCTTTAGACCAACAGGGAGAGGTTTATCTCAGTGTAAACTCATTTACACATTTAAAATATCATTTAATCCCTTTACATAGACAAGCACACTTTAGACTACCATAAAAGAGAAGCTATGACAGTAGTATTGACAGAGATTGGAAATGAGAGCAACCTATTAGGAGGAAACTCAGAGTTTCAGTGTGGATGACATTGTATCTGGTTTGCTTGAGCGGTGGGACAGGAGACGGTGACATTGGCAAGTCAGATTTTATGCCTGATTTAGTTTCCTCAAACATAAAATGGAGTTAAAAAGACTCATCTTCTTTGTACGGTATTCTGAAAGTACGTACAGAAATTATTGTGCAACTAAGACTGCTTTGCTTGTACTGACTGAATCCTCCATTAAGTGAGTAACTGGGATTGTGACAGCTTTGGGCTTGCAAATCAGCACAGATGAGATCCAGCAGACTGGAAAAATAAAAAGTGAAATGTGATCTATCAAATTACTTCCTAATATCAGTGTCACGTCAAGTGCGTGAAGTAAGGTGTGCTGATTGCAGAAGAAACTTTGATTTGCACCACTGGTAGGTCCGTGTCGTCAGACTGTAGCCTCGGCGTGTTTGCCCTCCAAATAAGCCCAAAGTAAGCCATTTCAGTGCAGATATCATGTGAACACAAGTCATAATCTATCTGAGCTAATGTACCCAACCTTTCAGCATGACTTTGGGAGGGCTGGCTGCACTGATGCCCTTAAACACAGCCCAGAGCAGAGCTGGTTCGCTTCTGGAGTATGGCCAGAGCAGTTATACAGCATAGCTCTTATGCAGCATAGACATTGTGACAGTCCTTCTGAACTGTAGTTCGTTAGCACTTCTGTTACACAGTGCAAAAGGGCAATGAGGTCAGAACTTTGCTCACAGAAGGCATGTACAGGTAATAATACACTGCGTAGCACTTGGGTGTAAAGGCTTTGCCATCTGAAAGATTGCTGTGTACTTTCTTTGGTGGACACCAAGCTTCTTAGGTTGGTAAAAACCAACCTCTATTCTGGTATGACTTGAACGCCTGGCAGAAGCAGTTCTTTGTCGTGAGATGATATAAAGAAGGGATGGATGGAACGAATGGATACAGAGCAAGAGCAGAGTAGGTAAATACACTCCAAGCTGATATGCAGTACAGCTATTATTTTTACATTTCCTGTCCCTTTGTATATTGTATGTTTAGAGACTTTGTGAAAAGACAATCAATATGCTATAAAAAAGCAAATGTTAAGTAAAGGTATATTCATCACAAGAAAATGACCCAATCTTTCATTCCATTTTCTAAAATAGAGGAGTAGGTAGTATCAGCAGTCTCTGTTCATCTGTTCAGTATTTTCAGAGATGTTTCAAGTGCTCTTTAGCTGGCATGGATCTAAAAAAAAAGAAACTAACAAAAAAAAGGAGACTGTGACAGTTGTACATTAGTAAAAAAAATACGTATTTATGAAGCTCTGTCCCATGTTAACTCCTTACTGCATGTTACTGTTGTATTATGCCATTGTGGATGTTGCTATTAAGACGCAATAACAAAGAAATATTTCAGAAAGGATTATAAAGTTTCTGCTTGTGATAGACTCTACTATCCGCCAGGTAAAATTTACTTCCTTCCTTAGTTCTCTTCCCTCAGATACTTCAGGCTATTTCCCCAAATCACGATTTCGAATTTAGAGCTACTTTGTTTTGACATACAAATGGCAGCTGTGATCACAAGTAACCCGCTTTTCTGTATAGTAACTTTGAAATTGTCCATTGCAAATCTGTAAGAACATCCTCTTTGAAAACTCATAATATTGTTTTATAAACTTAGTCATAATGACAATAAGGATGAGTGAAGCCCCTTATTTCCATTTTCTTCCAGAATCCCTTCTATGTTGGAACTAAAAAAAAGAAGAGCTAAGAAAAAAACCGATGTTGAGACAACCAGAAGATTAAATATTAAGGGTCAGCAAGTGTTTCCATTCCTCTCTGCAGAGACTTATACATAAAATTAGCTTTTTAAAGCTTCTTACATAGTATTTTATAACTGTGTTTTGCATAGTATTTTATAACTGTTTTACACACAGTATAAGCAAATCACTGAATTTTAGACTAGACATTAAATAAATATAATGAATTTTAATGGAACTCCTCTACACAGAGAAAAATTGTTAAATCTTACAATTTGCATCTCATAATGATGGCCACGTTAAAATTCCTCGTTTAATACATCCTAATGGTTTTGAAAACAGGTATGATTTAAGCTATGGCCATGCATCTTAGTTTTCTCATAGAATCCTTCCTTGGAAAATGAAAATACTGTATTTAGCTTGCAGAATATATTGCACAATTCTGCAAAGTCCCAAGTTAAAACAGTAAACTGAAATGTATTAGGGTCCTATTTGCAGAAGTGCTAAGAGCACACTTTCCAAAAGCACCTATCATCTATATGCTTTAGAAATCCACCACCATTTTCAAAACTAACCTAGACATTTTAATTGCGACTTCGCTCTCCTACAAGTTAGGTGTCTGGTCTAAGGTGGTTGTATAATCTACTTCTCATATTAAAGGAGAGAGATAGACATCTCAGTAAATATTTCAGCTCATCATAAGATAAATGTCTGGGAAGGAGAGTAGATGCTTATTTCTTATTTCCCCTTGGGATGCAGAGTCATTAATCCTCTTTCGGAGTCAAGTGGATGAAGCAAAGTCAGTCCTTTCTGGGTTGGCAGGTGGGGGATGTAAGGAGCAGCTGTCTATAACACTGTTCTGTTCTGGAAAATAGGAGAATCAAATCCAAATCCCTTCTGTGTTTGATCTGGTTTCCTGTCTTCTAGGAAAGAGGTCTAATGACTAAGCTGCAAGGAGACATTCACCCCATGCATCCCAGGGCGAAATTTAAATACTTGACTACTGCAGCAGAACGTGAACCTGACACGTTGGTGGTTGTGGAGACAAACATCCTCTGTCTGTGATGCATCCTAGAATACAGCAGCTTCATGTGACAGCCTGCAGAAGGTGTAAATCCCTGCTCCAAAACTTCAAACAAAATAAGTTTTAACCACTTCTTGTGACATCGTAGGTGAGTACTGTCAGCTACATGTCCAACAGATATCCTCCCCCTCTCTCCATGCTGACTCCTGTGAAGCCCAGGCATGCTCTAAATATGGCGATGGGGTCCAAGTATGCGAGTACCACAGGGGGAACCCATTTTAATTTGAGGATCCTATCAGGGTAATGGGATACCCCTGGGCTTTGGACAGCTCAGTCATGGTAGAAAGATGCGTGGTTTCCTCAGAGCTCAGGAGACAGTAGGCTTTTATGCTGAAGACTTCACTGACAAAAACTTGGATGCAGATGTCTCCAGATGTGGGAAGCCTATGTGGCAGCTGAGAGGATGTAGTGTTGCACAGGTACCTAAATTTTTGCATTTAAGAACATGAAGTAAATGCCTAAGTCCCCGTGTTGTTTTAGGTTTAGAATCACTCATTTTCAATGAGACTTTGACTCTTTAGGCTCTATATGAAAAAATTTCCAGAAGTGCCTAGAGGTCAAATGTTTTCCTTTTACGTCAGAGCCTAAAAATTCTGCTAATGTGCCTGGTGAATTTTCTAAGGTTTCTGGGTATTGTTCAGTGATTAACATTCATACCTTCAGATTCTGCCCTCTCCATACCTTGCACTTGTTTTTGAAAATGAGATTTTAGAAATTGTTGTATAAGGTGCTTTTAAAAACCATCCCCCCATTTCTCTAGAAAAATGCAGAGTTTTTGTTGGTTCAAACAGTGCCTTAATTTTCATAACAACAGGTTCGCTTAAAATGTCATGGAGAAGAAATAAAGAAGAAGGAGAATGTAAATGCTAGTCTTTTAGGGCTTTGATATGTTTGAAAACAGAATCCAATTAAACCCCCATATTTGCAAATCTTTGTCTTAATAAGGTTGCTGTGGGTGTTATCGGCTGTTTACACCATGAAAACATGGAGAAACAGCATGATTATTTTCAGATTTGTGTTTAGACTTTTTGCCATCATAATCGCAGGAGAAAACTGCTTGAGTGTATTCAATATTAAAATCAGCAAATAATTTTTAAAGGAGAGAAGGTAATTAACTTCACTTCTTAATGATGCTTCTAATTCAGACTATGCATGAAATGTATAAAGAGTGAGAGAGATGTTGCAGAAAAAGACTGTTCTGTGGCTAAAGAATCAAACTGGGAATCACCAGAGTTTGATTCCATTTTCACATCTTCAGCAGACTTACTGTGTGACCTTAACTAAAGTATTTAATTATTCTGCTCTGCAGTTTATCTATAAAACAGAAATAATGACAGTCAACTTGCTGAGAGGTTGTGGGGATTAATTATTTAATATTTATATCTACAGATAGAATTGCAGAGTATGATGAATGATTAACATTATTTTGCCATTACCAAGCTCTGAGATTATAGCCTGGCTATTTTATTGTACAAAAATCTTCACTTTTTATAGTCCTGCATCCAACAACTACCCTGCCTGAAATGTATTGAGCAACAAATGTAAAGTCCTTCTCTTGGCTCTTAAATCTAATTAATGCCCAAATTGCTCTCAGAAGCAGCAGAGAACAATAATGTGGAAGCCTGCCTTCATTGCTTGCACCTGCCAGTTCCACAGAAGGATGAGTAAAGGGTATCTTCCAGATAATGTATATTTATCACAACCTAATGGTTTAAAAAAACCCAAAACCAACACAGAGCACATTGACTGCAGGCTTAGCATGCAGGTCCTGGGGACTGAAACCCCCCCCCCCCCCCAACCTTTCTGCTTCCGATCGGAGCTGGAGAGTGTGCTCATGGGCAACAGACGAGATTTGTCTTGAAGGTGATGGGCTCCTGAAGCACAGATCTGGCCCACACAGCTGCTGAATCTGGCTACCTCAGATAGCATATTAAGCAAACCTCTCACGCAGTCGTTAAAAGAAAAAGACTGCATGTATGCCCCAGAGGTGTGCCAAATGCACTCTAATTAATGCTGATGAATTGTTCAGAGAAATTACAGAGTAATATTCATGATGTACAAGTACTGCCATTTTGAATCAACAGGTAATTACCAACAAATGTCTTTAAAAATTTCCTACATAATTCCATTCAATATACTGAGGTAAGTGGTCTTTTTAATTCAAACACTTTCTTGCCATTATTGGCTGTACTTCATGAATTATTACTTTGAATTGGGGTGTACTGACAAAGGTCTTCAACTTCTTTAAATATCTGATGCAGCTGAGCAAGTTGAACTTGTCACCTGATTTATTTGTCAACACAAACTAGAAGAAGGTGGCATGTAGCCTTTCTGGTATTAAAAGGAACGAGGGGTTGAGCAGATGATTGTTATCCCTGTGACCGTATCCTAAGATGAGTCCTGCATACCAATGTCTGCTCCTGATCACAGGCAGGGCACACAGCAAAGCCCGGGTTAGCTCACAGCTTGGCTGTGGTGTCTCCCTGGATATGTGCAAGGAAAAGTGATTTTAACTGTAGAGCTGAGGCGCGGTTTGGAGAACAAAGAGCTCATGCAACTACTTTGGAGAAAAAAAGAGAAAGCAAGACACCTAACAGATTTAGAATAGACAAGAGAGAAATGCAATGATTTTATCTATGCTACTTATATGTCTGAGGATGATGCCACTAAAAGAGGACTATATTGACCTCATAGATTAATATGAGATTTTTACAAATGTATTTGATTCATGTCTTCATGAACAGAGAGGTCCCCTGTGAAAGGAAGATTAATTGCACGAGCCTTGGGAGATCATCCACTGTGGTGTTTAACCCAGGGGTAACAGTCATGAATTAGCCTACGATCTTGCAATGACGCTACAAGCGAAGATTACACTATGTGAAAGCAGCAGTCTGCAAGGGTTCTTGAAGCTTGAATAAACCGTCTAAATGACTTTTCTTATTTCCTCACTTTCTGTGAATTCTGTTTGTGAATGTGGCAGTATAAACACAGATAATTTCAAATACCCTAACCTATATGAATGCTATGTAGGAAAGATCTTCCACGTGTGGCTTGACTCTCTCCTGATACTTTATATATCTGTATCACCTTTGGAGTTGGAAACTCTTTCTGAGTAACCCTAGATCCTGCCATGTGGTCAACAAGCATTATCACCCCCAGCTGCCTGGGGAAGCTTGTATTTCTTGGTCTTGATGAGCAAACGAAAGTCCTGCTACTTCTACAACATGAAAAAGAGTAAAACCAGGAATAGCTCTGAAGCAGCTCAGTTCTCATATGACTGCTGCTCAGAGACAGAATCATACATTAGGCAGCCAGAAAAATTCACACAAAATTTCACTACATTTTCCTCACATAGAACAGAAATCAATGTTTTGAAGGCAGCTAAACCCCCACAGAACCTTATTCCAACTCATAACAGCAAGAAAAGCCTGATCTAAAATAAAAGGAAACTCCCCCAAACAATGATCTTAAATGACAGAACCAAGTTTTCTGATCAGGCTCTCCCAGTCCCTTACAAAACCTTACTATGGCCTGACAGGATATATGGAAGGCAGAGAAGTCTGAGGATCAAAAACTCTTAGGTAAATCCTGCCCACTCGTTACTTCTTGAGAACAAGATCCCAGATGTGGTGATCCCCAATGTGAAAGTCTAGGGCTAAGGTCTTCTTGTCCAGTAAAGAGAAAAAGGAATCCGCACGTTCATGCAGAAAAGTCTAATATCATTATAAAAAGCATTTTCTTTAGCACGGAGAAAAATCTAATGCTAACACACAAAAATATGTAAAGAAAACTCCAAAAGCAGGGGATTAGGATGCTTTCCTATCTATGTTTAATCTCTGCTCTGTGAAATTTGCATAGATGTTTTGTCATGAGCAGTAAGTATGAAATGCAGTGACAGCAGAAACATTCAACACCTCATCTATAGACGAAGTTGAACTGTATAACCTGAACTGGTATAAACAGGGTGCCGGGCAGCATATATACACCTCTTGTCTGTACCTGTCTTCTCTACCTTCTTTCAAAATAAAGATCTAAAGGCCAGCGTCACTAGCTAGGACGCTGCAGACTATGAGGAGCTCTTTATCGGTCAACTGCCAGCACCAATCCAGGATCTAAATTCCACCATGCAAACAGGCCGTTGCAAACATGAAATAAAAAAAAAACCCAGAAAATAAAATCTGTCCACAATAAACACAGCTCCAAATATGGTTTATGAAAGTGTTGTGGCAAAGAAAATATCAGAATAAAATAGTTAAGAAAATAGGGAACAAAGATTACTGTTTACTTATTTGGTTAAAATGATAATTTCATCTTTGTCATTTAAAATGGTGTTAGTAACATGCAAAACTATAAATAAGTTTTACTGTGATGAAGAAAAACAATGTCTTTTCAGGACAGAATCCTAATCTCTTCTATCAAGCTCAAAGAGAATTAAACATTTGTCAGTGTGAACATTCTAAATTCACAAAAAATAATATAGGGAGGAAAAAAGTACATTTTCATATTATTGAATGACAGCTATGGACAGCACAGCCACTGGCCATGACAAGTGAAAATGACAGATCTGCACCATGTAATAAATAAAGTCCAAATGTGTTGAGTAAACTAAGAATGCAAAGAAAAAAAACCCCACTATTTCTGACTCACAGGTCAAAAAATTGGGAATGCCCTTAGGCGGACAAGATGCAGATACTTCAGACCAGTATGATTATATTTTTAACACATGTCAATTACATTTATGGCCCTGGAAACACATTTGCAATCTATCAGATTAATCTCACTAAGTAAGTGTCAGATGTGATTTGAAGCAGCAGAAGGCAGCAATGCGATTAGAATACCAAAAAGGCAGAACACGTTTAGCCCTTTTTTGCATGCTGTTCTGTCCAGCTTTCCCATGTGTTCGTCACACCTCTCCGGTCCGAACTCCAGGAAAAACAATCAAATATGCAAAGTGTGAGGTGTCTTATTTTGTAGACTTACAGCCTTTTTTTCCCTTTCCTAGCCATTTTGAACCCATTAAATATTTCAGTTGTAGTTTAGGTCTTTTCAAACTTAAACGGAAGAGTTTCTTGTTTTGTAAAGGTTACAGATGTGAAAAAAAGTTGATTTGTATATGCTTCATACACGCTAAACGATTTCACTTCGTTCACTGTCATTGACTGTCTCAGTAAACGCCTCAGTGTTGGTCTTGATTAGCCTCTGGTTTTCTCTGGATTATACCAAATTCTCCTTCTCCTTTGACCTCCCCTGAGGTCAAAGCCTTTTGAATATTCCCAGCTTGCTGCGGTGTAGGGCAAGGATTTCAACTGAGTGTTGTAGCTTGTGTTAAAACCGTCTGTTTGGTCTGCTAAGGATACAGCTAGGCCTGCGCCAAAGACACAGCAAGTTTTGGAGCACAGCTCCAGGAGACAGCGATCATGCTGCATATCCTTACCTTCAAGCAGTTGAAGAACTCTTGGGTTACAGCACTTATTAGATATGCGCTTGTAAGGCCAAAATTGTACTGCAGGAAAACATACTAACTTAAAACGGAATTAACAGCTACTTGCTACAGTGAGATTTCCCAGTGAGGGGCTCTCCTGGATACCCTGAGCAGTTTCTTACAGAAAATATTGAAAATAGATAGCAGCACAAAACCTCTCAACTCTCTACGCTTACCAACGGCATTTTTTTCCACACCCTCTCCTCCAACAGACTTTCCTCTCGGTGTCTCTGTTTACCCCCTCAGGGAAATCAAAAGTGAGTCTGTGTCTTTGTTCTCTTTTGCTCCATCTCAGATCACATCAGCTCTCAGTCACCTGCATTCTCATGAGCTCTCAGTCTGATCTCGTCTAGGAATCGTACTCATTAACTCCGCTGAAACAACAGTTTACAAAGACATCACTAGTATAATGTATGTAGTACAGAGTCAAGGTCAGGTTGCTTAACATATGCATTTGTTCAGGTTTTTTTGACTTTCTTCCTGCAAACGTGAGCTTGGGGACTGCGTTTGTAAGCTCGATGCTCTCAGAGATCATAAATGGAATAAATTAAAGGTAAGTTTCTTCAGCTGCATCTGTAAAACTGGGTTTTCAGACAGAGCTTTTAAAGACTTCTTGTTGTTGTTTTAAAGACTTGATTTTTTTTTTTAAATGTTAGCTAATATGTAGAGAAAAGACAATGTTAGAGGGCATTACATTATCTGAGAAATAGTGAAATACATGTAAATAGTGGCTGTACTGTAAAATAGATGTGGAAAAGAGTAAGATTAAGACTGCAAATGCAAGTTGTCATCTCCTGATGGTTGCACCATTATTATAATCTATGCTATTATATATCACCGGAAAAAAACTGTCCACTTTTATTTTTTTTTTTCCAACTAAAACACACAGAAGATTTAGATCATCTGTAAATCTTAAATACTTTTTTGTATACAATATATTTTGTTATGAATACCATTAATGCAGTGGAATTTGCCTTACACTTTTAAGAGTGATGCCTTGCTTATTAATAGATGGTGGACAGAACCTACTCCATAACTAAGTTGATTTGGGTGATGAGGTCAAACTTCTTTAATATTTTGCAAGAAAGACATGAGCACAGAACCCTCTCCTCTGGAAAGGTGGCTGGCTGATGTACCACTTAGGCATAGTTTCTATAGAAAAAACCTATCTTTCAGTAGGTTCTCAGAGGAGCCCATCAGAACAGAAATATGATTGTATTTGCATTACGAACATTTACATGCAGGTGGAGAATTTGCCACAAGCAGTATTTTGCCTGAGCCAAGATACAATAAATGATTGCAGCAAAAGGTAAGAAGAAAGATAAGAAGAAAGACAAAGACAGCAGAAGTGAGGTCATGAATTTAAGTATACATGTCTGAATTGTATTAGAAAGCTTAAAATGGATCTATATCAGCCATCCTGTTTGCTAGTGAATTCATATCAGAGTATTCTCTTTTTTTTTTTTTTTTAATTTTTTTTTTTTTACTTTTTTGGATACTTTTTTATTTTTGTACTTCTTTTTTTTTTTTTTTTAGTTTTCTTTCCAAAGAGTGTGTCCTTAGGTGTTAACAGGAGGAGAATAGGATCAATTTATAGATCAACTTTAGGAACCTATTGTGGCACTAAAGGGCTAACTGGAAGGAACTTGGAAGATGTTTGCTACCATGGCAGCAGAGTGAATAAAGACGGACATGTTCCAAGGTGATGTGCAATGGCAAAAACACAAAGGCTGACTCTGATGTGATCGGAAACAGGCCAAGAAGGTAGAACTTCAGAACAGAGGCAAGCATGACGTAATAACTGACACGGCTGTTTTGGCAGCTGTATTTTGTATCAGCAGAAGAGTGCCATGAGGAGACTGGTTAAAAACCCAAGAGAGCAGACGAGGGCTTTAGCAGCAATAGCAGGAAAACACAATGTAAACCTCTTTGGAGGAACAAGTGGCCATAGATGGCCTTATCGTGGCAACAAAGGCAATGGAAAAGGAGGAACTGAAAATTTTCTTTAGCAAGATAAGAGGTCACTGTTTTTTTATAAGGTTTGGATTGTCCAAAGACACTGCAAGTACTGCCTCATGGCAATCCAATCTAATGGTGAGAAGGGATGGGCCATCTGGGTAAGAGTATCTCTATGCCCACAGACTACGTTAATGTTTTCACTACTGCTCCTCAGTTTATTCCCTTTCTTTCCAGTGTACTTTACAATTGTTCTATTTAGCAAATATTTCCCAGCATGATCTTAAGTCTCCCCAGGCTGATTTCTATTTGCTCAGTGCTTGCTGAATCCCCTGAATGATCCAAATTCTATAAATCTAATTGCATTATTTATTAACTTAGTGCCTGTTGAGTAGACAACTAACTTGGCACATAGCAAAGTGGGGATACTGTCTTGGCTGCCAGAGAGGCCAGCATCACGTCCTCTTTTCCCTTCTGCAGGGTAGCCACCGCAGTGAAGGTGCTTTCACCTTGGCCCTTTTAATGAAGGGACTTTCTCTACAGGATATGTCCTCTTTGAGCACAGGTGAGGAGAGAACTTTATAAAATGCATTTTACTCAACAAGTAGGAGTTAAAAGGCATGTATTGCCAAACCCAGGGATGCTGCTTGTATGAATTATGTCGCAATAATTGCACTGCTCCTGAGTTAAATCATTTCCTTACCCATTTTTCCATCAGTTTTCTCCATCAAATCACAGGTACATTATCTAAATGCAAAATAGCCCTAAAATTACCCTAGCATACTACAATTCTTTCCCAAACTGAAAGTTTCCATTCCAGATTACATTTCACAAATCAGCTTTCCATCCTGCAACTACTCACTTCTCTTCACTTTAAACATTAATCTCTGAGGTGAAATCATCTTAAACACTTTTTGAAATAAATCCTGCACAGGAGTTAAGTGTAATTTCCTCTGCTCAGAACTCATACACATCTTCTATGCGTTTCTGCAGGCAGCAGAGTGGCCACTTTTTTTTCTGGCTTTTCTCAGTAGAATTATGCTTTTTCTTTCAGTAGTAGGTTGACTGTAATCCAACTCTCAGGACAATTTTTGTCATTATTTTTTTCTAACGAAAGGGAAAACTGGAGAATGGGAGAATACAGCGCTTGGTGTCACTTGTCTTAAGAACTAGAAAAGGGTTCAGGCAACTACAGTTTAAGGCTGCAAGGCCTAAAACTTACACACTTAGAGCTAAGCGTAATGTTTGCACTGAAAAGTGCACTGTGCTACTGAAAAGTGGAGCACCTGGCGTGGGATTTGCAATACACAGTCAGATGTCCATGTTCCCTTGAATGACTGGGATGTCTGGAAGCCTACAACAGGCGTTTGCACCTGTCAGCAGGTAAAACACTTTGATGCTTAAACCAGTCCAGAGGAGGGTGAATCTACAACTTCACTTCTGTTACAAGTAGGCATCTTAAGGTGGTAGGTAGTCATGTCTCTTAAACGAGAATGCAAGCTCCTGAACTTGGCTACCAAATTGGATGTTGACTGATCTTCACTTCCTATGGTGGGAAGGACAAATGACTGTTTAAGTACAACACTCAGCTGCAGTGAGTAGTCTCAGGAGAGTATCCAAACCAAGAAGCAGTAAGTCATTGTGGAAAGATGTTGGTGAGATAACTTTTCTTTTTTTCCCCATTGCAGCTTGTCAGCCAAGAATGTGAAAGACATGGAGTCAGTTCAAGACCAAAGCCTGAAAGGCTTGTATCTTGCATATCTTGGGAGCACAGAGCTTTGTTTACAACATTTACCCAAGAAAGAGTGAGCTGGAGGTCTCCTGCCAATGTGCTTAATTGTAGTTACTCAGTAAATATATTGTTTGACCTCGAGATAACTGAAAAGATAAGAAGTAAATTCTCCTTGTGTTGAGGAGGCATAAAGCCAGCATAGTTATGTTGCCTTAAAACGTTCATCTTCAAAACAGAATAAACTTTCTGTGAAACTTGAATGATGCTTTGAATGTAGACTTGGAAATGTTTTTTTTTTTCCATTTGAACCTTCTGAGTGTTCACATTTAAACTCAGCAGACCTACACATGAACTTAGCACTGAGCACATGCAAAGCATTTGGATGGCCACAGACACAAAGTCAGGTATATGATGGTGCCTAAGTGCTCGGTGATGGAGATGGGATTTTCAAGAACACCTATTCAGATAGGATAGACTTGTCTCCCTTACCTTCTAACTCATATACAGCTGGCATGGCTACTTGAGCTCCAAATGACAAGGTCCCTAGCTGTTTCTGGTCTGCTGGGAAAGCCCTTCTCTTTGGAAAAGATCTTTGCAAGTCTTGTATCCCTTTTTAAACTTCCCCCAGCTTCATCCAAGAAAGCCTATTTGGTTTTGATCTTGACACTGTGTAAGTCCTCTTGATGGGAATCGGGCTGCATGATGCTTTCCAGAATGGTGCCAGTGTCTTGAGACCTAAAAGCCCTTCTACAATAAAGTGCTGATTGTTGATCATTTCTTTGTTGGGTCACACAGGCACAAAAGTACCAATGAGCATCTCCATAAATTCCAGTAAGGTTCTAAATATCATTGAAAAACTGATCAAGACTCACAAATGTTCTGTTGCAAAAAGTTACACTATACTACATAATTGTCTTTATTAAGAACTAAAATGCTTCACAACTATATAACACTTTATCTCCTTTTGCTGCCTATAAGTTCAGCTGGCATATAAAATTAAGTCATTTAAAAAAACAAATAAATTTCTGACAAAAGTGAATGTCTAGTCTTTTTATAAAACAAATCTGCTGCTTCAACCTCAGGTAGTTTCTCTTTCAGTATCCTTGAGCTGATTGACAGCCAATCCACATTATTTATCAGAAAAACTGAGGGCGCCATTTCCACCACAAGTTCTTCCCTGTTACTTTTAAAAGATCAGATAACTTCCTTTACCTTTCTGTCTACCTGAAATGGCATTCACCATATCTAAGATTTTTTTTTTTTTTTGCATTTATTATCCACTGGTTATCTTAATTTGATTTTTTTTTTTTTTTTGGTCAGTTTTCTGCTTCTTTTCTATTGTCCCAATTTATTCTGATCCTGCTGTTTGGGTTTTTTTTTCCTAGAACTGATCTTTTTGCTATTTCACTTAGTCTGTAATATATTTTTTTCTTATGCTCTTTCATACACTTTTATTTAACTAGTAGTGATACAAAACTACTCATCTCACAAAAAAGCCAGTTTAACAATACTTTAATTGACTTACTTCAAGACACAAAATGGATTTTAATATAGTTTGCAATGTAAGCCAAAGATTTTGTATAAATGAATAACTAGAATCACTCTGTGTTTCTCCACAGTTCAAAATACTATAAAGATGTTATTATTCCTTAATATACTAAGTTTCTAAAAGAACTATAACAATAATATACGTTAATGCATGTTGGTAATTCTACTGATCTGTTACTCACATGTGTAGAGTTAAGCACATGCAAAAGCATTTCACAGGAGTAATTTTAAGACAATAATCATCTTTGTGTAGATATTTGGAGAATATTGTTCCGGAACAATTTGGATTCAAGTTCCAGATTTTTGCTTTGTGAAAAGCAAAACTAAGACACATGCACATCTTTCTTCACACCTGCATATGAGTACTAAAATTTTTGGCACCTCCATCTAAACAAAATGAGCATCAGCTTAGATAGCTGTAATGTGGACATTCTCATTGTAGCTTGTCTATATGATATATCAAAAAAATGATATGTGGTTTCCTTCTGGAAGTTCTGCCTGAATGAAGAATTCATGAGCAGTTCCCAGATCAAGGCTTATAAGAATATTGGCCGCAACTTACGTGTTTGTATCCTGTGTCCTTTGAAGACACTGCAGCTACACGTAGGTAAATATGACAGATAGCAGAACAGGCTTAATGAAAATCAACAACAGATTTGTTTGAATAAGGATTGCATGATCAGGTTATTTACTAGCAGGCTGGCAACTATCCAAGGCTACAGGACCTTAGAGGGAAAGAATACTCTACATAAACAGTGAAGACAGGCTGAGATTTATGGAAAATACTATTTTAGAATTTGAGAACTGTTGTCTCGGGGATATATAGCAACATTATATTTCTGCTATACTTCTGCAGTGCTACACACTACAAGCCTGACCTGTGTTGACCCTAGAATTTTCATATGTATGTGTTAGGGCAAACGATATACCTCACAGCTATTCCCTGCTCACTGTTTCCTGTTATTATGCCTTAAAATGTGACACACATGAGTCGGCAGTATTAGAACTAGCACAAGATAAGGGACTTTTTGCTACATTTCTTTCTCATCCACCTAAGAAGATTAAGTGATGTAGCATGGATTTTATATGCAGAAGACATTTCTTGCAGAGAATTATGAAATGCTTAAATCCACTTCTATGAAACTTTTCTCTGAAGTGAAATGCTCTTAATATTGCAAATGGGCAGTTCCAACCAGCTCATGTCTGTCCTTTTGTTAGTGTGTCCTTCACAGAGAAGTGATTTATGCCACCAAAAGAATGATATGGCTAGTGCAGTCTTTAACACTTATCCAAACAAAACAGTTGCATTGTAAAACAGGTATTTTTCTGTGTATATGCACAGGAATTAGAGTATTCTAGCACTATGAAAACTGACAAAGAACCTTGTTCCTACCTGATGCTATTGCGCTACCAAAGAACACTCTATTGCCCTATAGAAGAATCCAGATTCAAATACATGAATGGGTAAGGGAGATTATCCATAATTAAAAAAAAAAACAACAACCAACAAAGTGTTCCTTAACCTTTTAGGGAAAGGAATACATTGGTATTTCATTATAACCTGGCAGTGGAGGATGGGAAAGGGAGTAGTGAGGGAGAATAAATAAATGCATAAACCACTTAATATTTAAGTTAAAAAGAAAAAGTTTTTAAAAATTGTCAATTCACTTTTAAAATTACAAAACTGCAAAGACACCAGTTACAAGAACTAATAATAAAGATCTCTATGATTCATTTTTTGCAATTCCACCTATAAGCAGCACTTCTCCATATCTGCCAACTCTTTCAGAGAGGAGATGCTTAGTTTTAAATAAAAGTATGAAATAAATTTTTTAAAATCCTGTTAGTTTATAGATCATGTCTTGATAGATTTAAACTCACCAGTATTCATGATACACTGCTAAGCTACAAGTTAATAATCTAAAACATTTGGCAGTTGCATGAAATGCTGGTTTGGACCTCTTTATAGTCATACCACTGAAGTCTCATTATCTTCATAAACCAAGATTATCACTTAACACTTTTGCCAGAAGTTAAGAAAATAAAGGCAAAAACCAAAACAAAACCCAAAGTCTAATTTCACTAGCACCAGTGCGTATTTTCCCACAGACTTGAGGGAGAAAATTATTTGGCTTGGCTGCTACCTTTAAGCTACTGAGAACTGATCAGATGGGAGCAGATAACTACAAACAGAGACTAATCATGGTCAGAATCAACACTGCGACAACCAAGAATCAACACTGTGACAACCATTGCCTTATTTTCGCCAAAGTTCATTACAATAAAAGAGACTCCTTTTCTTGAAAGCAGAGCTGTTCATTTTTCTCAATGATTCAAAGCCCGCAGGAGTAAATGGTTTCTCTGACTTAAAATAGTTTTACATGAATTTCTGTGGAATGACAGTTAATGGTTCAAAAAAAATGAAAAGTCATGTTGTGGTGAAGAATTCTTGTGTGGAAGCATATCATGAAGGGTGATGGTCTCTTAAATAACATATCCCTTTTTTTTTCCTTCAAACTTGGCATTTTTTTATCTTTAACTAATAAAATGAGCTGAGAACTACATGGAGTTCAGATTAACATGTGATTTCCATTGCATTCTCTAAAAGCTGTTAAACAGTGGCACTGTGGCCTTTCACGTGAAGTTTTGATTAGAGGCACATTTGGGCTGCAGTACTAGAAGGGTGTATGCACCTGCTCGCTATTTTGCACTGCAAAGGGCCCCACTGATTTTAGTGAGTTAAGCTAAGCCTCTGAGCCTGCCTTTGCAGGATCAAAGCTTAGCTGCTTCAAATTTCGAACAATAATACCATGGCATGCCTAGGTCAAACTTCTCTTCTCTTTCAACAATTGGTTTCTGTAGCTGTTTTTGTTAAGTACTCTGTTCTTTATCCTACCTCGCATAATTAAAGTTGTAGTTCAAACTCATACTTATTTAGTGATTTATTAAAATAAAACTGAAGCTAGCTATGCTGGGTTACTGGTTTTGACAGAAAAACACAGAATGGGTAAAGCAGGTCAAAATTTTTGCAGGCAAAATAAAACCAAAACCACAGGTCAGGTAGCAATAAAGAAACCTTGAGACTTATTTAAAGGCACACGCATAAGAAATCTTAGAATGAAACTGAAAAGACAGAAACAAAATTGTTTTCCCCCAGATTAAGTGCCTACGAATTGCACAATGAAAAGATTACCCAGCTACTTTAATTTAGAGCATAACATAGCTATTTTTCAAAGCCTGAAACAGCTCCATAACTGGACATAAAATACATAATGGAGTAATGCATGGTGAAAAAGTTTCTTTCTTTCCCTCTAACAGAGTCTGAAAGTGCAGGCAACCCAATGAGACTTATGTGCCTTATATTTGAAATACTTTGCAGGAACCTTACCACATGACTCTCTCACCTGAGAAGATTTTTCTTCCTTTCATTTATACCTACTTTGTGCATTCATACCATACTACTTTGCTAGGTGGAAAAGTCAATGTCTTTAAAATTGACTTTCTGATTTTGGAGCTTTGCTTTGTAGATACAAAGGAGAGTAGTCAGACTTTATGTCAGGCACTCATGAATCAATTTGACCAGGCCTGTCTGTCTATGGTGGAGGTTAAACTGCTGATTATTTACAGATAGAAGTGAGCTTTATTGGCTGGCATAGAATCTAATAGTTCAGAAACGTCCAAGAAACCCCTAGTTTATGAAATGGCTATAATAATCTAAGGTGAATTAATCTTGTCTATTTTTTATTCCGATCAACCTTCAACTTGATTATTAGCTTGGAGAATATTACGCACAAGAGAGACAGTCTGTGTGCTCTTGGTCCCTGGTGTCAGAGGACAGAGTGATCTGTAGAATCTGGGAGAAAAAATTGTAGGGAAAGTCCTTTTCAGTCTGCACAGGTCTAGCATGTCACATTCTCAGGTTAAATAGGTTTTTCAGAGAAGTTAGTAGCTATGCTGTTGACGTGCATGGACTGAAATACCTAACACAGAAAAATGCAGTTCAGTTGATCGAAATTTTACAAAGTGGCAAGGAACTGAAAAAAGAATCTTTTACCTGAATATATCAAGTATTAGCTCTGCCTGTCATAAATAACATGGCCTTGAGAGTTTGGAAGCTGACTCTTAGACCACTGCTTCACTTCTTTTTTTGCCTTCAGAAGACATTATCAAAAATCCTGGGTGGTGGCACTGATTGATTGCTTTTGATTTATCCAAGAATTCTTCTGGAGTGGGTGAAGTATTTGGCATTCTTTCTCAGATCCTGCCTCCTGTCTCCTGGTTTTGATGATCTATGGACTCTTCCAGATGGTGAATAATCTTCATAAGGTAAGACAATAAATCATAATCAGAGGAAAATACTGCAGTCTGAGGCTGAATGGGAGCAGTGTGGTTTCCTGTGTCTAATAATCTTCCAGCTATGCTCCGTATACTGGAACTACCTGCTCACCCACAGTATACTTATCCTACTGTTGCCATGCTCTATCTTCCTAGCACTGAAATTAGCAGCACTTTTGTTTCCCCAGCTGCTCTACTGACTAGCAATTAAATACAACTAAAGACAATTACTTACTTTATAATTTGTCTGTGTAATTGGGCTGTCTTATCATTTGTTTCAAACTGTGCATGATAATCTCTATTATCAAATACAATATGGAGGAAAATTTGTGGTGGTGCAGAAGAATTTAGTTGCTCAACTACTATTGACATTAATAGAAGTCACACAGCTTGATCCTTTTAAAACTTGCTGGAATTTAAGTACTTAAATATTCTAAATATTGTTTAGGAATATGGGATACTTCCAATCAACTTCCATGTCAAATATTTATCAGTATTTAGACACCTTGATGCCACTCCTAAGTATCCACCCACTTCATCTCTGTCAAGTGAAAATCAATTTCTCTTGTATCAGTTTTGTACTATTGGCCAAAAAGTCTTTACCTTGCTTTCAGGATAATAGTGCCTTTTGAATAGCTGATTCTTTATTTTCCTCATTCACTGAGCACTTTCCAACTTCTGTGCTGAGTGAGTCAGAGGTCCTTTGGGAAAAATAGTATGTGATCGTGTAATTAAAGATTTAATATGCACATTCACGCGATGGTAGACTGAAGACTGACAAACAGCCTTGATTCTGGCATTTCCTAGCTCACAGTGTTTTGGCTTTCCAATCCGAGTAACATTCTTCAATGTATTTTTTTGTGAGGGAAATTGGTTTATGTGAGTGAACATTTGTAAGAAGCGTGATTCAAATAAAGAAAGGAATAGCCTGAGCTAAATTCAAGTGTTGCACAGCTTCCCAAAGAAGGTGATTTCATTGTGCATCATGTAGACTGAGAAACTTTTTCTACTTTGCTCTCAGAATGCATTGACTTGACATCATCATGTTACTTTATATCTTTTTGTGCCTCTGAGGCAACTCCTCTGCTCTTCATCATAGCATGTAATTACCTATGTTCCTCACAGGTGTGTTTATCTGTGGCTACCTATATATTCAGCTTGCAGGTTAAAGAAATTACTTGGTTGAATTTCGAAGTTAGTCTACAGTAGATCAGTATTTGGACTTTGGTAGTTTAAAGACAGGGCAATAGCAATGTTGGAGGGATTCTTACACGCTGTTACTCAGCTATGCTACTTTTTGGTAGATGAGAGCCTGTTTGGTGCAATTGGCTGCATTTTGAAGTAAAAAATATACTCCTAAAAATATCTACGGAAGCTAGATCCTAAGAATCATATAATCTCCCATTTCTCTCTCAGTTCCACTATTGGGTCTATCCTACCTTGAGGGAACTGAGGTCTTTTCTGATAAGGAGCCCTTGCTCAATTCTTATCACTCATCCCAGTAGCTTGATGAATATTAACTGAATATGAGTTCATTAGCTGTGAACATACGCCAACAGGATGGGATTTTTTGAAAATTACGTTTGAGTCTGCAATTGTCTTATTAAAATTAAGTGGGACAATAAAAGCACAGAGGCAATTGCACGTATAAACCCAAGCTACTGGGTCATAAAAAGATGACATATTTACCATAATTTTAACACAGTGTGAAACAAGCGGCAGATATTGGTCTCAGTGAACAAAGCTCCATCCTTTTCTTAGCCTGTAGATTTCTAAAGCAACAATGCCATAATAAAGACAAAGGTGCCTGCCATCTGTTCTGTTTTATGAAGATTATTTGTTGCCCTTGTAATCCTGGAAAGTTTCCAGCAAATGTTCCAGCAAATTTGAGCGTAGAAATAATCAGGTATGAGGCATATGACCATTATCGTGTCTGATGTGCTATAAAACATGAAGCAGCAAGGAAACACAAAGGAGAAGATAAAAATAGAGCACTGAGCAGAAGAAAACAAATGTTAATAGAGATAAAGGATATTGGACATTTTTTCCATTTCACTGAAAATTAATAATTCTATGCATAGAAAAAGGCAATGTTAAGGTTGTGATTTCAAACACTTAAAAGCTAGAAAGTATGCTGTTGGTGAACTCCTAATCAACTGCACAGAGGTCCCTGGTGGCTTTAGGAGAAACTGCACTGCCTAACAGGAGCTCAGGCAACCGTGAGGTTTGGAGCTTGTGACAAAGGTGACGAGGTACCGATATCATGTTTGAAACAGATGGCAGTAAACAGCTCTAAAAAAGGAGATGGAGTGAATATATGGATGACACTTTAAACTAGGAAGAAATTATTGTATAAATCATTAGGTTTGGAAGAAGAATTGACAATAGGTTAAGACATAACATTTCTATCTTATTTTGTGAGACACTGCATAAATTTTAGCTTTACTGTATTCACTTGAGTGTCTTAGGTTGTCCAGTCCTCTCTATGAACTAATGAGGTGCTCTTACTGTCCTCTGGTCAAAGCTGCAACAGGAACAATTTCAGACTTTCCAATGAAACACCTCCTAGAAATAAAAAAAAAAAAAGAAGCAGGTGCAAGTAGTTTTAGAAAAACATTGTTCTGACCAGTAGATTAAGATTAAGAGGAATGATGTTTTGAATGAAATAGAAAACTAGCTGTTCGCATTTCTATTCAGAGCTTCAACACAGTCTTACTCTTTGATCATGGAGAAGACTTGTACAAGCCTGGATAGCCTGCCAGAAATTGAACATCTAAAGATGATAGAGTCCCTTTGAATCTTTTTCATTTAGCCTTTTTTCGTTTGTTTGTCTGGTTTTGGTCTGATTTCCTCAAAATTTTAATTGGAACTCTGTGAAAAGACAAGAAAGAAATTTGAAAATACCAGCCACTCCTCAAAACCTGAATGGAAGAAAGTCTCAGGTTTCTTTTTCAGTTTATTTGAGTTTTGCGACCTGGCATTAGATGCTTGGTTAGTGGTTCTAGAATCTGGAATAGAGTTAATGCAAGATCCAGGTTATGTCAGGTTATGTTTCCATGAATGGTCATGCAAAGTCAACACTGCTATCTCAGTTCTCCATCAGTATAACTATGCTTACTCTTGCAATGGTCTTCTGAATTGCTATTAACATGTTTGACCAGCCAACAAACAAGTGAAGTGTTTATTTTGAAAAGACAAGAAGAAGGCTGTAGTCCATGGTGAAGACAATACAAGCTGCCAGAATTTTCAGGGTTACCAGAGAACTAAGAAAATATGCTTCAGTTCAGGATTTCTTTAGATGTTTTTGTTTTTGTAGTTAAAGCCTCTTTTCATGTTAAGATATTAATAAATAAATAAAATAGTATGGAACAAAGGGCTACTTTTGAAGATGCATCATAAGAAAGAAGAAAAAAGAGACAATACCTCTCTGTACCGCTCAGGGGAGGACACAGTCCTGGGCATGAAGGCTTCAGAGGATATTGATGAAAACAGCGCGAGACCATGAAATGGAAGCAAAGCGATAAAGAGTCCTGGAGGAACTGATTTATGAGAAAGAACAAAAAGGTAAAACAAATCTATAGCTAAGCAGTGACTAAGGATAAAATAGAGCAATAGAAGCTGGCATGTTTTATAGCCATGCAGGGAAATGTTACTGGAATAATATGGGGGTTTGGGGGAATGATAGCCCTGTGTATTCATTCCAAGATGAGCTGGTAGAAGAGCTCAGTAGTCTGACTAATGTTAGAAAAAAAATGGGAGAAAAAAAAAGGTAGTGATTAGACACAGATGACAGAGATAGCAGGACTAGATTTTTAATTTCAAATTCGGTAACATGTTAAACTGGAGCTGAGAGAAAGAATTGGTGGTGCTGGCTGCTATAGCGGCTGGCCTCAGCCTACGTAACTTGCCTTTTTTCAATGATCACCTCTATCACACTGGGCAAGGAAAACATAAGGATCATGTAAGCCTACGAAGCTAAGCTGCTTGTGAGGCAGGAAAGATACAAAACCTTCATTCAGGCCTAAATTCAGTGCATGGGGCTGTGGAAAGAATTGAACCTTGCTCACTGCAATTAGTGCCTGACTGCCTGAATTTATCTGCTGTAATCAGCCATCGTATGAGGACAGATGAATGACCTCTCACTCTGGTGACCACAGGCGTACTGCCATCCACCTCGAAAAGAAACCTTTTGTTGACCTGAAATGAAATACTGAGGGTTTTTCTGGTGTGTGAGTTGATGGAAAGGTCTTGATACCAGGCTCCAAAAGGGCACTCCTGAGTTTATCATGTGAAGTACAGAGTTCGACGGGTACATCTGTAGGGGAAAAAAGCCAGGAGGAAGGTGTTCGCTTTTTTCTCTTTTGGATGAGATGGCACTCCCTGGATACTCTAGTGAGGGAAAAACACAGCATGTATATGAATGGACCTGCCTGCAATGATGAGCCTGGCTCCAGGATTTCCAGGCACTGACAAACCATGAGTGGGATTTAGCATAACAGGAAAGAGAGAAAAAGTATTATCTGAAGATTCAAACAAACTCGATACTGCTTTCAACAAAGGTGGTTCAGATCCTGTGTCCTTCTGAAGCAGCCATATTTAGAAGCAAAGCAAACCCCAAAGTTGCACTAAATCAGCAGTGAAGGTCATGTGAGGGCACCAAAAATGGCCCGTTCAATACAAATTCATGTTAGTGTGGACTAAGAATGGCTTAGCCTTCATGAGCTCTCTGGTTCTGACTTAGGTTGACTTGTGAATGACCATTACGCACCGGCACCAGTTATACCAGCTATTAGGCTGCTGCACTTCACACAGGATGCAGCTCCTTCTCCAGGAGTCTCTTGCGCCTGTAAAGCCATAAAGCCATATTTGTGCCCCATAACCTAAACAAAGTTCTTTCGGTGCTGAACATTTTCACATTTAGCACGCAGAATCTGTATGAGCTGGGTATCAGAACAGCCAGCCACTTGACCAAATTTCATATGAGAAGATATTCCCTGTCATCTCTTCAACTGGAAAAGCTTTCAAAGGTGTCTGTCTTTAGATGACGAAGGTGTTTCCTGGTGAGGGATGTTTTGGTAAGATTTTTTTTTCCTGGGGAAAAAGTAAGTTCGTGCTAATGGGCAGGCCTGCAATCCAGAGGGACCTAAACAGGCTGGAGGAATGGGCCAGCAGGAAGGTTTCTAAATTCAACAGCAAATGCCAAGTCCTGCACCTGGGAAGAAGACCCCTTACAATGATATAGACTAGGGACTGTCTGGTTGTGGAACAGCTCTGCAGAAAAGGACCTGGGTGTGTTGGCAGACAACAAGCTGAACGTGAGCCATCAGTGTGCCCTGGCAGGAAAGAAGGCCAGCAGCATCTGGGGCTGCATGGGAGAATAGCCAGTAGATCAAGGGAAGTGATTATCCCCCACTGTTCAGCACTCAGATGACACCTACATTCTGTGGCTAGGTTTTGGGTCCCCCAATACAAGACAGACTGATAAACTGGAGACAGTTCAGTGAAGGACCACCAAGATGCTCAGGGGGCTGGAGCACTTGCTCTGTGAGGAGACGTTGAGGGACTGGTGCTTTTTGAGCCTGGAGAAGAGCTGGCTTTGGGGGCACTTAACAGCCCCTCAGACTTACGAGGAGGTCATTGAGGAGACTAAGCCATGATCCTCTCTAGTGGTACATGGTGAGAGAACAGGAGACAATGGCCATAAACTGAAAAGAGAGGGTCAAACTAGATATAAAGAGAAACTTTTTCATCCTGAAGACAGCCAAGGAATGGAGCAGGCTGCTCAGAGATGTCGTACAGTCTCTTGGAGGTTTTCAAGACCCAACGGGACAGAACCCTAAGCAGCCTGGCCTCACCTCAGATCTGGAACTGCTTTGAGCAGGAGATTGGACTAGAAATGTCATGAGGTCCATTTCTACCTGAATTACCCTAGGGTTCTTACTCAATAAATATCGAGGAAGTATAGGAATCACAGGAAGGATTAGGTGAGAATATTTATGGTAAAACCAGAAAATAGTCTGTAGGCTGACTCCTGTAATCTTCATTCAGGTGAAATTGCCAGTTCAGTTGGGTCATCTTGCACAGTATAGGCAATTGGAATCTACTGAAGGGTTTAAATGAGAGTACTACATTGAACTGAAATCAGAGAGGACTGTAGCTAACTTTTTTACTAAAGCACTAGATTTAATACCCAAATCTGCTGAAATGTATCACAGACTTCTTAAGTAATTTCAGCAGGACTTGAGTTCCATCTTATTTAAAAAAAAAAAAACAACAGAGAGTAAGCTGATTTCTGCTCACAGTTACGCTAACTTAAGTGCTTGCTTTTCCACATTTTTGCATATGCCAAGAGGAGTATGCTCATTGATATCCCATAACAGTAGCACCTAAAATATAATGGTTCAGTGTACAATCAAGGGGAAATGATCTGCTTGTGGAAATGATATTACTCTTTTCTGGTTTACCTCTATGATTTATAAAATATCTAAAAAACAAAACAAAAAAGTCTTAGCAGAAAGAAAAAAAAAGTATACTTTTTAATGGATTGCACCCCAGAACAAGATTCATCCCATTAATTCTGTGTATTATTTAATCAAGCAATACAGAACTCTTGTTATGCTACCAAACCATTTTAAAAAGCGAGTTAATCATGCTCAAGTGACTGACAATACAGCAGCACTTTCCCCAGGCTTCATTTTGAATCTAATTTGTTTAATCCAACGAGCATAGCAATGCAGCAGGCAAGATAGTCTTTTCTAGTTTAAGTAAAGATGTGGTGGGGAAGAAACTGTACATACTTCAGAAACTACAAAATTTAACTTTCTTGCTTGATTTGCCATCCACAAAATTATTTTAAATAGAAGGACATCAATTTTATCCTGTAATTACCTTTGTCACGGTTGCCAATTTTATACCTAGGCTTTGCCAACAGAAAACTGCTGATTTTTTTTTTTCCTGATTATCTTCTCTGCTGTGAAAGATATTATATTTGAAATGAAAGGCACTCACGGTACACCTGGAAAATCTATATTTAAAATCTGTACACACTGTCTATATTAACATACATTATTATTATAACAAAGGCACAATAAAAGTAAATTTGTTATGAACTGGATTAACTAGGTGTAAGAATGGACGCAGATTTTCATTTATGTTTGCTGTGATGGGTTAAGAATCTCTGTACCAATAATAAAAATGGTTTAAAATTACCTTTTTGTGTATTCATTTTCCTTTTACCTTTTGAATGCTTCCTTTATTATGTGTGTTTTCCCTTTTCCTCCTTTTACCTTCTGGAAGTTGTCCAAGTTACCTCTATATTTGAATCGCACATGTCTTTTCTACTTATTCTCTAACTCCCTCCTTCCTTTCCCTTCTTTAGTACAGATTTATCTCCCTTTTATTTCAATCCATGACTTGACATTTGTTATTCTTAGGAGTGGACGTCACGGAATCTGTAATATCTCATGAGAGATAATAGCATGAAGCAGAAGCATGCAACCTATTGAAACAAGGAATGGAGAAAAATTTGGTATGGGAGGGCGGCTGAGCTGAGAAGGGAACACACAGACAGCCCTCCCTGCCCCTTGGATTTCAGGAGTCTAAGACGGATAGATGGAACAGCTGTGTGACGAAACATCAGCAGACAGCGGCTGTTGTGATGGCCTCGTTCAAGACAAATAGGAGGAAGGCAATGTCATATTATAACAAAAAAGTTACAGCATATATATATATATATGTACTATCATTGCTATTCTGTTTCCTTTCTTTGTGTTTCTGGTTTCAGAGCTAGAAAATGTCTAATATTCCTTTCTGTATATTCTGATATTGGAATTGATCTCTTTTTAAACACCGTGTTTCAGTTATCAACTGCATGCTTTCACCACAGGCTGCATAATTAAGAGACTATTGTGACTATCCTAAAATAATGAGTAACATGCAAATTAAATTGTCTGTGGAAGACATTAAACATTTTTAATTATGTAATTCATCCCCTTGGAATATGAAAACATAAAAGTAAACAAGTCAGAGCACTGCTTAACTTTCATTCTAAGAACAAGACAGTAATTATTACAAAGTACAAGTTACACACAAAAACCAGGTATCAAATTATTTATTACATCTATGTTCAGAAGTCATATTAGAAACATGCTTCTGAAATTATATTCAAATACAAGAATATATACTTTTTATCAGAAGAGATATGATATATCAGTCTTCTCTTGAAACAGTTTCTATATGAAATCACCTGCATTGTGAAATGACAAAAAGTATCACCTTTCTTAAACTCAAATTAATTTCATATCACATTAAAGATGGTGACATCTGTTTTTTTTTAAAGTTGGGTAGTTTCCAAACTATATACCTTAGGATTTTTTTAAAAAATCTGTCAAGCAATTAAGGATAACATGAGTCATCGTCACAAGTAATGAGGATATTTTGACTGCAAAATATAAACATTTACTAAGATTTATTCAGGACAGGAAGAACTGATTTTAATGGGAGGTGAAAAGAAAAAGATACTTCTTATGAGGACTTATGACTGAAGTACTTATACATCATACAGAAGTTACTACAGAAATATTGCTTGCTTTTTGATGAAAATATTGAAATAAACCAAGTTAGAGGAAAACAGGTTGCACTGGTCTGCATAAGTCACCGTGGGTGATTTCCATCTGAAACTGATGGTTTTTAATATAGTGACCTGCTGTGATATTAAAATATGGAGTGTCTTCTGTCAACGAAGCTGGTGAAGGGTCTAGAGCACAAGTCCTATGAGGAGCAGCTGAGGGAACTGGGGATGTTTAGCCTGGAGAAAAGGAGGCTGAGGGGAGACCTTATTGCTCTCTACAACTACCTGAAAGGAGGCTGTAGCGAGGTGGGTGTTGGTCTCTTCTCCCAAGTAACAGGCGATAGGACAAGAAGAAATGGCCTCAAGTTGTGCCAGAGGAGGTTTAGAGTGAATATCAGGAAACATTTCTTCACTGAAAGGGTTGTCAAGCATTGGAACAGGCTGCCCAGGGAAGTGCTTGAGGCATCATTCCTGGAGGTATTTAAAAGATGTGTAGATGCGGAGCTCAGGGGCATGGTTTAGTGGTGGACTTGGCAGTGTTAGGTTGGACTCGATGATCTTAAAGGTCTCTTCCAATCTAAACAATTCTATGCTTCTAAGTTTGATATTAAGGCACAAAGATCAGAATCGTCATTTTTGCCAGTTTAACAGAACAGGTGGTCATACCCTACTGCCATGGGTGTAACATAAACCCCTAGGTCTGATGAATTGTATTAGCCAGACTTCCCAAAAGAATTTGAGATCATGCTTCAACAACACTAGAATAAGGTGGCAAGCACATACCTGAAAGAAAGAAATACTGCCCATTACAGGTACACTGTATATGGCATACGGAACTGAAATTTCACAACAGGAATGTAATTTGGTTTTAAAAATTAATGAAATGAGTGGGTGTGGGATAACATACTATGAACAGAAAACTTTTTAAGCATGAAATGCTCGGAATAATGAGGAAGTTACAGCTCAGAATGGAGAAACACAACATAATTCCACAGAGAGGTTTGCAAAAGACTGCCCTGCACAGTAGACCTTAACCAAAGCTGATCGGCTCTTGTTTTTAAGATTCCCAATAACCATCTTTTTTCATTCATTAATATTCTATGAACATCTTTATAGAAGAGGAAGATGAGACATCAATGCGTACCATCATACACAAATTATCCCAGACTCTCAACAGCTTCTTTGCTTTCAGTGCTTGTGCATGGGGTTTTGATATTCTGCCAAGAGCTACTGCTTATACGATGGTCCAAAATACCTCCGTTTCCCTTTCTTTACATGTATTTCTTCCCTCATAGTCACTAGAGATAACATAGACTTTTGACAACGCAGGGAAGGAAGGGAGAGGTCCTGTCCTGCTGACTAAGAGAGGTTCTGCAAGAGCCATCCCACTGGTAGTCCACGCTAATAAAAAATGGGCAAAGAAGAAGAAAAGACACATTTGTTGTGTGACTCAACACACACTTTACTGAAAGGAAAATTACCTCTTAAAATTGTGTTCCTGACACATTTTGGGGTCTGTGTAGGCACAGGCATTTTAATTAGAATCCCAAAAGGGGAATACCTCCATGAGATGAAGCAGTGCTTCAAAAGCACTTTTACATTTCGAGTTGGGTCCTTGGAGTCAGACGCTAACATTCTCACCATGTTCTCTGAAGTGCCACGATAGCTGTCTTCATTTGTACGATCACATGCCATTTCCCAGATAAAATGCTATTATATCTCCAACCCTGCACAGATGACCTCGTAATTATGTAATTTATTTTTCTTAGTTACTTTTTTTTTTCAGTTTTTAGGCTAGCGCTACATTTCATAATTCTAAATACATTTTATATTGAACCATATTTTTTACCATTTATATTGATCACACTTTTATGTGATCTTCCCTTTGTTCTGATGCATATGTTTTGGTAATTGTCACTGTGTATATTCATTACACCATTAGCAGAAAATATTTCTCTTTTGCAGATAAATCCCTAACTGACCTGTAATCTATTCATATACTATTTCATAACTCTTTTTTGTGTAGCTCAAAGCCTGAGTATACTTGGTTTGTGTTTCTTTGCTATCTATTCTCTAGACTGAAAACTGTAGATACTACTTTGCCCAACTACTGAATATGTCTTCAAAATATTATTAAACTATTTAATGAATGGAAAACATTAAAAAATATATACTTAGAACCATATTTATAATTAGATGAATACAAATATATACAAAACGCACTTTTTTGTCTTTGCCAGTTGACATATGTTTGTGTTTTCAGTTGCAAAAAACTAATTAATATTGTATTTTAATGATGCTCAATAATCATCAAATATTTGTGCTGAAACACAAGGATCCTTACCCAAAGAAAATATGCCAAATTATTCTGCATGTAACATAATGAATACGAGAATAAGGATTGAGGGCAGAAGGACAGAACAATAGAAGCAGAGGAGTTCCTTTCATACCAGGATCAGACTCTTGTCACAACTTGGCTCATGTTTGGCAGGATAGATCCAAGTCAGGATTATTTATTATGCTATCTAGGTAAATGGATAAAACATATCCAGGTAGATCGATGACTGATGAGATTCTTGTGGGCATCACAGAAGAACAGGCCATTCAGAAGGGATTTAAAGGAAAGGGTAGAAGATGGGTAGCTATTTCTAGAATGATGTATAAGCAGAACATGGAGGAAGGAAAGGGTCGTGGAAGAAATGGGAACAAGAAGTTGAGGTTGAGGTACCCATGTTGAAGAAGTTGAGGTATCTACAGAGCGTGCAGACAGAACTACTACTAAATTCTGCACCTGAAGGATTGGCTAGTAAGATGGAGGGAGCGTACACTTTTGTATAATCCTAATGGTGCTGAAAAAGAGTGTAAAACTTGGCAATGGCAAAGAAGAACTACAACTGAAGGAGTAACAAACATTAATACAGACAGTAACAAATGCTTGTAGATTTTTAATCTGTATGACAAAACCAGGAACAGAAATAAACGGTGCAAAGACACAACATGATTTCATTTCCATGTCTAGGAAGAAAGTTGTATCAAGGATAATAGCTCCTGGAGAAGATACAGTTGCAATTTATTTCTAAATGCATTGCTCTCTGTAGTTAAAATGTGCTGACATATAGATACTGTGTTACAGGTCTATATGGTGACTTGGGGCTGTGTTTCACTTACAGGCTAACGATTGACGTTGTCCACAGGAATGGTTCACTGGGCACAGAATAAAATACAGTCCTCCCAAGAACATGCGCAAGTAACTGCCTATAGAATAAAGAGGAAATAGTGCCTGAGGTAATGTTTGATTTGAGCAATGTTACTCAAATGCAAAGCATTACAAGAGTACACAAATCTTCTAATGCAATAATTCTTCCACGCACAAGTAGTTTCAGCGCTTTTTTTTGTGCAAAGCTATGGAATCTTTACAACTGTAATATTTAATTTCAGACAATTTAGTTTCAGTTTCTATGTTAATTTATGAGAAAAAAAGAAACCTAAAAAGTATCCAAAGAAGGGACTTTATCTAGGGCTGTGCTACTTCCTGAAAAAATAAATAGCAAAGGGATATAGTCTTGTCTTCCTTCAGGTCAAGAGCCTGAACCTGTGAACACAAACATGCATCTTCATACCTGTCTGGATTCTGCAATTACCTTTGCTTTGCTGCTAATAGGGATATAGTTATTCGCCCGCTCACTGAATCCCAGGTGCAGAGCCAACGCCTGGTCCCTGTCCCAGCCCTTCTGAGCTGTGAGTATGGGGGTGTGAATCACAGAATCACAGAACGATAGGGGTTGGAAGGGACCTCTGGAGATCATCTAGTGCAACCCCCCTGCCAGAGCAGGGTCACCTACAGCAGGCTGCACAGAACTGCGCCCAGGCGGGTTTTGAGTATCTCCAGAGAAGGAGACTCCACACCCTCCCTGGGCAGCCTGTGCCAGGGCTCTGTCACCCTCACTGTGAAGAAGTTTTTCCTCATGTTCAGGCAGAACTTCCCGTGTTCCAGTTTGTGCCTGTTGCCCCTTGTCCTGTCACTGGGCGACACTGAGAAGAGTCTGGCCCCATCCTCTTGACACCCGCCCTTGAGATATTTATAAGCATTGATGAGGTCCCCTCTCAGTCTTCTCTTCCTCAGGCTAAACAGCCCCAGCTCCCTCAGCCTTTCCCCATAGGAGAAATGCTCCAGTCCCTTAATCATCTTCGTAGCATCTTGGAAGGGTAAGTCTAACTTGTGCACTTGCCTAAAAACTTTGGTTCCAGCAAGTAAGTTCTACTAATTGAAACAACATTGTTAAAGAATTTTAAGCACACATTTGCATTTGTTCAAAAGCTCAAGAATCCTTTCCTCTTTAACTCTGGTTCTGGGCCATAACACGTCACAGGGACTGAGCAATTTACTGAGCACTTAATTATTGAGTGCAAATTTTCTCAAGTGCCTAACTAATGAGTTCAGCCAAAACAAGCAAAGCAATAACCAGAAAGAGGTTCAACACAGGCTGAGTTTTATGAAATTAATGTCAGTGCCTTAGCCAATATGCATGTGGGTAATACCTGCCTATATTGCTTTTGCAATGCCAACTGGAAAAGATATAAAGATATGCTTCCTTTTCCACCTTTGAACATTTTAATTTTGTTGCTATGTGCCATTGATCTGATGCTGTATTTTAACTCTAAGCTGATTTTTTTTTTTTTTTTTTTTTTTTTTGGTGTGTGGCTTCAATTAACTCAGTGTACATTGAATAAAGGGCTGATCCTTCATCTTCAATTCACATTTATACTCTTTATTTGATTCACATCTATATTCTTTACTTATCTGGGCTATACAGTCATAAGAGTAAGAGTTTGCAAAAATGGCCTTTACAACTCTAAAGCACTCTCAGATAAAACAGGAATTACTGTTCTAGAGCATATTCCAGGCTCTCTACTGCAATCTGTTGCCTCGTTTTGTAACCAATACTATAGTACTTAGAATGATTTTAGAAACTCCCATTGTTTTTATAAATATCTGTTTTCCTTAGCTAGCTCTTTTCTCCATATCTCACAGCTAGAGACTTGTTTAAGCCTCAAAACATGAAGCTTCAGGACTTTTCGTAATGTTTGTAAGTAGTAATGATAATAATTATGGCAGGTCTTGATTTTTATTCCCTTTTTATTGAATGACACAAGATGTAATGCAAACATAGAATCATAAAATTATTTAGGTTGGAAAAGACCCTTAAGATCATCGAGTCCAAACATGGTCATCTCTGGATTGTTCTCACTATATTGCATCTCGTGTAATCATTCACAACTTGGCTAAGTTGGTGTAAAAACGTACAACATCAGAACCATGTTGGTCTGTATCTGTTCTGGAATTACTTTGCACTGTTAAACATGTGCGTAAATAAAGTTGGGGAGGGGGAGAAAGCATAGAATCAGACCTTCCCAGTTTAGCCAGAGTTTAATTTTGGATCGTAACTGAATTCCTGTAAGTTATGATCCAAATAAGCTAAGTGCCTAAGATCCAGTAAGCTAAATGCCTATTAAATTCTACTTCTTGGATGAAATTTCAGAAACTGATTCCATTTTGCTTACAATATAAAATATATGTTTTCAACTTGATAGAAATAAGATTCCTTTATAATGTGGATCATTGGAAATTATTTTAGACTTGCTGTCAAATAGACTCACTTAACTATTCAAAAAGCCTTGCAATTTTCATTCTGCATCAGGAGAGAAAGTCTCGAACGGTGAAAGGGGTGGGCGGAGAGGGAAGCACATTAGTTGAACATGCCGAAGGGTAACCAACAGAGAAAGAAACCACTCACCCTTTAAAATTAAATCTCCCTGTGTGTGCTTTACTGTATTCTATATCCAGGGCTGTTCTTTTTGCCGTTCTTGAAGTTCTCTTCCAGTCCAGAGACAACAGTTATTAGTGTAACTGATCTGGATTAATATATACCATATTTCGTAGCATATATTTTGACAAATAAGGTTTTTATTCAAATAATCCATATCAATATATAATTTTCAATCACAACTTTCTCCTGGAATATTACCAGTAAATTTCAAATAAACTGGCTGCCTGAGAAATAAATATAATTTAAGCTCTAAATAAATATAATATAAGCTCTATTTCCGTAAAACTTTGAGATCAATACTTCTGAGGCTGTGGAATGCTCTATTTGTATGAATATGATGTGAATTAAGTTACTGCCATGACTGATGTGCTAAAATGCATTATTTATTATTTCATCCCAATCTCACTGAAATCTTTGTCCTGTTCTGATATGTAACTTGAATTCTCCTCATTTTCCCCCAATTACTAACTGACACAGCCTACAGAATTGCTCTCAGGAGAGTCTAAGGCAAAACTTCATTTGCTTCAGTAGCGCAGGGTAAATTCTAGCAGCAGTCTTAAAATAATAAATTTGTTTAAGAACATCAATTTCCAACTGACCTCTTTTATGCTTAAGATATATTCTCTGTAAATGTGTGTACCGATAAAAGACATACATATGAAACCAATATAATTGTACTAGTAAGCGTATTATTTGAATATGAAGATGGGACTGGAGTTTAAATGTGAGGTACTAGGATGCGTCCATAGTTCTCTATTTCTGGATATTTTCTGAAGCCTTAAGCCCTGTGTAAATATAAATTTTGTGATCTTTGGATTGGGAAGTATCAGAGCTAAAGCTGATGAAGATGTGAAAGTCGATAAGGTTCCATTTCTATGCTGGCTATGCTATGCTACACTGCTCCTGACAAACCACATCTGTTTACCAGGACTCCTAAATACACTGCTTTTATCTATAAAGACACTTTAAAGGACAAAGATTTCAGCTTGACCAGAAGGAGGCAGAATCTGGAGAATGAAGGAAGAACTGCTCCAAGGTGATAGTACTATTTACTTGGTGGAGATGATCCATAGAGAAAAACATGTACAAGTAGAACCAACCACAAGGGTTTTTTTACATCTCATGGAAATTTTAGGAAAGGAATAAGAACAATCTCCTGTACTGGAGGAGGAGAGGTGTTCCTTAAGAACCAACATTATGATCAATGTTGGCTGGTAACCTAGGGGGTTTAAGCTCAGTTCTGAGGCATCTAGACTAGAACTAGATGCAGATCTTGTAGATCCACTGTAGATCTGCTCTAGATCTAGATCTAAACTGTAAAGTGACTTTACTACAAGGCGTAGAACTTGATTTAGAAACAACTTAGTACAGTTTTTGTGATGTCCAAACAATTTTTAACAAGACGTGCCATGACCAGTAGAGTCTAGTAAGTCCTGTAAGGCCAGAGGAAAGAACTAGTACATAGAAGAGATGGAAGAGTAAGAATGAGAACTACTAGAGGAGATATGAAATACTGGGTCACCTGAACAAAAGAGACATTAGAAGAGAATGCATGCGTTACTCTAGTTTTGGGTGCCATGTATTGCTTTAATATAGCAGATTAATAGAAGTAGCTGGTGGACTGGAATAGTATTTTCCATATTTTTTACATTAGAATTATATTTGGCAGTGCATATGTAAGCATATACCTATGGCTTCACCAAACCAGGTCTTAAATTAGGGTATGGCAGTGTTGCAACAACTTTGAAAGCCAGCTTCTAACTGTTGCGTGTGTCTAAATACTCAATCATAAAATAGAATTCGTGAAGAGCTTAAGTATTTTATTTCCTTTTTCAAAATGATGAGCTGTGGCTGATCAATAATACTTATAGATAAGCGTGTAGTGCATGATTCACAAACAGATACACAGTGTAAAATACATTTTTGCTTCCTGCGCACAATAAAACTGGAGTAAATATGGACAGAGAGAAGGAACAATCTGTAATTCAAAGGTAAGTAATGTTTTGCTCTTTGAACAAAACAAGAAGGTCTTTGGAGCAGATTGAGATTCAGTATTTTTCTGTAAGAAAATAATGAGTTGTCAGAACCACAACTGTTTGGGGAAACAACGCATTCAATGAAAAGGTTGGGTTTTTTTTCAGGGAAGTGCTCTGCAGACTGGAATGAAATCTCTGGTCAAAACCATGGGCATGACCAGATTCCTCCTGTCTAAATGATCTTTAATCCAGGATGGAAGGATTAAGGTCGGATACTGAAGACCCAATTCAAGTAGCTCATTCAGACAGCTGATGACAATGAATCTAAGGTCACATGTATAGAGCAAAAACCAAGCCAGAGCCTGAGGATGGCTTATGCCCACATGGCTATGCACAAACCTATTTTTCCTGAAATGGGACAGATTTATCAATAAGGTCGACTGAACTGATTCAGTGTGTTTTGTCAGGTCCTGAAACATGTTTTGGCATTTTGTAGCACTAGAGAAAATCAAGCCTGGGAACATGCTAAAAACCGAACAGAGCAAGATGATGCTAGTGCCTTGCTTGTTCTACTAGTGTTGATGTAGCCTTAGTGTCCTGTGTTCCAGTCTTCCCTTCATTTTCAGGTTATTATTTTTAGAAGCTCAGTAAAATGTAAATATTCCCTCTCAATAGAAAAGGGCATGAGAAGATCAGCTCAAGACACTTTAGTACAGTCACTTCTGAATCCCTGAGTACAAAGGCACTAGCAACAAAGCATATGAAGCAGGAGAGAAGAAGAATGGTGTTGTTCATTTTGACCAAAGTAAGGTCAGTACGGAGAAAGGCCTTAGCCTAGTTTTCAATAGCTGTTATAGAGAAATCTGTGGCAAGTCATCAAACATCTATGTGACTCACCTCTCTCCTTTATTTAGTGGTCTTAGTATGATGCTTTCAATAGCAGAGAATATCCCTAGGTGGTTTTACTCTTCTGATTCACAGTGCTAGTTACTCAGGAACTTGGCTAAACTGTTGCTGCCTCTCAGATGCTTCCCATTCTGGAGCTTCCTTGTTGGAGCTGGGAACCTCTATATGATGCAGCAGTGAGTTGCAGACATACCCTTCCTAGTGTTGGTTGAAATAGCACTGTGACACAGATGGCTACCCTACAGCGCTATATGGTGTATGAGCATGCATATGTTGTTTTTGCCTTTGAGTACCAGTGTCCTTGTAACCAAACACTCAGGACTGAAAGCACTATAGTATGGTTTAAGCTCATGCTACTGCTTGTGCTTATAGTGAGGCAATGTGTTCTAATTAGTCTTTTAGGTACTACTTTTAGATGTATGACCACATCTGAAGCTACTTTTAAAAAATGGGTATCATATTATGACATATTCAAATTATTAGCCACACATGTATTTTGATTGCACAACTTTTTTAGTATTTCCTTTCTGCTAAGTAATCTCACCTAGGATGATGTCTTCTTAGACCATTTTTTCTTCCAAGATGAATTTGTGATCATCTTTTTTACACATTTATCAGATTTCACAAGGTCGAGGTTTTAAATTTCTCTATTGATACTCTTGATAGCAACAGCTATGAATGTATCTTTTTCCAAATCATTATTAAAGATGCTAAGTAAAGTTACAATTACCAACAAAACTTATAGAAAATACTTGATAACTCATCAATTGATGCACTTTTGCTTATTCTTTGAATTTAGTCCTTCAGAATTTGAACTATTCGGGTTTATAATCTATCAGAAGAAAGACAACATTTCTATACAACTTTTTCATGTGTCTTTTCTTTTTTTTTTTTGTAATACATGTCGTGGAAAGAAAAAGGTTTAAAGATTAAATGAAGGCAAAAGAATTCTGCCCAACTTTTCACGGAGTTCTATGAATTCTTTTGGTGTGAGACCAGGCAGACGAGCTACATCTTACTTTGGCGGTTTAATGGCATGTCACTGTATGTAGTTAGCAACAGCATAGATACCTACAACAATACTTTGTAATCCTTATAAGAAGACTTGTCATCTTGTACTATAGCAAAGCATATTATTAACGATCATTTAATCTACACATCGTGGATACAATGCCACAGAATAAGATTGTAGCATTTTACCTGCACTTCTATAAATCATGTCTGATTGTCGGCTCTTTTAAGATTAACAGGATTTTGGTGTGACTGTTGTAACTGTACGTCATGGTAAGAATGTAATTTAAAGTAATTCCTATGCATGTACAAGATCTTTTGATACAGCTGCTTGAGAAATTTTTTTGTGAAGTACAAAACATGAAAAGATATCAACTCAGAGGGGTAGCCCAGGTACTTAGTTTTTGAAACAGAGCTTTTGAATGAGATTGGGCCAGGAACAGTCTTCCCCATCCAGTAATACGTTGTCACAGAAAGATATGAGATATTCCTTATTCCTTCCATCCTCCTGTCTCCTTTTCCCTCAGAATCCTGGAATTTTTTATATATATATATATATATATATATATATATATATATATATATAAATCCATCTTCCAGTAGCATCTTGTCACAGTGTTCTGCACTCAATAGGAGAAACTGATATTCATCATGAAAACAAAATGAAGGTTCCTCACGAGTAGCATCCAGAACTTATTCATATTTTTAAAACATGCACTTTCCTTAAACTCCATGTAATACATAGTTCTGATGAGAAAAATTGTTTTGGAGTAAATGTCTCAGAGGAAGTTCAGTCACTTCTCACTACACAGCCTACTGTACGTAGAATAGCTAAAGAAGACAAGAGAATTTATTAGTATTCTAGTGACCTTTTAGACAGACTGCATGGAAATCCTGAAGGCTAATTTACAACTAAATTAATTAAGATAGCACATAATATACAAGGTCAGACTGTGGTCTTTCCAGAGTTTTTCTGTCTGAACAAGACACTAATTCTCAATTTTATTCTTTAAAAAAAATAGTACTTCTCTGTGTCCCAAGACATGCAAAAGATTTAGAAAAGAAAAGAATAATGAGTCTCAAAAGCACTTTAATTCCAACCTCAAAACAAAATGATAAAAAATTCTTTCATTTGTTTCTTGGAGAAGCTATTGGTATTGAGGAGAGTGCAAAGGAGTTCATACTGAGCTTATGACTGCGAGAGGTGTTGAGTTCTGTCATTTAATCATCAATCTTTTTTTCTATTTTTTCAGCCATCTTTTCCTTAAATCATAAATAAATGCGAAGTTGATAACGATGCATTAGTCCAAAGGTTGGAGGGAGGGTGAGAAAAAATGAGAAACGGTATTCAGAGGGAAAGGGACAGATCAGAAAACTGGTAAAAAAGAGCAGTGATCACAAACTACAGGAAGGAAAAGCACCCTTTGTTTACATGTATTAAAATGCCAGTCCTGTTTGAGTACTTGTGTCTGTTCCCATGAAATGAAATGATATCTTACCTGAACGCATTACATTCTATGCAGGAGAGTGAAAACGATAAAATAGTGAATTTGAATCTAAAAGGGGAAAGCACAGGGTGGGTAGATATGGTCACTTTTTGCCTTATGAGTATTGGAAGCCTCCGTAGGCCGGTATTGACTGAACAGGCCCATCAGATCATGTGGTGTCTCCTGTTCTTTTCCACCATAAGTAATCGTTACTTTTTTCCATGGCTGCGCTCCTGTAACAGTCATTGATCACTTCATAGATTTTAAGGCCAGAAGAGAACACTGCAGTCATTTAGTCTGACCTGCGATGTGACACAGGCGGTAAGACCTCACCCAATAACATGTACATGAAGTCCAATAATTTATGGTTGAATACGGTACACCTTTTAGAAAGAAACCAATATTGATTTCAAAATGTTGTATGACGGACAGAAAATCTACTACTTTCCTTCATAAATTGACCCAATGGTTATTTTTTCTCACTGTGTCTTATATTTCCACTTTGAATGTGCCTATCTATAAACTTTAGGCAGTGGTTTTTGTTGTAGGTATAAATCACATGGCATCCATTAGCCCTCTCCTATTGCATACTCCTGTTTTGTTATTATGTTATAGGTCAGTCTCCTTACTTTCCCCTGAGAGATAGATTACTTCCTCAAATATTTCCTTGTGAGGGAGGCTTTAAGCCCCATGATTCATTCTTTTGAGTAACAGAGGTGGAAGTTGGGTTTTCAGCCTACTCCTTGGAACTGTGAACCAGAGATCTTTGATGTATAGAAACAATATAAGCTTTTGATTCCTGTTTTGTACTTAGCTGTATATACACAAATAATTTAACCCAATATCTGTTCTAATGATCTTATGAAGATGATTGTGGACCTTGCAAATATTTGTCTTAATAAGGAAACAGCACTTGCAGACTGGCAAATGGGATAGAATTCACAGATAGCTGAGTATGAGGAAAACAAACTGTATTAAAGTTATATAGTTCAAAGAGGTTTCCTTACCAGTCTGAACTATCCAACAGGCTGTGGAAACAGAGATTCCCAGGAGGGAAGAGGTTTGAGACTACCAAAATATGTAATATTTTCTGGACCGTAATACTTACTGTATTGGCACTGGCAGCATCATTCTGATTGCAGTTTATCTTTGCCTGTATGTAACATTGTTAGAAATGCAGAATATATCTTCTTTATTTAGTATACACTTTAAAATCTGGGTTTTTTTTTGTATTATTAAGTGCTAGAAATTAGGTCTAAGCTTGAAATGTTCTTAGCAACTCCTCAGATAAATGCACTGGCTAATTTTCTGTCCTTATACTCTCCTCAAATATATTGTAGAGGTCCTATTTCACAAGGGCAAATAAATTCTCAATTCTAGATTTGGAAATTAGTTTCTAGATTTTGAACAGTCTTTTTCTGAGTAAAACTTTCTCTCTTCTTTCGGGACAACCCAATTTCCAGTTTAAGCCACTGTTTTCAAGCACCTCAAAACCAAACGAGACGGGCTGGATTTTCTGCTTTGTTCTCATGGCGTAACCTCATTTCCACAAGAGGCAGCGGGAGCTTTATCAATTGTTCTAATGGAAGATAAAATGGCAAACTTGAAACAAATTCTAACCATAACCAGTTGGCTTTTGTGTCTATACTAGCTCTGCCAAATTGAGTTGTTTGGAGAAGCCAACCTAGAACTGGCAGGATACCTGGTGCTGCAGTTGCTATTCAGTCTGTCAGAAGCCCTTCTGTTTTGAAAGCAATGCCACACTTTTATCACTTGAAAGCTCTTTGTTTCATTTGCTGTAAGAGCTCATAGACAGTGTTCGAACACTTGGTGAAGAAAACAGTCCTGTGTTTACAAAATAGACAACATCAATAAAAATTTCTAGAACGATGAAAGACCAATTTTAGAATTTGTTTTATCTTATTTTAGCAGCATAAAAGCATCTAATCTAAGCAGTAATCCATGTAAACTTCTAGAGTTGATGGAGTGAGATGGTAAATCATGCATGACTAACCTGATTGCCTTCTATAGTAAAGTGAATGGATCTGTGGACAAGGGGAGAGCGGTGGATGACATTAGCATGGGTTTTATCAAGGCTTTTGACTGTCTCTCACAGTGTTATTGTACCTAAGTTAGGACATTATGGTCTGTTTGGGTGGAAAACTCTATGGATAGAAAGATGGCTGGAGGGTTAGACTCAGAGGATGACATTTAATAGGCCATACTCTATTTGAAGTCCAGTAGCAAGTGAGCATCACAGAGGTCTAAATGGGGACCTGTCCTCTTTAACATTTTTATCAGTGACCTGGCGGAGGCAATGGGGTGCACTCTCATTGAGTTTGCAGATGGCACCAAGCTGAGGGCACAAGTCAGTTCACTTGAAAGCAAGGCTGCCATCCAGAACGACCTAGACAGGCTGGAGGAATGGGCCAGCAGGAACCTTTGAAATTCAATGGAAATGTTAAGTCCTGCAGCTGGGAAGGAAGAACCCCTTATGATGATACAGGTTGGAGACTGACTGGCTGGGGAGTAGCTTTGTGAAAAAGGACCTGGGGGTCCTGGAAGACAGCAAGCTGAACGTGAGACAGCAGTGTGCCCTGGCAGCAAAGACCAACAGTACCGAAGGCTGTATTAACAGGAGCTCAGCCAGGAGATCAAGGGAAGTGATTACCCTCCTTTACTCAATATTTAATAGACAACATCTAGACAGAGCATCCATTTTTGAGGATCTTCCTTATCCTCCCCTCTTCCCCCACCTCCCCAGTCCAGGTAAGGCATCAATAACCAGGAGAGACCTGAGCAGAGGCCACCAAGATGCTCAGGGAGCTGGTGAACTTGCCCTGTGAGGAGAGGCTAAGGAGCCCAGCTGGAGAAGAGGCAGCTTTGGGAGGACTGAACAACAGCCCATTAGTAGAGATGGGGAGGTCATTGAGAAGGTGGAGCTAGTCTCTTCGTGGTGATGAACAGTGGAAGGACGAGAGACAATGGGCATAGGTTGAAACAAGAGAGGTTCAGACTAGATACAAGGAGAAATGTTTTCTGCTGAGGACAGCCAGACAGTGGAATGGGTTGCCTGGAGAGGTTGTGCTGTCTCCATCCTTGGAGGTTTTCCAGGCCCAACTGGATAAAGGCCTGAGAAACAGTAGGCTGGACCGGACATGTTCTGAGGCCCCTTCCATCCGGAATTATCCTATGATTTTAACTCTTCATAAGAGCTAATTGCTCTTACAAGGTGCCCAAACTGCTATGGAAAGAGCCTTGCTTAGGTTAAGATGCCTGATTTTTAAGGTGCCAATGTTAAATAGGAATGTCATCCTATTAGGGAACGTAAACGCAGCTAACGAACTGACTGAGTGATAACACTAATCATAGAAAAGGACTCTTAAATGAGAAGCTGCTTCTCCAATCTCACCCTTAGAATAGTGACCAAACCCCTTTTCTCTTGGAGAAGCCATTTTCTGTAAATTCCTATCGTAGGTATTTATGTAACTTCCTCCTACACCCACACATTCACACATACACCAACAATGCAGCAGCAGTATCAGCACTTCCCTCTAGTTTCTGAACTGTATTTATGCCTATTTTACTTACCTCAGCAACTAGGAGGTTACTATAACTCCTTCTTTATGGATGGGGACATGAGACCCAGAGGGACTGTGCTCTCCTGGTTTCTAGGCTACTTCTATAGACACTGTTCTATCCTTCATCTTTATCAGACGGTCTTCCTTGAAAATTATAATCCTACATAATAGTCTAATCAGATGAAAAAGTCAAGGACCAAGGTGCTGCTGGTCATGCTTTAATCAAATAGTGCCTATTTCTCCCGTATCTTACATGCCAGCTTCCAAAGCAGTACTTGGCCTCAGGTCCAATGCTCCCACAGACATCTCTGACTAGCATTTAGCTTTTAGCCCCTTGCAACTATGAGCTGTTAATTCATTAATAGAAGAGTAGTTAAATTACAAATGCAGTGTCCTTTGGTGTCAAGAAAGACAAATGTCTCAAGTGACAGCAAAGTCAAGAATAGTTTCAAGGAATATAGAGAAAGTTATTGTCTGGAGTACAGATGTGAGATGATGAGATGAACATAACAAGGGGAACTGATAGTCTGAAGAGAAACTTGATAGACAAGGCTAAATTATGCATGTTTAATTCTTAGATGAGTATTTACCTATCTCTATTAAAATGTAGGATAAATAGATATAAGATGGAAATAGTAAAGATGTAAATATAAGATGTAAAGAGGCTAGCAGGAAGCGGCAGGAGCAGACATAGAATCATAGAATCATAGAATCATTTAGGTTGGAAGAGACCTTCAAGATCATCGAGTCCAACCATAAACCAACATGCAGCCTGCCTGTTCTTCTTTACACTCCGAAATGAGTAGGGGAAGCCTGGAGAGCTGGAGATGTCTATGAACAATATGAAAATTTTGAAGAAAAAATAAGGAAGTTTTGTTCATAGGAATAGAAAAGTGTTATATGTGTCTTAAGCCTCTTATCTCTATTCTTTCCCTTCAGCAATTAGGAAATAAGTAAATTTAATTTGTAAATAATCAGTGAACCTTTCATTTACATGATTCTAGTATACATACATTAACAAATTAACACAACTTTGAAGAATTCTGTCCTTTCTTGTTTTTAACCTCCCAGTCATGCCAGCTGGCCCTGTGCGATGGCTGTTTTAATCATTCATTTCCTTTTTAAGCTGACCTTGGGTTGACTTCCTCACATTCCACATAACTGATTAAATTTAGTGGCAATTATTTTCACATATTCTAACATACTCTCAATCCTTTTTCATGTACTTGCCAGAAATCTAATTTTAAAATAAATTTGCACATGTAAAATTTTTGCTATTTGCTTTGCGTGTATAATTATACTTGCACCACTGTGCAGGCACCTTCAGTATGTTCAAAATGGGTGTGAAGATCTGCCTGTAAATGTATCCACAAAGGTAATTTTGGCATCATCTTTCAAATGCACAGGTAATGATGAAACAAGGACAAACACACATTCTTTATAGTTAGGCCCGTAGTAATACATATGTTCCAATAGATTAATGTCTCAAGTAGTGTAATATGTAAAACTCCATCTCAGTCATCTATTCTATGTTGGAAATTTCTTGAATCTTTGCCATATGCCGAGACAATCCCAATTCAGTAGGCCTGTCGAATTACTGAGTAAAATTCAAATGGCATGCAGGCATTTTGTCTCAATAACTTGATTTTGTATTGTCATTTATACTCAGAAGTTATTATAAATTAATTAAAAGACCATCTGAAACCCCTGAGGTAATTTTCAAACACAAGGAGAACCTCCCTTGTAGTGATACTGCTGTCCCTGTCAGTCTGTGAAGATATTTTAATCAGACACATTAATTTTACTCCACTAAAATGAAAGGGGGAAATATATGATTATGGTCTGTGCCTACTGTCAGTAACGCATAAATCTACTGGCATAAGTAGGATGCACAGGGTGTAAGTCAATGCCACAAACCCAGTATATTATTTCACTTGAAGTATAGCAGCCTATAACAAAGTAAAAACACATTCTGTGTAGGCTGTCATGTGTAAGAAAGCCAAGACGCAGAAGGGTTTATTTGACACCTTTGGCAATTAATATACATATGTGCTATGATAGCTCATGGAAGCGGTTGGCAACAGTACCCTCTAAAATAGCAGTCTAGCTGAGACGTGCAAGGATTTCAGGAAACCCACCGATGACAAAAGATGTCTGGCTGAAAGCTGCTTCTTTCTCCACATGTCTCTGCCAGTCTTACTCCATGAAGTTCTCGACACGTAACATAGTTCATGAGCTGTCACATGGCTGGATGGACTGGTAAATTATTCTCCTCTGTCTCAAGTTTTCTCTTGTTTTGGTTTTGTGCGTGTGAGACACCCACCACTTCTTCTCCAGGCATTTTGCTCCCAGATGTCCAATATCTTCTGCTTAATGAAGATACTATTATTGGGACTGATCTTTACTGCCCTCCTGCTCATGCTGACTTCTCTGTATTAATAATTAGTCATTGCAACAGGTGCTCGAGCCTTATTTTCATTTCATTATATCAGTACAGAGTCAAGGCTCCAACCGATTAACAGCGGCTTTTTAAGATGTTATTGTCTGTGTATAGGTATTGACCTACTGTTGGCTGTTACTGCTAACAAAAGTGAAAGTGCGTTGTCTTTTCGGTTGCCGCAGTTCACAACCTGTGACATTAACATAAAAACCATTCATTTCAGTTTAGGATGATACGCTCAGCCACAGGGTGTCATGACCAAGAGGATAATATACATTTACTTCTGCTACTAAGGTAGAAAAAATCTGGAGCAAATAAATAAGGATGACAATTTCTTAAAATATGTCACGAGGAATCAGGAAACCTCACTGATCACAGCCATCTCAATTTTTCCTTCTGAAACTATTCCATTTTCCACAAGTTTGGCCAGAAGAATTAATTTTTTAGGAGTGGTTCTTCTAGAATGGGGAATGACCAGGAATCTCTAGCAGCTTGCAAACTAAGCTGGAAGGAAATAAGGTATATTTTCATTAGAGCTGATCTATAGTTTGGTGGAAGCTTTTCATATCTTTGCAGGAAGTCATGTTTCTTTAGATATTCCTGATAAATTATAACTCTTATCATTGACTCTGGATTCCCTGCCATGGGTGTTTGAATCTATAATCTTGGTAAGTGAGATAAAAATAAAGTAAAAAATGACAAAAATTCTCAGTTCACCTATATGCTTTGCAGTTTTGTATTCTTATCTTCATTTTTTTTTTTTTTTTTAGGGCAAAAATCCCGATGTTTCCTGTACCCACATGAAAATGAATATGACAGCAAGTGTTAGTGAACTGCCCTATGGAAGAGTCAGTACTGACTTGAGCTTCTTTTTTTCTGTTACTGTGCTGAAACTGTGCAGAAGCAGTGCAGAGAACGGAGGAGAGCAAAAGAGAAGGGGGCTCACTTTTGGAAAGCCGATCAAATCAACTAACTCTAACACGGTTTAGTGTTTGAAGGAAAGTGTCTGTCTTCCAGGCATGGATACAATGATTGCAGTTCCGGTCCTAGGCTCTGACACCATCTTTAAGGTAGGTGTAGCTGTTTCTAAGGTCAAAGTGCGGCAGATAGCAAGCTGCTTCAGGGCTGTTCCTGAGGCTGAATTCCATGCTCACCCAAAATCAAAAAACTGTACTGTATACTGGACATGCAAAGCCATGTCAAGTCATTTTTGCTTTCATTAGCCTTTAACCACCTGTTTTTAAAATTAATAGTGTCATTATCCAACATAGGACCACAGCCATTGCCTTGTAATCTGAGTGTTTAAAATGCAGCTTGAGAGGAGTTTGTTAAAGAGTCAAAAATAAAGTAAAATAAAATAAAGCAAATATCACATATCTAATAAAGTAAATATCACAGAACTAGGCATCTACAAATTAAAACATCCACAGATACATTAGTTTGTTTTTTTTTTCCTGTTTAACTAAGAAAAATATTAAATTCTGTATAATATCTTGTTTTGGGTCTCAAAGCAAACATGAACCAGATAAGTCAAAAGACATATCCAATTATGAAGAATGCTGGTGATAGTGCCTGTTTCAACATTCACTAAAACTCTTCTCAGGCAAGTTCTATAACCAGATTTAAGACCACAGGAGTGTTTGCACTTACAGTTTTTGACTAGTCGAACAAAGCTCTAACCTGCAGAATATAAAGTGCTTTCATCCTTTGCTAAAGGCGAGAGGCCCTGCAACATGCAACCAATCCACCATAAAAGGACAACAAAATGGAAATAAATCTCTGTTAACTACAGCACATCACACACAAGAGTGCTTTAAATTTGGATCTGGACTGTGAGAATCTCAAGCTTCTAATTAACTCTCACTTTGCCTCAAACAAACAGGAGATCGTTACTTTAAAAACAACAGCTAGAACCACAACAACAAGGTATGAACATTTCTATCATCATGCCCAAGAGCATTTCCATGTGTCTCTGGCAACCTTACAGTAAAATTAGCTGAGTAGGTCCGAATTACACTGACAATAAATGTTCGCACCAGATACCCTGGAGAGAGACAAAGAAATTGAACAAAGGCAAAGGACAGTGAACACAACATATGGAGAGAAAAGAAAAAAAAAGAGGACACATAAGAGCACAAAGGAAGTAAGGAGTAGAACTGGAGAGGAAAAGAGAGAAAGGAGAGAGAACAAATATATGTTAGAGACAAGGAAGCTTTTAATAACAGTATTCCCTGAGCTTGAATTTGTTCTTTCCTTTTGCTCATAAGTATTGCTCATTTAAAAGTATGACCTCACATGGCAAAGAATAATTCTGTTTTTTATTGTTTTTTTATTAACTTTTATTATAATTCGTGCAATCCAATAGATATATAGGGCACTGTGTAAAACAAATTGATGTTAGATTCTATATTGAGTACATATGGAATTGTAGATGAAAATACAGAGAAGAATTAAGCTTAGCACAGCATATCTAAGCCCACACTTAATGTCTTCCATGGACTGACTTTTTTTTCAGTGAGGCTGAAGACATTCATTTACCAGTGCAAAGTCATATGGTTCCAGTCAGTCAGTACTCTACATATTATATTAACACTCTCATTAGCAGACTATTGGTGTACAAGAAAACATAGGCTTCTGTCCAGATAAACGACCACACACAACATGTAAAGCCTAACTAATCATAGACGGTACTGCTTTGGATGCATTCTAGTAGCTTTGGAAGCAGCATCAAAGCAAGCACCATTGTAGGGCTCACAAGCTGTTTAGAGGGATACCAACCTACTGACATTATTTAATTTGAAGAAAGGAAACAGCTCAAACTGCCCAATTGGGAATTCAGTTAATTATATCTTGTGGAAGTCAAACAGATGAGAACACTTTCCTTTTAAAAAGCTCAAATATTTTTTCACTATTTACTCACAAAACACGGCATTGAAAGAAGGCAGTACTTCCAGGCTGAGTCAATTCAAGTATAGTTTATTCTTTCAGGGACCAGTGATGCTCCCATTATCAGCAAGAAAAATTAATTTTTACAAGGTAGTTTAACAGCCTCAATTACTCAGAGGAACTGATAGCATAATAAGATGCTGGTAGAACACAGCTCCTGCTAAAGGAAAGTTACTTTTAAAGGTTAACGGCATATCATTTACAATAAACGTCTTTCCTTGACTGTAGGAAAATGTGCTGAACTGTCCCAATGCTCAGACTAAAGAGCATACTGATTCACAGTATTTTTCCCAGGTCTTGAAATTCCTTCATCACTTTACTCTCCTAGAGCTTCTGCTCTAATGTGACATGCTGGGAAAGCTACATTAGTGAATCATATTAGCTATAGCAGTACTTACTATACAGTCTGGGTTTAGGTCTTAAGTAAGCAAGTATTGGGTCATTTTAAAAATACATCCTGTTGCTCTGCCACTTTTGTCCAATTTAGAATGAGATAAAAAAAAGAAAAAAAGAGAAAAGTTTATGCCTTTTCATTCTTAAAATGTACTTTCTGGCAGTGAAAGAATCTAACTGAAAAGGAATTTCTTTTAATCTTGGGGCCAATTTAAGTGTCTGCACTTAAATTTAGTGAATAGGTTAATGTCCCTCCAATTGGATCTCAATTACATACACTCCAGTTCTTGCATTTAGATCATTGTTCTCCTTAACAAATCAATAAATAATTCAGCTCCCTAGGGAATAAACTATTAAACCAAAATCCAGTGGACTTTAAGAGAGGTACGTTTGAACTTTCCAAATAATATTGGAAGTCTTCCAACAATTATTGTGCAAAGCGAGTGCAAAATCATGCTGTTAATGAGACCACCTTGCAGTTACGTTGATATCACTTACTCATTTTGCCAGTACAAGTCATTCTCTTATAATTTATTTTTTCTCAACTGTTTATTTTGGTTAACAAAAATGAAATGGTATTGCTCAATTTTCCTCAGCTTGAGTGAACGCTCTTTTACTTTGCACCAGCCAATTATCATTATCTATTCACGACACATCCTGAAGTGGGCTGAGTGCCAAAGAGAGTCCTTGTCAGGGCTGTGAGAGCATTGGTGGACCTGACTGTCCCTGTCCAGCCCCTCCAGGGTTACCCCCACCCTGCCCACAACCCTGGACCCCATTTTAGCACCCTCTAGAGATGCTGCAGGGTCTCCAGCCCTGTTCATGAACAGTTATTTGGATTTCCTGGCTTGTCCCTGGCCCTGGATTGTTCCCTTGGTTTTGGCTGACGTTCATCAGCCTGTCAGCAGGGCCTTCTGCTATCACCACCCTGCTTGGCTCGGCTGGCTCAGGTGCTGTGGGGCTGCACCCTGTCAGTGTGGGCACTGCCCCCCTGCACCATGGCTGCCCTTGGCCCCCAGTACCCTGTCCCTGAGGGAGCCGCTGGCCTGCACAGTGCCCTGGCAGTGAGCTCAGACCTTCTCAAGCCCTGAGCTGGACACCGTGGACACTGGCCCCCATGGTGGTCCCATAGCCCCCCTGCTGTCCTCTAGACTCCAATTCTGCGCCCAGAGTTGCCCTTGCCCCACACTGCCCCCAACCCTTCCATGCTGGCTGAGCAAGGGTATGGGAGTTTCTCAGTCAGATGCGGCTAATGCTCCCTGCTTTACCCAGGAGACAACAGGTATCAGCCCCCCAGCACTATTCACTCCTGGGTCTCAGGAAAGCCCTGAACTGGGTGACCTCCTGTATGGAGCCAATGGCTCCCTGTGACCGAACCACAAATCCTTACAATGGAAGATGGCTTGGAGGAGAGGGGCATAGGTGATGTGCTCGCAACGCTCAGAGAAGAAGGTGGAATGTGATGACGGTTATGGTAAAGGAAGATGAACTTGAGCAGGGGAGTTGGACTAGGTGTTATCAAGAGGTCTCTTCCAATCTAAATGATCCAGTGATTCTGTACAAGAGGCAATTCAAAGGTGTGCTACAAAGCCAAAGAGAGTAATAAAAACAGAACTGGCAAAGGAGCAAGAGAAGTCCAAGGCTCTCTACCTTGGCCTACAATTTTCAACAAAACCTCACTCTCAGAATTTGCACCTCTAATATAACTAACGTATACAAATAAAAAGTGATATAACACTAATTGAAAGGCAAACCTATGCCTAAAATTTGTGTCTCACTTCATGCATTACAAGCGACATGCATTACCTTTTACCCACTCAAAGCGTGAATTACTTTTTTTCAGAGAGAAACATTAATTCTGTGGTGCTTGAGATGACTTGATTAAATCCTGGAATCACTGAAGTCTATGCAAGGTTTGCCACTGACGGGCAGAGTGTCACATAATTTACTCTCTAGTAAGAGTGATTACACATATATGGTGAAATTGCTATAGTGCACCTGCAAATATTTTAATGAATTGCTTCCTCCCATTCCCCTCCATTTTTAAGTTGTCTTACTAGCATGTCCATCTTCTCTGGTGGAGAGTACACTTGCTGATCTACTCTGTCTTTTCCATAGCCTCAGGAAAGCTCTGGCCTAGTCTGTACAAACTCCTGTGTCACCACTATAGCACCATTAGCACCACAATACTGAGTAATTTACTGAACACAACACAGCTTATAGAACTCAGCACCAAAATGAAACACCATTCAGCTGCATCATACATCTGGATTCTTCCTCATACCATGGCAACAACTCTGGCAAGGCTCCTCAACCGCTCAACAAAGTCAAATGAGCAGAATCAAATGGACGTTGGAGACCTCGCATAAAATCCTGCAATTCTGATCCATTAAACACAGGTGGGCCCCTAAACTGTGCAGTCAAAAAATTAGGTCTGTAACCCCAGCATGCTGCAGATGATTGTGCAGGAATGCTTAGAGCAGCACGCTCAGCTGCACGCCGCAGGCTTGTCCGTACAGCCCTTGTGTCCAGTTCTGGGGACAGCCTGTGGTCTCTATGTGTCCCTGCACATTATGACAATAAGATATGGAACAACTTCCAGTGACTGTAGTGGAACCTACATCAGAAGTTAAATTCTATTAAAAATGACACCACATGAGCAAGTGTTAGGAAAAGTAGAAAACTGTGACAGATTGGATTCACTCTTGGCAAGATGTGACATGCTTCACCTTTCTCCACTGACTGGTCTAAAGAAGGAATTGTGACAGAGCCGACTTTGCTATAACGCAATTTGAAAATCCTATGCCAGGGGGTAAGGAGTGATGAGAAACAGAGAAATATTCTATGTAAGCAAAATAAATAAGCAAACAAATGCACAAAAGACCATACAAAATCGAAATATTTAGAAAAACTATCTCTATTATAGATCCTAGTTACTGCAAACCTGCTGTTTTCAGCACAAATAAACTTTACCGTTATGTCAGAAAATTCAATTCTGACAGCAGAGCACAGTTATAGACCACAGTGCCTATCTGTAAGCACCGATGAATTTTCAATATCCTCGTTTTGACTGCTACGTACTCGAGACCATCGATTTGCTTTGGTGTGACATAAGAACTCAGGATAGTGACAGGCTTATTTACTCTCTCTAATTCATATGGCTGAAGAAACATGTTGCAATTTTCAGTACTAATCTGTGTTTCTGGAAGACTGATGCCCACCACACCTATTGTACTGTATAATTAACGTGAGGTACAAGACACTTGTGTAATGCGCTGGTGCTCACTATGTACGAGGTTGGAAAGGTAGTCCCCACGCCAACTGGAGAGAGTAGGTGTTATATTAGTGGTTGTATCTAAAGAATAATTAAGATGATGAGCAAGTAGTGCTTATAAACTCTAGACTGCAAGTGATTGAGTGTAGATATGAACTTTCAACAAGAGGTGGAAGCTTCACCTGTGTAGCGTCAAATATTTCCAAGGACTTCTGTCTGAGCATAGAAGTAACTTCTGACTCCCTTCAGTTCTTCTTCCACTGGCTGCTCTCCATTCCTAGGCAGATTGTGTCTCTGTGCTGCGGTTGTTAACTGCTCCTGCCTCAGTCCCTATGGAAATGGAAATAAAACTGAGATGGTACTAAAAGGTTGCTAGGAAACAGCCAGATGATGGTGATGAGGATAAGGACAGTACCCTGGCCTCTCTTCTTCAGGATATTTCTCTACTGTTTGTCAATCAAGATTGCCATTGACGATTTGCCAGTTACAGGTGCTGCTAAGGAATTCTATTAAAAGAAGATCAGGAATGCTTTTTGTACCTGCTCTTAGTAAGGCAAATGTAAAATTGTCTTTCTGACAAGATTTTTCTGCCTTCCTCAACTGTACATGGAACTACTCTTAAAATTCATTCTCACTTGGGCTGATTCAGAATGCAGTAGATTATTTGACAAGTTATATAGTACATTTATTATACTTTATATATCTCTTTAGAGCACACTTGCAATGAATATTTGAGTGTCTTCCAGTAGTGCATTAAGCAATGTGACTAATGCTTGTTACATGTTTGTTCTTTCATTCCTCTCCCCAGGGGAAGATGTGTCTACTGTGCAATGTTTTGTTTTACAACATATAATGCTTGTCTGACTGTTTGTCTAAATGTTTATGTTACAGAAGGAAAGGTTAAGAAAATCCAATTTGCACTTGAAAAGGAAGGTGGCACTCAAACTTGTGCCGGTCCTTGCCTCCTGGAGAAGTCGATTTCTCAGTCTCAGACTGGCCCCAGCAAAAGCACTGCTTTCTATTTAACAAGATTTACCGTCCTTGCAAAGGTTTCCCTTTGACAGCAGAACAAAATTGTCAATCACCGTTTTCATTCTGGGACTTCGGTTTAGATACCCTGGGCCCTGGCCACAGAAAGACGCAGAAAAACAGTGCAACTTTGAATCCAATTCAGTAGCTGACGGGACTGGAAATAACCATCTGTAAACAACAGCAGCTGCTTGTCAGCTGGAAGAGTTCAAAATTCCCCTCAGCCCATCATTTTCCTCCCAGAAAGCCCGTTCCTCTTGCCACGCAACGTTGCTGTGACCTGCAAAGGCACTGCGACCGGGAATGATTTTTATCAAAAGTGGGGTTCTCATGGCATATGCTTTGGGAGTAATGTTTATTTGCGCAGGAACCTTCTGAATATGAAAAATATAAGAATTGGCAGCATCTAGACTCCTATAGGAAAATCAGATTCCTGGAGAAAATAATAGCTGGGAAGGAAAAGAAAGGATTTGTGATCCTGTTTGTTTTGATGTATTGTTAAAGTAGAAAATCTTTGAAAGACAGCATACCTTCCCTAAATGATCCTTTTTACTAACTTTTCAATACAATGTAGAATTATTTAATAATTGACTGATTAATGTAATAAACCATAAGCCACTAGATTCTGATTTTAAATCTTTCCTAAGTTTGTAGTGAGCTACAGGCAAATTTGTAAAAGAAAAGTATAAAAAGAGATATTGATTTCAGTTTTATCTTTATTTTACATGCACTATAAATAGTAGAATTTTGTCATAAAATTCTTACTTCATACTTTATGGTATTTTTATACTTTAGTTGTATTACTGTCATTACTGTATATTTTATATTTCAGAGTATATAATGTTTCTGAGAGCAATAGCGATGTCTTTCCCAGTAACAGGCAGTATCATAAAGGCCCCCGGAGATACGGCATAACTTTTGGAGATCAGCTTTGCAGCAATCAAGACCATGTCCCCAGCCCAGAACAACTGGAATGGCCACGAGGTTCAGGATTTGCATATTGCTGAAACTGAATATAAAGGGGTTGAGGAGGTATTAGAAACTTCAAAAAAAGGCTACCTGCTTGCAGCAATGAGTGGATCAGTGTTTCTTTGTTAATACACTTCACTCTTATTTGTCTTCCTTTTCATATGGCAAACAGCTTCTCAAGGTTTTTTTCTTTGCAATTTGCAATAATCTTTAAAATGTAAAAGAGAGTAATGGATTAAACCTATTTTTACAAGTATTTTCCGGGGAAAAAAGTGATGACTGCTCTAAGAGATTAACATTTTTTTTTCTCTGTACTCCTTTTGTATTTTAATGGATATTAATTATAGTTTGTCAAAACTGTATCTGAAATGCCTGCTCTTCCGAAAGAATATAAAAATAAACCTTTTGTCTACTATACTGTACTACGGGGAAAAAAAAAAAGCATTCTCTTTTTAAGTCCTGTGTTTAAAAACATAACATCAATGGGATGTATGTAGGCAGATTAAGATTCTTTTTCGCATTCTCTTACACCATGAAATAGAATTCGATGTTGGAAAATGTATCTCTCTAAGAATGCAGTTTTTGTGATCTCACCAGTTAGTTATAAGTAAATCAGACAAAGATAAGAAATCTGACCCTGATTCCACTGGTGACAGCGAGTGAACTATCATTTACTACAGTAGGGCAGATGGGTCCCATGGTTTAAATAATGTTGGTGTGGGCTGTAGGACTGAACAGAAATGTTGGAAAGAGTTTACTGCAACTTCAGTGCTACAGAATTTGCTGCCAAAAAGCAAATTCCAAAGATGGGTACTTTGGAAAAAATTAGGAAAAAAAAGTCAAAATTACTCTGCACTCTACCTTTGAGAAAGAAATCTACTGGAAATCTGGAAATATACTGCTGTTCTTTTCCTTACCTGACTATCCTCTCCTCTGATATTCCTTCATACTTAGCTGCTTTCTTAGCTGGATGAATGAAAATAAGTTTCTTTCAGTTTTCTCTTGTTTCTTAGCTGATTCATATCAGTCATAGCAACATCAGTCTCAGAGGAAAAAATCTATCTGTACCGGGGTCTGTTTTATAACATGCACCTTCAAAAGCTTCCTTGTAATAGCAGCTTTTGTAACATCTATGTAGCATCTGACACCACTTCATTTTCCCTTTCTAGGGACTAGAAGAACTGGAATTGAAGATCACCTAAACCTCCTGTGTTTATTTGTCTATCATCTTTGGGTTTGATCCTTTGCAGGGGAAACTTGCCATCAAGTTTATTGTTGACCTTATCAATGCTTATAGACATCTCAAGGGTGGGTGTCAAGAGGATGGGGCCAGGCTCTTCTCAGTGGTGCCCAGCGACAGGACAAGGGGCAACGGGCACAAACTGGAACACGGGAAGTTCCGCCTGAACATGAGGAAAAACTTCTTCACTGTGAGGGTGACAGAGCCCTGGCACAGGCTGCCCAGGGAGGGTGTGGAGTCTCCTTCTCTGGAGATGTTCAAAACCCATCTGGACACAGTCCTGTGCAGCCTGCTCTAGGTGACCCTGCTCTGGCAGGGGGGTTGGACTAGATGATCCCCAGAGGTCCCTTCCAACCCCTACCATTCTGTGATTCTGTGGACATATTTATCCTAGTTTGAAAAACAATTAATGATTTTTTTTTTTCCTGTTTATATCATGCAATATTTGTATCTCAGGAAATAAAAGTCTCCCTAGTAAAGTTCCCCACACATACATTTTGAAATCTGGTAAAGATTTCAGTCTCTCCCATCTAGGTAAAATTTATTCAATCAGGAAAAGGATGTGAAAAGGCTTGCTATGATGATCTGAAGAGGGTTGGTTGCTCTTTAGGAAAAGTTAAGAGGTCTATCAAAGATGAGAGTGAGAGGGCTTGTGGTTATTTTTTATAAATACATCAGAGTAGAAATGGGAGATAAAAGAAATACTTAAACTGAAGGATGATAGACATATTGATAATTTAGTTAATGAATTCCACTAAGTACCTATTATATCCTTAATTCAAACAGGAAAACTTTTATTTTTCTGTTAATTGAGGTTCCAAACTTCTTTTCAGTTCAGGTGGAAATTGGGCTATAACTTCTGACCTGAGTCATGATCTCTTGCTGTAAAAAAGGTCTTGCAAGGACTCAGTCAAACACTATTAATTATAAAATATTTTGTGGTTTTTTAATAAAGTTTATGAATAAAAAATTGCATTATTATTCCTGTATATGTCTTGTTCTTTTCTCCTACACATTCCTCAACATTAAAATGAGATTCTATCTTTCTCAAAGAGGCTATGGATATATGTTATTCACTCTGAAAATTAAAATGTATGCCACAATCAAGTACTATGAAGGTATTTTTCAAATCAAATGAAAACCATATAGAATGGTCCAGCCATGATATGCTACAAACAACACACTCCCAAGAATCCTTGCAGAGTCCAAACTCCTAGAATGTCATTAACTGTGAAAAGTAGTAAAATAAAACAACAGGCATTCTGTTATTTTTCTAAGTTATCCAGTTTTCACACATCTTAATGGCAATGCAACTATTCGTGCATACGATTATATTCATGATTGCATGCGGTGACAATTGATATAATTGAGATGTTAGTGGAACATTTATTCATCAACCGATAATGTCTCAATTTCAAACCTGCACACAAACTAAATGGGACAATTACTGTCAAGAGTTATAACAATCGGGACTAAATCTGTAACTGCTGTTACCTGTAAAAAACTAGTAATAAAAAGCGGTCATCAGCACTGTCACTGCACATATTGACTGTAACCTAATTTAGTGTTTGCTCTGCAAATCTCCTACATGGGCTTCAATTTCAACACGAAAGGGTGTGAACACAATTTTAGGTTGCTGGCTAACAGCCAGCCATCTCTTTCTTCGGGTTCAGCTTCATCAAAGCATTGCTGTTCCTTGCATGTGCTTCAAAGTGCCACAGACAGTGATTTACCCTGCAGCCCAGAAATGGAGCCAGACCTGTGGTCACTGCCTCAGAAATCATGTTACCATTATTAACCCTTGTGAGGATGTGACCAGTCATCAGTGGACTAGGATTCACTATCATTTCTACTGTGGGATTGACCAGAATTTGATGATCTGGAAAAACTGGAAACGGTAACAACAGATGGAAGTAGGTAGTGAACGGGACCACTATCTGAGGGATTCGAAGAAACATGAAAGAGCATGGGAAGCGACATGAGGTGAAGTGGAGAGAGGAAGAACTGACAGATAAGGAGGACAGAGCAGAATTAATTAATGAATTTAATGGGAAAAAATGGGATGGAAGGAGAAGGTGAATTCCTGGAAGCTAGAACTACGTAAAGTTAGCACTAGGTTAAAAAGGAGATATAGTTGGAAGAAGCTGTTGGTGAGTTCAGTGGGGACTGATGAAATATATTTAATTGATGAAAATAGAATCCTGAAAAAAAGTTGAGATTAGACTATATGAACTACTTAAGTTTGCTTTGTGTAGTGGATGAAGGAAAATTATGGGAGGAAGTGACCTTGAACTGGAATTTTGAAGAAGAAAAGCAATATGTTCTATATGAGTGGTCAACGGAAGTCTATCCTCAAAACCATTTTATGCAGAAGACAGCCCAGATAAAGCTTGATCAGTGGAGCTCAAGCCTAAATTTGAAACAACATGAGAGAAAACAGTGTGAATTATCTACAAACTATTGTTCCATACTGTCCTGCTTTTTTATTATTATTTGTGGAAAAATGCAGGTGGATGAAATAACATGTTTTATTTTTAACAGCCAAATTTGGGTGTAGGGCCTTGTAAAAGCTGTGTAAAGTCACATGCATTGAAGGATCACTGCTTAGAGCCTGGAAAGTTGGGAAGCAGAGCAAGTATCGAGCTTCTAAATATCACCATTATGTAGAAAATACATATGCAACTAGATCACCTAAATTTATGTACCAATTACAAGCAGCGTTTGCATGCTTAACTAGCTTTCCTCAAAGGCTTACCCACCTCTTTTTATGCTCCCAATTACACAGACAATTGCTATTATTAGGCAAGCAGTACAGATGTATCTGTCAGAAAATTCATCCTGCAAAACTTAGAAGGAGAAAAAGGTTGTTGGGAAGTGGTAGGCTTTTTATGTTCAGTCTCAGACAATAGGCTCTGCAGGTTTGGAAGAGTACATATCCTCTCCGATGTTATGTAGCTGTCATGGAATTTGGGTTCTTCTAAAAATGAAATCTTACTCCATTGAAATCCATGGGAGCTACATCACTTGCTCCCTGTCTCTCCAGCAGCAAAGCAGGACTTCCAGCAACATTCTGTTGGAGAAGACACTGAAAATTAAGTAATAAAGATGCCATTTTTTTGTGTTAGCTTTTGTTCATCTTTATGCCATAATCAAACAGGATTATCATTTATAAACTTAAAAATATGTGCTAATCACCAAAAGTTTGGCAATATAGCACAGAGATATTTATGAATGGGGATATGTCTTATAACATTTTGTATAAGATGTGATTGCTTCCATTTCCAGTGAATTTGGGATGACTTCTACGAAGTATGGAAAAGGAAAAACTCAGGACATTTTGGAGAGGATGACAGTTTGTTAAAGAAGACAGTTTATCAGGTCTTTTTACACTTATTAGATTAACTTTGCAATTGCATTGATTTACTTGAAAAGCTTCTTTTCACAAAAAGATGATATGCAACAGTGTTTCCTTCTGTTCAGAGAATCAGACCAATTGTAATTTGGGTCAAAGATGCCATATTCAGCTTATATTGTACTTGGTAGCAAGGGGAGCGTGCTGCAGTGCTACTACAACAAGCTAAAGCAAAAAGCCACTATGTGTTAACTTGAAAAACAGATACAACGTATTATGAGCACTTGAAAAGCAATAATAAAAGATAAGAAGTGGAAATCAAGGCTGATGCCATTTGAAATGTCCACAAGGTGGGAAGCAGGAAAAGTTAAATTTTACAGCAGTACAGTCAGCACTTTGATCAGATCTCGCGAATCAATCACAATCAACCACTCCATGTCTCCAGGGAATGACTATATCCCACGGAACTTAAAAAGATTTTTTCCAAATACAAAAGTTATTTTTAAAAATGGAGTTTTCATTGGTACTCCTCAGCTTGTTCAACTGATTTGTGGTAGTTTCATACTTTGTCTTTTTTCTTCAGAAAAGAACAACCAAAGTGGGACTTCTCTGAGGGACTGTGTTGGTTTCCTGGCCACTTCAAGTGAAAACAAGATCATAGAATCACTTAGGTTGGAAAAGACCTTAAGATCATCAAGTCCAACCATTAACCTCACACTGCCAAGTCCACCACTAAACCATGTCCCGAAGTGCCACTTCTACATGTCTTTTAAATACCTCCAGGGATGGTGCCTCAACCACCTCCCCGGGCAGCCTGTTCCAGAGCTTGACAACCCTTTCAGTGAAGAAATGTTTCCTAATATCCAATCTAAACCTCCTCTGGTGCAATTTGAGGCCATTTCCTTTTGTCCTATTGCTTGTTACTTGGGAGAAGAGACCAACATCCACCTCTCTACAACCTCCTTTCAGGTAGTTGTAGAGGGTGATAAGGTCTCCCCTCAGCCTCCTTTTCTCCAGGTTAAACAACCCCAGTTCCCTTAGCTGCTCCTCATAAGACTTGTTCTCTAAACCCGTCATCAGCTTCGTTGCCCTTCTTTGGACATGCTCCAGCACCTCAATGTCTTTCTTGTAGTGAGGAGCCCAAAACTGAACACAGTACTCGAGGTGTGGCCTCACCAGGGCTGAGTACAGGGGGACGATCACTTCCCTACTCCTGCTAGCCACATTCTTTCTGATACAAGCCAGGATACTATCAACATGTTCTTGGCCACCTGGGCACACTGCTGGCTCATATTCAGGTGGCTGTTGACCAACACCCCCAGGTCCTTTTCCGCCGGGCAACTTTCCACCACTTGTCCCCAAGCATGTAGCATTGCATGGGGTTGTTGTGACCCAAGTGCAGGACTTGGCACTCAGCCTTGTTGAACCTCATACAATTGGCCTCGGCCCATCGATCCAGCCTGTCCAGATCCCACTGTAGAGCCTTCCTACCCTCAAGCATATCAACACTCCTGCACAACTTGGTGGTGTCTGCAAACTTACTGAGGGTGCACTTGATCCCCTTGTCCAGATCATTGATAAAGATGTTAAACTGACCTGGCCCCAATACTGAGCCCTGGGGAACACCACTTGTGGCCAGCCACCAACCAGATTTAACTCCATTCACGACAACTCTTTGGGCCCAGCTGTGCAGCCAGTTTTTTACCTAGTGAAGCATGTGCCCATCCAAGCCATGAGCAGCCAGTTTCTCCAGGAGAATGTTGTAGGAAATGGTGTCAAAGGCTTTACCAAAGGCCAGGTGAACGACATCCACAGCCCTTCCCTCATCCTTGTCAGAGAAGGAGATCAGGTTAGTCAAGCAGGACCTGCCTTTCATAAACCCATGCTGACTGGGCCTGATCACCTGGTTGTCCTGTACATGCTGCGTGATGGCACTCAAGATGATCTGCTCCATAACCTTCCCTGGCACCGAGGTCAGATTGACAGGCCTGTAGTTCCCTGGATCCTCCTTCCAGCCCTTCTTGTAGATGGGCATCACATTTGCTAACTTCCAGTCAAGTGGGACCTCCCCAGTTAGCCAGGACTGCTGATAAATGATGGAGAGTGGCTTGGTGAGCACTTCTGCCAGCTCCCTCAGTACCCTTGGGTGGATCCTATCCAGCCCCATAGACTTGTGTGTGTCTAAGTGGTGTAGCAGGTCACTAACCATTTCCGCTTGGATTATGGGGGCTTCATTCTGCTCCCTGTCCCTGTCTTCCAGCTCAGGGGGCTGGGTACCCAGAGAACAACTGGTCTTGCTACTAAAGACTGAGGCAAAGAGGCATTAAGTTCCTCAGCCTTTTCCTCAACCTTTGTCACTATGTTCCCCCTCACATCCAATAAAGGAGGGGGATTCTCCTTAGCCCTCCTTTTGTTGTAATATATTTATAGAAACATTTTTGTTGTCTTTTATGGCAGTAGCCAAATTAAGTTCCAGTTGGGCTTTGGCCCTTCTAATTTTCTCCTTGCACAGTCTCATGACATTCTCGTAGTCCTCCTGAGTGGCCTGCCCCTTCTTCCAAAGTTCATAAACTCTCCTTTTTTTCCTGAGTTCCAGCCAAAGCTCTCTGCTCAGCCAGGCTGATCTTCTTCCCTGCCAGCTTGTCTTCTGGCACATGGGAATGGCCTGCTCCTGCGCCGTTAAGATTTCCTTCTTGAAGAATGTCCAGCCTTCCTGGACTCCTTTGCCTTCAGGACTGCCTCCCCAAGGACTCTGTCAACCAGGCCCCTGAACAGGCCAAAGTCTGCCCTCCGGAAGTCCAAGGTGGCAGTTCTGTTGATCCCCCTCCTTGCTTCTCCAAGAATCGAAAACTATCCTTTCGTGATTGCTATGCCCAAGATGGCCTCTGACCATCATATCACCCACGTGTCCTTCTCTGTTCTCAAACAACAGGTCCAGCGGGGCGCCTTCCTTAGCTGTCTCACTCACCAGCTGTGTGAGGAAGTTCTCTTCCACACATTCCAGGAACCTCCTGGACTGTTTCCTCTCTACTGCATTATATTTCCAGCAGACATCTGGTAAGTTGAAGTCCCCCACAAGAACAAGGGCTAGTGATTGTGAGACTCCTCCCAGCTGCTTATAGAATATTTTGTTGGCCTCTTTATCCTGGTTGGGTGGTCTATAACAGACTCCCACCATGATATCTGCCTTGTTGGCCTTCCCCCTGATTCTTACCCATAAATCCTCAACCCTGTCATCACCATCATTAAGCTCTAGACAATCAAAACACTCCCTAACGTACAGGGCTACCCCACCATCTCTCCTTCCTTGCCCATCCCTTCTGAACAGTTTATAGCCATCTGTTGCAGCACTCCAGTTGTATGAGTCATCCCACAATGTTTCTGTGATGGCAACTATATGTTTTCTTGCTGCACGATGGCTTCCAGCTCCTCCTGTTTGTTGCCCATGCTGTGTGCATTGGTGTAGATGCACTTCAGCTGCGCTATTGATCTCACCACCTTTTTGCGGGGAGAAGCCCTAATTCCTATGTGACCATTCTCAGGCACTTCTGTGGTTTCTAGCACATCAATAACCCTTGTGTCTCTGCTGCCACATGGATCTCCATCCCCTACCTCCACTGAGACAACAGACTGAAGGATCTCGCTAACACACCATCCTGCAAACAATGGCATGCCGCCCCCAGGTTTCTCTCTAGTGAGCCTAGTTTTATCCCTTTCCCCCTACAAATCTAGTTTAAAGCTCTTTCAATGAGACCTGCTAACTCCTGTACAAAGATCCTTTTCTCCTTTGAGACAGGTGTATCCCATCGGTTGCCAGCAGGCCTGGTGTTGTATAAACCAACCCATGATCAAAACCCCCAAAATTCTGCTGGTGACACCAGGCTTGGAGCCAGGTGTTGATCTGCCGGCTCTTCCTGTTTCTTCCCTCATCATTCCCTGCAACTGGAAGGATAGAGGAGAACACTACTTGTGCTCCTGGTCCCCTAACCAGTCATCCCAAGGCTCTGAAGTGTCTCTTGATTGCTGTGGGACTTCTGGTTGCTACTTCATCACTACCTACCTGAAAAATCAATAATGGATAATAATCTGAGGGCCATACCAGAGTAGGAAGCTTTCTCTTCATATTTTTAACCCAGGCTCCAGGGAAGCAGCAGACTTCCCTAAGAAGTGGGTCCAGTCTGCATATTGAGCCTTCTGTTCCCTTCAGAAGGGAGCCTCCTATGACAATGACCCATCTTTTTTTCTTTATGGAAGCAGTTTTGACACAGGGCATAGGCTGACTTAACCTTGGTGACACCTCCAAGCTAGATGAACCATCGTCCTTGTCATTGTTCAGTTCCACTTGCAGAGCCTCGTACCTATTATGCAAGGGCATGTGGGAAGGTGGGGTAGTCATGGAGGAGACACACCTACTGCACCGGGCAGGAACTTGCTGCCGTTGCCCCCTATCCCTTAAGTCACTGTGTTCAGCCAGGTGGAGAGAGGATAGGGAATCCTCTGTATCATGCGTCCTGGCTGCCTGTCGGGCCTGTCCCAGGGAAGGTAGGGTGCGATGCCAGTAGCCTGTCTCCCTCTTGCTGTCTCTGATACTCCTCAACCTACTCACCTCCTCCTGGAGCTCTGTCACTGAGCGGAGGAGTTCCTCCGCCTGGGCGCGCCTCCCACAGGTGTGCTCGCTGCTGCCGTCCCGTACCGGCATAAGAGCAGGGCTCACCCTGCAGCCTGACACCTGGCTGGCAGCGTGTTCCCACTGCAGCTCTGTCTGGGAAGCTGTGTCAGTCCTGGCGGGTACAGAGCTTAGAGAGGCCGTGGCTTTCTGCCGGTGGATACCATTGTTCCCTGGTCGAGCTGGCAGAGCTTCAGTGCCCTTCCTGCATGCTGTCGTGCAAACTGCTGCACAAACTGCCGTGCCATGCCCTGTTTGCTGCCCTGGTCGCTGGTGCTCCCTAAGGGCTTCTTTTATACATGGGGGGGGCTTGGCCGCCGTTGCTCCTGGCCCTGCTCAGGTCTTGTCAGCTGCTGCATGCATCTCCCCGCTCCCCTGAGGTTCCCCTGGTTCGGGAAACCCCCCTGCGCGCTGTGCTGGAGCACTCCGCTGCAGATCGTGCTGGCACCGGAGCTGCTCGTCTTGGCGATTGATATTTATTTGGTAGTAGTAGATTAGACAGATATCAGCTGTCTGGACCATTTTCTCTGTTTATTCTCTTCCTGATGCTAGTTTGACTTATTCCCTTCTTCACTGCTAACAGCTTTTCAATCACTTTTCCATGTCATACATTCTTCTGTGCTATAATATTTCCTATCGTATCATGAACTTTGCAGTGAAAATACATTACAATCCAAGAGGAGGAAGCAGCCAAAGGAAGCAGCCTAGGCAATAACACCACAAATCGAGATAAAGCCAGCTGTTCTCTTTGACTTCCTCATGTAGAAAGCCATGGAGGAATAAGAAGTAAGAAGGCTTAGTTGGGAACGGTGCGTTTGGTGTTGTCTGTACATGTGCCTTTCCGTTGTGTCCCAAATCGTCCCCCTTATCATTCCCTGCTAAATACCTCTTCAGCAATCCAGTCTATTCTTGCTGTAAAAAGCCCTACTCACCAGCAGAGAAATTTCTGCCTCCCTAGTGCTGTAGACCCCAATTCCCATTTTGGTGCCTATCACCCCTTGAAATGTGTTTTGACCTTGTCTTTCTCCAGTCTGGGCATCGCACAGGATTTCAACATTTGGGAGCACACAGCTCTGCCAGGCCTGCTCATGAAAAGGGAAAAATTGTGTCTTAGAATGAGATAAATATTGCCAGTCACTTGACAGCAACTTCTACCTACCCTAACCACAAACCTCCGTTCCCAGGAGACACGCTTTACATTAATCATCCTACGTTACACAGCGTCGGTTATAAAGATGATGGAAGTTGTGGCCTTTGCGAGGTTGTTATTGACAAGTTTCACTGTGCCTCGGTGATGAATAGCTCTTATTTTTTGCCTCCCACGCCTGTTTCTAGGCACACAAAACAATATTTAACCTTTAGGTTATGTCATATATTCAGCTATGATTTTCTGTTGATTAGACACTGTTAGTATTTATAGGAATGCCCCTTTTTATTGGGTTTGAATATCTTTGCTTAAGCATGCTTTATGTAGCAATTATTGAATTTGAGTTCTCTGCAAACTAGCCATAATTCAGTTTCTCTCCTTTCTGTGCTTACATAAAATACTATTAGTGGCTTGTTTAGGTAAACAGAAAAACATGTAAAATGTATCATTAGCTGGGATATAAAAAAATGAAATGTTTCTGTAGAGTAACTAGTTTTGATTATGCCTGCTTTTCCCACACATTTTTCAATCTATTTTCAGCTCTTTTTCTCACAGGCACAGGGGATTCTGCACTACAATAGCTTCTTCCCTATCCTCAAAGGAAATAAAACTGATAACACCCTTTTCTATTAAGCAAGCAGTGAAGTCAGTGTGCTGACAAGATGTTAATTTTTTTAAAGTTTTCTCATTTCCTTTTTCTAATGTTACTTCGTTGTAGATAATTGGCCTTGTGTGCATGTGTTTGTAGTTTTAAACCCAGATGGCAATTGTGTTGTTGCTTGTTTTCCCAGTTTAAAATATTTCCAAATTCATCCATTAATGCTTCAAACATTTATTTATATATTTTTCACATGGGCTTATTATGCACTTAGGTTTTATTAATTTAATAAGCTTATGCTGCGTTAATTCTTCAAAGTAATGCCAAATCATTCAATTATGTCCTTAAATGTAGCTTTTTCTTGTTTTGGAAGAAAGCCAGTTTCCCACCCTTTGCTCTCTCCCTCACTATCCCTGTCCACTAATTCCAGTGGTCATGAAAAGAGTTTTTCTTTCGTGACTGCTTCAACATTGAGTGCTTCTCTCTTGTTAAAAAAGTCGAGCATTCCCTCCTAAAAATTAAACTGACATTTTTATTATGCTGCTGATTCTGCTGAGTGAGAAGATCTCAGACAAAGGGAGCTTGTATAAGGGAACTATTCACAGGAGGTACTTGGTTTCTTGGGAATGGGAAAAGATTTACCTAGTGACAACTCAGGGCAGCAAAACAGAACAAAACTGAATGCAGTAACAGCGCCTCAGATTTCCCAATCTGAAAGCAAGAGTGATCGGTTACAGGCTCTGGCACTGACCCTTTATAGACAGGAGATAAAGAAGCTGAATATCAAACAATAAAAGAAGGTGGGTCAGGCTAGATGATGTGATATTTCCTCTTCTTAGCTTTGAATGCTATGCTCATTAAAAAAGGTACGGAAAAAGGAAGACTGAAAATGTCATAACCACAAAAGAGATATTAAACAGATTGTTCCTTGCTAGTAAGAGCATCAGAAAGACTCAAACTGGGATGAAAAATTTTTGTGTCTTTGTTAATAAGTCAAGACTCAGAAATTACTGTTTTGCCTAATTCGGCATCCAACACAGCCCCCCGCCTTGAGCTAATTTGGCTGTTCATTTAGGATTAAAAAGAAACAATTCTCCACCTGCTATATTCGGCTTTAAATAGAACAAGGGGAAATTATTTTTATTATTCATTAATTTGTTTAGCCAGCTTCAGTCCTATGGAGTTAGATGTTGTTGCAAGGAGCTGAAGGATAAAGTCCCACAGGGTCGAACACAGCCTCTTTGTTTGGAGATTTCCCTCCCATGCCCCTTTCTTCAGCCAGTCTAACATTTTCCTAGTGCTCATGACCAGGACACAAGAATTCAAGAATCACAGAATCACAGAATGGTAGGGGTTGGAAGGGACCTCTGGAGATCATCTAGTCCAACCCCCCTGCCAGAGCAAGGTCACCCAGAGCAGGCTGCACAGGACTGCGTCCAGGCGGGTTTTGAGTATCTCCAGAGAAGGAGACTCCACACCCTCCCTGGGCAGCCTGTGCCAGGGCTCTGTCACCCTCACAGTAAAGAAGTTTTTCCTCATGTTCAGGCGGAACTTCCCGTGTTCCAGTTTGTGCCCATTGCCCCTTGTCCTGTCGCTGGGCACCACTGAGAAGAGCCTGGCCCCATCCTCTTGGCACCTGCCCTTGAGATATTTATAAGCATTGATGAGGTCCCCTCTCAGTCTTCTCTTCCTCAGGCTGAAACAACTCTCGGTATCAGCTACCTCCTGTCTGACAATGATGATCCCTAAACTGAAGCATAAACAGATTCTAACAGATCTCCTAAACTTGAGAGAGAGAGGACTATCTCTTCCTATTACTTAACTTTATCTGTGCAATTTAAGTTCCACTCACTGTTAACATCATCAAAATGAAATACACAAACAAAAATTCTATTTTTTTATGTAAGGTAATACTTCAGCAACAGTTTAGCATAGAAGCTGAAAATTTAGCTAATTCTCTTAAAAAAGTGATGCTTTTGACTACTTTCAGAAGTTTACCAAATTAATTTTGGATTTATTATGTATGATTTCTTTAAATATATTTGAATATACAAGATTTCTTAGATTTTCTGGAACAGAGAAATATGTTGAATCCTGTGATGGGATCCCTGAATTTGGAAGGTCTTTCTAGCCCCACGACTAGGCTTCACACACTGCAGGTCCCCACAGAAGTTTGGTGTGGAATTTTTAGCTCATCAAACTCTGTACGTGCCTTCACTTTAACCTGGCACTGGTCCATATCTATAGACATGGAAGATGGGCATCTAACTGGAAATTATATCTGGTCTCATCCTCTGACAGTGCCCACTTCCCTGTTTTCCTAAAGAAGAATTTTAGCATAAAACAGATGTAGTTTTCCCGATGAAAAAAAGAAATGAGCAATGCATATACAGTGAGGTAACTTGCATCTATTTATTGTTTGATATTTGAAATAAGTGTCATCTCATGCATAACTTGGAGGAGCAATGAGACTGTCCTGTAGGTTATGATCCCCTTCTCAGAAGTGGGAATGAGGTAGCCTGGGCGAATCTGCCATAAAAGACATGGACATGACCCCTTTTGCTGCCAGTCACACTGGTTTTCTTTTTTTTTAAACAAAGTCCAGCTCAGTCTTTTCAAGTACTTACTATGTAACAACCATCAGAAGGAAGTTTTTTGCTGGAATCCGGGGGACATTTGCACTTGTATACTTCAGAAATCGGGCTGTATAAGCTAGGCATGTGCCACCTATCTCTTCGTAAATCATTTCTCACTTAGAATTTATGCTACCACATGGATTTTTTTTATAGATCTACTTTCCTTTCTTACTAGTTTTAAAGGCAGTTTCTATTTCTCTAACTGGAAACACATTTAGAAATTATTTTGATAATTCAGCCATTGTGTTTTCAACACAGTCTTGTTCAATTTATTCATCAATGACCTGGATGAAGGGACAGAGTGTACCCTCAGCAAGTTTGTTGATGGTACAAAACTGGGAGGACCGGCGGATACACCAGAAGGCTGTGCTGCCATTCAGCGAGACCTGGACAGGCTGGAGTGTTGGGCGGAGAAGAACCTCATGAGGTTCAACACGGGCAAGTGCAGGGTCCTGCACCTGGGGAGGAACAACCCCATGCACCGGTACAGGTTAGGGGTTGACCTCCTGGAAAGCAGCTCTGAGGAGAAGGACCTGGGAGTCCTGGTGGATGACATATTAACCATGAGCCAGCAATGTGCCCTTGCAGCCAGGAAGGCCAACAGCATCCTGGGGTGCACTAAGAAGAGTGTGGCCAGCAGGTTGAGGGAGGTTCCCCTCCCCCTCTACTCTGCCCTAGGGAGGCCCCATCTGGAGTCCTGTGTCCAGTTCTGGGCTCCCAAGTTCAAGAAAGATGAGGAACTACTGGGGAGAGGCCAGCGGAGGGCCACGAAGATGATTAGGGGACTGGAGCATCTCTCCTATGGGGAAAGGCTGAGGGAGCTGGGGCTGTTCAGCCTGAGGAAGAGAAGACTGAGAGGGGACCTCATCAACGCTTATAAATATCTCAAGGGCAGGTGTCAAGAGGATGGGGTCAGGCTCTTCTCAGTGGTGCCCAGCGACAGGACAAGGGGCAACGGGCACAAACTGGAACACGGGAAGTTCTATCTGAACATGAGGAAAAACTTCTTTACTGTGAGGGTGACAGAGCCCTGGCACAGGCTGCCCAGGGAGGGTGTGGAGTCTCCTTCTCTGGAGATACTCAAAACCCACCTGGACGCAGTCCTGTGCAGCCTGCTCTAGGTGACCCTGCTCTGGCAGGGGGGTTGGACTAGATGATCTCCAGAGGTCCCTTCCAACCCCTGCCATTCTGTGATTCTGTAATTTATCTGCAGTGGCTGTTGCAGTCTTCAATATTTCTTATTCCTTCTCTCTCTTTGCTACGTATAAAACAATTTCATTTCATTTTTTCTGTCTTTAATTGTTTTCTTTAAGACCCTTCTCCGGATGAGCATTCTTGATCTGTTACGTGCTGCCATTATTTCTAGTCAGTAAAAAAATCTTTTTATCCCTACATCTTAGCACAACATTGAAAGATCATTAAAACATCCACTTTGAATGATAAGTTTACTGTAATTTCTTACTGATAAATATCTTTAATCATAAAGAGACCAATCCTCTTGGACATAAAGTTGTCATTGACTAACTGAGTTTCTCTCAATCTTCTTAAAAAGCAGACAAACCAAACCGTCATCAGGCTGGGTTCACAGGGAAGTGCTACCTCTCTGAGAAAATGGCAGCAGGCATGTTCATAATCTTTCAACTACAGTAAAATTTTAGGAGTCCAGGTTAAACTACAGAGCTCTGAAAAATAAAAAGTCACATCTTAAACTTGTCTTTATTTGCTACAAATTCTGTTTCTTGCAAAAAAACCCAGGCAAAAGCCCCTCACAAAACCTATTCAGGACAGATGAAGAGTAAGAAAACTTCTATTCTTTTAATCATTGAAGCTGTATTTGCTTTTCTTCTATATCAGTCAGTGGAATTTAAAGGTCTTGGAAAACTGCCTCTGTGAATAGCAGCATAAACTATCATCTCCATTCAGAAGGAAATCTGTAAGACACTATTTTTTTTAGTGACGCTATTTGTATAAATGAGGAAGTTCTAAAGTTAGAGTTAAAAAATGGATTCTTAATCATTAGTGCAATAATTTCACCCAGAAAACAGACGGCTTACATTTAGTATCACAGCAAGAGCTTTTTATGCTACCTCCAAAAATATATGCTGAACTGCGTTTAATTACTTTCTTAAATAAATAAAAATAATTGTTGCTGTAAAGAGATAGTAAGAATCAAAGAATAAATTTTAAGTACTGATAAAAAATAGATTATGCTGACCATACCCAAGCAATTTTCTAAAATTAGCATCAAGGATCTAATTATATGTGTGCAAATATTCACATTATTTAAAATAAATATATGTATATTCAGCATAATTCAGTTTCATTTAGCACTCACTACACATCTATAGGAAGAAAAGCTACTTTTTTTAGCCAATGAACGTATCTTGACACAGCCATAAAAATAATATTAACTTTCAAGGACTGAAATGTCTTGCTTTTACCAAGACTTGGCAAGTTCTGGAGAACTGCACTGATAACTATATTATGGCTGTAATACACAGAAAGCAAATGACATTGACTGCAACAGTTAAGTCCCCTTAAACAGTGTATAGCAAAGATGACAAATGCCAATTGTGGAATATTTTGGCTAGGGATTTAGGGATGGGGTTTCTTTCGGTTTTGGGAAAAATTGCATTTCGTTCATTAGAAAACAGTTTAGAAAGCAATTCTGTTCAACAGATATGAACAGTAGATGATCAGGATTTCTTGGAGGACAGGTGTTACAGGGGCCTTTTCACTCCCTTTGAAAACAGGCGTATACACCAGGGCTGGTTCTGCGGTCCCTGTGAAGAAGCAGCTCTATTATCCCAGACCTGCCAAGACTATTTTGAGAGCCTGCCGTGGTGTTAGTGAAAGACTGTGAGGTTAAAACTTCTCCCTTCCTCTCTCCGGTGAGTTCCTCATGACAGCTCCCCAGCTGACGGGTGTCTGCAGAGGAGCCCCGGAGGGCACCCGAAGGAGCTGTGCCAGCTGCTGCCAGCTGCCGTGACCCAGCGTTACCAGCTTCAAAGCAGCAGGGAGTAGGAAAACTTCAGGACATCAAGGATTGTTTCTTTCTCTGGATGCTCCAACACATCTGTGATGCTCCAACCTTTCACAAGGCAATTGGGTTACACGGGGCAATGGGAATGATGCCGTGAAGGTATTTCCTAGAGGCTCAGCACTTATTCTATGTGTTTGCAAGGCTCCCTAAGTGGAAGACTACTAAACTGAGATAACAGGAAGAGTACGAAGCAAAACACGTTTCCTTTGATGCTATTTGCCAATGTCCAGAGCACAATTATGTTAACTACAAACCACAACTAGCATTCAAGAAGATAAAATCTTTCAAAATACGTATCAACACTGAATGTTCCCTCAGTTACTCTGAAGTCTGGTCTCCAGCATTTGTCTTCTGAATCTCATCTGATGGCATCTTGTAAGAATTGGATTATAAAAGGACAGTAACTCAATGCTCAAGATTCTTCACGGACTTTCTCAGTCTTGTACCAGAAGTAAAAGGGTGAATGTATCTAAAAATCTATATTTATTTGCATAAAGTCGGTTGATGATCCTTCAATAGATACAATAGGACAAGAGCACAGTGATCCTTGAGTCATATAGGGGATACACTGTTAGGCTACAAACTAGCTAGTTATCACATTAAATGAATCGAGTTTTTCTACTTTGAAAATCCATTTGCCAAAAAAAAAAAAAAAAAGAGCCTGTGAACCAGAGCCCATTTTAATGAGACTGTAACAAAAAACATAAAAAAATCAAACACAATTTGACCTAAAATCCAGTAATCTGGATAAAATACAACAAAAAAAAGTTGAAAATATTAGAAAGAAACAAATTCCTGTATTTCATATTGCCATGAAATCACTGGTTTTATAAGTCTTTAGGATACCATGGTCTAGAATGTAGTATGGGAATAAAATTAAAAATTGAAATTATTACTATTTGTGGGTATTATTACCAGAAAAATATAAAAATGTCATTAATTTCTAAAAATATCAAGTAGTTAATATATTTAATGTGTTACAGCACAGTGTTGATAATAAATTAAGAATATACAGATGTTTATGGAGTGACAAGTTCCTAAAACAGTAAAAAACACATAAAGCTAAAACTCAGATACAATCTATTGTGATTGACGATAAAAGAAATTACTCGGTAAACATGAAGCGTAAGTGACAGAAATACTGCTACCCTTTTTTCTTAGGCAAAACCCAAACAAGAACCTCTCCTGTGAAAGTGGGAAATCATCAGATACACAAGATATTAGACAATACCTTCTCTGTCCATATGGAGGGCTCAGAATGAATGTTGGCGGTACACTGCCAAGGACTTGAGTATTTTCCAAGTGAAAGTGATAGTCAGAGGAACAATTTCCAGTAAGTGGCATGTGCTCATGTGCAGACCTTAGCTCTTCATAATACCGATTTAGATCTCAAAACTGCAGCAGAAAAATGTGCACCTCTGGGATTCTGCCCCCCCGCTATTTTTGTTACAGTTGAGCACCCAGTGATTCAGACCCCTTTCTCCCGTTATTTTCTTAAATCGTAATTTAAACCTGCATCCACTCATGCTGATCAAAACTTCCAGCAACTTCTGCAAAAGCAAAATAGAAACACAGATGAAAATACTTGACCATCTGGGAACATAGAGTAGAATAAGAACTATGAATAAAGCAGTAATATACAAAGAGCAAGACCTAATGAGCAAGTAAAATATGCAGAAAATCAAAGGCCTAGTGTAGAGCATTATGTTTGTCAGAAAAAGCAGCTGCTCTGGGAAAGCTGCAGCTCACGGCATCAAATTGTAATGAATCAGCATCACCAATTCCCCACACCCTAACCCGTAACAGAAAGACACACAGACTAATCAAAGACTCGAGTCTAAGGCTTAACTTCAGTTTTGGGCTCCTCACTACAAGAATGACATTGAGGTGCTGGAGCGTGTCCAAAGAAGGGCAACGAAGCTGGTGAAGGGTCTAGAGCACAAGTCCTATGAGGAGCAGCTGAGGGAACTGGGGGTGTTCAGTCTGGAGAAAAGGAGGCTGAGGGGAGACCTTATCGCTCTCTACAACTACCCAAAAGGAGGTTGTAGAGAGATGGGGGTCAGACTCTTCTCCCAAGTAACAGACAACAGAACAAGAGGAAATGGCCTCAAGTTGTGCCAGGGGAGGTTTAGATTGGATATTAGGAAACATTTCTTCACCAAAAGGGTTGTTGGGCATTGGAACAGGCTGCCCGGGGAAGTGGTTGAGGCACCATGCCTGGAGGTATTTAAAACACGTGTAGATGTGGCACTTAGGGACATGGTTTAGTGGTGCGCTTGGCAGTGCTAGGTTAACAGTTGGACTCGATGATCTTAAAGGTCTCTTCCAACCTAAACGATTCTACAAGTCTATGATTCTATTAAGGAATAAGATGAGCAGTCAAGGGCAGTACTACATTGTAAAAGATTATTATAGCATTAGAGGTTTCCATGCTGATTACTTGCCCTGATTTACATTCCTACTGGTGAGCAGTCACACTGATGTCAATAGTACTACGTGCCTACATATATGATCATCAAAGTATGGGAGTGTACTGTGTATGTTCCTAGCTTTTTCTTTTTTGCTGTCTAGTGGCATTCGAGATTTTTCATGCAATGCTCTAATTTTCTAAAAGTTGAGCATTAAGAGAAAAAAATCATAGCACATATCATAAAATAATGAGATTAGGTAGCACCAACCCTTTCATGTGCCCATAAGCTGTAGGGAAATTAAGCAGTGAATTTGTAAGAGTAAAGTGAATGTAAAGATATTGCTGCTATAAAACCAATATTAGTTCCTTTTTTTGCGTGCCTTGTTACATTTGACCCAAAAGGCCAGTAAGGCACTTGTGTATACATGAAAAGAACTGAAGTCAACTTTCCACTCTAAGAAGACAGAGCTGGATCTCAAACCTGCTCTCTCCATGCTCTTCTCGTGGAGCAAAGGCAAGTTAGGGAAGTAGAAAAAGTTCAAATGCTCATGCTGTTCTGATAGTTCATGGGAAGGGGCACTCGTGATTCCCTCTCAACAGATCAGGTCCCAACTCATCTCTGCTGAAAATAACAGTGATGAAGTTACTGAGACCTACATTTAATTGGTGTAAGATTTCCTTACACATAGATTTTAATTTCCCAAACTAGAAAGACTTTTAGGTGAAACAACACACAGCAATCCTTGTGAAAAAGAGTAGTAAACCAAAATGGGGAACAGTCTCTATCCCAATGTAAAAGACATTTCCTTTGGCAAAGACAAACTTGATTCTACCCAGTCAAAATACTCCCTCTTAAAAACAGTATGTAGCACTAATATTACAGGGTCTAATTTAAATGACATCCATTCAGCTGGCAAAATGATAATAACTGCACAGAAAGTCAGACTTGCTTTGCAGGCTTTCAGAGAAGATTGCAGTTTTATCCTCCATAGCCTTGCAGTTCTAAAAAGAAGTATTGCTATGTCAGGAACAGCTTCAGAAGATCTTCTTTGGGGTAGTGCTGTGAGCATTATTGCCAAATTTCGGTTGTGTATCCTTGTGTTTTAGCAGTAATTAATGGTATGCACTCATCTATGAGCATTCAGCTTGTATTCATTCACAGAAATTAATGAAAGGACTTTTGTGTAATTGAATTAAGTTGCATTACTACTACTACTACTCCAAAAAGGAGTATCAGGATGTTTTCACTTTTTCCCTGACTGGCGTAATATAGATGTACATACATACAGAAATGGCGGGACAAAATGAACGATTGTACTGCTTCCCAGGAGAGCATATATTCTGTAACAGAAAATGCCTTGTACAAGATGTCTTTAAACTTGCTGAATTTTTGTGATGATTTGTTCAAAACCAAGTAAGAAGCTGGAAGAAAGTGGTAAACTGGAAGAAACTTGCTAAATATATAGACTATTCTACTCGTCTGTTTGCTATAAACAAATTTCATATAAATTCAAGCATTGCGCCAGTCAATTAAGCTGGTTTCAGTAGCATTTCTTAACTCAGTGTGCAGTGTTGCGTGAATGCAGCTGTGCTGCTCCTAGTCCCACGGTGGCTTCTGTGCTGCCAGCTCAAATATCTCTGTACCCTACTTCTCCTCTTTCCCAACTGCAGGGGTAGCACAGCAAGCTCAGCTGGCTCCTTTCCTGTTCTCTACACATTGCCCAAGGCAAACACAGGTGATGATATTGGAAACTGAAAGCCCTATATAAAAATAATTTATAGTCTTAAATAATACAGTCACATTTTAAAAAAAAAGTTAGGCATACTCTCCATGGTATTCACTGAAGTTCCTTTATCTTCTCCGTCCTATATAGTGGGAGGGAGGGACAAGTACTTTCACAGTGTAATTCATCCCATTCTAAGAGAGATGCCCAGAAAAGGTAATGAATTGCTCTCTGGAGATGTCTTTCTCTCTCCCAACTACAGAGGAAGCCTTGAAGGTTAGCTTTGTTTTTGGTGGCTAAAGTTAGGTGAGAGAAAAACCACCCGTGAGTACATTCTGAACCTTTCCAGGCTCACAACTTTGGGTTGATTGTAGTGTTACAAGTAGGATCATGGCTCTGAGTGATAAAATATGGCTAAAGAAGATGGGAAAATACAGAAGAAGATGAGAGGCAAAAGTGCAGAATATTAGTGACAAAAAGAAGAGAAAAAATACAGAAATTAAAATACATTGCCATATCTGTACTTAAACCTAAAATTTTAAGTGCCTTCACACTAAAGGATAGGCTGTCTTTTAAATGAGTTAAATACTTCACAGTCAGAGGCACATCTCTAGCTTCACTCACTGCCTTTAAAGAAAATTTAGGGATTTCAAACTGCAGATATTTGAAGTTGGCTTTCCCAGGCGTATTAACGTGCAACCGATCAGTAGCTGAGGACTTGACTCTCACAGGAAACAATGGCATATCTATGACGTATTTGGCATATCTATGTCTCAGAAAGAAAAGTTAGCCTTTCCAGAACTCAGAAAGAGACGTAAACCCAAGAATAATTTGTAAAATTAAGATATTGTGGAATAGATATGTTCTAGTCACTGGACTGTAAGCCTGGGAAGAATCCGAGTCAAAATTGGTCTATCAAAGAATTGCAGGCTAATCGTCCAAAAGGAATTATACGTGCAACTATGAAACTACACATTATAATTAGAAAAATATTCTTTTCTTACTTGTTACAATTTAGATAAAATTTTTGCATGAAAACACTTTTCTTTGGGTTGGAGGAGGTCATAAAATGTTAATAGGGAAAGACAGCCTACCGCCTGCCTACCACCAGCAGATTTGCAGCCACTGACAAAATAATTATCTGGGAAATTCTAATGCTCTTGTCAACTTACTCCTGCTTCAGAAAGGTTTCAGTCAAAACAGGGAGTGATAAATTTCAATGGTTTGTTCTCTTCCTTTATCCATACCGGAGAAGACTTACCACAAACATTAGGGCTTTCACTGAAATCATACCTACAATTTGATAATGGCTCAAGGAGCATTAGGAAGTATGAATGCCTAATTCAACTTGAATAAATCAGATATAATTCAACTTGAACAAATCAGATTTTTAAGGACTTCAGCAAGGCTTTTTTAGTGCTACATAAACCTATGTAAGGGTTTGCTTTGTAAAATAAGTTGTAAAAACTAGATTAGATTAAGTTGGTTTATCATGTTAGTACATAGTTGCTTCCGAGTATACAGGAGCAAACATGATAAACGTCTCTGCCACGAAGACTTAAAAATCTTAAAAAAGAAGAGTGACAAAGGACTGGTAAAGTAAAGATCTTTTTGAGTAAATAGTCTGTCAAAAATGAGTAGCTACAGGAAAGTGACAGATATCTACTTTCATCCGAAGCATAATTCCCTGAACTAACACATTCTTCTACTCCCTTGGACATTAACTTATTTTATGCCTTTGCCACAGACTTGAATACCTTCTAACAACAAATGGAGACAAAGTGGTGAAGTAGTGTGGGAAAGCTATATTACCACTCACTGCACTATATCTATTACATGAGAAAGATCTTCAGTTTCCCAGACTGGCTACTAAGCACTTTTTATAAAACATTAAATTTGCTGAAGGTTTCTATTATTAGTACCTCTCTGTATTTCTAAGGGTTCCTAAATGATGCTTTTTAACACCCTAAAATGAAATATAAAGATAAAGCCTATCAAGGGATTTGGTTGCCACTTTAGACAATGCTAAGTTGAGCGTTCAGACACCACCACCACTTTCTAGCCCTCACGCAACTGCAACCCAGGATGTCCAAGCTCGTGGTGCTCACGTGCCAGGTCCCTCAAGCCCTCACCCTGCCAAGGTTCTCAGAGTGCAAACCCGCTCGCAAGAGGCAGCGGTCTCACCCTGCAGAGAGCACCAATATGTTTTCTGAGAACAGGCTTGCCAGAGCAGATATCACATGAAGGGAAAAAAAAAAAGAAAAAAAAAGGGGATGGGGGGGAGAAGGAAGCAAGACTTTCTGAAACCGGAGTAAATGAAATTCTCTCTTGGGAGACAGACAACCCCACTTCATCTGATCTATAGAGAGTATTAGATTTGAGACTGTCTGCCTCCCAGGACGTTCCCATTAACCAGAAAGTACTTGTTATTTGGCAAGACAACTTTTTCATTTTCCCCTCTTGGAACTGTTCAGTTTGCTTTTAAATATTTACTCAGCCAAAGAGCAAGTAGTTGACTCTGCAGACCAACATTAGTCCACTCTTCTGTGAAGAAAGAGGGTCAGGTTTAAGTTCCTTCTCCATTAGCTATTTAATCAATTATCCAAATTGGCAAAGTTTCAAGAGGAGAAAGTCACTCACTTCATCCCAAAATAACCATTCAGTCAGAAGTTAGGGCACATTTCTGACCTGAAAGTGCCTGTGAGTGAAATTTTTTCTCCAACTCAGAAGTGTGGGTATGTTTTAAAAAGGTCATCCGCCTAAATGGTAAGTGCTCTAATTACTGGATATTTGGGCATCAATTAGCAGCGTGTTCTAATTATTTTAGAGAAGAGGCAGGTCTAGCTTATATGCTTACTTTCAGTGCTGAAAGTAGATGCCTGTAAGGTGTAGGTTGTACACGTATTACTGTCCCATCATATTTCCTTGAAATACCTGCAGGTTTTCCCAGTAACATCTAATGGGATACCATATTCTTTCCTGTAGATCTAAATATTTCCTTTCCTCCTTCTGCTTACGGATTTCTCTGAATCCCACTATTGCTCATCTACCTCCTGTGCTTTGCACGGGAAGCCTAACTCAGGATAGAGAACAAGTCTTTATAAACGAAGTACCTGTCCGTTAGACGCTGCAATGCTTGATGGCTGCATACAAAAAGGCAGAGCAATTCATTACTTCACTTTTGGTGTCTTGTCCCCAGATTAGATGAAGCATCCATATTAAAGTGTTTACGGGCTGGGCACCATCCCCCAGGAAGGTAAGTGGTACAGACTGGGTAGGGGGCAACCTGCACACAGAGCAGAGCGCCATGTAAAGTCATCACACTGAACAGGCAGCTTGATACAGAGGGGAATGCTAATCGCAAAGTCTATTTTAAATTTCACCCAGCCAGGAGCTAAACTCCCTGCTTAGGATTTGAAGGATGTGCATCTACCCATCCAGACTTCAGATTATGTTAGCAAAATAGACATAATTTTTTTTTTTTTTTTGAAACTGGATGGAAGACAAAAAGAAATGGAATAAAGCTTTTCTTTTACAATAAAAAGATAAAAGATGTGCTGGTGGTCTCCTAATAACACTGTGGTTAGACTTGTTGTCCAAAAATATGTTGGCAGTCTGGGTTCAATTCTGCTGGTTCCCTGCTCTGGGTGTGGAACTGCAACCTGCTACTCCCAGAGACTGTTCTGAGATAAAACATTGGCCACATCCGTAGGAACCTTGTCACTACATGGTCAGAATGGGGGAGTTAAATATTTATTTGCCCACACAGAAGAGGTGAATGACTCTTTAGCCTAGTGCCTGATGGAGCTGCCCAAGGAATGGGTACCTGGTTGCAGTACTTAGTCCATGAGCTGGCACGATGAAAGATTTACACACTCCTTGTTTAGTCTTCAGAAGACTTAAGGTTCTTCTGGGGACATACGCAAATAACAATTTTAAGACTAATAGCTGAGTTAGGAATGGGCAACTCCAGGACAAGGTGGTGGTGGAGTTTGCTGTTCAGAGCCTAGGAGACTGCACTGCCATATGACTGGGAGAAGCAGTGTGGGTTTGCAGTGAACCCCCATTGGTTTGGTTTGCAAAGCAGTCTTGGGGTGCACGGATTAGATTTCTTTTGAAGCAAAGTAAATTGGAAGCTCTGCTTACAGTCTGTACCAAATGTACTATAACCTGCAGTGGGGACAAAAGGATCTGAACTAATTAGTCCTTTGAACAGCCTCAGACTACATGCAGGGTAATAACATTTGGTCCAAGACACCAAACTAAATCTAGTCCATGGTAAAACACATCGATCACATACCTTAAATATAAGGACCTCAGCACCAGCTGCTTTGATCTACTGGTCTGCTCCTATTGCGCTGAATTACTTGCTAATACAGACGAATACATCCAAGTCACATTTCTGCTGCCTAAAACCCTTAATGTATTTAGCTGTAAGTCTCTGTGTGGATTTAGCCCTCAATCATCACAGATAATTGTTAGTGAAAACTTCAGATTGCCTCTTTTTTTTCTGGGGCAAAGAAAATAACTTTTCAATAATCAAGTAAGAAGTGACACTTTGGGAAATGATGCAAAGGAAAAGATGTAAATTACGAACTGAAAGAAAACGAATCTGAGGAATTAAAGAAGCAAGGACAGGAAGAAAGTGTCGCAGAAGTTAGGGAAAGGTCAGTAATGACTAAGAGGGAACAGACTAGAAAGGAAAACAGGTGGTAATAAAGCAGGAGGAAAATACTATTTTGAAGCAATACTTTGTAGAAAGCTTAAAAAAATACACATACTAGTAGACAACATAGTTTACTATCCAGACTGATAGTGACTATTCTCTCAAGTCTATACCAGCCTTTTTCCATTGCTGCTGAAATAGCCTGTGATTATCACATATTACCTTCCCTTCGTGGCATCCAAAGTGTTCTCCATATTTTGGGGAAAATCTGTGCTAAAACAATTTTGTACTGTAGAAGGAGGCACGTCTGGAGCTGGCGACTGGGAACCTAGTGCCTCGGCTTCCATATCTAGCTGTGCGTCTCTGACCTTCAGACAGGCATAATTCTGGAGTCATTTTTTCTACTTACCTGAAAACTACAGATAATCCATAACCATTACACAGCATTAAGCACTCACAAAAATGGGGCACAAACATCAAAATGACTTATTCTATAACAACCCAGTGAAAGGAACAAATATTATCTGCATAGTAATGCGAGCAAAAAGAATTACAAATTAGGCCAATCCAACAAAGTTCAAGGAAAGAGATAGATTTATAAATCCATCACAGGAAATTGCTCTGTTAGAGGGGAAAAAAAAAAGCTGATTTTCAGAGAGGAGGATTTTTACCAGGTAGGGTGCCCAAGGAGCTCTGCTGCTATTGTGGACCAGGAGGGAGAGGAGTATGTATGTGTGCACGTGTGTATATATATATTCCTATATAAGTGCATACATATACTTAAAAAATTATATGGTTAAGACACCGTGATTCTGTTTGGCAGATTAGACTATCGTGTTTATATACGTTAACACAGAAAGCTGCAGGTTTTCCCAGTAACATCTAATGGGATACCATATTCTTGCCTGTAGATCTAGAGCTGCATGAAATTTTTTCAGAGGAGAATGACAGACTATTTGATGTTTTTACATCAAAACATCTCTTGGAATTGTGCAAATTTCAAGAAAATATTGTTTCGAAAAAGAGAAGAAGGTATATTTTTCAAGCTTCTCTTCTGAAATAGCTTTCCACTAGTGTTTTTTTCATCAGACAAAATAACAAATTATTTTGGTTTTATCATAATCAATCTTCTAAATTTATCTACAACTAGATTGTCCTACAAGCAGAATTACTGACTGAAAGAAATAACTTCTTAATCTGTAGAAATGTTGAACGTATGTTTTTGTTCTTTTCAGAATAGAAAACTGGCGAAACTGTAAAATTTCCCATAAACAAAATGATATTTTCATAGGGCTGAGTACTTCATTACTAACAACACGACAGGCTCATAACATTTTTTTCCCTGCGTATCTTAGGTGTTAAGGAAAACAGAATTTGTTCCTCAGCGATGAACGCTCCGCATAATATGGTCGCGAAATCATTATTTGAGAAAGTGAGTTGTCTCCACAGCTAGTCTGGTTTGCTTCATAACAAGATTGAGAGGAACGTGGTGATGTGAAAGCTAATTAAATTTAGGCTTATTTGAAAGTGTCAGGATGATGTGGGATGAAGCAACCTATTTTAATAGCAGGTAGTCTCCCAGTTTCAAGTTGTGCTTCTAAGACTGGCATTTGTCTCCACATTTTGTAATCGCATCTTATAAATGCGAAAAAATGGTGACTGCTGGTATCTTCTTTGGTTTTGATCAACTACTTCTTTCCTTTTACTGAACTGAGTTGACTCTTTCATGCTGTAGTTTATACGTACATACACGTATCAACCATTTTCCTATTTATTTCATTGACTGAATGAAATTAAATTACTCTCAAGCTCATGCTGGATATTATTAATTGTGTAAAAATTTTCAGCCCAGAGTTTCATAGCAGTGCTGCTGTTTCACTCCAACGTGGAATCGGTTTGGAATTCCTTCCCGCTGACTATTGGTACCACTTGTCATGCAAGGCTTAAACCTCTCTTGTCTGGAAAGATCTAAAAAACACAGGCAATTATTGTTTTAAGTTTTTTGTTTGTTACTGTTTCTTTAACAATACGAATGCTCTCCGCTGCTCGCACTTGCCTGCCTTAGCATACCTGTGCAAAGAAGACTCTTCATCTCGATGGGGCCTTAAGGGAACACACTGTATCTAGCTATGTGCATTCTAACTGCCAAAATATTTTAAATGTTATTTTGAAATCTTCTCATTGCTTTTTCCTTACATATTCTTTATTTAGAATCTCAGATATTGTCAGCTTGCTGCAGGCTGGCACGCAGGCCAGTGCTGGAGGCCCAGCAGGTGCAGAGGGAAGAAAGTGCAGGGAGGCAGGTACAGAGCATCCGGGCTCAGCGAGGTCAAGTAATGGGGAATTTTGGCTGTGTCCCCCAGGAAGCTTTCCTGGGGAGGCAGCTGTCATTCCTTTGCTCCCCACGCATGCTGTGCAGCAAGGATGGCTGGTAAGCAGCTGTAGGGGAAGTGCCGAGACAGTCTGGGAAGCATAGATTGATTCCTTCCCTGAGCTCCTCCCTTGCAAGACGTGCGAGGGTGACAGAGCCCTGGCACAGGCTGCCCAGGGAGGGTGTGGAGTCTCCTTCTCTGGAGATATTCAAAACCTGCCTGGATGCAGTCCTGTGCAGCCTGCTCTGGGTGACCCTGCTCTGGCAGGGGGGTTGGACTAGATGATGTCCAGAGGTCCCTTCCAGCCCCTACCATTCTGTGATTCTGTGGTTCCGTGAGTCTGTGATTCTATGATTCTAATATTTAATGTAGGACATCAGTTGTCTCTTAGCGTAGATGGTTGAGGCAAATGCTGTTTGGGACAAGCGTTCTCATTTAAAACTCTCCTAATTGTTGCAAGTTCTAGAATTAGCAAATTTGTTATGCTCCAAAATGGCATTTGTTGGATATTATTGCATTTTCTTTCTCCATTCAGCTAAACAGTGTTGCTTAAAAACTCTTTTTTAAGTCTGGTAGTTGCAAGAAACTAATTAGCATTTGTGTCAGTGCAAGCTTACTTCATTATACTTAAACATTGGCCTTTAAACTATGGGTATTTAGAACTGCTGAATAATAGTCTTAAGCAGTTAGTTTGTGAAAATCTTGTATTGCCAGCTTGAATAAATTGTAAAATTGGTACAGCCTAGGTTGATAGCCTTGGCTGTTTAGCTGATAAATTTTATTCCAAACATAACAATACGGGCAATAATAATAACTTGATTGCTTTCTAAGTGTAGTTGGATGTCCTCCCATTGCATTTAAATGCAATATTCAGCAGTAGTGACCATAAAATATTTCCCATTTCAAATTCTTAATTTCAAAAGTATATGATTTTCCATTTTTCAAATTAAATTAGGGATCTTCTACTATTGACCCATACTAAAGCCACTTCTAATTTCAAAGCATGAATTATTTCTATTGAAAAATAATTTTGATGAAGAATTCCAAATCAGGTTCTACCCTAAGCTCTACCCTCTCCCTCTAGGCCAAGACTTCCACTGCTTTGCCAAAGAATAGTGAGGACTCAATTCTGCTAAAGTCAGAGTACTTGTCACATGAGTAGCCTGATGTACGCAATCGGCCAATTTATTGGAATACACACATTTCTAAAGCTCTGCATCTACACAAATGCTTTCAGGATTGATGCCTTCATTCAGCATAACCTTAATTTTAAGGAAGGTCTTTCTTCTTCTATAGTTTAAGCCACTGAAGGAACTTCACTGAAATCCTATTCTGTCGGAATATGCAGTTCCACTGAAATCACAATGCTCCATGAAATGGTACTGATTTTGCTGAAGTCTTGGCTTGAAAGAAAAACCTCAAAAAAGAAATATTCAAATTGTTTTTGATATGTTGGGATGTGTATTACAATATTTTACATTTCAGTCTCTCCAAAACAATTTGGGGAAGAAACTTTGGGTTTTGAGGACTCCTAAATTTGCGTCTTTCATTTCAAAAGGAGACATTTGTAATTTCAAAAATCTCTGAAATGTCACCCTGATAAGTAGAGAAAACTGGTTTGGTTGCTTTATGAGCCTGCTTCACGCTGTGGTGTCTGGCATGGTCTACTTGCCACCTGCACCCATCTGTCCTTGGTTAGTAATCTGCTCTGGGTACTGCTGTTGGTACCTGACTTCCTAAGATGCGGTGACTCATCTGAAGAAAGTCTTTGAACATACAGGGAGTTAATGCTGCTTCATTATTTAGAAGCTATTTAAAAATATTTTGAAGTCCTATCCAGTGTCTCCACCTGGGGTGAAAAAAATGGATGAAAAAAGCGGGAGGAACTGTGGGAAAACGTAAAGACGAAAATGTAAAGACAAAAATGTAAACAAGATGCTTAGTGATTACTTTATTGTAAGTATGGACAGTTTTCAAACAAAAAGTAGTTTAAATCTCCAACTTGAATCGTAGTTCAAATCAGTAAGAAAGACACCATGTATTAAATGACTCTATTTAATGGTGAACTGTATTTATGCTTTTTAGTTATTTTCTTGAAGAATATCTGAGTATCAGTTACTCTTAACCAGTAAAGCACACTAATCAACAGCCAAATATAAGCAATATACAAAATTTGCCATTTTTTGCTAATCACAAAGAAGTCTGCATCTGTCATTTGTTCAGATTTTTAATTTGTGCATTTTAATATAAAAAAAAGATGATTAACGTTTTAATGTTAGCCAGATGCTTTGGGATGGAAGTTGATAAACAATTAAAGTCCAGAAAATATTTTCTGGGATTGTTTTATGATGTAAATAAAACAGTGATAACAGTGCTAGATAAATACAAAATTTAAAAAAATACATTCCATATTTAAAAAAATCCCACACTCTTTTCCTAAATTAAAAAAATGATTTTGAAGGAAGTATATGTTTTACGTCACTGTGTCCTTTGAAGTTTAGACCTTACAGATCTCTGTCTCTCACCTCCGTTCTAACATTGAAATGGGAAAACAGGCTTTCCTGCAGCTTCGGTTCTAATACATTTTCTCAGTTTGAAACTGCTGTAGTTGCTGTCCTGGACAAAGTAAAAGGAAGAAGACATCTGCAGAAAAGACAAGAGACCTTTGAACAGGTGGATTATCACTTACTTAAATATTCATTTTCAGTGTTCAGTTGGCGGCTTCCCTTAGGTCAGTAGCTTTACTTACGTAGGTTTAGGTTGTAGTGTAAAACAATTACAATAGTTTTAAGTTGAATTTTTTTTCCCAAAGACTAGTAGGCTTAATTTATACAAAATAAGCCATTACACATTAAAATCCATTGCAAGTAATATGTTTTCATTTGTTATTTATTTCATTTGTTTTCTGATATTTTCTGCTGTTGAGTGGCAGACATTAGGGGGAAAAAACCAACACCCCAAACATGAGTATTGGAATGTTTTAATTTTGCCAGGTATGGGTGTGCATGGTTAAATCATTGTCCGCTGTCAGGTCAAAAATGTAGCATTATGTAGTAATGAAATACGAACAAGTAGGAGGCTGTTTGCTCACGGATTAGATATGTATTCCAGAACTAAATATCTGACAACATGTAATGAACGGTCTCGCTACAAAATAATAATAAAAAAAAAGTGTGAAAGCTTTCTTTAAAACAAAAGAAAAATATTTGCGTGTTATTAATTCATTCACTCTGCTCCAGTTTGTGAAATACAAACACGTATTTCCAGTAAGATATCCTTGAAGGACTAAATGTCTCAGAGGACTGGTAATCACATTTTTGGAGCCTTTCACCTCCAGTTCACTGATTCAAATACAGCCAACATGCAGTAGTGACGGAAAATCATTGCGATTTGAAAGCTGGTTTGTGGCCTCTGTGAAATGAACTGGTTATTTCACTCCATTTCTTAGAGGATCTCGGAAACGCACTCAGCACTTTCGAAAGCACCGGTGCTGAGAATACTCAGCTCCTCGCAGGATCCAGCCAGGTCCCCACGGAGCCACGACTGGGGCTGGTTTCTTTGAGGATGGCAAAGGCCAAGGCTAACAAATAAAATCCCATTCCAGGCAAATTTCCTCAGTACGTTGACCACTTGGAGCAAAGAGGTCCTTAGCCACCTGGAAGATCTCGGTGGGCAAACGTTTTCTCCATGTCGAGTACCCAGCCAAGCCGTGCTGAATCGGCAGCTCAGCGTGGGGTCACCGCATTGCGCTGCTGCTTTCTATGCTCCACGAATGCCGGCTACAAACAGAGTTACATCTTCCGTTTCTGCCAATCCGGTACTTTTCATTAGCGTTAAATATACTTAATTTAAGAGGAAAAGCAGCAGAAAGACACCACAGAAATGACTATGATGTTTTTCGAGGGCGAAAGTGCCTTAGTCTCTTTTTTTACACAGAGGTACATACCTAGTTAGGAACAGTTAATAAACTGTCCTTTGTCAAGATCGTACCTACCATATTCTAGAAAACCTATCTGACAATAGTTTTTCTCATTAGCTACAAATTGTCTCGGTTCCGTGTTTCCCAGTGAAGGCTTTAAATTGTCTCCTTTACGATTTCATTTCCTTCGCATTAGGGACTTTTCTTCACAAGAGGTATATCTCTTTTTAAGAAAATATACACATCATTTTTTCTGACCATTTAATATGTTGTATTAGGAGCTTCCTCAGAGGAAAGAAAGAAAAGTCTATCTTCATTAACCACTAAATATAAAGTGGGGAAATTAAAACATTCGGATGTCATGTCAGCTATATACATTGTCTTCTATGATGTCACATTTGATTTTCTTTTTTTATGACTTTGACAGCATCATATTAAAAATTTGATTGCACAATGACAGTACAGGCTTTGAATTATTCAGCTTATGAGTGCACTCTTACAGGAAGACTATTTTGTATTTCGTACCGTTTCTGAAAAACTGACATTTAAAAAAATGTAAAAGGAAAGGAAAAATGATTGCTAATAACTAATTAATAACTCAAGCTTGGCAAAGGTAACCTCATTTGAATAGAATATCACACAAATTAAAACCAGATTAAATATAACAAGCAACGTATTTCAAAAGTTGCTTGAAACATAATTCTCAGGATGACATTTTGGCCCCAGTGAAATCGATGGCAAGACTCCAGTTCAGTTTCGGTGGAGCCAGAATTTCTTCCTCACCGAAGAAAACCCATACGTTTCCAATCTGGTTTCAGTAACTATCTGTCAGAATTCTTGTGGTACTTAAATAAATTAGCTTTACCCATGCCTTCTCTTAGAATACGCTCCAGCTATTAGTGCCTACTGAAGTCAGTGGGGCTTTTTACATTTGACTCCCATAAGGGAGTCAGACCCTTAAAGTTGGAACCTCTTGGGTGATTTTTGCAATAGTCTTTCAGGTTTTATACTGTGTATTTTCCTACCATGACTGGGTTCTGACAGCTTTCTTTTTTGTTCCGTTTTACCTCTGTCTAATGTTAAATAAGTGCAATCTGTTAGTTCATTTGTATCGAATAACTTCAGCTGTAACCCTTTTCAGAGTGACCAAATTTATCTTTTCTTTATTACAATTTAAGGTTATTTTTAAATCACTAAGGGTATTTTTAAATCACTAAAGTTGGAAACATCTGCTCTCCAGCTTGATTAAATTCAGCTAGCCCTTTCATATCAGAATCATAAAACAAATAATGTCATTTTAAGAAACATGCTATTCCCACCACCTAAAATGAAATTTTAGTGATATCAGATATGAAAACATCATTCAAAGTCAAACCCTTTTTCCAGTAAACATGACTATTATTTAACTAGTTAGGCCCAATAAAACTGCCCATAGCTATACATACATTATTCTTTCGCACAAGAATTATTTCAGCTGAGCTGTCTGGGCAGGTAAGAACTATAGGCTTGAGTACAGCTCAGAAGGGTAAAGCACGAAATATTCCATACAAGACACGAAATAAATCCTTCCAGCTACAGCAATGGGGAAAAATACAAATGATCATTTCACGTCCTGGTTCCTCAAAAAGGGTTAGCAGAGATGTCTTTGATTCTGCTCACAGCAGTGCCTGGGGAGAATCTCATACTGATTTAACTGGCATCAGAATCACGACCACAGTTATACCAAGAAATGTGCTTTTATTCCCTCAGAAATATCTGAGGTTTATTCAAGAGTTTAGTTTGTCATTAAAAATATGTATTTTGCTGTTCTTCATCTCTCTTCTAACATCTCTCTATTCCCATTTGAAGATGACAAGAGTGCCTGTTTTCACTACAAGCTATGAGAATTAGTTATGGATCACTTACACTACATTATTTTAGTTCACCTATTTAACCTGAATCTAGTCTGTTTCAACACAGGAATCACCCTGGGACAGCATTTTTTCATTCTTAAATGCACAGTTACACATCCGTGTTGCTTTCCTACTGATAAGCAAAACTTATTTCAAAATGTACAATTGGAAACAAGATATCACAATTCAATAACATTTCATCTTGCAATAACAATATCAGCCTGCAAATATTCTTCCGGAAATAAAAACGCGGGAGCTTCCAGGACAAAATCCTTCTGTCCTTATCATTTACTGCTCAACCTCTACTCAGGGAAACTCCAGTTGAAGACAACAAATGGTACCTATACAAGTGCAGAGTAAAAACTGCAAAATAATATAGCCCTCTACCAATTTCATGTGTTTTTAACATCCATCCTCATCAAAGGCTTCACGGCTTAAACACTGTTTCCAAAAAAACCGCTGCTGACTAAAGTGGCATCAGAATCAGAGTGTTTCCCTTACAGCTATTTGTGGTTTGACTGAGAACAGGCTGACCGTTACAGGTGACAGAGAAATTTATTTCCATAATAACCTTTAAATCTTATTGTTTCAGACTGCACCAGCCATGGCAGTTCAGATGTGCTGAAACCTTTCTGATGAGCCTCACACAGATTCCTCTCTGTATCGCAAGAAGAACCTCATCGTCCTGTAAATTGTACTGAAAAGCTGAATCTACAGAATTACAAGCTTTCCCTTCCGACAAACGTTGTGCGTTGCTTGTATGTAGAACTGCTTGAATCCCTTTACCCAGTGTAACGCAGGACTAAAGTCCTCTGTAAGTCAGAAAGAATACTAGGAAAAAGTGTAAGTGAAACACAGGAAAAAAAAAAACACAACACAACAATGCAAACCCAAGCAAAAACTCCAACAAAATTTAACAAAAAGCAGGAATTGTGGAAAAAAAAAATGACATTTTCCCCCAGCCTCCTTCAGTCTTAAGTGTTATCACAGCACCAGCTTCTGGAGAAGGGAGTGAAGATTTAGTGTGAATCTTCCATTTGTACTTGTTGGCTATTTGGCAAAGAGGCAAGAGGTTGCTCTTTTTTTCTTTTTTTTTCTGTTTTTTTTCTTTTTTAAAGGCAGCTTCCAGGTCTTTAACATTACTCTGAGCCAGAGATGCTAAATAAAAGAAGGGGGAAGCGCTGCTGCCATAACAACCCTTCGACAGGGAACTATTGGGATACAGATAGTTACTACACTACCTACAACCGACCGTGTGCATCATGACACATAAAAACCAGAAAACGCTTTTCAGCCACAGAACCCCATCATTTGCACTCTCGGCTCTGGGCAGCGAAAGCAAAATAAGCACAGACTTCTTCCCCACCACTCACCCCCGAGCTGCATTTAATTAATTATTTATTTGGGGGGGTAGGGGGAGAGTGCCAGGAAAGTCCATTTGAGCGCCGAGTCCTGCCCGAAGCCGCCCCACCGTCCCCCGAGGAAAGGGCCGCGCTCCGCTGCACCCGGCGGCCCCGGGAGGGGGACAGGGACCCCCCCCCCCCCCGGCCTCCCGGGGGGCGTCTCCGGGGAAGCAGCCAACTCTGCTGAGCCAGGTCCACCCCACCTTCAAATGGTCCCTTGCAAAAGTTAAGGCGCTGCCCCCTCCCCCGAGCCGCCCCGGGCGGGGCAGGGGGGGCTGCGGACGGCGGAGAGCTCAGGGGGCTCCTGGCCCCGGGTGGGGAGCGGGGCTGTCGGGGTGCCTGTGTGTGCGTCTGTGCGTGTGCGAGACCCCCGTGGGAATGGGCAGCGGTGCCCGGGAGGGGCAGCAGGGCGGGAGCCCCTTCCCCCGCAGCCCCCGCGGGGACACGGGGACACCGCTACTGCCCCACGGACCCTCCGCCCCCGCGGGGAGGGCGCAAGCCCGGGCCGGGACCCTCCGTTCCCCCGGGGGCGGGGGAAGGCGTCAGCGCGGTGCCTCCCCCCGCGGCCCCCCCACTCCCGAGGCTCTCATCCCCGGGGCCGCTCCGGGATGGGAGGCGCGGGGGAAGGAAGGGGGGGGATGCACGGCAGGTGATTTGGGGGGGGGGGGGCAGGGCCCGGTGACTTACCCGTCCGAGGCGGTGGCTGCAGGTAGCGCGGCGGCGGCGCTGCCCCCGGGGCGCGGGGGGCGGCGGGGCAGGAGCAGCAGCGGGCGCGGGAGCAGGGGGGAGCGGCGGGGCCCGGGCTGCTCCTGGGCGCGCTCTCGCTGCCCATCCCCGGCGCTGCCGCCGCCGCCGCCGCCGGAGGAGGATGCGAGGGAGAGTCAGCCCCGGGCGCGGGCACGCGCAGCGGCGGGGGGAGCGGCGCGGGGGCGCGCAGCCGAGGGGGAGCAGCTGGGAAGCGCGGGCGCTCGCTCCTGCAGCCCTCCGTCCCTCGGCCCTTCACCGCTTCGTCCCTCAGCCCTCATTTTCTCGTTCTTCCATCCCGTCTCCCTCCTTCCCTCATCCCTCCATCCCACGTCCTCCCATCCCTCCATCCTTCGCCCCTCCATCTTTCCATCCGTCCATCCCTCACCCCTCCATCCCTCCACCCGTTATCCCTCCATCCCTCATCCATCCATCCCGCCATTTCTCCGTCCCTCCGCTCCTCCGACCGCGGAGCCGCGGTCCGTCCCCCCCTCCCCCCCCCCGCGGTCCCCCCCCGCCCTCCGCCGCAGGGTGGCCCCGGAGCCCCCCCGGGCCGCGGCGGGTGCGCAGGCAGCGCCGGCGGGCGCGGGCGAGCTGCTGCCCCGCCGGCGCGTCCCCGCGGCGTGTCCCCCCCACCCCCCGGGGAAGGGCGACCTGCTCCTCTGAAGGGCAGGAGGTCCCCAGCCCCGCTTCCTCGCTCCCCCACAACCCCGAGGGGAAAAGCGCTGACAGCGCTTGCCTGTCCTGCTCTTCCTTTTTTCCTTCTTTTTTTCCCACCCGGCAGGAGGAAACAAAACCGTGCTGTGGTAGGGAAAAAAGGCGGTAAACAAGAGGAAAACAGAGAGAGTACGGTAATCATTGACCGTATGAGAAATAAACCATACACTGGAGTAGTTCTTAAAAGCAGTCTTTCAAGCCTGCTCCTGAAACCTAAAAGACTTTCTGGATGTCTATTTAGGATCAAGAGTAATTATTTTAACATTAAAAATAAAAGAAAGAACAGCTCAAAGAGCATTGTGTAAACAGGAGAACTGTAAATCAAGTATGTCAAATAAACAAGCACACCAGAAGCTGGCTATCAACTCTTTATCCTTGCTCCGAACTCTCCCCGCATTATATAATGTTGATAGACCGCTGCGAGTACATTTGGGGAAAAGATATAGCGGTGAGGAGAACGTAGTGCTGTTTATTAGAGTACATTAGTAGCCTTACCTGCCAAGTAGTTGTTTCAGAGGTTCATCTGTGCGTTTCTCATCAGCCCTCCAAGTAAACAATTTACTAGACGCTGAATGCAGACATATGATTCCCCGGTGTCAGTGTCTCTGTCCTAGACGTTTCTGAATGGCTTGTAGATTATTAACTTACTACGCTCTTCTGCTCTGCCTTGTACCAAGAGCCGTGCAGGTATCAACAGCTCCCACTTGTGAAGCCAGGGAAGGGAGAGATTGGGTAGATTTCCACGTAGCTCCACATTTCCAACTGCTGATTTGCTGTAAGGGCTACAGTCACTTAGAGAATTGGTCTGGTCTTCTAACAGGTTTATTCCAAAAGAGAGGCCTGACCCAAAGTTCACCGAAGACAATAAGAATATTTCTATAACCGTGGTGGGAATTGGTTCAAACCACTGTGAGTTCACTGTTGGCGTGAAGGTATTTCTGAGTGCCACTCTTCCAGTAGGAGCTAGCAAGAACTAGTAAGAACTCCCCAGGAAAAAGAAAAATTACTAAGATGTGCATCTTTTTCATAAAATTGTTGAGAGAAGGTCAGGGACCTGCTTCTGCTCCTCTGCAGCTACTGGTAAAAATAGGTACTAGAAGGCAGGTTACAGCCCCTGGCTAGAGGGTGTCCTCTGGTCTCTGTAGGCTCAACCAAGCCACCAAATACAGTCGGCAAAGGGAGGGAAAGAGGGGACATTGTAAAATTATTAGGTCCAATTCGGGGCATCTGTAAAGCCAGGAGGAGCAGGACTCAATGTACTTAATGTTTCATTTTGAGCCATTACTGCTCGCAAGGAAATTCTCAACAAATTAATCTTTCAGTGTTTTTCTCTTCTCTGGTCTCAGTCCTGGGATTAGATCTGAGCACCCCTTTAACTCGCAGATTTCTGTTACTTCCCCTGTACTCGTCGTCCCCCCCATCCCTCTTCTGCCTTCTCCAGCAAGGGCTCTAGGCTATTAAGAGAGATGGAAGTAGTCAGGGAAGGGAAGGGAAGGGAAGGGAAGGGAAGGGAAGGGAAGGGAAGGGAAGGGAAGGGAAGGGAAACTGGGCGGTGGGAAAGATTTGGGCTCTGCATAGATAATGACATCTTTAAGGAATAAATAATCTAGCATGAGTGTCACAGAAATTGGCTTATATTTTTTAACATGGTTAATACAGCATTTTAGTGTATTTAATGTGGTTTTTAATATAGTTAATTTTTTTTGTTCCCCTCTTGCTCTGTAGTTGCTGATGAACGGCTCCAGTAGGGACAACTGAGCCCAGTGTAATAGTAGCCTGGCAGTTAGTGATTCCTGAGAAATGGGAGACTGAGTGTAAACATTTTTTTCTCTGAGATTCAGAATAGGAAATGAACCGCTGAGGTCCTGTCTGTTCTCAGATGAATGACTTCAGCTCTCTCCTAGCTTTGACTACAAATTTACTCTGCATGAAAGCAAGCATATATATGCCCACAGACTTTTTTTTTCACCAAAATTATTTTGTTGGAAATTTGTCAGTTCTTCAGGAAATTACAGGGCTCGCTTCAGATTCTTGCATGCTCTTATGTATATGTACAAGGATTTATTATGTTTACGTAAAAGGATTTATCAAGATTTTCTGTTTTTAAATTATAGCAGCATTTTGTTTATGAAGAATACAAACACTAACCCTTACGTTTCGGAGTCATTGTAGTGAACAGGTTTATTCTTAGATATGAGGTTGCATCTCTTCTACAAAACCTTTGTGTGAGAGCAGTAAACATTTTTTTTCTCATTGGAGAGAAAATGTAAGCCTTTTGTGATTATCCCATTGCTACATAAATTGCCTTTGCAGAAGCTGGCTGCTGAGCTTGCCACCTTAGACTGGAAATACGCTTACATTGTTTTCTGAAGGTTCCGAAATATTTTCTGAGAGCACAGTTTGATAAAAGGTTTCATTCACATAATGGAAAACATGTGGATATTAACAGATGTTTTAAAAGTAAAAAAATGTAGATAGAGACTGATTTTTTTGTTAAGCAGGATATTGTAAAGGTCAAAAGAAACAGAACAAAATTACAAAAATAAACCAAAATGAAACAATCCCCTCCCCAAACAGCTCCCCAGCCCCAAAAGTAGATATTTATCAAAATCACGTAAAAAAAAGATGAGGATTTATTTTTTACCTAACATGGTCTGAACATTTATGTGAGACATGTTTTTAAAGTAAGAACCTTTAAGCACCTAGTATGAAACTTACATGCGGTACGGAAACGTGTGCTCTTCCACTGACGTTGTTTCCATAAAGTCAGTCCCACCAGGGTTTGCAGGGGCAGGGCTTCTCTTTTCATCTGCATCCATTTTAGAGGACCCAGCACTCGTGCTCGTGGGAGTCCCGTGTGCGTTTTCCTCTTTGTAATTGATTGTTGGCTTGGGGGTTAACTGCATCATTTAAAAATCTATCATCCTTTGGCTTACTGTTCCTGATGTTCATTAGTTGTGGCTTGCCTTAAACTTGGCCCTGATTCTGCAGCTGGATTGACTAATGGCAGTACCTGGTGCTGTGCAATCAGCCTTAATGACCTTGATGAGTGCAGTGGCCCGTTGCCGTTTGCAGGGTTGTGGGACGAGGAGTAGGATCTTAGATCTGGACAGGATCTGTGCTGTACAGTGAGAGCTGAACCCAGGCTGAGGCTTTGGTTGTGATTAAGAAAAAAAAAAACACAAAATATTACTAATATTTGAATCTGAGTAAGAACTCAGTTTTTACTTTACAGCAGGTTGTACACATTTAACTCTGATAACTGAGTGGTTTAAGTCTCCATTCTTAGGCGCATTTATAGCATCTGCTAATGCCGCTATTTTAGAGAAAATAAAATAAACCACTTATTAAAATATCATCTGTATGGAAATGTAGCTAGTGGGCTTTATTATAGCTTTCATTTATTCACAGAATATTTTCTTTGCTCCATATGTTTTATCAAGCAGAAACAAAGATTAAGGCAGATTAAGTAATCTATGGTAAACTAGGGTAGTTTTGTTTTTGGTTTTGGTTTTGTGTGTGTGTGTGTGTCTGTGCGTAGTGTCATTTTTATTGAGCAAGGCTTTTTGCTAAACAGCAGTTTCACATTATAGAGGACAATCAGATTTAAAATTTAAAATTTTAAATTAAATGCCTTTGCCTTCACTACAAGAAAGACATTGAGGTGCTGGAGTGTGTCCAGAGAAGGGCAACGAAGCTGGTGAAGGGTCTAGAGCACAAGCCCTATGAGGAGCAGCTGAGGGAACTGGGGATGTTTAGTCTGGAGAAAAAGAGGCTGAGGGGAGACCTTATTGCTCCCTACAACTACCTGAAAGGAGGTTGTAGAGAGATGGGTGTCGGTCTCTTCTCCCTAGTAACAGATGACAGAACAAGAGGAAATGGCCTCAAATTGCACCAGGGGAGGTTCATATTGGATATTCGTAAAAATTTCTTCACTGAAAGGGTTGTCAGGTACTGGAACAGGCTGCCCAGGGAGGTGGTTGAGTCACCATCCCTGGAGGTATTCAAAAGACGTTTAGATGTGGCACTTAGGGACATGGTTTAGTGGTGGACTTGGCAGGGCTGGGTTAACGGTTGGACTTAATGATCTTAAAGATCTCTTCCAACCAAAATGATTCTATGATTCTGTAGGAATGGTCCTGAAAATGTGTTTTGCTCTAACAGGCCAAGATAAAGCAAGGACTTCACTCATGAATCCAAACTGGTCCAGGGTACCACTATCTATAAAGAGATATGGTTTGCTGCATCCAAGCCTCAATCTCCACTGAGCACAAAGGACGGCTGTGAAAAGTACAACTTCTCTAGTTAAGACTTTCTGTCATGAATCTCTTAACAAATTTGATCGTCTTCTCATAGCAAACAGAAAGATCTTTACAGGTAAGTTTATATCAGTTGGTGAAAAAAGAAATAAAGTGTGAGAGAAGAAATGAAATACATTTCCATTACAGGAACAATTTAGGAGAGGGAAGATATCATGAGAAACCAAACATATAGGCACTGGTATAACTTTCTTCCTATTTTAGTCAAATGTAAAAGGGACAAATAATTGAACTAGGGAACTTCAATATACTTACAGATTCTCATAATATGCAGTAAATCTTTACAGATCTACTCTCCAAGGAGATTCTTGAGCAAATAATAATGACTTTGGCCTCTTGGATAAATGAAGATGGATGTACTGAGAAAAATCTAGTTATAGATTTCTCCTGCCTTGACTCCTATCTTGTGCGCCGGTTTTATATCATTGATACTTCATATATACATTCCAGCAGTGGTGTACTAAAATGAAGCTTAAAGTAGGAAAAAAAGGAGCATAAACACATCAACAGATTTGTTTCTTTAATAACTCAATATTACATCTGGTGATTTTGGAAACAAAGAATGTACCAATTTCTTCCAACGTTAGCTAGTGCTACCAAGCCAATACAGCTACGCTGCAAACTCTAGTCTGTTCTGTGTATCATCAACAGAATTGTTCACTAAGGGCCATGTCTTCACTAGGAATGATTCAAAGGTATTCCTACAGTAATATACCATAGCAGCAACTCTTTCCTAGTAAGGATGCAGCTTATCTTGTGAAAGCTATATATCGAGTACTTTATCTGATTACCTCTGAGTTAAACAAGCTAAGCAGCTAAGCAAGTTAAACAGCTAAAAGCTCTGGGGTTTTTGTAGGTTTTTTTTTTTTTTTTTTTTAAATGCACGTGGGCTTGTAACGGGAGCTTCTAGAAGACATTTTCATATCAGTGGCTGACAAAGCTATGCCAGCAGAAGTCTACAATGTAGGCATAACTTAATTTCAGATTGATACAGATGGCAGAATATTGGAAATGTTATTGAGTGCATTACTGTAAGAAAATACTCAAGGTCTCAGCTTGCCTGGCAATTTTTACGGCTGACACTGAGGGAAATAGAAAGACATCCTTTTCATGTTAGAGCCCAGTCTGTTTGGGAGAGCCTACAGTTAGAAAAACGAACATGTTTTCTATTTGAAACATGGTTCTGTATATATGAGATCGAACTAATGGAGACAAGAAAAGCATTAAACTCCATAGTAACCCTTTTTACAGTGTCCTTGCAGGGACATGTTAAGCTTTAAAAGTCTTTTCACCCATGTGAGAGTTAATCCTCTGTTGTCTCTAAGTGTTTTTCTTCAGTATCCATTACAACTGTTAATGATTAATTATAGATCTGTCTCTTTGTTTTGAGCCCTTCTTTAACATTCCTGGCTTCATTCATTTGTCTGGAAGGGCCATAAGCTCTTTGGAGTCACAAACCATCTTTCTGTTCTCACATTTCACAGTACGTAGGACAACAGAGTCATGGTCCACCAGTATGGTTCCAAATAACAGCTAGTAATAATGTATAGGCTCGAAGTCCTGTATTCACATAGGCTAGACAGCTGGGAGATGTGAAAAGCCTCAAACTCCTTTGATGTTGGAAAAATATGCAACGGAGTGGGAAGCAGCCGTGAAAAGTTTGTGTATGCAGACAAGCCAAAGTTAGTAGCCCACAGAGGGATCTGAGAAGCTGCCTTCGTGCTGACTGCAGGAGATGTGGTGAAAAAAACCACTTGGTGCTTTGGAAACTTCCACCTCAAGTGTGTATACAGTCAAAGGTTTTCATTCCAGTTAATGATAAATTAATGTTCAAATCTTCTTTGCAAATTTGCAGAGCAAGTAGGAGAATATTTTGAATTGTTTACGCTAATTAAAGTTAAATACATAAAATCATTCATATACTTTATGAATCATTAGAGAAACAATAGTCACAAAATTCGCTTATGTCTAACAGATTGAAACTTCTAAGAAAGTACATTTGGAAAAGTTTCAGCTTTTTGATGAGGGCATAAGATTGAAGAAAAGTCAGACAGTGATTATAATTTTTGCCACAAAGTTCCATTTGAGTAAAATCCATGCAGTAATTAATATATTTTGAGTACAGACAAACTCCAGAACTCCATTGGTGCATTCAGAACATGATCAATCACACTGGCAGTCAATATTCACAAAGTCCAGTTTAATTCCCTGTTCTGAACAAACACTTTCCAGAAACTTAACAGATATTACTAAAGCCAAACCCAGAAGATTAATCAGAATATTAAAATCAAAACGTACTGATTTGCACAATTACTGTTGCAGCTGTGAAGGTCTAGGGCCATAAGAGAGGCAAGGGCTGTGGAGAGAAGAAATCTTTCTTGCAAAACTGGCTGATGGATTTGGAAAAGAAGCAGTAGTCCCATCCCACCTCCAGTTTATTACTTCCCCTTTATTTGAATAATATTGAATATATAAATACTGTGGCTGATGAATCTGAGTCATGTGACTGCACCAGGACTATTTGCAGCATGAATAACAAGCGGCAAGATTAGGTCCTGTCATGTTCTTTCTAAATGCCTAACTGAATAACCTATTACAAATCAGAGTCTAAATGCCACTGCCTGGATTTATATGAACTCTAAATCCCTCTCTGGAATTTTTTTTCAGGGGAAAAACAATGGATATGTGAATTTTTGAAATGCAAGAGTTTCAAAGTGGCTAGCACAAGAAATTTTTTTTTCCTCTTTTTTTCAGTCACTACCATCTCAATTACGATTACTCTTAATTAGCTAAAATATCCCAGATAGAGTGTCCAATATAAAGTGGCTTGTTCTCTATCAAGGTTTCCTAACTGTATTCTAAGCTACATTGAATTTTAGGAACATACAAATTATGTTTGTACAAATTACAAATATGTAAACTCATGATTGATACAAAGGGATACAACCCCTTCAAAACTAATGGCATACATTTATTTATATATATATTTATGTTTAATGCTGGGAAAAAAAACCAGTTACAAAATCTATTCTTATCATCTATATTAGCCTTGATGAGGAATACAGTCTCTGGAACATCTAAAACCACTTATTTTGAAATAATGACATTGAAAACAAATGCAAGCAAATGGCAACAAAAGCAAAAAGCAGAAATGCCATTGCATATGCCTGAATGTAAACAATTTTCATGCTATAATGTAGTTTACTCTTTCTTTCTTTCTTCTTTGATCTTTTTATTATTTAATTTACAATAGAGTAGAGGTCCAGGATAGTGTTTTAATTTATATACATTAAGGAGCAGTGCAGATATATGATGTTAAAAAATTGATACATAATAATTGTAATTAATTTTCCTGAAAAAAAAGGCACACTACATGCCCCAAAGGTAGCTGCTACATGTTTAGTTCAGTGACTGCATGCTGTACACCTTATGGTATGTGCCCATTTTCAGTTCATCATGAAAGGCAGCCAAGTATAGATAGATTCATTTTAAGGCCAGAGGAGATGACACGGACTTAGTCTAGATGCCTGCATATGACAGGACAGTCAACGTTCCTCTGCAGGTAGGAATTACTCTTCCCTTTTGCTATCTAGCACCAAAATTTATTGTTTGCATCCCTGTCCTGGTTCTGGCTGGGACAGAGTTAATTTTCACAAGAAGCTGGGAGGAGATACAGCCAGGATAGCTGACCCAAACTGGCCAGAGGGTTATTTGCTACTGTATGATGTCACGCTCTGTATATAAAGTGGGAATGGGGCTGGGGGGCAGGATCACTGCTTGGGAGCGGTCTGGGCATCAGGTTCCAGGCGGTGAGCAATTGTACTGTGAATCACACGCAATATTCTGTTATTGTTATTGTTTGGTTTTTTTTTTTTTTCTGTTTTCTCTTCCTTTGCTGTCCCATTAAAATGTTTTTATCCCAACACATGAGATTTGCCTTTCTTTTTCCCAATTCTCCTCCACATCCTACTGGGGAAGTGAGAAGTGAGCGAGCGGCTGTGTGGTACTTAGCTGCCAGCTGGGACTAAACCACGACAGTCCTTTTTGGCACCCAACATGGGGCTCGAAGGGTTGAGATAACAACAGATCTAACTAGAGTGTGCTGAGACAAAAATTTGTTATATGTACTTATTGTAGTAGTTAAATAGTCGCTGGTCACAATGTTGCTTTGGTTGGTCACATGGTTGTGTTATGTAAATCCTTATATGTACTATGTATTCTCTGCAGTGCTGTTTATCGTCTCGGGAAGAATGACGAGGATTATCATTTTGCTGTACTCTGTAATATCAATTTATGGTATGGTAACACCAATGGCCATGAGGTTAAGCTGGTATCTGTATGCAGCATTACTGTCATGCCCGTACCTCAGGTGCCATCTCTCGGAACTCATTAATAATCGCACCCACTCTATGGGGAAGGTGGGGGGGATAATCTCCCCCATTCTTTCACCTCCCCTTTCTCCTTCAGGCTAGTTACAACAGCTTTTGAGAATTTTGAATATCCTGGGGATGTTCAAGCCAGCATGCCCTTATTGCTATGTCTCCTGAAAGTGTCCCAGGTCTTGTTTGGGGTTACAAAAAAATCGTTTGGGAATAGCACCCAGAGATCTGCCCCGAGGCTGGATGGTCATGGGTGGTGTGGCATGTGGGAGAATATGGGCAGGTATCTAGAGAACTTCTCACCTCCAATGGTTTGGAATTTCACTCCCGAACAACTACAGGACCCTGATAAAGTGATAGAATATTTGATGGGAAAATGCTGTGGCTATTCCAAAGAGGCACAACTTACTGGACTGTGCTGGGGCATGGCCAGTATCTACCAAAGACTGCTCGATATTATGCAGCACCCTCGGGGGAAGAGAGGGGAGACAGACTGACAGGCACTGTGGCTCCTCCAACCCTCGTGACAAGCACTGCGGCTACTCCAACCCCAGCTACAGGCACTGCGGCTACTCAAACCCTGGTGACAAGCACTACAGCTGAACCAGAGAACCAACCTGTGCTGGTATCAGTCACCCCTATACAGAAGAAGAAATACACAAAAAAATCAATTCACTTAGTGAGGGATGACAGTGAACCAGGGTCATCATGAGAACAGGAGGAAGAGGCAGAACCAGAGATAATCACCCAATCCCTATCCCGGAGTGAGCTACAAGATGTGTGAAAATTTAATCCAGAATGGAGATTAGTAGTGGACTATTGTGGCCTTAATGAAGTCATGCCACCACCGAGTGCTGCCATGCCGGACATGCTAGAACTTCAGTATGAACTAGAGTCAAAGGCAGCCAAGTGGTATGCCACCACTGATGTTGCTAATGTGTTTTTCTCGATCCCTTTGGCAGCAGAGTGCAGGCCACAGTTTGCTGTCACTTGGAGGGGCGTCCAGTACACCTGGAATCGACTGCCCCAGGGGTGGAAACACAGCCCCACTGTTTGCCATGGACTGATCCAGACTGCACTGGAACAGGGTGAAACCCTGGAACACCTGAAATACATTGATGACATCATTGTGTGGAGCGACACAGCAGAAGTTGTTTTTGAGAAAGGGGAAAAAATAATCCAAATCCTTCTGAAAGCCGGTTTTGCCATAAAGCAAAGTAAGGTCAAAGGACCTGTGCAGGAGATCCATTTTTTAGGAACAAAAAGGCAAGATGGATGTTGTCAGACCCCAATGGGTGTGATCAATAAAATAACAGCTATGTCTCCACCAACTAAGAAAAAGGAAACCCAAGCTTTCTTAGGCATTGTGGGTTTTTGGAGAATGCATATTCCAAATTACAATTTCATTGTAAGCCCTCTCTATCACGTGACCTGGAAGAAGAACAATTTTAAATGGGGGCCTGAGCAACAACGAGCCTTTGAACAAATTAAACAGGAGATAGTTCATGCAGGAGCCCTTGGGCCAGTCTGGGCAGGACAAGATGTTAAAAATGTGCTCTACACTGCATCTGGGGAGAATGGTCCTACCTGGAGTTGCGGATGCGGACGATCCGAGGCCCGCTATACTCCAACCGAAAAAGAGGTAGTGGCAGCATATGAAGGGGTTTGAGCTGCTTCGGAGGTGGTTGGTACTGAAGCACAGCTCCTCCTGGCACCTTGACTGCCGGTGCTGGGATGGGTGTTCAAAGGGAGAGTCCCCTCTACACATAGAATCATAGAATCGTTTAGGTTGGAAGAGACCTTTAAGATCATTGAGTCCAACCGTTATCATCCTGCAACTGATGCTACGTGGAGCAAGTGGATCACACTAATCACATGGCAGGCTTGAATAGGAAACTACAGTCACCCAGGAATCTTGGAAGTGATCATGGACTGGCCAGAAGGCAAAGATTTCGGAATGTCGACAGAGGAAGAGGTGATGCATGCTGAAGAGGCTCCACTGTATAATAAACTGCCAGAAGATGAGAAGTGGTATGCCCTGTTCACTGATGGGCCCTGTCGTACTGTAGGAAAACATCGAAGGTGGAAAGCTGCTTTGTGGATTCCTACACGATGAGTTGTAGAAGCTGCTGAAGGACAAGGTGAATCGAGTCAGTTTGCAGAGGTGAAAGTGATCCAGCTGGCTTTAGATATTGTTGAACAAGAAAAGTGGCCAGTGCTCGCTCTCTCCTGGATGGCGGCAAACGGCCTGTGGGGGTGGTTACAGCAACACAAGCAGAGCAACTGGCAGCGCAGAGGCAAACCCATCTGGGCTGCCGCATTGTGGCAAAATATCGCTGCCTGTGTAGAGAATCTGGTTGTAAAAGTACGTCACATAGATGCCAACATACCTAAGAGTCAGGCCACTGAAGAACATCAAAACAACCAGCAGGTGTATCAGGCTTCTAAGACGGAAGTGGCGCAGGTGGATCTGGACTGGCAACATAAGGGTGAATTATTCCTAGCTTGGTGGGTCCATGACACCTCAGGCCATCAAGGAAGAGATGCAACATATATATGGGCTTGTGATCAAGGGGTGGACTTGACCATGGACACTATCGCACAGATTATCCATGAATGTGATACACGTGCTGCAATCAAACAAGCCAAGCGATTAAAGCCTCTCTGGTATGGAGGACGATGGCTGAAATATAAATATGGGGAGGCCTGGCAGATTGATTATATCACACTCCCACAGACCCACCAAGGCAAGCGCCATGTGCTTACAATGGTGGAAGCAACCACGGGATGGCTGGAAACGTATCCCGTGCCTCATGCCACCGCCTGGAACACCATCCTGGGCCTTGAAAAATAAGTCTTATGGCAACATGGCACCCCAGAAAGAACTGAGTCAGACAACGGGACTCATTTCCGAAACAACTTCATAGACACCTGGGCCAAAGAGCATGGCATTGAGTGGGTATATCACATCCTCTATCACGCACCAGCCTCTGGGAAAATCGAACAATACAATGGATTGTTAAAGACTACATTGAGAGCAACGGGTGGTGGGACCTTCAGACATTGGGATACACATTTAGCAAAAGCCATCTGGTTAGTCAACACTAGGGGATCTGCCAACTGAGCTGGCCCTGCCCAATCAAAACTCCCACGTGCTGTAGAAGGGGATAAAGTCCCCGTACTGCATATGAAGAATATGTTAGGGAAGACAGTCTGGGTTAGTCCCATCTCAGGCAAAGGCAAACACATCTGTGGAATAGCTTTTGCTCAAGGACCTGGGTGCACTTGGTGGGTGGTGCAGAAGGATGGGACAGTCCGATGTGTACTTCGAGGGGATTTGGTTTTGAGTGAGAATAGTCGATGACTTGAATTGCATGATGTTAAGTGCTAAATAACCCTGCTGCTGTATGTCATCACTACCACAATTGCTATATGCCATATCAATGGTATTATAGTAAGAATTACCTGAATTAATGAAGAATGAACTTTGATAAAACCGAGCAAAGTGCAGCGGTGATGGAAGCAGAACCGGCTTTAGCAACTGGCGCCCATCAACTTCCTCAAGAGATCGACATCTTCAACCTGCAGACCGTGGACATGATACACCAGCCACACCAGATACACCAGCTGCAAGCTCCAGATGCAACATGCAATAATCCAACACCACACACCATCCTCCCACTGTGTCCACTTTCACCTTCCGCACTGCACCGAGACCCAGCCCTGTTTCACTGACTGAGCAAACTCCACATCACTTCTCCTGCCCCAAGAGACTATTATGACAGATGGAGCCCAAAGTCATGGACTAAATGAAAATAGCCACTTTGACGGGATGGTCCATAGACTAAGGGAATGATGTCTGTGTATGTATATATGTATATGTATATGTGTATGTGTGTATATATATATCAAAGACAGGAAAAGTGGTGGTGATTAATTGGAAAGTGTAGGATCTGGGCATGATGTAGATGATACAGATTAAAAGGTGGATAATGTCCTGGTTCCAGCTAGGGTAGAGTTAATTTTCACAAGAAGCCGGGAGGGGACACAGCCAGGATAGCTGACCCAAACTGGCCAAAGGGATATTCAATACCATATGACATCATGCTCAGTATAGAAACGGGGTTGGCGGGTGGGATCGCTGCTCGGGAGAGGGCTGGGCATCGGGTTCTGGGCAGTGAGTAATTTGTACTGTGAATCATGCGCTTACTATATTCTATTATTGTTATTGGTTTTTTCCTGTTTTCTCTTCCTTTGCTGTCCTGTTAAACTGTTTTTATCCGAACCCACAAGTTTTGCCTTTCTTTTTCCTGATTCTCCTCCCCATCCCACTGAAGGGAGAGGAGTGAGTGAGCGGCTCTGTGGTACTTAGCTGCTGTCTGGGGCTAAACCATGACAATCCCATCCTTTGGAAAGTCATTCAATGTTGAATTAAAGACTCAGTTATGACAAATTTGCTACTTCTCCTGGTAAGCTGCACAAATGATTAACCACCTTCCTTGCTAAAATTTGTTTCTTCTTCCTAATTTGTACTTTTCTGTCCCCAGTTTATCCAGAAACTGAATCTTGTTATGCTGTTTGTCAGATTAAAGTGTCCCAAATATCAGAAGTCTTCTCCTCTGGGACCTTATGAACCACGATCAAGTTGCCTTTTAAACTTGTGTTTGATACACCAAGTAGGTTGTGAATCAGGATAGCAGACCTGACGATGAGTCTCTCTTGGTGCTGAAGTCACTCTGGCTCAGATAATGGTGTGACATTTGGAAGAATTTCTTAAGGATGTCTGTATATTTTTTACTAATTTGTTTTAATTGTAATCACACATTCTTAAAAAGAAAAGAAAAATAAAAGCACAGATCCCATCCCTCAGAATCCTCTTCACAGGCCTGATTCTCCTGACTAGCTATAGCTTGAGCTGTATTTTGCCTACATTATCCAACTACTGCACTGTGGGGTAAATCCGCACATGATCAGATGCTAAGATGTTTCAAAAGCTTTCTCACTCTTGTTTCTGAACGCTTCAAAACCTTTAGTTCAATGTATCTTCCTGACAGCCCTGTGACACAAGATAGTATTATTATTCTTTTTAAACAAAAGGAACTGAGGCATAGAGTGATTTAGGCAAACGCTGTCAAAAATATCAATTCATTTAGGCTGCCAACTTTCAGATACTCAGAGACAGATTTTTTGAAACCTTAAAAGTGCAGGTAGGTAAATTAGTTCGAGGAGATCATTAGCTTAAGGAGATGCTAACCCCTCCTCATGGGCATTAGGCATCTAACTTCTCAGGTCCTTTTGAAAATCCCTGTAGGCATGATTTTTGCAAGTTTTGGTGTCTAAATATATTTTAAAATACGGCCCTTGGCAGCCTTATTTCCAGAATACTTGGGATTGCTATAGCACTTTGCATATCCACAACACAGCTCAGGTACACTTCGCTTGCAGATGTGAGCACTCAGCACTTTTATAAATCAGTCCCCATATGTCTTGGGTTGAATATTTACAAAAATTCTTTCTTCTTACTTATCTTTCACTCATTAACTCATTTTTTCTTTAGTCACTGTGTATCATTCTTTACTTTTCCCCTTTACTTCAGTAGTCTGGTTACTTCAACACTGAGCATCTCATGTCCTTTGCCAGGAGGAGAGTGATGTTGACGGTTTCTTCCTCCTCAACCAAGTGTAAATTTGGGGCTATTTTTGCTTTTTAACAAAGCCTACACCTAGCTCTTTATTCATTGACTTGCAATTTCAAATTACTTCTGAATTTATTCTATACGGTGCGTATTATATATGTCAGATACTTGTTTCCTTGTTCTCTTGGTGACTCCTGAAATCAGTTTCATCGAGATCCAGAAGCTGCATTCCTTTAGTGCTCAGTAGTTGACAACGGGCAAGTTGTGTGCAGCCCTGAAGCCTCGGGCTTGGGCCCACGCTTCCATGGCCCCTGCTAGCATCCTGCACTTGTATTGTGCTACGCCAAGTTGTTATTCTGGAATCATAGATAATTCATTCTACACAGATTAACTACCAGAATAGCTACCTGTAACCAGTATCTATTACTTACGGGAAATAGATCAACATTACAACAGCAATAGGTGCTGCAGTACAAAATTATAGAAAGCTAAGCAATGTCCACCTGGTCATTAGGCAATCGCAGTTTCAACTAAGCAAGCTGAAACAAACCTTGCGACTAACAAAGGCCAGACCAGACAAAGACAGTCTGAAAAGCCTCATCCTGAGTCCTTGCCGTTATTAAAAAGCCTATAGAGTGTTACTAGCCACGATGATACTGCATTTACTTGTCTACAGGGACACACTAGTTACCTCATTTGGGAATCTAAAATTAAATGAGGTGAATCTAGTCTTTGGAGACCAAGCTACAACCAGGCTACTACCAGTGGTGAGCAGCAAAAAGATCTGTTCCTCAGCCTGCTGTACTAATCATGGTAAAGATACAGCTTCAGAGCTCTTTGGGTTGTACCAGTCATCAAATCCAATACAGTTTGAAATCCTAAAAGTGTAATGAGCTTTCTAATATTTTAATTTCTAATGTTGAACAATTTCCTATGAATTTCCAAGAGTTAAATTCCTACTGTAGGTGTTGCAAGGTGGAATTGATATCTCACCAACTAGACTGACCTTTTTTTTTTTTTTAGTCTTAGTCTAAATTCACTCCTCAAAGGAATGACTCAGTTGATTGGCTAATGATGTCCCAAGCTCTGCTATAAATTTATAGATAAATGCAGGTTGGACCATGAGGCTGAGAGGAGGAGGGTCTTTGCTAGGCAGCTTGCAGGGGGGAGCATAAGCCATGCCAGTACATCTAGGTGGTTCCCTGTTTGGCATGATGTGGACAGACTGGCTCCACATTTGCATGTGGCCATAGTAATAGTGGGTAATATTAATAGTGACGTCCGCCAGCACTGCAAAATTTTACAAGAGGAAAATCAAGCAACATGTGCAGTGCTCTGGGTGTTGCCTCTACCTTGCAGACCATGATCTGGTGGATCTGCAGCATCAATGTTTCCTGTGTAGTCTTGTCCAGGCTGCATGTGGGATGAGTAATTTTCTTTTTTGATGTTCACCTCCAGTATGCTGAGGGTACTCGAGTACCAGAAAATGTCTTAATTTGGGAGATAAGGCCATGAGGATGCTGATGGAGCATTTTGATAAAACAGTTTTGCTGCAGCCAAAGACAGACACCTGAAAACACGATGTAGGTCTTTGGACTTCCAGCCAAACCATTAAGTAAGCAAGTAAAACCAAACTGCATAGAATGAGATTCTAGGCTTGGGCTCACATCAGTACCTCCTTTTAAAGTCACTGGTAGTTACCTATCTATATCCAGAGGCAGAAAGTGGTCTTTAATAGTAATTAACTGACTCTTGTTTATTGCCATCAGTTGATTAGTGTGGTGAATTGATGCAACCTGCGGGAAACCACTCAGCAGGCACCACAAAGCACTCCGTAAAATGTCTACGTATTTCAAACCTTGTGAGCCTGCAAAACCCCTGAGGATCGCACAATCCCTAGCAAACCATTGAGCAGGGATCAAACACTTTCCAGCTGATGGCATTGACTGTAAACCGTCTTATGCTGTAACAACGTACAACGCATGCAACGTGAGCTGCTCTTCAGTAATGAGCAGATACTGCAGAAGGCACACAGGAATGTTAAAAAGTACTTACTTTCTACACTTTCCACCTGAATACCAGAAAGCTATCTTTAAAGATATGCAACTGTAAAATAATATTTTGGCATATATGGTAGTAATAAAACATGATTTAAAGGAAGCAGTGATTATTAAGAAATTATTATATTTTAATTCCTTATGAATAGGTTGCAAAACTAACTACAGATTTGGAAGCCTGAGACAACTATTCAGCATGCATCTCTTGAATCTGTTCATAGGAGGGGCTGGAGGCACATCTTTGAAATTTCTTGGATTTTTTTGAGGATTGAAAATAACATTTTCTTCTCTTCATTTAACATATTTTAACAAAAAATATTCATACCACAAGTGAAGCCTTAATGAAAATAGCCTAGGTTCCTGGCTGACGATAGTGAAAGAATGCTTTCTGGCACATTTAAGAAAGGCAAACTGATGTTTTTGTCAAAGAAAGAAGGCTGTTATCTACATTCATCTAACATTATTTGTTCTTTGTGAGCTATCCTCTGGATCTTCTGCTCATTGTACTGTTTTCTTTTACTAATCAAATCCCTTTACTCAACAGAAGATCATCATTTTACCACAGAACAATGATGCACTAAATGAAGGTTCGCTTTACTCAGAGCTACATTGCTCCACACTGAAACAATTTAGGTCTGCTCTACTCAGCTTAACAGCCAAATCATGAGGCATTTCTGATACAAAATATCATCAGGGTTAAATTTTTTCAAGCTTGTCTAAAGTTTGATGCTCTCTCCTTAGCATTTGCTATTAGCTGATTGGAAGTCTCTCAACTCAGGATATAGCCATGCAAATGACTTTTTGCTTGGTTTGAAATTACTATAAATATACTCCATGACAGCTTTTGATCTACCATTTCCAATTATGACATATCAAAAGCCAAGGATGGTGATGGCAGAGGGTGGCATTTTTGCTGATCAGGGAGACTAGGGATTATTTTGAGACTCAAACATTTGTAATTTAGTTCCTAAACCACTCCATGGAGGGGGTAATCAGGGATACATGGCCCAGTGCCTAATACCAATTATTTTTCCTTCTATATTAGATTTTCATACTGGACTGAAACTAGAGTGATGGAGGAGTCACTTGATAGAAGTTTCCTTCTATCCTGCCACAGACCATTGATGAGAGAGGTTGCACAGAGGTGCAATATGGTAGTTGAGAACTGAGCCTTAAGCTTTGGTAACAGAGAGGTCAACAGTTTCTTGAATGTAATTAGATTTTGTTAGGCTATCTCCAAGCTTTTGATACTCCATTTATTCTCAGCTTACTGGAATGAATGCCAAGAGGGAATCAAATGATCTCTGCAATTTTCTCTGACAGTTATTTTTGATTCTTTGGACATGTAACCTCACGTCACATCAGTTCAATAGACCAAATTCGCCTCTGAAACAGTCTCAGGACTGTCTCTTTGTGACAAAGGCCTATGCACTGTATCTTCTGAGAGATGCTGAAGTGCTAATGTAAAATGCACTCCATTATTAGTTCAGATTCAGCTACTATATATGTTACATATATATATTTGCAATATGATTTCGATCTATTTTATGATCAGTCTTTGATTATCTTAGTGTTTTCTTTTCTTTACTTATTTCTTTCAGTATAAGTGGCAGCAGAAGGAAGCTTCTTTTTGCAAAGTTAGGTACAATGTACTAAGGTTAAGGTTTTCTCTTTATTTTTTGTAGGATATAAATTGAATGTCAAGATGCCACTTAGTTTTAATACTTAGTTATTGGTAAGTGTAAAATTAGTCATAAAGGGTTCATCTTATAGCCCATTGTGTGGGTCAATATTTTAGAGCACGTTTTAGACATTGAGTTGCCTCCAAAGCACGTCTAAGACAATGAAAGGTTTCTATTAGTTGTAGCAGTTTTGGAATATGTCCAAAGATATATTGACTGGAATCACTAGGAAGACCCTTTCAGCCTCCAGAATTAACCTACTTTAAAACCTCAGTGATGTATAGAAGAATAAAGGAGATAAACAAAGAAATACAACTTTGGCTGACACTGGACTCGTACAGCTTCTTGTGCAACTCACAATTTTGTAATTCAGAAAACTACTGTCCTTACTGGTTCTTTACCTTCCAGTGAGAAGCAATGTGGAGACTTGGTTTTCTTTGTATTTTCTTTGTTTTTTCTTTGTATTTGGAAAAGAGTTTATTCAAGGTTGAAGTGTTTAAATCAAAACTGGATGTCTTCTTAAAGGCTACATTCTTGCTCAGCTACAAGCTAAGGGACCGAGTAATGCTAACTTGCACTGTAGGGAAGAGTATTTCTGTTCGTTGCAAGAACTATTAGATGAAATAGTTTGACCTGCACTAGGCATCAGGTCAGACTAGATGAGCTTAGTGGTCCCTAGTGACCCTAAAATATGAGCCTGCAGCTTGCTTCTAGTTGCCACTTAAGTCCTTATCACCATTACTTTGAGTAATTTATAATTCTCAGAATTAGTTCCATCAGTCTGAAATTACTGCATGAAATACTATTTTAAAGAGGATTTTTTTCCCACTTAATGATAATCTCAGAGGCCTGGACTCACACTGGGAATTTTGGCTCAGTGCAGCAGTGAGCCGAACTACCTCTTCAGTTCTACTTAACAGCATCCCCAGCCACAAGTTAGGTAAGTACATTTTCCACACAATGATTAGAGAAATACTTTAATGACCGGGAAGGTACCTCAGAACAGAACTCACAAAAGCCAGTGTACAGAACTTCTAAGGCAATTAGGAGGAGTTGCTGAAGTGAAGAACTTGGCTTAAAGCCCCCTTCTTTGTGAGACACAGATGTTTAAATCCAAGCTGGGTAGACACACCTTTGTGCACTCATTAACTCTTTCCTGGGTTCAGGTACTCAAGTCAGTACCTTTCTGTAAAGGGCTAAACCGCTCATAGAGCAGGTGGAAGTTTCAGTCCCCCATTTGCCATCCCATCTTTGCTATCAAGCTATAGGATATGATGTGACATACTAATATTAGTCTTTGGTGATGATGTCATTTATATAAATACCTTAAATATTTATTCCAAGCCAATGCTCAAATTTATGGTCTACTAATTCATACGTACTGTCTCTGGCCCAAGGTCAGTGCAAAGTGAATGTGCTGTCTCTTGAATGGTCAGAGATATCTCCTCTGGTGGGCTTATGCCATGTGGTTAGAGCATATGCTCTAGATCAGAACCCCACATCTAAGGAAGAGTAAAGGTACTTGTGTGTTCCACTGCGTTTTAGGTACAAAACAGACACAGAACTGTTCATTGTGGCCCAGAATTAAGTAATTAAGTGCCATAGGGATTTTGCTCACAAAAAGGAGGGTCTTTAAGTGACTCCCATGACGCAATTTCAAAATTAAGTGCCTGAAGAGGCAGCTGTTTGACCAAAAACCCTGTTCTTGATTCTTGAATTCCTTTTTTTCCCCCCCAGAAACTCCTTTTTAAGCTCAGCATTTAAAACCTGAGATAAACACTGTACCTGTACCATCTCTGTTCTGATGAGGGGCCAGGGTGCTGCAGGTACAAAGAGGCTTTGCACTAGAAACAATTCCCAGACACATCCTTCCAGAGGACAGAAGTAAGGGAAAAGGCTCTGGAGTTGCATTCAGAGAAATGACTCATGGGTCTCATTATTAGAGATATAACATGCTCTCTCTCTCCAGTGGCCAGTTTGAAACATTGGCTGGCAGAACAAAAGGCATCCTGCTGTTGGTGCAACTAGCCATGCGTTTCAGGAATGTTTAGTGATGCTAGTAGTGGGCCGAGTCCCTCTCGCTTGAGAACAAATATCATTCTGACTGCTTATATATACATATTTTCGAAATGGGATAGTGTATGTGTGACCTCTGATTCTTTGAGAACACACATAGGAAACTAGACTCTGGCCCATCAAGTAGGATTTGGTGGCTTATTCCCATCTTGCTGGCACCAGTCCTGGGAACTTTACTGCAGAATTTAGTACAACAGAATAATAAAGAGTGTGAACTTGAAAACTTTTCTGTTTCTATTCCCTGGCAGAAAATGTAAACATATATCCTAGACTGATATGGAAAAAAAATTACAAGGAAAAAAAAAGGTAAGTTAAAGTTAAGAACTTATTCTTTTTTTTTGATAGAATTATGAGAAACACTGGCCGTACTCTCAGTCAGCCCGTACTGGCACTACTCTGTTGCTACGACTAGCAGCAGTGAAAATAGACTGACTTTTAGCAACAGAGACCCTCACCCATCGTGCTTCCTTTTAATCAGAATTCTGACTGTGGCAAATACAAATGACACGTTTACTATAAAATGAGTGTATGCATATACATATGTGTGTGTATGTGATGAATAGAAAACTGGAAATCTTTTAAGGACCAATTATTTCTAAACAAAACAGAATATGCTTCTAGCTCTTTTTCTGGCACAGACATCCATCAAACAATAACAGGGCATCTGTTGAATAGACATGCACATGCAATGCAAGCAGGCTTAATTTTTATTTGTTGCTCATAAAAGATGTTGCCACAGTTTTATATATTCAATTTTGTATAAACATTTAAGTGAATAAATGAATAAAGTACAGTTACAATGAATAAATGCCAATAAAGATTGTGATTAAATACAAAGCAACGCGGCAGGAATTTCAATAGGTTGAAACTGTAGTCACATCTACTCAAAAGGGTGTTAACAGTATGCTTCAGACTCCCTGCTGTCGTTTTGAAGCAACAAGAATGCCTCTTGCCCAAATGCTTCCCAAAGCAAATAACTTTATAGACTGAATGTCTTCTCGAGGGAAATTCAGGTATTGATTATTATCATTAACATAAGAGCTCTGCTGCACGGCTTATTTGAATGTCTTAGTCATTATTGGTCTTTTAACAGTTTGTAGGGGAAAAGTTTTGATACATTAATAAAGAGCACGTGTAGAAGGGATAGAAGTATGGCTTTATGTTGGGCATTGCACTGGTTTAGATTACAGACTTATTGAGCAGAAGAATGGAGACCGGTCCTAATCCTAAACTTGTGGGAGAAATTACCACCTATATTGATGTTGAAACACCATGTTCTTTAGGAAAACATAGCATGATTTTTTAGATAAAAAATATTTAACAATCTAGATGTTTTTGTCATATTTTTATTTAATTCTTCCAAGAACTATTCTATGTACATTTTTCTACTTAAAAATTCTTTGACGTATTAGTTAACTTATCAGTTGATTTCAATGTTTAATATATAACCAAACATTCACAACCGAATCCTACCTGGCTGCTATCTCCAGCAAGCACCCTAGCTCTCCCAACTCAGGGAAAGAAACAGGCTGGACCATACTAGAGCAACAGACAGGCCCTCTGAGCTCGCACAGAAAAAGATACATTGGGTCTCTTTGTTGTGTTAATATACTCCTAAATCTTGTGTCCTATTTGGCAATTACATGCTACTTTGACTTTAAGATGCTGGTCTTCAGTCATTTTAATCAGCTGCTGCCAGATGCTCAAAAAGAAAAGTCTGATAAGTGTTGGCAAATACTTACTAAACCGCTTACATACTAAAAAGTGTAGCTTAGCCAGCCAGTCCACAAGACTATATCTCCTATGCAGAGTAAACTGGGTGATTAGCACCCACATGGTTTAGTTTACTACAGGTTTAAACATTTCCTCAGCAAATTCTTTCCGTGTTCTCATTGCTTCTGCTTACATGCCTCGATGGTCAATTCTAATGTTTTTTGTGTTAAATGTCCTATGAACCCTTTCCCATCAATTGGGTCAATTACAGGACAACTCATCTGTTCTTTGCAAGAATTATGGGATGTTTGTCGAGAAGTAATGACAGCTGATTGATTTTCTCCATGTCCTCAGTTCATGGTAAATGTGCTTCTGTCAGAGCATAACTCAGGGGCCTTCCCATCACAGCCTTTCTAGCTAGTCAGAGTTTCAGTTAGTGCAGGTTTAAATCATTTCTAAAAGCAGATTAAAGGTTATTATTTGTTGATTGCAAATGTAGTACTGACTGGCAAACCCCCAGTTAACTCTTTAGTGAAGGAATCACTGAGTGTGGGCAGGACAGTAAATGCCAGGGTGCATTTGCTAAACGGCACATTTATCTCAACTGAAAAGTGCTGCTGAGAGAAAAAAAAAAGTGGTCATTAAAGTCATTTCACCTCTCACCTGTGACCTTAAAATTAACTTCTAGTAAGTTCATAAACTAAGTGTGCAAAGTGCAAAAGATGCTGTCCCTTCTCCAAAAAAAGTTTACAGTTTGAAGAACTGTTCTCACTACCAAGGAGGTCACAGCTTTCCATATTTTTTACAACCACCAAATCCTAGGAACCCTTGCAAACATAAATAAATTTTTTTTCCTTAAAACCTGGATCTCTAATAACTGAAATGTTAATGATATTGTACTCAAAGGTTTGCACAACTTGCAGCACTACAATATATACCTCCTTTCATTATGACAGCATAAAAAGTTTAGTGTTGCTGCATAATTATTAAAATTAACATCTTTTAAAGCCTTAGGTGAGGATAAGGACAAAGCTTCTTGATATTAATAGAATAAATGCTAATGGAGCACTTCATAAACTTGATGGTTTTTTGATTACTTAAGGAGGACTTGCCCATAACTCTTTGTTGCGTTACTGCACAAGGTTCTTTTTGGAATGAAAATCTCTCTGTGTACATCTGATGCAAAACAGCAGAAGACTCCCTAAACAAGAAACTAATGAGTGGGGACCAGAGGAAAGAGAAATACAAACCCAGATGCTGACACTTGGGCCTAACAGAGTTCTCAAGGAAGCTCCTCAGTAGTATGTACAGGACTGCATATCTCCAGAGAAACTTACTCTGCATGGTTATAAGAAGTGATAATGTGAGCAGGACCTGTACATGGGATGAAAATGGACCTAGACAGACGCTGAACTAACTGAAGGTACAACCTTGTATACAGGAATTCCTTCCCTGAAATCCACATTTAAAGTTGCTGCATTTACTTTTAATGTTACTGGAAGCTGACCACCCGTGCATGCCTGCTGGAATTTGTTTTGAAATGAAGCTCTGGAGACGCCGTTAAGTCAACAGTGAAGCTGAAAGGAAAAGGTCCCATTAGTCCTGGAGCAGAGACTCCTGTAGAATCTTCTAAATGCAGTTCAGAGACATCTCAATGCCATTGAAAACCACCAGAAAAAGAAAGAAAGAAAAAGTCATCTACATGATTATCTCCCCTAGTCCCTTTTATCAAAATGCAAGGATTATTGATCCTCACATTTGAATTTCACATGCATAGTAAAGCAACAATAACATACAGTGAAAGCAACACGGGACTGAGGCTTTGCAAGGCCTCATAAATGAAAGTGAAAAATGTGGCACTAAAGAAAAAAAACTTCAGGAAGGCAATGAAAGATTCAGCACAGAAAAATAGGTGAGGAATACTAGCAGAGCAGAACAGCGTGTGTAAAACTGTTGCAGGGTAAAAAGAGAGTTGCTCTACTATCAGGTAAGAGTTTAAGCAACATCAGGGTAGTGGAAACTGTGAAAAGAAATTGCCTTTATCCTTCCAGAGTGAGCTATGAGGGGAGATGAGAGAGAAGATGTGTATTATATCTAGGCTCTTCACACAGGAGACATCACCCTGCCTGTTTCCTCTACGTGTTTATTCCAAATTTGAGTATGAATTGTTTCTAATAGGAGTAAAAGCCCAGAAGACCAATTTGACACAGCTCAATTAGTTTATTGATCAGAGCTATGAGACCAGAGCCAATCAAAACCATAACATATGTGTTACCAACCTCTGCTGGGGCATTCCAGCAGTTTGGGTGAACCAAAGCATATTTTTCTTGTGTTGAGTAATATTCATATGTTTCTTGTTATGAGGCAAATACGCAGAAAAAAAATTAACATCCTTTTGATACTTATCAAAAAATTGAGAGTGTTGTCTGCAAATGTACACAATTTAAAGATACATTGATATATTATCATTTGTACTTTTTTTGTCATTTTGACCACACGAAGACCTACTACAAATTTTTGTGCTAGAGCTTGGGAATCATCAGGGTGTAATTGATAATTTACCATCAACAGCAGAAAGGTCTTTATAAATCAATATTTAAAAATAGCTTAGCTAACAAAAGATGCTATTTTGTACTTGTAAAGGTGCAGGTTAGGCATTGTTCTGCAGGACCTGCAGGACGGGCAGATGCTATAGATACTGCTGTAATTTTTGCGTTGGTCAGTTTTAATAATGGCCCATTTTCCCCTTCAGCACTCTTCACAAGGTTATACACCTGCCAATGATTAATTTTCCAGTAATTTCTGGGCTAGAACTCCTTCTAGTTGCTGAAAATATTGTCAAACTGCAAACATTTGTGTTCGCCAAACACAATGTGTTGGCCAAACACTTGTTTTCACGTGGGCTGGTTTGTATGTCTCTTTAGTTAGGGTAGTTTCAGCTGAAATAGTTCAGAAATTTTCAGAGGACAAGACTAATATTATTTTGCACATTTTAAAAGTCTTCTTGAAGTTATCTCACTAGGTTAGGTCTCCATGCTACGGAGAAAGGACTTGACATTTGGCAGGATGATTTCTGAAGTAATAAGAATATGATTTTTTTTTTTTCTGACTTTACAAAAACTTCTCTAAATTTGAATAAGCTATAAGCTTTTGAAATATTAAGAACTTAATTATGTATGGCTTGTTAGAACTCATCATTTCTGTCCTCTGAAGATGCTCTTGCTTCAGTCTGCTCCTTAGTTGACTCCTGAGCTATGACCCTGCCCCTGAACGTCCAGGCGTGGTCCAGCCTGGGGACCTAGATGTTCAGGAGGATATTCCTGTTTAGGAGGATATTCCTGTTTCTGTTGTTGCTCCTGCCTTTTCAGCTGCCCTGTGGCTCCGCTCTCTGTAACTGAGTTCCCATGTTAGGATCGGCTCCGAGTAATGAGGAAGAAATGTAGAAAAGAGGTTTAACTGAATGGACACAGGGAAGGTGGGAAGAGATAGGAGAGATTAATAAAAAGGGAAAGGAGGAGATTAGAAAAGAAGCAGGAAAGGAAGAGACAGAAGAAACAGGGGAGAGGAATAAGGATAAGCTAAAGAGAAGATGAGTGGAGAATAGCTCAAAACCACTCTCTTTCAGAAGCTGAACTGTTCTTTGATCACACCACTGGGTATTCCTTCGCCATGTAACAAATTGCTGCCATGCTGCCAATTGCGTTTCTGTCCCTCTCTGCATGGTGACCCACACAGCACAGCACAGCACAGCACAGCACAGCACAGCACAGCACGGCTTTCTGCAGCGACTGCCTAATCTTTTATTTTAAGTGTTAGAGTGCACCGTGCTGCATATGTGAATCCCTGCTTGATCCTATGAAGAAGAGGCTGATGAGGCAGGGTCCTTCAGGAAAATCCTTTGAATAATATATACACAGGCTTCCACAGGAAACCTTATTTCTGTCATTTCCTAGCTTTTGAGAAACTGTGATTTGTAATTTTAATATTTTTTAGCTGAGAATTTTGATCAGAATGTATGTATATCCGTGCAACTATCTGCATTTTCTTTGAAGCTAGCCTTAGCTATTTTTTCCAGATAGCTGAATTTTAGACTCTTCTGTCATAGAATCATAGAATTGTTTAGGTTGGAAAAGACCTTTAAGATCATCAAGTCCAACCATTAACCTCACACTGCCAAGTCCCCCACTAAACCATGTCCATAAGTGCCACATCTACACGTCTTTTAAATACCTCCAGGGATGGTGACTCAACCACTTCCTTGGGCAGCCTGTTCCAGAGCTTGACAACCCTTTCGGTGAAAAAATTTTTCCTAATATCCAATCAAAACCTCCCCTGGCACAACTTGAGACCATTTCTTCTTGTCCTATTGCTTGTTACTAGGGGGAAGAGACCAACCCCCACCTCTCTACAACCTCCTTTCAGGTAGTTGTAGAGAGCGATAAGGTCTCCCCTCAGCCTCCTTTTCTCCAGGCTAAACATCCCCAGTTCCCTCAGCCGCTCCTCATAGGACTTGTGTTCTAGACCCTTCACCAGCTTCGTTGCCCTTCTCTGGACACGCTCCAGCACCTCAATGTCTTTCTTGTAGTGAGGGGCCCAAAACTGAACACAGTACTCGAGGTGCGGCCTCAGCAGTGCTGAGTACAGGGGGACGATCACTTCCCTACTCCTGCTGGCCACACCATTTCTGATACAGGCCAGGATGCCGTTGGCCTATCAATTAAACTAATTCTGTGTGCATTTTTTTTTCCCCAGTACAGTACCTTGAAAATATGTTTTTCACTGACTTATTTTGTGATTGAAATATTATTCTTTGCCAGTATGTCTGGTTTCTTTCCACAGCATTCAGTTCTAATAAACATAGCCTCCTAAATTTCTCTGCTGGGCTGTTTTCAGCTTCTTGTGTGAATGCACAAGCAGCAGTCCTGCTGTACTAGTTAGATACATATTTTCAGGGGATCTGACACTGAAGAGAGATAATTGTGTTTAATTTCAGCTTAGGAAAGTCTATTGTAAAAACTGGAATATAATCGAGTCACAATTAGAAAAGCAACTGGCTAAATTTCTTCCATTAAAAAAGCAATAAGAAGGCATCACATGGCAATCCATTATTAATGAACTAATACATACAGTACAGAACAGTAATTTGTAATTTGCTTTTAAAATTTAAACAATTTCATTTATGGGACAGCCATATAGATCACTTAATAAACAAACAAACAAACTTTAAAATTTAAACAAACACAAAGGAAAAAGGTTTCTTTACAACAGATCATGTCAGCTAACAGGATTTTTCAGTATCCAGTATAATTTCAAGGATGCAGTAGACAAATGTTGAAGGTAGAGTGATTTAGAAAACATTATAATAGTCAAGTACTCATCTCTTCTGTATTATTAAAGAGAGAGTTATTATTTGCAGTGACATAGTAATAGACAAGGAAGAAAGAATGGTAGAATATCAGGAATGCTAGGAACAGAGGATGTCATTCAATTATCCGTCTAAGGCCTATGGGATTGTCTTTTCCCTGTTTTGTTGTTGATGTCTGGTCCCTGCAGCTGTTCCTTTACAACTTTGCCTCACTGTAGCACTTTTAGATATTTTTCTGCATGCCTCTCCTAGGGATCAGGAGTCTCAGAACAATCATAATCCCTGGCATAATGCGGGAGTTTCAGAATGAGGACAGAATCGTTGCATACAAATCAGGGTGGCTGGTAAGCCTGCACAGCATCCATCGATCACACTGTGCTTTCACAGCACTGCACCATATATCTCACACTAACCGTATTAAAGAGGCTTTGTCAGCAGTCGTGTTAAAGGTATTTTGCCTATGATTTTGAAAATATAAAAGGTGGATATTAGTCTGAATCGAAAAGCTTTTCAAGAAGAGTAGATTAAATGGACTAACTAGGGAAAAAACTCTCAAGTTCTCAGCAGTTTCAGGTGGCAAAACATGAGGTATGTCTTCTGAAGCGGCGATGATACAGCCAACTTTCTGTAATGTTGCTTGATTTCCTTCCCCGGGGTTTATGAGAAAGGCTCCTTCTTTTTAGCCAGGCAGTGTCGGGTGGCAACATTTTGTGATACTTGAAATTTTTATGTTGGCTCCTATTTTATTCTGTCATTCCTTGAGATCTTGGATAGGGACCTTCTAGAAAGAGAAGGAGGAAGACCTCCAGTATGAGAATCTACCAATCTTTATGAAGGTTGTGGAAAGATGCCGAGGTGAGTTAGAGTACGTTAACTTCACTGCCACCTGCTGGGAAGCAGTCATTTTTATTGCTCTGGTTTTGTCGACAGATAACATTAAATAGTTATCTAGTATTCAATGCAGTACTGTCCTGCTCATGCTCAGGCAATTTTTCCTGATTGGACAGAAAGCTTACTGTTCTCCACATTTTTTCAGATGTATTCTTTATGCTTGATAAAATACACTACATCATCTTCAGATTCAAATGCCATGTTTGCCCATTATTTTGAATTTTTCTTCCTCACTGATTCACTCAATCTAGCAGTTTTATTTTTAGGCATGTTTGTATGCATTTTTCTTCCTTTGTTTGATATATGTCATTCTTATAAGATGCTTTTAATGAACCACAATAATCCATTATGTATATTTTCCTTGCTTAGACTGTGTGGAAAACCTAATGTATAATTTCCTTTTCATGTTTCACTTGGTTTTCTGTTTTCCCCTAAACGTCTTCATTTCTTTTCTCTACTAATTTTCTTTTCTGCAGGTCATAGCTCTTATAATTTCCCTATGTGAACCAGTCTTTTGGTACCTTTTGGAGAGCAAAGCATTGAATTAGGCATGAGAGGGTCATATGTCTTTCCTAATAGTCCCTGAACGCCGCAATATAATTAACTACTATACCACACTATCAGGAGAAATCATTTTTGTGTAGATGTCGCCCTGTGGAAGTGCTAACTTACATTACAGTGGAAAAATATAGACTCTATTGTCAAAGGACAAAGGGAAAGTTGACGAATGGCACCAGGATACACCAGGAACCTGGAAAAAACTGCAGTGGTCCATCATACTGTTCAATGAGTCGGAAGTCCCATTCAAGTTCGGCATAGGAGTAGTTTCCAAAACCGCTGTCCTGTATCTCCAGTCCTAGTCATTGCATCTCAGCTGTAATGGGCAGCTCTGCCAGCACGGCACGGTGGAGCCCAGTGCGTTGGGCAACACTGATCACAAAGAAGCTGCCTCAGAGACTGGCCTTGCGTGGCCGTGTGAGCAATACGGAAGGCTCGGATCTGCTGAGCCCAGGCAGAACACGTTCTAGCACAGCTTTTAGTACCTGCTTTACCCCAAAACACGGTTTAAGGGGGACCATAATCAGAAAGAGTGAAACAGAACAAGAAAGGGAAGATTTTCCGGTTGAATGCATGCCTCAATGAGTGCTGCAGCGCTACGACAGCAGACGTCTGCCGAGGATCTGCCATCAGATAGTGATTACTATGTTTTTCATCCTCAGTGACAGTGAGATTCCTCGTATCTTTAAATGGAAGCAATTAAAGCTCAGGTGTGATCGGTGCAAACAACAACTTAGGAGCATGCCATCGTCATACCACCCTGCTGTTCTCTTGCTTATTTTAGTACATCATTCTTTCTCAGGAAAGACTATTCATTTTACTGTTGATCACATCTGAACTCAGATATTCAAGGTGGAGTGGCGATGCTCACAGAGGCTGTTAGTTTTTTTCTTACTAATGAGCTTCTGTACCATAGCAAGATTTATGACATATCTGAAAATGAGAAGGGAGTGTTCCTGTGATTTGGTTAAGTTACTGTATTTATTCCTATTATTCAGGGAAATCTGCATATAATTAGATCCTGTCTAATAGATAGATATCAAAGTAAATAGATATCAAAAATAAATAGATAATAAATAAATAAATAGTAAATAGACAGTGAAGAAATAAATGAATAAAGAAATAGTAAATAGATCAACATAGTAAATAAATTAAAAATAAATAAATAGTAAATAGATAGATATCAAAGTAAATCCTTTGATACTCTGTCCATCAACCACTGACCCTCAGACTTGCAAATAAACATTACTTAACCAGAGGAAATCATGGTGTTTTTACACTTGGAATGCTAAATGAAATATTTATAGTGTTTATGTGTTCACACATGAGAATATTTTAAAGTTACATAAAGCATTTCAGAATTTGAAGAATATTTTGTAGCATGCTATTAAAACCAGAGGTCTGATATTTCCTGCTTGCTCACAGCTTTGGGGACAGTAAGCACAATCTTTCCTACATTCCTCTAGGTGACTAGCGTGTAAACTGGACGAATCTAGCGACGTGGCAATTTACGCTGGTAGACTGGCCTAAAGACAGAAGATGATTGAAAACAGATACTTCCTGCAAATATTATCAATCTGAAATGTACTCTTTTCCAAAGGCACTTCCACAATTCCTGAATCTCTATAAACTTTTAAGATTTAGCATTCCCTTCTTCCCGTTGTACGTAAAATCAAGCTGTTTGTTACGGAATCACACAGCTTTCTAGCATTGCACCAGCGATAACAAGGAAGGGAACATTTCATACTTTAGGCAACCTTGTGCCTCAGACACCTGGGGCCAGTCACACCGAACAATCGCAGCTTACCACAGCACACAAGAATAAAAAAAGTTAAACTTTTGTTGGTGTTTTCAATAATTCCTGGTCACACCGTATGCTGAATGTTAGTAATGATCTTTGCTGAATGCTAGTCACATTTCCTCATCCTTTTGCCATTGGCTACAAAAACTGGTCTACTTTAGCAGCACAAACCTCAGTGGGCTACCAAAGATCAGGTTCAGGCCTGAACTGTGACACTCGGCAGGTTTTGCATTAATCCCTTGGACGTGCTTGGTATTCATCTCAGGCTGCAGCCTCCGTACTTTTAGTATGTGCTTGGAAACATTAGTTAGGTTTATGACAGAGTGGGTAACAGTGGCTTCAGGCTGGTTTCTTTTTTTAAGTTGTAAGCCCTTTTTTATTTCGGACTACGGAAGTGACAACTACAAGGGTATGTTTTCACAGACTGGGGCTTAGACGTGCTGCCTCCATGTTTTTTGTTTATTCTTAATATCTTCATTTTTGCTGAACTGAAGAATCTTAAAATCTGAAAGTAAAAAAAAAAAAAACCTAGATATTTTAAAAAAAGGGCAATTTGCTCTTTTTGACTTGGCCACTAGAGGAAAAACCCTGAGATCTTACCAAGTCAGATGAAATACTTGGCATCATCAACAAGAAAAACAGGGCATACTACAGCTTGTCTAATGGTGGACACACTGGACTTGGAGCCAGAGCGCACGGTCTGAAGCCATTTTAGTAGCTTGTTCCGGCAGCTTTCTACCTGTAACCAAGTTATCTGAGTAATCACACTGTCTTGTGTAGCATCACGTCTCCAGCCCTGATGTACGTGCCCAGAGGAATTCGGGTGGGACAGATGATAAGATTACCACACCCTACTCCAGCTCTCCTTAAAAAGCTGTGCCTCCTTTCCAGCAACGTAACAAAGTAGGAGGAATATCTGCCTTTTAGCTCTTGCAATTTGCAGCCTATGATTTCGGTATGAACAGCAGTTGCCAGGAGCGTGGAATAACGAGGCAGCCTGCACGCCTGAGCGGCAGAAGCGCGCCCTGTGCAGCCATACCTGTGTCTTTCCAGGAGCGGGGCCACACAGAGCCCTGATATGACTCAGAGCCCTCATTAAAACACTGCTGCCAGCAGCAGTTTGAAATATCGTTGCTATGACTTAAAAATACTTACTGTCAAAAGGATTTGAGTACAGTTTTACTAACAAGAAGGTGTGAGGCCAGATCATTTTCTGACCACGGTTAAAAACAAGTGTGGGAGGGACCCAGTGCTGCATCGAGCTGACACAGTGACAGGGGCAAAAAGCAGCTCCTGTGTCTATTCTTTGGGTTGATCCCTGGGACTTGATCATATTTGCAAGTAAAGGAGGAACTTCAACTTAAGATGATGAAGCAGGTTGATTTTTTGGTTTGGTGTTTTTTTTTGTTTTCCTGTCTGGCAAAATTGCTTCCATTTTACAGTGTTTTACAGTTAGTGTAATTCTACTTATGATAGATCTTTTATAAATAAATTGGTGTTTAACAGGGCTGAAAAATGTTTTCAAACTCACTGAGCACACTAAAGGCCCTGTTTTGGGCGGCAGCTGCAAAAATTGTGTTTTATAATAATAATTACTCCAATTCAGTTCTAGCAGCCTATCAGCCTATTTGGGGAACCTCTGAATGCTTCTAACTGCTATTTGGTCAAGATATTATTTGACTGAGGTCATGAACTCTTTCATCCATAGTGGCTGGTCTTCTGCATTGCCTGATCAAAAGAACAAAAGGCACTAGAAATCTTGCCTCGAGGCAGAGGGAGCAGCTGATCAGCACCTGTGTTTGACTTCTTGGTGCATTCAAAGTATTTTCAAGTGTTCAGGTTGGTAAGTTTTCAGGAAAGTTCACACCGCCAAACCTCTTTGCAAATATTTAACATTTCATTGCATATTCATGAAACACTAAATATATTTTAGGTCCTGATGCTTCATTAACAAAACAAGAAAATAGGCTGCATAATTCACCTAATATTTAAAATAAACCCATCAAGGTATTTTGCATAGGGTGTTTTTTTTTCCTTACTCATTATTTTTTAAATAATTTCTTCTCATGTTTGCATATCATTGTATTTTTTTGCTATTTTGCATGTTTTTAACTTGTTTTGAATTTCTGAGTGAATTTCTTCTTTCTGACAAGAAACAACTTAAAAATCATCAGTTAAAAAAATGTGTTGACAACTCTGTGCTTAGATACCCTCATTACCAATATCAAAGTTCATGTTTTTTCCCAGAATTGATAGTCATCTGAAAATCTGACTTTCTTTTATATTCCTTGAAAAGAGAAGTTTAGGTTAAAAATATGTCCAACTAACCTTTTTCCCCCTTCTCAGTTAAAGTTCCAGGAGCTCAGAGGATTTGGCTTTTCTGTTTGTTAGCACAGGAACCACCGTCCTTCTTCTCTGTGGATTACAGCGTCCTCTTTCTGTAACCCTCACTCATGCTGAAATCAATGAGCCACCTGTTTAAGCATGACCAACCATATCAGCTCTCACCAAAGAGACTGAAGACCTTTGTTTCCGAATGATTTAACTGTAGTTACTTATGCATTCCTCTCCTCTCGACCATACCAAGGCCACCACATCATACCACACCAAGTATAGGTGTATTGGGCTACAGGGTATGAAGTCTTTAGTGCTAATCACAGGTGGTAGGAAAATAGTGCAGATTATTTTCCGTACTAATAAAGGCTTCTGTGAGCAGCTCATAGCTGTTGTGTGGGCTTTATGGTATTTATGTGATGCTAGATCTCTGTCTATGTCTTCAAGAATTTGGTGCCAAATTCTTCCTTTTTTGCCAAAGTACCTGAATGGCCATCACAGAATGTTAGGATAAGACCATGGTCAACAAGTGTGCTTCTTCAACACTTTGCACTGGGGACAAAACTTTTCCGTGTGGAGGACAAACTTAGTGGTTGGTCTGAGACTTCGGGTTTAACTGCTCAAGATCTATCAACAATCATCGATGTCATCACCTTTTCATCCAAATGGAAAAATTAAGACAGCAATTACAAAACCATGCAGCAACACGTACCATAGAACAAAGGGTGAAACAAAAAAAGGAAAACACATCTCTGGACCTGCTTCTCCTCCTGGGAAAAGACTCAGAGAATGAACAAACAACACATGACAGACGTATAATACACTGAGTGTATTAGTAATCACAATATGACTATGAGTCACTGATGCGATGTGGTCATGAAGACAAAAAGACAACTGAAGTTGCAAGATGCAGCAGGTCAGGTATTTGCACGAGAGACAGGTAATACACCAATACAGACAGCAGTAGGAGTCCTCGGACACAGCATACACAATTCTGGTCCCCATATTTAACAAAGATTATTTTAAACTACAGCAGACACGCAACGGGCTGTGAGATAATCAGATTTATTTCTTGCAAGAAGGAAAATTATAAAAATCTGGATTATTTAGGTGAGCAAAATACTACCAGATATGATTACTCTCTGCAAGTACATAAGAAGGTCAGCCATCAACTTGGGGAAAGTAAAAGCATTTTAGGCTAGGCTAGCACAAGACAAATGAGTCAAAAATGGTCAATCCATAAATTTGGGGTGAATTTAGGGGCAAGTTTCTAAGCTTCAGGGCAGTGAGTTTCTGAAACACCCTTTTGTGACAGGAAAAGGAGAAGCAAGAAGCATAATCAGTTTTATGCGGGATACATTTAAGAAAGGGATTACATGACAAAATGACGACTGGACTTGGTGGCCTGGACTGATTTAGTTCCATGCCTCTATTTTGTAGTCATATTTCTTGACAAACTAAAACCAGGCTTTCATATATCACAAAGATGGGTACAGTGTAAGGCAGCAGAATAGACAAGGGCAGACTATCAATAGATGAACTCATGTTAGCGATTTTTTTCTGTATTTCTTCCTAAGCATTGTTATTGTTTTGTTTTCTTTTTTGCCTCTTCTTTTGTTACTGGTCATTCAAAAATGCCTATTTTAAGGCATCCTGAGCCCCAAATGTATCCCTTTTTTTCACCACTGCATGAATTAGTCTGATAGAAAACACTGCCTCTCCTCATAAACCTGTCTCTCTCCTACCCTTAGACTATTACTGCTATGAAAGCACTACTACCCAATAACTTAAGGGCATAATTCAGTTTTGAGGAGACCCAGCTGCTCAGGCCGTCTGTGCTAGCGAGGCTTGCTGGGTGGCTCAGAGGCTGGCTGGGGGGTGGCCAGCACCCACGCTACCGAAACAAAGCAAATGGTCTCCGGACTCTGCTTACTCCAAGTTATGTCTAAGGGCTGCTTAGGACTATTCTAGTTGGACTGAGCCAAAACTGTGCCAGGGACTATTTTAATAACTGAACAGTACAGAGGATTAATTTCTAATGCCCTGACACATTCCTTTGCACTGCTGAACTTCCATAAAGATATGTATTTCTAAGCTGCTAATGCAATGTCACTGGCAGCAGATACTTTTTGCATACCTTATCCTCTAAACAATTGTATTTCTTTGCATCTTACATAAAACATAAGAAATCTTTATAGTCAGATAATGAAAGTGACATGAATGAAAATGACCATCTTCACAATATGCTTCTCAATATTCCAAAAATGAGCCAGAGGCATGTCCTTTTGCCACAGAAAAATTAAAACACTCTAACAAGGATAAATTTGGTGTCAGCAAAAACATACACCATGCTGTCCTCTAACAGAAGAAGAGTCACAAAGTTCTGGAAAGTCAGTGACTATTATTATGGAAAAGAGGATGTTGAAAGGCACATTATAATTTGGCTGAAATACAAATTCTCAATATGAAATGCTTTGCAAGAGACTTATCTCTAAGGCAGGAATTCTCACACTCACAAATGGGATAACAATTTGATCAGGTTGTTTCAACTGAATGAAACCAAACATATCCCATATTCCAAATTTTAATCAAATTAGCCCTGGATTTTAATGAAAGAAACTAAGCTCCCCACTGGGTTGACCTGGGAGAAACTCCCATTCCTTCAGCAAAGCACAAAGGCACCTCTGTTAATCCTTTCTCTTCACAGTTGCTGCTTTTGCAGGTCCTGATGAAGACATTCTTTTCTGAATAGAAATTCAAGTAATTCTTCTGAGTGAGGATGAAAACCATTATTTCACCTCACCTACTCCCGGATTTTAGCATCCGTGTCATTGATCTTTGTGTGAGACTTAGACTTGCCATATAGACATCTTGAACAGCGAAGAGTCAGTGACCTAACAGCCACATGTTTAAGCCTAGCCCAAGCCCATCAACACCTTTTGCAGTGGATTAAACACAACTACTTCAGCTCTTCCACAACTCAGCAACAGGTTAAAGCTCCCTCCCCTAAAACTGAACCTATGCTCTCATCTTGCCTCTTTCACATAACGTAACCTCAACTGCTTTCACAAAGTCAAACTTTGCATCAAAGCCTTCCATTTATCAGCTACTATTTCTCCAAATGTGCTAATCCATCCACAGATTTGCTACAAGGTTTTGCGTCATTCACTTGTACGGCAGCAGCTATAGCGTAACTGCTAAATGCAATAATAATATGCCGTGAGATTTCACAATGCTACATCATTATTAGAATTTCCTCAGATTGATGCATTTGATTGTCACCTTCAATATAAATAGCTATTTTAGGTCTTGATTTTTAGGTCTCTGAGGTGAGTAATTGCATGTGAAACATGCAAGTGTAGTCACGTGTCCAATTTGCATGTGAAATTACCACTGTGGCCTGTGAAACCTTCACCTGCAGATGGTATATGCAGAATGGATAATTGCACATGCAAATGGATGATGATCATTTTCACATTCAGAAACCCAGAGTGCACATCAGTAATTATAACGGCATGCTTAACTTGTTTAAAATCAAGGATGTGGTATTTCATACAGACCTGAACTTATTGCACAGAAATGATAAGCAATAGATGAATGAAGACAAAACTGGACTTTTTAAAATTAATTGAACTTCTGGGCAGCAAATGAGGGGTGATGTAGGTAAATGTCAGACAAGAAAATAAAAGGTAAATGCATTAGGAAAGTTATTGCAGCATAGTAATCACAAGTGAAGCTGAAAATGGCAAGTCTTCTATCCAGCAGGCCACTGCAGTGAACAATGACAGAGCGCTCAGGTCAATAGGAAACATTAAAAAATAAAAAAGAGAGTTTTGAATAAAAAAGCCACAACAAATTACCGAATGTTAAAGTTCTCTTGAATTTGAAGGCTGGTACCCAGCTACTGGCTCAAACAGTGTGTGTTGAACATGCTCTGCGTACAGCGGGAGGCTCCACATTTTTTGCAGTCAGTTCTCAGATGCCTGGGAAGGGCTGAGTCTTGTCATCTGCTGGTAGAGATACCCAGTGGCAGCATTTATGCTGGTGAGAAACACAGAAATAATTATCGACTGTGTTTGCGCAAGCTTGATAGATCAGTGGATCTTTTGTTTTTCTTTAAGAATTAAAGTAAAACTTCAGACAATGCTGTACTAAGGGCAGGTTGGTTTTTTTTTTTTTTTTTATTTTAAGAAATTCCTAGTTCAAGACATTTGTCTGTAATACTGAACAGGAAGGTTTTTATATTGCTGTATACTTTTAAAACTATGGGGAAAACATAAAAATGCAAAAAAACCCAACTCAAAACCCAAACTCCATTTACTGCAGAAGAGCTCAAATCTTTGTTGATAAACAAGGTAATGATATTAAACCTATAAAAATCTCCATAGAGCAAAATTGCGAATACCTGAAGAAGTAAAAAGAAAAGCTTATGGCTCCCTATGAAAGTGGCAATTTAGATTGGGCAAAATATAAGTATATGCAACAGATATGTTACAGGCTACCAATGCTACCCAAGGAATAGATGTATGAAAGCTTTAGTTTTTAAAAAAAGATGCTATGCTAAAAAGTTGTATTGAATTTGATTAAATTCTCAGTGAGAGGACAGAAAAGAAGAAAACTTTTGGGTACACTGAGAAGCTATTTTTTCACTCCACCTCAAACAGGAGGTAGCGGATGCTCACCTTACGGCAATATTTGTAATAATTTTTTTCTTTTGTTCTGAATCTGCGTAGACAGCAGTATTAGCTACTGGGGCCAGTTTGGCCAGCGAAGTCTGGGCTTCTCAATCCGTGCGTTTTCAGAATTTATACCTTTGCACAGCTCCCTCTGGTGTTAGGAATGAAGTTTGGCAAGACACAGTATTGCAGCTCTGCAAACTTCTTGGTTTTGACCAGACACTTTGCTTCCTTTTTCATCTTCACTGCTGGTCGGTTGCGGTGTAACCTCCTATTCTCAGAGAAATAAAGATGATTTTTCCTATAAAGTTAACATTCCAGACCTCAAATTTTTATGGGGAGTTAACAGAATCATGAAGAATTAGGAAAGGCTGTTGGCAACATCAATGCGTTGTGGAGACTGGAACCGTAAAGCACTAGAAGCTTATTTGAGGTGAATTAGAGACACGGAAGTATTAGAAGTCCAAACCTAAGCAACTCATAATTCAAAATACCAGAGTTGAAAACTGTGATTCTCAAATGCCCCACACAATCTGCTGACTGTACAGAATGAACATAAAATCTGCCCAGATATTTTATGTCAAGTACCCTAATGCCTGAGTTGGGCTTCTGGCCATGCTCAGAGTACTTAGTTTTGACAGCACTGGACTTAGCTGTCTCCCACTATCTACAGAAATGCTCTCCCTCCACGTTTGCCAGGTGAGGAGCCCAATTTGGCAGCATTTGCACAGCGTGATTAACCAATTTAAATAATATGACAAATATGAGTGGCAGAGGGGATAGATGTGCCGGCTCCCTTATCACGGTTTAACCCCAGCCGGCAACTCAGTACCATGCAGCTGCTGAGGTGGGCACGAGAATTGGAGAGAAAGGAAAACTAGTGGGTTGAGATAAAAACAGTTCACCAGGAGAGCAAGGAAAAATATAATAATAATTACATTATATATCAATAACGATGATAATAACACAATATAATGATAAAAAGATATATAAAACGAATGATGCACAATTTCTCACCACCCAACAACCCGATGACCGATACAGCCCGTCCCGAGCAGCGATCATGGAACAGCAAGTTCCAGAGAGAGCGAGCAAGGGAGTGAACAGCTGAATGAATGAACAAAAAGGCCTGAATGAACAAAAAGAGGGATCTGGCCCACCGGCTGACCCCCATTTATATTGGGCATGATGTCTATGGTATGGAATTCTGTCTTTGGCCAGTTTGGGTCAACTATACTGGCTGTACCCCTCCCAGGTTTTTGCACCTGCACATTAGCAAAACCTGGGAAGCTGGAAGACATCCTTGATTGCTTAGCAGCAACTAATAACATCAGTGTGTTATCAACATTCTTCACATACTAAATCCAAAACACAGTAGCTACTGGAAGGAAGATTAGCTCCATCCCGGCCGAAACCAGGACATTCCTTTTGTTCAACAAGTCAGCTACTTGAGCCTGTGTCATGCCTGGTTTTTAATTCCTTTGTTTTCTTACAATGGTCTCAAAATAAAACCCTAATTAGTAGATGGTAACCTGGCTGGAGCTGGTGGTGCTCGTCAACCCTCTTGTTGAATCTGTGCTAGATTTAATAGCATGCTTTGAAGAAATGAACCTCTTCCGCTGGATATTTATAAGTAAACACTGAAGTATTCAAGAAATTCAGCCTGAAACACCCCTGCCCCCCAAGCAGGTGCCCAAATCCTTCAGGTGGTGACTATTTAATTCAGACAACACTGAAACTTCTCCAAAGACACTGAAGTCAGTCTCCTTGCTTCAGAAGAGTCCTGTGGCTTGAGGAACCCGTCTGGAGGAGAGGTGAGAAGAGGCCTCAGTCCGGTTGGAGCAGCATCCAGTGGGGTCCCTGAACAGTGCTCCAACAGACAGGAGGGGCTGATGGTGGCCAGCGTCTTCCCTGTGGTTACACCATCCAGGTGCTGTGAGTCACGCCTGTAGGTACTCCCACGTTATGCGCCTGGAGCTTAGAAGTCTAGCAAAGGTGCCAAGAGTCACCCTTGGGCTGGGGGCAACCATCCCCAGCTCTTATAGGTCTGGTCTGAGGCAGGATTTAATACTACATAGAGTTCTGCTCAAGGATTTCAGTCATATGCTGTCTTGTCCTTTGAAAATGACTTTATGAAGGGAGTACTGTCTCATATGACCTTCTCACCACAGTTTTAACAGTTAAATTAATGGGACTGTGAAATCTCTTGCTTTTGATATATATAATAGACCCTTAACTCCATTCTTCCTTTCACTCCTTTTGCTGTGCCCATGAGTCTATGACCCATATCTCCTAAGCTGTTTTTGAAGTGTGAAAAAGATCTGTCCTCAAAGGTGAAAGGGTAATGAAAAATACACCATGGTGGTAAAACTCCATTACAATTGCACCTACCCATGCTCCCAGGGAAAATGCAGAGGTATAGTTTTAAGTGTCGAGTAGGAGGGAAAGATAATTTTAAGGATGTGGAGAGAAATAGATTTGTAAAGAGAAGATGCTTTTGTTCTAATTCTGTCTCTCTTAACCAGGAGAGATTCGGATTTTTAGCAGGATGACTGTGATCTCTGATGGGATAGACATGAAGGGGTTTTTTCCATTCTGAAACAGGTGCGTAAGATTTCTAATAGATCAGGCAGAACAAAATGTGAGATAAAAGAGTGAAGAGTTGAATTGCAAGGGTGAAATGCTGGAGTGATGGAGTCAGATGGTGAATGAGGTGGCTGACTAAATTGTTGGTTGTACTTGTGGACTTGTAAAAAAGAAGGATGTTGGGGACAGAGGGAAGAATGAAAGGACACATAAGGAGAAACTATTGCTTACTTCCGTTAAGCTCTTTGAAGTTCATTATTTCAGTTTTCAGTGCTGAGGTGGGCAGAGGGATATTTCTTCTTCTCACTTCTCTGAAAACTTCCTTCAAAACGTTTTCAGTAACAAAACCTCAGGTTTCTACCTTTCCATTTCAGAACAATGTGATTAGCCAGCAGAGGACTTGTGGATCTTTGGGGAACAATTAAGAGAAACTTGTGATCATCTGCTCTCCCATTTAACTTGTCTATCAGACATCCCAGGATAGCAGTTAATGAGGGAGAGGCATGGTGCTAGTCATTAATGGTATTAGTAGCAAGGTACATGGGTGACATATAAGTGCGGTCATATTTTACAGTTTCCAACTTATATTGACTACTACATGAAAATACAGTACTCATAATGAGTAAGGGTATCAGAATGTGTTCTTAAAGGAAGGATGGCAGGAGCCACAGAATAATTCATGTACAAATAACTCATGCTAGACCCAGACTTTATCTCCTTAAAATAGTGACTCTCTGAAAAATCACTTCGAATGTATTCCTGTTGCTGCAAATTTTCCTTTGGTATACAACTGTAAGTAATGTTTTTAAAAGATGCTGCCTGCTATGAAATTTTCAAGTTCAAATAATCCTACGCAGTCAAAACCAGTTACTTCAGAGAAGTGAGGTAGACTGTTATTCACTGAGGATATTTCCATGCTAATTTGGAGTTTCAGCCCAATTCATTTTTGTCTCCAAAAGTAGTGTTATTCTGTTGTTTTTTTGGTTTGTATTTTTTTCAAAATGCCAAAAATAATGATAAGGGAAGAGACGGGGTTTTTGTCACTTAAACATTAATAAGTTATTTCTGTTCAGAATTACATAGTGAAAACACCTTGGGAGAAAAAAAAAAACAACCCAACCCAACCAAAACCCAAGCAAAAATAATATGTTTGAAAGATAAAAGTTTTAAAGAGCTCTGAATGAGTTACAACAAATAAAAACACATATAAAAATTTAACAGTAGCAGATTACAACCAAACTCCAGATGATGATTTAGTGCTTTTATCTCCAGTCACTGTTTAAAGAAAACAAACACAAAAAACAACTTGCCAAGAGTAATAGTTTCAAAGGTAGCTGTCAGTATCAACTCATTTTCTAATTTGAGATAAAGAAATCATTTTGTGCTTTCTGCACTTCTAAGATTTTCTTCTATTTGCTTCTTTAGATTAAAGAAGTTTTATCTATGGCATCACATAAATCAATACATATGCATGTATGCAGGTGTAATGCAATGCATATATATTAAACATACACGTTTTTAATAAAGGACTCTGAAGAGTATTTTGTAACACATTGGTATATCAGATTTAAAACATAATTCTCTCTACTTTTATGATAACTAGGTGATTACAAGCTGGGAATCTGAAATATGTCTTTAGTTTCTTTTTAAATGCAGTTCTAAAACATAACTGTCTAATAGAGGTTTGGTTAAAATTTGGGAAACCTTTATTTTCTATTGAACTTTTGCAGAAGCCTAGCATTCACTTTTCTATTGTGAACTCATGCTGTTACATTCATCATATTGATCATGATGATGGATAATGTCTGCATTGCTGGAGCTGCATTTACCATTACTGATTCCTCAGTAAAGATTACTTACATATTTGCAGGGGTTGTTTGTTCATGTCCCGTAACAGAGGTATAGTCAGCCAATGAAGGAAAAAAGGGAAGCTAGGTATAACGCGGCTTCGGCTGCATTCCATCCCAGCGCTGATGGCAGCCACGGTGCTGACCTTTTCACTCCTGAGCAAGACCGAACAGGAAGAAACAGGGCTTGTGTGTAACTTGGTTCCTCTAATCCCTCCCTGTCATTTCTTTTCTGGAGTTGTGAGGGCCTGAGAAAGCTGACAGGGAAGCAGAGGAGAGTTTCGTACCGTTCTGCCAAAATGGAAGTAAACTGCTTTCCACTCTCCTGGAGTCGGCGGGTGAGCGTGGTTGCATGCACGAAGCTTGGAGGAGTGGGAATGATGCTGCTCGGAGTGGCAGCTTCTCCCAGAGCTGTTTGTTACCAGGAGGTTAATGGGAAGACATTGGTGGTGGATGTGGCGGAGACCTTACTCACAGCCATGCCAAAAGCAACGATCTGGTCCTACAGCAACTGCTTGGGATGAATGAGGGGGAGTTTTGTGGCATTTCAGTGGTGCTGTCTGCAGCTGCATTAACCTGCACATGCACGGAGCTGCGGTCCTACACCAGAGGTGGTAGGATGGGCCACAGGCTCTAACCTCGGCTGCCCTACAGCACATTTGACCGCATTACACAGCCCACGAAGAAAATACACAGAACTGCATTAAACAAACAAACAAACAAACAAACCCCCCCATTCTACAACTTAACAATAATTTCACAATGTTTTGGCCATGACTCTGGGTATCTGGTATGGTCATGGTGAAAATACATATTGAGTTGAAATTTGCCACTCTTATTTATACCAATAAATACACCACAGATGAAGAATATCGGCTTTGAGGTTTTAAGATTACAGTTGGCAGAGTGTTACCTTACCTAGGTTAGTCAGGGTTACGTTGGCCTCCACTACTGTGTTAGGTTCCCATGAGCAAAATACAGACCTAGGGCTGTTATTTCATATATATGGCCTATTTAGTCAGTTGAAGGGAACCCTATGGTATTTCTTTTTTCATTCAACTGTGCCTTGCCACATCTGTTCCTAGGTAGCTTGAAAAATAAACATTATCTCGTATTATAAATCAAATACATTGAACAGTAAGGCAGAGCTGAAGCGAGAGATACAGCATGCTTGAGCAATAGCAAAACATAAAGATGCTTTTCCTGCTGGATATGACAAGTAGTGCAACAACAGGTCACTATTCTGCCTTCTCAGCATCCCCACCCCCACCCCCAAGCCCTGTGATCTTGGTGTATGGGGACATGGAGCAAAATTTGTACTTACAGAAAATGGATGTGGATCTGGCTGATAGCCAGCTCGCAGTGTAAACAATATCCAGTTTCATGTGTGGTTCACAGCGGGTATTCAGAGAGCAGGAGACAAAAAGACTACAAACTGTGCAAAATAGACATTAATATTGAACAGGTTAGATTATTTTACAATCTCTAAGTAATCATGAAGTTGTAAAGCTCTGTGTTTGAAGAAACTTCTCCTAGGTGCCTTGGAGCCTTTGACAAACATAACTGATAAAGAATTGTACAAAGAACTGTACTCTCTTTATAAAGAAAGAGAGTATAAAGAAAATGACCGCAGAAATGAGGATGAATTGTTAACAAAGGTTTAAGATTGCAAACGACGGTTTTGATTCTGTAGTAAGTTCCCTGTTGGCAGATCCTTCCATTCCTACTGTGTCCCCAGCTATTTTGAGAAACAAGCCACAGGATTCGAAGTCTTCAAGTCTCTTACAAGGTCTGGATTTAAGACTAATTTTTCTCAATGAATATACGATTGATCCTGTTTGTGTGAGTGTATGTATGTGTACTTTAGATGAAATAAACAGCCACAACTTCCTGAGTATAACTTTCAGATTCTAAAGGTATTTTTTTTCAGCATAATTGAAAGGTTTTGACCGTATTTTGACTTTTGAACTTTTTTAAAAAATAATTTTCATGTAAAAATAATTTTTGGAAGACAAAATTGAAACTTTTCATTGCAGATGTTAATATTTAAAAGTGAAAATTATTTTAAGTGTTATATTAATAGACTCACTTCCCGATATTTTAAAGAAAATGAACGTTTTGCATATCGATGGCTTATAATTAAGTGGTCCCCACAGTTAATTCAGTTATAGATAGAGGTTTTAAAGTTATTTTAGTGGGAATAACCAACTTCTATCTCAGTCAGTATGATATTTTCTGATGAGTTTCAGATTAGACTAAACTGAACAGGAAGCGTGCGTCACTCATCACTGTCTTTCAAAGGTGTATTTAAAGCAGATGTGTTTGGTCAGTTCATACCATATATTACAAAGAAAACTATGAGATACAGTGGAATAATGGGAGAAGCTGAAGGACAAAAAGAGGCTGGGAAATGTCAACCGAATAAGAAAGATGTTTTGATGTAGATTATGACAGGAGATTTCTGGCCTAGTACTGGTCTAAAGCCAGATGGAAATGGGAACTTTTCAACAATGACACAACAGAGGCAGAATGTTTATTTAATAAAATACTACAGTTGCTGCTTTAGGAAAGAGGCAGATGATACCGACATATCAGAGCATACTGATGGCTGCGAGAAAGGGTATTTGCCCTTCAGGACCACATATGGGACATGTTCTGTATCTTGTGATAACGAAGAGGTTGCACTACCGTACACTCTCATATCAACACTGCAGTTGTTTATAGCCTTGAATCTAGTATGATACAAGGATAAAAATCTTTCAGTTCAAAAAATATATGTTAAACAAAGACTAATAAACCCAAACACTTTAAAATAAGCAAGTCCAGGTAATTTGCATCCAAGACTTTTAGCAGAACTGGTTGATGATCTCCTTGAATTGTTAGGACCGATTTTCAACAACAGGTTTCAACACTCGAAGCATTTTGGTAGTCCCAGAAGTAAACAGGAGATCCAATTCTGTACCAATATAAACAACAAAAAAGTGTAATTATAGATTTGTCAGCCTGATAATGATCTCAGGCAGAATAATGAAACAGATGATACAGCAATCCTGTTTTGTTTATAAAGGTAATAAAATTGATGCAATGCACTTAGTCTTCTATAAGGCATTTCATTTGGTAGCACATGACGTGTTGATTAAGAAATAAAATCAACATGGCACATACTGAATTGATTAAAACCTGAGCACCTGAAAGGTCTTAAAATATTACTGTGAATGAAGAATCATCATTCTTCAGATATTTGTCTATGAGCTCCACAGGGATCAGTATTTGACTCTATTATATTTAATATTCTTTTTCAATGCTTGGAAGAAAATACACGATGATACTGATAAAGTTGCAGATGAAAAATGTTGTGAGTGTAGTGAATAACAAAAAGGGAAGTCTTTGATGCAAGGTGATCAAGACTGTCTGGCAAGCTAGGTGCAAACAAACAGCTGAATTTACATATAGCTAAGCATAAAGCCATAGGCCTAGCACAAAAGGATGTTATTTCCAATAAAGGAAGAAAACTTTTCTATCCCGAGAAGCCTTGACTATAAAGCTCAGGTGAGCATGAACTGCGATGTTATAGCTAGGAGTATTTGTATAGAAATAAGGAAGTTGTGCCACCTTTGAATATTACTGCTTTAGATTACCATGCTCAGATCTGGCGCTACAGACACATGAACAGTTCAGAGAGATTACATGATAATCCTTGGGATTATCCTCTTGGAAAATAAACCCATACAGTGCATAACTCTAACAGTTTAATCTGATTTAACCTAGTTAAATTTATCAAGTAATTAATTGTTTATCAAGACTAAAAGTTGACTTGTTTGCAATCTATAGGCACTTACATAGAAAGCAAAAGTTTGAAACTAAAACAAAATTATTGGCAAGGTCTGAGGGCAAGATGTTAAAATGAGATAAACTCAGATTAGAAGAAAGCTATGGATGTTGTTTTCCAAGCAGGAAAAATTTGCAAAGGTTAATACTGGGTTCTCTACAGCTAGGACTATTGAACAGGTCAGACTGCATCCAGGGGATCCTACAGCTTGTGTTCAACAGGAGGTCAGACTCTGTATTCACAGAGGTTGCTCCCGACCTTGGAATCAATGGATTTATATACAGAGGCAGACATTGAATAAGGACACGGTTTTGGGTTAAGCCACTGCTGTGATGATGCGCCGCCGTAAAATATGGCATAAGTGCCATAGTAGGTCTCCTCTTTCCTCTGACACCTGTCCTCTTTTGGTTGAAAAGTTCTTAAGTGTTTATCAATTTTTCCAGCGTATCTGGGAAACCATCCAAAATTTTATAATAATGGATTTTCTTCAACACGGGGGTTTCCTAAGGGCAAGGGAGCTTACTAGTACGTTCTGCCATGTTCAGCTGCTAACTCTAAAGACTCATAATTGCATTTGGTCTTATATACTGCACGTAGTCTGGTGTTACATGGAAAAGGTAATGAAGATAAAATCAATGTAGCTGTGTCATACTCTTGTTCTGTAATACTGCATTACAGTATGGAACATCTGTTAGCTTTAGCATTGCACTGACTAATTGAAGTAGCCCAATATAAATTAATTTTGAACCAATCTCACTGTATTACTGTTATGTGTTCATGGCAGTCAGAATTATTGGTGATATGGGTATTGTGCTGCAAACTAACAATGAAAATGTGACTTTAATGGTTTTAGAGGAATTTGATTGCTCCGTCTGTTATGCATCATTCACAGGCTGGATTCAAGCCGCCGCGATGTGAGTGTTTGTGTGTGTGCGTGCTGGGAGCGGAGAGAGTTCTCACGAAATGAGGAGCATACTAGTCCTTTACATCTCAGGAATTAGCAGGTTTTGGAATGGTCCATTCAGGCTGAAACCAGTTAGTTCAAATGAGGAAATCCTGAGGTTTATGCTAGGTATTTGTTGACTATCATACCTCTTCAGTATGATTCCTATACAATGCCTCATTGACTGTATTCATGAAGCTCTCTATAATTGGGAGTAGTCCATGAAAGGTACCCAGCTGTACATGTAGCTTTCAATCCTGTTTCAAGTTAGTTAATTTATTTTAGCCCCGTTATGATGGCATTATGATTTTGTGGTTCCTCTGCAATAACTATTTAATATCTCTCACTAACTATATTTGGGTTCAGTTTGGAACAGTTTTATAGGATGTATGTGAAGGACATTGTAGCATGTTCTTTTGTTTCTGAAAAAGCCATCTGTAATTGTAGTCTTACAGCAGCTTGGAGCTGAATTCCATCCTAAATGATCTCCTTTGAATTAATTTCATGCAATGGAAGTCAAACAGATTTTGACCTTTATTCCGTTCTGAAAAGGTATTATGTAAAAATGCACCTTCCTATTCAGCAGATCTGCTCTATATTCAGTCACATTTGAATTCAGCGACAAAAAATAAATGTGTTCTACATCCTGCTGATAGAAGTGGGGAGCTGATGCAGATGTGGGAGTGTGGTGTGGGTTTCCTTCAGACTCACTGTCATTAACAGAGCTGCTGTGTAAGGGCTTGATTTGCCAAAGCCTCCAAATACCCACACCCCCAATTGACTTCAGCTGGAGTAAAATGGACAGAGATCTTTGAAACGTAACCCTCCCTATTTGTATTAAAAGGCAAAACTCCATGGGGACTCTAGATGTAAATGAAGAAGGATTTTCTCTAAAATAGAGAAATATTGGTAGCAGCCCAGCTAGAAATAAGCATTTGAGTTTCATTTCTAATGGCAAAGATGAACAATCATTAGCCAGAGGGAAAAAGGCAACATGTTTAGTTGTAAACAGAGCCAGTTTGATCCAAAGTTATTGAGCAAATAAAGGCTGCTTCTGTTGCAAATAAATAGCATTGCAGAAATTCTATTTCTGTTGTCTGTGCTAAGGTGAAACGCTATCCCTCAGAGCTGTGGTCTGACTTTTGTCTTCACAGTGCAGGACTAAGACTTTCTGGAGTGCAGTGGCTATATTGTATAGCTGTGTAGACACTGAAACCTCTGAGCACTGTTGTGGGGGTTTTGGGGGGTTTTGTTTTGGTTTTTTGTTTGTTTGCTTTTTGGGGGGTTTTTTTTTGGTGTTTTGTTTTTGAGGAGGTGAGACAATCGTATCCAAAATACCCAATGGCTAAGAATTTAGGAGAATTGATTCAGGTTGTAGATCTTGGGGAAATTCATTATATCGTTGACTGTTGATGCCAAGGAACTCCTTGCTCCGAGAAAGCTAACCTTTACTCTGGCTGCACAGCGCCTTTATGCTAGAAGAATATAGCTAATCATTGCAACTTTAACCCTAATGTTTAAGGCTGTCGTTGAGATATTGTACAAACACAGTGGGGTAAGAAGGCACTTCCCAGGTCATAGAGTCCAATCTCTTGGTATGACAAGCGGTCAAAAGTGGTATAAACTCCTTTGTAAACTTTAGAAGTGATTAGGTTTCTGTTTCAACTGCTTGTTTATGAAAACTGTTTAGGAACCTTCTCTTTTAAGGCACATTCTTCTTATTTCCAGCCTACATGTGTGCATAATCAATTGACATATATATATACACACACATATATTTCTGTGACAACATTACCTTTTAAAGGACTTCTTTACCACTTTAGTATTTAACATTAGGATTTACTTATAGATATTAGGCATATTCCCTTGCAGCCTTTGTTTTGCTATACTAAAAAACCGTAACCTCTCTTCTCCCTTTGAATGATAGGCTTTTCATATAGCTCTCTTTGAACTTGTTTCAGTTTGAATCCATCTTTTTAAATATAGAAGACTAAAGTGGTGGGAGGGAGGGGGAGGGGAAGAGGTCAAACGTTTGCTTCATGTCTACTAGAAAGACCTTCCTGATGCATTCAAAGATCATATTTGCATATTTTAGTGTTATACTATATTAAGACTTCAACAGTCATGACTCTTCAGTCATTTCCAATTCTTAACATATATCAGAAGTGCTTATTATCAGTTCTCTCATTTATTCCCTTTCCTATTTCTCCATTCTGCAAGATCATCCAGTTCTTTCTGCATGGTATCCTGAAATTTTCTTTTATTAGTGAGCGCTCTAGGTCTTATATCATCAGCAAACTTCACAGCCCACTCCTACTTAACACCATTAAAACCTAATTGCATCATTAATACACATTTAAACAAGATCAGCTTCAAGGAGGAGTTCCACTAAGACTCAGGCTGGTATAACCTCTTTTGACACTGCCAATGCCATGACTGCTTTAGCTCATTCCTTAGACATCTTACAGTCTCTTTGCTTTCCCAGGCAATGGAACAGCTCTTTCAGGACATGAAATGCCTTGTAGGTTAAGCCTTATCTCTTACATTTCTTTTGCAATCCCCTAGAAATCCAATATAGTGAATATTTTGTATTCCGTGCTTTGTATTCCTGGTGGCAATGCTACTGAGAAGATGCGCTATAGCATGCAGTGGTACTTCAGAGTTTGTAAGTGCTTTACTTGTCACATACAGGTTTTTGCATTGGTATAGCCTAACTGACAGTTTCCAGCTTGAACACATGACACCAACCCATCCTGACAATTGAGGTTGGGATGCATCAGGATGTTCTACATGTGAAAGAAAGCAGTTTTGGGGGATTCTTTTTACATGGTAAATCCTAAAATATCCATAAACTATGCACTAGATTACCAAAGGGGAGTAACCTTAGCTATGAACCCTTTAGAAGGGTCCCCTTGCCCCCATCGTGTGGCTGGGACTCTGAGCTGGGTGCCATTTGCCAGTGAGTCAACACCGTGGGCCAGACAGCGGCCTTCAGAGGCAAAGGAGGGACAGAGCTGGGCATTGTTGGCACTGCTGATGGTAGTTCAGTCTATACTGTCTGAGCAGTTCACGTACTATTTCCATATAGCACCCAGAAGAATACTGTTTCCATACTATCTATATCATCTATATCTATATAATCTATATCTATCTTCATTGTTATAACCTTCATACTATTATTTTGTTTGTTCATTCTGTTATTCATTACCTTATTTTACTGTATTATTATTAACAATTATCTTAATATAAACCATATACAATAATAGATGTATAGGTTATCTATATGTAATATAGATGGAAGACTTAATAAAAATATCTGCTATCTTGCCAGCTATTGTTCATCTAGTAGAATGAGGAAATCAATGTATTTATCATAAAGGCTACCCACAGTTAACCGCTTCCGCAGTGGCACACACTTAATAGCATTTTAAATTAACAGAAACAGACTTAGGTACTTTATACATGCGGTCAAATTAGTTACCTTCAGTATCCATCCCAGTAAGATGTACTCATATGTAAAAATGCATACATTCTATCAATGAGAAGAAATAGTATTGACTTTTTTGAAAAACTTTGTGTTTATTTTTCCATATTCTGATATTGACTATTTAGAGAAGGCAAAGCTTGTGTCACTAAAAAATCCTGTCAAAAATGCATAGACTTGTGTCCATAAGAGACCAAATTTTGGGGTTTATTTCCTGATGTTTTAAAACTTAGTCCATCTTATTTAATTTAAGAAAGTGTGATAGTTTCTCCTTAAATATAACGCAACCAAAAGAAAATGGAAAGTATTCAGAAGATTAACTCTTTTAAATGAAGCTGAAAGCTTCAGTAGATTTTAATTAGAACTGCATGATAAGTTTTACATATAAAGCATATCCATTCAAATTTGGCTTTTGGCCAGTTCTGCAAAAGCAAAACAACATTAAGAACTACCCTTTCACTGCACATTTTATTTATTTTTTTTCTGAGAGTATGAAGTTTGTAATATCAAGTCACATAATGAACTCTGCATTTTAGTTTGCTGTATATTTTAATTAGGCTGAAATTATGCATAGGGCTGAATATGTTCATTAAAAGACTCTATCGTCATTGTTTGGTAACTTACTTCCTGCTGTTATCCTAATCAAAAACTGGGTTTGATTTTAAAGAAATCCACTAAGCTTTTTTTTTCACTGAAAATGAACACCTCTATCATCAGTTATTCAAAACCACCACCAACACAGGAGAACAGTCTCTCTCAGGTTACTTTTAGATGCATTTCTAAGCACCTTTGCAGATGAAATGATATTGCACTTTACAGAATGACAGGAATCACACAAAATATCAAACTTTCAATTGAACTTGAAGATTCAGGTAGGGAAAAGTAGGTTTCAAATATCATTGCTTGCGTTACGGAACTATGGTTTCCCTACTGTGACTCTCAGATTAATAGGTTCTTGTGCTTCAGATGGGCATTGGGTGTCTCAGAAGTGCTGAGTTTTAGTATTGATGTATGAAACCAAGTTCCTTACCTCAGGGCATGAGTTGCAAATCTTGGGTAGTCTTCTGTCTGTTCTCCTTTTCTCCCTGGGATGACTAGTACCCAACACTAGTTATTCCACTAAAATGGTTTAATCTCACAAAAGGTTTCATCCTCAGATGGATCAAAAAGCTAACCACAACCTGTCTGGTCCATCAAGAATGGCTGGTATCATTAAATGTACAGTATACTTGGTTCACATCTGTCCATGTTTAGCTCCCTGTTTTAGACGAGTTTTTGAGAGGTGGCTTTATTGGAAACAGTTTTAACACACGTCCAGGGAGGCCTTGCTTACTCTTTTGTCTCTGCTCCTCTGCGTAGCGTAACTTGCATTACAAAATGCAGCAGATTATCATCTGGCTCTGAAGTGAAAACCCCAAACCCCCCCAAACTTGGAAGTAGTAATTTCTAGTGTTTTGATTATAAACTCATTTTTTCATGTTTAGCATCTACATATATTTTCACTTTGTTTTGCAAGACATTAGCTAATGATTCTGCTCAAGCACATGTTGATGTTTTATGGTCCTACCTATTGCTTTTCTTGCAGAGTTCAGTAAAACTGCTTGTAGTCAAACAAGTCTAAATAGTAAGTGTATTAAATAGTAGATAAACATGTTCTGTGAAATGTGGATATCTGTAATTTCCCTTACATCATCAAATTATTGACTGATAAAAACTTCTGTTTATAGGTTAATTGTAGCTCTGCAGTGCTTGGCATTATGATTTACAATAGACTCTAGAGGCATCATTCTAGTTATCACAAAAGCTCATCCAAGAGAATGATCTGATAGACCACTGCTGATTTATATCAAAAGTTTATTTTAAACATAATTGCCATAAGTACCTACTTAATGTATTTCACTTGCCCTGAGGTACCCTAAGCTTTAAAGTGAGGACATTCCTCTTATCGTTATTCTAATTCTTAAAAGCTGTCCATGAAGATACTTATCATTGCATACTACAGATGTGATTTCTTTGCTTCCTAATTAAATAGATTGATGGATATGTAGATGTAAAGTCTTGGCCCGATTTAGGAACCTGTAGAAAATGTGAAAGCACTGCATATGGACACCCTACTGGAATTGCTCAAGCATTTTACATTAAAATAATACAATAAAACAAGTCTCTAGAGTTGTAAAGGCTCATAGACACTGATGCAATTCAATGCAACATAAAGATTAGGTATCGCTGGATGTCGTTCTTATCTTTTCGTACACTCCCCTGTCAATTATGAGTAGCACCATTCAAATCAATAGCACAGTTTTGACACTGTCTTAGAGAATCAAGAACTAATTAATCACAGTATATCATGGTTACTACAAAATTAGTCTGTCCCTACAAAATTTGTCTTCTGTCTTTTATTGTAGAACTGTATATACAAATACATTTTCCATCATATTACAAAATAACATTTGAATTACATGTTCATTTTAGGCTTATTAAAGGTAACCTTTATATCCTCTCTTGGAAAACAACTTTTATTTTATAACAACTCCTTCCTGAAAATTATAGCCAGTATTGGCAGCATACATTAACTTTTCTTCTATGCAGTTTACCTGTTGAGGTAGAGGATGGAGGATGGAAAAGGGGATAGAAATTACAGAAAAGTAGCAGTAGACTGGCTAAGGTATCTTTGCAGTCCTGTCAGATTGTTTCACAGCATAATTTCATCACATTTTGCATACACTTTGCCTGTGGCTTAAGCAATTATAAAAGTGCTAAAATGGAATTTGCAGCCTTCATAAAGAACATTGCCGTTGTTGAAATTGTTTTAAAGCAATGACAGGTAAAACTTAAATTGGCTTTATTTTCTTTTACTGAACTTTTCCTTTTCTCCATTAGTATAACAAACATCTGGAAGAAATTAGATCTGACTTCCAGGGGAAAAAAAAAGCCAAAAAAACCCCTGCTTCCCCCAACACCATGTTAGTAATTTCATTACGAGAAACATACCTTCAGGTGTACATTCTGCCTCCACAAATCAATGAAAAATAAACATGCTGGAGAGGGAAATGTTCATAGTTTTCATTATGAATGGGCCAAGGACACAGATGTCACAAATTTGGAAAAAAAATAAAAAGAAGGTGATTTGTAAAATAAACTCTACCTTAATCCTATCCACTACTGCAAACAGTGATATTGAAAGAGAAAGTGGGTAGGATACTGGCAATTCGTTAAACTACCTTCTTTCTCCTAGGCTGGGGATGTCTGCAATATAACTGTAATTTTTAGGAATGGGTTGCTAGTTTCATCTTTTCAATTCATTTATGATTCACCAAAGCAACTAATTGGAAAGACCACACATCCTGGAATTGCAAGATTGTTCTGTATGTAAGATATTTGCAGTATTATTTTGTCCCAAATTTCATAAGCAGCATCTTTACAAACAGCATCTGGAAGAAGTAATTGCCTTTTCTACAATTCCTCAAAAGTACAGAAATTTCCCTAATTTCCCCTTTCCCTTCCCTTCCTTCCCTTCCTTTCCCTTCCTCTCTCAAAGTCTGGCTGCCCTCAATACAGCAAAGCATTGAAATCATAGGAATGAAGCTCCTAAATATTTTTAATGGTGTCCTCTCTATCCCCAGCATGGAGTGAAAAGATTCTTATTAGCATTGTCAATAGCTCCGGTTCTACCAAGGGAAAGAACAAATAATAGACTGTAAAGAAAGTCCTTGTTTCCTTAACAGTGCTCTTTAGAGATGGTAAGACATCAGTGCTATATCTTAAAGAAATGTACTTCACCTTAACCCTATGTTTCTGCATTGCTATGAAGGCCCAGAAAATTTCCCAGTCAACTTGAACAAGCGAGTCAGAAGTCCATCCTACAGCTTCCGTGCATTATGGCCTTGCTACAGGTTCTCCGCTTCCACTGTTAAATGGGCACAACTTTAAGATATAAATCTAGCTGTAAATAAAACGGAGATAAGCATCACTGTGAAAAACAGAGAAAATTGCAGGTATGCAGGTAAAAGGCTCCTTACTTACAGTATGCTTTAGGAGAACTGGAATGGTCCCTACAGACGATTTGCAAACGATGACTTCATAGTACAGTACTAGGTATTATTTATGTGTGAGGATCCAGCTCAAATGCTTGGTGTTAAAAGTATATGTTGCTGGGGATAATTTCCAGACATGAGTAATTCAAAGCTTTTGCAACTTGAAAAGGACTGCAGTGGATAGACGTTTAAATGACACACTTACTCCTTGTTGAGATGATATTCGTGTAACAGAGGCAAGCAGGCTGTCGTTGCCCAGTGCTTTGGCATTGCTAATCCACAGTGGTATTCAGCACAGCCCGTGCTGGTACTTGGCCTCAATATCATTCTCCTTTAATTTACTAGACTAAGAATTTTATTTTAGCAATCTATTAGTTTCCTAAAATGTTGAGGAATAGTAATTTCAGAGGTTCAGTGAATATACACTAAAGGAGATTTAATCATAGAGGAATCTTGGGTTAAAGGCCTTATTTAAAACCCACAGAATGAAAGTGAATATTCAATGAGATACTGCAGCTTTAATCTATGCTGTTATATCTGTTATTCAGCATGACATTCCAGCTTTCATTTTTTCTGTTTTCCATCTAAGTCTTCGAAGGATACCTTCTGCCACCTTCTATTCAATGCAATATTTGGACATACTGGAGTGATTTTGAGTAGGAATGTCAGAGGATTTTCTTTTTAAGCTTTGATTTTTCTTCCATCTGTCAGTGTAAAGCCAGACCTTTAGCTTTTTTTTGTGCCTTAATTTATGTACAAAGTGGAGCAACACAAAATGAAGGACTGTGTAGAAATGTAATGCTATTTTTAGATAAGACATTTACTCTATACAAGAGGCTCTACAGCCTCAAACATCTTCAGATCAGGTGATATTTAATGTGTTAAGCCTCAGAATGAAAGACATCTTTGCAAGTCCTGCATTGCAGACAGAAGCAGATAAGCAACTAAATATAACAGCTCTCCTGGTATCTAGTGACTCCTCAGAAAACTGATAGCCAAAGTTGTTCCAGGATCCTTGTTCCGAGGATCCCAATGCACTCAATTCATGCTGTTGCCTGGCTCTAGGAATGCTCTTCTTTGTGGATGTTTTCCTACCTGCAAAGAGCAGAGCAGATTGTTCAGACCAAATGATTAAAGATCCCACCTCTCATAGCAAATAAGTCAATATGCAAATAGCTTGAATATATTAAAATAATGTGACTATATGGACAAGTCATGCAGATAGCTGGAGTGTTGATAGGTTATCTGTAGAAAGAGCTTGCATTTAAAAATGTAAAAAGCCTTATGCTCTCTACAGATATCACTATGAATGATGAACAGGAAAAACAGCAAAAGCTTTGTTCAGGTCAATAAGACCATATTTTATCAACGTTTATTACGAGCACAGACACATCCATTTCAGAGCTGATAATAAAGCTGTTTTATGGGAAAAGAGGCAGTTTAAAGTTGGTGTTTCTCATTTCTTTTTTTTGGCTGAGTAAATCAGTAATCTGCAGAATACCTGTTAGTGATTTCTTTCTAGTAAAGGTTGTTTGAAATGATGGGAAACAAAGCTGCCTTTCTGTCATCACACAGCTCAGAAGATGGACTTTCATGTAACATAAAAGACTAAAGGCAATTACATGGGTCACCAATGAAAGCTGGTATGAAAATGTTATTCAGCCTTCTAAAAAAGGCTACATGGAAAATGTAACAGATAATGTAGAAAGACTGTGAATTATACTGATCAAACTAGACCATGACTCTTAGAGTCTATATTTTCTGATTTAAAATACAAAATTCTGTTGTAAGTTTTCAAGAGATTTGAAGTTTCTTAGAAAGGTAATCAGACCCTTTTGTTTACAGAAGATACTCCCAGCAATATATAATTGGGTTTTGCTACCCACAATCTGCAAAAAGAAAACGCCTGGCAATCAACTAAAGATGACTTCTGAATTCACGCAGACACTCCAGCCTTTCTCTGTACCAGCTTGCTAGATAGATTTGCCCAGTTTGCTATTCTCCACTTTTTCTGCATATAGAATTTCTGCTAGGCAGGATACAAAAAGTACTGTGATGCTCTTTTCACTCTTTTTCAATTCCTATTGTTTGTGACCTCCTGCCATGCAATTTTGGAAGCAGCTTTGCGGGGTTCCTCACTAAAAGCAGTAGCTGCAGTTCTGGCAATGGTATCGGCATCCCACATGTGCTCCAGTTATCACCAGAGTGCGCAGGGAGAGGTTGTGCTCTGTGCAAGCGTGGGACTGGCTGGGAGTGGCAGCATCCCATTCTCATATAAAAGAGTATGTATATTTAATATCTGAGTTCTTGCCTAATGATCCCTTCTCTTTCCTACGTGGCTTTCTATCTTCATTTTCAATTTCTTTTTGCTTTTCTCATTTTCTTCTCATTTTCTTCTCATTTCTTCTGTTTCCTTAAATTTAGTGGATTTAGCTCAAGAAAGAGAGAGAACACTGGGATTTTGGTAAGGCTGATCAAAATGCTTAATAAAGATTTGCCATAAGAAATAAATTAAAATGAACGTAGGCAAGCTATTTAATCTCATGGCATTTCAGATCCTGATTTGTAATAAAGGAACGATAAGATGCTCTTTTTCTGTCTGTTTAGATGATATATTTTCCAGATATAACCTTGATTCTGTTTACTCCTATCCCAGTTCCTCTGGTTATACAACCGCGATTTATGTTAGCTGGCAAAGTATAGTCACTGAGGATGTTCCTATCAATTTTGTTTTGAACCATTGCTTTTGATCAGATTGCATTGACAATGCAGTGGTCACTGCAAATTTGACTGTATGTTCAACAACATAGACACCTTCTCCACTGCTTGGAGATTTGTCCTAACACTCTTCTGTATCTTTCCAGACCTTCCCTGCACCATCATCTGGCTCAAATTCTCCCCATCTACCTTAAGCTTTTCTCTTGAATCACCTCTCCTACGTCTAGCATTTTCCTCTTCCTCTCTTTTTCTTCTTTCCTTACCCTGAAGTATTTCTTCTTGTTCCCATTATAACATTTTGTTTATATTTCCATCGTTATTATTCAATTTTCTTTATCTACTGATTTTCATTCTCTTGGGCACCAGTAGACACAAAAGGATAAACAATGGTAGTCAATTAGGCTTCATCCTGCTAAATTTTAAGGGAAATGGAAACTCTTTTGAAGCCTTCAGAATATTGCCACAGGACACCATGAGAATTTTTTTAATGCACATGTCAGCAAGATTTGTGATGTTATTAATAGAGCTGACAGCACTACTTGCTGTCTCCTAAGATGAAAGATATATGACAAAATAAGGGGGGAAATATTCCCCAATTCCGTCATTCCTTGTATGCAGCAAAAGACACAACATAAATCCTGTAGAACGTAATGTTCCTGTCCACAGACTGTCACAAAACCTAATCACAAACTAATAATCTCACCTAAGAACTAACAGGATTTCAAACGTGATCATACTCCGCTATAAGTGCATACCATACGTTTTGGACCTCCCCCTTTCTAAAATGCCAACGTACATATTTTAACATTTTTTTGCAGAAAAGCTGGTCAAGTATGGCATCTAATTCTGCTCTAGACTTCTGACTGAACAACAAGTGGCACATAGGTAGTCTCCAGGCTTAACATATACCAGAATAATACGGTGATCAATCCAGGATAAGAACATTTGAACATATATGAAGCAAGACAAATGGACACGAGTGAATAATGCAATCTCTTTTCATTTTCAAACAAACGCTTGCCATTCCTACCACCAACTAGGATTTGAATATAGTCAGTGTGCAGCACAGGGAAACAGTACTGCAACTATGAGGCCATGAATGTTTGGGTCCTCCTTATTTTTATCTGCTACACTGAAGTAAAAGAAACTGAAAACATAGCATACTATCCTTATTCTATTTTCTACCTCTACAAGTGTTAGAGTTGCCTCAGCGATGCTATACTTTCTTAGATGAAAAAAGAAATGCTGCATGTGCTTTTGAACTGGGGGATTCACAATTCACATATAGAGAGAAATCTACAAAACTCTGATGTGGAACTTCTGTCAGATACATAAGCATGGTAAACTAAGCTAATGTCAGTATCTTTGACTCCTTTGCTTGTAAAACAGTTATCATGGATTGAGAGAGCTTCAAATAAAAAACAAAAAAAATGTGGCATATACATTGAATTTGAGAAAAAACCCTAAGACTGTACAAGTGTCAAGTGAGTTGAAGTGAAAAAAAAATGAAAAGTAGAAGTGCAAAAGAATAGAAAATGAGTATGATGCACAGAAATTGTCACTCTTGGGCTAATTGGAAGGCTAATAGCTTTGATGACAAGAGAAGGCAGTGAGAAGTTTGTGCATTTCACAAAAGGCATCCTTTCTGCCTCTCATCTGTAATCTACCTATTTGCATCTGAAAAAAATATTGGCATGAAAAAACGTTATTGTGTAACTGGCATTGTGTAATGGAGAAATGACAGACAATGTGAAATAGGGCAAAACAATTTTCCTCATTAGAATGAATACAAAAATCAGGATTAGAGAGAGCATCAAGAAGAATTCACTGTGGTGCCAGACCTAGCAAAAATATTTCAAGGTAGAAGACTATTATTTAGTCTAAAAAAAAAAAGTACATGTATACAAGTTACGAACTATTGTAATCCAGAAATGCCTAAATATCAAAAAACCCACCACAACTCAGTGTTGTTTACTGAGTATACAACTGGTCAGAGTAATTAAATCCTAGCAGTGCTCTTGGGGCCTTGCCACCAGCTTTTTGTAGCTCATTTTTCTTCTTTCCAACACTTTAATTTCCTTAAAACATTCTAGAAACACACAAATCACTTCCGTAATGTCACTTTGCCATACATGCAATCACAGCTGTTGTAACAGTGTTAAGACAATTATGAAAGGGGGGGAAGATGGATTATTTGGTGATAAAATGGAAATGTAATAAAGAAGAGAATCATTGTATGAATATTTCTTATCAAGGAGTCTGACAGGCTCTTGAAAAAGGGAAGGAGTTTGTTGTGGACTATTTTCAGAGGAGAAGAGTCATCTCCATACTATGTCACGTTTGTAACAGCTTTGTCAGAGATTTCATAACTGAAATTTCATTTGTTTGCCTAATTAGAATATGACAGAATGGTATCAGAAACATGAAAGCATTTTATTAAAGGTGTTTCCTTGGCCAAGGTTAATGCTGTAACTGGTAATAGAGATGTGATTGTACTGCGTTATTTCTATTCATTAGAAAGCACAGAGAGTCTGAAAAAAACTTAAGGTTTTTAAAGGCACACATAGTTTTTGATGTCTAAAGAAATGTAATAGATGCCTAGCAGTATGTAACAGCCAAACAGTAAAAGTGCTCTTATAGGTAATTACTCAAACTCTAACAGACAAAGCACGTAGGAATTACTGTGTTTCTATTTACTTTTCTATGTACCTTTCAGGCACATTTAGATGCTCAAAATATATTAAGCTGTGCAACTGCCAACTAACAGCTATCCCATAGTTCTTTTTTCCCGGCTTTTAGCCTTTCTCCAGCACACGTCCTTCCAGTGTGGGCCCTGCAAAGAGCTCAGAAAGGATGGAGGCCAGTAGACTGACTCCTCACAAGTTCCTGGTTAAAAACTAAGACACGCAAGGCGGCTGGCCTCTGTGCAGGTCTCGGGGTAGGACACGGCAGGGAAGGGCAGCTCACATGGGTAGCTCAAGGCAACTCAAGAAGTATCTTAATTATCAGTGTGGTCAGTCGCTGGGGTCAGAGCTACCACAAGGAAAATAAGTTACAGTACCGTTGTTCCTCCAGCAGGTTTCCGAACCTGTCCAGCTTGTAGTGGAAGTGGGAACTGTACTATGAAAGTGAGCCGGAGTCCTGGGGAGGCCTTGGCTGCATCCTCGGCTTAGGGGGAATCAAGTTCTGAACCGAATACAACTGTAACTGATATCGTAATCTAAAATCAAGTTCAATACATCATTTCTGCTAGACATTCATGGAGTTATCTCAGATGAGAATTTGTCCTGTATTACTGATGCAGACCTCTTAATGGCCAGATGTCAGCACTGATTCGATATCATTTGTAATTTGTCTCTGACTAAAAGGTGTGATGAATAAAACAGAGAGGAAGTGAATGTGTACAATGAATGTAATGTCCATACCCTTCAGAGGAGTCATAATGTAGTTCTGCTGTATGATTCATTATTTTTGGTTCTTCCAAGATGAAATATGGATTTTGTATTGTGCTTTTCTTCAAGGAATGGCTCCATTGGTCTTATATCTATTATGTATTAATGTACTTGTATTAACAAGAAGTAGTATAAAATAAATGACACTTATTTTAATGCTCATTGCATTAAAATAAACCCTTATGAGATCTGGTGGACATGTTTCAATGATTTGATCATTTGTTTTTATTCACAGTGAAGATACTTACGCCTAAATGTTTGGTGCCTAAGGAAAAACCTAATTAACTGCCGAAGTCCCCATATGATTAGTAGAGAAAGATCTGCCTGAACAAATGGAAGCACAAACATTAAACCGAATAAAGCATGATTAATTTAATTAATTAAACATTTTTAAAAAGGGTAGAAAGGAGGACCCTGGGAACTACCAACGTGTCAGTCTCACCTCTGTGCCTGGGAAGATCATGGAACAGATCCTCCTAGAAGCTATGCTGAGGCACATGGAGGACAGGGGAGGACAGGGAGGTGACTGGAGACAGCCAGCACGGCTTCACCAAGGGCAAGTCCTACCTGACCAAACTAGTGGCCTTCTATGATGGAGTGACTACATCAGTGGACAAGGGAATAGCTACGGATGTCATCTATATGGACTTCTGTAAGGCCTTTGACACCGTCCCCCACAACATCCTTCTCTCTAAATTGGAGAGATGCGGATTTGATGAGTGGACTGTTTGGTGGATGAGGACTTGGTTGGATGGTTGCATCCAGAGGGTAGCGATCAACAGCTCAATGTCCAGAAGGAGATCAGTGATGAGTGGTGTCCCTCAGAGGTCTGTATTGGGACCAGTACTCTTTAATATCTTCATCAATGACATTGACAGTGGGATCAAGTGCACCCTCAGCAAGTCTGCAGATGACACTGAGCTGAGTGGTGCGGTTGACACACTGGAGGGAAGGGATGCCATCCAGAGGGACCTGGACAGACTTGAGAGGTGGGCTCAAGTGAACCTCATGAGGTTCAACAAGGCCAAGTGCAAGGTCCTGCACCTGGGTCAGAGCAACCCCCAGCATCAGTACAGGCTGGGGGATGAAGGGATTGAGAGCAGCCCTGCCGAGAAGGACTTGGGGGTGCTGGTGGATGAAAAGCTGGACATGAGCCAACAGTGTGCGCTCACAGCCCAGAAGGCCAACTGTATCCTGGGCTGCATCAAAAGAAGCGTGGCCAGCAGGTCCAGGGAGGTGATTCTGCCCCTCTCCTCTGCTCTGGTGAGACTCCACCTGGAGTCCTGCGTCCAGCTCTGGAGTCCTCAGCACAGGAAAAACATGGACCTGTTGGAGTGGGTCCAGAGGAGGGCCACAAAAATGATCAGAGGGCTGGAGCACCTCTCCTATGAAGACAGGCTGAGACAGTTGGGATTGTTCAGCCTGGAGAAGAGAAGGCTCCAGGGAGACCTTATTGCAGCCTTTCAATACTTAAAGGGGGGCTTATAAGAAAGATGGGGACAGACATTTTAGTAGGGCCTGTTGTGATAGGACAAGGGGTAATGGTTTTAAACTAAAAGAGGGTAGGTTTAGACTAGATATAAGGGAGAAATTTGTTATGATGAGGGTGGTGAAGCACTGGCACAGGTTGCCCAGAGAGGTGGTAGATGCCCCATCCCTGGAAACATTCAAGGTCAGGCTGGATGGGGCTCTGAGCAGCTTGATCTAGTTGAGGGTGTCCCTGCTCTTTGCAGAGGGGGTGGACTAGATGACCTTTAAAGGTCCCTTCCAACCCAAACTATTGTATGATTCTATGATTCTTATTTTAATAAATAAAGATATAAGAAAAAGATACAGTTCTCTACATATGTGCACCTAGTACCATTTGAAGCACCCTGTAGTATCTGAGCCTTCTGCACAGGATGAGCAAAGACCTACATCCTTTGGAGGGGTAAGCAGAAGCCAGGTGGGATGTTGTACTGCACCCAAACCAGTATGAGATAGTTATGTTTAGGCAACTATGTTTAGTTCTTTGTCGATACAGTTGAGGCAGCAATTCAGTTGATCGAATGCTGATATCTATTGAAGCATGAGTTGAGTCACTCTGATTCCTTTGACTAGATCTCTGCCAGCCAGGGGCTCAAACGTTTAGGTCATATGCAAATACCCACATAAAGATAACTTGATGACAGTGTCTTTATCTGAAGCTGAATCCCCTCCTGGCACTTAGGTTCAAGTTAATGACACAGACAGGACCACATTCCTGGCTTTATATACTGTGGTTTTCAGTACAGTTAAATGCTGGATGACATTTACAAGTAGTTTGATTTTTTTTGTTGTGGTTATTGAATAATATCATACCTATAAAATAGCAATTTTGCTGCAAGATTCTGCTATAGTTATGGTGGTGAAACAGTACTTTTTTCTCTGCTACATGCCATTGCCTTCTTATGTGCATAATTTTGTGTTATTTTCATCACTTTAACTGAAAGTTTTCATATTTGAGGCATTGATGAGACAATCATTTTGGAGCAATTACCTGATCTTTCTTTTTATGTCCCTGATTCTTATACAATGAGGAACTACAGTGATACAATTTCCTATTACCTTCTCCACAGCTTTCTTGAGTTTGAAAAGACATAATTACAAACACTTTGAAGTACAAGAAAGGGCATAAATGTGCAAAATGCTGTTCAGCCGTTGGCTATTCATTCTTTACAATCTGTATGCTCTGGTTTGTACAAAATAAGGATTAAATTGTGCAGACATTTTCCTGAAAGAGTTAATGTCTCTGCACACCAGGCAAGGGTAATGTGTAATATTAACAAGATTAAAAGCTTTGAAGCGTTAAGTTCAACAACATTAGTGATAAACAACAGGAAATGACAGCATAGGAGTCTGTCTGAACTCCTCATATTAGTTTATCATCTTGCCCTAGAAATAGGATATCTGAGATTCAGATCACTGCTTGACAAACTCATAGACTTTACTCCACAAAGGATGTTCATTCCACAAGGCCGTAGGCCCAGACTGCAAAGAAAATGGAAGGTGAGATATAGACTTTTTTGTCCTCCTTTAGTGCTGTGTAGTGAGGGCAACTTTTGCTTCTCCAGGTACTGGCTTTATTAGAAAGAGAATATTTTCTATATTAAGTTTTTAAAAGGAACAAAGAAGTAGCTCCACAACAGACTTTGCTATATAGAAAGTGGGAAAACATTGTATGCCTAAATCCAAAATGTAGAAAATTCACACCTTAATACAGTAGTGCTTTATCTGGAAGGTACTTAACTTTTTACTTAGAAATTCCCTGCTTATATACAGTTTGGCTTTTTTTGATGTGTCTTTAGGCATGTCCAGTCTTAACAGTGCAGAAGAACTTAGTACTGGTGTTATCCCTGTGCATAAATCCCAGCAAGATTTACAAAATAGGCATGTTTACCTTGATGCTCACTCACTGGGATGATCATCTGGTGCACCTGGACTCTGATAGCAGCTGGTTCTGCTGCGTGGGTATGGACGTAAGTGCAAAAGGCAGGTCTTTGGCATTAGCATGACATGTGAGGAGGTGTTGCCATAGGTCGTTTGCCTGGAAAATTGCATGAGATCATGCTAGGTAGCAGAAATACAGTGAACAGCTGCATTACCTCTCCTGTTTAACAGATATATCTGCCAGAGGGAAATCACAGGTCTGCATTGTGAACCTACAAGACGCAGACATTTTGATAGGAAATTTGAGATCCCAGGAAGTTTGACATTCGTAGTGTGACTGCTATTTTGCTTGAGGAGCTCAAGCTAATAACCATTCCCAAAGAAACCTTATGAGAACAAATCCACAAAGCTTGTTGGTTCTGCTGTGGCTTGGCCTATGGCAGTGGCTGAGTTGTTCAAGTTGAGGTGGAATAAACCTGTACAAAGTCATAGCCAGTGATGCTTGGGACACCTAGAAGTGAAAGATCAGGGCGACATAAGGGGTATAGTCACATTTAGGGTAAGGCAGTATCTGAATAAATATGTTTCTTTGTGTTGGACTTCATTACCCGTGGACTTTATTTGGGGATCTACATGGAATTTGGTGATTCCAGCCAGTTTCCTTGAAGATAATCCACCCGTACAGTGTAGTACTGCATCACAAGTGGCACAGGCTTAGCAGGCTCTGCAGGAGGACTGAGTCCTCTGCAGGAGGAGCAGATTTACTGCCTCTCACACTTTGAAGTGGTCTCTCTAGGATGAGGTCAGGGAAAAATTAGAGACACTATGGGAGAGATCCCACCTCCGTATCCCCCCAGTGAATAAACCTAAGTGCCACTGTGATAAATCTTGCAAGTAGAATTTTAGCAAGTTTTCGAACTGTACATGTTTGGTAGGCTGAACTATACTTCCTTTCTTAAAATCTTGCAATTTTTTTGAGCTCTTTGCTGATGTATGGTCCAGAGAGCACCAGTAGTATACAGATACAAAAAATCCCCATTAGGAACACTATTAGGTAGGCTGGTAATGTTGACTGAAATGAAGAAAAAGAATATGTTACCTTTAGAAGACATTTGTTATTGTCATTAATGTTGGTTACCAACACTGTCCTTAGGCTTTTGTGGTATATGGAAAGAAGAATGATTTTCTGCAACACTTTGAACTACAAACCACTCCATCTTTTGCAAAGCTGGGGTCCAAAATGTTGTTGTGCTAATCTAGTTGCATTTTGTGCCCACTAGTTGTTCGCTGCTGTAAGTCATACTAGGCCTGGCACAAGGCAGAAGAGATTTAGGCTTAGAGTCCTTGCCTTAAAACACTAATTGTAAGCAGACAATGTGAAAACAGGGCTGTAGAATGCTCTGAAAAACAGTATTAGAAAAAAATAATCTTGAGCTTTCTGTCTTGAAAAACCTATTATTAATGAGTACAGGGTGGTTCCATCCCTTTTTCTATTTGACATGACATATGCAGCATTATAATAATTATTTTTAAAAGAATGCATTTATTTTATAATATATTTATAGTACATACTACTTTTGTTCATATAATAAAAATAAAAATGATACTAGATAGTGTTTTACATTTCTACTGGGAATGTCCACTGTAGACCACTAATGGGATAATATTTTGAATTACTATAGTTGCCAGTAATGTAACAACAAGAGGAGAAAACACTGCTGACATTTTATTGCTTTGAACATTTACTATGCAGTTTTACTCAGGAACTTATTTTAGTATCCTAATAAGATTAGGTAAATTTGAATGAATGGTGAAAGAATGATAGTGGGACCAACTGCAAGCAGTAAATAGTCTGCTAGACCCAGCAAGCAGAAATACACCAAACTGGAGCTGAATAACTAAAATTGGAAATCGAAACTACTTGTGAGAATATGACAAAACCCAATGAATATTAGCATTTTTGGGGAGGGGAAGAAAGAAAAAAACACCTCACCTTCAACTCTGGATCTGCAATTCAGAACAGCAAGATGTAGTTTGTTCTGCTTATATGAACATACTCTGCAGACTAAACCAAAAGACAAGTAGAATATGGATGTTTTGGTCATGAAAATTTCAAGAATGGGATGATGTTTGTGCATGGTAAATAATTAACATGAAACAGAGACAAGCCATTTGTGACTATTGGATGGCTTTGACATCTGCAAGGGGTCTAAAATGCCAAATGATGCTCACAGTAGAACGTGGAGAAAGAGAAGGAGATGGGATTGTCAGCGTATGATCAGGAAAAGAACAATGGCAACATTGTTAATAGGCATCAGTGAAGAGGAACTCAGCACTGGGAAAAGTAGAGCTACAAGGCTGTCTTCAAAAGCACGGGACATTTTTGTTTATTGCTACAGAAATTGTTTTTCAGTCTTGTCCTTTTTTCACCAAATACATTTCCCTATTACAACTACTGTTATCAGGTCTTTATCCATGAATGAATTATTCAGATATTCTATTCACATCTATTCAATGTCTGAACTTCGAAAGTGGTCAGGCGTCCCCAGGGTTTCCTGACCCACCAGCTTGCAGGAGCTGATAAGGTAGAGAGAGGTAACAAACACGGACTGTAGGAATGTCCCAACCTCAACTGTTGCTCATTGCAGTGATGCTCTACCTCTGGTCATTGTTGTAATTGACAAAGATCAGTATCTCACAACTGACTAAAGTAACCTCTGTTTTCTTTCCCTAACAAGACCATCAAAACACTAAGACTCCTTTAATTCTGGTAAACTATTTCTGTTTCCTGAGATTCCCCATCAGCGGTGTGATCGCTTGTATCGCTGCACTGTCCTGCAAGGTTTTTCTTATATTACACTGGTTTTAGTCTGTTATCTCTTGGAACAGAGTAACATTTCGGTATCTATCCTCACTGAAGTTACAGACAGCAAAGAAAAAGAGCTGGTGTATCGGGAAACTGTTGTTTGCTTAATCCTGCAAAGCCTTTAGCTATAGACTTCACCCTGTACCGTATGAAGTGAGGTAGACCGCACATAGGCTCTGATTCAGCAAAACGCTTAAGCGGAACATTTTCAAAGGCACAAATGGCAGTTAAGCAATAATTTGCAATTGAGGATGAAAGTAGTAAGTATCCAGCTGTCATCTGTGGCCTTTAGATCCGTGCCTACAACCTGTGTAGCTGCCAGCGCCTCCGTAAGGGCATAACGATTCAGCAAAATGTAGAAGTGCATGATGTGTGTTTTAGGAAGAATTACCACCAAATCTTATCTTATACGCTGTCACCTGTATGCAGCAAAATGCATAAGCACTTCTGCTGCAGGACTTAAAGAACAAAAGTGTTTCAATAGTTGCACTCTGCACACAGTAGCTCCCTTGGAAATAAAATACTTCTCCCTTGGTAAGATTAGATCTTAAAAGAATGCTAACTGTGAGAAAGAATTAATATTTAATATATAAAGAACTGGATACAATTTTATCATTTTCTTCCTATTTACTCTCTGACAGAACAGCTGGAGGTCCAATAAACAATCTGTAACTGTGTTGAAATGCTGTCAGTCAGCACAGTTGTAAAAGTGTCTGGAAGTGCAATGAAGTCTGGAGTGATGGTATGAAATGATCATACTGATATTGTACAGTTTTTCATGTTTATTATTTCCTTCTCTGTCTCAGACTCGTCTGGAAACATTTTCTGTCTTCGAACAGCTCTCTAGGCTTCTGTACACAAGACGAAAGGAAAAGTATAGGCTGTATGAAGCAAGAAGAGTAAAAGATGATACAATTGATTGCATTTGTTTGCCTGTTAGTCACAAAAGCAGAAGTCGGGAACAAACTTTCTGAAATCAGTAAGGCAAACTCAGCTTTGGAACATGTGGAAATCAAGAGTAATTTCATTATCAAGAACCGCAGTGAGAACAAACCTGAAGTCTCAAGTTGCTGTTTGGAAAGCTTGCGAAGGTAAAGGTGCCTCTTTCAGTTCCTGACCAGCCTAGGAGCAGAAACACTAGAAATTTCACAGAAAATGTTGCGCTCTCTGTCACTGCATTTTGCATACTCAAGCAGCTCGGAAAGCAATATGAATATTTTTTTACAGTCAAACATTATAGATTGCCAAATACTCTGTAGTGTTCTCTGGTCTGTTCCTTAAGGTTGGGCTGGGGGTTGCTTTGGTTTAGGGGTAAATATCACATGATGAACCGGTTAAAAATATATATCCCTTATTCTTTATGACTGAAAGCTCTAACCACTTACTCAATCCAAAAGATCTTGCAGAAGATCCTCCCTGAAGAAAATACAAAATAATGATTTTGAGACTGATCCAGGGCCTTTGGAAATCCTGGTAAATTTTTCCAGGTATGTTAGAGCAAGTCCATAATAAGATTACTGATATAAGAAAAGGAAGGAGGATTTAGCCATATTGTTTTTCATTAATGAAGACTGATGCTCCCTGAAAAATATGTCAATAAAAATTCAATTTTGTGCTTGACATGCTTATTCCATTTTCAGAATTTGACACTTTGCAATGGGGAGAAGACATAATTTGTATTTGAAAGTAGGTGGTATTTTCCATGCGTTTGGCTAATAAATGGGCATTATGAAGCTGATCCAGGGTCCTCCTGAGTATCTCTGTGAGGCTCTGAGCTTTGAGATAAAGTCTAGAAACTTATATAAACTCCTATGAAAGTTATCTTACAGACATCATATATAACTAGATGCCTTGGTTTCAAATGAAACCTGAGCATTGTAAAATACCTTAATGCAATAGTTCAATTGTAAAATCCCTGTTAACACGTACTTTATTAATACGTGAGGTTTTATTATTCTAAAGCCAAAGGGACTGGGCATCGTGTTCCAAGGGCAAAGTTGGCTGAGCCCATCTGATGGAAAAGTGCTGGTGAGTAGCGTAGGCAGGCCCATTCCCCCACCCCGGGCTGTCCCTGCAGCAGACTCCCACCATCTCCCTCTTCTCAGCGCTAGCTCTTGTGCAACCTCATAATGAGCTGGTTTAGAGCGCTAAACCTCAGTGTTGTCATTAGGTTGTTTTCCAATTCGTTGGTGAACCAGCTCATGATGGAGTCAGAAAAAGGTCTGTTTCTGGGTGGGAGCTAAAGACCAAGGAGAAGGGCAGGCAGACCCAGCTGCACCCCTGCCAGCAGCTCTCAGCTAGATGAGCTTTGCAGCTTTGCTGGTGTTGGTTATACTGTTAGTAAGTGAGTTGTATGCCCATCTGTAGGTCAGGGAGACTTTGTAAAGTTTGTAAATGCTTGTCGACTCTCTAGCTATTGTGTCCTTTCTATGGGAAAGGGAACTAATCTTTGAATAATAGGCAACACTGCGTTCATTTAATCAGGCACAAATGTCCTCATGCATTTTGGGGAATCAAATCCTCCAAGGGCCTGGTTCTTCCAAGGTAGGTGGATGGACTATTTGTAATCACCATGACCCTAATAAAATTCTCAGTGAACAGAGGATAAAAGATTTCCTTGAAGTCCTTCAAAGCAGTAACTTTTTGTCTAACCTTTCTCTGTTGTACAGTAGATACCATTGGTATTTCTGCCATAGTTGGTCACTGAAAGAAGCTAATCAATTCATGATGGTGAATCTATCAGTATAATTACTATAGATTATTGTAATTCCTAAAAAAATGCTGGTCATTTTCTGAATCATTACCTTTCATTTCTTGTGTTTTGGTACAAAAGGTCTCATTGAAGTGCTATACTCAGGTATTTACCATTGTAGCTAAGTTTTCTAACAGACGAAAGCATTCTGGAAGAGAGGTCGGAGAAGATCCTGATGAGATTCAATCTATTTACATGACGTTCAGAATAATATGCAGTATCTGTCTATAAAAGAAGTAAGTCCTTTGGTCTGTACGGATTTTGCAGACTTAGGCTCAGCATGAGCTTCCATTTGGGTCTCTGGATAAAGTCTGACACATCATTATTTTATAATCAGAAAAAGCAGTTAGAATAGAGGAGCAGCGAGATGGAGAATGCCTCGAGACAGGCTGTTTTAGGTTTCCAGGCAGTAAAATCATTGTGGATGAAAGGTAAAGAAAAAGCCTACTGATAATAGGAGTTGGTGCTGGTTGGAAACATCCCCAGTCTCTGTCAAATCTGAAGTTTGTGCCCCTCAGAAAGCAGATGTGTCTGCCCAGGTTGGCCGTAAGCTATGTACAATGAGTCAGCACTCCTCTCACAGCCAGGGTTTTGTAGACACACATTCTGAATTAAAATAGCTTCTCGTATTAATCCTGAACATACCAAAATAAGCTGATATTCCCACAGCAGGAGCTATATTTCACATCTTTTCGTGTTAGCTAAACTACCTCTTCCTTTCTACAATTTGAACGAGAGAGAGGTGTTTTTAAAGATCATTTTCTTAATGCAAGTTAGTATTACTCTTTCTGCAGAGAAGCCTTTCCTTTTTATTTACACTCTTGGCAAAGAATAAAGAACATACAAACAATTATCTTTATGCAAAAATAGAGAACAACTGCAAAACTATTCCGTTTTCCAAGGGTTGACTAGATTAAGCTATAACATGGCCGGATTTTTTATTCACTCTTCTAAAACTAATAAATGTTCAAATTAGCAATACTAGCTGAAAACTTCTTTTTCCCAAGCCTCTCTGGTTCTGTGTTCTCTTCACCTTCTCAGTCCAAATTAACAAGAGTACAGCAGTGAGCCACACAATAGCAAACAGAGAAGTATCCTTGCCATATTTCTAGCTGACATTAGTGTGTTAAATATAATATGTACTAACCAAGGAATCAGAGTGATCTAGGATATTGACCACACTTTTCTGAGCAGGAACTCTCCGTTCACTGGTTATTTACTCATTCTAATAAACTTCCCTTGTTTTCCTCGTTTGTTCAAGTATTTGAGAATAGATAAGTAATCTGGGAAATTTTCCAGTTTAGACAATAAAGTAATAAATAATTGAGCTACTTGGCACTTAATGCATGAAATAAGATCCCTGTGGTCTAAAACAAAGACTGAATTCAACAGTTTCACGCTGGAAAACTCTACTTTCACAATGAATTTACCACTATGAAGTTATAGTTCTGTCTGCAGGAGACAGAGGTTACTCAGACGCTGTTCCAGTACTGAAATGAATTGATTTATAAACCATGACCTGTTCACAGACTTCTGCAACTTTCACTTAAAGTGAAAAGCATTTTGCTTTTACCAGATAGGAGACATTTGATTGCTTATAAATCTATTCCAGGGAAGAAATGCAGAATAAAAGAGCTGTGTAGGACGAGTCCTAGTCATATCAGTTAATAACCACCTAGGAAGTGATCAGACACAACAGCAGAGAAAACTGGCATGACAGAAGACAAAAAAGGAGCCTGGCGTCTTTCATCTGAGAGCATCCTTCTAAGCACAGGGAGCCCTGTTTCTCACATTGAACGGTGCCTGCTACAAAAACAGAAAAGTCAAAGGAGTGGGAACTCCACCTTCCCAGCCAAATGCAGTAACCGTAAGGCTCCTGCAGTCTTGTCTTCTGGTGCCCGAGGTGCCAAACCTCCCATGCAGTCAGATCTGCTCCCAACAGCTGAGGAAACCTGGAGAAGTTAAGCTCACCCTAAAGTAGGCACTCAGAGGCAGGCCAGCTCAACTCTTCTCCAACTCTGCTGAGAGCAGCGGAAATGTAAGCATCCAATGTGTATGGACAGCTATACGTGGACGTCTAGATCTAAGAATATTAACCTCAAATGGAGCCTCTCAATGCATTGCTTGCTGCCCAGAGGTACTGCTACCTCTGTGCTTTAAAAACAGGAGAGACAGATGGCACAGGCTTGGCGTCTCCAAACCAGCTTTGTGTTTAGGGGCACACATATGTATTGTGTAAGTCCCTGAATCCCTTGAGGCTGAAGAAGGCACAGAACATCATCAGCTGTGGCAATAACTTGCTTTATACCTATTACCTCTTATTCCTAAGGAGTAGGAGTTCTTCCTAAAAAGAGAACGTACCATTGACTCACCTAATGTAATGCCTCATTCTTAGCCATGAAGTGTCAGTAACAAAAGGAGCAGCTGCAGAAACTTGAGACATAAAAATGGAATTTTCAGGTCAGTTGGGGAATGGAGCAAGGGGAATGGAGCAAGAGGAATGGAGCAAAAGTCTGTAGTTCTGGATTCAAGTGCTTGCAACACGTAGGAGTCCTCTGCCCTTATTTGGATCTAGCCTATATCCTTCATCTGGGAGAAACTTGCATCTAAAAGGAACATAAAGTTTCTGCTATTGATATTATTATAAAATTGCATTCCAAGCAGCAAGACCAGCATTTTGCGTAGTTCATTACCTGTAGTAACCTTCTGCCAAACAGAACAGACAGAACAGCTTTCTGTGTCAGAGGAAGGTTAAATGCTCTTTGCTTTTTAGCGGTGGTACAAGTGATTTAATAGGTCTTTTAAGCTGTTCTTTGTTTATCCTAGAATCATAGAATCATAGAATTGTTCTGGTTGGAAGAGACCTCCGAGATCATCGGGTCCAACCATTGACCTATCACTACCAAGTCCCCCACTAAATCATATCCCTTAGGGCCTCATCTAAACGCCTTTTGAATACCCCCAGAGATGGGGACTCCACCACCTCCCTGGGCAGCCTGTTCCAATGCCTGACAACCCTTTCGGTAAAGAAGTTTTTACGAATGTCCAATCGAAACCTCCCCTGGCGCAACTTGAGGCCATTTCCTCTTGTTTTGTTGTCTGTTACTAGGGAGAAGAGACCAACCCCCATCTCTCTACAACCTCCTTTCAGGTAGTTGTAGAGAGCAATAAGGTCTCCCCTCAGCCTCCTTTTCTCCAGGCTAAACATCCCCAGTTCCCTCAGCCGCTCCTCATAGGACTTGTGTTCCAGACCCTTCACCAGCCTCGTTGCCCTTCTCTGGACACGCTCCAGCACCTCAATGTCTTTCTTGGAGTGAGGGGCCCAAAACTGAACACAGTACTCGAGGTGCGGCCTCACCAGGGCCGAGTACAGGGGGACGATCACCTCCCTACTCCTGCTGGCCACACCATTTCTGATACAGGCCAGGATGCCGTTGGCCTTCTTGGCCACCTGGGCACACTGCTGGCTCATATTCAGCCGGCCGTCAACCAACACCCCCAGGTCCTTTTCCGCCGGGCAGCTTTCCAGCCACTCCCCCCCAAGCCTGTAGCGTTGCCTGGGGTTGTTGTGACCCAAGTGCAGGACCCGGCACTTGGCCTTGTTGAACCTCATACAATTGGCCTCGGCCCATCGATCCAGCCTGTCCAGGTCCCGCTGTAGCGCCTGCCTGCCCTCCAGCAGATCAACACTCCCTCCCAACTTGGTGTCATCTGCAAACTTACTGAGGGTGCACTCGATCCCCTCGTCCAGATCATTGATAAAGATATTGAACAGAACTGGCCCCAGTACTGAGCCCTGGGGAACACCACTTGTGACCGGCCGCCAACCGGATTTAACTCCATTCACGACAACTCTTTGGGCCCGGCCATCCAGCCAGTTTCCTACCCAGCGCAGAGTATGCCCATCCAAGCCATGGGTAGCCAACTTCTCCAAGAGAATGCTGTGGGAGACGGTGTCAAAGGCTTTACTGAAGTCCAGGTACACAACGTCCACAGCCTTTCCCTCATCCACTAAGCGGGTCACCATGTCGTAGAAGGAGATCAGGTTGGTCAGACAGGACCTGCCTTTCATAAACCCATGCTGACTGGGCCCGATCACCCGGTTGTCCCGTATGTGCCGCGTGATGGCACTCAAGATGATCTGCTCCATAACCTTCCCGGGCACCGAGGTCAGGCTGACAGGCCTGTAGTTGCCCGGATCCTCCTTCCGGCCCTTCTTGTAGATGGGCGTCACATTTGCCAGCTTCCAGTCAACTGGGACCTCCCCAGTTAGCCAGGACTGCTGGTAAATGATGGAGAGTGGCTTGGTGAGCACTTCTGCCAGCTCTTTCAGCACCCTTGGGTGGATCCCATCTGGCCCCATAGACTTGTGCGTGTCTAGGTGGCGTAGCAGGTCACTGACCATTTCCCCTTGGACTTCGGGGTCTTCATTCTGCTCCCCATCCCTGTCTTCCTGCTCAGGGGGCTGGGTGCCCAGAGAGCAACTTCCCTTGCTGTTGAAGACTGAGGCAAAGAAGGCATTTAGCACCTCAGCCTTTTCCTCATCCCTTGACACTAAGTTTCCCTCCGCATCCAATAGAGGAGGGAGATTCTCCTTAGCCCCCTTTTTATTGTTAATGTATTTGTAGAAGGACTTATCCTGGTATTTTACAATGTATTACTAAGAACACAGAGATTGTTTTCCCATTTTGATTATGATATATGAATCTCATCAATAGCATCTGTAGGTAAGGTTTGGCTGTCTCCCAGAGCAGTGAAGAAGAAAAGGTTGGGATCACACTGCGTTTGTTTCGATTTTTCAGTGAAGGGGAAAAAAATCCATCCCAGTGTGAATTGCTATCGCTCTTGAAATCCTTACCCACAAACATGAGAATGGCTGAAATGTTTGGATACAAGAGAAGGATCAGAAAAATGAGATACCAAGAGCATAAAAAAATCACTGATTTTCTCCTTGTGATTCAGGCAGTAACAACCTCGGTGAGAACAGAGTACATAAGTGCACAGGGTATGTTATATACTAAAAGACGGGTGAAGATGTTTCAGTATTTGTTTGTTATATCAACACTCTCCCACTTTTCTGTACCCCACAGAGTGACTTCTCCTCCTCTCCATCACGTTGAAAGTTATGGCTGAGGTTTCACCTTACTTTGTCAGTAAGGACTGACAAAAGCATGACACTGTTAAAGTTGTCCTGTTGCCTGCTATGTTACTTGGTTTAACCTTTCTAGGAGCTGTCATTTTCCAAGGACAGCACTCAGTCTTTCTACATCTGGCTTACTGAAGTGTTACTGAGGTCCTGTGGTATCACCTGGGTACAGGTGAGTAACAGAGGCCTCCAATGCACCTCTTTCCTGCTTGTGTGAACGGACGCCCGTGTGCTCGTGTCTCTGTGATCCGATGAAAGCAACGCAATCAGCACTGTTCATCTGTGCTATGAGTGAGAATTTATGCTTTATGTATCATCCTATCCAAGTTCACCCCTCCTAGATCAGGCCATGAATTTCTGAGAATGGGTGAGTTTAAGGCATAAGGTCATTGCTGGCCATAATTCTGTCAAATCCAACTGCATACATCTTAAAAAGCTGCATTCAAGAAGGAAAAGGACAAATTCCAGACCCAAGCGCTCACTGTGATGTCTCTGTCTTCACTGTGCTTGGCAGCTGCTGATGGCCGTACGTGGCGTGTCCTCTTCTCTGACCACACAATGGCGTGAAGATGTTCTCTATAGCAAGATTGTTAATGACCTCAGGGCTCCTTCTTTGAGGAGGAAGAAGTTGCAGTCCCTGAAATCTGCCATGGCATTAATTTCCTATACAGTTAATATTAGTTGTGTGTACATGTTTTGCCTTTAAGCAGTGATGAATAAATTGAAAGTAATAGACAATTCTTTAAATATTTTTAATGGAAATTTTGAACTAATAACCCTCTCAATATGAAAGGTCAATTCATACTAAAATGAAAAAAATTTGCCTTATGTACTGAGTCATATTTAAATATCTCCGAACATTCTTACTTTTTTAAGCATGCATTTTCTGCCATGCTTGCATCTTTTTTCCCCTGACAAATTGTTAAGAACTGTTATAAAACCACATAGCTTATTTCCATCTCCTCCAGTATATAAAACCCCTTCATTTATAAGAAATATTGGCAGGAATCATGTATTGTGAGAAAGAAAGATTTACAAACATCATTGCTAAAAAGTTATTACGCAGAGATTCAAAAGAAATGGGAATTTCTGTAACTCAAATTTATGCTAAAAATGCTCATTACTCTTGCTTGGGATGAGGTTAATAGTTCTTTTTTACTTTATAAGGCAGGGTATGCAAACCAGACTGCTGGGCTTAAAGCAGTCTGGAGTTTTAGCTAATTCTTCACTGGAAGGTATTGAGCCCGATTTATGTCTTTCATTGGAGTGATTTCACAGAGGGAAATGGAAGAACTGGAAACAAATAAAGACTAAACAGGAGAAGCAACAAGGCAAACAAATAAAGCATTGCTAGTCCAAAAATATTGGCTGAAAATTGACAATTTGACTTTAAATAGCCTCTTTCATTGGTTGTCTCACTATTGTAGCATGGAGCAAAATTGTATAATTTCACACCACCCCCAGGGATGAGCTGATATTCTTCAGCTGTCTGGCAAATTATCCTGTTCCTCAGGGGTCGGTATTGAGATTGGCGCTGTTTGACATCTTTGTCAGCAACATGGACAGGGGGATGGAGTGCACCCTCAGCCAGTTCGCTGACGACACCAAGCTGTGTGGTGTGGTCAACACACTGGAAGGAAGGGATGCCATCCAGAGGGACCTGGACAGACTTGAGAGGTAGGCCTGTGCGAAACTCATGAGGTTCAACAAAGCCAAATGCAAGGTCCTACACATGGGTGAGGGCAATCCCAAGCACAACTACAGGCTGGGCAGAGAATGGATTGAGAGCAGCCCTGAGGAGAAGGACTTGGGGGTGTTGGTGGATGAGAAGCTCAACATAAGCCAACAATGTGCACTTGCAGCCCAGAAAGCCAACCATATCCTGGGCTGCATCAAAAGAAGTGTGGCTAGCAGGTCGAGGGAAGTGATTCTCCTCCGCTACTCCACTCTTGTGAGACCCCACTACTGCATTCAGCTCTAGAGCCCCCAACACAAGAAGGACATGGACCTGTTGGATTGAGTCCAGAGGAGGGCCATGAAGATGATCAGAGGGCTGGAGCACCTCTCCCATGAAGACAGGCTGAGAGAGTTGGGCTTGTTCAGCCTGGAGAAGAGAAGGCTCTGGGGAGGCCTTATTGCAGCCTTTCAGTACTTTAAGGAGGCCTGCAAGAAAGCTGGAAAGGGACTTTTGACAAGGCCATGTAGTGATGGGACAAGGGGTAATGGCTTTAAACTGGAAGAGGGTAGATTTAGATTAGATAGAAGGAAAAAATTCTTCCCTATGAGGGTGGTGAGGCACTGGAACAGGTTGCCCAGAGAAGTTGCGGGTGCCCCATCCCTGGAAGTGTTCAAGGCCAGGTTGGATGGGGCTTTGAGCAACCTGGTCTAGTGGAAGGTGTCCCTGCCCATGGCAGGGGGGTTGGAACTAGGTGATCTTTAAGGTCCCTTCCTACCCAAAGCATTCTACAATTCTATGATTCTATGATTCTATTCTGTATTCAAGTTTAGAAATTACTTACATAGCACATAGCTTACTTTCCAGTCCCTGAAGAAGTGAGTGACTTTTTTTTTAAAGGAAAAATAGGGAATAATGTGCTTCTGATATAATTTTGTGTCAGTATTTACTTATAAGCCTTTACTGCTCAGTGATCAGTTAAATATTCATGAACAGCAAATTGTAGTAGCAAAAGAAATTGAAACAGCATGCTTCAAAACCAAGTCTTTATCATTATGATCAACTCTTCTGTAGATTAGTGCTATTGGTTTATTTTATTTGAAACTGCCAATGCATTTTAAGGCTGTTAGAATTCAGGCCCATCTCATTTAGGTTTCTCTATAAGAGGGTTAAGTGATACAAAAATTAAAGCTGGAGCAGACACTGCCATGCCCTTTACATTAGTATTCAACTTATTGACACATTTTTAGGGACTGAATCAATGAAGATAATAGCAAGGACATCTCATATTCATGGGGAGACAGTCCTGAACAGGCTGAAAGATGCTGAGCTGTCTCTGAGGAATAGAAGGGCACACACTGGAAAATGCAGAAGTAAACCCCACCATTTTTTAAAAGGGGATCTGCCTAACTATTGCTTAGTTTAGGAGCAGTGAGAGTTAAGGAAGGACCTTTTTTTCTCCCATTCTTTTAATTTTCCATTTGAGAATTTAGAGGTCTGTTCTCTTGGTTTTTGACTATGTCTATACATATAATGCAGGAATTACACCATAGGATGTCAGGGATCTGCTATATAACTTTTGGGGGCAGAGGGCAGGCAACAGGGATTTTTCTTCCTTGGAATCAAAGTATCAGAAAGTTAGGATTTTATATCATTTCTCATAAAGGCAGCACCTCAAAGTTTGGTTAAATAAGAGCTGGGCTTAGAAAAGAGCGCCCATGATTTATAGGACTGCTGGCTTGTCACAATCTACAGCTTGTACTGAAGGCAGATAAAAGACCATAGATTTAATTTCCAGCACAGAGTTCTGGTAGACCTGTGATTGTAGTAAAAATGGATATGTGGTGTCCTTACAAGCTGAAAATCCTTTGCTAGTCTCAAAAACCTTTATAGGCTAAAAGGTCTTCAAAGGACTCAGACTGATGTGAAACCCAAACCTTGGCTGAACTGAAGCTGCTCTTAGGTTATGGTTTATGCTGTTTCCTATGATGACCTACACACCACTGTCTCTCAGAAGTCAGATTTGGTAAGCTAATAAAATTGCAATTGGCTACTGAAACCTTCCCCTAGCCAAATCATACATCAAAGAGACTTCTGGATGGGGATTAAGAACCCCACTACAGACGTGCCTAGTGATGCAAATCAGTTCACCAAAGGGAAATAGGAAACGTGCACACCTCTCGGCTCCTCATGCAGAAGGATGCTGGTGCAAGAGCAGCAAGAAGCAAATCTGGGGGAAAAGGGCAATTTGGCATTTCTGGAGAAGCCACGTTCCTGCAGGGGCTGGGCTGTTTCTGTCCTGAGGGGCAACGCACGTTCTGGCTTCTGCAACACGCTAGAGCAGAGCCAGAGGCATCTTCTCCAGATGCTGCCTCGGCAAAGCACCTCTGCAATGGCTATTGCTGCAGGGAGAAAAACATCGCAGTTCACATGGTTTAATGCAAATAAAAGCAGTTTATTGACTTATTAACGACACATAATTAACTGGCAATCAGAGTGCTATATATTCAGGGTCAATATTGGCAATACAACAGATAAATGATGATACCAGACACCTACAGAGCATTAGTAAACAGCCACACATATCCCAGCCCCTGTAACTAATCCCCAGGAGCACACCCCCCCGGCACCCCCCAGCTCTCAGGTAGTGCCCCCTCTGCCCCCGGCCCGTGGGTCACAAGCGCACCCCTCCGGCGTGGGTCCCCGGGGCTGCCCAGGCCCTGGCGGGGCGTGGGCTGCTGCCCCACCCCAACATACGTACAGACTTATGGCTGAATTATTCTCCTGGATTTTGGAACAGAAAGAGTTTTTATCACTTGTAATGGGACTGACAGGAAAGTAAACACAGTTAATAACCCTTAAAACATTTCAGCCTTTTTATCTGAACTGCATTTTCTTTTTAAATGAAAATTTCCTGTTTCTGCCAAACCTACAAAGATAAGGAAGGATTCTTATCTCCCCGCTAACTTACAGGCTACGCTAACTGGGAACCAATCAGCTTTTATGGCTGCCTTCCTCTACAGAAATGAAAGAAAAATGAAGCTATTAAAAGGATAAAATCGATTTTACTGGATGGTATTCTGAGAAAAAAAAGGGGAGGGGGAGTGGTTTGAGAAAGAAGGGAAAAAAGAAAAATGGCGTGTCATCAGTGAATAGTCATCACCAATTAATTCTATGAAAGCCAACATCCTTAACACAGAACTCACCCAATTTTCTGTGAAGGGGTTAGGAGGTACCACATATCCTCATTCAAACAGGACAATCTTTGACATGTGCTCTCAATGTTTTATGGCTCACTGATGGGTCACCAGAATTCTGGGTTAAACAAAAGATAAATAAACAGTCTATATAACACCTGTAGAATAGCGGGGCTTCAAGACGTACATGTTTTTTCACATCAACCAGGGGAAAAAAATCCACAAACTCCAGCCTGCTTCCCCATTTGTACAGAGTTCATTTTAAATTTCCGACCTAAGAGCTTTCAGATGAACAAAGTACAAGCTGAATTCAGCAAATGGATGTGGATCAAGTAAATCCTTTTTTTTTCTAGATCAGTTTACGAAGCTTGTAACTATGCCAATCCCTAGTGTAATATCTGGTAACGCTTCCATAGAAATATGGTAGAGATGGTTCTGATTCTGCATACAGTTGTCTTAATTTCACTCCCAGATATGCACACCCAATTGATTTCCTGTATTTTTTACCTGCAAATTGTCATCATTTCTCTCTCTTCAATTCACACACACTGTCTTTTTCGATTTGTTGACCTTTCCTAGCAAGTACCGTGCGACAACGCCAACCAAAAATGCCACAACAAAGTTCGCAGGCAGTACTGCGCATTTCAGAAGTGCAGTGTGTTTCTGGAGGGAGAGGATGCCATTTCCTTTTCCTGTTCTTCTAGCTCCAAGTGACAGAGGTGCTGCGTCCCTTTCCCCTTAGGTGATGTGCGAGACAGATATTTTTCATCATTCTGTCAAATTATTTCTTCTTGTCCTTCAAGATCCTTGACTTCCCCCCCCCCCCCCCCCCCCCCCCCCCCCCCCCCCCCGAAAATAGGATGTAACTTCCCTGGATCAAACACATCCAGCAGGGTATGTGCAACCTGTTACTCTTCTCTTAAATGTATTAAAAGGAATGAATATATTTTCAAATGTGCACAACTTTCTGTAGCTGCAGATACATACAACGCAGTCTATTATCCTTTCCCCCCCAAATCTTGGTGAAATTGCGGTATGTTATGAGAGACGGAGTGTTGACTATGCCTCAATACCCCATGCTAACAACCTGTTAACAGCAACACAAGGATGGTTTTACAGTCATAAAAACTTTGATTTGAAAGGACCTCTGGAGGTCATCTAGTCCAGCCTCTCCCTTGAAACTGGTCTTCAAGAATATCCACTTCTGTGCACAGGCCCAGCAAGCGAGAGAAACACACATACTGTATTTCTAAAGAGGGCTACTTACCATGCCTGCTGTTATGGAGCAACTGTCTGACCCTGTATATCCAAGTTCAATTTGTCAGTGCGAAGAGAAAATTAGCATTTGAAAAAAAAAAAAAGAAAAAAAGAATCTGAAAAAAATCAGTGCCAGTTCCAATCAGTAGCAGCAACACAGCATTTTTCTTCCTTTGAATTACCCTGCATTTAGTTTCTCTAATTGATTGAGATGCGTTTTATACCTAATTTTTGGCTCATATACTTTCTTTTATATCTGCTGTAATATTCTCATTCATCTCTTTGTAGAATACCTTATTTTTTCTCCCTGTCTGAATCTCAGTTTTTGCTGAGATAATTGGCTTTAGCTGTGATTTTCAAAAGCACTCAGATGCATTTTTCCAAATGGACTTAGAGCCCATCACATTATAAGTCACTGAGCCAAAGAGTTCTTAAGTGCATAAGTAGTTTTTGAAAATGAACTTAAACTCCTAAGCCAAGTAGCTGCTTTTGAAAAGTTATCCTTAATGCAGTGTGTGCAAGCCAGGAAGGAAACCAAGTAAACAGAAATCTCAGTCTTGCTTCAGTCTCACCGTGCATCACGTGCAACTGTTGGTCAGCATGTGTATATACTTGGACAGTATGTACTTCACATAAAATGCTTATGTATGACATCTTTGAACAGAGTTAGAATTTGGGAAAAATACATTTAGGAACATAAAACTACAATATAGAGAATAAAAGAACAATTAAAAGAAAAAAACAAAACACAACAAAAATACCCAAAACAAAACAGGCCAGAAATTAAATGTCATCTTCTCTGTCAGACTAGGCTAGAAAATCTCCAGGAAGTACCTACAGTTTTGCAATGATATCCTGCTTGCTCCCGCTGAAGCTGATGACAAAGCTCCCAGTTTCTTTTCAATTATTGTACCTTCACAGTTCTTTTCAATTATTGTACCTTCAGAGTTTCACATGTACTTCAGAAAGAAAGTGTGTCTCTTTCCCTAAAAAACTCCATATAATTCAAGTAATTCCTTCAGCAGGGCAGGTTATCTATCTGCAAATTAAGTGAAACTTTATCATCCCCAGCTTGTATATTAGGACTGTGGTAGGTAATTAAAACAGAAGCAGATATGATTTCAACATTTCAGCCTGTATGAACTACTTACTTCTGTTGTACCTAAGGAAAATACATACAGTCCAACTGGACTGGACTTCAGAAACATTTAACAAAGATAGTACCTTAAACACAAGTAGCTCCATCAAAATCTATAAAGCTACATTTATATTACTGAGCAAGATTAATGAGCAAGATTTGGCACCTGATCAAGAATTTATTTAAGAAAGCTCTGAAAATGAGGTACCTTTGAGGTAAAGGCTTGGTGGAAGCGGAGTTGTCACGGCTAATATTGCCGGTGAGGAGCAGAAGGAGTTCTGCTATGTCAGGAATAAGCACTGTGTGATGGTTAGCAATGGGAATAACAAATTATTTCTCAGAGTAGTAGATGGAATCTCAAATGGATCTTCAATAACATGCTAATTTAGTCTGGTATCTTGACTGTGGAATTAATTTTCTAACGGCTAATTTCAGCTGGCCACGAAACTGCTTCTCTAAATTTCAAGGTGACCTTTGTAGGGCCATAGGAGACATTTTAGCTCGGTGAATAACAGTGTTGGATCCTTTAAACACCTCTGTTTTGATTTTGCAGTAAGTTGTTCTCAGTGAATTTATCAAGCACAGGAAATATTAACCAGGTGGCCTTGTCAAACATCTCTATTCACCACCAAAAAATAAATGTTTTTAGATGCTAATGAGAATTGTGGTGGTTGTTACACTGACATGGGTCGTTCTCATATACAAAATATTTATTTGATACAGAGATCATAGACAGCCAGTGGAAGAAGAGGGAATAGGGAAGTGGGAAGAGAGGAGGTGATGGTGAAGGTAAAGGGAATTTTTGGTATAAAGTGCTGGACAGGAAGACACCTGGAACATTGAGCAAAGGTGGTTGCTGGCTGATCTTGACCATGATCAAAAGTAGGATGTCTAATCCTCCTCTCTAACAATAGCAAGCTGTAGGACCCAATATTGGCTGATTAATTGAGCTGAGAATAATATGATCTTGACTGAGGAAGACTTTTTCAGGAATCATTAGAGAGTCTTTATGAGTTCTCTTAAACCTAAAATCTGAACGAGCAGCTAATCTGAGTTGTTCAGGCAGAGCCCAAAGTAAATGAACTCTCTGCTTAAGATCTTGAAAACTGATGTGAGTTTATCTTCGAGTCTCCTGTAAGGACTCAGTGATACTTCTGCAAGTAAAGACCTGGCAGCTTCACACAGTCGTATCAGGGCTAAGCAGAGCAGAAACTCTTGTTCTTGGTAAAGCATCGTTTATTGCCATCCTGTAAGAAATCTGCCAATTACGGGTCAGAAACAAGCCTCTATCTATACCCCTCAATTGCTATTGAATTGGCTTAGCAGTAAAATGTGAATATATTGGAGCCATCTAAAAATGAGTATCAATTATTGCCCTCTTAGTGCAACCAGGCTGCTTTGAGAGATAACGCGGTAAGGAAGGAAGCATCTTTTTCAGCCCCAAAAGGCAACGCATCTTCATGCGGCTTCTCGCAACAGGCTGTGCCTGAAGGCACAATTTTGTACTCTGCTGAAACGATGAAATGAACAGAGTGTGAAACTAAAAATTGTACTAAAAAGAAAAAGACTGTTTAAATAATTTGGTAGGATGGGTTATAAAATCATTTAATAAATCTGAAAGACAAATCAATTAATATGTTTACTGCGTCAGAAAAACAGGCCTGTGTGCCATAGCAATACAGCTGTTTCTCTGGTTTGGGGTCCTGGTCTGAAACCTCCTCTGATTATTTTACAAAGAGCTCCTAAAAGCTTCACATATCAGCACACGTATCATCTGACGGAACACTCAGATTTGAGAACAGAAAAAGCCAAAAATATGCGTTAATTTGTGGTATCCTTGGACAAGACAGACTTTCCTCAAAACTAATCCAAACACAGTGAAGAACAGTTTGGTTGTGTGACATACATAGTCATGGTTTCAGGAAAAAAATAATCTGGATCGTTTTCAGTTGATGTAATATTAAGATAGCACAGAAGAAATGCACATGTTTTAAAACTGGTTATAGGTATATTTCACCTGGAAACCTGCACCCCTGTCACTTGACATGACATGCTTTGCTCTAAGGGGGGAAATAACTTTAAACAATACCCCTAGTACTACTATTCGTCTTGAGGATCAGCCCTCTTAGGCAGAGAAAATGTAATAATAAACAGTTTTGGCTGAATTCCTTCAGAGACAAGAAAACCACCCCAAATCCATCTTCAATTAGGTGACAGAATTTATCACAAAGGACTCCTGGTCCTCCTGTAAGCTTCTTCCAGCATGTCATTTAGTCCGCCTGACAGCATGGTGACTCCGCGACTATAGCCTATTTTATTCTTTTCAGAGATTTACCTTCAGATGTCTCTAAAGGCTTTCTTTCACCCTCCTTTTTTTTTTAATTAAGTAAGGTTTTTCAAGCTTGAGGGCTGATTTTTTCCAACAATTGCTCAGCAGTCATGAATGGGGAACTAGGCTAAACCTACTGCTTCAATTAGTTTAATTGATGGAGACTGGGGTGTGTGGATTTTCTCAGCTGAGTCTAATGAAAGAAGCAGTCGGTTTATAGAGGATATTTTATGCAGCAGAGTCTAAGTTTGAGAGTGAGGAGACCATAATTTTCTTCTCAGCTCCTCGAATGATCTGCAATGGGATGCTGGCCAAATCATTTCACTTCAGTCTTTCAGGGTTCAGGCAAATGACTTCTACTGAATTTTGATGGGGAGATTTATGCAGTCACTAGCCTCAGCTGGCTGTCCCCTATCCTGTAACAAAGCCTATCGCAAAGGATGCCAATATTTCAGCTATGCCAGTGCCTGGCTCCGTAGGATAAACCGCAAAGAAGATTGATTTGTGCCGATGCTCAGCTGTACCCAGGAGAGACGGATGAGCAGGTTGCTCTGCTGCCCCTGCTAAGAGTGCACGTGCCTGGCTGCGAGGCCAGGCTCTGGATGGAGAGCTGGCGTTGGTGCAGCCCTGAGCCTTCTTTACAAGGTTCAGGAGGAGAGGTTTTCCTGTAAAATCATGTTTCGTGCTAATTACTTTGCTTGTAAAATGATGGTGGATCTATGAATGAAAAGTGATATATAAAGGATTATAACTTCCTATTTTTGTTAAATCAATACTTAATTTCCATTGGTCTTTTTTTTTCTCCTTTGAATCAAAGATATTTTTAGCTTAAAAGAAAACTTTAGATGTTACACGTTAATATTTTAAAGCAATCACATGTGATTGATTTTTTAACATTTATTTCCTTTTTTTTTTAGGCTGAACTTTTCAGTAACTTCAGTAGGGATTTCTTCTTCACATTGATTGTACAAGATGGCCATATGTAACTAATAAATATTTTTAACGTGAGATACATTTTAAAAAAAGTTGAGACTTTAGGAAGTATCTGTGTGGAAGGCCTTAAATCGACCAGAGCTATGAGGTGGAAATGCCTCCATATTTTTATCTTGTTAGTGACACTATCAAAAGAACCCAAAGGCTTTCAATCTCCCATACTATATTTTATTAAAGCACAAAATAATAAGCTGGGACAGAATAACTCTTTCATACAGGGAAAGGGTTTGTAACCACTGTCTGAGACAGATTAAAGAAAATCTTTGGAAAAAATAACCCCAGCTCCTTCACATCGTATCTTTGCAAGCTGGGTCATTTCAGTCCAAAAGGCTGTACGACGTGACTCACAGGTTAGGACCTAGGTATAAATACACAGTCTTCCTCTCAGCTTCCTGTTCTCACAATATTTTAAACAAAATATATAGTGTACAATACCTGTACTGATATCTGAAAAGGAACAATGTATATAGATCCATTATCTATCACAAACAGTCATTGCTCAATGCTACGCTGCACTTCAAGGATCAGTTACCCTTTCAGGTTATTGACTGACAGGAACTGTGACTTCATGGTATCTCCTAGGACATGATTCCTTTTTCTGCCTTAAGGGAAGAACTGTGCATCAATTTATCATCTTATATAACTCCTTTTTTGTTTTAAAGACACAAGTCAGTCACAATGTTCCCTTTTTTTTCTTCTGACTCTCACTTAAGGTTAGAAGAAAATATTGGATAAGCTGTAATAATTTCTTTATTTCTGATCTTATGAGCCAAGACCCAAGATACTCAAGGTTAGAAGAAAATATTGGATAAGCTGTAACAATTTCTCTATTTCTGATCTTATGAGCCAAGACCCAAGAAGATATTATGCCATTTTCTTGAAGAGCCTTGTGTCCCTGTTTGATTAGGCAGGGTCAGGACTACTTAGGTTTCCTTTGGCAGGCGAGCTTTCCACATGAAGAGTATCCTTCCAGTCTATCATTATTTCCCAGGAGTTGATTCATTGGACTGCCCCAGACACCACTAAGACTGGAACACCTGCCTGATTCTGTAGACACCTTTGGGCATTTTGGAACCCTTGCAAGCAGCACTGTAAAAGCACTGGAAACATTGTGAAGTGTAGATTTAAGAAGTTTTCAGTTAATCAGTTATATGCTAAATAGAAGAAATTAGAAAGAGTTCAGCTTCTACTGCAGAAATTTCCACCTTCTGGTGTTTGTGGTAGGAATATAGACTTATCAAGAGGAGGCTTTCATTTTTCTTTTTAACTTGTACTTTCATTGTCCTATCTGAAATATTAAGAAAATGACCCATCTGATTTTTTCTTCAAAATAAATCCTGATCTTACTGATTACATGACCTCAGCTCAGATTCAGATTTCCTGTGGAATGTGAAAGCTCTACCACCTTCCTTGTCTTTCCTATTAATTCTAAGCATTAATATTAACATTAACATTAACTAGTTAGATATGTGAATAGATGCATATAAATAGATATCTAGATAGATATAAACAGATGGATCTATAGCTAGATTCTTCTCTAGACTTTATGAGACCTCAATAAACCAGAAGTACCCATGAATCATGACTCTTATTGTGCCTAGGCATTATAGAACAAAAAAGTCCAGTCCCTACCTTCAAAATTTTTCTAAGTGTGTATAAGGCCAGGGCAACAGATGAACTGGGAAATAAGAAAGAGGAGTGCAAAAATAACTCATCGTACAAGCCTTGTTCTCAAAGTCAAGGCCAGAATATGTACCAAGATACCAGTAGTTTAAATATTGTCAAGCTTACAGTCATTGTGGCAAAAAAGGATATTAAACAGCTTTGCAGATGTTATGAGAAGTTAATCTGAAGGATGAATTTGAATAAAAGGACCAAAATTCTTTTTTTTTTTTTTTCCAATTTAACAAATGGTAGAGAGAAGCTGACTTCTCAGGGTGACTGGAAGGGAGAGCTGACATTTCAGCAATGAGTGAAGGCTTCATAGCTAAGGTGGAGATACCTGCAAAGGGTCTTGATGGTGAAAGCCTTCAGCTTGTCTTCAGTAGAAAACAGAAAAAGAATGATCTGTCTAGGGGAGTGACAGAGTTGGTGTGGTGGGCTGGGAAAACAGCCTGTCCATCAGAAGGCCAAACCTCATGGGAAAGGAGCTGTTCCTCCTAGGCATCTTCTGGGGCAGAGCCTATTTTATTGTTCTCTTTAACAGAGAGCGTTCTTCACCAGTGTTTCCAGTCCCTGCAGGGAATTTGGGCATATTTAGATCCATTTTGCCACCACTAGTTCCTACCAACATTCAAGATACCTGGAACAAATCCTAGCAAAAAAAAATGAAGACATCCCTTTGTTTCTATAGGCCTTGTCAAGTACAGAAAATACCCTTGTAGAATAAAACATGAGCTTTCTTCAGCTCATACTGTCTTTACTGAAATATCCTTTTTTTCTGTCCTGGATGCTTGCAGCCTTACCCTTTTTCACTCTGATGGTTCAATGTCTGACAAAAGCAACCCCCTGGGGATGTCTGGATGTTGCTGAGCTGGAGGGAAGGACACAGACCAAGGGATCTCTTGAGATCCCTGCAGATCCTGTGACTCAAAATTTCTCTGGAAAATATGTGTGGGGGTGAAGTAGGAAAAGACAAGGAAGGAAGGTGAGAGACGACCAAGCCCTGTATGAGATCTCAAAGTTAAAGTCTGGGCTGGGGAGAAAGACTGAAAGTGAGTGTTAATAAATGACAGCAAGTGCTCTGCAGAGAGTGGTTTTACAAGGCTAAACAGAATTAGGATACCCAGAACCGAAGCGGGGGAGCAAAGGATATCAGTCATACAAATAAGCTGGATGGTAGCTTGAGGAGAGAGGTAAAACCTTTATAAAATCTAATGATGTGTAAATACCACCTGCATTAATTATGCTGCACTATTGAATGTTAAAAATCTGAAGCTCAGAGCTAGAATAATTAATCTGCCCTTGTGATTGCCTTGGAAGGGAGAGAAAGGTACTGCTCCTGGCAGCGCAAGCTGAAATTACAAATGAAGAAAAAGGAAAGTTTACTGTGCTCAAGGCCTTATTTTTGACAACAGAGAGTTTCTCAGGGATGTTTGCTGAAAGCCTAGGGGAGAGAGACACTATCCTTTCTTTTTTTTTTTTTTTTCTTTTTTTCGAAGGAGCTGAGTCATTTCAGCCTGAAATCCCTAACTTAGGGCAAGCCATTTTATTGGTGTTAGAGATCTGATGAGCTGAGCTCCACACTCTCTAACAAACCCACCCACAAACAAACCCAAATCCCTATCCTTACAGTATCCCATGAAGGATGTGATACATTAAGTATATGTAGAACCAGCAGTATTCTGTTTTATTGCTGGCCTAGAGAGCTTGCTTTCCTGTAGTACAATTTCTTCAAACAGGGTCTTTTAAGCTGCGTGTGACAAAATGACATTTCAACTTAGACTCAGCTGTTTACAGTCTATCTTCCTGTCCTAAATTTTCAGAAAATCAGGACAAGTTGCCTTAGAGATAGAAGCACTATTAGGAGGACGTACTATAGCGTTACCAAGAGTCAAAGGAAAATTCCCTCAATTATTCAGAGGCATGTATGAATGAATGTACCGCGATGAGAGACATTCTGGTTGCCCTACTCATAATGAAACGGAGAGACAAGCCCCGGCTGCTACAGCTGCCATTTCCTTAAACTGACATTATTTTATAGTATTGTAAATAATGTTAAGAGGTGGCTCTTAACATGGCTCTAAAACTGTGTGTTAGAGTGATTTGTCTTTCACTGAATCGGATATGTTTGTTTCCAGGTATAGGTGCTCAAGGAATATAAAAGTAAAAATACTGAAATGTATAAATATAGATATGTATCTCCATGCGGGAAATGGCATTGGTCCTGCTTTTTTCATATAAATCATAAAAGTTTACACGCCAGAGAGAAAAATCCATCTTCCACCTGCACTCTGTTGATACTTCTTTCTATGGACAGCTTCATAAAATCTGTCTTTTTAGCATGTTTTAAAGAACAAGACAGTTGTGAACCCTTTGGGAAGAAAATGCCAAATTAAGAATCCAGTGTGAAATTATCTTGCCACTGTAGTCTACCTCTAACAAGCTGGAACATCGTCATTTGCTAGTGTCCTGTTATATGAAGTGGAGGCATTTTTTGAATTTTTCTTTTAATAGGAATAACGTTTTCTGATCAAGCATTTTCCAATCCCTTTTTTCTTTGTGGGACGAGGGTTTGGGGTTTTCTGCAGTCTTCCTGATGAAAAATATCCAGGTTTTTAAAGTCTGAATTTAGTAAATTGAAAATGAAATATTGATTCACTGTGAGAACAGATGGAAATAAACAATAGGGGCCAGAATAAGTTTCAAGCTGCTGTTGCAACTTTCCAGGAAGTTAATGAAATTACTTTTATTCTGGGGCAAGTGTGTAGGGAATAAGGCCTAGCTCTATGGGTTCAGACGAATAGACACTAATATCAGTTTTCATGGAACAGTTTTGTAAAAAGTATAGTGTTACCCAGCATTAGGGATAGCGTATACAAACACACAAGATATCCACCTTTTTCTGAGTGAAGCCTCTTTAATTATGTAAAGTTGAGAGTTTATTTTCTCCCTTTATCACTTTGCTGATATATGCCCTTTTTTCTTGATTTATTGAGCTTTTACCGCTGCAAACATATTTTGAATTAAATAAACTGTAAGCGTCTGTAAGAATCTGTGCATATTTATATTATATACAAGTATGGAAGCTATTCGTACTACAAGGCACTTAATAAATATTGATCACAAAACCACTTTAAAATGTAGTCATTTTCATGAATTTCCTTACCCTAAAATGAATATGATTTCATTCAAAAGTCTTCTGAAATTTATGGGAGGTTTCCTTTGACTCTCTGTATCACTTGGTTGGGAGTCACTGTCTCATAAGGTGTCTTTGATGAACCATTTCGCTTTCAAATTACCCATTTGAAACTTCTCTGTGAGAAATGGTCATATGTCAGATGTTTATACAAATAAAATGTTAACCTTGAGAAGAAAAATTTAGAACAAGAGCAGAATGCTAAATACTGAGGAAAATACAGACTGAAATAAGCCTCTATTATAAACAGACTATTCCTTGAAAAACATGAGTTGTTTGGCCTGGCCTCCTCAATCTATTTGCATGCTTATTATTTATATAGTTTCCTTTTTACAAGATTGTATTTCTATGACTGATGTGGAACATGTAGGACCCCCCGCCCCCCCATCTGATTGTTGAATCCTTTGAATACTTATGAGAAATCCTGCTTCATAGCTTTCTTCTGCCAAAAGGAGTACGAACCTGCCTCTTTCATGTTATAGGGCATCCGACAGGAGAGACTAAGGGAGTCTCTCCTTTGAATCTCTTCTAAGCCAGCACTAGAAGGCTCTCATAAAAACTGACTGCCCTCAAGCCTAAGCCCTTCTGTGCTTAGAGCTGAGAGACATTTGAATTAAATTCTCACATACTAGTGACTGAGCCACGAAGCCATGGCCGATTCATTCCTTATTCTTGAACTGTTCCACCTTGCATGGAATAATTAAACATTAATTCAGTTAGAGAGAGAAGGAGAATCAGAAGAGCTGTGTGGGATGCCACTCGAGGGATTTAAGTGAAGAGATAGCAAGAGAGAACACTTAGTTTCCAGTCACTGATCAAAATAACTTGTAAATATTTCAGACTAAATTGACCAGCCTGAAAGTAAGAGACGGAGAGTAGCCTACTCAGCTCAGCAAGTTCTTTCGCAGCTGAGGCATACTGCTTGGAAAGTTACGTCCCCTGAGGCAGAGAAGAAAATTAAACTTGAGCTATGCACCTGTAGATGAGTGTCCTTGAGTAAGAAGTAAGGGGCTGTTTCTTCTCCTGTCTGGTTTTGTGTGTGTTTGCTAAGCCTATTTCTTCATTTTCTTTGCTTTGCCAAAGTTACCTGAAATGAAATTGAAATGTTTGGTTTTAGAATCACTCAAAGACATATTCCCGTATTTAATTTTTACCCATTTTTTTTCTCTTTATTTTTTATTTTAAGGGAGAAAAAAATCATTTTGGCTTATCTGATCGTTTTTTTCTTTCAGCCAACTCACCAGAAAAATAATTATTCACACAGACCACATTCCTTATTGTTTTTGCTCCTTCTGCTGTAGAATCTATTTCTCAATGTCCTTATGTAGTCGGGCTTCTATAAAAACTTCCTAACTCAACTCATGCTACTAAAAAAAATGACATATCAAACAATGCTCTTGTTGATTTTTCAGCAACTTAGTAAACGGATCAAGTGATTTGAATAATGTTTGTCTCAGAGTTCTTCCAAATGAATTATTACTGCGGCTAAGACAGCATGATTTGGAAAAACTGAACAATCGTGGGAATGAACAGAACTTTTACGTAGTGTTCAGGTAGATGAGTGCTTCAGACAATTAGAGTATCAGTTGATAGCCTACTTCATTAGTGCATTAAAAACTTTCTCAATTAACTCGTCAATATGCAAGGATTTTTGAAAGATTCAGCCGGAATAGAAAGGCGTCACACAACTGGAGATTCCTGAGCAAATGCTGATTCAGGTGAGGACGGTCAAAACCATCACGGTCAAGGTCAGACTGTGTCCTAGATTTTTTTATTTAGGCCTTCCACCCCATATCACTTCTGTTATACATCCGTCACTCCATTCTTCAGCAGCTGTATTTGTCTTCTGCTGTAGTCCAGCCCTAAGGAAAAGCATCACAAGGGTTAGTGGTATAATTTTAAACTTCCAATACAAATATGTATTATAATATTTTGAATTAATACATGAAAACTTATTGAAGAACTGTAACTGAAACTTGGTTCAGTTTTTTTTTTCTTAAAACACAGTTACGTCTTTTTATTTGTACACAAGTTAGTACTGTTGATTACAATTTTAGATGAGATCAAGGAACATAATATGTATTTGTAAATTGATGCTTCCATAGTATGAGGAAAGACATTTAGAATTATTATAAATTAAAGCTGTCACCACCGGAGAGTGCATATTTAGTAAGCACTAAATTTGATTGCTTTGATACAAGGCATCTATTCTATCATCAAGTATACTGAACCTTCCTATAAGAAATGTTTTGCAGACTCATACACAGCTGCTCAGTCTGATGCTCAACAATAAAGGCAATATAAGCTTAAGTCTTCAATACAGGTAATAAGGCTTGTCTTATTGTAATTCTTCTTTCTTAATAAAGCTGTGAATGGGCTTCAGGTAGTTGCTCTCATACGCTGCTTCCATTACGTGTAAGAAAGATTTGGGGATTAAAGGGATAGGTCCGATACTCCCTTATGCCTCTGTAGATGAAAGGAAAACCTTGAGGGCAATTTCATCCCTTGTCTTTCAACACTAAGGTATGCTCACCCGGGAATAAAATACACATTTTGGAAAATTATAGAAAAGGAACATACCCTGACTGTTTAAAAAAATGTGGAAAAATTCTATCACTGCTGAGTTTTGCTGTTTAAAGGATGATCACCGTTACAACTAGAAACAGAGTTGAGGCATCTCCTTACCAAATTCTGTATGTACCATAAGACATTTACTCTTCAGTTCTCTGAAATTATGCCAAATTCCTTGCTCTATGATTTCCTTTTTCTTTCTTATTGCAAGAACTTTTCAAACAACTCATCATATCTTATACTATAAACACAGAGCTAAATCAAGTAATAATAACTCCAGTATTTTGTTCCAAATCCTGAAGGCATATATTGCACTGTGATTAAACATACGTATAAACAAAAACTTAAATCCTCAACTCAGTGAGCAAAAAAATCACGTGGAATCATACCTTTCAGAAAATGCCCAGACTCTGATTCTCAGGGGACTTCCTGAACTAGGCTTTACTTATTGGCCAAACTTTGCATTCTTGCACAAGTAGACTTGCTTGACTTCAATACATAACACTCAAAGTTCTTCTGCAATTCCTATCTGTGCCAGCCTACATGACTTGCAAAATATTTTTCATTGTATGCAAAAATATCTAAAGATCAGATTTTTTATTTCAGGAATTACAACAGGCAGTTACATTGTGCATATGCTTACTGAACAGCTAAATTCATAGAGGGAAATGAGTAAAAATAAAGGTGTAGAAGGACCCACTTGACCTCACAATGTAAATATAATTAACTCCATGTACATCCCCTTTTAGCATTGTGCAACTTTCCATTTGTTGAGTCATGGGTAAAATTTTGACTTTGGTCCTGCAGTTGTTCTTCTAGATTAGTTTCAGCATGTAAGTGGCCTCAATAATTTCAGTGGATTACAGTATGTGGCAGATGGCACTATTGCTAGTAATACCTGTTTTAGTCTACATGTGGTCTTTATACCAAAGAGTTACCAGGGCATCAGTAGAATAATAACATCAGGGAACGCAGAAAAGGTTTCTTTGCTTAATAAACCACATCATTTCCAGGGAAAATAGGCATATCAGGTAATAATTTGAGCCAGGATCTTGCCTTGCATCATGGAAATATTTCTGATTTAATGAAAAGCACCAATGATTTAAAGACTGTTAGCACAAGCTAGTAAAAACAACATTACAAAGTCAAAAAGGCAGTGAAAATAAGCAAAATAAGGTCTACTGTGCTGGTGTTAAAGTAAAATTGCATGAAAAAATACTGATAAGACAGAAAATACCTACCTCAGCAGGGGAGATATCCAATAAAGGAGAGATTTATGAACACATGGAACATTTGTGCCTAAGATCCAGGCCACAGAAGATAATGATCTGTTTAACTCACTGGTGTTTAAAGTCACCAAGATATTATAACAAATGTGAGCAGCAGCAGCAGAAGATAACTTCGCCCATGAGTGAGGCCATACCTAGTCTGGCTTGTTCCTAGGTGCCTAAAATTTGGTACTTGTCAATGAACAGACTCAGGAGAACTCTATTAAGCAATTTATTCTTTGCCTGTCTTTGATTAATCTGCCAAGATGCTTTTTTTCTTGATCTACAACTCTCTGTGTCCACATTTTTGTGTAGCAGCTTAGAGAATTTAAACATTAAGAGTTAGTGTTGGAAATAGGAGATCCAGATTGCTAGTCACTACTGTATAGTGATTAGACTAACTACGTGAACCAAAGTATTCTTGTATCATCACAGGGGTCTTCTTCCTCAGCCAACTTTACACTTTCATCTGGCTAGTTTTTTCCTTCCCTCTCAGCATTGTATCTCTAATATCCTACCTAGCCATATGTAGCATGCAGAGGGACGCTTTTTTCTGGTATATTGTTGGCAAATATTGCACACATATTGTCATGTTATCACCGAAATGCTTAAATTTGCAAATCTAGGTAGTCTCTTTGTCACCTTGTTAATTTTTGTCCTTTTAATGTAGGAGCTGTAATAGCATGAACTTTAGCACATGAAGTTTACATGTGGAAGCATATTAGCTCTGTGGCTAAGGTCATTAGGTCAACTAAATGCCATGAAGCTTTTTAGCACTAAGAAATAGATGCCAGAAAGAATGTTCTCTCATCTCTATAACTTAATTGTGCCAGTGAGAAATCACTTGATTTATGTGTCTGGATTAAACACAAAATGCTCAGAGAGACAAGCACCTCAAAACAACCAATATGCTGAGTGCATCTCTGCCTAGAGCTAACTAGTAGGAATAGCCTCACAACTACAGTTTTCTCAAACCTTACACTTCTGTGGATTTTGGCTCTCGCTTGGTGTTCCAGAAAGACATTTCCTTCTTCTAGGGGTGCAAGACTTCCAGCCCAATGTAGAAAATAGACTTCAATGGTCTTATGTCTATGAACAAATTGAGATCACTCATTTATTTCAAAGCACGATTACCATGTTGCCGAAATGCCAGAAGGTGGGAGGTGAGGTGCTCTTCCCACTTTCTATCTAATACCTCCACAGTGTGCCAAAGGAGTGGTTTAACCACCACATTGCAATTTATTCGGTGATTGGGATGGCGGTCAAACGTTCCCAGACATTCAAACTCTCCTGTCGAAGTCTTTCCATTTTGTAGAAAGGAACTCAAGCTTAACTGCGATAGAGAAAGACAAAGGAAAGACAAAGAGAAGGGAAGAGAAAGTATTTAATACTAAATTAATAAGCAGTCCTGAGAGCAAAACCCAGAGTCCAAATGTTTTCTTTTTTGTATTGGTGTTTAACCCCTAAACACTCTTCTCCCACTTCCTCTGCCTTTTCTCTGCCCTTTCTTCTAGCACTATAACTTCTAAGGTACTAAATAAAAAGTTAGGGGGTTGACCTTTAAAATAAAGGAGTAACTACAACTGTGTTATGTGATCTTACACCTGTGCAGCAGATTTTTTCAGTGTGTCTGTTAAATCCATGTAGGTCTTCTGGGAAGTCAGAGGACTACCTACCACTCCATAGAAGAATTCAGTTCTGAGGTGCAGTTCTGGGCAAGGGCCAAGGAACAGCAACAGGTACCCAGGGCATGTAAAGATCAGAGGAGTCTCTTCATACCTCCAGGATATGTGGCAGCTGAGAAGGTAAGATGTGGAGTATGGTTCTACCTAAATGCTGCCCAAATCTGACTCCCTGCTAAGTTGCTGTGGGAGATGGTTGGAATCAGTGTACTGTTTCTTTAATCATAACCTACTAAATTCTTCCACGTGGATGACTGTAAAACAATGAAACCTTGCAGACCTCTACAGTCTATTGAAACCTGTGGAAATAATCCCAGTGCTGATGGTATATTTGAATCAAGACCTCTCTGAGCAGGTGCTCTGCTCTTCAAGTCGTGAAAATACAATTGATTTTAATGGCTTGCTAATGCACTGTATAATACATATAAAGATATCCATATACAAGAATAAAATCCTAACATATGTACTTCCATAGGTCTGAAGGAGTGTTCTGTGTCACTGCTGGCCCTTAACTACTTAATCCCACATTAGCCATTTCAGTGAAATTCTATTCATGATGCAATTTTAAACTCTTGAAGTTTCCAGCTGCTCTCCTGTATCAGAGACTGAACTCAGACAATCCTGATATGGAAGAACTCAAAAAAAATCTGAGAGAGCAGTCTTGACCTCACAAACATCTGCAGCTCTTCTGGATCAGGGATTTTCTTCCACACAGATTAAGAGGCTTGCAGAGATTTTGTTCTACATTGTTATGTATTCAGCACTTAGAAGTATTTCTTGAAATTCTACCGGTAAAAGGGCAAAATATGACCTGCAGCAGGGTGGGAGAGCAGCAAAAATTGTGAGGAAATTAGGAGTCAGAAACGTACTCCTCCTGCTGGTCCCCAAACCAGCAGAAACTCTTGCTTCTGCCCTGCTTGCCAGTCATGAAATTTGGGGGTTTATTTGCTCCCAGAAAACTTGAAATCTCTAGCCTCTTCAAGCTTCAGCAATGTTATTAGATTTTTATGTCCGAACCTGAGCTGAAATGAAAGTGTCAGGAGAAATCTGCAGCTATTTGTCAGTGTGATGCAATGTATTTTGAGAGTTACACTATATATTTTCTTCTTACACTACCTTGTGCATGTGTGTCTGTGTGTGTATGTACATATAGATGTTTTTTACATGTCTGTTTCTTTTGAAGGAAACTGTGATAAGGGACCTGAAGACACTGTAGAGGAGGACAGATTTCTACCAAGAGGCTTGTTGAAAAGGAGAAGGAGTGGGGAAACTCAGCCAGTGGTCATCTGATCTTATCACCTGCAGGGTCGGAGACTGTACGTATGGACAGGGAAGTCCCTTTCAGTTCTGTGCTCCTAAATCTTAAGATCATTTGAAGAAGTATGACAAGAGGAAAAAATAGATATAAAGTAAATTATGGATGTCGTAACAAGACAACACGAACTTGATTATGGAGATAACTGGAAATCAGTAGTGAAATGTTTTGAGGGCTTCAACAAGGTTGCAAGCTTAATAAGGGTTTCGACATCAAAGCTTTGAATGATGATAAGCAATGAAACATCAGGAGGACAAACAAAGGAATGATAAAGAGCCCTTCAGGCATCATCAGACTTTAGAGTTTCTGGCTTTATGATATGAGTTATTCAAAAGACATGAATGCATGTCTGAACAGAATAGAAAATACTGCAGTATGCTCTGATATAATTGATTTTACTGTGTTAATGTGTGTGTGTATATATATACACAAACACATGTATGCACACATATATAGCTGGCAAGCAAAGCGAGTTTGAATGCCAAACCACCTAGAGCAATTACATATAAGCCATCTCTTTCTGAAGCCAAAAATAACAGGAACAGACATGTATCATTGGCTCTGTAACAGTTCAAACTCAAGGGTATTCAATTACTTAGTGACAGCTGATGATTAGATTAGATATGTCCAACGGAAAACTAAGGGTGAGAGAGGTTTTCATGGAAACAGAAATGCTCAGAAGCAATTTCACTTCTAATTATTTTTCCTGAATTATTATTTTTTGCTTGTCTTAAAAGAGGGTGCTATGTATTATGAGAGGAATCAGAAGATTAACATCATTTATTACCCACTGAGAAATGGGCCCCTCTTTTCTGAGAAAAACCAATTATAGAAATGGTTACTTGTATTCACTCTGATGGAAGGAGAGTTCTGAAAAGATCAGCTAGGTGAATGCAAGATAACACTACAAGCTAAATAACATCAGAAAGAAGGCCAAGAGCTATAGTACTTTGTGCTTTAATGAAAAACCAACAGCAGGATGTTAAAGTTCTCCATACGGTATCTCAAAGAGAGCAGTAAATATGGGCCACCTAAATCTTGAGTGATACGGCAGAAATGCGGAGATCCAAAAGGGTCTGATCTTAATAAATATACCAATTTTCAAAGAACTTTCTGAGCTGCCAACTAGATAACTGGTTCTAAACATGAAACTGTATTTTAAGTCATTTCTAGTTTAAGAGTAAACACAAACAATACTTTGACAGTTTTCATGCCCTGTTAGAGTCTGAGTAGTTTTAAAGAGTGTCTGCCAAAGCAGTCAGATTGTCACATGTGATGTTTCTATTTCTTCTTAAACAAAAAGTGACCAGATACAGCATGGAAACACCACAGTAGTCTTATTTCCATACTAATTCACTGGCATTCTGATATCACAGGTAAATTTGGCATCTAATGCCCGAGATAAAAAGCCATAAATATTAGTGATTTCTAAAAGGACTCTTTTATTCATGGATTATATGACAAATAGTTTCTCCTGGATTATCAAACAGAATAAGAGCCAGCCACAGCCAACATAAAATTATTACCAAGCTCTTTTGAGATTGGATTTTCATATTCAAAAACCCCATGAAAATGATAGGATTCAAAAAGAAAGCCAGAAGGAAGCCAGAATAGAAGTGCCTCTGATAGGTTTCATGTTTAAATACATTGATTCAGTAAATACCTTATAAGCCAGTTGGTTAGAGAAACCTTCAAAGCCCCAGGCCTGGTAGCTTCTCTAGACAGCACCCTGGGAGAACTGGGTTCATCAGAGGGGTGATCCAGATGATACCCAAGGGGAACATGGATACACTTCCAGGTATCTGTCAGGAAACACAAACACGGTGAGACTCAAGATTCAGGGAGACTCACTCCTACCTTATGTGCCTGAATATCTGTGAGTATCTGAGCCTTAGTTGCAGATTAGATGAGCTACATAGCGTAAGATCCAGTTTCAAAAGCAGGTCATGCTTGTGTTTCTTCACAGCAATGATACTATATCTTACTGATCAAAGGTAAAAGCCAGGTAGTCAGCAATGCAGGTATTACATTACCAGCAAAATCAATATGTCGGTTCTGTAAAGTATCATGATCATATTGCAACAGCCTCATCCAGGTGGTGAATACAAGGTTATTGTATCAAGCTCAGGTAGACATAGGTACCACTTATGCATCTTTAATTCAGCTTTCTTTTTATCTTGCAGTGAAGAGTAATCCCTGCCATTGTCATTTATCCACAAACATGAGTTTCTATGAGATATTTTAAGACCTTTGTTAGCTAATGAAGCTGATTTTCTTGTATGTTCTTTGCATACTTGGCTTTGATCTCTAGAAGGTGTTCTGGCTTTGAGAAAATATATGTATCTACTGTGGCCAATAATTAAATTATGTAAAAATTATACTTGCTCTAAATGAAAATATCTCAGGACATCTTAATATCCATTCAATACCTCCCATGCAAAACTTGCCATTTGACAATCTCTGTCTCAATAATTCTGCCCTCTTGTGGGACCACTGAGGTCTGAGGGACCCATCCTGGAGGCTTTGGAAGTGAAAATTAAAGTTCTTCCCTTAATTTGCTCTGATAAAACAAGTTTCTTTGTTTTTCTTTAAAGTTCACTGTCCACAAAGTATTTGCAGTAGCGTGTACCTGTAGGTTTGACTTCCAAAAGCGTTGCTTTACTGCGCTTGTGAGTCAGCCAAGGAGAGTTTTACTGAGACAGTAATGGAAGCAGATTGAGAGCATCAACCAATGTTTTTTCCAACTCATATTTCTTTCAAAAATCCCCAATACACACATAACATCAGCCTTCTAAAGAATTCAGAGCTAACTTATTTGTTCAATATTTATGTCTTTGTGTGATATCATTCACCTGCATTCCTCCCTCTAGCCAAATAATATAGCATACATTGTGCTTTAATCATGATGCCAGTTCTCTGTTCGAAATGAACATCTGTGAACTTTGCACATCAAGGAAAACAACAACCCAAAACTTTATTTATTTATCAACCTATGTACTTTCTCCTGATGCATGAACAATTTCAAAAATTTCTCTTGCTAGTTGGATGGCATTATTAAAGTCATGGAAGCCAAAGGCTGGGAAGCCTGTTGATCTCTATTGTATTTTCATCCAGATTTAGCAAAGAAAATGCTTTGAAGGAATGTCTTGTCTTGCAGAATCCTGCTATTGATTTTGTCAAGTATACTCAGATCAAAAGTTTGCATTTTATAGGAAATATACACTTCAGCAAGAAAGTAAAATTCTATTAAAATTAAAACAAAATTCTGTTATTGAAGATGCATGCAGACCTATTGATGGAAGCATTTTGTTAAAAATAAAAAGAGCAACAGAGCTCTGATATCCAACAACATACATTGGTATTGATGGAAATCTCTTAAAAGTTTAAACTTTGAAATTAAGATAAGAAAAGAATAGAAAAAAGTTTAGGTAACATCATACACATCAACAGGATTTGGCAAGATGAAAAAAAATAAGCCAAGAATGACCACTGTATTGAAGGTCCTGTTAAATTACCCTCCTGGTAATAATAATAGCAGCACCCCCCACACGCTCCTTACATTATTAACAAATGAACATTTCTAGTCACAGTTTTGTCCTTACACAGGGAAAAGAAGAAATGATTTCATGAAATCTGTGGGTGTCATCACTATCACTGTGTCTTCCAGGTGCAAGTTGATGGTGCTATAAGGTTGCATCTCAATGCTTCACACAAACAAGTATATTACTTTAGGTTCAAGTATAATAAGAGAATGTCAGTGATATAATCAAATATAAGGTGACAGACTCCTATGACTGGACACTGCTGAAATGGCAGAAGAAAAAAAAAATCAAAATAAAATGCATCTTCATGGATATACATATGTATTGGTTTTGCGTGGCAAGGTTTTGGTAGTGGCGGGGGCTACAGGGGTGGCTTCTATGAGAAGCTGCAGAAGCTTCCCATATGTCCGATAGCGCCAACGCCAGCCGGCTCCAAGGTGGAGCTGCCGCTGGCCAAGGCCGAGCCCATCAGTGACGGTGGCAGCGCCTCTGGGATAACACAGTTAAGAAGGGGGAAAAACCACTGCTGTGGATTGCAGCCAGAGAGAGGAGTGAGAAGATGTGAGCGCAACAACTCTGCAGACACCAAGGTCAGTGAAGAAGGAGGGGGAGGAGGTGCTCCACGCACCAGAGCAGAGATTCCCCTGCAGCCCGTGATGAAGACCATGGTGAGGCAGGCTGTCCCCCTGCAGCCCATGGAGGTCCACGGTGGAGCGGATATCCACCTGCAGCCTGTGGAGGACCCCATGCCAGAGCAGGTAGATGTCCGAAGGAGGCTGTCACCCTGTGGGAAGCCCGTGCTGGAGCAGGCTCCTGGCAGGACCAGTGGACTCATGGAGAGAGGAGCCCATGCTGGAGCAGGTTTGCTGGCAGGACTTGTGACCCTGCAGGGGACCCATGCCAGAACAGTCTGTTCCTGAAGGACTGCACCCAATGGAAAGGACCTATGCTGAGGCAGTTTGTGACGAACTGCAGCCTGTGGGAAGACCCACGTTTGGAGAAGTTTGCAGAGGACTATCTCCCATGGGAGAGACTCCACGCAGGAGCAGGGGAAGAGTGTGAGGAGTCCTCCCCCTGAGGAGGAAGGAGCGGCAGAGACAACATGTGATGAACTGACCGCAACCCCCATTCCCTGTCCACCTGTGCCACTCGGGGGGAGGAGGTAGAGAAGTCTGGAGTGAAGTTAAGCCAGGGAAGAAGGGAGGGGTGGGAGGAAGGTGTTTTTAAGATTTGGTTTTATTTCTCATTATCCTACTCTGATTTGTTTGGCAATAAATTAAATTAAATTTTCCCCAAGTTGAGTCTGTTTTGCCCATGACCGTGATTGCTGAGTGATCTCCCTGTCCTTATCTCCACCCACGAGCCTTTTGTTATATTTTCTCTCCCCTGTCCAGCTGAGGAGGGGGAGTGATAGAGCGGCTTTGGTGGGCACGTGGCATCCAGCCAGGGTCAACCCACCACAACTTAATTATACCCATTTTGTGTTATCAAATGAAATTTATTTTTACCATAAAGTTCACTGTAAATGGATTTTATTACTTTAATAAATAAATATTTTCCCTCTCCTCAGCACTGGTGAGGCCACACCTGGAGAACTGTGTCCAGTTCTGGGCTCCCCAGTACAAGTGAGATACAGTCTCACTGGACTGAGTCCAGTGAAGGGCCAGTAAAATGATTAAGGGACTGGAGCACCTCTCCTATGGGGAAAGGCTGAGAGAGCTGGGACTGTTCAGTCTGGAGGAGAGAAGGCTCAGGGGGATCCCATCAATGTATATAAACATCTGGAGGGAGGGTGCAAAGGAGATACAGTCAGGCTTTTTTCAGTGGTGCCCAGGGACAGAAGCAGAGGCAACAGGCACGAACTGAAACACAGGACGTTCCCTATAAACATCAGGAAACACTTTTTTACTGTGAGAATGACCAAGCACTGGCACAAGTTGCCCAGAGAGGTTGTGGAGTCTCCATCCCTGGAGATACTCAAAAGCCATCTGGAAATGGTCCTGGGTAACTGGCTCTAGGTGTCCCTGCTTGAGCAGTGGGCTGGACCTGGTGATCTCCAGAGGTCCCCTCCAACCTCAACCATGCTGTGATTCTGTGATTCTGTAAACAAAATCAGGGAAAATATGTAAGTGAATTTGTTCTTTTTAACCTGTATACTTTTTGTCCGGCTCTTTATGGTAGCAATCATCTCAGTAATAATATTCACTTTGTTAGGTCCAGTTCTCTGGAATCTCTGCTCGGATCACCTGTAGCTGTAGCAATAATGCTGGTTGGAATTAGCTACCTTTGGTACTTGAGACGTGACCACTCATCATGGGCAATGACATGAGCTACATCTGAGCCTTTAGAAACTACAGACACATTTCTCTGCTGGCTGCCTTTGTGTCACTAGATCAATGTACAATATTAGAATGAAGAGACTGGTATTTCCATTTCACATAATATTTTAAAAAAAAAAAAAGAAAAAAAAAGTATATTCTATTGATTACTCACTGCCTTTTTCACCAAGAGTTCAAACAGCTCTTCTAAAGTTGATATTCCATAGAATTGCAGTGGAAAGGGATTGATATTTGATTCTCTTATTAATTAAAAGACAGAGTGTTTCCAAGTAGGATCTTTCCCTTGCTCAGCTTTTCTTTTATTACTTCTGTTGCAGCTGCTCTCTGTGTCATCCTTCTTCCCTGACTGAATCTGCCCACAGACTATACAGTTTTGTTTAATACAAGTAGTTTAATCCCTAATGTCCGTGTCCCACATAAAAATCTAGCAGTGATGCATTGTTTTTCTGTCTCACTTTAGGCTTCATGGTGGTAGTGATATGTATAAGCCACCAGTTATCACTGACAATCGGTTTTTGCTTTTTCTTACTATATTAGAAGCTAAAAACTCTGTTGCAAGCAAACAAAAAAAAATTGATATTTTATTTTCTCAGCCTTACTGCTGTGGCATCATATGTCAAAAGGCTTAGCAAAATTTGCTTAATTGGAGACATGTTATTGAAGGCCAAAAGTCAATGGACATATAGTCAGGAATGTATACTGGGCATAAATGTTAGAAACAAACCAGAGTCCAAATAGGAAAGCCTTGAAGCTGCCCTTTAAAGTTTTGCCCTCTCTACATAGAAAATACCAGTAGCCTTTTTTCCTTCCTGTTTTAACTTTAATACTCATGACCATCATTCATAAATCAGGAATAGTTGTGAGGTAAAAGTCTGCAGCAGGGAACATTTCCACGTTTCAGGTCAATAGTTTTAAAAAAGCGCATACACAGTCCTGATAGGTCTGTGATGAATGCACACTTCGCAGCATCATCCAGTTATCCTAAAGCATTTCAAGCAAGGCTTCAACATCTGCTAGGCTTTTTAAATACGAAGCATCTGCAGATCTGAATTTAAAAAAAAAAGAAAAGAAAAGAAAAGAAATTTTCTATCATTTTTCTCTTTTGATTTATATAAGGGAATCATATCTCAGATACTATGTTGTAACATGGTACCCTCTAGCCATCCACGGTTGGAAAATGAGTATCATAGAATCATAGAATCATTTAGGTTGGAAAAGACCTTTAACATCATTGAGTCCAACCGTTAACCTAACACTGCCAAGTCCACCACTAAACCATGTCCCTAAGCACCACATCTACATGTCTTTTAAATACCTCCAGGGATAGTGACTCCACCACTTCCCTGGGCAGCCTGTTCCAGTGCTTGACAACCCTTTCGGTGAAGAATTTTTTCCTAATATCCAATCTAAACCTCCCCTGGTGCAACCTGAGGCTATTTCCTCTCGTCCTATTGCTTCTAACTTGGGAGAAGAGACCAACACCCACCTCGCTACAACCTCCTTTCAGGTAGTTGTAGAGAGCAATAAGGTCTCCCCTCAGCCTCCTTTTCCCCAGACTAAACAACCCCAGTTCCCTCAGCCGCTCCTCATAGGGCGTGCGCTCTAGACCCTTCCCCGGCTTCATTGCTCTTCTTTGGACACACTCCAGCACCTCAATGTCTTTGTTGTAGTGAGGGGCCCAAAACTGAACACAGTATTCCTTATCCTTATGCCTCCTAGAATCTGAGTGTCAGTAGTTACTGTCTCCTCAATTACCTGTCTTCCAATAGAAATACTAAGATTCTTACAAAGAGCTTGAATGTCCCAGCTAAACTGAGGCACACCTATATTTAGGAAATAGAAGAGCAGGTATAAGGAATTATTAGATTATTACTGGATGAGCAATATTATAAGTTTATCTTATCATATACAAAAACCAAGGGAATTGTGGGATGCAATAGGGTAATCAGTCTTGTTCTCTGAAGGCTATTCTAATCCCAGTCTGATACCAATGTAAGAAAACCAGAATGTTTTCTCTTGTCAGTAGTTCTTGATAAAAAAATCACAGCAATGCACATGATTCATGAAAATAAACAATTTTAAATGACAACATTGACATGTATTTGACACGTCATCGCTGCTGATGAATTTAAATGCCTCTTGTAAGTGAAACACATCAACAATGTGATCTTGTAACCAAAGAAGAAATTCTTTCCATACTTATCTAGAGATGTGCCTCACGTATGACTTTATGAAGCTTAACTACAACATTGCTACCTCTACCCACTACCCTTGAATAGATACTTAAATTAGATTCTTAGCATAGTTTTCAAAAAGTGACATCTCAGACATAAAATTGAAGATGGTGCACAAGCTATTCATTGTGAGAATAATGTGCAGAGACATATTCTAGAGCTCTCGTGCTACTTCTTTCGTTGTTTCTTATGTCAAACATACAAATTGCATTGGGTAGCTTCAGCAAGACTTTGGTTCATAGTGAAGACAAAGAAAAGGCATCTTCGGTGCTGGGATACTGACAGTGGGTGGATAGCCTATTCTATCTCATCTGACTGAGACAACATGACAGATCAGAATGTAAAACGTAATCCATTCTGTATTATTTTTTATGGAAGCAAGGAAGGATCTCTAACAGATTCTTCTTCTTTGATCCATGAACGATAGTTACGGCGTCATCTTCCTCCCATTCCTTCCCACTCTACACTGCACTGGTGTGACTCCATCTCAAGTACTATGTGTAGTTCTGGGTGCCTTAATATAAGAAGGACATCAAACTATTAGAGTGTGTCCAGAGGAGGGTGACCAACATAGTGAAAAGTCTCGAGGGCAAGACTTGCGAGGAGCAGCTGAGGTCACTTGGCTGCTTGAGCTTGGAGAAGAGAAGGCTGAGGGGTGACCTCATCACAGCCTACACCTTCCTCAAGGCGGGCAGCAGGCAAAGAGTTGCTGGTCTCCTCTCTCTGGTGACCAGAGGTAGGACACAAGGAAATGGAATGAAGCTACATCAGCGGAAGTTCAGACGGGACATTAGGAAAAGGTTCTTCACTGAGAAGGTGGTTGGTCACTGGAACAGGCTCCCCAGGGAAGTGGTCATGGCACCAAGCCTCTCAGAGTTCAAGGAGCATCTGGACAGTGCTCTTAGTCATATGGTTTAGTTTTAGGTTGTCCTGTGAGGAGCAGGGAGTTGGACTCGATGATCCTTCTGGGTCCCTTCCAACTCGAGACATTTTAAGATTCTATGGTTCTATATCTTTTTAGATCTATGTTGCAAGCATTACAGGCTTTCTGCGACACCGGAGACTGGTTTGGCAAAGACAACACTATGATGCTTATTGGTCTCTGCTTAATCTTCATAAAATTAACTAATGGTGTTTCAGGCTGCAGTCCAATGAATGCAATCTGACCACTGGGTTTCATTTACATGGTGGAATGTTCCCCCTGTGCTTAGTGTCCCCTCAGGTCTGTCCACATTGTCCAAAGACAGGGCCGTATGCACATAGGAGTGAATGAAGCACAAGTCATGCTTCTGGAAGCACAGGGCTCTGTCAGTCTCTCCAGTTAGTGAATAAACTGTAGCTTGTGTCCCATCTCTTTTAGCATTAAACCAAAATTCACACTGATGGTTATTAACTTCTGAACAAATGGCAGATGCTTTTGCGGATGACTTTTTCCACAAGTGACTGTAGAAACTGTCTTGACAAAATAACAATATCATCTTTTCAGTCCTGTCTGATGAATTTAATTAATCCTTTGGCATGAAAATTTATTAAGCGCTGATTCAGAATGGAAGGTAGAGAATACCAGAACTTATCAGTACTTTTTACTTTAATGTCACCTCCTATCTGTAAATCAGCTCTTCTCAAAACTGTGTGGATATTTATTGCTTTTGGTTTGGCTGCTTTCAACTCTTTCTTTACTAGCAGTAGATAATCTATGGCAAATTTATCCTGGATATACAATAAATTTCCCTTACTCGGTAGGGATAATATGAAGGACTCCTTCAAATTTGACCTTCAGTTTGTGATGAATGCGGTTCATGGCTGAACCTTTTACTTAGCAGCACCCATTTTACTTCACAGATAGAGCTAGTTTTGCTGTGTCTTGTTAGTAAGTGAGATCAGCAAAGAGATTATTTTTGGTGAATGCAAGTAATTCATAGCTTTTAGTCTTTTAGAACATTTGGAATCTGGATCATCCCTCTCACAGTATTCTACGCCTACTCTTTCTTCTTAATTTTTTGTTATACAAATGCTAACAACTTTAATGATAATGGTCGTCTGCAAGAATAATCTGTTTTCTTGATGTGGTGGACGACCTGTTGTTCATCTTCTTCTTTGAAGCATTTCACATTTGTGCATCCTCACGTAGCGTATTACATTTAATCAGCACTTTGCAAGACCCTTGTCCTTTCAAGTACTTGTGTTTTTTTCTGACAGATGACACTTTCTGCCTCATTTGTTATCGATCCACTTGGAATCTCTCACTGACTTTCTAGAAGTTTTTCTTTTGTCAGTGTCATTGCTGTTTTGTGTCTTTGAAATAAAAGCATCCAACAGCTGCTTCTTTCTATTGCAAACATTCTGTAACATTTCCAGTGTTACTGGATCTATAGTGTCTCACCTTCATTTGATTTTTTTTTGGCTATGTTCAGAATTGGAACAAGGCTGTGGATCTGGGAAGCTCTCAGATCCTGTGTTGACCCTTGGATACACTGAAGTTTTATGAATTGCACACATCTTCCATAATCATCTGGCCGGATATAAACTACCTGCACCTTCATTGTTTAGTCTGATGAATATGCTATTTATTCTTCAAGCCTGAAATAAAAAATACAGGTCTTGTAAAGCAGACAAAAAAAGAAGAAAAAATTCACCAGTATCCTGTGAATAAGAGCAGTGGTAGCAGATGTGCAAATGAAAATGATACTGTGGGATCAAATTTTCATTTTGGAGAACGTCTTTTTAAAACTACTTGTGTGGAAAGGTCGTTGCATAAAACATATAGTAGACATACAGATAAACTGGTCTCATACAAATTTTGCTACCCCTAATGGTACCATTTATTGCCTCGGCTTGTAGATTAAATTACTTAGTTGACCTTTTTAACAGATAAAAGTCAAAAGAGAGAACAGATTGCGAAGCAGGGAAGAATGTGTATATCAACTGAAATTTCAAAAACTATTTACAATGTATCATAATGTACTGTTATCAGGCCATCACATCTACATCAAGAATGGGAAGAAATAAACATGGGGTTTTTTTTCCATTAGTTCTCACTTAAGAAGTAATTTTCATTTAAAAATCCAACTAATAAAACTTACAGGTATATTAGGAACACAGACTCAGATTTCATACAGATAGTTATTGGTCTCCATTTCAATTTTATATTACACCAGTTCTGATGAATTTTTGTGACTTAGAAGGCCCAAATGATGTAGAAATTGAAGTCTAATGACATAGTCAAATCAAACTTGTAATCAGGGAATTAACATACAAAACCAAATCCTTTGAAAGACATGATCTTGATAGCCAAAAAGACCCAGCCTTGACCTCTCCATGTGGATTATGGAGTAATTCTTTTAGCAGAATAAACCTAAATGTAATCTGGTATACAATAATTTGATCAGGTTTCTTTATCCCCTAGAAATACTGCTCTCCAACAAAAGGTCAAAGTTTTAAACAATCCCCCAGAATTTGTAAATCTGTCGAAAAGGCATTGGTCCTGTCTCCAGGATTTACTTCATGCTCTACTACATGCCAGTATCTGGAATTACATGCAAACGGATGCAGAGATGAATTTGTGCTGAAAGAGCTTTGGTGAGTACAGAACTGGTGACAGACCCAAATTAGGGAAGCCTGGCTGGTTACAATGCAGAGGTTTTCCCTTTCCTAAAGGAAACTTGTGTTTGTATTTGCCAGTTCAGAACAATTTACTTTTCTACCATTGAACATGTGACTGAGCAAAGATTAATTATTGGAAAAGTTCACAGCAAATAAATTACAGGCTTTGACTTCACATTTATCCTAAGACCAATTTTTAATAGAAAGAAGGAAGGGAGAGTATAATTTATGCAAGGTGGTGGGAAGCCTGATCTGATAAACTCTCATTTTCATGAAAGACGGAATTGGAAAAGGTAAGGGATATGAGGACAAATGTGAAGACCCTCTCAGACAAACAAGACTAAAAAAATGTGGCTTCTTTAGCCTCACAGCAAAGTCTGAGAATAGGACAAATACATACAGAATTTGTTGCTTTGTCTAGACGTATCAGGAGGGTATCATGACTGAAGGAGAAATGGTTATCTAAGCTAAGAGGCAATATTGGTGCAATAACAAGATATGTATAAACCATATACTTAGATTGAAAATAAAATATACATATTCCTAGCCACTACAGTGGTGAGATTCTGGAATTGCCTTCCAGTAGAAATAATATGATTAATTATCCTACATCTATTGTGATAACTAGATAGGTAGATTCTGCTTGATCTCGTTTGCAGTATTGGTCAGTCGTCTATCAAGCTGCAACAAAATAATACTTGGCAACATGCTTCCCAGAAATCAGCATTTTGTTTTGCCTAAACAGGACTGGTGAAAAACTAAATGTTCTCCTTAGTTATTCCAGGCATGTTGTGTATTGGATTGTTTTTATTGCAAAACCAGAATAGTCAGAAATGATGAAGGTCTCAGTCACATTGAATTTATTTATGGCTTCTGATAGACATGTGCAAGCAAATGTCAAAGAACCCTCTTGATCTAAACTCCTAAAAACATTGGAATGAGAAAAATAAATTAATATTATGTATGTTCTGCTCTTCAAAACTAGAGTGCAAACTGAAGCTGTGACTCTGGAATTTCCAACCTAGCAAAACAGAGAGCTGCAGAAGGAAAACAGATTGCAACATAGAAAATATTACAACTTGGTAGTTCTGTGGCAGTTATTGTATTTATCCACTTACTTACAAACACGAAATACTTTGAGTCAACAGTTTTCCAAAATACATCATTTTGCCTTTTTATGTCAGGGAGAAGGTAGCGAGGAGTCCATCACTTTGAGCAAACAGTTTCCAACTCTCTCTCTAAGGCTAGTTACTACCCTTAATATAGAGATATCTCAATCACACCTTCTACAGGAGCTTATGTAAGAGCACAACCATTGCAGTACATTCACTATATTATTTTTCTGCCTATGGGGAGACAAACCGTGCTGCTGGAACAATAAAATGTCACTAACTGTCCAGAAAGCTCACATTTCTACTGACCTCTTAACTATAAATTGCAGCAACATCCACATTGGACTTCACTGCATTGTGCTTCTGAAAATTTCCCCCAACATGAGCCTCAGAAATAGGGAATAGTTGCATGGCCTAACAGGGGAAGGAAAATCTTTCACTTTTCCAAGGTTTGGCTCCTGTTCCTCTTCCTTTCATTGCATTTACTACTAAATTTCAAGGTGCACTACGTCCTCCTGCACGTGGGAAAGAGGGCCACTCTGCCTGGGCAGGGCAGCAGGCTGTAAACTCCTAGTCTGCAGAAGTGAGTATTTGCAAAAGTGAATATTCAGGAAGTGGGTTATTGCATCTAGTGTAATAAAAAGATTTTTTTTCTCCATCCGGTGTGATGGGAGGATGTTAGGCACGGAGGTATTGATATAGAGTAGAACATAGAATCAGAGAATCATTTAGGTTGGAAAAACCCCTTAAGATCATCGAGTCCAACCATTAATCTAACACTGCAAGTCCACCACTAAACCATGTCCCTAAGCGCCACGTCTACTTGTCTTTTAAATACCTCCAGGGATGGTGACTCAACCACCTCCCTGGGCAGCCTGTTGCAATGCTTGAAAACCCTTTCAGTGAAGAAATGTTTCCTAATCTAAACCTCTGCTGGCACAACTTGAGGCCATTTCCTCTCATCCTATCACTTGTTACTTGGGAAAAGAAATTGACACCCACCTCTCTACAACCTCCTTTCAGGTAGTTGTAGGGAGCGATAAGGTCTCCCCTCAGCCTCCTTTTCTCCAGACTAAACAACCCCAGTTCCCTCAGCTGCTCCTCATAGGACTTGCTCTCTAGACTCTTCACCAGCTTCATTGCTCTTCTTTGGACATCATGTAATACAAGACAGATGATACTGCAAGAGGAAGGTGACTTGAATGGGACGGTTCCTGTTGGAACATTCTAGTCTGTGTTGTCTAATAACATTGCCTCTAGGTAACCTACCTATTCAATGTCTTCTATGCATTGCATTAACAACTGAGGAAATGTCCCTCCTTGTTGCTCCTATTTTGAACACTCTTCTTCCCTGATTTTGACCTCCTAAATTGTATCTGAGTTCAGTTTATTTGCAATTACAGTAAAACCCTGTTATATTTTTCTCTTCATGCTGATGCTGTAAGAAGAAGGCTTTTCATAATCCTTCCAATGCTTCTCATTGAATTGAAGCTCAAAAATAGAATTTTCCTCACCTTACTTCATTATGAGCCAAAATATGCTCAGCAGCATTCCAGTTAAAATGGTTACACTGAGAAGGGTTCATACTAAAGGAGCTATGTGATATCAAGTGTTGTGTGAGAATAAAGGTAAACCATACATGGTAAAAGATCACTGAAACATTGGACCAAAAGGATGTTAGATCACCCAGGACATCTTTTTCCAGTAACTCTTTATGCATTATAGCAAAATACTATAAAGCCCAATTCATTTCACCTTAACCTCTCCGATCTGCTAAGCCTGTAGCCAGAGCTACACAACAGTCTCTTGCTCCTATGTTTTTTCATGGGATGCTGCAAACAAGATACTAACATGAGAAGTATAGAGAACACAAGGAGGATGCTAGTTTGATGAGATTGCTGACAGAGGCAGGAATTTCAAGAATGATCGTAAGTGTCAACAAAGCCAGGGACTTTGGGGAAAGGGTAAACATGGGTGGACTGTTTGGAAGAAGAACAGTATGGAAAAGGAGAAGAACTTGGAGTCAAGGTTATCCAAGTAGAGGGACCTAGCCTGGGTCCAGTGAAACATTTATGGCAGTGCCTGTGGAGCTGTGCCGACAGCTTTTTCATTTGTATGATGCCTGCTGGTTTATGGAAAGCTTGCTTTGGATGAGAACTTTGATAAGCTGTGGAGGAGTACTTGAAAGCTCAGGAAAGTATGGGGGCTGACAGAGGCAGAGAGGGTTCTGGGTGGATTGTCTTTCAGAATAGGTTGCACATATTTAATGATTTGATTATACAGATTGCACTATAGGACAAGCTCAAGTCTAGTGTATACTTCCATTTTGAAACCCAATATACATCAAAATTTGCTTAGCAAAATGTTTGGTCTATGCAGAAGTGTATGGACAGTGGTTTCTGTTATTGCATCTTGTTTAGTTTGTAATGTAGTAAGTCAGAACAATATTCAGGTGTGATTTATTGCCTTAGAAGAATACCCTCTTTTGGTGAACATCATCTTTAGACTGATTAAGAGAGGTTTGTGAGTGGTGGTTTTCTAGAAGCAAGCATGTTAATCTTTGGTTATCCTATTTGATAATGCATAGCAACATAGATCAACGTTTTCCTTCTCACAACAAACATCTAAACATGTGCATTGCAGAATTTCATCTAGTGCACAAAATGGCATCCTTGAAATTACTTGGATAAAACAACACACCCGCTGTGTACTAAAATGAATTCACACATGCAATCAATGCAGGACATAAATATACAGCTACCACTGGGAAAAATTTTTTCACAGTGCAGCTACTTCATCTTTGACAATTCAGTCCTGATACTCAGAAGAGACTTATAAAACACTTTCAAAAAACAAACCTGGGAACTAAAACTCATAACTCTACCAAATGCTTAAAGTCATAGACCCAACATAGACCCACAGATATATTTTTTTGTTGATTCAGTAAATAAAAGTTCTTCCTTCTCTTCTGATCCTGAAGTAATGCCTTAATGTTTCACATGATTTAGGCAATATCTCTTGCTCTTCTCCAAGACCGGGACCTAATGACCCTAGCACCTATTCTCTTGCAAACTGCTTGCTCTGGTCCACATGTGCTTATCAGAATTGGTCATATCAATTAGCACAGGAGATGCTTAGCAAGAGTTTAACAGAAACCATTTGTTCTTACCCAGCATCCATTTGTTCTTACCCAGCATCCAATTTGAATTTTTTCTGTTCCTGCTTCCAAGCTGGAGAAGAGACTGTTTTTCCTAGCTCTGTCAGCTGGTCTAACAAAGGACATTATTTCTTTAACACAAACTACTCTCACTCATATCTTTGGACAGTTGTGGCTATAGCAGTACTACTTGCTTCTTCATTGCCTATTATTAAATCATAACAATGTTCATATACACTAAATAGCCCTGTGACCCAATGCAGCCATTCATTATCCTGATGATTAGATCATTAATGAATACATAGCAATCTTCCCATCTTCAGAATCTTCTAATCTTTTCATGTTTTTGTTTTCTTCTGTCTTGTTCCTTGCTCTGGAAACACCTTTCAACTTTTGTCATGAAATACCTGTAACAAGAATGCAAGCTAACAAAGCCCACAGTCATGGGGCTTTGGGCAGTGGCAGTGTCTTCAAGAAGCTCAGAGCTTTGCTGATGTCTGATTTAGTGCTATGCTTTTTAAACTTGTTTAGAAACCCAATTCTTGAAAGAATAGAGTACTGAAAAATACAGTACTCTGCCAGTATGCCTGCCAGTTTACCATTGACTCTGTCTCACTTACATGAACATATCTAAGAGCAGTTAGTCCCCCTTTTTTCACTTTAAATGTGTAAAAATATGTTCCTATTTTTTCCTTCACTGACTGTTGCTCTACATCTCAGATTGCTTAATTTATCATAGGTTCCCATTTTCCTGAAACCTCCTTATGGGGAGAGGCCAACATAATAAATTCTTCACTGGTTCAGGGATCTTTGGACAGAGAGATCATTACAGAATTAGAGCTTTGGGCTGTGAGCTCTTTTACAAGGACCTTTTGGTACAGGGACCCCTACAAGGACCTGAAGGACAGCTTCCCTAGGACAGAACCGCTCAGAGATTAAATGGTTCTTACAGTGGCTTCAAGCTTAATGAAAAGATTCTGATCGATAGGTATCTGCCAAGAAAAACTTGTAAGATAGAAGCCCACCTTTATGAACACTCAAACACATTAAACCAGTGAACGCAAAGCATGTCTGTGTTTCACAGTCAGAGAAGGCATTTTTCAAAGGGAATAGTGGGTAGAATATTAGTGCTTTGCATCACTGGTGCTGTCAGCCAAGATGATTAGCACTTTGATCTATATGCAATTATGACTACACATTTAATCAAGGGGATTTTCATGCAGAAAGTGTACTGGCAGTTGGTTCTTTCTGTATGCATGTAAGAATGGGAGGCCCTTCTACCAAATCTCATATATTAGGGCTTTCCGAGCATCTCTAAAATGATGGTAACTGTTACATAACTCACTCCAAAGTGTGAAACGCAAAGAAAGTTACGTCAAGACACAAGAGAAGGATAATGCAAACTTTCTTACCTTGACTGACTAACTCCTTCTTGATAACCCCCTGTATTTTCTTATTTTAAAATGCACCTGAATCTGCCTGTATGGCAGTTTCACAGACTTGACGGAACTCTGTTTCTACCTGAAACTCACACAGAGGATTTGTGGGGGGTTTGCTTTTGAGTCCCCATGTTGCTTTTTCTCTGGAAATAGATTAGTCATGAGCAGCTTTATTCTCCAAGTCAGAAGTCATTTAAACATCCTTCTTGCTGCTTGCCAAAGGGTTTTGATTATTGCCTGCCAGAAGAGATTATTCTCTAGTGAGATGGCATTTAGTGTCACCGCTCCCCAAACAGCCCTTTCACTGGGACAGAAAGCACATGCCTCCATTCCCAAGAACTCTGTAATTCTGCCTCAGTAATAGACTCGCTGGCAGTTGTCAGTTCACCCCATATAAAGGCTGATTGTCGTCCTCCATTTGTGAGCTCACTTGGTGACGACTGTTAGGAAAAAGGGGTTTAAGAAAAAGACTAACTTAATTCTATCTACCAAGATAATTAAACATTCAATGGTAATAATAATAAAAGAATGACATGTATTTAACTAAATATTTAACTATAATCGAACCCCCAAGAAACTGCAATTAATTTTATTTTTTTTTAAATGTTGTTTCTGCCCCAATATTAGCTCTATTCAGTTGCTAGTTCAGGATCTTTCTATGGTGGTGTTTTTGAACTGTTTAAAGCAAGGACAATGAATGCCAGCTAGATTCCTCTGCTCTCCAAGCCCCTTTCCCATGGAGGATGCACCTTAAAGAACTGATCAGAGGGTCTTCTCTTGGCTTGTCAGAGTAGGGGCAATTATTTCAGCAGATTCTCTTTCTTGAATGTTGCTTTTTGGACATGAACTTTCCATAAAGAATGAGTTGTGTTGTAGGTGTATTAAAAATTTAGCTAGCTCAAAGGAACTGGAAAAATAGCCAACACAACACTGGGGCTGGGCTATGAAGAAAAGTTCTCTGAAAGCAGAATTTTTCTGTTATACAAAATGGTTGTTGGGGATGGTGCAGTGTCAGTGCCCTGAGATTCCTCTCTCTTCCTTTGCTGAAACTTGAAACAATCTTTTTTACCACTGGACTTTATTTTATTCTCTATATCTAGCATGAGAACATCATCTGGAAAAGCAGAGAGTGATGAAATGAAACATGACACATAACACTATAGAAGAGGACAAGGTGCTTAAAGGTCACTGTATCTACCTAATCTGTGTGATTCAAGGACCATTTTCTGGGGGTCTACTTGAAGAAAAACACAATTACTCTCAGCATTTGTGTGGTAGGTTCTCTTCTGGAGATCTCCAAGGAGAATGACATAGAATATTGTTTGGTTTTAGCAGCAAGAATACTAGTTCTTGGAAAGGCAAAGTGCACTTGTGTTACATGACAGATTGTGGAAGAACCTGATCTGCTCATTCCCTTTCACTTTTATGGAAAACTGCCACGAGGAAGCTTGGGAAAAAGCGCAGTCTTCCATGGCACATATAAGGCCCAAGAAAATTAATATTAAGCTCAAGAACAAAGTATACAACACAAAGCTTTTCATTAGCACCCTGGTTAAGTGAAGCTGTCCTGCTTTTAGCTAATGATGCTCAGCTCAGATCTATGCTGTTGATACTCTCCTTCCATGCTAAAAATATATAAATATATAAATATATAAATATATAAATAAGCCTGTGCTGTAAGTATATTAAGAGATAATGCTTTCTCTTGGTTTAAATTCACATCCTAAATTAATCTGTACTAGCTATGCCATGTAGGCATAAGTTGTATAAAACTAGCAAAGTAAGATAAGGTATTGGGTTCTCAACTGATGCTGATGCTTTTAAGTAGATTCTGTTTAATGAATATTAGAGTTGGAAAAGACAGCTTGAATGTGTAGTCTGCCTCTCGTGTCTAAGCAGGAATGATGTGTATTATATTCTTATCAGTGCTTTGTCCAGTCTGGCTTCTGTACCATGAGAAAGGAAGGGTTACAGCTGGGGCACACTTACAGTGCTGATGAGAGTGGCTGTTTGTGGATGCTACTGGCTGTGGAGGCGGGAGAAATAACAAAACCTTAGTACACTGGTTTTTATCTACCTTCACAAACTTACTGTGCTTGCATGCGATAACACAGGGATTATGGATGACCCTGTCAAAGGAAAAGGATCTCAGCTCATCAACATCATCTTTTCTCCCATTTATGCAGAGGCGACTCAAAGCAGAGTTGCCTAATATTGTGCAGATTTCTTCTGGGGAGTCTTATGCCATTGGAAAAAATAAACCTGAGATTAAAGAAGTGACTAATCCAACCTAGACAGTTGTTTAATGAGAAGCAACTTAGTACTTCTGACTGGGAAACAACTAAAACCTTATCTATGAGCATTTCTCCATATGAATGAAATCTGGTAAAATTGACCGAGATGTTCAAAGAGGTTTTTTTATTTTTTTTTTTTTTAATATATTTCCATTGAGATGAAGGAAACTAACAAGATTCTTTCATGTAAAGGAGTAACAGATGCTAATTACAAACACCTAGCCACAGAAGATGTGCTCTTCCTGTGTTTCTGGCAATGGAGTGTCATTGCCGCTGGCCAGGCTGTGAAACAGACTGAGGGCAAAACTACCGCAGCTTCTGATGAATCTTTCAGGCGGCGTCCCTTCCTTGTTAAGCATCTAGATGAAATAGCTTGGAAGCATTCAGTATCCAGCAGCTCTGAAAGCATTCCTGCAAGAGCTGCTACAGCCTAAGCACTTCCAAAAGTCTATTCCTAACTTTAGAGGGATTCATGGAAAGACAGGTGGCATAAAGAAAGGGGAGAGAAGTGAAGGATCATAGAATCATAGAATTTCTCAAGTTGGAAGGGAACCATAAGGATCATTGAGTCCAACTTGCTGCTCCTCGCAGGACAACCTAAAACTAAACCATATGTCTAAGAGTGTTGTCCAGATGCTCCTTGAACTCTGAGAGGCTTGCTGCCGTGATCACTTCCCTGGGGAGCCTGTTCCAGTGACCGACCATCATCTCAGTGAAGAACCTTTTCCTAATGTCCAGTCTGAACTTCCCCTGATGTAGCTTCATTCCATTTCCTTGTGTCCTACCTCTGGTCACCAGAGAGAGGAGATCAGCACATGCCTCCACACACCCCACTGCCTCTCTTGAGGAAGGTGTAGACCAAGTGACTTCAGCTGCTCCTCGCAAGCCTTGCCCTCGAGACTTTTCACCATGTTGGTCACCCTCCTCTGGACACACTCTAATAGTTTGATGTCCTTCTTATATTAAGGCACCCAGGACTGCACACAGTACTCGAGATGGGGCCACACCAGGGCAGTGTGGAGTGGGACAATCACCTCCCTCGACCGGCTAGCTGTGCTGTGCTTCGTGCACAGGAGCTCTGACTGTTAACGAGATCCCATCAACCACACTGAAAACCACAGATCATCTCTGGGAAATAACATTATCAATGGAAGGAAGACATAGCAATAATTCTCATGGACTCTTGGAGGCAGCTGAATCTTTTGGAAAAACTTTAAATCCCAGCTGCCTAGCTGTTGTGACTGAAGTAGCTCTGACTGAGGGTAGCAAATACACGACAGAAACAAACCTCCATCATTAATTTCAGGTCCCAGTTACATAAATCTTGATGAGTAATTAGATTTTAATGAAAATGAATTGTAATTCATTAGATTTTAATTGCATTAATATACCTTTTTATATGACATATTGTCTATGAATTGCATCCAGATAGTACTCGTATTTTAGAAAGAATACCATTAATGATCAATTCACCTTGACAGTTTTATAAATCCCTTTGATATCATGGTTCCCAGTTTCCTTTATAGATTTGAGATTTATCCTTGAGCCTTGTAAAACTAGATAAAGTATAGGCCCTCCAACCTGAATGAGTCTTTATGAATTTTCTGGGTCTACAAGTATGGATAGGTATACAGATATGAAACCAGAAATCAGCATTAGGATGATCAAATCTGAGCTCAGATAGAACATGCATTTTTAGGTTTTCCTTGAATTAATTATGTAAGAACTAGGACACAACATTTAGAAAGAAAATCTTAAAGTAAAGCTCATTATTCTTTAAAATATTGTACAGACACCTTCCGGTAATAACAATAGTCTTCTTCAAAAGAAGAAAATAACAATGACTTTATTTCATATGGCAGGAGAAAAAAAAATCACTGTTTTTCATAATCTTTGTCACACAAAAATTGTCATGGATCAATGAGAGCCGCAGTTTGAGATGACATTTCCTGTCTTATCCAGACGCTTCCATCTGTTTCTCCGTGCTGCCAATACACCTGAAAATATAGATATCTACAGAACTAGAAAGGTACGCTTGCCAACTATGATGCTGTGCTGGTCCGTAGCGTATATCTATCATCCTTGAGAAAGGAAATTAACTGTTCTTGGCTTAAGATCTCACTAGTTTTACTTTTGGGAGGCGAAAAGTAAGATTTAGTTTGTGGGCTTATTTTCTTTTTTTAAGAAGCCTTACAGAAGCTACGTATGCCACATGAAGTTCCAATTTGCCCAGGAAAAAAAACTGTAAAACAATGCTACTGTAGCAGGACTGATACAGCTGACAGCAAAGTTGATGGTAACCCTCCATTATGCTCTTGATATAAGTGAAATTATCTATATTTACTTAGTTCTCACAGAATTGGGACCTAAAACAATTCACCAGAAGAAACGATCAACATGAGGAATATGTGTCAAAACCACGGCTAGTGTCTAAGGGAACTAGGAGATTTAACTTTTGTGCAAAGTTGTTGGCAAGAAGGCATTGAGGCAATAAGGAAACAAAAGGAAAAAAAAGATGTAAATGTTCAGATTTCACATCAGGGCAAGTCTGCAGCCTTTAACTCAAAAACATTAAGACAAATTTTCTTAACATTTTGAAGGAACTTTCTCCTTTGTCTCCGTTGTAAACACACCACTTCATAAACAAGGTGATATTTCAGGGGTGTGAAATAGGACATAGAATATAAACTACTGTTAGATGTTGGCCCTGGTTCAGGGCTATGCTTAGCATATGTCTAAAACGGGTGGCCTACAAGCGAAGCGCACCCTTCCGAGGGATGGCAGCTCTGTGTTGACGTCTTGTAGAGACAACACAAGATGGGTGAACGACATCAATCAGCAGGTCTAAAGTGTGGGCTGTGCATGTTATTTTTCATTCAGTTTTAGGGAATTTCTGCCTAAAAGCTGGGGTCTATCATATAAAATTCAGCAAATTTTATGACTGTAATCTTGTGTGAAAGTCTGAGTCAACTAACTACACCTACGGGTGGCTGGGGTAAGCATGCACTTTAAGCAAATCGTCACATAAGAAAAAAAGCTGATAACGTAGGTGCCATGTGGGCTTTGATTCTGGGCATTCCTGAGTGTTTAGGAAGGTTAGATTGTACTTTTACAATATACCCAAAGCAAAAAACTACTGCACATCTGCACTGTCCTGGAAAGCCAGAAAACAAATTATTGATAGCTAATTGCACCTCTGCTTCTATTTTATTTGAGGAGGTGGAGGAGGAAATGAGCACGTCCAGTTCTTGCAATGCAGCAGCCTTATTGTCTTCCTTCGCAGGCAGGGCACCCACGAGGAAGAGCAGAGCTCTTTGTGCCACTCCTGCCCCGCATACTCACAGAAGGGGATATGGGGCAAACAGCTCCTGATATTCCGGTTTCAAAGGACATGTTTTAACAAGACCAAGCAGTGAATGCATAAAGGAAACTGGAACTCTTCTCTTGTCCTAGTCTGTGTAAAGGGCGGTGACAATTCTGTTCTTCCCTGCTTAATATATGAAAGTGGAGTTTGGCATGCAGCTTTAGCTGTGGCTTTTCTACTTATTTGGACCAGAGAGTGGAAGTAATTCATGTTGTCATATTCATTTTCTTGCTGCTTTTCAGGTTTTTTGTTTGTTTTCTTTTTCCTGTGGATTTGAACATTTCCCACTATCTCTACATAATTCCTCATAGTAGTCATTTTTCTTAAAGCGTTCAATAAACTAATGATTGTGCAATTCTCTGCTCATTTTCCCCTGATTTTAATCAGCAAATTAATTTTGTATGAAACTAGGGTAAATGATATAAATCTACAAATCTGCCTGTGTACAAAATATGTATAGACCTCAGTGGTGACAGAGTATAAAGAATACTTTAAAATCATGCTTTAAGTAAACAGTATTTGCATACTATGTTAGTGCCATATGGGTTGTGCTTGCAAAAACAACAAAGGACAACATATATTTAACTTCTGTTTTTCTAAAAGCAAAGTGACTCAAATAGTCAATGACCTTTTAAAATAACAATTACATGTGGGCTTGGAAATTATTATAGACAACCTTAGCTCTATGTACAGGTAGAAATCCATTCTGTCACTGGCTTTACAGCTTTAGGCAGGCATGGCACTAAGGAGATGCTGAAGGGCACGATACTCCTTTAGCACCCACACTACTTTCCCGTGGAAACATTGTGGGAATCGTTCTGGGACACTCCAAAATACGGGGCAACTACAGCGCTTTATGGCAGCCTCAGCAGTCTCTGTGTCTCCTATTTGTCAGGAGAAATTTGCAGCCTCTCTGCCCCTCCTGGGAGTCCGGCTGCGGGTGCTCAGGCCAGCTCGGAGACGTTGCGGCCAGGCCGTGCGAGCAAGACCTGCGGGAAGCCATGGTCTCCTGTCACTCGGGAGCTGCGCTGGAGCTGGGGCCCGTGCCTGCAGCCGTGCTGCAGATATACATCCATGCCTGGCCACGGACCTCGCTGATGCTTGATTTCTTGGCTTGACCTAGAGCTGCCTCACCACCTCTCTGGCGACGGCTGGACTCTGGGTGGCCCCGTCTGCCACCCGACCCGCTCCTCGCTCCTTGCTGCGCCCCTGCGGGTGAGGGTGCTGCCCCGCCAGCCTTGCTGTCAGCCTGGGCTCCTGGCTCACCTTTGCCAGGGAGCAGACGGGTCCTGCTGCATCCTGGCACTGTTTGCCCTTTTGACATCATTTTATGAGGGCCCTGGACCGCTCCCAGCAGCGCCTCGCCGTGGTCCTCCTGCGGGGTAAACTGCGGCTGCTGAGAAGGAGTCGGGTCCGCTGGCTCCCTGGGGTGGTCTGACCTGCAGAGCACTCCCAGCATGTGGCCCCTCGGGTACATAGTATGACACCACCTATTTTGTTCAGGTAAAAGCAAACATATTTACAAGGTCTTTATCTTCTGAAATGTATCTCCTCTATTTGAAAATACAGTAAATAAACACATCTTTGATACAGGACTGTGGAGATCAAGCTTACAAACTGCAGCAATTTTCCTATTATAACAGGAGAATGCAAACAAGCAATATGTAAACTCCTCCAGGACAACATTTAATTATGTTGCATACCAAACAGGACACTCACTGCTATTGCATGATAAATGACAAAGCTGAATGAGCTCATATTAGCTTTTATCTCTTAAGCAAATTTAGTACGATGATTGGCAAAATCCATTGTGTTGCTGGAGAAGATAACAGATTTAATCATCTTGGATTTGTAAATTAAGCAGCACAAATTTTCAAAACAATAGCTCTGTATTATGGTGACTGAAAAGATGTATTTACTTAGCAATTATGACTTAACCAAATAGCGAACAGTAGGTTCTAAAATAAATGCATACATAACAGTAACCTGACAAACAGAAATTGCCCAGGGAGTGGAACCTGTAAGAACTATCCCATGTTTAGTCAGAGTCTCATGATTCAAATGTTAGAAAAGAATCTGCCACACTTACTTTCAAGCAACCTACTGACCATTAGGTTTGTGGGTTCACAAACAGGGCAAGGTAGGCACTGGGGGAAGAATTCAGCCCACAAAGCATTTGGACGTCAGATTTTCCAACAGCTTAGATATTGCAGAGGATATAATATGAACTACTGTTTACTGAATTACTGAATTTTGTTCAGATCAATGGTTTAGGAATTGCCGCCTTCTGAAGATATTTTTGTAGGGACAATAAAATGATTCACGTTCAAATCACCCAAAAGTAACAAATAGATTGATGCTTGTCTCACTAGACTCATGTGAAAATACACTTCTGCATATTTTACTTATTTTGAATGGGTGGTAAGTACAGTGGTGCTTCAGAGGTATTCAAAGATAGGTCCTGCCTTGAAGGCTTTGTTCTGACAACATATATTTTCATCAAAGATCTATTTAATGAACTTTTCACCATATTTGAAAGTTCAAACTGCTTGATCAAACACTTTGTTGCATGTCATTTCTGTCAGCTGTTTACAAAAGAAGACTCTCATTTCCTGGGCAAATATTGCAGAATGTGAAGCTTACGGTTAGTTCATGTGATTAGCTAGATATATGATTTCTACATTTTCTTTCACAGATTTTGTAAACTAATACAGAAAACAGCTATAAAGAGATGCAGGTACAGGCTTAACACAAATCCTTCAGCTATCTGGATGATCACTGCTGCAGAAGAACTGATAGAGGGTAGAAGAAATTGTTTGTTCAAAGTGCACTGTGTTTCCTTCCTAGGCTACTTGTTTTTATTATGGTGTTCTTTTTTTTGCTCTACAAAATGCACTTTTCATATTTTTAATTAAACATCTATGGGATTTTTTTTTTTTCCCACTCCCTTCAAGAAGGGACATCTTTCCTATTTGGTAATGAGAAGAAATTAGATTTTTCTGCACCATTTGATTTGTATGAGAATATCCACGAGGCTGTAGCATTACAGGGGCTATGACAGAGGCACAAAGACCTATTCATTGTATTGCCACGCAGTAAAAAAGTGATTGCATACATATTCATTACTTTGCATTTTTTACATAAGAGGAAAAATTCCATCTGTCACCCTCACTGCAGTTTACATTCCCTGTTTTATATTCTCTATTTTGAAGCGAATAGTGCCAACAGGATAACACTGCATAGATTGAAATGAAACTATGCTGCCTAAACTAGACTAATGTAAAGGAGAGTGTTTAGAAATAGAATAGCACTGCTATTCCCTCTGCCCTTCAGTGATTCATGGTGACATAGTAACATCAGCTGAATCCAAGGGCAAGATTTTCTGCAGGCTGCTCGGAGCACACTGTTTTTCAATTTTTTAAATGTTCACAGGTCTGACATGGCTGTCCCCTGAGTTTCTTGGTAGCTATGTTACTACAGAGAGAACGAGGATTTTACACAATGTTTAATACAGAACTCAGAGAACTGCTCTGTGGCTGTGCTATATTTAGAGGAAGGGCTCACTTAAAATTAATACCTGCAACAGAAGCCCTGAAGCACTAGATGCCTTGAAGACCTCCTAAGAACGGACTTTGGTTCAGCATAAAGGTAGCACTGATAATCCATAGAGCCCCAAAATAATCACAGACAAAATATTCTTTATGTTACTGACAAAGTACTTTCAAAAAAAATCCAGCTGCTCCATATATCTTCTTCGACTGACTCGGGATAAGAACCAGAATCAAAAAAAAAAAAGAAATTGGTCTGTTCAGTGGGATTTAGGTACAAATTACCTTCCTTAAAACTCTGCTTTGCACCTGGCAGAATTCAATAGGCCTCTGACTTTTTATTAACTTAACTTTAAAGTTCAATCCCCTGCTCAAAGGCATCACCCACTTCCTTTGCTTGATCAGATGGTCTGTAACATTCCCCCTCTATGATCTCCATGACGTCTTTGACAAAATCACCCGTTATTGAAGCAAGGACCAGTAAATGACCTGGCTATCATGCTCCCTTGTGAACGTTCTTCCTCTCTCTCTTTAGCCCAATGAATCTTGGTGTCTTTTTTGCACCATGACATAGCATTAAGAGGGAAAGTGCCCTTCATTAATTTAAATGACTTGTAGCACAGTACTAAGGATATCTGTCTAGGATGATGTTGGTTACAGGGTGTCCTCAGAAGAGCTGGTTCTCCTATTTCCTTGGCAAATGTTTAGTAAGCTAGTTTCTGAAAGGGAAAGCAGTTTTCTCTCTAGCCTTGTCCTCAAAAGAAAGCAGTTGTTATAACCGTGTTTTTAAAGCAGGCCAATCCCTCTGCTGTGTCTTAGGGATGCTCTGATAAGATCTCTCCTTCTGATAGATACTTGTTGGACACCAACCCAGTCTAGGCACTGAACTACTTAGCTATGCCATGGCTAGTGCAGTCTGGTTGCATAAAAAGGGGGAGCTTCAGGCACCAGAGAGACTTGGAGTTAAAAAAATGAAACAAAATATGTGTTTATTGATTCAAGACGAAGCAGCTGCCATTTGAGTGGAGGAAGGGGAAAGGAGTTCAAGTTGCAGTTTTTAATCTGGTGCCTACTTCTGCCGTAAGAGCATCTGCCCTGTTTCTGGATTTTATTCGAAAGCTCTGTCCACATGACGGAGTTTCAGCGGCGAAGGCTCTGCAACCACAATCGCATCTGAAGACACCGGGCTCCATCCCCAGCACTGATCCAAAGCCAGCAGAAACTTTTCTGCCTTTTTATGCCTCTGACATAAAGTAAGAAAACAAACAACCAGAAGTTCACAGGGGCCTTGGGAACAGCGTGATGTCAGTTTGGTGGGGTGAACTTTTCATACCCTCAATCAAAATAGCTGGGCTAGCAAAAGCTCTGCGGCGTGGCTTCCCTCTGTGCTCTCAATAAGCAAGAGGAGCTGAGCAGTGGCTCAGGACACAAAGCTGCAAGTACTGAATGGGCACAAGAAACAGTAGTAAAGTTTTTATAAAAATATTAAAGGAAAATAAGATGAAGGGAAGAGCTGGCCATAGTGGGGAGTACTTCAGGTCATGCTTAAGTGCTTAACATATAGTGTTGTCCTAAGCACTACATCTAAGAGCAAAGTGGAAAAGGCAGGAATTCATGCTGTCATTCTGCCTCCAGGCAAACAGGATTTAAGAAATCAGTGAAATTCAAATGGAAGAAAAATCCATTTTATGGTGTCAGCTACATGCACCAGAGAGTAGGAAGGGCAGAGAGAAAGACAGAAATCGAGCCTGACACTTTGAAAATGTATTTGGGACATGCAGGCAGTATGAGGAGAACTAAATGTTATCTTTAGCTAGGATGGCTGTGCAAGCTTAGCCTGAGCAGTCATTCCCAAACAGCGATTCATTAGCTGTTCCACCATCACGGACAGACACATGTACGCACGCACACAAGCACACCTGACAGTGAACATGAAAATAAATCACAACAGGGAGCTGAAAACTGCCAGATCACCCTAAATCCTGCAGGTGTTCAAGCACAGGTACAAACGGTGAATGTCCATGATTGGAACAATGAGCATGGCCAGCAGTCCTGACATCTGTATTCTCTCATGATACAGTGGGAGAAGAAGATACAGCATCTGAGCAATGTGACTGAGACAAGTAAGAAGTGACCTGCTCTAGAGAACGTATGAATGTATAGAGAGGTCATCTGAGCACTCCTGCTTATCCTTCCTCAGAGCCTTGCCCTCAACAAAATTGGCTGACCCCGTATTCAAAAGTGGTGAAAGGAATGTGCTTATATACAGCAGCACTAATCTGACTTTGAAGCAGAGTACAGTGGGATTTCAAATGCTATTGTAAGAATAAAAAAATATGAAATAACCCAGGAGCAGCCTTAAAATGTCTGATGAATTCGAACCTTTATGCTCCTTTATGCTTTATATGTCACTTACTAATTGCCAGGTTTTAAAAAGAAGCTCCCCTGTATATATGTTGTAGTATTGTCATATTATATTATTATACTCTTATAATTATTCATTATATTGTAATTACAAATACATATTATTATATTACGAGGAAGCTGTACATGTATCCTTAGCATCTAGGACAGGCTGGATATGCTATTCACATAAATTCGTTTACCTTTTCCTGCATTTGTTCTGCATTTCTGCTGTACACAAGACAAGATTTTTTACAAAGTAAAATCACCAGTAGAAAATGAGTACCTAAACAAACAGGCTAGGTTCTATACTTCAGGTGCAGAAGTACACCATTTTCATTCAAATGTTCAAAATTACATTCCTGTGGCTTATAATTGTCTTTCTCTTTTTTTTCCCTTGTCTTTTCCCTTTTCTTTGCTTTTTTCCCCCTCTTCTTTCTTTCCTTTCCTTGTCTTTCCTTGTCTTTCCTTGTCTTTCCTTGTCTTTCCTTGTCTTTCCTTGTCTTTCCTTGTCTTTCCTCTTCTCTTCTCTTCTCTTCTCTTCTCTTCTCTTCTCTTCTCTTCTCTTCTCTTCTCTTCTCTTCTCTTCTCTTCTCACTGGCAGATATTGGTAAACTTCAAGGAATTGCTCCAGTGTCATACTATTATATTTAAATATATTTCAGGATTTACCTCCTATAACATGCAAATAGTACTTTCATGCCATGATATTTGCATTTGTTGTACCTTTAAATGCCAAAACTTCATTAAACATGATTCTGCAAATGTTGCTCAGCTTTTCCCAAAGCCAAGAACAAGGCTGGGCATGTACTTAAAACTGACAAAACTAATGAGGTCATACATAGAAGTGTTAACCTTCTCTGATGTAAAAGAGCATAGCAGGATTCAAAATGCTATCTGAATATTAATAAATTTATTAGTAGTCTCTGAAGGTAAAGTAGATTTTTTGCAAAGATAAGGGTTACTGTCAGGAACAAAGGTTTAAGTAAAGAAATTCTGTAATATTGCACATGAACTTGGGAAATGCTGAATGTGGGGTGTCTGACTCAGTTGCACACATTTGCTATCTCCATCTAATCATGATTCAGAAGGTCAGGGTCCTTTGGCAGCACCTGAAACAGAAAGTATTTGTGGCCACATTTGGCCCTGAAGTTCAGTAGTCAATGCACTTTTGTAGGGAATTTGGCTTTCCTTAGTCTAAGAGAGTTCAACCTCTTACTTCTCAGTGAAAACTGATTCTCTGGCTTGACAAATGAAGACTTTCTTGGCTACAGAAGGTCTCTACACCATCCAAATGTAACCTCTACAGTCAGGACCAGAACACTAGGACATCACCAGCCACTGAACTCACTGCTTGAATTCTGTGTGACTTGGTTTTAAGTTAAAAGTGACTAATGGCTTTGCTCTCAACCCAAGCTCTGTCAATAGTCTGGCAATTACAAGAGCCTCCAAGAAAACATGAGAACAGGTTTGGAAATCAAATGCTCAGAAGAAACTCGATGCCAGGGGTCTTCCTTCCTGTATGAATTCTGGATTTACAACAACCTTAAGTAAAAGTTGGTGTCCCTTCTTTCACCTGTGCTTTATGTTAGAATGAAAAGCTGTCTCCACTAGTAAACAAAATATACTCACAATCCTTGCCTGTTACTGCTGCTGGCTGGCAGAGAATGGCCTGCAGCCACACTGGTAAATGCTCTCACCACCCACAACAGGGTCACATCCCAACTACCCTTTGGAAATGATTGGTGGTGATGCTCAAACTATGCCCAGAAGTTGTGGGGACATGGAAGAGGTCGGGACTGGGAGGCAGCAATTAGCATTGGCCAAAACTATGCCAGGCCCATCCTAAGACATTAACAGCATAGGCGATCAAGTTGCAGCACCTAGAAATGCTTCCTAATATAGTTTGTTTTACTTTTACAGCACAGCCTCCAAGGACAATGTGGAAATGGGAGATTTCAATTTTTCTCCATTGTCTGTAGAGAGGGTGCAGGGAAACGAGGCTTAGCAAAGTGCCTAGATGAGGAATTATGAATCCAGGCTTGGCTGCCTACTTTGGGATGGGGGCAGCAGACCGGGACATTACAGAGCATATGGGGGATCTTAAGATTAAATACTGAAGAAATTTTGCTGACCCGGGCTGAAGATTTTTTACTTCTGTGTACACTTAGAACAGCCGAAGTCCCGACAGGCCCAAGCACACCGCACACTCGGGTTCAGTTCACGACTCTGCTTTGTCAGATTCAGAAACTATCTTCTACCAGTGATTGGATTTGGCAGATGTTTTGTGAAAACTCTGTCGTGTGCCCAACATGTCAACCCTGCTGGCAGGTGCTGTTCTCTCTCAGAGACACGTTTTGCAGCCCATGCAGAGCGTTGTGCTAAAGCAGCCAGCCTGCAGTCCTGTGACTGCAGCACAGACACACCTCAGGGGAGCCGCGGGTAGGATGCTTTCCTCACCGGTCTTATCCATTTATTTTACTAGACAAATGGATTAACTAACTCTGAAATACTAAAGGTCTCCTTGGGTAGCAAACTGCCCTTAACTTCACTGGTTTCCGTGAGAATTGACATTGCTCAGTATCTCTCTCTGGGTTCGCTCAGCACCTTGCAGTACTATGTCCTAAAGGATCATCATGGGTATGAATCGAATGCAAGCAAAGCGAGGCCTGTGACATTATGAAATTTATACTGTAGATATATCCATCTTTTAAAGGTGTTACAGAAGCAAATGCAATCCATTACAACACATGAGAGAAAATTAGACACCGTGTCTTGACATTCACATCTGTCAGAAAGATCAGATGTGGGAAGAACAAATCTGTAGCTGATGTTAAGTAAGCTATGAGTATTTTGTTAACAACAGAGCGAATGACCTTCAAATCCAAAGTCAGGCAAAACAGAAGAACACGTGTTATTCTTAGGGGCTGCACATGTGAATGTGACGTAAGGATTACCAGAAAAAAACCCAACCCAAACTTAGAAGAACTAAAGTTTCAGACAACAGCAATCACGAGAACTACCTATGGCTGAAGTTAGTTTTTAGATAGACTCACACTTGAAAAATACTTTCTACATCAGTCAATGGGGAAATTTAATTTATTATCATGGAAACAAACCATTCCAAAGCCATAATAATAATAATAATAATACAAATAATATTGGAAACTCTTAATTAAATAATATCATCAATCCTTGGAAAGAAGTATAACAACAATACCACGTAACATTTTGAGTTAGCTAAGGCTCTAGTTCAGAATTAAAAGAACAGACATTTACTAACTCGTTTTGCATTTTAAATCAATAACTACTTTAATTAAAGCAAAGAAATAAAGAGTCAACTGAATTTTATTTTGATTTTAGAAAATCACAGATGCAGTTCAGCAAATATGATGAGGAAGAATCCATTATTAAAATGTTTTCCCCTTTCCATCCTTATCTCTCACTAGTGGATTGTGCTGGCTTGTGCCTTTACGTATTCATTCATTCCGGTAAGCTGGACCATTGTTTGCTTAGCAGCAGGGACTGCTTAGACTAACCCTTGCTTGGCCATGGCCCAGCTTTCTAGATAATTTCTGCAGAGAAAAGCTAGTAGTTTGACACTGCTCCCCCCATACAGACAGGTAGCTGAGCTACATAGCCGAGCACATGGTAAAAGTTTAACCACAGCATGAGGAGCTATATCTCTACTAGTGACCTCAGAGTAAGAGAATATGCCTTCCTTTCTTTCTTTTTTTTTTTTTTGGTAATGATTTAGGTGTTTGTTTGGGTTTTTTTACCATGTTTTCAGTAGAATGACACAGATTGCATCCATCTAGCTAAACTCTCTTTTCACCCCCTCAAAAATCTAGCCTCATTCATACTGACTATTGTGAGCAGTTTTTGGCTTGTTACTCCTTGAACCATACTTGGATATTGTCCAGAAGGATGTTAGGTGGCATGGATCAAAACTGTGACAAGCAGCATCCCAAAAATTAAACAGTGCCGATGACCGCATGCCACTGCTCAAGCTGTGGATGGTATGGTTAACAGTGTATTTATAGTTAGCTAAACGCAAACAACTCTGATATTCCAAGTCACAGTTCCTTCATAATACAGCTCTCACGATGAAACAGTTGTAAATTAGCTTCGGTACAAAGACAACAGAAAAGACTGGCGATGAGGATTGTGGTTGTCTCTCTACTGCTATGTGATCGAGCCTTCAGTCCAGTTCTGCAATTATCCAGTGCTGCAGCTCCTATGTGTTTGGTTTTTTCTTGTGCGAAAATCCATGCACAGCAAGGTCTTGTTACAACACGGACAGATGCAGCTGAAGTGTGTACTCAGACCTAAAAGCTGGGAAGTACTCTGGTCCTTCAGCAGCAACACAGATCTATTGACATTGCAGCAATTTATAACGTAATAAACTAATACTTCAAGCACAGAATGCAAACACCAGGGAAAAGAAGTTTTTAAATACAGAGGCTAGCTCTTGATGCATTCTTTCAAAGCCTTGAAATGTTTGTCTGCGGTCACTCAGATATTCCTGAAGTGCATAAATAGGATTACATGCAAGCGTATGAATTTGCTTTTATTTTGGCCTCTGCAACGTTTCAGTTGGCCAGAAGTGAATTTGGGCAAATCTCGCCTATAATATTTACATGACCACCTCCAGTAAAAGGAGACGGGACTAAAGAGGCAAGTATCTTTTTTCTTCCCCTCCTTTCTTGCCTTAGCTCATTTATCAACAGCAATGCACGGACATCTTTGTATGCCAGTCTCTGCTTCACAGGATATTTCACGTACGGTAGACCTTCACTTTTTGTGCTCTGCTTATAAACCAAAACTCACTGAACATTCTCCCAGCAATTTCTCTCTACCTCTGACTTGATAGAGAGTGGTCTACATAGCAATGTCTCATATTACTATGTTTTTATTCCTTTTACAAAGTAAAACAGGCCAGTTATTAGTGTAGTCTGAAGACTTATAAATGATATAATGATAGCTTGAGGAAGTTCCCTATGTATTAGATAATAATCATATTCAGGTTAATCTCTGAGGCCAAAAGCCTCACAGTTTATTAGAGCAGGATAGGATTATTACTGCTGAATTATCAAGAAGCAACCTCAAGCTATTATTAGGATGAAATTTTAATTAAATATTCAATTTCAAATGACATTAAAAAGACTTGTAAAAAATGAGCCATCAGATTAGGAAAGAAAAAAAGTAAAACTTAGTTTAAAGTCTAATTCTATTTTTTGTCTTCTTTTCTTTTGTTCTCATCCTATTTTCTTCACATTTTCTGTATTTATTTTCCCTCTCTTTCCATTCACATTTCTCTACTCCTCAACTTCAGCTGAGCCCTTTCTGGCCCAGGAAAACATAATATACTTGGAATGGGATATTCATGGAATTTACTTTGTTCTAAACTTTCTCCTGAAGCTGTCTGCTTTCACCAGTAACCGTGCAAAGCATCCAGGCAACAAGATTTTTTAGTTTCTTCATAACACTATTTTTAGATATGTAAAACGAAAATGATGTGAATATTCCTTCACTATTTATCAGCTGAGCTGGGACATAAAGGCTAGGATTTCCAAATAAGACAAAATACTGCCAACAAAGGAACTCTTTTGCAAAGCATTGGTCATCTGTAGATCTCTCAGTGGTATATAAAGGAGAATCAGTAGTACTAGTCTCAAATGCCAGGCCAAAGCCTGAGGCACAGAGGGGAAGAATGGCTTTCCGAAAGCCATGCTGAAGTCCGGTGCCAGGGTCAGGAACACGGTACTGGACTCTAAATCATCAGGCTAATTCCTCAGGTACGATACACAATAGCCTCTCCTAGCAAAGCAACATCGTAGCTACCTTGCTTGGTAGAAAGGCTTAAAGACGACCAATATGAATTTTGTTTCTCTCAAAAGCATGTAAGCATTTTGAAGCATGTGCCCACAAACATATATACATGTATCTATATGTGTGTGGTTTTTATTACTGCATATTTCTTCTCTTTGCCTAATATTTTGAGTATTCTAGCTGAAAGGAGATGAAAGCTCAGGAAATACTGTAATATTGTGAACACAGAGGATGCAGCTGAGCAAATAGAAATTTCACAGCGCAGGTATGAGATACTATGTGCCATGTACATGCATTATGCAAAGAAGGCACTACAGTGAAACACCATCCCTTACCCACCCACCCACAGGAACTACATTACTTAAGGAAAAAAGGGTATAGGTGTGCAACAGCATCTGTACAGCATTTCTGTGTTTGATTGTCCTGGACAATTCAATTCAATATTGTTGATTGCATTGGGTTTGCATGGCAAAGTTTTGGTAGCCGGGGGGCTACCAGGGTGGCTTCTGTGAGAAGCTGCCAGAAGCTTCCCATATGTCCAATAGAGCCAACGCCAGCCGGCTCCAAGACGGACACGCTGCTGGCCAAGGCCGAGCCCATCAGCAACGGTGGTAGCGCCTCTGGGATAACATAGTTAAGAAGGGGGAAAAAAAAAACCTGCTGCAGGAACATAGCGGCAGAGAGAGGAGTGAGATGTGAGCGCAACAACTCTGCAGACACCAAGGTCAGTGGAGAAGGAGGGTGAGGAGGTGCTCCAGGCGCCAGAGCAGAGATTCCCCTGCAGCCCATGGGGAAGACCATGGTGAGGCAGGCTGTCCCCCTGCAGCCCATGGAGGTCCATGGTGGAGCAGATATCCACCTGCAGCCTGTGGAGGACCCCACGCCGGAGCACGTGGATGCCCGAAGGAGGCTGTGACCCTGTGGGAAGCCCGTGCTGGAGTAGTCTGTGGGAAGACGCACGTTTGGAGAAGTTTGCAGAGGACTATCTCCCATGGGAGAGACTCCACGCAGGAGCAGGGGAAGAGTGTGAGGAATCCTCCTCCTGAGGAGGAAGGAGCGGCAGAGACAACATGTGATGAACTGACCGCAACCCCCATTCCCCGTCCCCCTGCGCTGCTGAGGGGGAGGAGGTAGAGAAGTCTGCAGTAAAGTTAAGCCCAGGAAGAAGGCAGGGGTGGGGGGAAGGTGTTTTTAAGATTTGGTTTTATTTCTCATTATCCTACTCTGATTTTAATTGGTAATAAATTAAACTAATTTCCCCAAATCGAGTTTGTTTTGCCCTTGACAGTAATTGCTGAGTGATCTCCCTGTCCTTATCTTGACCCACGAGCCTTTCATTATATTTTCTCTCCCCTGTCCAGCTGAGGAGGGGAGTGATAGAGCAGCTTTGGTGGGCACCTGGTATCCAGCCAGGGTCAACCCAGCACATTGATGATGCACTTAAACAGAAATAAATACAGTTTATTTCTGTAATGGACTGCACTTGTGTGTTGAATGTTTATTTGACTTTTTGCTAATATTCAAGTTTTAATCATGTGCAATGATGCATTCCTTTGCAAGGTTCTGCTAAACTCAATATATTCCCTTTTCTGCATTCTATTAAAGAAAAAAAATACTAACTGATCTCTTGAAACATTTTCTTTGAGAAAAAAAATCATATGTTTTGCAAGTGGAATTACATTAACTTAGCTACCCAAACATTTTTAATGGCTAAGTGTTGCCTGAACTACTAAATAGCTCCTGTTATTTATACCGTGGATACTCTTGCTTATTTGGATGAAAAGTTATAAACTTGTCATGCTTTCTTTTTATGATATAAATTAATGGGGAAAAAAGGAATTTAAATCATTCACCAAATATGTTCTAAATTATTAGACAAAAGTATATAACAATTTAATGGATTCTTAGCAAAACATTATGTAAAATGCTCTAGGTACTGCATAATTTTGTAATAAATGCTGCTGACATTCCACTTAACCAGAGCAATTTAATACAATATATCTGTGTTAACTGCTGAATAGATTTCTGAGATTTGTACAGGGTATGGTTTGAGACATTAATTGATTGTCAGTTAGCAGAAACGAATTAAGAAATAAAAATGTTATCGCAATCACCCTAGGAATGGTGGTTATGAGCATTTGTTCTTGATCCCAGCTGCCTTACAGTTTGCATGTACGTGTGTATTGCATTGGTTTCCATTCCGCTTTCTGTATCTACCTAGCCTATATGTCAGTTATACAGCCATGGGTGGTGGTGGCCCCATTTTGTCTGAGGGCACCTGCAGGAACTGTTCTGGAAGAGGGTGTAAGAGCAGCCGCCTCCCAGCTGCCCTCTCAGAGAGGTCTCAGGTCTTTCTCCTCTTGCACCCTTGGTCATGTCCTGGGAGCTCTGGAGTTGTTGAATAGGTGCAGGTTGCTTGGTGATGCCCAAGCGTGGTTGTTGCCCTGGGTGCCAGCCTCCTTGGGCTTGTGCAATAGTTCAGCCCTGCGTGCGTGCATCGCACTTGATGCTGCCAGGCTACACACTTGCTTTCTTGCTCCTCCACTGAACGGCTACCCCGCGTATGTGCTATAAGCCCAATGCTTCCAACAGGTAGCCAATCTATTGCTCGTATACAAGTTCACTGTTTCGCGTGTGTGCCGTTAACATTGGTATTTCTATGAAGCCACAGCCGCTCTGTGCATGTGCAGCAGCCTTATCATATAGGATAGGATGAGCTGCGGTATGCAGTTCTCTCCTCTGTGAGAACAGGAGGCAATAAACCTATTAATGTTTCTGGAACAGAAAATTACAGAGATTTCACTCTTTATCCTCAGGCACTACCGTCCTAAAATACCATGATTACTAATAATGATAAACAGCAATGAGCTGGCAGTAACAACTTCAATACTTTAGTTACAAAACGAGCTACAACTCCAGACTAAGCTTCATCTGGACTCAGTAACAAAACCAACAGAGCTTGTAAAACCATCAAAATTATTTAAACACATTTAAAACAAAAGAAAGTAAACTGAAGCACTTGGCTATAATTAGGAGCTAAATAAAAGGCTGTAAGAGATACACAGAATTAAATGAATCTCAGTATCTATATAAAAGGTATATGTGAATTAGTGTCTATGGGTGCATAAAACTACTCTGTATTTACATCTTTCAAAAAATCATTCATTTAAAAGCTCAACGAGCAAAATCGATTATGGTTACCACATACAACCAATGATTGTCTTCCTATGGTAAGTAAGAGAGAGGGACATGCTAAGGACATTTAAAAACACAGTACCCAATGACCAAGTCATTCAGTTTATCATAACCTATGCTAGGAAGGAGGAAAGGTACTTGGAAAAGCAAAAAAGTCTTGCCATTTCATACAAACTGCTCCTGTTCTTGCGCAATAGTTCTGACAGCAACAAGCAATCCACAGTGAAATCATCCATTTAGCGATCTGAGCAAAGAAGGCACCAAAGGAAATGGAAGAAGTCACATGAAATCATGTTCTTTCCAAACTCTGCCAACTGCAAACTTCTAAGGAGCTTTTCCCAGTTTTTCTCACGCTTAGTCTAACCCCAAAATTCAGTTCTCTCTTATTTTCTAATATTATCTTGGTTTGCGATTGCTTCTTCTCTCTCCATGACACAAGCCTCAGCTGAACCCAGCTAACTCTGAATTCTTGAGTGCGTGCACTCAATAAATTGCCCAACCGTTGCTATTTTCACGAAGGGAACACTGGCTAGAGTGTAGCAGTACTTCTCACTATACTTGCTGTTCTTTCATTTTTCTGACAGTTCATGTCTCAACCATATCCTACTCCCTTTAATCTGCTGCTTTAGATCCTCCTTACCCATACTCTGACAGAGTTTCTGAATTTCACTGCGCAGTTTCTTGCCCATAATGTATTTATCTGATTTGCGATCTTGTGAGCTAGTCTTGTTCATGCGTTAAATGCTGTCTGAGGAAGAGGGAAGGACCTACACTCCGAACTTTGCTCTTACTGGCAGGTTAATATCTAATCAGAAATTTCCAAAAAAAAGCAAACTATACTTTGGCTTTAAGCCATTGGCAGTTCAGGATCCTTTTTCATCCTGCACTTTAAACTGGATTTGTCATTTTATACACTGCACCCATAGGATTTAGTTTTGTAGCTATTCATCTGGGTACATGCTACAGTCCAGTGCTGAGGTTACCTTCTATACCTGCACACCACTCCTTGGTTTATACATTGCTGAATGCTCCTTTTCCATGAAAGAAAAGGGAAGCTGTTATTTTGAGTTTTTCTCAAAGACCTACTCTTGCACTCCAGCAGCCACTCCCTTTCGCTTCTCACTGTAGTAATCTTAGCGATGAGCAAATTTAGCAAATCTTAAGTATGGGGTATCTGCAAAGTAAGCAGGAGGCAGCAAGAGTGGGAGAGGGCATGGGGCAGCGAGATAGGAGTGGGAACTGTGGAAAGGAGAGCTGTCGTAAGCCCTCTCCCCTGTGGACTATAGGAGCAGGGCATGAAGCAGAAAAGGGAAGTTCTTCAGTCAGCTTAAATAGTGGCTGCAGCTCTGGAAGAAGGGATTCCGAGACAACCCTTTTCTCGCACGGTCAGCACAAAATTTGCAGTATTCCTTGAGGCTCTCTGGGCCCCTCATTTCTCTCTGGCCTAAGGGAACTCCACTATTTACTTGTCATCCCTCTCAGCAGCCCAGTTGGTATAATTATAGTATCTGCTGATAAAATAATTCTTCTGCTAGTATCTTTTTTTTTTTTCTAGTTTAGGAAAAAAAAATGTATTGGTTAGATGACCTTTACTCTTCGTGCAGCTGCATCTAAAGCTGAGTTTTAATTGCTCTAAATACAAAGCAGAAACATCAGGCACCTCCAGACAAAAACTCCGTCTGAGATTTTTAGCTTATGAAGACAGCCTAAGTTTTAGCAGCATCTAGATAAGCATGTGACAGTGACAGGGTACCCATTGTGCTCTGCACACAAATCATCATAAGCAACAGTCTTTACCTGAAAAAAATACTTTGACAACGGAATAAATCAGACAGCTGGATCATAATAGATAAGGAATATTACTTCTGTTTTACACACGGGGGACTAAGGCAATTGCCTGAGGCCAGCAAGTTTCTGTAACACAGCTGGGAACTGAATCTTCTATCTTGAGTCCCATCCAAATCAAAAAAATCACCCTTCCCCTAAGAATCTCACCAAGAGACATCACGGAGTTATTTTTCTGCATCTGCAGTACAATAAAATATGCAACTGTAAAGATGGAGAGAGGGGGAAGGGCTCATGGGAAACACTTATGAATCACATAACATCTCTATAATTTCATGAATTTGGGTTAATAACGGAAAACAACATTTCAGAACTAAGCTCAGAATTTTACACAGATCTTACACCAACACATCTCCAGTAGCATTAGATTCGCATTACGTATTGACATTACGCTATATCCTTGTCAATTCTAGCAGAGAGGGCAGAGCTCCATCTTCCATTTCCCTCCATCAATTGCTTCTATTCCCATCTGCTCTCCAGATCACTCAAAATTGGCTGCTCTGCCCTCCTTGTCAACAGAGTGTTCCCCGTTCCCTCTGGAGGAGTGCCTTCTCCCCACCTCAGCTGTTTTCCATGTGACAAACTTCACGTGGGTGTGCGTTGGCTTCCAGAGCATGTACCCTAAATACATTCGATTCTTCCTCCTGTTTCTTCTGGAAGTGAGCTACAAGTTGACGATTTAGCAGGGCTGTTCAGCACAGGCTACATTTTTCCGTCCAATACTCCGTAGCTTGCACGAGAAGTTAGGTACAGGGAAAAAAGTGCCTGTTTTTGTCTTAGTAGAGTGTTTGAGCTCGCAGATGATTGATAACATTTGAGTTTTGTTCTGCTGATTTATAACCTTGATTTCAAAATATTGAACTTGCTGTATGCTGTCGCTAATCTGGCTGTCACTTCCCTATCGAGGCTGCTGTATAATGGTGCTGGCTCAGGTAAGGCAGATACCGTATTGTTGCTCTGTCGTGTGGATCTGTGGACTGACACCTTCGAACCTGTTATTTTTGCTAGGTGGTGTCTCTTCATTTGTACCTTCTCAGGGCTTTGGCTAATAGCAGTGACATCAGGAAGCAGTAAATGCATAAAAGCTGAGCATGCTGTTATTACATGGAAGAAGGGCTTAAAAACTGAGATTTTAGGATTTCAGATTCTACTGTAGTTTAAAAACACATGAACACTGCATATAGCCACTTCTAGCTTTTTGCTCACTAGAAAGGACTGGCATTAAAAATATGGTTTAAGGAAGCAAAACAAACATTTATTCAATTTATCTTTGTTTGTTCTGATTTAAAATGCTTTTTAGCTGTTGCTGCTGTACATGCTTTTATGTACATAGCATGTTAAGTATTCTTATCACCCAAATACATAAGCTGGCTTCTCTGTTCTTTTAGAAGATTTTGGAAAATCTGTTTAGGGCCTAAACCAAAGCTCAAAAATCACAATTAGGCCCTAGTATTCTAATGCACTGTACATGCTACAGGTTAACGTTTTATGAAATTTCAACTAAAGGAATGACTGAGTGCATTGGCAGAAAAAAGGAACAAAAATCCCTATATTCTGCATTCGCTGCTTGTTCACTTTCTTCTCAGAGGTTTCTTCACTAAAGGCTGAATACTGGAAGAGGAAAAAGCTTTTATAATCATACTAAGTATGAACATTTTGCAAGCTAGCTCTAAGGGTTTTCTGTGTATTTCGAGTAGTCTTACAATTTAAAATTCTTATCTATTTTTTGATCAATACAGACTTGGTACGGAAAAGTACTTTACATTCTGAATTACAAAGAGAGATCTAAGTACCTGTGAACATGTATTATATCATTTGCAAAGAATGCAGAGGACAATATGAATATCACTGGAAAAGCACATTTCTTCAGTATCACCATTGTTTATGTGTTTACCGAATAGATTTGGTTGTACCATACTTAGTAGCATATTACTGCAGTGAAAATTTGTCTAAGCATTACATTTTCAGAGAGATAAAAGTATGAATTGATCTGTGGGAAATGATGAACACCCTCTTCGTTCCGCCCCTCACCTCCCATGTATGAAACATATCCAAGCTGCATCCATGGGATGTGCGATCTCTCTCTCCTTCCTGATACAAATAAAAAGAAACCAATACACAGCTCTATAATGAACAAGCAAGTACCTGGACTCGGGAGAGCACATTTGGGGCTGGGAAGAATCAACTTAGTTTTATGTACATGAATCAGTCTCAAATGACAAAGAAGAAAATAAGAACAAAAACAAAGAAGGAATTATTTCACCACAGAAAAACACTTTACAGATAAGCTGTAGTAAAAATTAACAATACCATTTTCTAAATCCTTAATAAGCATGCGGTTCTGTTACAGATAACTGTGCAAATATCCCTTCCTAAGTTTCAGAAATTGCTAGGATAGTATCGAGTGGCATTTTCAGAGATTATTGAAGGAAACTGTTACAAGCGATCTCATTCTTTCCTCTGTGACACCTGAAAATTTCCCCATTAAATGTCAGTGTTTTACATAATAATAGCTAATTTCCATGTGTTTTATATGCCAACTACAGTATTGCCATTCATATAACTAGCCAACTTTGCATTAGTTTCCTATTTTCAGAGTTTTATAGGAAAATTATTTCCAAATCTGAGACTTAATTGATAAAGTTGATAGCCTAATCATTAGTTTTTGTGGATTCATTCAAAAAGCCTTTGGATGAACAAGAAATACGGCTGAAAACATCTCACATTTAGAAAGAATTTGCTACTTCATGTCATGTGAGTAGACTCACATTGCTCCTGTAAAGCTGCGTTCCAATGAAGACCTATCGTATTTCCACTCACGCTGACTTAATTTAATCCAGTTTCTCACTTCAGATGTAGCTGAAGATGTTTTAAGCCATACGTTTTATTTTATAGTAAAATATCCTAGAAGTGATTCCACAGTTACTTACGAAGCTTTGTCACAAGTGGTAACTAGCAGTCAGCACTTCTGACCATAATAACTGAAGAATTTATTTATTCTTTTCATGGAGTAGGATTAGTCACAGGCCAATTTGCAGAACTGCACGAATTCTGCAAAAAGACTTTGAGACTTCACTTTATAAGGAAATAAAATTGCAGGTGAAATTCAATGTATAAACATAAATGGGTACATAAGGGAAAAACAATTGTTAGCTTGTACAAAGTTCCCCACTGCTAATCAGAAGAGAAATTTGAGTGTTTATAAAGCAAATTACATTCTGACTTCATCAAATTAGAGTCTCTATGCTGGATCCTCTGGAAGTCTTATGATTAATGCTCTGGTTGTCCCCTTCTTTACGTCTATAATTCATATTCAAAGGACCCTAACGTCACGGAGTCTCTTTGCTAAGCTTCAAAACTTGCTGCAATAAAACTGACCATCTATAGCACCGGGCTGAAGAAGCTAGACAGGCGTACGCTGAATTTTCCTGCAACACGTGGGGTCTATTTCCAGCCCCTCTGGGGCTTACCTTTCACGGTTAGACAAGCTGCGACACCACAATCCTTTAATATTGTCAAGAATAAATGGCTCTGGTTCAGCATAGCATGCGTGATATTCCTATGATGTTCCATAGTTTCCAGCTAACAACATTCAACCTCAAACAAATAAAACAAATCAAAAATATTAATTAGTTGCCACCGAATCATAGTTTCTTGCCTTCTCCGCTCTTTTCTACTTCCAATTTGAACATCCTTCTTAATTTCAGAAACAGCTTCAGACATTTTTTCTTTCTGTACAGAAATCAATACAATGTCTATCGCAAAATACCTAAAGCAGTATATGAAATAGAGCTCATACTCATATTTACTTCCATAAATACTTTCTCTTGCCTTCTGACAATCAGCTGCTTAGAGACTTTTTGAGGCAAAAGTAGCACCTGGACCACCCTGTTAACGAAGTAAAAGTCCGATCAATGCAACGTGTCTTTGCAGCTACTATACTTTCAATTTCTACAATATCCTGTAGCAATGAGTTTGATAATGTAACTGTATTGCATGAAAAAAATAATTCCTTTTCTTTGTTTAAACAGGCTATCTGAAAATTTAATTAGATGCCTCTCTTCTGTTACAAGGAACAGAAAATTATTCTCTATTCATTTTCTTCATGCCATTCAATGGTTCTAGTCCATCACCCCATTCTGAAAAATTATTTTTCTTGAAGCTGAGTATTTTAATGTACTTTTTCCTCGGTTCAAAACTCTTTTAATCTGTGATTTTTGTAATCCTTCCATATATCTTTTCAATTTTTTTTAACAAAGGGCATAACCAGTATTCCAGACACAAGCACAATGCAAATTTGTACAATGGTATAGTGATACTTTCAACTTTCTTTCCTAATGTGTTTGTTGTTTACTATCACTGAGCTTAATTTTTTACAGAACTAGCCAAAAGGACAGCCAAATCTCTATTTTAAGCACCAAGAGACCACTATCGTGTAGTACAGCTTTGTGTATGTATAGTATTTACTGATATGCATCTGTCAACATTGTTTTTCCAGCTGCCAGTTTATCGCTCAACTTGTTAGTATTACATAATTAGCTTTTTAATTTTGATTATCTTCAGAAATTGTGTATCACTAGCAAATATCTTTTTTTTTTTCTTTTTCTTTTTTAAAAAAAAAAAGACTTTCTGAACAGCACAAATGCCAATACAGGTTTCTTTGGGACCTAACCAGTACCTGCCCACTGCTATGAAAGTTAAACATTTTTGTTATGTTTCTTAACTTTTACTAGCAACTAATCTATTGAAGATTCTTCCCTCTACTTACTTAACAATTTAGTATCTTTTGAAGGCCAAGTACCTTGCTGAAAGCTGTCTTGTCCTTGACGACACTTTAAATTGCACTTGCAAAAACGTAATGGATTTGTGGCGCATTACTTTTTGCTTTGGAAAAGCCATATTGACATTGCCCAATACATCTACCTTAAATGTCTATTATTGCTATTTTTTTATCCAGCATGGATTTCAGACTTGTCTACAGTTCCTAGTTTAAAATTCATATCACATTTGTCCCATTTCCTTCATGTGACTACCCTTAACCTAAACAACAGAGTATCCAATATTTTTAACACATTAACAAATTCATATTTGAGTTCCCTGAAAACTCCCAAGTGAGTACTATTGAGACTGGGTGATTTATTGCTGTTCATTTTATCGATCCATTCAAAAATCACTTGTATGACATTTCAGCTTAGGACATTTCTTCAGATTAATCAACGAATACTGGATCCAGCATGGAAAACTCGCTAACCTCTTCTGCAATGAACATAGATACAAAACACTTTAAACTTCTCTGCTACAGCTTTATCTTCTTTGAAAGCTCCTTTTATTACTCTGTTATCTGTCAGCTCTACCAGCACACTACCAGCTTTCTGTCTGCTTGTGACATGTTTTAGAAATATGCATTAATGATGCCTCTAGTATACAGGTCTTTTAAGTCTTTTTTTTGTTGTTGTCTTAACATAGTATTATGTCTTACCTACCATGGTTTGCTATATTTTCTTCTGGGGGAAAATAAAAAAGGTTCATTATTATTTTTATAGGTTTAGGAAGTTGTTCCCCCAAGTTTGGTGGGGTTTTTTTAGACTGCCTTTGTTAATGCCAGAACTTAAGCTCTTTACTGGTTTTATCATTTGGACAGACTCTTCATTTGAAAGATGTCTTTTATTTCTAACACTTTTCTTTATTCTGTCATTTAACTACATGAACTTCTTCCAGTCCTCTTAAAAATCTTTTCTGATCAGTGTAATAATCTGAATATGGTTATGTTGCCTGTATATAGCCTCCAGACATTTTATCACTTTGACATCTCTTAACCATTTTCCTCACTTCTATGCAGCTTATCTTTTTCAATGTCATGTTACTGCAATGGAATTTTAAAATTTTTGCTTTGTGCCTGTTTTCTAATGTTTCATTTTAAAAAAATGTATAAATATAGGCAACAAATTCCAAGTGCCAGTAGTAGATCAGGAAGCTTGCCAAAGGCTGGACCTAAATAGCAAAGCAGATGTACCTTTAGTATGCTAACAGTACAACTAATGCTGATTTCCATTTGTGCTTTCAGAATGTATTTTTTCAAAGTAGATCCTTCACTTACTCACCTGGAATAAAACTTGTGTGCTCACCAAGAATCATATATGAGGCAATATAAAGACTGCTGAGCTTCTCCCAAAGTAAAAGCCTGGCTACTACTTTCTCCCCTGAAAAATCTTAGTATTGTTACTAATAGATTAACTTTGCTTTCTGAGGTTATTGGCTTCTTTTGAGTCAATGTGTTTCCCTTAAAAATAAGTATTGTTATTATTTTGACTAGGGGTAATGACATTATGAAATATTGTATTGTTGAAATATATATATTTAAATATATAAATTCATACTTATCAAACTTGAACCAGCTATCCGATCTCAACAAGCAGTCAATCTTAGCTTTATGATAAAAGTATTTTCTACCATAGTACATGACAATTTTCCAAGAAACTTCCGTTAAAATCACAACAAACTGGCAGCCTAATTTTCCAGTAGTATTCTAAAAACAACTGGAGTTCTGGTTTGTTCTTTATTTGTTGAATCACACTGCAGATTGAGAAATCAGTCTGGAGAGATCGTGCTGTGTTTCCATAGCAATGACTTCAAGTTATAAAACCAATTCTGAAGGCCAGGTCCTGCTCTTAGATGCACAGTGCTCATTTCAATGTATTAAAAAAAGAAAAAAAACCAACAAGCCACCTGTTATTGTGTTAGCTCTATGCAGAGCTAGCAACACACCTCTCCAAAGTTTTAAAAAACATAGAATCATAGAATTGTTTTGGTTGGAAGAGACCTCCAAGATCATCGGGTCTAACCATTAACCTATCACTACCAAATCCCCCACTAAATCATATCCCTTAGGGCCTCATCTAAACGTCTTTTGAATACCTCCAGGGATGGTGACTCCACCACCTCCCTGGGCAGCCTGTTCCAATGCCTGACAACCCTTTCGGTGAAGAAATTTTTACGAATGTCCAATCGAAACCTCCCCTGGCGCAACTTGAGGCCATTTCCTCTTGTTCTGTTGTCTGTTACTGGGGAGAAGAGACCGACCCCCACCTCTCTACAACCTCCTTTCAGGTAGTTGTAGAGAGCAATAAGGTCTCCCCTCAGCCTCCTTTTCTCCAGGCTAAACATCCCCAGTTCCCTCAGCCGCTCCTCAGAGGACTTGTGTTCCAGACCCTTCACCAGCCTCGTTGCCTGTCTCTGGACACGCTCCAGCACCTCAATGTCTTTCTTGGAGTGAGGGGCCCAAAACTGAACACAGTACTCGAGGTGCGGCCTCACCACGGCTGAGTACAGGGGGACAATCACCTCCCTACTCCTGCTGGCCACACTATTTCTGATACAGGCCAGGATGCCGTTGGCCTTCTTGGCCACCTGGGCACACTGCTGGCTCATATTCAGCCGGCTGTCGACCAACACCCCCAGGTCCTTTTCTGCCGGGCAGCTTTCCAGCCACTCCCCCCCAAGCCTGTAGCATTGCCTGGGGTTGTTGTGACCCAAGTGCAGGACCCGGCACTTGGCCTTACATCTACTTACTTGGCCTACATCTACTGTAACTACATAAAAATGTGTCTTTTAGATATTCTAAGTAGAGATGAGATGCAATTTGAAAATAAAACTTATTTTCTAAAAGTGGTAAATCAGCTCTGAATACAATAGCAGACACCAACATTATCTAATGGAATAGATTGTTTACTCCAACATGGATTTTTAGTCAGTCAATGTATACTTTTGCTATATCATAACCTATGTTGAAAGCGGTTGCATTTAATCATTATCCAAATTCTCTTATTATGAAAAGTTCAGTAAATTTATACCCATAATTTTAGACAAAAGATTGTAGGAAGTGAACTTGAGTACTCTTGATGACTTCTGACTATCCACACTGCTTAACTGCTAGGATCAAGACGAGAGCCATTCTGGATCACTCCATGAACACTGACAGGCACAGATCTGGGAACTGCTTAAAATTGCACCAGATTTCCTCTGTCATACAAGGGCAGTTATATTTTTCATGTAAAAATGGAAAAAAAAATGCGTCTGCCTAAATTTGCATACATATATTCTGAGATCAGAATTCATTTTCAAAAAGTCCCCATTTTTGAATGTGCTAAGCCAGCTTTGAATAGCAGCAATAATGGAATATACAGAAAAGAATTCTCATCACTTTCAATAAGATCATCACACTGTATGATAAAATAGGTATCTTCTTTCTTGACTCCAGCTTAACAGACTGTACCTTTCTATTTGTAAAATACTGAAACAATTATGATAGGCGCAGGGTATTTTTACTCCAAATCTATCAGTAAAGTGAGTTGGGGAATTAATTTTTCAAATGTTTATTGTATTAAACTTCTGGATATTCCACTATTTTCACAGTATTTTTTTAAATGTGGCTAAACTGAAATTTAAAAAATGAAAGCTATAGGTGCTTTTTGTTGTAGTACTGTTTCCTCTATCTACACTGCCCAGCTGAAGAAAACAAACATGAATATAGTCTTTCTTCCTTATCTTTCACACAAAGAATTTATTGAATATACCTTCCATATACTGTATAGAAAGTGATCAGATTAGATAATCAAAAAAAGGCAATAAATACAGTTTCATTGTTATCTCTTTCTTCTCTCTACTTAATTCACATGAAGTGACAAGAAATACCCTAGGAGATATTTTATCTGCTAAAATGCAGAAGTACTTCGCAGTCTCCTACTAAGGTGTCAATTACAGGTAGGTACATGAGTTCAAATTTCAAGTACACCTTGTGTTGATTACCTTTTGCGTTTCCTGAGACAAGAAATTTTCAGGCAATCATTTGTATCATGGAGCAAAATGTTCTACCTTAACTACAGGGAAGAGTCACTTACAATGTGATACACAAAGGAAATATGAAATGTTGAAATTATCCAACATTTTAAAATACTTTTGATTCATGTACAGAAATACACAGTACTGACTACGTGTGTAAATTAGCTTTAACTGCTTTCTTATCAATGTAGTTGGTTTGCTGGGAATAACAAGACATATTTTTCAAATACCAAGAAGATAATTTCACATTTCTGTGAAACTTAAGTAAAATGGCAGCCCTTACCTTCTAGAGTTTTTATACCCAAACAGCACAATATACTATCACAATGCAACAAATACTTCTTTGACCCCATTGTAGTATTCAGTTGTAAACCATTCTCCTGCGAGGCTAATTATTTCTGCGCCCATCCCTCTTAAACTTCTGTATGATCTGTAAACTTCAGTTTTACTTTGTCAAAATACAGTCGTACCTCAGGACTCAAAGATACCTGCAGCACTATGCACTAGTGAACTCACTTAGTAGCCTAGTAAGATATAATACAAATAGGCCTAAAAACTTCAGGAGCATTGTCTGTTTAAAAACATTGTGATAAGCCTGTTGTTTTCTGTCTAATTAAATTCTACACACATATTGTAATAGAAAAGTAAAAATTCACTTTCTAAACTTGTATTATTAAAAAAATTATCATCACACACTCCATTTAAATGACTTTTTGGGCATATATTTATTGTTCATGAAAGTAGTCATACATAAGCAACTAGTTTTTTTGTAAACATCATAGGGAATTAAAAACATGGCTTACTTAAAAGTAGCAGAATCCAGCCTGTATTTTTAATACAACGATATAGGACTTTAAAAATAATGACTTCAGTTATATGCACATATATAATATATATCAATAGACACACACACACACACACTTGTTTTTATATATGCACATAAGCAAATGCATCTCAGCCACAGCCAGGTAGGGTATTAAAAGAAATGTATTTTTTTTTTTTATTCATGTTCAATACATAGCAAAGATACACTATTCATTCACAACAAAATCATACCTATACAATATCAAATTCATATCAGGCTTTTCTGCAGTGCCAATAATCTTGTAGCTTCTTTTTACTGAATATTACAACTATGAAGTCTTAGAAATATAATCACTTCAGAAGTTTATGCAACAATTGACATGCTGTCAAAAGTAAAAGATAAAAAAGGAATGAAATATTGACACTATGTTAAGCAAGTAGAGAGATGAGGATCAATACCTTAAGACTGGGAGTGAGATTTTCAGCTTACATTAAGTGGTAAATAATTTGTCTGTACATACTTTATTTCCTCTTCTTAGGTACACAAGATTCACCAAAAAAGTGCCCTAAATTACAGTCCGTCCTTGTCTATGTGCCCAGAGATACATTCTCCTACTAGTAACACAGTGCTGGAACACTCCTGTGAAATGTTTTCAAGAAAACCCAAGAGCCATGTGTAAAACGTGTTAATTCAAACTATGCAGAGTGTATACATACCAAGTTTCATAACAAAAAGGAGTTCACTGAACACCCTTCTGCTTCAACAACCTCTTAAGAGACAAATCATTGGCACCTCAAAAGAAAGGCACTAGACAAACACGATGAACATCGGTACAGAAACTACATTCACAATAATCTACAGCTTGCCACTGAAATAGTAACAGCATATGCACATGTTCTTTCCCTCAAAATTCAGTACAAGTTTACAGATCTGAGAAACATGAACTACTATACAAGATTTAATGTAAATTCTTATTTCAGAGAAGATGTATTAAGCTTCAGTCCTGAGACAGCTCACAGAACTAAAACAATTTACTTGATCACAACTGACAGAAGCAGAAATGAACCTAGAGATTTTCTTTTAAAACGAAGTTCTCTTTTACCACAAAGACTTGCTACTTGTCTCAGAAACCATTTCCCCTCTGGGGATACTCAGTCAGTAGTATGTGATCAATAACTTCACGTATTTTTGTATTTGCAGAGGCATAGTATGGCATGATCTCTATTAAAACTTCCCACAGTTGTGCCTAATCTGTGTAAATGTAGTATATCACTCTAAGTGCTATAACATACTATAACAAGATGAGTCAAATGCAACTAATCACTGTAAAAATATTAAAAGTAATCATTACAATATTTTTTTCAATTAGTCAAGAAATAACAGTGGCGTGAAGCCAAAGTGAAATAGGATCTAGATATTCATTAAATTCCATTTCAGATCTGAAACTCATAATAAATATTCTTCCCTCCCTCTCAATTTTGGTTGCACATTGGAGCCTTTTTTTTTTTTTTTACTGTAACTGTAAAGCTTGGAACAATCATCTTCTAAATACACCCACCTTACCCCTCCCTTACGCCAATAACTGTGCACTTGTAACAATCATTCCTTTGCATTTGTACAAATCCTCTCCCACAGACCTATTTTTACTCAAACTATCACGACTGCAGCAGCAGTCCATCAGCAAAACTCTCCATCCCCTATAACAAGAAGTAGCAATAATATTTGCTCTAAGTACAGAGAATGTATTGGGCAGGCAGGTGGGGTAGTTCTAGTAGCTGCTATTCCATCAGCTCCCCTTAGGGTCATCAAATTAAAATCTAAATTCTGAAATATTTTATCAGGTTGCATATTTATATTTTAAAACACATCAAGCACATAGAAATACAGTAAGTGCTCAGGAGTGATGAATTTCTAGGCACTTAATTTTCACTCTTTTCTACAGAAATTCTGTAAATTCTTCTAGAGATCCCATTAGACACCAGTGTGTCATGGCCCATACCACTTCGCGGCAAGGGCTAAACGATACCTTTACAGCAATTACAGAAGTCTTCCGGAGTAATGAAGATCCATTACACTGTTACCATAAATTATATCTTAAACAAGATAGATCACCTCAGTTGTACAATACTCCACAACAAATTTCAAACATTTCTATAAACAGCAACAAAAGGAGTAACTCTTATGGTCACGGAGAAAATAAACTGCTACCGGGAGAAAGTAAGGAGCTGAAAGCTGAGTGCAAGGTTGTCAAGACTAGTAAAGTGCTCAGACAACCACAGTGAGAAAAGACCGGTGGATGACAAAAGTTTAAGCAAAGGGAAAACAAAGAGACTTGTCCTTTCAAAAGGTTCGATTTCAGAAGAGTTTTTAATAATATATGCAATATTGATACGCAAAAGTCTAATAATTCCCTCACATTTAAAATAAATATATGGGCTCTTTGGGCTGTAAAAGCATAAACATATAACAAATTATAAAAACAAACTATGTATAGATATTTAAGGGATTTATAGTAAAAAACATAAATCAGTTTCCTTAATAAAGGGAGTGAGTGGTTAACTTAGAAGTGGTAAAAGTCTAGCAAGTGCTTCATATCTCTCAGACACTATTTTGTGACTGTGGTCATACCTATATCTACTTCAGTTTATCCACCTGAGCATATGCAAAACAAAATAAGCATTAGTAAACATTTCTTTCAGAAGCACTTTCGAGTTTGCAGAAATGCAGCAGGAAAATGCAAAATATTATGAAGAAATATTAATAAGACTCCAATAACTCTAGAGGCACATTTCAACATGCCAGGTTATATACCTGTCACCCAGTTTCTGCATTTCTTTCAAGCAGCTGGGGGCATTATATGACACCTCATCTCTTTAACAACTGCAGAGAAATGACAAGAGAATTAAACTGTAAATAAGCGAAAGATACATAAACAAACCTTTTTCCCACCAGAAAGACTCTAGAAAATATTAGTAGTAACCGGCTTATGTTTATTTGGAATGACAAAGGTTTCTGGAAAAAACACACTGTTCTGGTTTGTTTTCTTTTTTAACCACAAGTCCTCACATTCATCTTACAACTTCATGGACAGATTACTGTGAGAACCAAGCAAAGAGTGTAATTTCCATGGGTCCTGCTGAAATCAATGGAATTCTAGTGGTCACAACAGTTCCAGCATATGAACTAAAACACAGGATCAGCACCTTGTATATAAATAAAAAAATCCAAACAACTAAAAAAAGCCACTTTCCTACAGATTAAACACTTGCTGCAAACAAACAAAACATTGCATTTTCTACTATTCCAAAGTTCAGGACTTTTCTATGAAGTTGTATGAAAATGCCAAAAAAAGGATTGCTGAGGAGACATGGCCATGTGACTTGATTCTTTCAAGCTTCATTAAGAAAAACAGCTAATGATGACATTTGAAAAGTGAGATTCTTAGGTCTGAAAGTACTCATCTCCAGCCACACCACAGTATTAAAGGTAGTGTTGGTAGGGAGCTTACCTCACTGATAACAAGATTTTAGTATCTACTGTTACAAATCCTGGAACAACTAGATGAACTATATGGAAATAGAAATCTCAGATCTCAAATTAAACTAATGGGTAGTTGCTGTCATTGCTATCAAACTAGACTGCTCCTAAATCAGAAACAAAAAAGCATTTCCTAAAATTATATTTATGGAAATATAATAAGACTGGTAAGCTATTAGCTTTAAAATCTTTAAACATTTTAAAAAACACACTAGATCTGTGTCTGCAGTCAATCAGCAGACAACACATAACAATGGAAGTTTCAGTATATTTTCTGCATGTTTAGAGGTTTTTCCCGGACAAAAAAAATCTTTTCCACTCTCAGTTTCACACAATTTTTTAAAAAATTCAAAGTAACACAGAAAAAACTACATTACTGGTCAGTATCCAGTAATCTGCAAAAGTCTGCACCATGTACTGAACAGAAGAAATGGAGGTAAACTAGAAATCTTTTATCAGTTCTTTGGAACTCAATCCTTCAAATTTTTTTTTTTTTTAAATACTATTGTTGCATCACACATACCCCTCTTCAGTGTTTTTACCACAAGCTAGTCATATGTCAAGAATTCCCTGTGTGCAAAGCATTAAAATCAGCAGATGTAGATTATTCCACACACTACAGACATGCATCCTGCAAGAAGCTATCAGGATAAAAATTTAGATTACAGCATCACTTTGATTAGAAACACAACTACAAGAATAAAAGATGTAAGTATAACTATGCCAAATTTTTGTTCTACTTTGGTCATGTAGAGTTATCCCATGCAGATGTTCTGGAAGCTCAACATGCAAGTTACAAAGTTTAAAAAAAAAAACCCCAAACAAACAAAAATCCAGCATTTTCCCTGAATATTCTTGAGCTACAATATCCAATAAGACAGAAATGCTAATATTCTCATCATCTTTTTACTCTTCAAAATTCAAATTCAGTAGTAGCGCATATACATTCAAGAGAGATAGTAATTTGAACATATCTGTAATAGACATTTAGTAACAGATTTTTCAACTCTCAATTTCTTTCTCAACGTAGTCAATGCATTAGGAAACAACTGCAGCAGCAACAGCTCACATAAGCCACTGTTCTTGTTCTTTTCTGTACTTCTCAGACCACTTCTGAGTAAGCTCTAGGTAAACATTTGGTTTATGGGGCTTATAATCAAGGTAAACCACCTGTCCAGTCCGTTTGGGGACAGCTTTTTCGATCTGAGTTCCCTCATGCCATTCATTAAAAGATGTAATAGAAATAATTTCTGGTCGCACCAAAAGGGCTGCGCTGAAGGCAGTCTCATAGTACTTCCCATTGACACGATTACGGGTGTTGTGGTTGTTCCATGGTCGGATACTGGTATCAATATACCCTGGCCCCACGCTTGGAATAAACATTAAGTTGTTACTATCACAAAAGGCTTTTAAACTTGCCCAGTTATGATGAGATGAGCCATAGGAGAAGCCATTGGTGGCAAAGTACGTGTACATTCCATCAAAGCCACTTCTGTGAATGTCATGCTTATGTCTTTCTTCTACAAGAAGTGCAATGAATAATGCATCATACGGAGTGTTTCGAATAGTCTGGGATCCAGAAACAGTTAACAGATTTGCCCATATTTCAGGAATTGTTACGTAAGAATCATAAACATAAAACATGGGAAGAAATCTGCCTGTGCTGGTCTTATGCCTGTAAAAGGCTGGATGGCCTCCATATCTATAAAGCAAACAAGTATTGTTAAGACAAAATTTGCCATTTGGAAAATACTGTTTTACAATCTGAGCTGAAGACTTTTCCTAAAAACTATTTTAAAAAGACAGTGCATGCGCTTCAAAACATAGCAATTCATATCCATTTTCAGTCCAGTGTTTCCTGAAATATTAAATAATGAATCTGCAAAGAACCTTCAAATTACTACAAATTAGTAACTTAGTGTCAAACTGCGCTACAGGTATTAGTTTTCTCTGAAGGGCAATTCTCTAATTCAGTATGAAATAAGACAGTAAGTAGCACTGATAAACAAAACAACTAGTAGCTATACAGAATTTGTCAAGCTGAATTAAAATCATTAGAGGTCAACACATAAAAGCTCTAGCTGCTAGTTTGTCACTACAAAAATGTATGTTTAATTTATATATCATGTAGCTAATACTTTAACTGCTTTAATCTGAAGTATCATGACTTGTGATACTAACGAATGTTGAAAGCAATTTACATTTGAGTATCTATGTAAAATTCATGCTTCAATATTTAAAAAAAAGACTGAGTTTTGTACCACTGAAATATGAACAAACTTTCTTATAGTTTTCTTCAGTCTCAATACACATTTTTATATATTCTTCCAAGCTTTAGATAGTATACAGAAGTCCCCTAAACCAGCATGTAACAAACCCCAAAGGAAACCATTCTGGAAGCACTCACTTGTCAATGATGTATTTGACGTTGTGGTACATACTGCGATCATCTCTATCTTTGTAAGGTTCAATATGAAAAGTGACCTGAAAGGAGAAAACATAGTAAGAGCAACACAAATGTAAAATACTATTGAATACACGGGCACCGCGTATGATCCGAGGCCAGTACCAGTCACATTAAATATAGTTCTTCTTTACAGAGTAAACATTTTGGTTAGTCTATTTTGAGAATAATTCAACCCTAATTCAACTCCTGCACTACTAAGATTAGAAGCTTCAGATCCAAGGAAGTTTGGTAATAGAGTAAATATTTAGTTTTTTACATTAAAACAAAACACTGCTTTTGTTTTCCCTAGGCTACAGAGAGTGGTAAGCATGCTGCAGAAGACTTAAAAAACTACAGCAGAAACGAAAAATTGAAATAAAGTATTATCTATTTGAATGTCAAAGAACTGATTAACCAATGAAACATTTTAATATTTAATTTCTAAACAATATATTAAATTTGCTATGGATAATTCTCCAAGGAGAGTTTTCAGTGTCAAAATAGATTTTAAGATATGGGATATGAAAACTTTAATTTAAAATTTTATAGATTTATCAACAGCAATAAGCTCTTGGAATTAAATCTAATATAATGTACTGCTACTGCTCTGAATTTCAAGCTTGGACCTTATGGAATTATTTAATCTACACACATGAAGTCATTTCACTGTAAAAATTACATTGTTTTCAAATATACATTTAAATGGAAGAGTATATTACATTAATCAAAGCAACTAGTTTTTTGGAAGCAATTTTAGAGCAGAATGCATAGTCTTCAAGAACTCTGCAACAGTAGTGAATTTCCATTGTAGAGCCAATATCTATCTCTATCAGGTACAAACTATAAAAAAAATACAGTGTTAGACTAAATCACTAAGACCGACAGGACAGGTTGAAGAGCACTGTATGCAACTTATGTCACATAATGCAATTCACACAGCATTTTTAACAGTTTCAAAATTACGTCTGTATCTGATTTAACCTTCCTACTTTCCTCCTGCTTGTCAAAGAATCTACAGTTGCTACTAGTGACAGGAAATTTCTCCAAGAATCTGCAACTTGCACGACCAACTGAAACCAGAGCAGATGAACAGGCTATATTTTTAGTCTCCAGTACAGACAACACCCTCCAGAGATGAAACATCTGCAGCTACGGAGATAATTTAAAACCTCAAATTTATTACTCAGCAAGACTAAAAGGCAATTCATGTTTTCTTTATCCCAAGGGAAAACACAAGTTTTTTTCTAAAAATAAACAAAATCAAACCATGATTTTAGATTCCACTGCTCAATCCACGTAAACTTTAGTTGATTTGATATTTCACCTATTTCAGGAAGCCACTAATTTAGCCTTTCTATCCTGTAATGCCCTGAAGTAACATAAAGTCAGAGCAGCACCTCTCTGACCTTACTGTCCAAGGCAAGTGTTCCCGATACCTTCTGGAATAGAGACATTCATTCAAACTAGAACTTCTAAATCCCTCTTTATTACTCATAGATGCTTGCTCCTGACCTCTATGATAAGGCACCAAGCAAGTTATGTGGTAATGCAAAAAATGCGGTTAGTCTTTCTTCTTTCTCAAAGTTCCTTAGCATATAGATCATTGTATTCCATAATATTTTGAAAATTGTAATGCTTCCCTCAGCTCCCAAGACTCATTTGAAAACAACATATTGTCTAATTTTAAAAACTGTTTCCTAAGGAGAAAAAAAAAAAAAAATCCACACCACCATACCTTAGCTTCTGTAAGATTTAGATCTGAACCAAAACAGAAAAAAAGGCAGATTATGATGTTTACTCTAGTTATAAGGCAACAGTGCTTAGGTCTTATGAAAATTCAGTGTAATTCAAAGGGCACTTATACCTGCTTCTATGACCTGAAAGAAGTGCAGTGTATTAGGAAACAGAAACAGAAGCCACCATTACATGACAAGCCTCCCTGCTCTACACCATGAGTCAAATGTAGTAAACTCTTAGCAAGGTTTACTTTCCTAAGTAGTCCTATCTTATGCATCTTAAAAATACTTTACCTTTAGACTATATTTGTGTGCATAATCCAAAATAACAGGCACCAAATCATCAGTTGGTTCTCCATTTTCATCAGCCATACCCGGCGGGTACCATGAAAGCACTATTACACCTGAAAATACAAAACTTAAGTTTTAAATCATGTTGTTTAACATATAACATGTACTTTATAACATTGTCATGAGTTATTGTTTGATGTGAAATCTACATAATATAAATGAGAATTTCAAATTATTTTTTAACCAATTACAAAATCTCAGAATGGATTTTAACTTCTCTCTTTGTTTAAAAGACAACAAAACAAACAGTGGTAAGATGATCTGTCAAGGGAACAGATCTGTGCTCAGTGTCCCAAGCCTAACACTTAGAGCCATTCCCTCCCACTTTGCAGCACAGCGTCCTAACCTCCAGGTTGTACCAAGAGGAGGAGAATGCTCCCAACTAAGGCATTATAGTTATGCCACAGCACAGCCAGAGAATATCAAGATATATAGCGTTAGAAAACACTCAAGAGATAAGGGCTATGCATGTGATGAAAGAGATTCTTATTTTATGAAACTTTATTCCCCACCACATTTCTGCATTGCACCTCTGGGTCTACAACAAAACAATCATTTCATACTAGAAGCAGTGACTGTAATCCCACAACCTTCTTTCTTGCTAAAAGCAGTTAGTATGGTGCAATCCACCCTTCCAACCATGTAAAATTAGTTTTTAAATTTATTACCTAAAAAAATGCTTAAGACACTCTCAATAATTTAAGGATGTTACTATTCCTGTCAAAACAAGATGACAACAAATACAATGTCCCTATACCGTAAATTTTCCATGACAGCAAAACACATACCTCTTCTGAAAGGCTAAACCCTGTCCTTCTAAAATAAAACACTGTCAGATAAATAAGTTAGACCTTTTAGGTGTGTAGCTGAAATAATATCAGGAAGAAGGTAAGACAGAAAGAAATACATGAAATACTGATGTAGGAATATTTTCCTAACAATACTATTTAAAACATATGGAAGAATAAGTCAATGTGATTCTTTTTAACTAGGTAAAGGTCACTGAAATAGGGAAGTATATACTCTAAATTCCATCTATTTTACTAACATCATAACATTTCGGACTAACAATTTCCAAACAAGTCCAAAATTATGAAAAAGAAAGCATAGAGTGAATACACAATCATCATAGAATCATAGAATCATAGAATTGTTCTGGTTGGAAGAGACCTCCAAGATCATCGGGTCCAACCATTAACCTATCACTACCAAGTCCCCCACTAAATCATATCCCTTAGGGCCTCATCTAAACGCCTTTTGAATACCCCCACAGATGGGGACTCCACCACCTCCCTGGGCAGCCTGTTCCAATGCCTGACAACCCTTTCAGTAAAGAAGTTTTTACGAATGTCCAACCTAAACCTCCCCTGGCGCAACTTGAGGCCATTTCCTCTTGTTTTGTTGTCTGTTACTAGGGAGAAGAGACCAACACCCATCTCTCTACAACCTCCTTTCAGGGAGTTGTAGAGAGCGATAAGGTCTCCCCTCAGCCTCCTTTTCTCCAGGCTAAACATCCCCAGTTCCCTCAGCCGCTCCTCATAGGACTTGTGTTCCAGACCCTTCACCAGCCTCGTTGCCTGTCTCTGGACACGCTCCAGCACCTCAATGTCTTTCTTGGAGTGAGGGGCCCAAAACTGAACACAGTACTCGAGGTGCGGCCTCACCAGGGCCGAGTACAGAGGGACAATCACCTCCCTACTCCTGCTGGCCACACTATTTCTGATACAGGCCAGGATGCCGTTGGCCTTCTTGGCCACCTGGGCACACTGATGGCTCATATTCAGCCGGCTGTCGACCAACACCCCCAGGTCCTTTTCCGCCAGGCAGCTTTCCAGCCACTCCCCCCCAAGCCTGTAGCGTTGCCTGGGGTTGTTGTGACCCAAGTGCAGGACCCGGCACTTGGCCTTGTTGAACCTCATACAATTGGCCTCGGCCCATTGATCCAGCCTGTCCAGGTCCCGCTGTAGCGCCTGCCTGCCCTCCAGCAGATCAACACTCCCTCCCAATTTGGTGTCATCTGCAAACTTACTGAGGGTGCACTCGATCCCCTCGTCCAGATCATTGATAAAGGTATTGAACAGAACTGGCCCCAGTACTGAGCCCTGGGGAACACCACTTGTGACCGGCCTCCAACCGGATTTAACTCCATTCACCACAACTCTTTGGGCCCAGCCATCCAGCCAGTTTCCTACCCAGCGTAGAGTATGCCCATCCAAGCCATGGGTAGCCAGCTTCTCCAAGAGAATGCTGTGGGAGTCGGTGTCAAAGGCTTTACTAAAGTCCAGGTACACAACGTCCACAGCCTTTCCCTCATCCACTAAGCAGGTCACCACGTCGTAGAAGGAGATCAGGTTGGTCAGACAGGACCTGCCTTTCATAAACCCGTGCTGACTGGGCCCGATCACCCGGTTGTCCCGTATGTGCCGCGTGATGGCACTCAAGATGATCTGCTCCATAACCTTCCCGGGCACCGAGGTCAGGCTGACAGGCCTGTAGTTCCCCGATCCTCCTTCCGGCCCTTCTTGTAGATGGGCGTCACATTTGCCAGCCTCCAGTCAACTGGGACCTCCCCAGTTAGCCAGGACTGCTGGTAAATGATGGAGAGTGGCTTGATGAGCACTTCTGCCAGCTCTTTCAGCACCCTTGGGTGGATCCCATCCGGCCCCATAGACTTGTGCGTGTCTAGGTGGCGTAGCAGGTCACTGACCATTTCCCCTTGGACTTCGGGGTTTACATTCAGCTCCCCATCCCTGTCTTCCTGCTCAGGGGGCTGGGTGCCCAGAGAGCAACTTCCCTTGCTGTTGAAGACTGAGGCAAAGAAGGTATTTAGCACCTCAGCCTTTTCCTCATCCCTTGACACTAAGTTTCCCTCCGCATCCAATAGAGGAGGGAGATTCTCCTTAGCCCCCTTTTTATTGTTAATGTATTTGTAGAAGGACTTTTTGTTGTCTTTTACGGCAGTAGCCAGACTAAGTTCTAATTGGGCTTTGGCCCTTCTAATTTTCTCCCTGCATGACCTCACAACATCCTTGTAGTCCTCCTGAGTTGCCTGCCCCTTCCTCCAAAGGTGGTAGACTCTCTTTTTTTTCCTAAGTTCCAGCCGGAGCTCTCTGCTCATCTAACATCAAAACCAGAAATTTGAGCTCACTATACATAGGAGAAGTTAGTTCAACTACCCTCAGCATATTCTCTCCACATTTTATCAAAAAGAGAATCATAAATAACAGACTAACTATCACAAGAGATAGTCTGCTCAAGGACAAGAAAAATGCAATGTTTTACTGCATTTTATCACCCTATCTTTTAATTCACACAAAAGAAAAGGACAAAATTCAAATGAGTAAGATGTAAAGGACAAGTAGAACAGCGGCAACAAACTCAGTTTACACTCAAGGTATCTTGAATACAACATCTGTCAAGACCCTCTTCTATACCTTTAGGAAACAGCGAAAAGTTCAGGAGACAGAATTGTTCATCAAGGAACTCAAATTCACATTTGCATTGGTCTTTCCCTCAGAAAGACTACTTAGTGTTTTCTTTCCTGTGGTTAAGAAATAAAGTTACGTACCACTTCAGGAGTCTAAAAAAGGAGGGACTTGAAGCCAAAAACAATAGCATAAACATGTTCAAAACCAGAGTAGAGTCATTCAAGACAAATGAAGGACTTCAAACTGGACTCCCACAAAAACAGGCTGGTGCAAAACCCATAAATTTCACCAAGCAATCTGAGGAATAAAATCTATTGTATTAATCTTTAAAAATTAGGAAATTAATTAAGTTGGTGATTTATGTTGGTCAAATCTAGACAGAAGAGAACAAATTCAAGTGTACTTAAATCCGTAAGTCAGAATAACAGTAGGAAAAAAAAGTCACTTTTGACAAATACCAATAATACGTTACAAAGAGTATGTCACAGGAAGCATGAACTACTCATTCACATTGCTAAGTTTTAAATGGAAAAGTAACTTAAGCTACTAGAAAACCCATATTTTGTAAAGCATTTTTCCTAGTATTTGGTGCCCCTTCCATTAGCAGCTCAGCTTTATTACACATTTGTATTAAGAGGATGAGAAACATCACAGATTCTTCTAAAGCTACAAGTGCCCTCTCTGCTTTCATCACACTATCATGCATTGTTTTGCTTTAGATAAGACTAAAAAAGTGCTTACTGGCAACTAATACCTGAGATTTCTCTGCAACAGTTTTCCCACTGTTGCTGGTGTTCCTGTTAATGGAGTTACCGTATTACTGAAAAGGGTGAGAAATTTCCTACGTTTGTATTAACCCTTGTACAAAATACAGGTTAGGTTAAAAACCAGGAGAAAACAATAACCAAGAAGTAAACATTATACAAGTAAACACTACTAATGGGAATATAACAATTACATCAAATCTTAATGATTAGGTGAATGAAAGTGATTCAATTCAAAGTGATGAGCACTCTGAATAATGCTATGAGCTCTAGTCATGTTTCTCCAACTACATTTACAGAAGTTTTTCAGAATTTAATATTAGCCTATATGACTGCTTATTTTAAAGATGAACATAAAAAGGACCGTAAAGCTCAACAACAAAGAATGACACCAAAAATATATTGAATATACTTATGGATATAGTTCATCTTATTCAGAGAAAGGGAAGATCAATTTGTATTGGAAAAAAGATACTTTTAGCTACTAATTAGCTACATTGAAACTATCATACCTGAGTTTAAAAAGGTTTGGATTAGACATTTCCATAGCTAATGAGAAGACCTATAAATACACGGCATAAAATATAAATTGTATAAAAGCTATAATCCTACAGGCTTTTTGGCACATGAATTAAGACATAATTGTTATTACACACAAAGAATTCAGAAAAAAACCACTATTTGAACAGACTGCTCGATAACCATGTTAACATGATTTACTGAAACCTGTTCTTAAAACTGAAGTATTCATCTCCAAAAATAAAATACACAGATGATATATTCTAGCAATGGTTTCTGTATTTTCTACATATGTTATCAGTGCTTAACAGTAAGCCATGAAACACATGCACCTACAGGATTACAAATATAGTTCTTATGTTTCTGTGCTGTTACACTCATCAGACACAGCTTTGAAGATGCAGGTTTCAGATGGGGGTTAAAACCCAAAAATACAAAGACATTTACTAGTTTCAGACATTTCCAGAATTACATAGAAAAACGGAAGAATGGGTCAGTCGTGTTCATTCACATATTTAAGGCTGGATAAACGAACAACATGCTGTAACGTTAACATTCATTACCAGTTGAAGCTGAACGCATTTGTTTCATGTGAGCTTCTATGACAGAAGGGTCTTTGGAACTGTAAGATCCGAGTTCAGGATAAAAGTTGGCCCCGATGTCCTCAGGAGGATTATGCCTTCCCTTTGGATAATTGTTCGCAATTTTGGGATCCCAGTGTGGCAACAACGGATGGTTCCAGTGAATATATTTACCATCAAACTGTGGATTCCCAAACCAACTATAGTAGAATATGTGAAAGTTATAATTAGGAGCAGACAGTTCTTCTTCCAGCTTGCTTACAGGAGGCATAGATGCTTTCATAGTATTGACTGCGATACTATGCAAATTACTGACACGCGTTACAGTATCTTCTTGAACCCTATTTAGTGAATTCTGTTTATTGTCTAAGAGCACTGTCCGTTGTTGAAGCTCGGGCAACAAACCAAGTCCAAATGGATCTCCAAAGCCAGCTCTGTCAGGTCTCAGAGTCTTCAAAGCCATCATTATGGAGCAAATAAACAGAATAAAAAGCAACAAAATGATGCATGTTCTTCTGCGAAATCTTGCCATGATGTCATAGTTCAGAATCCAAACAGAAGGATTTTGGCCGCAACTGATCAAAAGACAAATATTTTAAAGTCAGATTTCTTATTACCTAATTCAACAGTATGAAATGCTTCATAAAGTTTCTACATAATAGAAATAATATGGAGACAAATGTGATGCATACACTGACTGCATAACTAACAGCACGTTTGGCGGGGGGGACAGGGAGAGGAACAAAAAATATTTCTGCATTTAAGAATGTGGGTCAGGTTCTGAAGTTCTACCACCAAGGACTCACATATTTTATAAAACATCTTACTTTTGAACATCATTGTTTTCCTAACCCAAATAAATCCCATGAAATGGAAATTCTGGTTACATTATTTCAGAACTATCACGTTTTGACAAGTCTGATAGAAATAGCACAGAAAATAGAAGAGAAGAAGCAGAAGCCATGAAAGCAGAATAACGTAGCAGAACAAGAGTAAAGGACAAAACGGGATATGACAGAAGCACAGCTTATGTTCAGAATACCACTTCATGTTTAGTTAAGCAATACATTGACTAAATACTTTGGCAAATTAAACTCCAAACAATGATGCTTTGCAACTTTACAGATCTGAAATTCTAATTTGTTTTCTGAATTACATAAACAAAAACCAGCATAGCATTGAGGATGTACCTCAACCAGAAAGCCTGTAAGTTAGCTGCTGGCAGCCTGTTCGTACAATGTCACAGCTGCGTGACACTTCATGTAGAACTCCAGGACTAAGTTCAAAACAAGACCAATGGTACACAGCAAGATTTGAGCCCTGAAAGTAGAGGGAAGAAAATCAGTATAATGGAATGCTTGATTACTTTATTTATAACTTTAATTCCTGTACAACATTAAACACAAGAGAGCCAGAGAAAAGGATTAACAAAATTTAGGTTACCACCGAATTATGTGGAACAAGATTATGCATGAAACTGACAATACTAAACTGCAAAATTTTAGAATAAATTTCTGATTCAACAGCTATTAGACATAGCATAGTTGTGATTTTGTATTTCTGTCACTGACCTCCAAATTTTAGAATTTTACTTTCATTTACTGAGATATACATAGGTCGTTTTAAAATACTTACAAAGCATCTCACCTTAGTTTCCTACCAATGCTCTTTACCACTGTTAAAGTGCATTAACACATTGCTCAGTTGTCACAACACTCTATTTGTTACCGCTGTGATAATTTTAGATAAGGAATTTTAGAAGATGCTTTTTAACAATACAGCCTGAATTGGATTAGCAGTATGACACTGCCAAAAAGGGAAGTTCTGCTTCCATTTCCAACCTTAATCCGTTCATCCTGCTGTCCACTTTTAGTTACCTCTGGGACTCATCTGGTTTTCACAGTAAGGTCACTCATACACTTCAACAGCAAAACCCTGTAAACATCTCAAAAATAAACAACAAAAAAACCCCTATGCACTTTTACCTTGTTAGAGAGCTGACTCAGCTGAATGAGTATCACAGCACTAATGCCAAAAGAGTTAATAGCACAGATGGGGGAAGGGAAGAGAACGAAAATGCTGCTGCTCATTTTGCCCAACTAGATTGTGAAACGACACCTTTGGCTACTGCCAGGGAAAATGATTTTACGGCATATATGCTTATAGTACTTCATTTAAGACTTTTCATTAACAGATTTCACATCACTTTACATCAAATTACAGGGTTCTTTTTCTATAGCTCACAATTCATCCCAAGATCTTAGAATTTTGTCAAAGATTATTTGGAGATCAGAACATTTTTCTTCTAATAAGAAATTAACTTTAAATACATTCAAACTACTTCCACTATTTTTCCTGACCTTTTCAGCCTTCTTTCTAGTCTATCATGCTATCCCTCCCTGCGAGTTTAACTCAATTTTAGGATTAGACAAACTGAAGTTTTGCAAAGGGTCAGGATTTCTTTTTTTTTTTTTTTTTTTAAATGAAACAATATTGTTCACCTGCCTAATGTATTAATGTATTCAGTTTTCTTTAATTTAACCCAGATGCTATTGATCATCATCAAACAACATACAGGACTTCCAGTGATAAATTACTTCTGCAATTATTATTTTATCTCATCTCTTCTGTAAAATAGAATTCATGTCTGTAATGTCTATAATTAGAATGTTCATAAAGTCTTTCATTTGGGCTTTCCTATTCCATAGTGAAGAAACCGTTCCTTTCTATTCTTTGCTTGACATATCCGCTACTAAATTCCTCCTCTATGGCATCAAGATTTCACTATCATAAAGTGCTTTTTCTGAAGTGTCAGGAATCGATCTTAGTGCTCCATGTTCTTATTTCAACAAGTATTTTTTCATTGGAATATTTATCATGAAAGTATACTAAAAAACGAGTAGCATACTTACTGAAATTTGACTAGCATCAGGACAGACCCTCACGTACCACAGCATATTGTGAACCGCTAGTATGCTTGTATAGAGGTTCAGCATCGAAGTGCAAAAATTTCTAGAACAGGTAAATGATACTTATGGTAAAGGCTTGTGTTTTGGGGAGACATCAGTCTCAATGATGATGACATAATTCAGCCCTGCCATAGATACCTATACTGTAAAAGCTGCATTGAAGAGCTACAGGTTGGCAATGCTTGCATTATGTCACTTAAGCTTGTTCGGAGCTACTCTTTAGAAACAGTGACAGATAAATTAGCCTCATCAACGCTAGTGCCACAGCAGAACGGTAATATTGGGGAAACAGACTGAGCAAACATGCCATGTGAAACAGCTACCTGAAGTTATGTCTATCCTTGGAACTGGAAAAATCTTAGAATACATTTCCAATTCAACAGCCATTAGAGATAGCACAGCTGTGATTTGCATTTCTGTCATGGACATCCAAATTTTAGAATCTGACCTCAATTTACTGAGGTACACAGGTCATTCCTACATACTTATGAAGTATGTTGCCTTGGCCTGTTGGATGCATTTGGATCTAACAGCAATTCCCTTTCCCAGCAGGAAAAAGCCAGCCTGAGTAACTTCAGCTTTATGCAGATTAAGATCTCACACGCAGACAGTTACTCTGACTCGTATGATGACTTGTTAACTAGTCGCAGCTTGTGGACTCTTAACCCCAAGTTTGTTGACCCATGTTGGTGTACCAGCCAAAAATGTAAGTAGTTCAAGCTCCTTCTCTTGCCTAGTGAATTCATTTTAAAAGAACAAAAAAATCCGTCTGTAACAGGTCAGAAGGAAGAATAAGTTAGTTTAGATCACCAGTCTCTGCCTACAGGCAAAGCACAGGTCCAATGCAGAGCAATGCTTTACCAGAATAGTTAGGCATTTCCAGCTATTTCTGGAACAGAGACTTCCTGAACAAAAGGTCATTTCTTAAAAAACACCTTCCGTTTAGAAACTCACCTGCTAGTTTAATTTGATGCCGCTAGTTCTCAAATTAGAAGGGAGAATACGCAAGCATTTGTTTACATTTATTATTATTATTTACATTTTCTACTTCACTAATAATTTAATTGCTTCTATCAGGTTCTCTGAGTTTTCCTTGAGAGAAATTTCTAGTCTGTCTAGTCTGTATATTGTATCACTATCACTGGATATATTTAAACATTTTTGAGGTGTTTCTTTTCTGTACTGTTTAAGCTTTACTACATCCTTTCTGAGATTAAGGGAACACATTTGACTTTCAACATGCATCCTGGACATAAAATTGCCCCCTTATTTTTTTTTTTTAATTTTGCTCCCTATCGCTTTTCCAAACATTTCTGCTTTCTACCAATTCAGTTCACAGTTAATGCACGCAACCTGACTACAGAATTATTATCATCCCTAAATCTAATTCCTGAGTGGTAAAAATGAGCTCAGAGGTCATTACTGTGAAATTAAAATTGTTTTCTTTACTCAGTGCATTACACTACATATTTTTTTAAATAATTTTTTTTTTTTTTTAACCACCCAGTCACTCTGTACTGGAAAGTTCTGTGGCAAATTTTCCACTGAAAGGTACCTGAAGAAGTCAGGATCTTCAGTTAACTCTATCAATGTACTCTTCACTACCACACACACACTTTTCCAAATCATGAATTGTTACCTTCAGCTCCAGATGGAAAGCACAGAAATCAATTGACTTCTTTTGGTTTCTCCTTTTACGATTACAGGTACTACAATTTCCTTCATTACACATCAAAAAAACATGAAGCTTTACCACAAAAGGAGAGAACCTGTATTTCCATAACATTCAGTCCCCTTCTCCCAAAAAATCTTACAGCTATTTCACTTTTAGTTTGTAAGCTGCTACAGAGACTTAAAAGCACAAAATAAATGTAAGTATATTTATCTATAACCATCTCTGTTCCAAATTAATTTGTTTCTTATATGGGAATAAATAGTATGAAACTCATCACAGCAGTACAAAAGCTCCAGCTGCTCTTCCTAAAACAACTAATACCTCCATGAAAAAAAAAAGCATCCGCAAAAAAAGCTGAAGTATTTTCTAAACTGTTCCCCAAACTTAACCGCAACCCTCTCTCAAAGATAACCTCTCCCATTCAAGCCCATACTTGACAGTGATGGTTTTTTAATTTTTTCTCTCACTGCTGCTTTTTATACCTTTAAGTTATCCTGCAGGCAAACCTTGTGTTTGTCCTTTCCACTATATAAACAAAAAAGCGTACAGACGGACAGATGACAACAGAGCTTTTTTTTCCCCATCATGTTTCCCAAAATAAGCATGTTTCTTTAGTCAGAGGGGCTTAATTACTCTAGATCACTTTGGTCATGTAACTCAAGTTTCAATACCCCGCCCTATCGGTTGTTTTTTTCCAGTTTTACTGATTCCAAAAGAGAAACGTGCAATGCAAAGAAAGTATGTTCAGATAAAACAGATGCATCTATTTTAGTAAGAACCAGCAAATACTGTAATTCCTTTGTTCTGTTGTTCCTTAAACATAACAAATGAAAGTGCAATACAGAAGAGAGCTCTGAAAATCTGACTTTCTTGATGCAAGGGTAAGGTCATCCAAAAGTCACTGAGGTTAGTAGCTCATGGCCAGTATCAAAGCTTCTCAGCTAAGTTTTCTAAGCTTAGCTTCTCCTAAGATTTCTCAGCTTGAAGAATCTGAAAACTCTGAAGTGACAGATCAGCTCTAGACAGAGCTGAAGCTTCTAGGCCTTCAAAGCCCGTCATTCTGGAGCTACAGTGCAGATGTGCACCTAGAAACATAACATTGGTTCCCAAGTGATTCACCAGGTGAGATTTAGTAAGCTTCCCCGAGGGCTGATAAGAGTCTGTCCAAACCACCACATTTACATAGCACATTCTGATCTGGGGAACACAAATAACAAAAAAGTGAACAGACACTGACCACATCTTCCTTGTGAGAGCCTCGGGAGTGTTTCTAGTATTAGAAAAACTGGGAAATTTCTCAAAACATGTCTGCATAGGAAAAGTCTTTTTCTAAAGACTTTTTTTAAAAGCTCTGGAAAATCATTACAGATGGAAGTAGACATTACATACAGCATGCAGACACTTTATAGCTGTGCTTCCATACTAAATGTATATATTTTTAAGCACTTCCAATAATAGAAAGTTTCTTTTTGGTCCACCCAATTTAGAAAGAGGTATTTGAAATATGACAATTGTAACACGGATAACACTATCATTCATAAAACAAGGAACGTGATTTTTCCGCTAACCAGATCTGAATTTAAGAAACATAGCAGCAAGAACAAAAAACAACCCTGCTGCATTTTCTTTGTTCTAAACATGACAAGACAGCCTCCAGCATTACATTATGTTTAATATATATGGAGTATTTGATTTCAACATGCCAGCGTTCTTCTGCTTGGAAAGGACACTGAAACACACACCTAACTTTGAGCAGGTGCGGATGGTGAAAAGCAAGCACCCTTCAGCCAGCTTCTCCACCGGGAGCTGCCTGCGAAGCAGCTTCCCGGGGCAGTTCAGCGCACAGGCAGCTGCAGAGCGAGGCTGTTCGGCAAGAGTTGAAAGGGAGAAAGGGGAGCGAAGCCAGCTTGCTGCGTTGTTCCCCTTCCCCGAGCAAGCCACCAGATCACCGGCGTTCGCACTTTTCTCTAACGCTGACTTTCAGCCAAGCACCAGCCCCCTGCCAGCAGCTGAGCATCTGCCGCGGCCGAGGGGCCTTCGCCGGAGCGAGGGCACCGCGCAGGAGCGTCCCCGGCCCCGCTGACAACGGCTGCGGGCGGGGGCGGGCGCCTCCCCCTCTTCTCCCGGCCTTTCCCAGCGCCGCGGAGCGCCCCAGCAGGGCCCGACTCCGCGGAGCCCAGGGCTGCCCCGCACTCCGCGGCGCCGGCCGGCCCGCCCCGTCTCCTCGCTGCCCATTCCCCTTCCCCCAGCGCCCGGGGCCGTCAGCGGCGCTAGCGGCGCAGCTGGGGCCCGGGGAGGGCCGCCAGAGCAGGTGCTCCCTGGGCCGCTACCGTTACTCACCCGCCCGAAGCAGGGGCGCTGCCCGACGGCCGGCGGGCGGGCGGGGAGGGGGGCGTGCTCGTAGGGCAGCCGGGCGCGGCGGCGGCAGCTGCCGGGCCGGCCGGGCAGGCCTCTGAGGCGGGACCGCGCCGCTCCGCCGAGGCTGGGGGTGCAGGCGCGCAGGCGCCAGCAGGCGCGCATGCGCGGAGCCGGCCGGGGCGGCGGGGCAGCCCGTCTGCGGGCAGTGCGGCGGCGGTTGCCCCGGTACCCCGCGGCTGTGGGGCCTCAGCGCCGGTTACTGCAGGCTTGCGGCGGGGAAGCCGAGCTCGCCAGCCTGCCTGCGGCCGGGTGCTCGCTGGGGCTGCCTGGCTGTTCCCCCTGTGAGGAATGGGAGTGAGCAGCTGCGTGTTCAACCACCTCGGGCTTTGAAAAAGCCTTTTTTTTTTACTCAAAAGGCCTAAAAATTCTTCAGTTCTTTAAAATTCTGTGCTGGGTTGTCAGTTGCTTTTCAGCTGGGGAAGAACTTGCTCAATGGTAATGGCTGAATAAAGCCCATGGCTTAAATCTGGACGGTGCACGGTGCTGTGTAGAAGAGCTGCACCGCGAGGGATGGTAGCGTATGTACACTTTACATTAGAGTAAGGCATTCAAGGTGGTGATGCATTGAGAAAGTCAGTGCATTGGGGTAATTGCCCATCTTTATGCCATGTCAGCTATATGGAAATACATCAGGAAAAAATACGTGGATGGAAATGTGGTAAACACTCCCATTACACAGTCATTTTGTAATCACGTATAATTGCAATAATGTAAAAATGGTTTCACTGATGTTTCATACGCTAACATTTCACGTGTGCTTTACTCTTTCTTTTTTTGCAAAACAGTGAAAATGGGCTGTAAATAGTTGCCACAATGAGATTAGTAACCAAATCAATGAAAAAAATACATACTTGTTTTCTAGCATCAGAAGTCTGTCAAGAAGAACACTTGTTGATGGGCACTTCAGATTAACTTGATAAAAATTGTTGCACTAGGTAAACAGCACGTTTTTCCCATAGAATGAAAACATTTCTTCCCTTTGCCGTATGAAAAGTGACTATAATGAGTTGGATCTCTGTGGTATAGTTTGCCTGATGTTTTTTTTAAGAATCTCTCTAAGCCCTGAGAGAAAAAGAGCACAAACAGTGACCGCAATTGTTGTTTCATTGAAATCAGTCATGAAACTCTCATTGATTTCAACAGAGGCAGTATTTCACCTCGAATGGGGATGAAAAGACTTGAAATGAGTGTAGATATAAACAAGATAGATAAGTAAATTCAACAGCTCCCATGGTTCTCCTTGAATTCTGAGAAAATTGACAGGCAGAACTGTTGCATGATGTTTTCTTTATGCTGTCTGAGTGCTCTGATGGGAAATACATTTGCAGTAATGTTTATTTCTAATGTTATGTATTGCATGTATCTGAATAATTTCATTAACAGGGAATATGTTGTAAGTGATTCAGAAATGTCATGCTTTAATAATAAATGAGTTGGTATATGAATAGGCTGGAGATCACAATCTGAAAACTTGATATCCATATCATTTCCTCGAAGTCTTACAAAATGTCTTGTACTGCATTTTCTTTCTTTTGTTGTCTTCTTTATTGCTTTTTCCTTTTTTCTTTCTTTCTTTTTTTTCTTCTTTCCTTCTTCTCTCTTTCAAAAGAAAAGATAGCGCTCTTCACTTCTATTTTATGGAGGACATTAATTTTCACTTTTTCTTTACTATGTCGAAGAACTCCTACTGGAACTAAGAAAGTTTGTTTCAAAATAAGATAATCAGAAAGCTTAAGAGTGGAAAAAGTAAATCTGAAGCTTCATTTGGTCATGTTCCGTTAAGAGTATGTGTTTACAGGATAAAAATTTACTAGTGTTAGGAAATAGAAAAAAAATCATTTAATCAGAGGGAAAAAACCCTAAAATTTGTTGTTCTGACATAGTTCTATTGTGTTGTAACATTTGTGCTGAACAGACTGAATCTACTGGCTAAGCCTTAAAAAAAAAAACAAACCAAAACTGTTGTATCATATAATTTCCTCCAAGCCTTTCTGCATAGTAAGGAAATTAAGTAATTATGTTCAGTTTAAGTTTAGGTGGAACAAGGGAGGTTAATATAATTGTGGTAGTATTATTGGTTAACTTTCTTTTTTAATGTTTTGTGTTGTATTTCTTTTCCCTTCTTGGTCTTATACTTGCTTATTTTTCTGTGTTAGATCAAGGTGTACCTTTCCCTAGCCTGCCTTCGGTGTATATTCTTATCTTTCCTGCAGCTTCCATAATTTTCTCCTGCATTATATCCTGTATCTTCTCACTTGTTCTTTGTTTATGGATATAATAGCTGTAATAGACTGTTCTGGCTTCAGAACAAACACAAAAGAGGGAATAGCCTGTGCTTGTAGCCTTTGCTTCTATTCTCAGCCCTATCTGTCCCAAAATCATGACTCTCTATTTTCCCTCCAATAATCATTCTTAATTCCGAGCTCCTCTTTTGAAGTTTCGTGAATCTCTGCCACTTTGTCTGATACGTAGCTGCCTCTTTGAGTCCTTCTTCCCAGAGCCTCTTATTGCTGCATTCCACATTTTCCTGGGCAGAAGCTAAAGACAAACTTGCTTTTGTGCCACAGAAAGTGGCAAAGTGCTGGTCCATTTTTCACCAAGTCTTCAACAGCAGTAGAGATACTATAACATTTTGGTGGGATTTGGATAACTATACGCCTGCTTCTTAGAAGTTTCAAAAGGTAATTTCGAAACAGTAAAGATTGGTCACGCAGATTATTTAGAGTAAGCTTTGGTTACAAAGACTTCAGCAGTACACAGCCAGATTACAGGCCATGGACAACTGTAGAACTTCAGTCTGTGGATATAAACAAGCCTTATTAAAGGTCATACTCTTTTTCTGTCATGAAACTAATCCCTGGATTTATTGAATGGTTCACTGAACTGTTGTGTGCATTAGAGATTTGTTCCAGCCTTTTGGAAATTAAACTATACATATATACCTATACATATTCTATACATATACAAGTTATGTCAGAGTCTAAAGTAATTCTGAAATTTAGAAAACCAGTGTTTCTCCTTAGAAAACAGTGGGGTTTGCATATTTTTAAATTTGTGTTGTGAAATTAAAAAAAAAACAGGATAAGCTAGAAAAAAGGTTGGAATTATAGCCGCTGGAAATGTACTGTGCTTACCTCAGAAAGTGCCATTTATTTTGTATGTCTAGGCAATGTATGCAAGTCGAAATTTCCTTTACTTACAGAGAGAAATAATCTAATGTAGCTAATAACTTTACGAGGCCAAAATGTTGTATACTTTGTTACTATAGGAGTGCCTACCAAGCTTATTGAACTGTGTGCTGTTGTATATATTGGATTTGTATGAAGGTTATTCATTGGGCAATGAATGCAGAAAATATATTGCGCATCACTTATGTTGGCATATATTTGGATGCGCTTTTTCTTTCTTTCATTTCTAAGTTTTAAGATCCTTTCTGGAAATATATAGCCACTTAAAATGTAACTCTTTCTAATACTCTTTTGTTTGAAGTTACATAATGTCTTAGTGAGGGGAAACAATTTTTTCTGTCTGCCCTTAAAGAAAATGGTACAGAAAGAATTTACCTATTGTTTTCAAGATTTTCCCTGGAGTACTTATCAATCTACAGTTGTATATGATTGTGAGTCTCATCTCTTTCAGAAATTAGAAGCCTCATTTGTGATTCCTCTCAGATTAAATGAACTGTGACGAGACAATGGTGTTTTCTTCTTCTGGCAGAAAATGTAATTCAGCCTAGGTAGTCTTATGCACTAATGTTTAATATTTTTTTTGTTTTCCTTTTCAGCAATTGCAGCAGAAGAAATAGTTCTTGAAAGGAAGATGAATGTTCAGATAACAGGGTGATATATGCTTTAAAAATATCTGAGTTAGGTGGTATTGCCAAGAAAAGGAGCCAAAGCAAGGGGGAATTAAAAAAAATCTGACACATTTAGCATGTGGGTACTCTTTAAAAACATATGCATTTGCATTCAGAGTGTTCCAATACCATTTAAGCATTCTTAGTTGAGTTAATATTAATAGAGGAAATAAATTAGCTGAATAGTATTTCATCACACGTCTAAGAGTACTCAAGCATTTCAGTTGCTAGTCATGTATTAATGCGTACAAACTGTAAGATGAATAAATACCGTTCTTATTGACGTACAAGACAATTTACACATAAAATGCAAATGCACATGCATGGATTTCCCTTACTGTATGTTCAAACAGGCTGTAGTCCTGCAGTTTTAAGAGGCCTCATTTCAGAGTGTCCATTGTTTCTCAAGATACAGCAGCCGAGTGATTTTTTGTGGTCAGGATAGCTCTGCAGGATGAAAAAAGTTCTTCTAGTCTTGTCAGGGAACCAGCAAAGATCGAGATTTCATAACCCACTGCAGAGTTAAATAAACTACCACCAGTGTTCAAACCTGTGAGGTTCAAAGGGACCAGGTGCTTAATTACTGCCTGTACACGTGAGTATGATCAGTAGTAGTATGACTTTTTTTTGTTGTGGAACATCAGTGACGAAGATGTACAAGTATTAAACAATGTGCTATGTTTGCAACTCCAACTTTTTACTAGCTTTCATTTTAGGAATAAATGAAGCGCTAATAAATTTCATATTGAGACATGTAACTGTCATACAAAGGCTACTACATTTTCATTTTGACCACTAGGTACATGATTATAGGTGTTATAGGTGAATGAATAGTAACAGATGTACAATTTGTAATTTTTTTTTTAAAGGATTGCTGGTTGACATAAATTATTTGTCTTGTTTCCCAGTAAACAATAATTTTAAATTTGTAGTCATATATTAAGCATAAATATTGACTCAAAGTAAGTCAAAGGTATGCGGTCTCTGAAACCACCAAAAACTACTGCATGGCCTGATGATAGTAGTGCAGCTGTGATGACAAAGGGCTACAAAGAGATGTATATTCTGCCTAATCAGGCTGCACTGTGAAAGGTGCTGGCACTGAAGGAGTCGCAAAGGAATGGGAGGGAATGTGTAGACTTAGACTATGGAATGAGAACTTCAGATAGTGGAAGCACTATGAAGCACAGGTTTTCCTCGTAAAGAAAAGAAAAAAGATGTATTTGTGTTAAAAATACTCCTGCCTTCCATTGAAGTTAGTTTGAGCTCATAAACTAGAATGGGAAGTGTTTTACCATTTTTATTATAGTGTTGTTCTATAAAACAACATTGTTTCCATCTGTATATCTGTGTGGATGTAATTGAGATGCATAAAATGTTAGGTGCCTATTACTGACATAGAATCCGTATTGTTCTTTTAGCCATTCTCCACACAAACTGCACCACTTGAAGAGCTATTCTACCTGCAAAAAACTTTTCCTGTATTGGGGGTCTCATTTTGGAATGTTGTTAGAATTCGGAGTAGCAAAGCAAGATCGTGGAAACCAGGACACATTAGGAAGGTGCATCAGTTCACAAAAATATCTGTTTGTACTGTACAGCCAAGCATTAGTGCCTGGAAGGTCGCCAAGTGAGTGCAGTAATTTCCGTAATTATGCAGTTAAAACTGTCTGCATCATGAATGCATCTGATTAATTTGAAGATCTTATTGTTTTATGTGATGAGAGAGGGATGAACTAACTCCATGCAGTTAGTGTTGCACTCAAGACTGTAGGCAAACTTGGCAGCTGATTTATCATGAAAAGGAAACCTCACTGAGCTAGCAAATGATCAAGCACTGCACCTTTCATTATTACAATCACTAACGATTTTTTACATTAGATTATTGACAGAGCATGATTCTCCATTGGTCAGTGCCTCTATAACAATAACAATAATAATTTGTTTCCTGTAGCACCTAATTGGATGAAAGTGCTTCTCAAAATAGGTGAAAAGAGATACTGCCTGTCCTGAGGGCTTAGAAACTTCTCAAGCATGATTCCATGCGGTGTTAGAAGTGAGAGGTAGTTGTAGGCCATTAATGCCTTTATCCTATCTTACTGTCATTTTAATATTGGTATTACCAAAAATGGAATGAACCACAAGTTTTAGTTGGCTAGCTTCTTGTAGGATCTGCAAAATAAATTGGTCTGAACATGGACCTCAGTGGCACTGCAGATCAGCTCAGGAGAAAACATATGTAGAATATTGAAAAGTGTAGACAATTGCATGGACGAGTATGGAAGCTGGTAACAAAATGCCAATTGGGAGCACAGGTTTTGTCTAACTTTTTGTTCTACTAAAACAAATGCAATAGTCAGGTATGTGGTTATTTCTTGTTTACTCTCAGGGCGCAATATTGTTGAGAGGTGACATGCCAGTTGGTGCTCACTCGGAAATGCTTAGATTACTTGATTTTTCTAGGAATAGAGTGTCCTTCTTCAGGGAAGACTACCTTTCTCTAGTATCTGTAATGAAACATCCAGACTGTTCACTCTTAAGAGTTATTCTATGACTCACTTTCTGCCCACTTCTTAAAAATCAGCTTATGTGAGCCAGGAAGTTAATCAAAATACAGTTCACAGGATAGATGATGAGTTGAAAATCATTTTATAGTTACTGATTTTCTATTGTAAAGATAGGTAGTCCTGCCTAATGATATAGTATTATGCTGCAGGCAATATGGAGGTTGATTGGCAACTCTGATGCAGAGCTGAATTCCTTCCAGGAAGTCACTGGGGATAAAACAAGCACGTCTTAGGGAATAAATGCATCCCTCGATTAAAAACAATTCAGTACATTTCATAACTTTTGCAATTTTCATACGAATAAGTAGAAGATCCTGAGAAATCACGCTTTCTGTTTTGCTAAGGCCGAAACCATTTTAAAACGCGTTTTATCCCCAGGAGCCAGCAGAGGTTCAGGTATGCTATGAAAAGGTAACACAACTGTAAAGGGTTCAAATAAGCTCCTCGGCTGTAGGCACATTTCAGCCTCTGCTCTTGGTTCAAGGGCATTGCTTTACGCGGGCTTGTAGTATGAGAACTGCACAGGTGGTTAATCCTACTATCTTGAAGGTATACCGGGGAGTAGAATACTTGTTAAACAGAGCTATGGATACGCATCATACTATGTATATGGATTTGTTCTTCTCTTTTCCAGGGATGTTTTAGTATATGCTTTAAAAAAATAAAACAACCAACCAAACTCATTTAACTAGCACAAAAATTATTGAATCAAAGAGAATAGTTTATAATCTATCTTGCAAAATGGTATCCTGCAAAACAGAAACAATGGAGCACAAAGAGGGAGATAAAAGGAACAGTATAATGTTAGCACGGATACATTTCAGTTGTTACTTTCTGAAAGTCAACCTTGAGATTTTGGTGGCCTCGTAGACTTCCATTGTGTTAATTTGTGAGTAAAAGCAACAGATGCCTGGAAACAATTGTTTACCTCAGCCAATGGGAAAGATGCGGGAGGAAAAGAAAGGCAAATGACAGTTCACCGTATTTGCTTTTCTTGGTGGAGTTTGAAGTGACCCGTTCTCCAGTTGATTCTGAAAGAAGAAAATAGAAAAATATGCAAAAGGTTTATATATAAAACGCGATGTATTTTATAGATAGTGATTCTTTGTGTACCTATCGGAATCAGAGGTCAAATACACATTCTGACCGTCTTCTTTATGAGTGGTTAACAACATGCTGGGAACTAAGTTACGTAACAGTGCATTAGAAAATAGCTCAAAGAAAAAGCCCTTCTATTTCTTAACTTACAATGCATTATTTATCAGAGAAGCCTGATGGACTGTAAGCATTAAAATTTTAGGGAGTAGAAATGATCTTTTTGTTCTGTACGTGCAAACTATGTAGAATAATTAGGGTTTAGTCCTTGATTATAGCCTGTACAGGCTACTGAAATTAAAATAGTTTATTGTACAAACGTGTTTTTTCCCTCAGTATGTCCCTTCATTACTCCTGTTTTAAGCCTGAAGTAGAAAATATTACTTTCAAGTCCCCAGTCATTCTGTTTTTAGAAGAAATGTTTTAGATAGTATCTGTACTAGCTTAATTTACCTCCACCACAGCTATGACGAAAATATTGCCAAAAGATTTTTAAAATAAATTATCAGCACGCAGCCTTGTGACCTTTTTTTGTTCAGTACTTTCAATCCTGAGACATTCCCGTTTTACCAGGAGGCAGTAGGAATCTGGTGTGATGCACTAAAATGTTATCAATCCTTCCTGAAGAGCCATAAAAAGTAAGTAATTATGGAATCACTTCCCTGTGAGGTCACCAAAGGCTCAAGGTTTGGATTTAATTACTTAAATAAAGACACGCAGTGCCCTCTAAGGTGCACTATGTTATCATTAAAAACCATCCATTTGGAGCTGGAAGTTTCAACACAACTACAGGAGACCTTTGCCCTTCTGGTACAGCTTTTAGAGGAGATTATCTCGAGTAACACAAAAAAGCACTGGATGCGTATGTTTATAGACAACCAGATTCCACACGCATTGTCTCCCTTGTGCATTATACCTCCTACATGGAACTCCAGAGCTTCAGTTCCCCTTTCAAGGGTGGCGTAGATGTTTATGTAATTCTGAAAATCCAAGTTCCCTTTCTGGGTATGCCACAGATACCTATATATTGCGCCATGTTTCTTTCTGAACTCAAAAGTTCACCAGGTGCTTTGAACACGTCAGCACCTGAGCTCCTGCCTGCTGCTGTTGCATCTGTGGCATTGAATGAAAGTTCAAATTTCAGTGGGTCAATGCAAGGTTCTTGTTCTGAGTCTAAATTTATAGTTAAACTAGAGTATCATTTTCAGATGTGTTTGTATAACTGTCTATGTCCCGTCACAGTCCTTGGTAAATTACCTTGACGGTTAATTGTTAAAAATGTGTGCTCTGAATTCATTAGCTGTTATAGTGCCTTATATCCTAGTCTGCTGCTTTGAAGATCCCCTTATTTTGGAAATTTCTGTTCTTTTGGAGGTAAAGACACTAAGTCACTTTTTGTCCTTCCGTTTGATAGGTTAAATTTAGCTCATACTTCTAGAACAGATTCTTCCCAAGGCTTCGATCATTCTCATGAATCTTCCTCAAATCTTCTCTGCTTATGTCTAGAGTGAACTCTAGGCATAAGAACTAGATACGTTATAGCAACTTAAACCATTTTTTCCAGTGGCATTTCTTTCCAGGGAAAAGACTTACATCCTATAAGGATATATTTACAGGTATCTTTAATCATCGGAGTCATAAATAGGACTGCAAGAGGCTATCTAGTCCTTGGATACATTTCTTGCATGAAGACAGTATATACTATAATCCTGTCGTTCTTAAGCGATGGTTGTAAAAAATTTCCTTTAAAAGATTGCACATCCTTCCTAAGCAACTTGTTCTGATGTTTCACTGTCCTCACTCTTAAACAGATTTTCATGATTTCTAATTTAAATCTCCTTTTCTGGAATTTTAGCTCATTGCTTTTTATTTCATCTTCAGACTACACAAAGATGGACGAATTTTCTTCTTTAACACCTCTTCTTATATTCTTAAAGATTTATCATATATGTTGTAGGTCAAGCTATGTATACGCATGATCATTTTTATTTGCCTCTTTTGGACTGTCTCCAATTATTCCATAACCTTTCTGAGCTGTAGTCCTTCAAAATCCCATAAAGGCCAGCAGATGCTTTAAGAGTACCGAGTTGACTAAAAAATGTATTCTGAATGTTTTTAATGCAACACTCTCGCATATAAATCCCAGAATTACATTTGCTTTTTATCACAACAAAATTATATTCTTAACCTCTGTTCGGAGACTGTGATCCAGTGTAACATGAAATCCTTTTCTGCAGTACGGATGGCTATCCAGTCTAGTCTTGCATTCTTCCTTACCGAACTGTCAAGGTTGCTTTTCTTTTTGTTATCTAACATGAAACCATCATTACTGCTACTTTGCTGGTGATCAGACTGGAGAATATTTTGTCCACCAGCAGGCTAACAGTAGTGAAAGTTTCTTTTAGGTCTTTGTCTGTTTATTTTTAAGCTGAAAGCCATAGGTTCAAATATATATATTTTTTAGAGTTCCCCGGAAGCTTTTCTGATTGTATCTAATGTGAACGTATTTGATGAAATTGCATTTTGTAATGTAACATTTAGTAATATTTTTGGGTCCAGAATCAAGATATCAAAATCACAAGTCTAGTGCCAATGTCACTCCAGTCTTCAAGAAGGGCAAGAAGGAGGACCCAGGAAGCTACAGACCAGTCAGTCTCACCGCTATCCCTGGAAAGGTGATGGAGCGACTCATTCTGGAAGCCATCTCCAAGCATGTAGAAGAAAAGAAGGGGATCAGGAGTAGTCAGCATGGATTCACCAAGGGGAAATCATGCTTGACCAATCTGATAGCCTACTATGATGGCATGACTGGCTGGGTGGGTGAGGGCAGAGCGGTGGATGTTGTCTACCTGGACTTCAGCAAGGTGTTTGACGCTGTCTCCCACAACATCCTCATAGGTAAGCTCAGGAAGTGTGGGTTAGAGGAGTGGACGGTGAGGTGGATTGAGAACTGGCTGAATGGCAGAGCTCAGTGGGTGGCGATCAATGGTGCAGAGTCTAGTTGGCATTAGTTATGTATCCTTCCTTATTTTTTAATAAGTATTTTAAAAGTATTTTGGCCTTTCCTACCAATGAAAACAAAAAAACAAAACGTTTTGTTTCAAGCCAAATTTGGAAAATCTACATTTTATGTAGTAACTTGAAATTTATTTTTTTTTTTCTTGGAAAGGCCAAAATGTTCTGATATTCTGGTAAATGCATCATGTATTTTTGTTTCTTCCTAAAATGAATTGTCAAAAGAAATCAAAAAGTTTCAATAAAACAGTCTCTGTTTAAAAAAAAAAAAAATTGCATTTTCCACTAAAAAAAGACATTAGTTGGAAAATGGTCCCTTAATTGGCTCCCTTGATTACCTGAACTTGTAGAATTGGTATCGAAGTAGTTATAAAATATTTTCTCTCAGAGCTAACTGATGGCTTCATTACTTTTATACTTAACATCTTCATTTTGTGCTAAATACGTGCTCACCTTTCATTATTATTTTTAATTCTTCTAGTTTGCTGTTACTTTAATAGCTTTATAATATCATTATAGTAAGGTTTTATCAGACAATTGAAGCTAGGAGGTGAGTTCTGTTTTATTCAACAGTATGTGAGGAGGTTTTAATAATACAAGGAGCTATCACAGATGATTACACTAATGTCTGTCTAGTCTGGTATTCCAACTGTACTGGTAAGTACCAGAAATTCTATAGGAAGAAATAAAATTCCCTGTTATCCAAATGAAGTCTAAGAATATTTTTCATAAATCCCATAATAAATATATGGCTTATGTCATGAAAAGCTTGAAATAGCATTTTTATTTTAAATGAACTTGCTATTTTAATCATAGATTCTAGTTTTGACTCTTTTTTGACATCAAAAGCTTTCTGGTACTTTGCATTAAAATAGGTTATATTGCCTAGGCACAAGAACCTAAAAAATAAACAAAAATCCATGCTTTCTTCTTCTCAACAGGTTAAGCCTTTGTCTTCTGCAATGCATCTCTGAAATGCCTCTGCACTAATGCACGCAGCATGGGGAATAAACAGGAGGAGTTAGAAGTCTGTGTGCGGTTACAGAGCTATGACCTCACTGGGATCATGGAGATATGGTGGGACAGCTCACGTGACTGAAGTGATGCAGTGGAGAGAGGCTCACAGGCTCTTTAGGAAGGGCAGGCGGGGAAGATGAGGATGGGGAGTTGCCCTTTATGTGACAGAGCAGCTGGAATGCATGGAGCTCTGCTTTGGGACATGTCTGGAGTCAGTCAAGAGTTTCTGGGCAAAGATTACCAGGCAGACCAATGTGGTGGCCAGTTTTGTAGGTATCTGCTATAGACCTTCTGATCAGGAAGAAGCAGATGAGGCCTTCTTCAGGCAACTGGAAGAAGCCTCATGTTCACAAGCCCTGGTCTTCATAAGGGACTTGGCCCAACCTGATATCTACTGGAAGGGCAATATAGCAGGGCTCAGGCAATCAAGGAAATTTCTTGAGTACACCGATGACAACTGTCTTGCATGGGTAATTGAGGAGCTAACAAGGAAAATTTCTCTACTGGACCTGATACTTACAAACAAGAAAGAACTGATCACAGATGTGAAAGTCAGAGACAGCCTTGGCTGCAGTGATGATAAGGTGGTAGAATTCAGGATCCTAAGAGGAGGCAGCAAGGCAAAAAGCAGGACGACAGCCTTAGGAGAGCAGACTTCAACCTCTTCAGAAATCTGTTTGGAAGAATCTCCTGGGACACGGACCTAGGAAGAAGAGGAGTCGAGGAGAGCTAGCTCATATTCAAGGATCATCTCCTCCAGCCTCAAGAAAGGTCCATCCTGACAAGCGGGAAATCAAGCTAAGGCAGTAGGAGGCCTACATGGATGAGGAAGGAACTCCAAACTGAGCTCAGACGTACAAAGAGGTATACAAGAGGTGGAAGGAAGAGCAGGTGATCCAGGCAGAGTATGGGGTTGCTGTCTGATCTTGCAGGGATAGGGATAGGAAAGAAAATGTCAACCTGGAGTTGAATCCAGCAAGGGATGTGAAGGGCAACAGAAAAGGAAACATAAACAGTAAGAGAAAAGTAAAAGAAAGCTACTGCTGAATGAAGCAGGGGAAACGGTGACAGATAACACGGAAAATGCTGAAGATCTCTATGCCTTGTTTGCCTCAGTCTTTATCAGTGAAACTGACCTTCAGGAATTCCAGGCCCTTGAGACCAGAGAGGAAGTCTAGAGCAAGGAATAATTACCATTGGCAGAGGAGGATCAGGTTAGGGAGCACTTAAGCAAACTGGACATACAGCCAATGCGGCCTGATGGGTTGCACTGCTAAGTGCTGAGGGAGATGGATGATGTAATTGTGAGGCCACTCTTGAATATCCTTGAACAGTCATTGCAATTGAAAGAGGTTCCTGAAGACTGGAAGAGAACAAATATCACTCCTATTTTCAAAAAGTGCAAGAAGGAAGATGCAGGGAACTACAGGCCAGTCATCCTCACCTCAATGGCTGTGAAGGTGATGGAGAGAATCCTCCTTGGAACCGTTTCCAAATACATGAAGGGCAAGAAGGTGATTGGGAGTAGTCAGGATGGATTCACAAATGGGAGGTCATGCTTGACCAACCTGCTAACCTTGTCACAATGAAGTGACTGGCTTGGTGGACAAAGGGAGAGCAGTGGATGTTGATTACCTCAACTGCAGTAAAGCGTTTGACACCGTCTCCCATAGACAAGCTGACAAAGTGTGGGTTAGAGAAGGGAACAGTGAGGTGAACTGAAAACTGGCTGAACAACCGGGTGCAGGGGGAGTGCATCAGCACCAGAAAGTCCAGTTGGAGGCAAGACATTAGTGGTGTACCCTGGGAGTCGATACTGGGGCCAATACTGTTCAACATCTTTGTTAATGACCTGGATGATGGGACAGAGTGCAAACTCATCAAGTTTGAAGATGACACAAAACTGGGAGGAGTGACTGATATGTCAGATGTTTGTGCCACCATTCAGAGGGACCATGACAAAGTGGATAACTGGGCAAAGAGGAATCTCATGAAGTTCAACAGGTGGAAATACAAAGTGCTGCTCACGGGGAGAAACAACCCAAGGCACCAGTACATGCTGGAAGCCGAATGGCTGGAAGGCCGCTTGGCAGAGGAGGTTCTGGTGATCCTGGTGGCCAACAAACTGACCATGAGCCAGCAGTGCAACCTTGCAGGTAAGAAGGCTAACATCATCCTGGGCTGCATTAGGCAGAGCATTGCCAGCAGGTCAAGGGAGGTGATCTTTCCCTCTACTCAGCACTGGTGAGGCCACACCTGGAGTATTGTGTCCAATTCTGGGCTCCCCAGGACAAGAAAGACAAAGACTGACTAGAGTGAGCCCAGTGAAGGGCCACAAGGACGCTTAAGGGACTGGAGGATCTTTCATATGAGGAGAGGCTGAGAGAGCTGCGGTTGTTCAGCCTGAAGAAGAGATGGCTCAGGGCAGGGGGAGGGTGTGTGTCTCATCAATATGTATCGATACCTGAGGGGAGAGAAGGAAAATGAGGGAGTGAGAGTCTTCTCAGTAGTGCCCAGTGACAGGAGAGGAGGCAATGGACACAACTTAAAACACATGAAATTCCATCTGAACAAAAGAGAACACTTTTTTACCATGAAGGTGATCAAACACTGGGATAGGTTGCCCGGAGATGTTGTTGCGTCTCCATCTGTGGAGATATTCAAAACTCGAGTGGATGCAGTCCTGGGCAAACTCCTCTAGCTGACCCTGCTTGAGCAGGGGTGTTGAACTAGACCATCTGAAGAGATCCCTTGTAGCCTAAATGATTCTGTAATTTGGTGATTCTATAATAAGGAACCAAAACAACAACAAATGCTTATTTTAGTATTTATGATAAATTCTCACAAAGTAGCAAATCATGAATAAGAAGTTGTTTTTTCTTTATCAGATATGTTTACATTTAGATATCATTAGAGTATTGGAAAAATTTTAAGTATTGTGAATTTTATCAGTTTTGTTTCTTAGACTTTGAAAATATACTGGAATTTTCTTTCTTTATTGATGAGATGAACTACACCCTTTATTTCCTTCAAGGAAGAGTATCTTCATCAATAATTGTTATTGCAACTATAAGAAAATTAATTTTTAGTAAGCACATTTATTTCCATACAAGTTTGCAGGTGCTGAGTTGTCTAAACTAGATGGAACACAGTTGTCTGATCTCCTCTTCTCATATGAAATGAAATCCTGATCTGGCTGAAGTTAAGGATAATAATTTTCTGACTTGACTTAGGGCTAAGATTTTACCGTAGGGCTTCTTCCTTTGGTACTGTTATCTAAAAATGCATGAGCCACTTCAAGTGCTTTTTGAAAGCTCTTATATTTTCTAAATATTATCATTATATTCCACTTGTTTCTATTCCTTCAAGAGTTCTCCTGCAAGAGCCATTACATCCCATTTAATTTTGTCTTCCAGCAAAAACAAGCTACTGCTCTGTGTAAATGATTGTTGAAGGCAGAACAGATTTTGCTAGCAAGGACTTCAGCATCTTCTTTCCCAGTCTTGAAAACCTCTGAAAGGTATCAAATAACAAAGGTCAGAGTGAGCTGGGACACTTACTGCTTTCTTAACAGTGGAAAGTGCTATAATTACTTAAGTATGCAACTTGACTTGCTAACGCAAGTAACTGAGAAATACAAGGAATGTTTTTGCTACAAAGCAAGACAGTATTTTTTCCCCATTCACTAGCATTCCAGGAGGGAGTCAAGCATATTTCTCTTTCCAGGTCCTGTTATTGACCTGTGAAATCTAAGCAGCTTCTAGTACATAACAGCTGTAAAGTATAGTATCTTTTTCCAGTGACTGTTTATGCATTATAACGTAGCTTTAAGTCCATATGTTCTCCAGTGAGCTGTGGAAAAAAAGGGAATCATAACAAATAGAAAAAAAATTACCATTTCATGCTTAGGAGCAGATCCTCTTTCAACACAGGAGTAACTGTAGGGCCATGATACTAATCAAATGCACTGGCAAGTCTTTGTGGAAGAATTGTAATGTATTGGTTCAGTCTAAGGCAATCCATTTCCATTTCATTTGAGTCAGCTCTCCTTGGGTTAGCTCTCCCAAAAGAGCTGCTCCCCAACAGTCCCTGCTGCAACAGAACATTGTGGCCTTTTTCACATCATAGGTCAGAGCACTCAACCTTCATCTTTCCATGTGAAAGGCAAATCAGGCATTTGTAACTCTTGTTCAGTTTTATGCTCCGCATCGGGACTAAGCTCTACATAATTTCTGTCTATAATGCTGAGGCCTATGACATACTTAGAAATGTCTTCCCTACTGTAATAAAGGAGGAGAAAGCAATTCCCTTCACTCATTTGCTGTAAGCAGGGTTATATTTCCCCCTTTCCACCTATTGCTCCAAATTTGGTAATCTTCATTCAACGGATAGTCCTACAGAGGACTGTTGCTCTTGAAGGACTTGTATGTGGTATGTACAATCACATGGAAGAATATCCAGAATGATTGTCGTGGTTTAACCCCAGCCAGCAACTAAGCCTCACACAGCCACTCACTCACTCCCCCTGCTGGGATGGGGGAGGGAATCAGAACAGTAAAAATGAGAAAACTCGTGGGTTGAGATAAAGACAGTTTATAGAATCATAGAATCATAGAATCATAGAATTGTTCTGGTTGGAAAAGACCTCCAAGATCACTGGGTCCAACCATTAACCTATCACTACCAAGTCCCCCACTAAATCATATCCCTTAGGGCCTCATCTAAACGCCTTTTGAATACCCCCAAAGATGGGGACTCCACCACCTCCCTGGGCAGCCTGTTCCAATGCCTGACAACCCTTTCGGTAAAGAAGTTTTTACGAATGTCCAATCTAAACCTCCCCTGGCGCAACTTGAGGCCATTTCCTCTTGTTTTGTTGTCTGTTACTAGGGAGAAGAGACCAACCCCCGTCTCTCTACAACCTCCTTTCAGGTAGTTGTAGAGAGCAATAAGGTCTCCCCTCAGCCTCCTTTTCTCCAGGCTAAACAACCCCAGTTCCCTCAGCCGCTCCTCATAGGACTTGTGTTCCAGACCCTTCACCAGCCTCGTTGCCCGTCTCTGGACACGCTCCAGCACCTCAATGTCTTTCTTGGAGTGAGGGGCCCAAAAGTGAACGCAGTACTCGAGGTGCGGCCTCACCAGGGCCGAGTACAGGGGGACAATCACCTCCCTACTCCTGCTGGCCACACTATTTCTGATACAGGCCAGGATGCCGTTGGCCTTCTTGGCCACCTGGGCACACTGCTGGCTCATATTCAGCCGGCTGTCAACCAACACCCCCAGGTCCTTTTCCGCCGGGCAGCTTTCCAGCCACTCCCCCCCAAGCCTGTAGCGTTGCCTGGGGTTGTTGTGACCCAAGTGCAGGACCCGGCACTTGGCCTTGTTGAACCTCATACAATTGGCCTCGGCCCATCGATCCAGCCTGTCCAGGTCCCGCTGTAGCACCTGCCTGCCCTCCAGCAGATCAACACTCCCTCCCAATTTGGTGTCATCTGCAAACTTACTGAGGGTGCACTCGATCCCCTCGTCCAGATCATTGATAAAGATATTGAACAGAACTGGCCCCAGTACTGAGCCCTGGGGAACACCACTTGTGACCGGCCTCCAACCGGATTTAACTCCATTCACCACAACTCTTTAATAGGTAAAGCAAAAGCCACGCGCACAAGCAAAGCAAAACAAGGAATTCATTCACTGCTTCCCATCAGCAGGCAGGTGTTCAGCCATCTCCAGGAAAGCAGGGCTCCATCACGCCTAACGGTTACTTGGGAAGACAAAACGCCATCCCTCCGAACGTCCCCCCCTTCCTTCTTCTTCCTCCAGCTTTATATGCTGAGCATGACATCATATGGCATGGAATATCCCTTTGGTCAGTTGGGGTCAGCTGTCCCGGCTGTGTCCCCTCCCAACTCCTTGTGCCCCCCCAGCCTCCTCACTGGTGGGGTGGGGTGAGGAGCAGAAAAGGCCGTGACTCTGTGTAAGCACTGCTCAGCAGTAACGAAAACATCCCTGTGTTATCATCAACACTGTTTTCAGAACAAATCGAAAACGTAGCCCCATGCTAGCTACTGGGAAGAAAATTAACTCTATCCCAGCCAAAACCAGCACAATGATCAATCAAGAATAGGAATAAAAGTACAATAAATTAAATTGTCAATCCCTAAGAAGTAAGTAGAAAATATATAAAATTAGACAGGTCAAATAATCTGTTTTCCATACAGACAAATACCTTGTCCCAAAGAAAGGAAATTCAACTCTTCTGGTCTTTATGGATGTATTTATCATAGTTAATTTTATCCACCAGGACCTTAAATCACTTTTACTGTATAGTAAATCTACTTTAAATAATTTCTAAAAACCAGGAAATGTATCAAGTTGCCCTTTTCTGTTGTGAAAATAAATAAGAGCATAGTAAATTAATGTATTGTTTTTCTTATATGTAAAATAGTATGCCAACTAGGAGTAGTTTCATACAATATCCTTAGCACTATAGAATCTGCTCCTCTTTTGCACAATTGACAAAGAAAGAGGAGTAGTTTGGATTTGTTTGTATTCCTTTTGTGTGTCTCTTCCTGTCCCTAATGGTCAACAGATATACTTTTTCCTTGTAAATTGCAAATTTGGTTTAGCAATACGGACTTCAAAGAATCTCAGGCTAAAGCTTTGAGGTGGGTCTGCCTGTTTTTCCTGAGATTATTTACATAAAAAAGGGAGAGAGGGTTGCATATCTAAATTAAGTTTTGTTAAACTAGACGAAGATAACCTGAAAAAAAACACCACACTGTTAGACTTTGAAAAGTGAGTTTACAGACAAATCTTTGCATGCCACATACTACTTTGCAGAACAAGTACTTTCCTTCCAGCTTGTTACTGGTAAAGTGGCTTTTACCAGTTCTCTGTGTTGCAACAAACTCTTGACAGTCCACTTTCAAACCCTTGGATAAGTCTGTCTCTTTGCATCGCTTATGTGACTTGGCAATGATGACTGCTTCCTGCCAGCATTAATAGCAGCACTTTTTTTCACTTATGTCGCAGATTGTCTATGTTTTGGATATCTGCACGCTTGAATATTTTTGGATATCTCTATTGCCTTTGAACTCCAGATGGTCCTCCCAAATAGATACAATCACACGCAGCAGAACAAACAGGGTACCCTCTTTTGTTTAGCAGCAACTCTTAAAATTAAATATAATCTATACAGTACAATGCAAATCGCAAATTAATTAATTAATTAAGCATCATTATTTGGGAAGCTCTCACTTCCTTTTTTCTTATTGCCACCTGGGTAGAATTTTGGCAAGAACTCATTGTGCCGAGGTTTCTTAAATCTTCAGAATAGATGAGGTTTGGTTCTGCCAGGTGAGAGAAAGGCTTGGACAGCTGCAAAGATGGGTGGGTACTGGCGGCTATTTGCAAAGCCTGGCTGAAGCAGACTAGAGCGGAGGACTTGGAGGAGCGTGGAGACGTGGGTTATGTGAATTCTCAGCTGAGATATTGATGTTCTGAGGCAGAAAGGTGGTGGTTATTGGGTAAATGGGCTTCAAGACTGGGAAAGACTGTTGCTGTGTGACAGCATTGCTTAGATGTCACCGGACAAATGGGCTTCTTGAAAGCATATGACACACAAGGCCAGCTAAAAAATGGGACAAAACATGGAAATAATTATTGTAGGAGGACCACTGGTTGAGAAGCAGCATAAGAATAATGAACATGAAGTGAGACTAACATAGCTGAGAAACTAAACACTGCATTCAGTGATGATAGCCTATTAGTTAAGATTTCTGATGCAAGATAATATGGAAAGGGAATAAGAATATTATAGCAGAAAAAGAGAAAAATGGCAACTAAAATTTCTCTATTCATTATCTTCAAGGAAGTATATCTTTAATTAATAAACAGGTGTAACAGTCTTCAAACAATTCTCTGTATTACCTCTGTTACAACTGGCTCTCCTAATGGATAGCAACCTAACCCGTTACAAACTTCTCCAAATACATGTAAACCCGTGATATGGCATAAAACTGTGTGGATAATAAAGGGAATAATAAATAGATCATAGAAGCAAGGAATTTGCATGTTTGTGTAGTGTAGTATTTAGATTTCTCTAACTTGATATTTACTCTGACAGCTTGAAAGGTGAAAAGTACGGTGTTGCATTGTCTGTAATTTCCTGCAAGGTAAATCTGAACATCTCTGTTGAAATTGTAACTGGGATTTGCTAAGAAAAGCACCATTCAAATCTACAATTACTGTTATTTCGTAAGGTATTTCATAAGACATAAGTAAAGTCAAATAGTTTAATGAAGTCATAGTCCCCTGAGACGCTTCAATACCCAACAGCAGAAAATCCATTTTATAGCAGAGTTTGATAATGATTTTCTAGGCCATTGACTTGAGTAAAGAAAGGCCTTACATTTTCCTTTAGTTTCACAGAATGGATTTCGGTATAAAGTGTAAGCAAATAAGGTATTCTATAACTTCATTACTTTTTTTTTACTTTTTGAATTACACAGTGATTATGGTATGAAATAACGAGTTGATTCGATCTGTTTTACATAGGATGCTATACTGTATTTACCACTGTAACATCTAGCTATCGTCTAGTGTTTCATTAAACTTGTGGACAACAATTGTCATGTGCTGCTTGATTCCCTTTTTTATTTTATTACGAGAAAAAATGTATGGCAGGAGGCATATTTTGCACTGTTGTTGATGTTGCAGCTGTGCTACTGTTTAGTGCACATGTCACTTTGTACTAATTTGGGAGAAAATAAGGACAGAAGAAAGTGCTTGTATTGCTGCCAAGTTTTGCAATGGTTTTAGCTGCTGGGGAAAATTATTTATTGCAGATCAGAGTTGTGAGGTTTGTGAACAACACATATGACCTCCATGTGGAAAGACAGCAAACTGTTGCTAACAGTTCTCCCTCCAGAGCTTCAGAAGAGTTTGAGGAGACATCATCTCCTCAAGAATCAAGCCTGGGAAATCATTTGGTATTCTTTAACTTTTATTGTACTGGGACAGACAAAAAGTCTTATTCAGCCCATATTTTTTTTTGCCAGTGACCAGTTAAGTCCACGAATCGACCAAGCCTATGCTGAGTCCTCTAGAACATCGTGCTTGCTTCCAACAGTCAGCTGTCTTGTCAATGAGAGGCTGTATTCGCAGCTTTTCCACCATTAATTTGTCTATATTTACCTTTTGAACTCTTTTATAATTTTCTTTTATACCATTAACTTCTACAAGTTTGTATGGTAATGTGGTTCTACACTTCAGCTGCATGTTGGATGAAAATTACGTTCTTTAACTATTTTTTTTTAAACTGTTGCCTGATAAATCACAGATCTTTTTTAGTCCTTGCATTGTGGGAAAATGGAGAGTACCTATTCCTTTTGTATGCCATTCATGATTTTATAATAATTTATCTTACCTCCTACCAGGCATCTCTCTTCTAACAGGAGAGTTATTATCAATTCAATTCTCCTTGTAAAGAAGCTATTTCATTTCTTAGATCATCCCTGTCACCTATATACTTTTTATATTTCTACTATACCTTTGCTGAGATGGGGAGATCAGGACCCCACACAGTATTTGTCATAGGTGCTCATCATGAGTTTACACCATGTCACAATACTAGTTTTGTGTTTTGATCTCTATCTTCTTTCTAGCATTCTGTCTGACTCGCTGACCTCTCTTAAGCAACAGATCTTTTTCATAAGGCTGCCTCTGCTACCTCTTTCCTTATCATTAAATAGCTACTATACATACCAGGTATGTATAGTTGTTTTTTGTTTTCGGTTTTGTTGGTGGTTTGGGTTTTTTAATTCTTTTTTTCAGTTTTTCTTTTCCTTTTGATTCATTATGTGTTTCCTGACATAGACTTTCATCAGTTATATTACTCCTCAGTCAGCTATTATTGTAGGCAATTCTTTTTGGTCAGTTTTTCTTTTAATAATCTGTTCCCCTTCCATTGTGGAACATGCACAATTGCTTTCACCCTTTGCTTCCAATCTTGTGACTGGTTAGTAATCAATGAGAAGCCTTATTGCTTGTCCATGGCATAGTTTCTTTAAAAGCCACTGACACTGGACTTGAGCAAAACCTTATAGAAATGCAGGTATACTGTACTGTTCTCTCATAATCAGTTTTCGAATGTCTTTTTCATCCTAAACATGCTCTAGATATTCAGCTTCTGATGGATTTGAATATTTTGTCACCTTAGCAAATTGTTACTAAAAATCTTTGCTGACATGTCTATTGTAGCTTTCTTTTAACTTGTCAGAGCTTATGCTATGTAATATCTCACATAATCATAATTATGTGATAAAAATTTGTAATTTATGAAGGATGCCTTTTGACTTCTAATACACTTTTTTTGTTTAACTAAACTGCTGAAATAAGGTTGGTGCAATTATCCTTTAAAGACTGTCTTGGTATTTTGATATTCATTTACTGTCAGCTTCTAAATGAGTGCATTTGAACAATCTCTATACCACCCACACTTTTTTCCTTTTAACTAATTGTTTAAAATTAAATTTTTTTAGTTCTTTAAAAAAATTAAAATATTAATATAGTGCATTTATTTGACTTTTTAATTTCTTAGATGATGTTTTATTTGACTATATTATGATCTTCAAGTGTAGCATTCTCTACCAGATCACATGCAGTACTGAAGACTAATCTCTCTTCTTGTGTGTTCCCTCACTAATCACTTCAAGGAGTCATTGATAGGAGACATAAATGTCACATTGCCAACTGACGTAACTGTTTTGCAATCTACATATCGCAACTAAATCTTTCATTAATATTGTCTCTGACTTCATAGCAAATTACTGCCATTGTTACCGTCCTGGGTGTTTAGGCAACACTATAACCCTAAGGAGTTTCCTTTACCTATATTGCTGTGGGTTTCAGTACATTTAGTTTCTGTGTTCCTTGTTGAAAGGGATGATTTATAGTTAACCTGATTTAAAGTGTAGCTCCTTTCTTCTACAGGTCTAACCTGTCTGTTGTCTCTCTGTAAATTATACCCTGTCATCCCATTCATTATCACCTTCTAGTAAATTTCTGAGATGCATAAAAAATATGAATTAAAAATACTGTTATATAAGATCTTAAAATGTCTAAGTGAGAAAATAAATCAATAACATATGTAGGCTTTGGTCTGAATAGACTGAATTCTAATATATTTGAAAACTGGATTTGATCACTGCGGCCTAGACTCTTTCATTTATTGCATGTTTTAACTGAGGAATGGTTTAAACAAAATAAAACTGTCAGACATAAAAATAATTTCTGTGGCTGGTTAAACTGGCCAAATTTAACACATCTGCTGGTGTTATTATATAAAACTGGAGTTAGTCCCTCAAAGAGAAAATCACTCAGGAAACCATAGAAGCTGAGACCAGCATTAAAATATATCTTCAGAGGGTCATATATTGAGCAGTATTTGTCCCCTGTGTTTTACAAGACCCTCTGCTATAGCTATCATCTATAACAGTAATATTTGGCCTTTACATAGCCTCACATCTTCAGAACATTACACAAATACTAATAATCTTCACTAAGTCCCACTTCACTAAGTCGATGTATGTATCATTAAACAGGTTTTAATTACATGATTACAGGATATTCTAATAATGTAAAACAGTATCTGACGGCTGTATAAGCTTGTTTCTTGTGCACTTAGAGATTGTTTCAGATATTGTTTAACAGTTTAACTATTAGATGACAAAATGACTTCTTTGTTTCTTTCAAAACCAAAAGGAAAAATATTCAATGTGCTTTCCCAAAAATTTGGGAATATGTTTTATTGAGAAGAAATTTTTTTTACTGAATCTATCCAAGGGAAAAGGACATCTCATCAGGTCAAATGGAAAAGAAATTAAAAAAAAGCCTCACTGAAATCTCTGCTGTCACTGGTATGTGTTGTCAGTATCCCGAGCAGTGTTTATACAAGTGCAACTATGATCAGCAGAGTTAGTTAAGAACTGAGCAGTTACAGGATAATATTTTTAATAACCAGAAACAAAAAAATAGTTTTAAAACATTAATCATCTCCCTCTACCTCACTTTTTCCCAACTAACAGTAATCAGTTCTTGCCAGAAGTTCAGCAATTGCCTGGCCGTAGAACTTTTTCTACAGTGCTGGATCTGCAAATCTGAAGCTGGGAACTGGGAGCTAAGTATTTGGTAAATGTTGATCAGGGAGATCAACTCCTCTGTACTTTGCAATCACAGTGAAGGAAAGAAGCTTCTTATGGCATTTATCCTAGGGATCTAGCTGTGTTTGGAAACTGATCTGGATGACTACACAAGCATTTATATAAAGAGATTTTTGCCCACTGGAGTTATTAAAGAAAAATTAATTAAAGAAAAAAAGACTAACGTTGAAGGTTTTCAAAATGTATGTCTAAATATCGCTGTTGTAAAGAAAATATAAGCTTTATTTAAGCAGTAGAATAACGTCTAGCATGATTTGTAAGATCTACTTGTGTGTGTATGGATGCACTAAGGTAGGCATATGAAGAGTCTTCAGCAGTCACTGCTTTCTCCACCCACAGATAAACCTATTTATTTAAGTAAGCGCTGAATCCTTCTGTCCTTCATGAAAATCTGCAGCTCCTCTGAAGACTGAGATAAGCCAAGCCACTCATATCACCAGTTGCACCAAGAACTAAGTGAATAGTGCATATAAAAATAATTTTAAAAACCAATGGAATGATACAGAAAAGATTAGCATGGCTTCCGCTCAAAGATTGCGTGGAAATTCATGAATGGAGAGAGGACTATGTCTTCCCTGACACCAACTGGCCCTACTTGCCTGGAAGAACCTGCTGAAAGACACGTTGGCCAGATAGAAATGAGCGAAATGGGGATTTTGTAGCCTGGTTGGAGAGAAGAAGAACATTAAGTCGAACAGGGAGTGGGCACAGACAGGTCTCAGAGGCTTGGAAGGGAAATCTTCTGAAGGCATGGAAGGCAACTGGGTAGACAAGAGTCTAATAGCACCTTCAAAGACACTGGAAGTTCCTAGGATAAGGACTCGCTCTGCAAACTTTCATGTAGGCCTGGAAGAATGTTTTCAGATTTCTTGTTGGTCTGTCTCAACTAGGAGAGTCATGTTTTCTCCCTTTAAAAGATAACTTACTCTAATTTGTATTCTAATAAACTCTGGGCATTAAAGATTCATAGGGCCTTTGCTGTGCTTACTTTCAGAGAGTTGCTGGCGGCTCAGCCTATACATTTGATCTATACATAAAACAAAATCCTTTAGGGTGGAAGCTACAGCTTCTCTGTGTGATTCTGTTTATTAATCTTCCGTAGCAGTAACAGCACATTGAAACATTAGACATTTCACTGTATGAGACATCATTTCTGTCCCTGGCTCAGGTAATGGAGTTTTTTGATTGCCTTAATATTCTTAGGTGCAGTACAGTGTCAGTAAGCAGAGAAGTCTCTGAAGTAACTTAGCCTGGAATAAAATCAGCAGTTTCATCATCCAGATGAAGTTATTTAAATAATGATGCTTTCACTGTGAGAAACCAGATTGGTTGAGAAAACAGTAAGATGGATACTTTTTCTTTCTTGTCCATTAAGTCAAAGCTTTCATGCACAAGGCCATTATTCTATTCCTACATTTCACTCTGTTGTTATAGATTTAGTATAAGTTGTATTAATTCACCCATTTAATGACCAGACTTGCATTATCAATACAGGTATAGGCATCAGCAACTTCACTTTTATCATATGCTTACTTCTGCAGTTTTTTATAAATATTATAAAATATTGTAAATGTTGGTTTGAAATCTCTATGTAAAATCAATTTAGAACCACTCATGAAAGAGATTGCTTTTGGTGGAGCACATTAGTATTTTTTCTTTATATACATAGAATGTTTTATTATTGCTGTGATTAGTATTAAGAAATTGGTGCCCTCAAGATGGCAGACATCATCAGAAGGACTAAGGCCTCCACAATACTTTTTTGTAGCAAAATACAAGTCTCTTGCGTCCCTTATACATGTTTTTCAAGCACTAGAAGTCATCACACATGTTTTAGCACAAATTATAAATGAGATGGTCCACACATCCCTGGAAAATGATTGCCGTCATGCTTTGCAGTAGACATGCACTTATTGCGAATTACGCTTCATTAACAAATGTGGAAGAGGACATGTTAAAAGCAATGCCATTCCTTAAAGCTTTTAAAGGGTAACATGTCAGTTGCTAATGCACTTGCTATAATTTCTCTAAACGAGAGGACAAAACAGCAGACTTAATACAGATTACCATTGCAAGTGAGAACAATGAAGTGAACACAGATGCATTCCAAGGGATTTGTTAAAAAAAAAAAAAATCCAAGCATTTAATTTGGGCAGTTAAACTCTACTGTTCATATGATTTTTGTGTTTAATTGAACTAATGGTTCCAGTACAGAGAAAACGGAATCATTCCACTCAAGGATAATATAAAAATAGATGTTTCACTACACTTGTTGCAAATTTAGTAGTGATGTAAGTTTAGTGAAAAATTGGAAGAGCCTTGTTTAACATCATTGATACAAGTTAAAGGATTAACCAGTTTTACTTGGTCCAAAGTTGGAATACTGCGATTTAACAAGTAAAAAGAAAAATGGGAAAACAAAAAGACTACTGTTTATCAGTTTAAGATAAAAATTACTCAAAATAATATGGTTCAGATGGAATCTTCATATCTAAGTAGGTAATCCTTGCTTCCTAGATTTGCATTTTGGTGGTTAAGTGACAACCGATTCTTGGTGGAAGTTGACATTGTATTCCTGCAAAACCCAGTAAAAGTTGAAAGTGATTTGTTTCTTACTAATTCTGCTCACTTCTAATCTAAAGAGAAATCCTAGCTTTGAACAAACAGGTTTGAAAATTTTGGATTTCAAGTCTGAGGCAGAAGTTCTCAACCACAAATATAGAAGCTATTTGTAAAGGGCTATTGCATTTATTGCCCATATGGGAAATCTGACTCATAAGGTATTAAGGTGACTTGAGTATGACTGCAGACTAGATTTGCAGTGAAGCTAGAAAGGGAATCACAAGTCTTCTATTCCTTGATCAGTGTCTTGTTCATTGGACCACAGCCTTTTATCCTTGCTCTTTCCACATGGGAAATTACTTAAGTGCATTAGGAGTTTCTTGTATTGTGCTCTTCACGTTACTCCTTGAGCCTTTGCGAGGGTGGAATTTGTTGGCACTTTTCAATGTCCATGTATTTTGTCTGGTGTGATAGTAGTGAAAGCAGAGAAGCATTGATTTATTTCCCCCCTCCACCAACAAAACAGAAAGAGGTATGCTATATAATTTTAACAGAGCACTGACAGAAGTCATAGCCAATATCACAACTCCTTCACCTTTTTTACCTGCCAGCAAAGTCAGAATTTAGGAAACCCCGCTTACATTAATGGATTTGAATGCTTAAACTGTAACTAGAAAGCTTGACTACTGATGTATGTTCAGACTTTCTGAAGGCATTGTCCTGGAAGGATTCGGACTTGTAAGTTGTGACTTGCCTTTCAGGCTTATGACACAAATATTATGTACTAAAGATAAAGCCCTGTCATTATTTTACACAGCAAAAAGAAAGAGAAAAATAAGAAGCTGAAAAAAATGATGAAGGAGGAGGTTAGGGCAGGGATGTTTATAACACGACAAAGCCCAGTTCATTGTAAAGTTTACACGTTGTATCAATATATAGCTGGAAAATTATATATTCTGGAACACATAAATTCCAGAATTCTCTAAGTACACAGTGCCAATTCTTTAGTGTTTTACCATGTTGCTTACTATGTCTGCTGATCTTCTGAGGAAGAGGAGAGCAGAAAGACATCTGGGACCTTGAGACGGACTCACAAAGTGTCATATCCTCTGTGTGCCCACAACCAAAATACTTCCCTGTTTGATTCAAAATACCAAAATTTGAAAGTTACAGTGTGCCAAAAGAATAGGTGAAATCAGTGGTTCCTGTTTGTTCTCTAACATGGTTACAAAGCCTCCTCAGAAATTGAATAACAGCTGCATTATGCATTTTACCTTGGTCTGAGCACTGGGAGTGTGCCTGCCGACCCACGCTGGGCAGAGGTCTGAGCTAGGGGACAGCTAGCATCAGACATGCTTCTTTCTACAGACTCGTGCTTCCCCATCTGCAAAATATTATTCCTTTGAGTTATGACCGAAGCAAAGAGGCTAGGCCCCAGGGACTGGGCCTGCTTTTTGGGAGGCAGGCTGTGGGAACCATCCCTTTCACTTGAACCTGGTTCTCCTCCCAGGAGCAGGGGAGAGTGGTACCACCGCATCTGCGCTTTGACCTCAGTGGAGAGGTGGGAAAACCCAGCACTTTTTCACCAAATCTTGTGCTTGTCTCCTCTTGGGAGAAGAGGAAATGGGAGTCAGCTCTGCAGCTGGGGTGGCAATATCAGCTGGGAAGCAATGCTGTTGCTTCTCACCTTAGTCTGAGTCCAGCTGACACAAGTGATTCTCCATTCTCCTGGTTTTGGGAAACAGTAGTTGACAGCTGAAAAGTAGCTCTCTAAACTTGCTTTTCAATGCTGTCGAGCTCACCTATCAGTCTGGCATGGTGGGCTGATATGCATGAGTTGCAAGACACCACAGAGTATTCAGACCTATTTAACAGTGGGGAGACTAAGCAAGTTAGGTACAAACTTAGGGTCAAACCAAGTTTAAATATGTGGCATAAATGTGACCCAATATGCTAGCCATTTGCTTATCATTTAGATGTGATTGACTGTCGATATAAGGGCACAGGGGCTTCAGCAGGATGGGTACAATCCAGCCTGTATCACTTCACCTGAAGACAGCATAGATGCAGCCAAGGGGGATGGGGACACGCGGTCTGGGGAATGACACTTGATGGGGAGAGCAGGAGGGTGGGTGAGGAAATAATTCAGATTTCCTTAGATGCATAAAATGGCCCTGCATTCCTAATTCAGAGCGGAGAATGCCTCCTTGCCCCAGCGCTCGGTGCTTTACAGTATAGATATGTGTGTGCTGGGGATGAAATAGACTGGGAAATTCTTGGTCATAGGATAGAGGGAAAAACAAGTTCAATGCTGTGTATGTGCTAACTATATAACATATTTTTCCTGAAATAATTTCTGATATGAAGGTTTTCATTTTGAATACTATACTCTGCACAAATAAAGAGTCATTCTAATGTCACCAGCAAAAGCTACTTTCAGGCAACAGGGCTTTTTTTTTCCACATTCTCTGAGTTTTCAAGAAACAATTGTCACTACAGTAGAAATCTTGTCTGCAGTATTTTAAATGAACACAGCATGACATCTGACAGCATATATTTTCCTGAGAACTGAGGAAGTGATAGACACATCCAAACTATCAGTTGAATTCTTTTGGACTCTCTCTACTTATTCTGTCTGTATAAGTATTACTCCTGCCTTAGCAGTCTCCCTTCTGCACCCATCCCCTAAAAAAAAATCAGCAAAAACTCTGGACAGCAAAGTGTTTGCAATGCTAAGGAAAAAAAAAGTCAAAACAGTCGTAAAGAACAAGAGTAATTTCTGAAGTAAAATAAAAAAGGCACATGCATCTTCTTTGAAGTTCTTTGAACAGTGTAACTAAAAAATAAATGTCAGGAGGTGATTTTAAGACAAGAAAAAATTTCTCATCTGCTGTTTAGGATGGGGTAGAATTTAGCACCACTTATTTTTATTTCAATGAAATATTACTTCAGTGCTTTAACTCCTCTCATTAAAATTGACAAAGTTTATTAAAAATACATCATATCTTTCCCTATGGGAGCTTCTCAAAACCTCTAAGGGTCATAAGAATTTTCTTTCTCTCTCTTCATTCTATTACCACAGTGAATTCCCTGAGGAAATAAGAATGAAAACTTGGTTTATAAAGGTAGGCGGCAGATAAATTTTATTATAGAGGGCTGTCTTTTTTTTTTCTCTTTAACCTAATGGAGACAGTGAAATTTTAAATACCTTTTATGATTTCTCCTTAATAAATACTCTGATTCTGTCCATATAATTTCAGATTTTATGAACTTCTTTTTTTTTAAATTTATGCACACCCTCATTTTGTTTACCTTCAAAGCTATTTGAAATTTAATGGAATTCTGTATATTAGAGGGTAAAAATAATTGGACAGAATTAGCAAAAGCGTATTTTAATTTCCATCAAGATAAAAAAATAAAAGGGCTTCAGTTACAAGAAGCAGGTAGTGACAGTGGAAGAACAGCTGCTTACTGTTTACTTTAATTAACACAGTTGGAACAGCCAACGAATAATTTAAGAATAATTAGTTTTGGAAGTGGTTTAATCACTATTTTGATTACCAATAATTGAATATAGGGATTCTAAAAGGGAAACTGGAAATTATGTTTCCATTGGATATCTTTCATTTTAGCTCCTAAACTATGAAAACTGATTTATTCACAAATTACTATTGGCAATTATGTTGTCTGGTAAAATGACTTTCTATATACCAAAGTTTAAATTGCTGCACTTAAAATCTTATTTATAATTATTCTAATTTTATTTCTTTCATGAAAAATGTGGTTAATTCAAATGGACTTCTAAAAAAGGAGCTACCTAATACTGAATCTTTTTACACTTTTAAAAAATAATCTGATTTTTACAGGGAAAGAAAGTTTGGTTATAACCTATCCTGTCCTAAAAAGGCACAGGTACAGCATACACCAAAGGGCAGAAGTCAAGGCCAAATTCAAGACGAGAAAGTTTCAGATTTCTTATATATTATCCATTTCACTGTGAGTAACACAGTTTTCTATAAATAAGAGAATTGGGCTGTACTGAATTTTTCTTTGAGCTTTTCTGTGTTGTGGACCACTTCCTCTCACTATTTGCAGAATTACATGGGAGGGGAGAGCCATAGGGGATTTGGAGCCACTGGGGACGAGCTTCAGGTCCCTCAAGACATCTCAGACATGTCTTCAACATCTGGGAGCCTTCGTGATGTCCGTGTCTTGTGGGGGCAAAGCACTTTGCAGATGAGAGAGGGCAAATCTAAAACCTCAGACAGAATGCTTCCTGGGGGGCCCAACATCTAAATTACTCAGCCAGGTGCATGATTTGCCTCAGAGGCCTGGCTGGGTCCCGAATTACGCAGAAAGAAGCTTGAGGTCACAATGTTGTCTTGTTCATGCAGTTAGCAGCAAGAGTCCAAAAGAGATGCAAAACAGTATCCTCATTAACAGTATTTTAGATCCCTTTTTTCTAAATGTAATCAATGCTGGAAACAGTGAAACAGGAATGACAGTATTATAAAACATTGAGTTTTACAGATTTGTTCCTTTTCAGCAAGGAAAGTCAAGCCTGACTAGTCATCCTCAGGTTTTCTGATTTAATCAAATTCCATTGGAGTCACTAAAGCTATTGGATAATAGCCAGCTTATCACAGAGGATAATTAGCCTGATTTACCTTTTTTTGGTTCCTGATGGTGGAAAACATCATTAGCCTGAAGCTATGTTTCTTGTTCTTCTCACCATGAGCTGATTTTTTTTTTTTTTTTTTTAAATTATATATATAATCATATTGCCTTTATAGTTTGTTCAGTTTGGTGTTCTCAGAAAGTAATGTAGAGATACAATAACTTTGAAGCTGCTATCCCTGATATTCTGTAAATGTGGTATCAGAACATGCATATGGACCATATTTCTTGTCACTGGAATTACCTGAAAGGCTTGGTAAATGAAAGGAAGAGGGATAAGAGATTATTCTTCCAGATTTGATGGTAAGATTTGTATATTTTTTTAAAGTACATGTCAAATGCAACTCAATTAGTGTTACTGCTATATCCTTTCTAGTCTCTGAATTTTATGTTTGCTTTCTGCATTCTGCCTCTTGAAAGTCATATGTAGTATACCAGGAGGTTGACCTTTCTGTCATAATTCTCTCACGTTCATAATCAGTTTGTATTCTTTGTTGTTTAAATCGTAGTGTATGGAATTAAAAAAATCTTCATTTCAAATTAGAAGCTTTGTCCCAGGCTTAAATGTCTAGGGCTTTTTGGTCATTCTTTAAGTGTATGAAGACTAGTAACTAGAAATGGGAAGAATAGCACTTTATAAAGTATCATACGTATGTGACAGCTGTGATAAATGTGAGTTACTACTTCTGTATCACAGATGTTTGCTTTGCTTTGGAAATAACCAGTGTGTTTTCTATGCCGCACAAGTTGATGTCTTGAACTTAGTTTTATACTTAACTCCTCTTGTGGGAATGATGAGTATTCAGTGTTGCTGAAAATGTTGTATTGACTGACATAAGTTGTAACACCTAAGAGTGGTGATAATGTTGAATAATATTTTAGTGGGTGACAGTAAGAATGTTTGTTACCTGGGCTGGAAGTCATGATGTTAACTTCTTGCTATATTTGAACCCTGTAGGGAAGATATTAAATATCTTGAGTCAAAACAAACTCGGATGTCCTTGGTTGTGGAGTATTAAGTTGTATTCAGTAAGAAAGCAAGTCTGTTGTTGGATTCATATTTAACTATAAATTGCTCAGCTGTTCCACTCTGCTTTTCTTTTGTCCTTGCTGGAAGAGCTGTCCTTTTGTTACAATAAATGTATATAGTATAAGAGAATAGGTTAAACAAGTAGTCCACGTTTGTTATCCTAGAATACTTGCTTTGTCATTCTTGTTTTCTCTCCTGTCTCACTGGTTCTTTCTTGCACATTCCCTTTATTTACCCCATAATTTAACTCTTGTCCCTCTCACACACCCTGCTTTCCCCTTCCAGTTCTGTGGCTGCCCCAAATACAGTCCCCAATATCTGTTGTCCAGGAGTAAAGTTAAGCTTCCCGATCCTCCTCCTTCTCCATCCCATGTTTCATTATCTTCACATTTAACAACTTTAGAGTTGAAGTTTGCATATGTACTCCCACCTTCAGAAATAGGGAACAATATTAAATTGCATGAAAAAAAATCTGTAGGGATTTAGTTTTGTTCATTGTCACCAATCTAGATGATAACCTATCATTTAAGAAACTCTTCCTTTGTGAAAGAATATCTAATGCCTAAAATTCTGTAATTTAACTTTCCTATGCTATTTTTCACAGTCCAAACACTCCTTGAAGTAAAACCCACCTTCTGAAATTATTGAACTTCTTCATGCTACACTCAGTTACCCTTTTCATTCTTCCAGCTGTATGTTTCTTCTCTCTCTGTATCTGCTCTTTGGCATCTGTTAGCTTGATTATTGTTTTAAAAGGTCTAAAGCTAGAGCTAATGGACCTTTAAAAACCCTTGCCTTTCAAGCAACAAAAACAATAAACATCCTTATAATTGCTGAGCTGTCATTACCAACAAGGAAGCATGTGGATGGATAGGTTAAAATGAATCCATTGAACAGGATAAACTATATGTTTTTTTTATTATCAATGTTTAGTGACTAAATTATAAAAAACACGAGAGAAAACAATCCTACCATCCCAGGATTATTATGCAGTCTAAACATTTGGTTAATAGAAAATTCTGTTAAAAAAAAAAAAAAAAAGAGTATTATGCACAATGCATAACTTGGGTAGGCTAGACCCCGGCTTGCCTAAACACATCAGTACCTCCTGTCATGTTCTGCTGCCTTACTAAGATTTATGTTATGTAAGGGCTATTATGCCTGGTCTGTCTACAAAACCCATGATCAAGTTTCAGTAATGCCACTATTATTCATCAAAATATCAAATTTTATCTACGGGTGCCAAGTGTTCTGTTTGAACTCCATGTAATATTTTTTTGCGAAGTTAATCTCAGTATTTGTCTCAGAACAGGAGTGTGGCTAACTAAATCAATTTTTGGTTGATAACTTCAGGAAATGTAACGTTCTCCTGAAGAAGATCTGGGAAGGGAGTATTTAAATAATTCATATTCAAGAAATCTCAATTGTTCAATGAAATAACTTATAATGAATTCTGATAGACGTTCTGCATATGTTATTGGATAATGCCACTGGCTTCAAATGAGTGTGTCTTGCTCCTGTGGCTGTTATAGACACTGGGGTTAGCAAATTTATTAGCTTCAACCCACCATTAAGGCAAAGTGGAAAAGTAATTTAAGCCTGTGATACAAAAGTAGAAGCTACCACAGAAGGACCCTAGGAAAGCCTGGGAAGTGACATTTCCAGAAGATGAGTTGTCGATTGACGACAGTTGTGCTAACCTTTGCCAGCAACACAAACCAGGACTGTGGAGACAGTTATGAGTATGACAGAGTTCAGGAAGGTGAAAAAACCCATTTGCTTAGAGCTCGTAGGGTTGGTGTCTTCCTTGTTTATGGACAACTCCAGAAACACTTGAGTGCCTGTAATAAATTTTTAAATTAATTTCTAAAATTATGTCCAAAAATTACAGTCTTACCCATCCCTGTACAGTTGCTGTCTGAAAAATATAGGTGCCTCAATTCTGACTTGAAGCTCTAGCTTAATTTACATGTTTTGTTCATGCCTAGAGTTCTCCAGGCCAAAATAGGTTCAAACCAATATCCTCATCATTTTTCTTTTCTCTTGCATGAATGCCATTAATGATATAAACTGTGAAACATAGGAATGACAGGCTTATAAAGCAATTTTTTACAGATTCAATTCCTTTTTAGCAGGGGTGGAGGTGGTGTCAAACCTGATTGATTTGCCCAAATTCCAGGCTGTGACAGAGTACAATCAGCCCGTTTTCAGAGGGCTGAGTGTGTTGTTGGTGTTGCCTAGGCACTATCAGGATCTAATATTTTTTTGTAGTACTGTAAATGCTTGGCCAAATTCATAGAACATTTTCGAGGACAAGATACCTTTTCCTTCAAGTTCTTACATGTCACTGCCATATAGCTGCTTTCTCTCTCAAAAAAAAAAAGTCTGTAAATTTTTGTTTCCGATTCCATTAATGATTCTGTCAGCAAGGCAGTCATTGTTCCAGTAGAAAGGTATGATTCAGTATTGATGTTTATTTATGATGTATATTCTTTTTTTTTTTTTAAGTGGATGATGAAGGGAATGCTTAAGCATTGGATATATTTAAATATAAACATCACTAAATATTGCTGAATATTACTTTGGGTTTGAGAATTAGAGTTCTACACTAACATGGAAAAATGTATCTGCTATATTACAACAGCTACCCTTAAGACTCAGTGCATTGTGAAAAGATATATAAGTGTTATCATCATGTTAGTGAAGTTATTAATAATACAGGTATTGTGATCACTTTTTGCTTGAATATGAGAAGCTTTGAGTATTAAGAATGTTGAGTTATTGTTCCCATTCTCAAATCGGGACCTCACTGTACTAACTGATAGGACAAGGGGTAATGGTTTTAAGCTAAAGGAGGGGAGATACAGGCTAGACATAAGGAAGAAGTTTTTCACAATGAGGGTGGTGAAACACTGGATCCGGTTGCCCAGAGAGGTGGTAGATGCCCCATCCCTGGAAACATTCAAGGTCAGGCTGGATGAGGCTCTGGGCAACCTGATCTAGTTGAAGATGTCCTTGCTTATTGCAGGGGGGTTGGGCTAGATGACCTTTAAAGGTCCCTTCCAACCCAAACTGTTCTATGATTTTATTCTATGATTCTATGAACTGGATGCTGAAATGAAAAGGAGTTCTGAGAAAGTACTTTCAGTTCTTTCCAGGAAACCAAAGTGGGCCCTTGTTATCTCAGCCTGGACACTCCTGAGCATGGAGGCTGCTATGGATCACCGCTGAAGTGACTCTCTAAAGAACATTAAATACGAAATCCAGATTTGGATGGACCGAATTCAACCTGCTCCCTATGCTTAGTGTTTTCTGTGTGCAAGTACTGTGACTTTAGCCTAGCTTATAAGAAACAGTAAGTGTAAAAGCTTGGGTGGAATTTGATCAAAGATGACTAACTTGGTGTTGTGTGTCCCTGCCACAGCAGCAGGGATTCTTAGGGGGGGAAAAAAAAAGTTCTACAAGATTGGCCATCACAATCCCCATCTTCCTTTGTGGACCCAGTGACTTGTTTAAGCTTCTCCATGTCTTTCAAGATAATGAAGACACCCTACAGAGTTTAACATTCAAAGAATACTGCAAGTATGTGACTTGCTATTCAGTTCCATAAGGTTTAAATATAATTCCCATAAATCCCTGTTAGACTGTATAGGCTTTTCTAGTACGAGGTGATTAGAAGTCAAATTTCCAGACTCTTAACCCCATAGTCAATTGACTAGCTATGTTAACATGTCTTGATGTATGCAGTAGATTCCAAAATACCAACCTGCAAGATTCAACATTTAAATGTCATTTGAAACTGAGAATTACTCAGAATGAGAAAATTCCCTCATTAGAAAAGACATCAGTAATTAGGGTAATAATCTGTGTCTAAAAACGCTTACAGAAGACAATTAACTTAGTTATATCACAAGTTTTAATTAACAAATGTTAGCTGATAATTTTAACTGCCTACACTGAGAAACTGATACTTTAGTAGCTTTTTTTTCTCAGTGCAGTATGACATAAAAGAGTTTGGGAGTTCTGAACTTCCCCATGCAGGTGATGTGCCTGTATATAATAAAAGACAGTCACTCAGTTGAATAGCTTGTCAAAACATAAAATGAGGCACAACCTGGAAACACAATAAGATGACATATGGTAAGAACCAGCATATTCTTCCTACTAAGTGGCTGAAGTGAAACAGAGGGAACATTTTATTCTGGCTTTACATTCCCTAACATTCTTCTTCAGTAGTTTTGCAGACCCTAAGTATCCTGTGTGTCCCAGGAGAAGACACACTGAAGAGAGCATGGCATTTGCGCAAGGTGAAATGCGAAAAAGCTTTATTCAGTCAAATGGATAATCTAAACATGGAAGTAAAATTTCTTATTTCTGCTGCAGCTCTTCAGTCTAGTGCAGTGCTATGCTGGGCTCGACTTGGGAACTCTGGTCTAAGGTATATGTAGATCTTTTGACTTCATTGTCAGAGTAAATAAAGTAATGAGCAAGCCTTTGCTTTTTGTTTGACCAGATAGACCATGGCTGCCACTTGTAGGTACGGTGTTGTAGACACATTCAAAAAAGTCTCCTAAAAGGGTAATTCAGGGGCTTAGGCACATGCATTGTTAATTTGGAAGTTTCTTGCAATGCATAATAGTCAGTAGAGAAGACGAGTGTCTGCATTTACACTACGCCTAAACTAGGTGTTCTAAATCAAATCTAGAGCTTCCTACTAATGTAAACTTTCAGTATTGTGAAAATAAGCGACAATGACATTTTAGAAGTGCTGTTGTATTTTTCTGATATATTTTGCCCTATGTAACAATATTACAAACCTGCAGCTTGCTTAGCTGTGAGATACTACATTGTAAAGATCCAACCTTCATTTTGACTAATGCAGGTAACCAGAGTTAGATTGGAAATTCCAAGACCTCTTAATGTCTCCTGCATTTCTTTGTCACTTGTGTCACTCTTCTTTCTCTAATTATTTGGTTTATAGGACTTCAGAAAAAATGGACTAAGTATTGAAATCAGACTATGATCAATATTAAAGCAACAAAATGAAAACTGGAGGTGAAGAAAGAAATAGGAGCCGGAGGGGAGACAATGTACTTGGTTACTTATAGCAAGAGCAAAAGGACCCAATCTGTCTGCCCTTGTACTCCCTTTCCTAAATAATTCAAAGCAGTAAAGTATAACAGCCAAAATGTTATATTTACTATCTGAATTAATGTGGCTAAAAAAACCCCCCAAATCTCAGCATAATCAATATAAATGAACTATTAAGCTGAGAAGGGTCTTTTAAAATCATTGTGTTTATTAAGCTAAAGCACTGCTGTATGTTACCTCTCTGTTTTGTATCAATTAAGTTTATTTTGTTTGACATTCTTTTCCAAGGAGACACATGTCAGATATAGCTTAAACTCATAAATGCATCACTTATTATAATTAAAAAAGCTAGATTTTCAAGTTCTGACGTCATTTGGGAACCTGGTGATTTTAACTGGTATTATTTTGCTTCACCCGATTGACCCTTCCAAGAGTTAGTCTTCTACTTTTCCTAGATGAGTGTAAAATAACCTTAAAATCATTTATAGATCCGCTACAGAAGTACTTCTTATTTCATAGTAGTAACATAGCACTAAAATTCTAATAACTGTATTCCTCTGTAATAGGTTACGTCATGTGTTAAATTAAGTATGAAGAAAATGTTGCAGTATATATAATTAGAATATAATTGCTTCAGTGCACACCTGTCTAAAAATGTGTTTGCCTTTAGTGATGTGCATGGATGTATCTAGTCTAATAATCTGCTCTTTCCTCGTAATTGAATATCCTGCAGCTTAAACTACAGTACATTTTGTATTAACCTTACCTAAGCTAGAAGGTAATATGGATGTGCATGACGGAAGCCTATTTCTACTGGTTTAGATGAGGCTCATTGCTTTTGCTGAACGCTGAAAATAACTGCTAGTTTGCTTTGATGTTAAAACTGAAAAGTACATGTGAAACACGGGATGAGGATCTTCTCAGGTAGAAGGGTGTAAATGGGTTCTGCGTGATACAAGAACGCTTCTGTATTAAAGAGCAAATAAACAAAACATTTTGAAGTGATGCAGTTCAGAGCGTTTTGAAATACCAAATATCAGACAAAACAATAAAGGACTGAGTGTTGCTGTAAAGCACAATAGCAAAAAGATGAGGTAACATTTCATACTTACAATTAAAATTGGAAGTGTATATCGCTCCAATTAAGTCAGTAGTAAGGGTTTGGGACCATATACCATTTGTCAGCATTGATTCCAATTAAACTCAGAGGTTCCCACTGTAAAGAATGGTGAGCAATCAATGAGCAATTAAGAGAAGACGACCTTGAAAGTAACTTATTGTAGTAAATCTGGTACTGAGATGGTGCGGGCAGATTGCCATTAAACCACTTAACACCTGTGATAACGTGTTGCAGACGACATCATTTGTTGCTCTTTTAACCTGGACTGTAGTGCAAATGGCTTTAGGTTTAACTTCTTAAATTCCTGGGACAAGAAGCAACATCGGCTTGTAAATTCTGGTCTGGAGCTTACTGATTTGTCCCCTGTAACCAGCTACTACAACTCCCATCTTTATTAGGAGTAGTTTAGAAAAGAGAATCAAGTCCTTAAGGATCAAGTAAACTCAAAGTTATCAAAGGCAGAAAAGATGTCAATACAGCTACGGTCAGGAGCTGTTTCCCCTTGAATGTGTAAACATTCCCCCAGGCAAAATACACACATAACATGTATGCAAAATACAAATATATGTATTTATTAACATAGATTGGATTTACCAACTTGCCACTATAACTATCCAAGCTAATTTAGGAAGTGAAGCTGCAAAGGGTTGTTGAATGACTCCTGACTAATTGATGACTGAAAAACCACTATGCCTGGACCTTTGTATCTTTTCTATTTTTTGAGCTGTATATTGTTTTCCATGTTGCAGCACTATGTAACATTTAAAATTAAGTCCCTGTGTTTAACATACCTGCCGTAGTTGTTACACTTAAATCTTGTTGTGGACAAAAAGGGGGACATACCTTACATGTTAAACAAAGAATTTATTGTTAGTTGCCTTAAAATCCTAACAGACTTTAAAACAAAACAAAGTGCAGTTAAAATTATAGTAAAACAGTTACAATCCAAATTAATACCAAATACACCTCATTAGTAATATGGTTAAAATTGTTATACCAAAACTTCCTAATATACTCTTTTTTTTTTTTTTTTTTTCCCAGTGTCATGGTCATCCTTTTGCTGCACCTCTGGTCCTAAAAGAGTGGGAGTGGGGTTGCAGTGAGTTGTCAGGATCCTGAATTCCTGACAGAGAGGAGTGTGAAGGAGGTGATGAAATTTCTTCCTCTTCTTTGCTAGAAGGAGTAACTCCCCCCCCCTGTTGTAATTCTAATGACTGCTTGGGCTACTTTAATGTTTTCTAACATGCTTTACATCTTGCTTTTTCTTCACTGGTCTGCAACTCTGTGTTACATCTCAATTTACAATATATAGTATGATTTATGTATGTGAGATACTTGTTCATTGCTGTGGAAATTTTCTTGTTAGTCCTACAACAGTTTTTGCCCACCTCTGAAGTCTGCGTGTCCTTGACTGATGACCGGTGAGCTGCACATAGCCTTGGGGGCTCCAGTCTTACTCTGCACCACTGTTTCTAAGATCATCTTTTTACACATAACAGAAGATATTACATTTTCCTAATATTCTCAGACCATCAGGCTACAATGACAATAACAACTTTGTCTTATGAAAAATTAGGATTATATGTACCAGTGGAGTTTACCACTCACAGTTTATACACCTAACCAGCTGAAAGGAAATAAAATTCATAAATTTTTAATGATGTATACAAACACTGTGTTTTTTTTCTTTTTTCTCCAGACACAAACCATATGCTATTTGGGAAATGTCCTTTTTTGTCACACACTGCAAACAACAGGATTTCTTTTTGTTGGAAGATTAATTGTTGAATTGATCATAGACTTAGTACTGAAAACCCAGAAAGATTTTACTCCTATAATCACATATGGAAAAAAGCACTGGAAATTTGCAAATCTAGAGACTTAGATTTCTTTAATATCTTATTACTGAAACTACTCATATATAGAATCATAGAATTGTTCTGGTTGGAAGAGACCTCCGAGATCATCGGGTCCAACTATTAACCTATCACTACCAAGTCCCCCACTAAATCATATCCCTTAGGGCCTCATCTAAACGTCTTTCGAATACCCCCAGAGATGGTGACTCCACCACCTCCCTGGGCAGCCTGTTCCAATGCCTGACAACCCTTTCAGTGAAGAAGTTTTTACGAATGTCCAATCTAAACCTCCCCTGGCGCAACTTGAGGCCATTTCCTCTTGTTTTGTTGTCTGTTACTAGGGAGAAGAGACCGACCCCCATCTCTCTACAACCTCCTTTCAGGTAGTTGTAGAGAGCAATAAGGTCTCCCCTCAGCCTCCTTTTCTCCAGACTAAACATCCCCAGTTCCCTCAGCCGCTCCTCATAGGACTTGTGCTCTAGACCCTTCACCAGCCTCGTTGCCCGTCTCTGGACACGCTCCAGCACCTCAATGTCTTTATTGTAGTGAGGGGCCCAAAACTGAACACAGTACTCAAGGTGCGGCCTCACCAGGGCTGAGTACAGGGGGACAATCACCTCCCTACTCCTGCTGGCCACACTATTTCTGATACAGGCCAGGATGCCGTTGGCCTTCTTGGCCACCTGGGCACACTGCTGGCTCATATTCAGCCGGCTGTCGACCAACAGCCCCAGGTCCTTTTCCGCCGGGCAGCTTTCCAGCCACTCCCCCGCAAGCCTGTAGCGTTGCCTGGGCTTGTTGTGACCCAGGTGCAGGACCCGGCACTTGGCCTTGTTGAACCTCATACAATTGGCCTCGGCCCATCGATCCAGCCTGTCCAAGTCCCGCTGTAGCACCTGCCTGCCCTCCACCAGATCAACACTCCCTCCCAATTTGGTGTCATCTGCAAACTTACTGAGGGTGCACTCGATCCCCTCGTCCAGATCATTGATAAAGGTATTGAACAGAACTGGCCCCAGTACTGAGCCATGGGGAACACCACTTGTGACTGGCCGCCAACCAGATTTAACTCCATTCACGACAACTCTTTGGGCCCGGCCATCCAGCCAGTTTCTTACCCGGCGCAGGGTACGCCCATCCAAGCCATGGGTAGCCAGTTTCTCCAGGAGGATGCTGTGGGAGACGGTGTCAAAGGCTTTACTAAGGTCCAGGTACACAACGTCCACAGCCTTTCCCTCATCCACTAAGTGGGTCACCATGTCATAGAAGGAGATCAGGTTAGTCAAGCAGGACCTGCCTTTCATAAACCCATGCTGACTGGGCCCGATCACCCGGTTGTCCCGTATGTGCCGCGTGATGGCACTCAAGAAGATCTGCTCCATAACCTTCCATGGCACCCAGGTCAGACTGACAGGCCTGTAGTTCCCTGGATCCTCCTTCTGGCCCTTCTTGTAGATGGGCGTCACATTTGCCAGCCTCCAGTCAACTGGGACCTCCCCAGTTAGCCAGGATTGCTGGTAAATGATGGAGAGTGGCTTGGTGAGCACTTCTGCCAGCTCTTTCAGCACCCTTGGGTGGATCCCATCCGGCCCCATAGACTTGTGCGTGTCTAGGTGGCGTAGCAGGTCACTGACCATTTCCCCTTGGACTACGGGGTCTTCATTCTTCTCCCCATCCCTGTCTTCCTGCTCAGGGGGCTGGGTGCCCAGAGAGCAACTTCCCTTGCTGTTGAAGACTGAGGCAAAGAAGGTATTTAGCACCTCAGCCTTTTCCTCATCCCTTGACACTTAAGTTTCCCTCCGCATCCAATAGAGGAGGGAGATTTTCCTTAGCCCCCTTTTTATTGTTAATGTATTTGTAGAAACACTTTTTGTTGTCTTTTATGGCAGTAGCCAGACTAAATTCTAATTGGGCTTTGGCCCTTCTAATTTTCTCCCTGCATGACCTCACAACATCCTTGTAGTCCTCCTGAGTTGCCTGCCCCTTCCTCCAAAGGTGGTAGACTCTCTTTTTTTTCCTAAGTTCCAGCCGGAGCTCTCTGCTCAGCCAGGCCGGTCTTCTTCCCCGCCGGCTCATCTTTCGGCTCACGGGGACGGCCTGCTCCTGCGCCTTTAAGATTTCCCTCTTGAAGAATGTCCAGCCTTCCTGGACGCCTTTGCCCTCCAGGACTGCCTCCCAAGGGACTCTGCCAACCAGACTCCTAAACAGGCCAAAGTCTGCCCTCCAGAAGTCCAAGGTGGCAGTTCTGGTGACCCTCCTCTTTACTTCTCTGAGAATCGAGAACTCTATCATTTCGTGGTCACTGTGCCCAAGACGGCCTCCGACCGTCACATCACCCACAAGACCTTGTTTGGATAGAAGTATTTCCACAAGTCTGACATTGCAATTGCGTACAGAAAATTGACTTGAAATTATTCATGGGCAAATCAAGTCCTCCCTACTTCAGATACATTGCTATTTGGTTTGTTATTTTCTCTGGCAGATTAATTGCATTTGTATACCCTTAAACAGGATCATAATGCTGGAGGAAACAAGTATGTGTGGTTTCTCTGTGAGGTATTCTTTAATCAGAAAAAGAGAATTATGCATGTTGACAGGTTTATGTGTATTCTGTCTTGTAGCATATGGTGGTGCTGATAAGAACTTATAATACTCTGTCTAAAGACCTCACATCTTGGCAGTGTGCAGTGCTAAGTCCCTGACATCTCATGATCGTTTTGATCTTCACTAGGAAAAAAAGTGAAATACAATATTGGAGCTCGAATGATGGAATTTATGAAACTTGGTGGCTTTTCCCAAACGAGACTGATGGGGTGAAAAAAACCCCACCACAACAAACCTCTTCAGTTACTTTTTCCAGTCTCTTCTGTTGTGCCAAAATAAAATTTCTTGATTTAAGTAGAGAGAATTGATTTACACATCAAGTAAAATTATTTATGATAATGTTTTTTTAGGTATCTTTGCTTTAGCTATCTCTATCTTAGTGTATATATATCATCTGGTTTAATAGAAGGTACTATTATTTTCCCTGTACCTCTGATGATCTAAGAATATAATGGCATTAATAGTACAGCTTTGTCTTGCGTAACATTTTGTGTGCATGCACCAGTGTAGCTTGCCTGTTCCTCCTCTAAGGAGCACATTCAGAGCCAACTCAATTTAAAATGTAGGCCAAGAAATTTCAGGCTTAATTCAGAAATTTATGGACTCATCAACAGCGCTAAACTTGAAACGTTAATCTCTTATACTGTATTACAGCACAATCACGCCAAATGTTGTAGGTAAGGGACTGTCAGCAGTTTCAGTCTAAATGTCAATTTTTTGGATGTTATGACTTATCCACTGTGGGGGTGGAACAAAGGGTGCAGGTTGAGTGATCTGCCACTCTGGAAACTCTGGACATCTTAGAGAGATGTGGCTGTTCAGAAGCTGTGAAAGCAAGTCGTGCAGCTTGGATGGCTTTGGGCTGGAAGCGTAAGCGGGAGGAGGACAGAGGGGGAGTTATGGGGCAAGTGGACATCAATAGTTTTGTCCTTGATGCTGTGGGATATTGAGTCCTTACCTGAGAAGTCCCCAGAACCTGTAGAAACAGATTTCTCTGTTTATGTGAATGTGCCAAACTTCTGTCATTTCTTGGCTTGGCTGTCAGGTTCAGATCTTGTAATGAACGGTTCTTTGTTTTGGGATTGAGTGGAGACAAGCAGGGTTGACAAAGGTGTTTACACTTCAGAAAATGCTCTACGTTTTCTACAGCATAGGGCAAAATTTTGGCATGCCTCTATGAACTACAGAATCCACTCCAAAGAACACAAAGAATAGCTGTGATTTTATTTTTTTTTTTTTTAAACTTTAAAAAGGGTGGAGCATATGAGAAAGGAAAATTTTACTTGTAGGTAGGGCACTAATTTGGATAACATATGATTCATCAGATTATTGTTTTCAGTGTAGACATCTCTCAACTTACTCAAAGGAAACCATTTCAAACATACCTGGTTGCTAGTCTCAACATGGAGATACTACTTAATACTGAAGTTGTCAGGGTGTCTTGTGTAAGAATGCATTTTTAGTTGAATACAGTAAGTGTGGCAATGCTGTTTTAAGGGTTCCTTTTGGCTGGTTTACAGGAACTGGTAGTAAATAAGGAGAAACACAATTATACTTTGTATTTGGTATATACAGTCATGCTATCTATTACTACTTTAAATTACTTGTTTATATCCTCTTCTGAATTTAGTTTATGTGACAGAATTATTTAGGAATGATTTTATGCACAATAGCTTTTAATATTTTTAGAGGGAGTAAAATCATACATGCTATGAAAAACCTAATAACTTTTGTATATTTGTTACAAGATATTAATATGCTGAGGACTACACATTAAAAGATAGCTGGACCGCAGGAAATAGAAATTTAGTAAGATGATAATCAAAGAGTAACATCGTAAGTAGAGACAAATTCAAATATTCCTAGGCGTGATCATTCATAAACTGAATAGAGAGCTCTGAAACTCTGTACAGAGCGCCCTTCTCAGGCAGTTACACCTTGTTGTGGTTACCTTAGTCCTTTTCAGCTGACTAATGTGTTCTTAAAACAGGGTCACCAACAGGACATGCTATTTTACAGATGGTTTATTCATACCAAATGCAGAGGTAACACAATTTTGTATAAAGCGCGCACCTCATTGTCATTAGTTATATTTACATTTTATGATCCAACTAGGTAGCCTGAAACCACCTTTAAGCCCAAGTGATTGATTCAGTGTTGGTACTTTGATACAGGCCCATACTCAGATGCAGACAGGCAAGTTTGCGGCCAAGTTTGGGAGAAGGTTTGGGACATAGGAATAACAATATTTTTTCTTGTGTTGGCTACGTCTGCCGTCATGTGTCCCACAACAGATCAGTCAGCTGAGTCCTGCCTGTACAGTTCTCAGCACTATATGTTGGCCCAGAAGGCCAACCGTATCCTGGGCTGCATCAAAAGGAGCGTGGCCAGAAGGTCGAGAGAGGTGATTCTGCCCCTCTACTCTGCCCTGGTGAGGCCCCACCTGGAGTAGTGCGTCCAGCTCTGGGCCCCTCAACATAAGAAGGACGTGGACCTGCTGGAGCGGGTCCAGAGGAGGGCCACAAGGATGATCAGAGGGCTGGAGCACCTCTCCTATGAAGACAGGCTGAGGGAGTTGGGCCTGTTCAGCCTGGAGAAGAGAAGGCTCCGGGGAGACCTTATTGCAGCCTTTCAGTACTTGAAGGGGGCCTATAGGAAAAATGGGGAGAACCTTTTTAGCAGGGCCTGTTGTGATAGGACAAGGGGTAATGATTTAAACTAACGGAGGGGAGATATAGGTTGGAAATCAGAAAGAAGTTTTTCACAATGAGGGTTGTGAAGCACTGGAACAGGTTGCCCAGAGAGGTAGTAGAAGCCCCATCCCTGGAAACATTCAAGGTCAGGCTGGATGGGGCTCTGGGCAACCTGATCTAGTGAGGTTGTCCCTGCTCATGGCAGGGGGGTTGGACTAGATGGCCTTTAAAGGTCCCTTCCAACCCAAACTATTCTATGATTCTATGATTCTATGTTGCAAGGTCAGACTGATACTGCCATGGTTTGACCGCAGGGGACAAAGTTGTGGCTTTCTCTCAATGAGAGTGTGGACAGATGGGGTCTGGGTAGGCAGAGTCAGGCCAGGGAGCACGCTGCTTGTTAGCAAGCTGGCTAATAGGCTGCACTGCTTCAAAGGACGGTCGTAGAGAGAGCATCTGTCTCGGGGTGTCACAGCAATATTCATTTTTCAAGCGTAGGGAGCACCTGCCACATTTACTTGATACCAAAAGGTCTATGACAGATTTCATCATCTTCAGGCCTCTGTGTTTTTAATTCTTTTTCTTTGTGTCTATGTGTATTTTGGTTTCATGGGCTGTTTCAGGCAATAAGGAATGCCAATGCTTACTGTGTCCTTCTCGCTATGACAGAAGGGCAGAAGCTGTGACAAATACAGCCAGCATAGAGAAGTAGAATCAATAATTCATCTTCCTTTCTTCTGACACAGAAATTTGTTGTCCCACCAGCCTAGAGCAGAGAGAGGACCTGTGCCAGTTCCAGTAGTGGGGAACATATACTCTTGCAATAGAGCAAGTGTCTTTCTGAGGGCATTGATTCAAGAAGAAGGAAATGAAAAGTAAGGAGAAATAGGGTGTGAAGTGGATTATCAGGAGGTTATTTTAGAGAAGGTCTGCTATCTTAGAGAGAGCAGATAGCTGAATGTGTCTACATACAGGGTCTGTAATATCCTTGAATATACCTAGTACCACATGGGAATTCAGCAAGTGAGGAATTATGGTAGCATTCAAAGTTGGCTCAGTTGTTATTTATCCTCATGTCCTTCAGTCTTTACCAGTACTATTTCAGTAGACATGACGACAGAGAGTATTGGGCTGAAATTCAGGGGGGAAAAAACCCCAAATAATAAAACTCTTCCCTCTTTAAGACATGCCTTTTGTTACGCACAACAGTAAATTGAACAGGCTGTTACTGGAGTTTTAATAAGACCATAAACTTTCTGCTTTATATGTAAAATGAAACAGTTGATTTAGTTTATAATGATACAAACAACAAAAGCTACTGTAAAATATATATAATTGTCTGAAGTATGAATTTGATTACAAAGAATAATGCTGACAAAATACACAGCAGCTGATGCAGCTAGACAAAAGAGGCAGGAAGATAATTAAAAAGCGTTACACTAATCTATTTAAAACTTGAGGGTCTGATTTCCAATATAAACCAATACATTCTGCGAAAGGCCAGCTTGGAAGGTAACTGAAGTTACCAACCAGTCCAAGCTTCAGCCCAGGCAAAATATGTATGTCTCTTCCAATCTCCTTGCCTGCAGGCATATGCTTTGTGCCAGTCATAGTTAATTTTGCACTAGAAATCCATGTGGGACTGCCAGCTGGAAGCAGAGGGAATGAAAACAATGCGTGCAAGTGCCTCGAACTGCTGGAAATGTGATGCTTGGCATTTAGATGTCAAAAAAATTGCTACTTGTTTATTGTCAAATTAAATGTCCTCAGACTAAGAGCTCATCTATAATTGAAGTTTACTTTTAAAGCAGACTTCAGCAACCTCTCTTTCTGCTCTTGCCACCCGTTTTTATTGTCCTGAGAGGGCCTGGAAGTGTGTTGCAACACCAAAGAGATTTCAAGTTTATGTGTCTTCAAGGAACTATAGATTATGATTAGACACTTCATCACAAGGCGTGAAGTTGAGATTAGCAAGTTTAGTAGTTTTTTACTATTTTCACCCCCTCAAAAAAAAGGAAAAAAAAGGCTATTACAGAATCATGGAGTAATTCAGGTTGGAAAGGACCTCTGAAGGTCATTTGGTCCAACCCCTGCTCAGAGCACAGCTCTATATTAGTGGAAATTATTTAAACAAAATGAGCTCAACATGGCTGAAGGACAGGAGGCTTTTCCACCTCCCCCCCTCCTCTGTCTGGAGTGGTTCTGAAGTGTTACAGACCAGTTCTGATAGAAATGGAGACATCTAGATATGGAGACTGAAACTGGTGATGCTTATCTGAACCAGCGTTCGTGCAAGAAAATAAATTTTTTATTTCCTATCTACTGTCCCTGCAGAATCCATCAGTCTGTTTTTCCCTGTACTTCTCTGATAGTGCACCACAGCGTGAATTCATGAAGGTTTCTGGTAAGTGGAAGTCTATTAGGCTCTTGTTTCCACTTTACAGGTGGTGATGGATCACAGTAGAATCCAGAAGCATTAGGTAACAGTGCATTAGGTAACCCACCCCTAGTCCAAAGTACACCTTCAGCTAGAATTCAAAAAGAGTGAGACGGAGAGAAGTGCAAAAAGAAGAACAGGTTTGGAAAATGTTTTTTCTTTAAACTTTAGCAAGGTTTCGTATGCAGAGCTAGATCATCAGATTAAGAAAGAGGCATATGCTCTAGTTGATCATTCAGTGAAAGCTTATATTTATTGAATGGACAACCACTGTCCTTCAGGAGTAATTCCTCTGACCTTAGGGGTTCTCTTGACAGAATCAGACCCTTTTTTCTAGCTTTTATTTTATGGTCCGATGGTCCATTTCAGATGCTTATCTCATATGCATTCTTACTGCACCATTTTAACATTCAGATTCAAGAGCAAGGAGTCTCAGTTACTCCCAGGCCTGCTGTAGAAATTTCAACTAAAACTCTATGAAATTAAGTTTTAAAGCTGCTCAGGGTTTAAAGGCTGTCTCCCAGCTACATTTGGCTCTTCTTCTGCTTCTTGTAGCAAAGCACTGACTTCATGTGTGCAGCAGCATGGCACAAGCACAGCTTTTGGGACCCACCCATCTCCGCTAGCTTTTGGGCGATGGAAAGAGATGGGAAAGGAGAAATGCTGTACAGAATAAAAAGGAAAGGACAAACTATCCAATTAGTTTCTAAAAAATTATAATAACCTTAGCTGTTAAATCTGTCACTTCAGACTTTTTAAAAACACTTTGATTTAAAGTAATATACCTGTTTTAACCTTATATGGTTGTCCAATTGTAATAAAAAATAATTCTAGCTGATTTAAGAGCCACTTAATTTTATTTTTAAAATAAAACAAACAAAAAAAGGTGCAAATTTTTGCTGTAACTTCTGAAATGTAATACTGTAATAAATGAATTCATTTTTTCACTTACTTCTTGCAGAGTTTTATGATGCTATAATGCAAAGGCAGCCTGCCTGGAGTGGCTTATTATATCGAGCTAGATGATTCCAGTGGCTAATGGAACCTCAGCAATGAAACCCTGGAAACTTCAGATAAAGCAAATAAGATCAATGAGAGAGGTGGAAAATAATTCCATTAAGGCACAATTTATTAGTAATGGAGGCGGGGGAGTGGGGAAAATAGACAAGGTGTGGGCAAAAGGAAGCAGCTGAAGAAGTTGATACCTGTAAGGAATAACAGAAATTAAGAAGTGGGGAGGGATAGAGATTCAAAGGATTCCTGTATATTTTTTTTTTCTCAGGGAGACATAGTACTTTTTTGCAATTATGCCAGTGATGAAATTTAATATTGTTACCAGGGCATTACAAAAATATTTGACTTTACTAGGGTTATTGATTTTAAAGGAATGACTTCCAATCTGCCATCCAGATCTTGTGAAGATCATTCAGTTTGACTTTTCTATATCAAGGGTCTCGGAAACAATAAGATCCATGTCAAGGATAATTACAAATTTGGTTTCAGTGGGCCTCGAGACACCTGTATTGTGTGAAATATCTCCCTAAAGAAAAGGAGTAGGGACTCAGCGAGCGCATTCTTAGGAAAAAAACCCAAACAAACAAACAGAAAAACCTGACCAGAACAATTTTCGGAAGAATATGTTCCTAAAATCTCTAGCATGAGTACCTGGATAAATTATATGGAGTAAATGAAAATTCTCATTTTTGTAAACTATTGAGCATGTAAAAAGGACAGCCAGTTTAAAAAGTATTTCCTATAAATTTTATTTTAGCCTGCTTTCTTGGTAACTTGCTGAAACATTTTGCTTTCCGTTACAATAGACCAGGAGATTTGTTATAACATCTCTGCTAATGAGACATTATCTGCTAAACGCTGTAACGTGACTATTTGTAACCCTATGACTACCCATTATCATTTTGTTTTCCTTTACAAGGGTGGCAGTTTGGCATAATTCAACATCCTCACCTTCTCAAAAGAAGCATTTATGTGAGAGTGCAGAAGAGTGTTCACCCCTTTCTTTCCAGAAAATAAAACCTTTACATGGACACCAAGGTTAGGCTGAGGACAAGAAAGTAGTGGAAAACAGTCATCAGGCTTAATTTTTGTTTCTATGGTCTGAAAATGAAAACCAGCCTTTTTCAGCACAGCAGAGAGAGATCCCAATCTCTCTGTTGCATCAAGGTATTCCCCAAACTAGAAATTTGGTATTTCAGATTAAATCCATTGCTGACTTCTGTACAGGACAAAGTTTCCTTTTTGCTCCCCCTGCCTTACCAGGCACAGGTCTTACAAAGCACTTTCCTTTTTTCTTTTCACTGTGGCAGTATTCAATTTCATGTCCAATGTAAAGTGACAACTTATTAAACACTGTTTACTTAGCATTCATCATGAAATGCCTTTCTTCGCACTACCAATAAAATAAAACAAATACAGCTCCAAAATGTAGATAAGTTGGGAGAGACCTTATTTGTAACGTATAACTAACTAGATCAATTTAAGTGCTTCTGTATTAAATTTTATCTATTAGGCTGATGCATGAAGTTGCATGTGTTTCAGCTTTCACGAAAAATACATAAAATGCAAGATATTTTGTTGTCACTTTTGTTAATCTATATTGAATTCATTGAATAAATTAATTGAATTTTTGAATAAATTCATTGAATTCAATATAGATTCAATTCATTCCTTGAATTCAATCTTTTCCTTATTGCAGCTGCTCCATCACTTCACCCTCCTATTATCTTTTAATATTCGCTGCTATGTCCTGGTAATGAAGAACTATTACCCCTTGGTTTTTGTTTGCGTGGTGGTTGGTTTTTTTCCTCCAATTCACCTCCTTTGGTTTCTTTTACAGTTCTATTGAGCTGGTAACGTCAATATAAGAATTTTACTTAAAATAATTTCTTAAATCTTTTAGGTTTTTTGTTCCACTTGCTAAGACTTGTCTACATCTGTCACACATGCAATCACTTAATGGTTCTTTTTCATTCTTCTTGATTCTCATTCAATTCCTGTTCCAAATTCCTAGGTAGAAGTTACTCAGTTCTTTTGTTAACATGGAATATTTTGATTGTGTTCATAGAGTTGTTTTAATTTATAGTCACTTTTTTTTTATGCCTTTACTCAAAGGTGTGGTTCTTCTGTCCCTTAAGCCTGAGTACTAAAGTGATGAGCATAGTACAAGAACAGGATAGGGTTAGTCATTTGCTTGGTCCAGTAGGTGTGCCTGACTGACTTTTCTTTCTCTTTTTCCTACTACTAGCTCAAAGCTTTCTAAGCCCACAACCCCCTCAACCTGTTTGGTTTTTGGTTTGGATTTTTGTTTGGTTTTTTTTTTTGGGGGGGGGGGGAGGGGGGGGGGTTGGTTTGTTTTTTTTATCCCTTATCAAGGAGCTAGTTTTCTAGAAAGCTCATTCCGAGAAACAGAGATGTGACTTTCCATGTGTACTGCTTTCTAATAATATTCAAAAATTACTATAGCTGTCTACTGCTGCAGATTTCTTTCTCATTACAGGCAAGATATTTTTGGTGTGTGTACAGCGCAGACTTCAATATAGGGAGCCCTAGCTAGCTTGGCTAGTGGAACAGAAAAGCAATTTAAATGATTTATCGTGATGGAGCTGTATAGTGCCATGTAGTTTATTGTGCATATGCATAGTTCACTGTGGGCTAGAACCCCTGACGGGCCAATGAGTGAAATTTATGCATCACTTGAGATCTTCAGATCTCTCAGTTACTGCCTAACTTAATAAAATGTCTAAATTTTCTCAGTGCACTGGTACAGGTATTGCCTAGCTGTTCAAACGCTCACCCAGTCTGTGAAACTGTTCAAAGCACAGGTGGTAGCTGACCTCTCTGAGGTCAATTTCTTTATTCTCCTGTTTATGAGATCTCAGACCATGCCCAGAAGAGAAGACCAGGACTAGAAGGGACTTTGTGGATCTCTGTAGATGGGGCCTGCAATAGCAAAGAGCTGGACTCTATTTTCATAAATATATCAAAGCCCATCTCAGTAGTAGGTTTCTTTGCACTTCCCTTGCCCTCCCTTTCTGGCCCAGGTCCCATTGGAAACCTGCTTGAGGGCTTCTGCTAACTTCCCTTTGGCAGTTTATTCATAGCTGTATTTGTGCCGACGTTGTTCCTTAGTCGAAGTCACTCTTCTTACTCCTTAGTGTTTATCTCCCTGAAGTATTTTAGAAAGAAGAGTTAAATTGTACCTCAGCCTTCATTTTGGTAGATTAAAAAAACAGAGCTCTTTTAGTCCTTTCTCCTATGATAGGCTTTTCATTGTCCTTGTCATCTTAATAGCTCTTCCTTAGTTCTCTTCCTTTTTATTTAGTATGTCTTAAGCTTGACAGTCACTGTATTCTTAATGGTGATGTGCCAGTATTGCGTTTGCCTTTTAGATAGTTGTGTCACATTAATATTACATTAGTTAACCTATGATCAACAAATATGATCAGGTCCTTCTGCTTTCATGTTATAGGAATAAATTTGAAATTAAAAATAAGTTTTAATTTAAATATTTTTAGATATTGCACAGCCATGTATTTAGTATTGCTGAATATCCACTAACATGGTCCTTCAGGTCATTCACCCCTGTGTTTTGTTAACAGTGTCTCCTGTCTTTGTGATGAGAGCTCCTTTTCTAGCAATGGAAATTTGTAAAGAGATTAGGCCCAAAGCCAATTTTTCCTTCCCCAATCAATCACCTGTGGTGCGTTGACCCTGGTTGGACACCAGGTGCCCACCAAAGCCGCTCTATCACTCCCCTCCTCAGCCAGACGGGGGAGAGAAAATATAATGAAAGGCTCATGGGTCGAGATAAGGACAGGGAGATAGTTCACCAATTACTGTCACAGGCAAAACAGACTCAACTTGGGGAAAAATTAATTTAATTTATTACCAATCAAATCAGAGTAGGATAATGAGGAATAAAACCAAATCTTAAAAACATCTTCCCCGCACACCCTACTTCTTTCTGGGCTTAACTTTATTCCCGAATTCTCTACCTCCTTCCCCTCAGCGACACAGGGGGACGGGGAATGGGGCTTGTGGTCAGTTCATCACACATTGTCTGTGCCGCTCCTTCCTCCACAGGGGGAGGACTCCTCACTCTCTCCCCCTGCTCCTGTGTGGGGTCCTCCCATGGGAGACAGTCCTCCATGAACTTTTCCAATGTGAGTCTTTCCCACAGGCTGCAGTTCTTCACAAACTGCCTCAGCATAGGTCCCTTCCACGGGGTGCAGTCCTTCAGGAACAGACTGCTCCAGCGTGGGTCCCCCGCGGGGTCACAAGTCCTGCCAGCAAACCTGCTCCAGCATGGGCTGCTCTCTCCATGAGTCCACAGGTCCTGCCAGGAACCTGTTCCAGCACGGGCTTCCCACAGGGTCACAGCCTCCTTCAGGGATCCACCTGCTCCGATGTGGGGTCCTCCATGGGCTGCAGGTGGATAACTGCTCCACCACGGACCTCCATGGGCTGCAGGGGGACAGCCTGCCTCACCATGGTCTTCCCCATGGGCTGCAGGGGAATTTCTGCTCTAGCACCTGGAGCATCTCCTCACCCTCCTCCTTCACTGACCTGCAGAGTTGTTTCCCTCATATCTCACTCCTTTCTCTGCTGCTATATTCCTGCAGCAGTTTTTTCCCCCTTCTTAACTATGTTACCCCAGAGGTGCTACCACCGTCACTGATGGGCTCGGCCTTGGCCAGCAGCGGGTCCACCTTGGAGCCGGCTGGCATTGGCTCTGTCGGACATAGGGGAAGCTTCTAGCAACTTCTCACAGAAGCTGCCCCTGTAGTCCCCCTGCTACCAAAATCTTGCCATGCAAACCCAAGACATCACCCCAGCCCAGGAGTTTCCTGTTTCATCCCGACTGGTGGTGTGTCCTGTTAAGCCAATTCCTTGCTCAGGTTAGACTTCTGCTGGTCTTTATCTTCTTTAGCTAAACTACTAGATTTCAGTGTGTCAGAGTGTTAGAGCCCAGATGGATGAGCTCTTACTTCATTACCCTACTGTGGGAAACAATTTCATTTTTTAAAAGCTTATGTTACGTTTTGACTTTTTTTAACAAACAAAATTGAGTTTGTAGGTAGATGGAAAACTGTCCAAAAGCCTTGCATGTTATTTGGGTCATATGAAAAAGTCTATATTTATTGGGGTAGTCTTTTCTCTTGAATATAAGTAATATATTTTCCTGTTCTTCAAATTTATTCTTCCCCCTTATGGAAGCTATCTTAAAATACATGCTATCTGGCCTGCAACTTCATTTTTCAATTCTTCCACAATCCGGGGATAGAGTTCACCTGGTGCTTATAATTTGGAAATGTTTAATTCCTTGAGATCTACTTTCACTTCTGTTACAGTATTTTTAGTTTCTTTATATACACTTTTATTTGCCTTACCATTATCTGCAAGGTCAATGTCATGCTCTGTTAAAAAATGAAGAAAACTATCTATTTAGTTATGAAGCCATTCGTTATACTTAGTCTCCACCTCATCATTTGCACTTTATAGTGCCGCCTTCTAGATCTCTTAAAAACAAGGTTATTTATCTTCACAACCCAGGGTCACTTATAGCTGGCCAGCTGAGAACACAGTCACTGTGTGTATCTGAGCCTCTCAGTGTTGCTCACAGAATCACAGACTGGTTGAGGTTGGAAGGGACCTCGGGAGGTCATTTTGTCCAACCCCCCTGCTCAAACAGGGACACCTAGATCTGGTTGCCCAGGACCATGTCCAGCCAGCTTTTGAGTATATCTCCAAGGATGGAGACTCCACAACCTCTCGGCCGACCTGTACCTGTGCTCCATTACCCTCACAGTAAAAAAGTGTTTCCTGATGTTCAGAGGGAACCTCCTGTGTTTCAGTTCATGCCCGTTGCCTCTGGTCCTGTCACTGGGCACCACTGAAAAGAGCTTGGCTGTATCTTCTTTGCACCCTCCCTCCAGATGTTTATATAAGTTGGTGGGATCCCCCTGAGCCTTCTCTCCTCCAGACTGAACAGCCCCAGCTCTCTCAGCCTTTCCTCATAGGAGAGGTGCTCTAGTCACTTAATCATCTTACTGGCCCTTCACTGGACTCAATCCAGTGAGATTGTGTCTTGCTTGTCCTGGGGAGCCCAGAACTGGACACAGTTCTCCAGGTGTGGCCTCACCAGTGCTGAGTAGAAGGGAAGATTCATCTCCTTCGACCTGCTGGCAATGCTCTGCCTACTGCAGCCCAGGATGGCATTCACCTTCCTTGTGACAAGGGCACATTGCTGACTCCACCAGGACCCCCAGGTTCTTTTCTGCAAAGCTGCTTTGCAGCCAGGCATGCCCTAGTATGTGCTGGTGCATGGTTCTACCTTTCAGCATCAGACTTTCCCCACGTATTCTGTGTGACGCCTGGCCTCCCAGCTTGTGGGGCTGTAATTCAGCTGGAGAGAAAGATGCCTAAAAGTTGAATTTTTCAATAGCTTTAATAGCTCTGTCCCTATACGATTTTAGTCTCAGATTTTAATGTGTCACTGGGAAGTTATTGAGAAGACTAGCTCCTTGAAGGATTTTGTGCATAGACACACTGATGACTGTGAAGAGCTCTATTACTAAAGCAATAAAGGTCTTAGCTGTACAGCTGGATCTTTAAAAAAGTGCAATGCGTATTTACTCTTACAGCTGGCCAAACGAAAGTTAGTGCTAAATAAAGGCGTCACTCCTGTGTCTTTCTAGTTATCTTTTTTCCCCCAGTTTTGGTAAATTTGCAGGCCTAAGCAAGTTCAAGTTTCTGTTATTCCAGATAGTTTTTAAAAACTTTTAAAACCAAAAGTTTTTAGTGCTGAGAACACCTAAATGTTTGCAGAAAGTAGCTATTTGTAGGAACAAGAAAGAAGAAGTAATAGCGTAGATTTGACCTCATGAGAAATGTGACCTAATGATCTCCTTTCAGAGACAGAGGTTAAGGGACAATGATTGTATTATTAATTGACATTTTGATTACAAGCTTCTGTTTAATTCGGAGGGGTGAGGAAAGAAAAAAAGCTATTTGGGAAGATTTTTCCCCTTTGTTACTTTTGTCCTTTGTATAAAGGTGCCTGGCTCACTTATGCTTTTAGCAATGGACATTTTGCCCTCTAGTGGTTTTTTACAAAATGTTCTGGGAAAACCTATTTCTTTACCTAGGAATGCTTGGGTTTGATTTTAATTTTTAAACTGTGTGCTCAAATTCATCAGACTCCACTTAAATTTTGGTATGGAGCTGCAAAGCAAACAATTTTAAGATTATTTTGAAAATTATGGGATTTTTTTTTGTTTTGTCTCTGTATCCACTGATGCACCTTTAAGATTCCACCTTTAATTACAATGTCCTCGAGTCTGGGATATATTTTATTCACATAGATTGTTGATGGGAAGTTAAAAGTCACTGCATTTTAATTTGAAAGTAGTGGCAAAGAAATTAGTTGGCAAAGATTTTGCTTTTAAGCGGATCTTTACTCCAAAACAGTGACACTTTATTGACATTATGGATAACGTTATTTGTTGCTTTATTTAATAAAACAAAGTAATGAAGACTATATAATAACCAGAGCTGTGATATACTTGAAAGGGCAGCATATATCTGCTGAAAAAATTTTCTTTGATTCCATAACAATGATCCAGTTATGCTTATTTGGGGCATGAATTGTAGATAGACAGAACAGTTTATGTTTATTCTAAGAGCCATAGTCACTGCTTTGGTGCTCTGGGAGTATGAGAATGAAGTGGTACCATTTATATTTTAATTCTTGGGCCTCCAGCATGCTGACTTTCTGTTTCAATATTTCTGTGCATTTTTTATTATGTGAAGTTTTGCTGAAGTGAATGGCATGTTGGCACCCTCAATTTATTTGGAGCTGTGCAGAGGAGGAATAATACTGCATAAAATATGTAATATTCTTCTGAAAGATAAGGAAGAGTCCTAATTAACATGCTAGGTGCAGCACCAATTGAGATTAAATATCCGTGCTACTCAGGATTGTTCTGTTCAAGATAAGCTAAAAATAAACATTTAGGAGATATTACAAAGAGTCAACCTCAATGCAAAGTTTCATTGCCTCTGTGAATTCAAGTACTTCCTGATCGGAATAAAAGAAGTTAATAGATTAATGCTCTTCTGGTTCTCTGCTACATGGTTCCCAAAAGGTTTAGTTTAACTAATCCCTGAAAAGAACCACAGATGGATTGATGCTACCCAATGGTTTTAGAATGACTGGATTAGAGTAAACCTGGGTTAGGTGATGCTTGAGAGAAACAGCTGTAACTAAACTACAACCACACTCTTCCTTACATCAGAATCAAGCAAATTTCCATCAACAAAAATATTCTGGAAAAAAAAAGTATTTTATTTATGCTCCTAAGACTTTGCAATAAATGTGAATGTCAGGCTATTCTTTCCCGTGCTCTGTTTTTCCTTGCAAAATATTTGTTTATAAATATTTCTTTGTTAAACCTTTTTCTTCCACTCTAAAATATAGAAGAATGTATCACCCCAAACACTCCTACTTTATGAAATATTAGTGTTTTTCATAGGAAATCCCAATTATATGAGAGTAATGAAATTTTCCTAGAAAAGTAGTAGAGAGGTCTTTCTATAAACAGTGTAATTTCAAGCACTGGTCTACAAAGACAGGACAAGAGGGCCACCAAGTAAGGAAAATTGTTCCTGAGGCTTTTAGCTGTTGCAGCCCTGAAGAATATGGGCTGTGGGTCTGCCAAAATGGCATGAGCAGCTATGGCATGACTTAGGAGAAAGTTGGGTTAAGAATTTCTATGGTTCGAGGGGAACCTGCTTAGGAAGCTGGGAGAAATGTATTAATCTCAGAGAAAATCTCTCTATATCTTATTTTAAATAACACATTTTTTAGTACCAAAATGTTCTAAAAAGTAGCAGAAATTGTAAAATAAGGATTAGTAGAAGAATAGGGATAGAAAGGGTGTGTGTCAGGATTAAAGAGAAAATAATGTATTATTCTCCTAATTACTTGTAAATTTTCTTCTCTCTGTAGCAGCTGGTTCTCTGATTTCCTGCTGCTGTTTTGTTTTGCTTTGTTTTGTTTTGTTTTGTTTTTGTTTTGTTTGGGGAGGGAGGAGGGCGAGGACTTGCTTTTTGTATGGATTCAAGGCCACTTCTTCTCCCAGGGATCTTATGATCTTAACTACCGTTGCTGATGACGTTTCAGATCATCTACAGCAGCCATTTCTGGTAGTCAGGTGGACGCTGCAGTTCCAAAATGTCGTGTGCCGTGCGTGGCCAAGGGAGCCTGGAGCTGCAAGCAGACTCGGCTGCTCCGATGTAGCCGTTATTGCCCAGAACTGCCCATTCTGTCTTCCTATTGAAGGCTTCTGCCCCTGCAGCAGGAGTGAATGAGACAGTTCTGTGCCCCAGCACCTCAGGTCATTGATTTGTGAATTCCTTCTTAAGAATTACTGCTTAAAATGTGTGCTAATAGGAGAGGCTGTGAAATTGTGGGGGCTGTGAGATGAATAGTACTCTCAGAACTTGGGAAGTGCTCCCCAAGAGCAGGGGATATTTTGGGGCATTTGTCACTTAAGTACCACTGCTTGGTCTCCCTGGAGTCAGGAGTCCAAGTCTCCAAAGTTGGACCTGGAGAAACTCCAGTGACCCAGGGATCAGAAGATATGCAACATCCCTGTGAATGCTGCATTGAAGTCAAAGTTAATATGAAAGAAGTTTATTTTGGACAAGCTGGCTTACAGCTGAAAAAATCCACCACTCTTATTTAAATAAAAGAAATTTTTCTGAACTTTACATAAGAGGAACTGCTGTGATTATTTTTGGTTTAATTTTATTTTCCCACCAAAATTGGTTCCCTTATCCCTAGTTCCTACTTGTAATTCTAAACATTAAAATTTGTTGCTTTCTTTGTGCATATTTTAACAGCACAAAATACTGTCATTTTTTTTCTTTATATATAGTAGAAAAAAAAGCATTGAATCAAAAATGAAAATTGTATGTCTGTTTTGTTCTTCACGAGGAACACCATAAATCTTCTGAATTGTTGTCATATGCTATAAAATTCTCAGCAGTTGGTGACTGTTAAATAGACTAATCAGATGGTGTTAATGTTCAAAATTCCATCGCAAATAGTCTAAATCATGTATTGAATATTGAAAATTATATCATTATGGCCATTTAAACTGCAATTAAAAATAATTAAATTATCCCAACGAAAGCAAGTGTAGTAAATAGAAGAAAAAATTAAACTTGATTTTATTTTAGTTTATCTTTCTCTAATAAATTATGCTAGAGCATTAAAATATCCCCTGGGGAACATTTACTGTAGGTTAATAAAGACTAAAATTATATTTCGAAGTTTTATATCCATGTCATATGAATATCTAGATAGAGGATAAAGAACCTGAAAAATCACCTGAAAACAACAATCCATCATGTTTAGGGAGAGTTTTATTCCAGTTTGCTATGCTAGCATTTTTGCTATAGTGTTGGTGGTCTTAGGAAAAATGGGATCCCCTAGAGACATTCTTGTGTCATGGTAGACATTTCAGCCAATCTAAAGTGTTTTTAGAACCAGAATGTAGTTATTTCTGAAGAAAACTTTTTCCCTTCATTTCACCCGCAGCTATTACATGGCGCTCTGTGGTTCCAGTTCTGACATCCTTCTAACCTCAGCCTAAAGCTGACAGCTAAAATAGTGTCTTCAAAAGTTTTAATTCATTAAACTAGCTAAATAAAATAAGAGTTGCTTTCCCATTTTGTGAGCCTTTAGTCCTTGTCAGGACAATGCAATGCTTTTGTACGTCTGTGTTGCTGCACTCATCATCTTCCATCATTAAACCTCTGAGGTTTAATGACTACTTAAGATATCAAGACACCATAGTTCTTGCTTTAATCGGTCTTGCAGACTTTAGATTCAGTAAAGATTACCTGCAAATGATACTCAATGAGGCTTAGCTCACATTATCTGGCCTCCAGAGAGAACTTGAATCCTAGCTCCTAACAGTGAGGTGTGCTTGTGAAGAAGGGAAATGCCAAGCTGAGTATTTCTGATACCCTTCCCCTCTCTGGAGGTTATGTACCTGACCCAAGTGTGCAAGCACGTACCTTCACCTACCCAAGCCGTAGCCCCAAAGGTGGGGCCTCAGGACATAATGGACTTCTCAGCCACAAAGGATTCAGACCCTGTGCTGCACACCATTTTAAATGTTAACTTTAAAACCTGTTCGAAGGATTTGAGATGAAAAGTTGTACTACAGAGTGTGAGGTGATGCACTTCAGCATTAATAACAACATTTGTGCAGTAAGTCCCTCAAGGGAAAACAAAAGAAGAGTATAAAGACTAGACCAAACTCGTAGATTAGTACCTGAGAGTGTCTGCTGTGATTCAACCATGAAAATGGCCAATTAAAATCTAAATTGTATCAGGAGAGATATTTACAGTAAGGAAGGAAAAAGCCACTATACTGGTATGATCTTCTCTAGTCAGTTACATTCAAGAAAGATAAATTGAACCTCTGAGTTCAAGACAGGACAGACAAGTCTCCCACTAGATTAGACAACCTACAAGAGGGGAGTAGAAGAAATTAATTTTTTTAGATCAGAACAATGCAGGCTGAGGTAGAATATATTTCTTGTCTGTAAATACCTTGGAATAGTATGACAAAAGGTTAGAGGAGTATTTGTTGAATTAAAGACAATATTTTCATGAAAACAAATACGTACATATTTTACTTGAATTAGGCTTGAATCTGTGGTTCCTTGAGAGCAGGAAATTTACAGCTAGCTCAGGTTATGGAAGAGACTGTATTTTGGATGACCTGTCAAGCTCTGGCTTCAACCTCTATTTCACTAGTCATCCAAGGGAAAAAAATATCTGAAGCTTTTAAATTGCCAAGAACTCTCATTTTCTAATGAGTCTACTGGGAAAGTGATCTGCTGAATTAATCACCTTATTCCATCTACTGTTTGTTTCCAAAAGGTTTTGCAGCTCAGTAACAGGCCGTGTAGCTTGTTCTTGCTCATCTTAAGGTATGGGAGCCAAGATTTCAAGTTAGGTGCTTCAAGCTCTTTCAGATCACAAAAGAGGTTTCTGGGACCATGTGTGTTAAGGGACGTTATAAGTGGCTGCCACCTCCAGCAGCTCCAAGCCCGGGATTTCCTCCTGCCCATCCACTGGAGCCCAGCCCAGGGACTCGGAGACCCAGGGGCTCAGAGACCCAGGGGATCAGTCCCAGGCTGAACTGTTTGCCAGTGCAGCCAGTAGGGAAGATAAGTGCATATCCCAGAGGTACAGGCACACAGATACGCATGGGACACTGGCAAGGCTGGCTCCACTGACTGCCACAGAGAAGGTGCTTCCTTAAACAGCACCTGCGTGTAGGACTCACTAGTGCTGTAGCCCACTAGTGACAGCATTCACATGTCACTCACTAGGTTCACAAGCACACGCACATTCGTGGATCCCCCGAATACCAGCACGGCCCCTCTGTCCACCCAATACCCCTGCCTGGATCCCTCTTACCTGTCCCATGGGCGCCCTACTCGGCAGCCAGTCCAGTTTAGTGCTCGCTGCAAACACGCAATGCTTATGCATTCCAAGATGCTATTCTGTGTAGACAACTGAATCTCACCCCTATCATCTCTGATCCCAGTCATGCCTATGATGTAACTGACTGTGTGAAGTTTTATATTGCAGATTAGATCAGGGAAAGAGCATTTTGGTAATGACCAGGTAAATCAGAGTGGTCCAGCCAGTGGTCCACAAGCCTGATCTCACCTATGGGCAGGGTTCTATGACTGTATATATAATTTCTATCACATCTGTGCATGCTGAAGTACTTGTCTTCATGAGATGTCACTAACAGCGTTACTACATGTTGGGACAGCTCCATCATTTGTGCTGATATGTGACATAAAGCAGAAAAGAAGTTGCATCACTCTAGGACAGGGATTTGGACAGTATTGCTTTTTGATTCTCTTGATCACCACCCTCACATTGATTTAATCAGTGTCCCCATCAACTGTCCCCAGCGACATTGTAAGATAGCATACCAATGAGAATGCTCAAGGGTTAAACATTTCAAAAGCTAAAACTTATTTCTATAGCTACATTATGTTTCATTTACATAAATCCAGTTGCTTCAAGATTTATGGTAGAATGAGTGAGACTTCTATATTAATTCGTATTTCTGTCCTTTTTCATGTTGTCATTGTCCTGGTTCCAGCTGGGATAGAGTTAATTTTTACAAGAAGCTGGGAGGTGACACAGCCAGGACAACTGACCCAAACTGGCCAAGAGGATATTCAATACCATGTGTTGTCATGCTCAGTATACAAAGGAGGGATGCAGGCTGGGCATCGGGTTCTGGGCGGTGAGCAATTTGTACTGTGAATTAGGTGCTTAGTATATTCTATTATTATTCTATTGTTATGGGGTTTTTTTCCTGTTTTCTCTTCCTTTGCTGTCCCATTAAACTGCTTTTATCCCAACACATGAGATTTGCCTTTCTTTTTCCCAATTCTCCTCCACATCCCACTGGGGAAGTGAGAAGTGAGCGAGCGGCTGTGTGGTACTTAGCTGCCAGCTGGGACTAAACCATGACAGTCCTTTTTGGCACCCAACATGGGGCTCGAAGGGTTGAGATAACAACAGATCTAACTAGAGTGTGCTGAGACAAAAATTTGTTATATGTACTTATTGTAGTAGTTAAATAGTCGCTGGTCACAATGTTGCTTTGGTTGGTCACATGGTTGTGTTATGTAAATCCTTATATGTACTATGTATTCTCTGCAGTGCTGTTTATCGTCTTGGGAAGAATGACGAGGATTATCATTTTGCTGTACTCTGTAATATCAATTTATGGTATGGTAACATCAATGGCCATGAGGTTAAGCTGGTATCTGTATGCAGCATTACTGTCATGCCCGTACCTCAGGTGCCATCTCTCGGAACTCATTAATAATCGCACCCACTCTATGGGGAAGGCGGGGGGGATAATCTCCCCCATTCTTTCACCTCCCCTTTCTCCTTCAGGCTAGTTACAACAGCTTTTGAGAATTTTGAATATCCTGGGGATGTTCAAGCCAGCATGCCCTTATTGCTATGTCTCCTGAAAGTGTCCCAGGTCTTGTTTAGGGTTACAAAAATTTTTTGGGGAATAGCACCCAGAGATCTGCCCCGAGACTGGATGGTCATGGGTGGTGTGGCATGTGGGAGAATATGGGCAGGTATCTAGAGAACTTCTCACCTCCAATGGTTTGGAATTTCACTTCCGAACTACAGTATGCTGATAAAGTGATAGAATATTTGAAGGGAAGATGTTGTGGCTATTCCAAAGAGGCAGAACTTATCTCACTGTACTGGGCCCTGGCCAGTATCTACCAAAGACTGCTCGATATTATGCAGCACCCTCAGGGGAAAGAGAGGGAAGACAGACTGAGAGGCACTGTGGCTACTCCAACCCTCGTGACAAGCACTGCAGCTACTCAAACCCCAGCGACAGGCTTTACAGCTGAACCAGAGAACCAACCTGTTCCAGTATCAGTCACCCCTATACAGAAGAAGAAATACACAAAAAAAATCAATTCACTTAGTGAGGGATGACAGTGAACCAGGATCATTATGAGAACAGGAGGAAGAGGCAGAACCAGAGATCATCACCTAATCCCTATCCCTGAGTGAGCTGAGAGATATGCGAAAAGATTTCAGCGGCCATCCAGGTGAGCACATTTTCACCTGGCTGCTCTGATGCTGGGATAATGGGGCCAGTAGCTTGGAATTAGAGGGTAGGGAAGCCAAGCAGATGGGATCCCTGTCTAGGGAAGAGGGCATTGACAAGGTGATTGGAAAAAAGACACAAGCCCTCAGCCTCTGGAGGTGACTTCTGTCAGGTGTGAAGGAAAGGTATCCCTTCAAGGAAGATGTTACATGTCACCCAGGCAAGTAGACCACCATGGAGAGAGGTATCCAGTATCTGAGGGAATTAGCCATGCTGGAGGTGATTTATAATGATCTGAATAACGAGCAGTTACCCACAGATCCAGATGATGTCCAATGCACACAGTCCATGTGGCGGAAGTTTGTACGGAGTGCACCGTTGACGTATGCCAACTCATTGGCAGTAATGTCCTGGAAAGAAGGTGAGGGACCAACAGTGGATGAATTGGCTGGCCAACTCTGGCAATATGAAGGAAGTCTCTCTTCCTCCCTATGGGACTGCATCTTGGCTGTGGAGAAACTGCCAGACAAGCTAACTGAGAAACTGTCCTGAGAGTTCCAGTGATTCGAGGATAAGTTCTGCTCCCCACATATACGGACTGGTATCTCAGCTATTAGGAGTAAGCGTTCCTCTGCTCAAGAGAGAAGACATAGAGGGTACACACCATGAGGCACCCTTTGGTTTTACCTGCATGACCACGGAGAGGACATGAGGAAGTGGGACAGAAAAGTCTACCTTGACACTAGAGGCACGGGTACACGAGCTGCAAGAAAAAATGATCACAAAAGGGAATTCCTCCAGGAAAAATGCTGCTCCAGTTTCCCGTGGACAGTTCTGCAGACAGAGTAGGAGGGCTGACCTTACTTCTGATCATTGTGTGATGACATCATCATGTGGGGTGACACAGCAGAAGTTTTTGAGAAAGGGGAAAAAATAAGCTAAGTCCTCCTGAAAGCCGTTTTTGCCATACAACAAAGGTCAAGGGACCTGCACAGGAGATCCAGCTTTTAGGAATAAAATGGCAAGATGGATGTCGTCAGACACCAATGGATGTGATCAACAAAATAGCAGCTATGCCTCCACCAACTAAGAAAAAGGAAACCCAAGCTTTCTTAGGTGTTGTGGGTTTTTGGAGAATGCATGTTCCAAACTACAGTTTAATTGTAAGCCCTCTTGATCAAGTGATTTCACATGGGGCCCTGAGCAACGACGAGCCTTTGAACAAATTAAACAGGAGATAGTTCATGCAGTAGCCCTTGGGCCAGTCTGGGCAGGACAAGATGTTAAAAATGTGCTTTACGCTGCATCTGGGGAGAATGGTCCTACCTGGAGTCTCTGGCAGAAAGCACCAGGGGAGACTGAAGGTTGACCCTTAGGGTTTTGGAGTTGGGGATACGGACGATCCGAGGCCCGCTATACTCCAACCGAAAAAGAGATATTGGCAGCATGTGAAGGGGTTTGAGCTGCTTTGGAGGTCATTGGTACTGAAGCACAGCTCCTCCTGGCACCTCGACTGCCGGTGCTGGGCTGGATGTTCAAAGGGAGAGTCCCCTCTACACATCCTGCAACTGATGCTACGTGGGGTAAGTGGGTCACACTAATCACATGGCAGGCTTGAATAGGAAAACCCAGTCGCCCAGGAATCTTGGAAGTGGTCGTGGACTGGCCAGAAGGCAAAGATTTCGGAATGTCGACAGAGGAAGAGGTGATGCATGCTGAAGAGGCTCCACCATATAATAAACTGCCAGAAGATGAGAAGTGATATGCCCTGTTCACTGATGGGCCCTGTCGTACTGTAGGAAAACATCGAAGGTGGAAAGCTGCTTTGTGGATTCCTACACGATGAGTTGTAGAAGCTGCTGAAGGACAAGGTGAATCGAGTCAGTTTGCAGAGGTGAAAGTGATCCAGCTGGCTTTAGATATTGTTGAACGAGAAAAGTGGCCAGTGCTCGCTCTCTCCTGGATGGCGGCAAACGGCCTGTGGGGGTGGTTACAGCAACACAAGCAGAGCAACTGGCAGTGCAGAGGCAAACCCATCTGGGCTGCCGCATTGTGGCAAAATATCGCTGACTGAGAACAATGGGTGGTGAGACCTTCACACATTGGGATACACATTTAGCAAAAGCCATCTGGTTAGTCATCTGATCATCGATACCATATGATGTCATGCTCAGTATGTAAAGGGCGGATGGTGCTGGGAGGCAGGATCACTGCTTGGGAGAGAGCTGGGCATCGGGTTCCAAGTGGTGAGCAATTTGTACTGTGAATTACACGCTTAGTATATTCTATTATTATTCTATTGTTATTGGTTTCTCTTGTTTTCTCTTCCTTTGCTGTCCTGTTAAACTATTTTTATTCCAACCCACGAGTTTTGCCTTTTTATCCCAATTCTCCTCCCCATCCCACTGGTGGTGTGCAGAGAGAGCGAGTGGCCATGTGGTGCTTAGCTGCCAGCTGGGACTAAACCATGACAGTCATTGATGGTGCAATTTCTAATATATGTTTTTCTAAGCAATACAGTTACATTGACTATAGCAGCGACACCAGCTGGTGTGCCAGGGTGAAAAATATGTTTTCCTTTTTTGGCTTTATCTGAATAAGTCTATATAAGCAATTGTATTCTTGAAGCAGATTTCATAACAGCTGCTTCCAGCTCTAAGTCTTTCTCTTACCATCTGTCTTCTCTTAATTCTGCTATTAGAATGGCAAACAGAACCCCAAGGATGCTGTGAGTTTCTGAGAAAGATGGACAACCTCTAGCAGCCTCTGAACATCGAAAGCACAAAGTTGCATTTGAATTTAGCTCTGCCTTCCTGTTCCAAATGAAGACCTGGGGGAAATGAGAGCTGTGCAGATGCTTTGTGTTGAATAACATAGACTTATAAGAAGTCTGAAGATGGATTAAAAAGCAAAAAAAGTTTACTTAACTCTTTTAAATGAAAATTACACCACCAGGCTTCTGAATCTGACTAATTTCAGAAAAAAAGTTCTCCTACAAAATCCTGTCTTCAAAAGTTCTGTTTCAACTTAATTAAAAAAAACCCCAAACCAAAACCCTTTACATATCTAAAATCAGGTCACCATACCATCTCTACTGTAGCACGCCTTAGTGCTACACTGAGGAAAAAGTGCTATATCTTCAGAAAAAACTATTATTTGCTCAACAAACCCTACAGACATTTTAAAGATGGAAGTTCTTGTAAATTAACCTTTCTTGTAATGTGCTATCTAACCTACAGATTTATGTTTTCCCCATCACTCACTACCTATTTTCAGTTTGTAATAGAGCAATATTTTTTGGTGATTTCATGGTGAAAAACCAAAAATTGTTTTTTAGCCAGGCTGGCAACCTGTCACAAGTGGGGTCCCTCCCTGTCGTGGTTCAATCCCAGCCAGCAATTAAGTACCACACAGCCACTCACTCCCCTCCTCCCCCCCAGTGGGGTGGGGAGGAGAATCAGAATGAAAGAAAAACTCGTGGGTTCAGATAAAGACAGTTTACTAGGACAGCAAAGGGAAAAAAAAAGAATATATATACATATATTAATGATGATAATAATAATAAAATATAATGATAATAGAATATACAAAATGAATGATGCACAATTTCTCACTGCCTGATGACCTGATGACTGATACAGCCCATCCCGAGCAGCGATCACAGAGTGAAACCAAGAGCAATCTCGGAACGATTCCGAGCAATGATCTTGGAACAGAGATGTCCCCAGTCGTGATCTCAGAACTGCAAGTTTCTGAGAGCGAGCAAGAGAGACAGAGAGAGAGGGAAGGAGGGAACACACCTGGCCCACCGGCCAACCCCCACTTATATACTGGGCATGACGTCTATGGTATGGAGTACTTCCTTTGGCCAGTTTGGGTTGACTACACTGGCTATACCCCTCCCGGCTTTTTGCACCTGCACATTTGCAAAACCTGGGAAGCTGAAAAAAGTCCTTGGTCTCTTAGCAATAACTAATAACATCAGTGCATTATCAACATTCTACATGTACCAAATCCCATACTAAATGCAAAACACGGTAGCTATTGGGAAGAAAATTAGCTCCATCCCAGTCAAAACCAGGACACCCCCTGGGGTTGATACTGGGCTCCATGCTGTTTAACATCTTCGTAAAAGGTCTGGAAGATGGGATTGAAAGCACCTTCACCAAGTTTGCTGACGACACTAAACCGAGGGGTGAGGTGGACAAGCTAGAAGGAAGAGCCATCTTAAAGAGAGACCTGGACCAGCTGGAAGAGTGGGGTAGCAAGAACAGTATGAAGTTTAACAAAGACAAGTGCAAAGTCCTGTACCTGGGATCACATAACCAAACAGCCCAGTACAGGCTAGGATCTGTGTGGCTGGGGAGGAGTCTTGCTGAAAGGGATCTGGGGGTCCTGGTGGACAAGAAGCCGAACATGTCAGCTGTGAGCCACTGCAGCAACGATGGCAAACTGGATCCTAGGCTGCATCGGCAGGGGCATTATTAGCAGAGATAGAGACATAATCATCCCACTCTACTCAGCACTTGTCAGGCTGCACCTGGAGTACTGTGTCCAGTTCTGGTCCCCACAATTCAAGAAAGATGCAGACTGGAGAGGGCCCAAAGGAAGGCCATGAAGATGATCAGAGGGCGGGAGAACCTGCCCTATGAGGAGAGACTGCAGGAATTAGGTCTTTTTTCCCTGGAGAAGAGAAGGCTTAGGGGGGACCTCATCACAGTATTCCAGTACTTCAAGGGCGACTGCAAAGAGGACAGAGGCTCTCTTTTCACAAGGAACCACACAGCGAAGACACAGGGCAATGGATACAGGTTGTACTGGGAGAGGTTTCATCATTATATAGGGAATTTTTTACAGTGAAAACAATCACTCCATGGAACAACCTCCCCAGGGACGTGGTAGAAGCTACTTTAATTTTTTCTTCACCGATATCTGAAGGCAAGCAAACAGCTGTCAAAGGGAAGTACCTCATACACGTATGTTTGTTTTCTTTTCTTTCTACTTCCTGACTGATTGTTACTATTTTTTGCTGATAAAGAGATGTCATGGAAGTAGCAACTGGAAAAGTTCACAGTCTGAATTTAACATAAAATTGGCAGCTTTGCAGCCACATAAAATATGAGATTGGCGGAGTGATCTGCTCAGATCATGAATCAAGTTGCCCATTTATAGTGCATGTACCATATCAATTTGCTGCAAAGTCACTGAAATATGAGAACAGCGATCTCTCAACATCTTTGATTACTTTGTGCTAGGCTTGTCTCCTAAGTTGTATGTCCATGTTACCCAAGGTTCATTCATCACGTCCTTGGCTATTGATGAAAAAAGCCCATTGCACTCATTTTTAAAGCTTGCAATATCAACAAATATTTTTTCTTTGTATTTTTTTTCCAAATGTCAATCAACAAATATACACACACTTTACTGCAGATATATGATTACTAAGATCTTTACTTATTTTGTTATTTTATATTCATTTCCCCCCCCAGAATATTAATAACATTTGATGATGTAAAATATGAAATCTTAAACATTTAGTTCCATTCTTTTGTGCAAAAGACTGCTGCTTTTTTCATAGGTTCAGCTATATAATAATGGGGATTATTTTTGGCTCAAAAATTGGGAAAGGAAACAATTTTATCATATAATTTTAATCACAAGGAATATAAATCACTTTGTAGTAGTGAGAATTAGGAAGATCAGTCATGCTTCCTGAGAGGAAAGGGAACAAAGGAGTTGAGTTTTAGTCTATTCTCAATAGAATATTTAATAGTAGACTTCAATACTTCGTAGAACTGAAATTCAGTGCATCATTTTAATTCTCTCCTGATAGTGCTGGGCAAAATCTGATATTAGATACTAGTCAACCTTTCCACGATGAAAACCTCATTCTGGTATATAAAGTGTTGACATAAATTGCATTTGGGCATTTTTATGGAGTAATTATTATGTTGGTTTTCTGTAAACTGGATCCAGATTTAATCTGTTAGGGTGACATTCATCTTACCTAACTTTATTCATCTAAAAACTAGATATATCATCTAAAGGAACTGTCTGGGATTCTTGAACAGTCAGTAGACAGAGGCGTAGTCTCAAAAGTAGATTCATACTGTATATTTTAAGTTTGGTTAAACTGTACTTGGAAAAAAACATCCATTTTTCTATTAATGGAAGTCTTTATAGCACTGGAAAAGCCTAGAGTAAAAGCTAAGATCTAATCAACATTTGTTGATGGGTAAAGTTTCATGCAATTCCATCTTTCGTCTTCACACAAACAATCATTTGATTAGCAAGAAGAAAAAAATGCTTTTAGTTTCTGTGACTTTCCTGATATTCTCAGCACATTGAGAAAATTTTACGGGCCTTGCATCCTCTGTAATTTTCAAAGCAGAACCTGGTTTCACTTGACAACAAAGCTTAGCATGTCTGTGACTGATCTGATGTTAGATGGATGCATGAGGATGTAATTATCACAGGAATGTCTTTAAAAGTTTGTCTGTAAGTTGGAGCCAGAGTGATGGGTCGATTCACAAGAACCATTGCCATGTATTTTCAAAGAATGAAAAATGTCCAAAGGTAGTTTATTTACTATACTCATGATACATGCTATTCTAATATGACAACAATAGAGGCCACTATGGCTCCAGAATTCAAAATCTAAAGAAACCTATAAATTACTGTTTCCCAGAGAACAAAAACAACAATAGTATTTTTCAGGTAATGTTTACCTTTTAAATTCTAGTAAAACATTAAATAAATATGTCTTGATGATAGTAAATACCACTTGCTTGAAAGTAGTTTAAATCCAGTGGGAATAAGTTTGTTTTTAAACTAGATTAGAAGTTTAGGAAATATTATATAGGAGGGTTAAAGCATTAGTATAAGAATAAACCTTTTCATTTTGGAGGTATTGGGGACCATTATTTTTAGAGATTTTTAGATTAGAATGTACCTTTCATTTTTTTTAAGGGAAATGGTCTTATGGCCCTCTGGTTTGTATTTTGGAGAATATACATGACATTCACTACAAAGGCAGAGAAGTTAGCACCATTGTTTCTACCTGTATGCTGTATTGAAAAATGTACTTTTAACATTTAGACTAGTTAATACAAGTTCAGATCCCACTAGTGGATATGAGGTTGTGGAGTGCGTATTTTATTTTATTTTATTTTATTTTATTTTATATTCTACCAGTATTATTAGGTCTTTCAAAGGAGCAACGCATCATTATTAAAGATTAGGCTACTAAATGCATAGGTAGATACATGTTCAAGTTTACGGTGAGATGTTATTTAGGCCTTGTGTTTGACACTTACATGGAAACTCTGAAATACTAGCTGTGATGTATCCTAAGCATTAAACACTGGTAAAATCAAGGAAGTCTCAGGGATTTTGCTAGGCTTGTAGAAACACAGGATTTGCTTATTTTCTGTTGGATACAGTGGTTTGATATTACAACTCCCAGTTTCCGAGCACAGCCAGGGGGAACAAGTACAGGAGTGGAAATTTGTTCAATGTATGGCAGACTGCCCAGTAATTAAATACACTTCCTTTTAAATGCATCATCCTCATTTGAATAGTTGTTTCCCTTGGAATTTGGCTAGGAACTGGGTGCGTTAGACTGGACCTAAAATACAAAACGATGCTTGTCCACGTAATATGCTCTATGTGGGCAAGACTTAAATTTGCACAGAGCTCCAATAAAGGCAGTGATGCTCAGTATGGCCACAACTGCAGAGAGTAATGGGGACATAGCTGAATTGTTATCTTTGATGCCTATCAGTTTCACCAGGCAAAAGGCCAACTGCTGGAGGAGCTGTCTAAGGGGACACCAGATTTAATGGTGATACCATCAGTAAAAGTGTCACTCATTGAGTTGGGGAAGATGCATATTTTTATTTGGGTATGGTCCAACACTGAATTAAAGTAATTTTACACAGTGCATTGAACAGTCATCAGATGGCTGTTGGCTGCTTTCAGCTTGAGCTGGATTTAACTGTCAATTTACAGATGGGAGATTTAAATCCTTGCAAATGAATTCTGATATCATTTCTGTGTGGTAGCTAGTGAATACCTTTAATTTTGAAATAACTTCAGTGAAACTCTCTGCATTCAAGTCATCATCTTATTTCACAGAGTTACAATAGCAGAATCTAGAAAATAATAGCAAGCTTGTCTCACTTTCCTTCATCATACAATTACATGTGCTGTGGATGATACCAGAGATCATGGAATTAAATATGGGACAAGTCTTAGAGTAGCTGGAAGGTCCCTCTTAGTCTTTCATGTTTGCTTTCCAGTGTCTAATGAATTCTGGATTTTTTTCCGTTCTCCTCATGTATGCCCTCTATGTGGTTGTTAGTGTGCTGTTTAACATACCCATATCTACATATCAGATTTTGCTCGCTATATACTGTGTTTACACATGTTGACAGAGCTCCCTTAGCTGAGATACTTTACATGTGGCAAAAGGAGAGCTTTGCTCATAAAGCCACATTACCTTTGTCAGGCCATAGGCTAAGGTGAGAAAAACCTGGCATAGCTTTATCCATTCTAGAGATTTTGCCAACTTGTACCAGTCAGGCAGTCTGTTTTTATGTCCGTAGACTTTTTTCCCAACATAGCTACATTGACAGAACACTGTAGTCTCACCTACGGAGTACATCTGTTCTGGTGTGATGCAGTTGAATCAGATGGTTTGCGATCTACAGCTGATACCTCATATAGTTTATTCATATAGTTCAGGATCTAAGGATCTTGCATTCTTTCCCTGTGTTCATTTCTTACTCTCTTGGAGAGCCTCTGGAACAAAGATTTACCTAATCCTTACTCAGCAATCACGATGATACTAAAAGAAAAAAAACACCAGAATCTGAACCTTTAACCTTGGTTGTGCAGGTGACATAGAGTTGGAAATTCCTTTTAGGGACAAGGATTATCTTTTTATAGATTAATATATCTGTGATTTAATTTCCCTTAGAATGTCTCAGTCTAATCTAGGTGTTTTCATCCTGGCATGTTATCAGAACTAGACTTTCTACTACTGCAGGTTGTTGTGGTTTGTCTGCAAACCTGCCACACTTTGCAGCAACAGCCCTGTCTCAAGACAGAGCAGTTGTAATTTGAGGATGCTAACATTAAGAGAATTAATCTGCCAGCCCCATGGACTGATTCCTCACCTGCTCAGGCTCAAGCTGTCATCTGTAGGGCCAGGTTTGACCAACATCACCACATCAGTCAGTCAATCCACTTTTAATGGCCATCAGCAAAGGGAAAAATGACAGACAAAAGGCAATTACAGTAAGAAAAGTGTTGTTTGAAAAATGACCTTTCTACCCTATACTTCTGTGAATGTGAAAAGTACAGTCTGTAGTCTGTTATGTTTAAGAATGGCCAGAAGTGGAAAGATGCTCTCTCAAAGTCAGCACAAACTTAATAGGAGACAGAAATGAATATTCTGTGCTTTCTGTAAGAGACAGAAATGAGGGGGGCAGAGGAAAAAGGATTAAGCAAAATTAGATACAGTCACAAGTGATTAAAAGATATCCACCTGAAGTATTTTTCTAGTCCTACCACATGTCAGTCACTAATGCTAAAAGTAAGCTATGTGCTTATGAATAGCAGGGACTAAAGGGGGACGACTGTGCTATGTGACACCACATGATAAAACAACACGTCAGACAGTTTCTCTATCAGCAGGGCTGTAACTCTTCAGTAGCTCAAATTAATGAAGGGAACTTGAAAATTCCTGCAAAACCAAGGAGAGAAGCTTTGCTTGTGGCACTGCAGCAGAAAGAGGGCTTACTTTCTCCCAGCGATTGATTTTGAGTAGTGTTCTGCCACGTGTACTTATCTCAGCCTATACCACAGCAGGGACACCACTATTTAGTAGTGGTAGAACACCTACCGGGGAGGGCTACTGGCTTGTAAATCTGGGAGTTTACTTGCAAGGCTCTTTCATTCCTGAATGGTATTAACAGAACTAACTGCAGCACCACTTACTTAAGAAGAGTGATAAACCCTCTACCAGACCCTTATCACTAAAAGCATGGTTTGCAGGAAGCAAGGGAACTCAGAAGAAGAAGAAGGAATAAGAAACTGAGAATGAGCTAAAAAAAGTCCTGTCCAACAAAAAGGTTATTTGTGTCAGATATCCGATTTCTGTTAGGCAGGTTTGGCTGTGTTTGCAATTCTATTGCAGTCTTCAGAATGCTCTGAATATAGTAGCAGAGCTAAACCTTGTCACCTTTGAATGACATAGTTCAGTTGAATGCTTGTAAGGTGAACAGTTCATTGCAGCTCTAATACAACATTCTGATGCTTTTGAGGCAAAGATCAATAATTAATGTTCCACTAGAGACCTTAATGGCACCGTTACCATCACACATTGTTCTGTTTTATAATGGTGTCTCTCATAACACTAATAACTTATAAAAGCATAATAGTGGTAATGCTTGAAGAAAACAAGTTAACAAAAAAACCCTCAGCCTCCCCTGTCCCATCCCCTGCTCTCTCCCTCTCCCCAGCAGTGGATGCTTATATCTGTGATGGGGACCCTAAGGCAAAATAAGCATTAGATAGCTGTTCTTACAGAGCACTAGGTAAAATAGTCCACAGGGAAAGAAAAAAACAGGTGTATATTATGTCATGTAAATACAGTGCATTCTCACATAAAGAGCATACACAGTGTGTTTTTATGTTGTCAGGTGTGTTTGTACCATGAAGACCTAACAGACTTAGGTGAATATGTCCTCAAAGAATAGGCAGGATCTCAAAAGCTTAGGCATTCAATACGCAGAAAGTAATAAACCAGCAAACTCCTTTCTGGCACTCTTTATTCTTTTTAGAAAGCATTTAGTTGTTGTTGTTTTTTCCCCCCTGAACTTGATTCCTTGACAACAAATTTCCATTGTATCAAGCGCAGGACAGTACAGACCATTCATCATTTAAAATTTTACTTTTAGAGTGAAACTCCGGTCAAATATCAGTAAGAGAATGATAGGACTTGGTATTCACAAATGCTCACTTTAGCCTGGAGAACCAAGTACCTTTAGGCTTCCTCTGTAGCTGGTGATGAGGGAGATGCTGCTGCAGGGAGCAGTTTTGAGTACCTAGATATAGGCTACTGCTCTGAATTATTTCAAAAGAGGTCCTCTAGCAGGTGATTCAGAGTAGGAATCTAATTTTCACTTTTCATCCATCCAGCACTAGAGCCTGTTTTTTTTCCCTAAGTATGAAAAACAATTTGTTTAAGCCTTGTCCTGTCAGCATGTTCTGAGGAGGAACAATTTCATTGGAATTTTGGACCATCCCTACGCATTCAGTAGGAACATCTGAACTGGATAATGAGAAACTGATTTCCAGCTCTCAGGTCTTGATATGCTCCATCTTTCCCCATGAACTCTGTTTCTTCTGAAAGGACATGTGCGTGTGTATATAGGAATGGATCTGCAGTGCACTCTGAGAGAGAATCTGCCTGGTATGGGGGGGTAAGGACTGTGAAACATGAACATACCTATTTCTTAGTTTGGACACAGCCAATAGAATCATAGAATCATAGAATTGTTCTGGTTGGAAGAGACCTCCGAGATCATTGGGTCCAACCATTAACCTATCACTACCAAGTCCCCCACTAAATCATATCCCTTAGGGCCTCATCTAAACGCCTTTTGAATACCCCCAGAGATGGTGACTCCACCACCTCTCTGGGCAGCCTGTTTACATACATCAAACTAAGATTCCCAGACAGGCTTCCTGTGTCCTCTGCTTCCCCCCTTTCTCTCTTGTGCATCCAGCCACCAATAGGAATGGTTTTGCCTTTGGTGAAAAATGAAAAACATGTTTCTTATGCCAATGTACTTCTGCGAGGAATGATTTCACTTGTGTACAATTAAACCAAAGTAACTAATGAAACTATTCTTCATTGGCTAATCCTGTCAGACTTAATATATTATATAAACCACTTCTTATGATGGGTTAACACATCATTTCATCAAGCAATAAATGCTCTAGTGAAAAACGTCCCAAATTAGTTACACTCACTGTGTTTCTCAAAAGAGGAAAAGGAATAAGGTAAATTTTAATTCAGCTATTAATGATGAAGTAACACATGAAAGGGGTCACCCTGGTTGATATTGCACTCCACAAATCAAAGGAAATGCCTGGATAATAACTTTTAATGCACATTACTGTCATTTTTCTTCACAAGTTTGTGTCATTTTAAGACAGGTTATTTTTCATTCTTTTTGTATGAGTATGGAGTTTAAAATCCCATCAAAATAATTTCAAGTCCTATAAGCCTTGATTCCCACAGTTCTGCAATATTTGGATGACGGAACAAGAAATTACCAGGACATTCAGCACTCAGATTTAAGTTGTGTTTCTCATAGCGTATTGACTATGGACCAACGTGGGATCATTGCAATGCTAAGATTTCATGTACTAAAAATAAAAGTATGTTGCTGCCGAATAATGTAGCCAACGTACCTTATGTTTCAGCAGTTGTGTTGGCCCAAAGATAGGAAGAAGATCTGTATTTTAGTTCTATCTTTACACAACTGCATAGTAGTATAAAGAATACAAGTTTTTGCCCGAGACATTCAGTATACAGTTATTATTGAATATGCTTTCTCTGAAACTTTATATTTTATTTAGTGTCAGTGTTTGTAGGTTACATTCACTCAATTTGTTCATACATATGTCAATATAAACTCAAAGAAGTGTATTTTAATGAAGAATTTAAATGATGTGGTGGACTCAATGGTAAAGGAGTGGCAGGCAATGTTGGCTGTGAGAGCTACATACTGGTACTGCACTGCACATACACAATTAAAATAGCATCCAATGGCTAATCAACTTAATCAACTATTACCTCCAAAAGCTGGTATGCTAGTAACTACAGTGATTAGTAGGATTACAGTGACACATAAATTCAGGATTATTTTGGGACAAGAACTAGGGATACCAATAATAAATAATATCCCCATGCCAGTGGGGAATCCATATAATATATGATAGTCTTGTTCCACATTTTTTAAAGTTATTTCTGAAGGAGAAACACAGGGGAATATATTTATATTTGTGTGCTAAAACACAGGAGAGTATGTTGGAATATTCTTGTTACACAGATGTATTAACAAACAAAAAGAAATGTTTATATAAGAGTATCTGTTGATTAACACCATAATTATATCAAACATAGGTTGCATCAGTGACACCTGCTTGGGACATTCCTGTCCAAGCTAGACTGTTCATTTTCCAGCATTTTAGTTGTACTAACGCAACTTGTTATGGGACCATGCTGATGTAATCCAGGTTAATAATAAAAAAAGACTACCAAAGTCCATTTGTTTTATAACTTAAGCTTTACCATGTAATAACTTTTCCTTGAAAGCAATTCATCATGTCTAAAATATTATACGTGTTTATCCCCTTTTTTAGCTGTGAAACTGTATGAAGTTTTTCCTTTGAAAATCAGCTGGGAGTAATTGGCATCTTCATTAATATCTTCTTTATATGATAATTTCCTCATATAAAGCCCCACAGTTTGCACTGGGCAGTGCTTCCCTGTACCGCTGCCTTGGGAAAGAACTCTAGTCTAATTTCCAGTAAATAGCTGAAGCAAGGTACAAAAAGCAGGGGAGCTGACAAGTTGGGTGTAACATTGCTTTGCTACCTCCCTTCTGACTGCAGTCTTTGATAATGCCTTTGCCAGGCAACACTCATCAAGAAACTTTATTTGTTCTGATAATATAGATGGGAATTATGAAGCAGAAAGGACACTCGTGTCTGCTCAGTGCTCTATGTTGGCCTGTTCTTACAGCAGAGAGAGAGTCCTCTGTCATCTCCCTCCTATGCTCCGGTCCAGGAGGAAAACAGTTTTCCAGCCACAGTACTTAGAGTCCCTCTTCTACCTTCCAGCTCAGTAGCCAGACCTTGGTTACAGGTTTTTCTGAGAATGTACTTTGGATATCTTCTGTGTTTAGTAACTAAGAAAGGACTTAGCAGTAATTGGCACATCTATGCTATTATGACGGAAGGAGCGGACAGAGGAGGTCAGAGGACATCTGCTATCTAATTTGTGGTCTTTTCCTGTCAGAGGCTCTACAGGAGGAAAGAACTCAGGAATGTTGCATGAGTAAATTGAAAAAGCAACTGTTTTCCAGTGTAATCAAAAAAGCAGGAGCAGGTTTTCCTCTCTGCTACATTTTGAATTGCTCTAAGAAAAAAACTGGCCTGGGACTAAATCTAAGTAAGCTAGGGCCCCTAAAATAGGTACATGAGTTTCCTACATAGCCAGTTCAGACTTCAAAGGCCAGCAAAGGCCATCTGGCCAACTGGATGGAAGGTACTTATACAGGGAACAAAGACCACTTAGGAGGGCTTTTTTCAGCTGGCATCTAAAATGTAAATGCTGTTAAAGGTTGTAAGACTAGATCCTTATTGGACACGAACACTAGTGACAATATAAAAAAAAACCCCAGCCCTATTTCCCCTGGATTTCTGTGTTTATTGGGGGGCTTATCACTTGTTGTTTAATCCTATGCCTTTTGTCTTAAGAAAGCAATGATCAAATAAATAATATAAAATATAAATATGACTGTATATGAAAGTGTTGAAATGAAATAAAGAATGGTCAATTCAGAAAAGAAACATATTATAGCAAGTGCTGAATTATCTTTCCTTGTATTATTTAGTTTTCTGTTTCATTTTCTACAACAGAAACTGAAATATAACTTCCTTTAATATTAGAAGTTCTGAGGCATCTCAGGAATGACATCTTAAGTCCTGTGCCATAGTCTGGGAAACAGGTTGTTCTCTTGTTCCACTTGGTTTGATTTTTCTAATGGCTTCATTATTGACAGTGAGAACATACTTTAATTCACCCATTTACAGCCTTTTTGTGCAAACTGAAACATGACATGGTTAAGAGAAGATGTTTTCCTATATTCTAGATTCCTTAATTAGAAAAGGGTTTGATATAAGTCCAGACAATATCAATATTCTTCATGTCTCCACAAAGTGGTGAACGTTTTTCAGAAGATCATGCAGGAGATATTGATGACATTTGTCGTAAGTTTTTGGTGCTAACAAACAAGAAGAAAATAGTGCGATTGTAATGGAACTACAAAGTAGTACGTGTTATCTTGTCAGACAAGGACTTGTACTACAATTGCATTCAACGGAGCAAACTAAAAAAGTACGTTCTTAAATGAAGAAATTGAATGCCACTTCTTTCAACTGCTTTTGTTGAAGTGCAATCCTGAATTGTGATGCAAAGTTATTGATAAAGAGGATTAATTTCCTGGAGGCCAGCTTGCATTCTGCTTGGGAAATATCTTGAAATGAGAACTGAAATGGGTGATGAGACATCCTCAAATAGAAATACTAAGGGTTTTTGGGCCATTGAATCTTAAACATTGGGTCCAATCTGTCTACAATTTTGTAAAAATTAAATAATTCAACAAAAGGAAGTAAGTTATGCTTTGGGATTGATTCAGTGGGCTAAATATAGGCAACTTGTATCGTTTGAGATGCATTAGGATATCTGAGTCAGATATAGGACTGGCATATAATAGAAGATGTATGGAAGATCAGAAAAATGAAAATGTACATTCAGAAAAATAAAAATGTAGAGACTGTCAAGACACCTGAGCTTCTGAGCAAGAAAAAACTTTCAAAGAAAATGTAAATAGTGACAGGTACTTAGTGACCCAAATTCAGAAAAGGAGTAACATAAAGATACCTACTTTAAGTAGATATTTTATAGTGTGCAGTATTCAATATCTGAATAACATCAAGAATCTTGAATCTTTTTGGAGTCTCTAGTGATTGAATCAGATTAAAGTCTTTTGTTGACAGCTCAATTATATCCTTCATTTGACAGAAGAGCTGTTGAGGTGTATAAAGAAATACCTCAGTGATTTAGGCAAACAGAATGTCATGTTTCTTACAAAGGTGCTAAAAATTATTTGGGAAAGTTCTTAAACTACCCACCAAATGTTGTAAATATAATTTCAGTATTTATTTGCTGCAGGGCATGGATCTGAGTTAATCATGAATGATGTAAACTTTTTTCAGTAATCAATTTATGTAAACAGGATTGGACCCCGTATTGATCCCTGGGGTACACCACTAGTCACTGGCCTCCAAGTAGACTTTATTCCACTGACCACCACCCTCTGGGCCAGTTTTCAATCCACTTCACTGTCTCCTCATGCAGTATATACATCAACAGCTTGTCTATGAGGATCTTATGGGAGACAGTGTCAAAGGCCTTACTGAAGTCCAAGTAGATAATATCCACTGCTCTCCCCTCATCTACCAGGCCAGTTGTTTCATTGTAGAAGTTTATCAAGTTGGTCAAGTATGACTTCCCCTTGATGAGGCTATGCTGACTACTCCTGATGACTTTCTTGTCTTTCAGATGCCTGGAAATGGATTCCAGGATTAGTTGCTCCATCACCTTCCCAGGTATCAGGGTTAGGCTGACTGGCCTGTAGTTCCCTGTGTCCTCCTTCTTGAAGACAGGAGTAACATTTGCTTTTCTCCAGTCTTCAGGCACTTCTCCCAGTTGCCATGATCGATTAAAGATTATCAAGAATGGCCTTGCAGTGACATCTGCCAGCTGCCTCAGCACTCATGGGTGCATCCCATCACAGCCCATGGACTTATGTGTGTCCAGTTTGCTTAAATATTCCCTGACCTGATCCTCTTCCACCAAGGGTACATCTTCCTTACTCTAGATTTTTTCCCTGGTAAAAAAACCACAAACAAACAAAAAAACCCCAAAGCAGCTGCAGTCTACAAGTTAGTTATCTATATAGAATCATAGACTCATGGAATGGTTTGGGTTTGAAAGGACCTTAAAGATCACCTAGTTCCAACCCCCCTGCCATGGGCAGGGACACCTAGACCAGGTTGCTCAAAGCCCCATCCAACCTGGCCTTGAACACTTCCAGGGATGGGGCATCCACAACTTCTCTGGGCAACCTGTTCCAGTGCCTCCCCACCCTCATAGGGAAGAATTTTTTCCTTCTATCTAATCTAAATCTACCTTCTTTCAGTTTGAAGCCATTACCCCTTGTCCTATCACTGCATGCCCTTGTAAAAAGTCCCTCTTCAGCTTTGAAAATAAATACAAAATAATTGTAGAGTACCTGCAAAATTTAACATTTTAATGTTTCTTGCAGTCTTAAAAATTAAGTCAAATAGCTTATGAATAATTAAACTAAGATTAAATTCAAGAGCATTCCTTCGCTTATTTGTATAGCCTGCAGTAGCAGGCAGGTAAGTAGCATAACACTCCATACTGCTGTAGAGTTTTGCCATAAAATTGAAAAATCCCTTAATGTGCATCACTGCAGTATTGGAAAACAACCAAAGTGAAATGCATCATGCATAGAAAATGAGCTCAGGTGTTTGTGCTCCGTGTGCTCCAGCTCCATTAGCACTGTCCGAGGAACGCTGGAACTGGAACGTCACTTTCCCACACAGGACTTTAGTCGTTACTGTTGAGGTAGCACTTCCATGGTAGAATGTGTCTTGATCAACCTGCACAGGGTGTTCAAATCACAGAGAGAAAGTATTGCTGAAGCCATTGGAGGTAAACTTTGTCAGATTTTGAGCAAGGACAACCCCTAAGTGCTTCAGTTCAATTTCAGTGCTGTATGCAGCTTTGCCACAGCTTGACCCATACAATCTCAGTCCTGCTCTTAAATGGCCATTTGTCTACAGCAAAATGAGGACTGTCATACAGCCCTTTGTACCTCCACTGATTACTGTGATACGCAGATGACCGAAATACATGGCATCGCTGAGTTACAAGTCCTTTTCTTTTTGTCAGCGGAAACTCTAGTTTAAGTTTATTTGCAGCCATGTACCGCAGGAATATGTTGTGAGTTTCCTTGAGGGTAAGGCTACCTAGGTAATTCTGGCCTTGCAAGACTCCATGGCCTGAAATGTCCCCAGCACTGTCCTTTAGGTACCTGTGAAGTTCCACCCCCCAGCCTTAACCATCTGTGTAATTAGATTCCTCATGGCTCTATCTGCAACTTTCGCCAACTTCTCACTTTGTTATTTGTTATATTCAGCAATTACTTACGTCATGTCCAGTGGTTTCTCCTGATCAGTTAACTTAACCTCAGGCTGGGGTCATTTGTCTGTGTCCCTTAACAGAGGGATTTGTGGGAAAGGACTCTGAGAAGAGCTATATCAGAATGTGCCTCGTACATGAATCCCACATTAGCCACTGGTGGCTTAGATCAGTGATGGACAAATTTTTTGCTCTGTGGACCTTTAACATCCAAGAAAACATTTCATAGATTGCTAAACACTGTTCTCATGATTTAATGGAAAACGCTGGGGAAACAAACAAACAAACAAACAACTGCTCTAGAAATTGAATGAACTACGTACAAGATCTTGTTAGGAATTGCAGATAGAGATGAAATCACCATAAAATATATGATTGAAAAAGCCTGCTCTATATAGTTATAAGTGATTGCACAGGATATATCAGGTAGGTCCATGTTGTTGATTTCATTCTGGCCAATATTTTTAATTACAACTATAAAAGATACAGCATGCCTTCCTGTACACTTATAAAATCTGTGAATGTTAGGAAGCTGGGAGAACCTGAAAGCATGCTGAAGAATAAGATCACAGCTCTGAGTGACTTAGGTTATTTCTGAAGGAAGCAATAAGAACATGTCTGTCCGTTCTCTACTAGGTCTAGATATTTCAGCTTCTCCTCAGACCTGATAAAGAAACAAAAGGTGCCCCAAAGTTGTTTTTTTTTCCCCACTGTATCAGTCTAAAAAGAGATTACCTCTCCATACAAACTTTGTCTCTCTTATCTCTTTACCTTACTAGTGAAAAGAGGATTATAAAGAGGACAGCAACAGTGCTTCCATTCTTCTCATAGAAAACAAAGGGTAATAATTGACTTAATCTGCAGAATGAAGATAGGTTACATATTAGGATTAACCTTCTAACTGTGAGGGTGCAGTAGACTACTCAGGTGATGTCCTGGTAAAACATCTTCATACTCACTACCAGCACGTCAGAGTATGTTTGCATGTATGTCAGTATCTAAACTGTTCTTAAAAAAATCTCTCTTTGTATATAGGAGATATAGATAAGATTGTATTTTACTGAAAGGAAACGCATAAAATATCTCTAAAAGTTCTTTTCAGACATATATTTATATGATTGGATTTTCTGGCCTTTGCTAGGATTGTCCTTAGAGAATCTATCCCATTCTAATTTAATTTTGCAATAAAGACATTTTAAAGTAACACTTTAGGTCAGTATCTGTAAGGTAATAAATGTTTAATTTAATCCTTTGGACAGTCAACAAGTGGTTTTTCTATGCCCTGTTTAACACCATCTTGTTTACTTTTACCCCAATTTAATTAACAAAACATTTCTTTCAAATCTAGTATATAGACTAAGCTTTTACATATTAAAAATAATGTCACCATGCACTGCTGTCAGATTTATGGTCCAGTGCCACCCTAGCTGACACAGAATAATTTAGTACGCAGAAGAATCTGAATAGGAAACCAAAGGAAGAGCTTGTTTTCTTTAATTATTGAATTGATATAAATTATAATTAACATAATGGTTCGACTGTAATTACACTACCATACAATAATTTATTTTGTGTTTATGTACCGTGTCCAATTTGCTTGTGTTAACCCCTAACCTGCACATCATGACTTGGCATTATGCATTTATAATAACAGATGTTAATTTTATTTTTGCAATTACCTGAATATGAGATTTAGGGTAATTATTTGTGCAACTTTATTAATGATATACAGTTTCAAAACATTGCTAAAGAAAAAAAATGTATCAATTTAAAAACATTTCCTATACTAAATGTATCTGTTTTCAGATTTATTTTAATTAACTGTAACCTGCTGTTTGAAAAAACAGTGGAAACAAACTGAAATTAGAAGTAAACAGGAATTCCAGCAGAGCTATTTCATGCAAAGAATACTAGAAATATGGAATAAATTGCCAAGAGCACTGATGCGATCAGTATAAATGGATTCATGGAGGAGAAGGGAGAAATTAAAGCTGCAGTGACAACACAGAAGGGTAAGAAGGAAATAAATTTAGAGAGCTTGCATGCTTGGGTCAAGCAACCTGACTTACTTAAGTAATTCCTTATTGATGTGTTTCCGTCACCAGTCCTATATGTAGATTCACAGTTTTACCATCAAAATCATTTGTTAACATAACAAAAGCTCAGACAGGGTCAAATTCAAGGTCCAGAAGTTCAAGCTAGGGAAGAGATCTTTCATTCTGGAGGCAGATGGTACAGTAGTTGTTGGGTGATTGGTGATTTGTTTACTATATATGCTGACCTAGCATTCTCAGTGGCACGCTTAGAGATTTAGAAAAGGAAATAATTCAGTTACACAGTACAACAAGGCTGCCACAGGTCATGGCCATTAGTGGCCTACTAAGCTTTTTATTTGACACAGCCTCATAGAGGAAAATCTTTTTGCTGATGGTGGCAAAAAATAACATTTCATCCACCACATTTCTTTAACATAGAGACCTTGCTTTTCAGAGGGAGTGGGCTAATAATTAAAGAAAAAAAATATTACCTAGGTAATTTCAAAAATATTTGAGGCTTGGCTGGGATCTCTTGATGTCATCTACATATCTGCAGTAATTAAATATTGCTCTCAGAGGATGGTTCCTACACTAATTGGCAAATGCATCAACTGAGTAGCACTGGAATGGATTATAGCATCTCCCTCATTTCTTCTATATAGAAGAGAAAAAGGCCGTGGGTTGGAGAAGGGATGGAAAAAGCTGCCAGACTGACTGCTTTCAAAGCATTCCTGAAAGGTTATCAGAAGGTTGAAAAAGTTGTGTAAGGAAGTATATTTTGAAAGGTTATTTGCATTTTAGTGGATGCACATGAGACATCAATTCAAGTAACTGTTTTCCCTGATACAATCAGTGTTTACAACGAAACACAATTCAAAAGATGTGTGTGTGTGTATACATATATAAAATCATAGCTGGTTTTTGAAGACTTCGGAGCTGGACTGATTTGAAACATTTCTTTAACCAAAAAAAATCCTCATTGGCCAAATGGGAACTCATTTTGTTCCATGTTTTTTATTCACAAAAAACAATTTAGATAACCTGTTTGTTTGTTTGTTTGCAGCTAAGAAAATTTTATAAAAGCAGCTTTCTAAATTTTTAGTGAAAAGTACCCTACTAGCATTTTTCTGAGTTCCAACTACAGACCAGAGTGAGCCACATCTCTGTTCTCTTGACATTTGACTAAAAAAAAATAAGCATTTTTCTTCACGTGAGAAAGAGACACCAAGACTAGAACCTTACAGGAAAAAGTCCTATTTTATCATCTTTATGTAAAACATCTGCAGGAGTTTTGGAATCCTAAGGTCTGCTTAAGCTGATGAGAGTTAGTTGTGTGTTAGCATCTGGTTTAACATGGCCTATGTGAGGAATGTGCCTACTCATTAGCTGTAACTCTCCTTAAATACAAAAATATATAAAAGAAAATAAATACTTATATATTAAGTTTTGTGTTTGTGTTTGTATTTTTTTTTTCTTTTTAAACAATTTTAAAGATACAGGTCAAAGTTAAGGTGCAGGCAGAATTTTGGATGCGGAATTTCTTGGCTTACAAACTGGGGCTCACTCCTCCAGGCTAAACACTTTTACCATGACTTAATGAGTCACTGCATTAAGTTGATAGTTTAGTCAAACTAGATTAGGCCTTTACTGTATTAGATGTTTTGTCTCATAGGAAAAATTCAGTGCTTTATAACTCACAGTAGATGATTGTAATACAAGTTGAGTGACATATATGCCTGTGTGACTTTTAAATTGCTTGAAAAGATGAGCTATTGATAGATAGCTATTAAAAGTCACTGTAAACAGCTTAGACTGTCAAAGTAGGGAACTGTTTATTGAAAAGAGTAGAGCAAAAATTCCCTAATGATTGTACTACATCAAGAAAAATTGTTTGGAACCAGTATGAGACTGCAGCAATGCTTTCCGTCTTGGGATTTCATTGCAAGGCTCATATTTTTCAGCGTGTTGTCACAAAACCTTAACTCATGGAATCAAGAGCTTGTATGAGAATCTACCTGTCATATTGGCAGAAGAATGCTTGGAAATGCAAATTAAATGTGCTATTAAAACTGAAGAACTAGAAGGCAAGGGGAAAACATGTAAAATTTTCTGTAAACTTCATGATTGTTAAGCCAGTCTATGAGCTTTTAAAACGAGTCATTCTTTTTTGAATGCCTGTGGCTGCCAAGATACAGAATTGTGTTTCAGTCCACACTTTCATATTCTAGGTTTGTCAGTGAAACCAAAATATAACCTGTGTTTCTGACAACAGGCTTCCCATTACCCATTGCTTATTTTCTCAGTTTGTGTTTTTATTAACAGGATCTTCCATATAGCCAGAATTTTAGATTTGTCCATGACACAGCGCTGTATGTCAATTTGCTTCCTCTTTTGCCATCATTAGTCAAGTCTGAATTTGAATTTGTGCATGGGCAGAAAAATAGTGTTGAAGGAATAGCATTAAGTTTGCTAACTTGACCACTCAATAGTTAGGAAATTCAGAAATATTTGTGCTTCTGCATTTCTAATTTCTCTCTTTCTTGTCTATAATGCAGTCTTTAATTATGTGATTATACTGTGGATGTTTTTTTTCTATTAATGTTTGCTTCATTCATCACACTAGAGGAACCTCCTCAGACTGAGGCTTTATAGTTAAGGAAGCTATTGAAGTTTAGAAACATGAAGTGGATGTATCATAGGAGCTCAGAAAAGAAAGACAAAAGAAAAAAAAAAGCAATTTTTTCAATGAAGCCTGTGATTCTGAAGTTAATCTCATTAAAAGCGTTGTAGATATGTGTTGTAGAAATAATGAGCAGAGTTTGGAAGTAGAACTTCACAGCAAAAACTATTATGATCATTTAAAAATTATTCAAAAAATGATTGCAAATTCTTTCAATTGGGAAAAAATAGCCACAGCCAGAACTAGAGTTTCCAATTTTTCAAAAGAACATTTCTTTGCAGATAGTAGGAGATTTAAGCCACATTTTTTAATCTCCCACTGCCCGAATCATGTGAAAAGAGGGTCTTCTGACAGGTAATCCCACTGACATCGTTTTCTTCTGAAAATAAAACTCAAAACTTAATTGATCGGGAGTGTGATACCAGATGTGAAGACTAGGGTCAAAACCATTTGGAGGAAGATCCTGGTCTGTGAGCTTCTACTTATATTGTTTATATGAAGTAGAACACAGTTTACAAGAGGGATTTCAAATGCCTTTCACACCATCTGTTCCTAAATAATCAATGGTCTTTTAAGGATTTTGTAAATTTGTTTTTAGCTTTGCCAAATTACCCATATTACAAAAAACCCACGTATTTTTCCCAATTTGTGGGTGACTTGCTTCCAGGATAACAGAAGGCTCATCCACACCCATTCATCTCTCCTCAAGTTTGTAACTGCAAATTGTCCGCAACTCCAGATTTGCTCTGAAGTGTAAGATCTATAGCATTTCAAAGTACAGATATGTTTGTAAGGGAGACTATGCATTTTTTCCTATTCTCTATCAGCATGCCCATGACTGATAGAAGTAAATATCGGCCCAAGACAGTAAAAAAGAACTTTGACTTCCATGTTTCATATTAAATGTCAAGTGTGCTTCGAGATAGAAACAACATCAAACAGGTGGCAGAAAAGGGAGAATCTGAATGTGTATACAGATCACAAGGGATGTGGTACATTTTCCGTCTAATCTATTTAGTTTCACATATATCCCCCAATGCCAGGGTATCTAAGCACAGCATGATCCATAGGTTTGCACATTGCTCAAGATATATGATCAGATCTCAGAAAACAGCAAATGCTATCAATAAAACATGAAGCAAAGTTAATTACAGGCTTTCATTCAGAGTCACCCTGCTGCTCATGGCCTGTTATAATGAATCATTCCTAACATGTAGGAGAGATTGACAGAGATTTTATAAACTTTCCATTCTCCAAGTTTTCCCTGTGTAATATGTGCCTGCTGTACTCTAGGAAAGTGATTAAGTATCAATTTCATGTAGAATACGGAATAAATGTTTAAAAGACTAATGAGACCCTATTTTTACTGCTTAGAGTACTGTGACTAACCAATGAGTCAGATGAATGCCTCTGTCATTTTAATTAGTCACTGGAAGAGTCTCTTTTTTTTTTTCCTTAAACTCTCTAATATTTTTTTAAGTAACTTTGAACTTTTCAGGAATGCACTTTTGAGTGATGGGGCCAACAATTTCTTTTTCAAAGGTCCTGCTGGAATAAACATGTTTTACATGTTTGTCTGAACTTGTGGGAGTCTGAAAGTAAAGTCATTTTACCTTGCCAGTTCCTTTTAGGACTGTGTATGTCACTGTCACATCTAGGATGCACATGTTTACAAGCCTCAGTTATTTATTTCTGGTATTTAGTGTCTTACAGACTTAAATATCTGAAAACTTTTTCTCCCACTGCAGTCTTTCTTTGGTCAAGTGTAGTGGAAAGTCCTAGTTATCTCTCTGTCCATTTCCATAACCCACTGTTTCAACTAGAAAGAATGTTAACTCATTTTTTAGCACACATTCTTGCAAATTGTCTTAATCTAGCATCTTAAATGCTTGAGTGTTCATGCGTCTTCTGATGGATTTGGTAACCTCACTTAATTTTCTAACAGTTCACTGCTACATTGACACCAGGATGGTGAATGTCCGTTCAACTTATTACTGTTTGCACAAGATTCTATAGGTAGGTCAGCATCTTGGGAAAATTATCGCTTGTTTCTTTGCTTTCTTTTGTTCCTATTATAATTTTGGTTTCACTTCACCAAAATGCTTTAGCCCCTTATGAAACTAATGAAAAGTGTGTTGTTTTGCCTGTGTTAAACTATGTTAGGGAAATCAATTGTTATAATTTTAAGCACTTGAATGGTTGTGTCAAGTGGTATTGCCTTATTGTCCACAATACTAGTGCTCATACATATTTTATTTAATATGTCTCAGTGAATTTAACATCTTATTGCATCTTTACCATTTGTATTTCTTAAATGTACATTTTTGTAAAATAAAAAGGATAAATTTCAGAAAGGTAGTTGATATAATATGGGTAACACTGTCAGTCAAATTAACTGTGAACTTAGCCAGTGCTGCAGCTTTGGCTTTTTCTAGGCTGAAGTGATGAGTCTAGATTTAAGAAGTGTAATTCAGCCTCCTCCTGATGTAGGTATACACAGAGAGAAATGAGGGATCTTCTCCCCACTGTCAGTCCTCCGTTACCCACTGGCTACCTAATCAGTGTTGCTAAACAAGGGGAAGTATTGAGAGCAGCCCTGCTGAGAAGGACTTGGGGGTACTGGTGGATGAAAAGCTGGACATGAGCTGACTGACAATGAGCACTCGCAGACCAGAAAGCCAACCGTATCCTGGGCTGCATCAACAGAAGCGTGGCCAGCAGGTCCAGGGAGGTGATTCTGCCCCTCTCCTCTGCTCTGGTGAGACCCCACCTGGAGTACTATGTCCAGTTCTGGAGCCCTCAGCACAGGAGAGACATGGATCTGTTGGAGCAGGTCCAGAGGAGGGCCACAAAAATGATCAGAGGGCTGGAGCACCTCTCCTATAAAGTAAGGTTGAGACAGTTGGGCTGAGAGTTCAGCCTGGAGAAGAGAAGGCTCTGGGGAGATCTTATTGCAGCGTTTCAATACTTAAAGGGGGCTTATAAGAAAAAGATGGGGACAAACTTTTTAGCAGGGCCTGTTGCGATAGGACAAGGGGTAATGGTTTTAAAATAAAAGAGGGGAGATTTAGACTAGATATAAGAAGGAAATTTTTTATGATGAGGGTGGTAAAGCACTGGCCCAGGTTGCCCAGAGAGGTGGTAGATGTCCCATCCCTGGAAACATTTAAAGCCAGGCTGGACGGGGCTCTGAGCAACCTGATCTAGTTGAGGATGTCCCTCCTTATTGCAGGGGTGTTGGACTAGATGACCTTTAAATGTCCCTTCCAACTCAAACTATTCTATGATTCTATGATTCTAAGTAGGCCACTACCTGTAAAATCGTATAACTTAGTAATCAGTAGGATTTTTATGTTCCTTTTTGTGTTTTATTGACATAGATGGGAGTCTATTGCAGCTGCTAACTCAAAACCTGTTATTCTAGCTAACATGGTGCCTTTGGTTTTGGTATTTCTGAGTAAATCCTCATTTTAAAAGGCTATCAACTATCATAATGGCAGGTAAGTTCTCCCTACATGCTGTGGTGCTCTTGCAGATTTCATCTCTCCGTATGCCTTTGCATTGTCAATTGCTTTGAGCTGTACCTCACTGGTCTAAGTTCTTTCCTCTTTAAGTTAAGAGCAGAAGTGAAGATTTGTGAATAACATAATTACACAACTGAGATTTCTCTCAGAAGTGCCTCTACCCCAATAACTGACATAAAACAATATATACTTTTACAATAATTTAGAGAAATACATCTAATCAAATAACTGTCTTCAACTTCTGATGTGACATTAACACAATTTGGTATCTCTAAAGAGAAAATAAAGAGTCATATTCTCTTCTGGTATAAGTTCACATGTATATGTATTTGTATTTGTATCCACATGGATTTCAAGCTACCATACCCCAGACCTAATGTATATAATATCTAACTTGAAGAAGCCCAGCCTCTATATAAAAATTTGTCTAAATAAATGCTTTCATTAACTTTCATGTCAGATTTCTTAAGAGATAACCAGAGAAAATTTGACATTCATCGTTTGTAGAATAGAAAGGCAATTGAAATGTGTGATGTTTGACAAATTTAAGATTAATAGAAATGCTTATTTCATAGCCATGTTAGAAAAAAATGATTATATGTTTTTCTTTGCTGCATTGCATTTCAGAAGCCAGTTTGATTTAGAAGGGTAGTTTTCTGCTGCCTTTAGAAATGTGTTAGGTAGCAAAATAAGGTACATTAGACAGTATAAATTAGATTTGTTTTAGAAGACTAGAAACTAGTTAGACCTCAAATAGTGTTGCTTGTCACAAATTCTAGGAGGTTATATGTGAGACAATGTGGTATGCTTAAAGAAGTTAATACTTACTGGCCTGGAGGCCTTTATTTTTTATTACCAAGGAGTGCAAATAAACCTGCTTGTTAGGGCAGAAATTTAAAGGTCAGTCCTCAGATGTCATAAATCATAGATCTAGGAAGAAATAGATTAAGGAAGCCCAAAATACTGGGTCAGCATCAGCAACACAGCAGTGTTGCTTTAATTCTGTAACAAAGAACTGATTCCAGTTATTATTCTGTTCTTCAGGGAGTAATCTCATTCTAGTTCAGCTCTTAAGAAAAGCATGATATAAATTATAATTCTAGAATTTTGTTCAGTTTTGGTTCTTACTCTTATGGGTCCATATTAACTTTAGTCCTTCCTCTGGTTAAACAGTGTGTTTCATTCCATTTTTGTCAAGAGATAAGTTTTTTCCATTTTTTTCTAATATCTAATCTGAATTTTCCTTGCTGCGAAGCAGAAGTGTTATCCCTAGTTCTGTCTGCTACAGGCATGAAGAACAACTCTCTTTAGGAAAAAAATATGTACTTGTGTATTGTGTATATCACAAATATCATCTTGCAGTTGTCTCTCTTGCCTGTAGTCTTCTCTACCTCAGGCTAAGTAACCTACATCATTCAGTTGTTCCTGAGAGGGCTTGCTAACAGAACTCTCATCATTCTTTGTTTCCTCTTGCTTTGTTGGAACTGATAGGGACTTTCTTGAAGTATGGTGCCCAGAATTAGAGACTGCGGCCTTACAAGGGCTAGACAAAGCAGAATCTGTTTTATAGACTGTGAAGCAGACTAGTTAAGCTCAGCTCTGTTCTTGGGCTGATTCCATTTATCACTGCTGTTTTATTCTCATTCTCTACAAAGGTTACCTTTTTCATCCCAGTTCTGTCTAAGAAAAGTACTTTGTATCTCCTTGTTCCCACTAAGAAAATTCTGACTTGTTATTCTCATTAATAGAGTCTTCCCAGTGGTGTCTAGTCACAGAACAACAACATGTAAAGGGCATAAACTGAAACACAGGAAGTTCTGTCTGGATATGACCCCCCCCTTTTTTTCCCTGTGAGAGTGATTGAACACTGGAACAAGTTTCCCAGGGAGGCTGTGGAGTCTCCATCCTTGGAGACAGTTAAAACCCAACTGGACACAGCCCCATGCAGCCTGCTCTAGCTGACCCTGCTTTGAGCAGGGGAATTGGACTAGGCAATCTCCAGAGGTCCCTTGCAAATACTCTGTGATTCTGTGAAAATAACCCCAAAGTACAGGTTATACATACAGGACTCTCCTTCTTAGCAGAATTAGAAGAAACAAAATTCTCTGTTGCTGAAGTCTCTGAGACTTTTCAGTTGTGGAGAGAGTGTAAAAAGTATGTTGTTTTCCTTACTTTTCTAAATCTAAGATTTACACATATCTAAGTATAAGGGTTAAAGTAAATCCTTATGAAATATTTATTGTGTTAACCAGTGTAAAAAATTATTAGCAAGCTCAGATATGTTTAACTAAATGGTATGTATTTTTTATGTGAAGAAGGAAAGTTGTTTGAATATGGAAACATGTAGGCTTCTCAGATACACTGTTGAATGAGGAAAAAAGTTATGTTGGTTCTCAGTGCTTTAATAATGAGTAGACAGTTGTTCATCTCGCCAAGCATAAACGTTTTACTCACTTTTAAATAGGCGCTCAGAACATATTTTTCTCTTTTGGTGTATGACCCATATCTATTGTCCATCACATTAAATGACATAAAATGCTCATTTCTAAAGAAAAAGTAATCACTGACACACTAACTGCTCCCTCGAATGTGATTCTTCACATGAAATTATGCTTACTCCCATTTCATGAAAGATCATTATACACTTATTACAATACCCTGATAATGTGCTCTGTTCAGAACAAAGCCATGATTATAGTTGTACGTGTGGTCATGTGTGACTGTGAGTTGTTAGAGAGAAGATTAGAGAAAGACAAGCAAGATTATTTTTTTTGCTAATGTAGACCATTAAGCTTTCCAGTCCTCCAAACTGGGGACTAATCACTGCACTTCCATGACTACTTTGATCATTTTGGATTTACTATGTTTTAGTTTCAAAAGTAGTTATCTTGTTTGGGTTGAAAACTGATTTTCACTGACCTTGAAAGACGTAGTTGTTGGACTGATTTCTAAAGTAGGATCTTATTTTTCGATGATGACATATTGCTGATATGATGTGACTTGCATCTGATCATAGAAGAGAGTTTGGGAAAGCTCAGACTAGGAATAGCAGTACTGCAGCCATAAGTAGATAAGTTATTTACAATAGTTTTACAATCATGTTTACTGTTTAGCTGGGAATATCTAGAATTATTCAAATATAAAAATAGCTACAAAATATTTTCTGATTTTTTTTCCCCACTAAAGTTTAGAATATGAGGTTATTTTAGCTTTTATCTTTTCTTTGTTTTCCTCCTTGAACATGTTTACTTAGTCACACTCAAATATTTTCAAAAGATCTCTTCTGTTGCCGCTGTTGGAGGCAAATTACCTGTTGTCCGACCCAATATTTCTTCTGTTCCAGCCCCATATTACCCCCTTGGTCAATCATTCTGTACATGCAGATCCCCTCTTGTGTCCTCTTGCTTTTGTCAGTTTTGATGCCTGTAAATTTGATGCCTGCTCTCACTTCTGTTTCAGCTTATTTTTCCCATTAAGGAGTGATTTTTTCCAAACCTATTCACAGGTTTATTGTTTTCTCATTCTCTATATCTTCCACAAAAAGGACGCTTGGAGAGACATATAGCAAGATATACCTAGGTGGAAAGGAGCTATATTGCATTACCCATGCTGTATTACAGAATAGAAAGATCTGTCGAGGCATATGGCTTGTCTCATAAACTGTACGATCATGTGATCCATTTTTTATGTGCTGGAGGACTACACATTTGTTTACTGCCACTAGTAATGGTTTTATTAAAGCAAACAATGGAGTATTTTGGAATTAATTTTAGTTACCTGTGGGTGTTAGTGTTACATTTTTATTTCACAGATTTACATCGGTACTTGATTTGAGTGACTAAAATACAAATGTACCTTTTTGCAAAACGTGAAACTATGTTACAGTTTGATTTCTGTACATTTCAGTCAGTATCCCATACTGTCTTCTAAGGCACTTCATTTGCCGATGAAAAGTTGATATGTATTTTCACTTACTAGATGTATTTCAAGAATGGTATTATTAAACAGATCGACGTACTGGAATTGTACTGTTATGGACACTGAATCCAAAACTTAATATATGAAGCTCAGCTAAATTAGTAACCAGGAACAAACTAACTGTATCTAGCTGCTTGTTTAGCTTCCTATGTATCTTAACTGCAAGTGGTTTTGGTTTTGTTTTCAAGAGCAACAGAGCATGGATAAATTACTCTTAGATTTAACAATGTCTCTTTAAAATCAGCTTTTGAACTGGTGGCTGAACCCATTTTTTCTTATTGCAGCTCAACTTGTTTTTACAGAATTTGCAGGTTTTTGGGATTAAGGGCAGAGACAGCTCTTCCAATAAAGGTGGCATTGGTAAATCAATACATACAAACACTAGCCGAAGTTGTCAGTGGATATGAAAACCATCTATGACATCAGTATTTATTTCATTGACGTCTGTATAGGGTTTCCAGAGCCCATTTATGATGTCATGGTTTTCCTCCAATGCAGTTCTTGTTTCATGGAAAGCTGGAACTCAGCTTGTAACCTCTGGATGATTTCCTCATAACTGATCTCTATCTTTCCCCATTTGCTCCAAGGCAGAAAGTGCCTCTAGTGCCTCTTTTGGCTGTGTGTATAGTAGATTTTGGCAAAAAAAGCTCTCTCCTTTCTTCCCTTCACAGGAAATCACTCCTGCTTCTTTCAGCCCTTTGCTCTTCACCATTTTCAGTCATCATCAAACCTTCTTTTCATTTCTTTTCCTTTCGAGGGATGTCAAAACAATTATCAGTTAGATATTGTGATTCATTTTTTTTCATCTTGCTGAGTCTTATGCATAAAATTCTAATATACACAATTTTTTTTCCTTACCACTAGATTCCCTGTTGATTAATGAATTTCCTTTCTTCCACCTATTTTATCCTGTTTTATTAAAGGATAATAAGGAAAAAAATGTTTTGAACAATTATGTAGCTGCAGTACTTCACAGTTATTTATGCTTAACTATGCAGTTTTCTTCCACATGCGTACATTTTCTTTTACTCTGTTTGGAGAAGTCTGTTTTTCATAACACCGATGTTTTTCAAGCTAAACAAATAATTGATGGTGTCTTCTTATTGGCTGGCACAATTAATTTGGGTGAACTCCCCACAAATCAATATATCCCTCTTTTGTATTGCAAACATGCAGGTTGTTCTTCTCTGGCTATTGATATTCTCCTGCTCTCAGGGGTTTCAGTGCTCAGTATTTTCAAACTATTTGCCAATAATAAAGACAAAGAAGTACAGTACATTGCAGCACTTTAGCTGGTGTAGGAACATACTCAGACATATGTGAAATGTAATAAGGAAAAACATGGAAGAGTGTGATTCACTGTTACCCTGTCCCACAGTACTAACAAGAGATTTTATTATCTATTTTAATGCTAAATGGAGCCACTTGGTAAAATAGCTAAGGTAAGCAGAAATCATATACTCTGGGGTTTGTCTACATTAAATATGAGAAATTATCCACTTTCACTTATCACAACACAACTGAGTTGTACCTGGCACAAGCCAGGTAATTTCATTTCTTCACTGAGCTCATTGAGAAAGTATTATTAAAAATAAAGATTTTTTTCCTTAAAACATAAAAGAAACAATGTAGATTAAGAATTATTTTAGACTGAAGAAAATAGGTAGGGGTGAGACACTAATAGCCATGGAAAACAAAGTGCTGTATATGTAAAGAAGCAAATACCTTCTGTTTGATTCCATACCCCAGACAGTGAAGCACTTATTCTTGGTATGAGAGAGTTAGTTTCAAATCACTCCAGGACTCTAAGCTCTGCTAGAAGGTACTCTGGAGTGGACTTCTGTTAAGTTTACTTTGTGGTTTATTGAAATATTTATTCATGAAGTGGCATAGGACAGATTCTTCAAGATCATGCCACCCTTCCAGACTTGGGAGATTGTTGCCATCAGACACTTCCCAAGGGCCTGTGGGAAACCAAATGCTCCCTTGAGCATCTTTATGAATGATCACAGAGAATACATTATAAAAATATGTGTTCTTGTGTGTGTGTGTGTGTGTAATACACGTTTAAGAGAGCAAAACTAGAAGACATTATATGTACGGAGTTGCAGGCTTATAAGAAAGAAAGAAAGAATCTGCAATGTGAAATCTCATAATATGCGAATTCTTTAACCTCACACCTCTTAAAAACTGATCAAACCCTTGCACTTCTAAAGGAGAGAAGAGAGGATAATTATATTAACCACCTCCCTTCAGATCTTCTGCCAGAAATCCTTGTATTTGTTATCTTACTGAACCCAGTTACTTTTCCAAGTAGTCTTCTAATTATTATCATGCTTCCTCACCATGAGCCCCTATGCTTGTTGCCATATGTTACAAGCCAAGACCTACAAAACTAGCTGAAATTCACTACCTACTTAATTTAATATAGATTTATTTGTTGTAGTAGTTCTCATCGGTCTCTGTGTAGCTTTGCTGCTTTGATGATGCACTTTGTTGCAGCTTTGAGAACAGCTGCAGTAATCAAAAACTGAAGAAGGGTACTAGGTTTTTTGTTGCTTCCAGTTTATGAAAATTGCAGCTGACACTGTAATTTTGTCAACTGAGAGAATTAGACACTTGAAATATTTCTAGAAGGATCAATACTCAAGCAGGTACAGCTTGTGAAGTTACTGAACTGAAGTAATATTTGAAAATTACATTTTAGTAGCTGTAAAAAGTGGAAGACGAAATAAAAATTTATCATTTCCAGGTGAAATGGTAAGTTGGTTATTGTTATTAGAGCACTAGAATGCCATACAACTCTCTTCAGAAATGTATAGCCTATAACTGGACTATATTCTGCTAATTTTGAAAAAAGTTTTCATGTAAAAATAATTTTAATCAGACACAAGATTTCTTTATACTTGCTTTTCAGTCTTGCAAAGGCATTCAAAGAAGTAGCTGAAAAAGCGTATGCCTTTAAAACAGTAAAAGTCCTTTTCAATGTAGAGAAAAGGGATCTGAATAGTTTTTAACTGTCCTTCCTAACATTATTTTTCACAGTACATTAGATACCATCTCTTTCCTGTTATAGTATCTCTTTATATCTAGCCTATAAAATAGATGAAATTTGTTGGAATGGGATGCTTTTCATTTCTTTGCTGCCAGACTTCATGTGACAATTCTTCGTCTGCTTCCTCTAGTGAATTTGACTACAGAAGAGATAAAACATTGGGGCAAAGATGAAAAAACCCCCAAACAACCCAAAAACTTAAAGGAACTCAGAATGCAAATAGACCATTTTTAGTGTATAGCTGGTTTATTTATAAATACAGACTTCTGCAATGCTTGATAATATACTGTCAAGTAGCACAGACTGCTTTTTTTCTCAGCCTCTGAAGGACTGACTTTATTACATTCCCTTTGCACTAACTTTACAGAAGGGGCTTTAACATGAAGAAAATTTGTGGTTGGCCCAAGGTTATCACTATACCAAACTAAAGATAATTTTGCATTTTAAACAGTTCAAAAAAAAAAAAAAAAAAGGACAATAATTTGAAAATGCAAATGTCTGAGTTATTACCATGGAAGATTTTGGCTTTGAAACAAGGTTTTGTGATCTGCCTGCTTTTCAGTGGTTCAGAAATACTGTGTACACAGAGGCTACAACTTAGGAGGTTCTGTGGAGCAAATGTTAAGTGGCTTAACTTTTGAGAGAAGAAAAATTGAACTTGTGATTGTCCAGTCCATGATACCAGCATCTGAAGAACTAGTTCAACTTTCTATACAGCAGTTCTTCGGTTTTTGCTTAGAAAGAGGAATGTACTTGAAATGGTCATTGTATTTGTTCAAGGTGTGACTTCAGAAAAATACAGTCCATTAAGGAAGAACACAATACTGAAAAACAGCACAGCAAGCTCATGAAGTGACATGAGCTGAAGCTGTACAGAAATCAACATTACAGAGGTTGATGGAGTTTTACAGCGATGAAGAGTTTATATTGGAAGGGAAAACAGTCAGGATTTCTTTCCCATCCTCTCACTTCTTTTTAGTGCTACCTCGTATTGTGCAGCATGAGGTATGGTTGTGGCACCTGTTGGAGTCATCATGCTCAGACTAGTCCAATAATGACACAGGAAAAAATATTTTTATACTAATTCGTATAGGCAAATCTATCAGTAGAAAATACTCACACAAACACATCTAAATGTCCTTGAGTCAGACGGTGGCCTCTGAGTTAGTGGTACTCAACACAAGAAGACCTCCATGGAGGCCGTTGCATTGTGTTTGTAGCAATCTCCATCACATTATAGGGGTCACAGGTGCCCTGAAGATAGCTAATTCTGGCAACTTGGATAACGCCATGCTGAATTTTTTAAGTTGCTCCAAAGGCAGTATGGGAACCTGAAGTGTGAAAAGGCTGAACCTGAAACTTGAAGCCTGTTCATCTGCTAGATTTGACAATGCCCTTCTCCTCATTTCCTGTTAATGGAGTGTCTTTGACTAGTAGGAAATGAGAAATTTTTGTATCATATGATTCTTTAATTGATTCATGTAATGAATTTTATGAAAAAAGATTGCCTAGGAAATTGACAATATTAGTTACAGTACTTTGACTGTGCCTATGATAACAACCACAGTATGATTAAACTATGATTTTTAATCTGATTTGGACAGGATTTGGCTAGAGTGCATTTACTAACAGAATAGCAGCAGAAGAGCGCCAGCCTGCCTTGTTTCCACACTGGCTCTCCACTGATTCTTCCTCTTTATTCAGCAACTAGTTCAAATATGAAAAACAAAAATAATTTTAGGTTTAGTTTACATGGAATTTTGATCTAGGATGTTCCCTAGTTGCACTAATTTAAGCTTTGGCTCTTAAAAGTTATTCTTAGCCCGGTTTGAATTTAAGTAGGCTATTAATAGAAATATTTTGACATGATCTGTGCAGTATTTTGTTTTCAACACAGATTTCTTGCCATAGTCATCTGTGGCAGTCATGTCATGTTCAGATACTTTTCATGATTTTGGAAGAACAGTTCTTTAAAGACATTTAAGTGTTATCCTATCAGATGTGAACCTGGAAACGACTTCTAGCATATCATTGGCGAATGGACTAAATAAAGCAGAGGCTAACAAAATGCTTGCCAGCATGCCAGTCTTCTGGAATGTCCAAGTGCTGGTTTTGTGGTATGGAACTCCCACGGGTTTAGAATTACCATAACAACATAGGTAGGAAAATATGTTGATGTCTTCTGGAGAAGGTATTATTGGCCTCTGAAGAGTCAAGAACAGAAACTCCAGTTCTGTTCTTTATTGGAAATCTACTTTCAAATACAGTACTATGGGCCCTCCTTCCGTGAATTACTCATATTTCATCACTTGAACATCCAGCAATTTTTCACTGTCTGCTGCATGCCTGTCCTCTTTCAGTTATCCCTCCAGAAAACCACTGTCTTCCAGTCATTTTCAGGATCTCCAGCTTTTTCAGGATCTTTAGAAATTTTTTCTGCAGCTTTTATTGATACTTCCTTACCCAATTTAAGACTACCAAGAGTATAAGGTCTTCCAGCCCAAAGCTGTACTGCAACTAGCGAAAGGTAAACTGAGATAGTTACAGAAAGTTTATTAACGAATATACAATCAAGAAAGACATGGATCTGTTGGACTGGGTCCAGAGAAGGGCCACAAAAATGATCAGAGGGATGGAGCACCTCTCCTATGAAGACAGGCTGAGAGAGTTGGGCTTGTTCAGCCTGGACAAGAGAAGGCTCCAGAGAGACCTTATTGCAGCCTTTCAATACTTAAAGGGGGCTTAAGGGAAAGACGAAAAACTTTTTAGCAGGGCCTGCTGTGATAGGACAAGGGGTAATGGTTTTAAATTAAAAGAGGGGAGATTTAGACTAGATATAAGGGAGAAGTTTTTCACAATGAGGGTGGTGAAGCACTGGAACAGGTTGCCCAGAGAGGTGGTAGATGCCCCATCCCTGGAAACATTCAAGGTCAGGCTGGATGGGGCTCTGGGCAACCTGATCTAGTTGAAGATATCCCTGCTTATTGCAGGGCGGTTGGACTAGATAAGCTTTAAATGTCCCTTCCAACCCAAACAATTCTATGATTCTATGAATCTGTTTTTCTCTAGCTTTACTAATAAAGTCTTTAAAATGATTGCACAGGGGCTGAAACATATATTGTGTCTAGATGAAGAATGTATAGAGGTCCTGCAATTAAAGAAGCAGTTCAGAAATAGTGACTTTTTAGGGGGGAGCCAGAAAGCAATGCAAAGAGCAGTGGGGAAGAAGCAGCCTCAGAAGGGATGTGTCATCCTATACTATGAGTATGCTAAAATTCACCAGAAAGTTCAGTCCATCCTATGTACCTAGCATGTACCATAGCAACAGGTTGGACCCTGTGGGCTGGAACATTTGCATGTTATTTAAATAAATATTTAGAATAGTAATAATAATAGTTTTAAAAAGCTTATCCTTTTTAGATAAAGGGATTATTTATCCTGGATCTGTGCAGAGAAGCTTACCAACATTCTTATGAAAAGTATTTATTAAAGAGTTAAGTAAAATTTAAAATACACTGGGCTTGATTCAAACTGTGATAGCTCTTAAACCCAGCTCCTTAGATTCTCATTTGGTGTAAGTTCATATAGCTGTCAATGTAGCTGCACTGTGCTAATTTACTGCAGCTGACGATCTGGCCTATGGTGCTCTACTTTGGATGAAAACAATAACGATTCTGGCACCATCTCGAATTCTTTGTTATTCCATTTACGTAAGTTGCTTTCAATTAACCAGAGCAACTTGTCTCGGGGCAACAGAAGTGAACCTTAGACTCAGAGAAAACGTGTGATTTGCTCCCCAGTTCCCCTTCCTGGGATGGCACCGTGGTCTGCAGGCGGTGTTGTCAGGCATGCCTGTCTCTTGCTGTCTGTCTTTATTACGGTCACAGCAGCATGCACTGTTCATAGCTGCACACTCAATTACTTGTACAGACAAAACTAAGTAACGAAAAGGCCTGCTGCCACACTGCAATGAATCCTCCAGAGTCCCATAGGCAACAAGCAACTGCACAAACAGCTGACTAATCTGCCAAAGTACGCATATATCTCGACTTGCAACACGATCGGTTGTCTGCTGGTATTTATATACTTAATTGTTAATTGTCCTTTGTCATATAGCAGAAATGAACTCTTCTTAGCTTGGAATAAGTTGGAAGCCACTGTTCATTGCCTGCATATTTTTACAGTGGATTGTCTATTTCTAGCCTCTTGACATACCCCCTCTTCCCTTTAAACATCACAGGGCGATACCCTCACCTCATATGAACATGAAAAGAGTAATTTTTTATCAACTACCCTCTTGAGTTTGATTTTCATTATCCTTTGTATATTATCTTCAGCAAACTTTTAAAAAGTATGTTCTCTATCATGAATAATTAAATGGCAAAAGTCCACATTAAACACTTTGGACTGAAGCAAGTCAAGTACTAAAACATACGATGAAAAGAAAATAAACTTTCCATTTTCTTGATATAGATCTGACCTTTGGTGTATAATAACCACATACTGTGACAGATGACCTAAGCTGTAAACCTCTACATGTAATAATGATAGATTTGTTTAGATTTTTTCTGACATTAGGCAAACTATATAATGATAAACATGTTGTTAATACAGAGGGCACATTTTTACATTTTCTAGAGAAAACATGATTTTTTTTTTCCTTTCATTTCACACTGACAAAAATAAATGGACATTTTGTGCCTATAGTCATGATTCATAAATGGGTAGTACTCATTCAAAATAGACTGCTATTTTTCTCAATTAAAATGCAATAATGTTCGCTGAATTTGGTAGAACTTCATGTGAAAAGAAACAGATATACTTGAGGCCATAGGAGAGCTCTTTCTTCAGAAAAATATAAGATCACAGCAATGCTTTATTCTTAATTGGTATAACAATATTGTAAGAATTTCAATTACAATAAGACTCCTGAGTCCACTGAAGTCAGCCAATCAATGATATATATTTAAGGAGGGGAAAAAAAAGATCTTTGGAATATAACTTTGGAATATATCTTTGGAAAGACCAAATCGGCAAGAATCTCTCTTGGGAGCCGAAAGAAAGGGGATAAAAGGAGAATTGCTGAACTCTAAACCGAATTGCATTTTCTTAAGGGTATGAAAATGAATAACACAAAGAAAAGGAAAATAAAAACATAATTAGAGGTCCTAATGGTAAAGGTAGAAAGAGATCATAGAATCGTTTAGGTTGGAAAAGACATTTAAGATTGAGTCCAAGTATAAACCTAACACTGCCAAGTGCACCACTAAACCATGTCCCTAAGTGCCACTGAAGTAATAAAAAAGGGATGAAATTAAAAAGCATAAAATGCCAGGTCAGGCCCTTGATGACCCATAGTAGGAAGTATTGTTTTAACATCGGTGACCATCACCTGCATATGGCAAATGGGCCGTACACAGGTGTTCTACCTGACCCACAGGCTGAGTTAGAGCTGCCAAGGGGATTCGGTTCTAAAAATGCAAAATTTGCTTCTGAATTGAATCAAAAGAGCTAGCAAAACTGGGAGTGGTAGTGCTGCTGTATAAGACGCTGGTAAGACCTCTCCTGTGCAAAATCCTGATCAGACATATTCCAGAAAGATAAACTGAGACTGGAACAGGCCAGGAGAAGGGCTGCTAAGGTGGTCAGGAGAGCTTACCTTTTAACAGAAGAGCTTAGCTTGATTAGCCGAGCAAAGTTGAGAAGGGGTATGAGTTTGTTTACAAACATCCAAAGAAAGAAGAAATGCTGTTTAAACTAAAGAATCATTTTGGCACAAGAACAGATTGGTATAAACTAGCTATGAATAAATCCAGGCTGAAAATTAGATTAATGTTGCTGACCAATGGAGCACTCAGATTTTGGATCTGTTCTCCGAGAGTACTAGGATGAAAAATTTAGCTGTTTTTAAACTGGAGATTATAAAATGTGGTATCTGTGATAGCAGGGCTTGATGCCTGCTAACAACTAAGGCTTTTCGAGTTCTCTTTTCCTCAGTTCTTAGGAATTTAATTCATACATCTTATATTCAACACCCAAAGATTCACCAACAATTTTAAACAGAGCAAATTTTCCTTCTGGAGCCCTTTTTTTAGTTTTGATGTTACCAATTAGACTTTATTTTAGAATGTCAGTGGTCATTAAGGTTCAGATCTGTAAAAAGACTTAGGTATAGCAAAGGATAATTTTAAAGTATCCTGCTCTGGGTTTATAACTTACAAACTTGATGTAGTTATCTAAGTAATTATACTTAAATACTGAGTCACCTCCTACACTGCAGTGCTTAAAGCACTACAATTCCCCTGAAGAGGAAACTGTGGCTGATTCCTAGGTGCACCTCTTGGGGCATTATCAGCTGACTTGCCTGTTCCTTTTAAAACCAGATGCTAGAAATTGTGGTCATGAAAGAAGGATGCCTTGAATTTTCTCTTTAATTTACATACATAACATTTTTTGTCTCTTCTCAGTGTGGTTGAAGGTCACCAGCCTGGCAGCCACCACCCGTTCCACCACCCCAGGCAGGACAGCCAAGGGGCAGCAGGGGCAGCTCCAGCCCCCAGGCATCAGGCACCTCCCTGGGGGTGGGGAAAGGCGGAGGTCAGGCTGGGCCATTGGCCCACGGGTAGGGGGCAGGATCAGGTCTGGCGAGGGAACTCGGGGTCAGGCACAATCCCAGGATGGCCAGTCAGGGCTGTGAGAATGGGCTGAGGCCAGGCTGCGATGTCAGCCCGCACTTGGGGGTCACAGTCTGGACCAAGGGGGTACCTGGTGGAGCACAGCACAAGCACAGCTGCAGAACACATGCAAAACAGCTGAGGTGGAAGCTGAATAGCAAAATCCTCCTCTAAAAGCAGCTCCCAAGTAAAGGAAGGGTGAGCCCTTGCAAAGGCTTTTAAGCAGAGCTGTTTGTGGGGACCCTGCACTTGGACTTTCTCTAGCTTTCTTCACAACAGCTCTTATCAGAGAGCTGGCTTTGAATAACCCTAAACTTCTGCATTCTGAAATACAAACCCATGCCTTCAAAACTTCTCCACTCTATGCCAGAGTTAAAAACCCCTCTATAATGAGTTAAAAACAAACATACAAACAAACTTGGAGACGAGTAACATCGAGAACTTGCATAAACTGCTTACCATTAATATTTGTAAGGTTCTTAATTTTTATTAAACTAGATACACCTGTGGGGTTTTTTATTAAAAAGGCATAATTACACTTCCCTCAATGAAAGAGAAAAATCAATACTTGCTTAATACATGATCAGTATGATTTGTCCAAGAAAATACTTTGATTTCATAGAGAGGTTTGGACCTTGTGCATGCTATTCTTTAAAAAAATAGGGGCACATTTTTCTAGGGAAATTTCATTCAATTCATGAGAGCAAAATAGAATTTTAATTCGAAGCGCTGAATTTTGATAGCTGACTTCGTTGGGCGGTATGCAGTGGGAAAGAAAAAATAGATTGCAATTATTGGGTTATAAGGTGTTACTGTGATAGAGACTAGTAAATTTAAGAGGGTATGACACCCACGAGTACGACTCCAGAGACTGGTGACAGACATTTGTTTGGAAATGTTTTTAGAAATGTACCTCAGTTCATTAATTCCTGTACATCTTTTGACTTCTCTTTTCTCTGTCATTGAGTTTCTTTGGTTGGTTATGTTCTGTCAGCCTGCCACTTTGCACCTTGTCATTTGTTTGTATGTCACTTAAAACATTGCCTTAGTGGTTAAACAATTTTTTCTGCTGTATGTTTACCTTGTTTTCATTTCCACACTTCAGTATGTGGACCATCAACAACAGTTTGTGCCACCGCTAAACCGAGTCACTTGTGTTGTTATTTATGTTTGTTATAAACTGTTATTTACACAGCAAGCTGTAACCATGATTTACAGTGATCACATTAATTGACTACATTTCACTGTGCACCTCAGCTGCCAGTAATTTGGCCATAAATTTTACAGAATTTATTCTTGTTTTACAACGTGGGAAGCCTGTTGGCCTTTTGTGAAACTACATGATCAATGGTGTTCCACTAATTGGCTGGAAGCAATGCTAAAATGGTATAGCCATCGCTCTCTACTGTAAGGATAAAGAATGTGATTCCATCAATGTGCAAACTTTATATCAAGCACAGAAATCAAAGTTTCCTCTGGTGAAGCTGTGACCCACATATCCTTCAAGGAAGCATATGAGGCTGCAGCCTTCTGCACCACCAGTCTCTGGTAAATACATTAAATAAAGTAAAGTTTCAACACACAAGCGTTAAGTAAGTCCACTGAGTTGTGCATTATTCTGAAAGTTGCTGAACAGCAGAAGGTAAAGTAATCACTCAGTAGAGTCAAGATGAATAAAATAAAAGGCTATCTCATGTTACAATTGATTTCACTCTGCTGAAATATGCACTGCGCATTTTGATTAGCTGGGTAACGCAGTATATGCTTCTGCTAGGAAGGAGAAACCCAACACTTTATTGTACTTCTTTTGACTGCCTATCTAGTCATCAAAGCTTTCCTAATTTACATTCTATTTCCTTTGATGCAATCAATGTGAACAATAGAGGGTGTTACCTTGCATTTCTATACTTTGATCTGATTTGGCATTTGTGATCAACATAGTCTAGCAACGTTGCAGGTTAGGAAACATTTTGCTGCTGCCATCAATTACATTGTTCAGTGACCTTCCCTCTCCCTGCTGTACTTTGAAAATACACGTATATATTTCAAGATGTCTTTTTTGCCTACACTATTTGTTTTACAGAGCAACACTTTGTGAAAATGAGAGATGGTAAACAACATCCTTAATGCTTAAGATGAAGAAGCCAATGGCTACTTATCCACCATCATATTGATGTACAGTTACTATTACGGTGAATATAAATAATAATACCATTAATCCTCCATGCTGCAGAGAACTACATACATAGCCTGCAGCACTGTGGTATGCATTACCTGCTCCTGGACTTGAGCTGTTTACTCCCCCAGAAAGATGTGATTTGTTGATGTGATCTCACTTCTTGAAAATATAGATGAAGTATAATTAACCTGATAGTGTATTATGAACTAACAGTAGTGCTTTTTTTTTTTTTTTCCCCCTAGCAGGTGAAAAGGGAATTAATAGACCTGTATTATTATTTTTATAATTATACCTATGCACATTTATGCCTCAATGTGTTACTCTTACTGCATATCTTTGGATGCATCACTTCCATGCTGTATACCTGAGTTCCTTCACTGGTAGAATGGGATAATAAAAATTAATTTTTCATTACTTTAAGATTTCCCACTATAAAAGAAGTGTTGTGTGTATTATGTTAGCTCACAGGGCAAAACAAATACAGATGATAATTAAAGTCATAGGTGACTTCTGCTCCATAAAGAAGTGAGAGGGAAAAAAAAGTTAGTTCAATTAAGTCACTATTCTCTCTACAGCCATTAGAACAATCTAAATCTAAAAAAGGTACTACTGTCTCTATCATTAAACAGCCCAAAATACCTTTTACAAATCTGAGATCAGAAGTAAGAGCGATGCTCCAGGCTTCCCAGTCAAATTCCATCTGTAAGGCATTTCATCTTTCAATTTGTGAGTTTGCATGTGTACTTTTGCCTGCTGACATAAAACAGCTCTATGATATTGTTCTCACTACCTTCATACCCCTGTATGATTTTCTATCCAAGAAACACCTACCTCTGAGGAGCTGGGAACATCGACCAGTCTTGAAACACATCTTCTAAGCCTGGAACATCTGTTAATCCTCTTCCAGGTTGCCCACACAAAGAACCAAGGAGTGGATAGCTGTCAGAGAGAAAGTCTTGTTCAAATGAAGGGTAGCAAGCAGAGCAGAAAGAAATGCAGGACTAGGAAAGAAGAATAAATAAATAAAAAAGAACTGTGGAAAATACTTATGGAGAGTGGGAGTATCATGCCTGGAAGATGTTGTAATACAGTTTTCTATATAGCTTACACATTAGTTATCTGGAGAACACCCCCTAGAGATGCATTTGTCTTATTTGTAAGGAATACTTAGGTGGTTCATGAGCACATGGGCATACTAAAATGAATGATACTAGCAAAGTACATTTACTTTTATCTTTAAAAGGGAATAAACAGGTGAAATTTAATAAAGTGCCTGTTTTTATGTGTAGGCTAAAAAGACTTGAAAATCTAAAGGGAACAGCTATCAACTGTGATGGAGAGCAGCAGGGAAAACATACATTTCTGTAATGGAGGTTATTTATTCTACTTATTATAGCAAGCACTTGCTCATAGCTGCTCTATTTAAGAATGCAAACCAGTTTTCTTTGCCACCGCCTGCTTTCTCTAACACTCACATCTGGGGATGAAGTTTTCCGTTGTCTTTTCTGAAAGGAGGTGGATGTATCATTCTCCTTCCTTTGCTGATTAACGTGTTGGTCCAAATCCTGTCTACTCAGACCTTCAGAAGCTCTCCATTAAATTATCTTTCTTCTTTTTACTTCTTTTACTTTCTTTTCTCCCTTGCCGTCTTTCTTTGACTCCTCTTCCTGCTTCCGGTCTGCGTTTAATCTTCTGATTAAAATCCACAAAAAAACCACCAACCAAATCTCTAGACACTAATATTTCACTCATCGTCATTATGTTGTTCGTAGTTTTAGCCTGCTTCTGGTTCTTAGTGTATTTGGTGTCTGTGCTGAGGCGCTGGCAGCGGGGGCTGCAGGGCGGCCTCTGTGAGGAGAGGCTGGGGTTGCCCCGAGCCGGACACGGCCGGTTCCAGCCGGCTCCAGCCGACCCACCGCAGGGCACGGCTGAGCCCCGCAGCCAGGATGGTGGCTCCTCTGGGGAAGCATATTTAAAAAAGGGTAAAACACTGCATGGCAGTGAGAAATGAGGAAAAAAAGTGTGAGAAACAACCCTGTGAGCACCAAGGTGAGAGCAGACGGAGAAGGAGGAGGAGGAGGTGCTCTGGGTGCTGGATCAGAGATTCCCCTGCAGCCCCTGGAGGACCCCATGGCGAGCAGGTGGGTATGTCCTGAAGGAACTGCAGCCCATGGAGAGGACCCATGCAGGATCAGGGGGAAAGCGTGAGGAGGAAGGAGCCGCAGAGAGGGGCTGTTATGGGCTGACCTCTACACCCCTTCCCTGTCCCCCTGCTCTGCTAGGGGTGGGGGGAGGTAGAAGAATCGGGAATGAAGGAGGGAAGTTGAACCTGGGAAAAAAAGGGTTGGTGGAAGGAGTTGTTTTAGTTTTTGTCTTTGTTTTTCACTGTCCAAATCTATTTCACCTTGTAATCAATTAGATCAGTTTTCCTGAAGCTGAGTCTGTTTTGCCCATGACGGTAATTGGTAAGCAATCTCCCTGTCTTTATCTCGACTTATGATCTTTTTCATCTTATTTTCTCCTCCCATCCTGCTGAGGAGGTGGAGTGAGAGAGTGGCTGGATGGGTGTCTGGCAGCCCCCCAAGGTCAACCTACCACACTTAGCTTGCCTCTTAACTCTTTTAGACTATCTTACAGGTAGATGGCAGGAAACTGAGGTGGAAATTATTGACTGCTTTGTGTTTGTACCACGTTTTCCATAAGGGGCCCAGTTTTGGGGTAATACTTATGACATGCATGTGATATTTTGTGGGGTTAAGGGACAGTATGGAGTCACAGTGCTTATACAAAAATAAGGAGAAATAAATATTATTAAAACCATAGTGAAGTTAGACAAAAAATATAGCTTTCTGGAAAATTCAGTCCTTTCATGTATGAAAAAATGAATCTGAATCTCAATACTCTATACAAAGGATAAACTTGAAAAGGACTAATTGTAAGAGAGACCTTGGGGTGATTGTGGACAGTAAATTGTAGATGAACTCATTCAGTGCATCTCAGGGGAGAATGGCAAGTGGGATTTTTTGCCTGCTTGCACTAAAGCATGAAGTCATGCAGAAATGAAGTGTTAATCTCTGCATAGCTCTTACGAGGTCGTGTCAGGAATTCTGTGCTCAATTCCAGGCATCTCAACACCTGAAATATATGGACAGCTCTGAGAGGTTTTCTAGGTAGATTGTTCAGAGAGAGAAGTACTAAAATGATTGCAAACCAGGCTGGATTGATTTCTGAGAAGAAAAGACAAAGCAGTATAAGAGCTAAATACACTGCATACATAAACCAGCCACAATAGGTATGACTTGATATGATATTTAAAGGGTGTAAATTCCATGGAAGAAAAATAATTATCAAGGAAATTAAAAAAGGACATAATTCCAAATATTTAGATGACAATGATGCTAAATATCCAGGAACAGAGAGGCAAAGGCTGAGGCAGATACCTGAAGTAAATATCATGCTGGCAGTTGTGTATAAATGAGAAGGTTATGCATTTGCAAATGTGAAAATCGAGCACCATGTATATTGTGAAGAGGTATCTGAAACCTTGACACATATACTCTCAATGAGTCAGGAGCAAATTTGTTACTACTGGGATGCAGCGTCATCACTTTCAGAGGTCACATTCCATGTTCATTGTTTTGTTTTGCTTGTAAACAGGAAAGTTTTATTTACCTTGGATTATTCATTGTGCTTTTACTTAAGCAAAGTATGATACATCTATCTGTGCTATAAAAAAGAGAAAAGCTAAACCTACTGTCAGGACAAACGCTTGGGCAGTGACTTGACTTTTGGAACAGCTCCAAATACAGCGGTGTACATCATTATATCTTTTGGAATTTGCACTGTAAGAAGTATTGTTAATCTCTGTATGAGGGCAGAATCCCTGTGGTCAGTGGAGACTTTCCACCAACAGGCAAGTGCTCCTTGTAACTTTTCCTCATCTACCTCATGTGCATAAAATCAGAGAACCAGGTAGCAGAAATTAACTTCTCAGAAGGAAGACCTGTACATTTAATGAACAAGGCTAAAAAGGAAAACACATAGAAAACCTTTCCAATAGAAATATTAACCCTGTTTCATCTCTGCATTGTTTTACAACTTAAATTGAACTTCTTTCATAGTTTGATATTCATACTGTAGACCTCACTCAAAATAAGTAACAGAGGACTTGAGTCCAAGAGCAGTACCAAGTATCAATCCAGGAGAAAAAGATGAGCTTCGCTGAGAAGGTGGAATAATAGCTCCTTGATTCCTCATGCAAGCATCTCCCTACTGTAATTTTTCTGTAGGAGTTCAAAAAGGTGTCTTTCGTGAAGTAGCATTGCAAAAGTTGAACAGGCATCTATGGTTTCATCGCACTGAAAGTAGGCCACCTTCAGTATATTCATCAGCGTGCATGTTATTCCTCTCAATGGCAGGAGAAACAATAATAAATAATGCACAAAGGAAGTTAATCTGTTTCCAGAGTATTTTAATAAATAAAATGTACAAACCCATTCAGGCCTTGGGCTTCTTGCCAGAGTCTGATGTGAGAGAAATACCAAAAGCACACAAAACATCTCTGAAAGCTGTTAAGCTGCTTGTTCCAATTTCAGATTTGTATTTATTTTTTCTTCTCACACACTGTGATTGGATTTCATACAGTAATCACACTAATAATATAATAACTTTATAAGAAGTGAGAAAGAGGAACATCTCTACCAAGGACAATTATTGTTGCATCAATTTCTAATTATTCCTCCTATACTCCTTTTATTTTATGTGTCTGGTACTGTACAGAAAAACACAGAAAAGCAGCCATCGCTTATGTCAAGTGCTCATGTTGGAATGAACTGCTCAGGGAGAGGAAACTGAAGCCACATGCATTAATAGCTGTAAAACCATGTTCTGCTGGCCGAGGAGGAGGTACTGAGAAGGGATGCAGAATGTTTCCCTTCACTTGCATGAAGATCCTTTGGGACATTGCTTTCACCAGGCCTGTGTGTTTCCTAGTCAATCGGTCTCTTATGTCACTATGGGCATCTGGAGCCACCATTATTCCCTTTACTCATTTAGTATCACCAGGGGAGGACAGGTGCTTGTGCAAGGACTATATGAAATACATTTCTTTCATCTTCCCTCCTCTAGTGAAGATTCATGCTCTCAACCTCAGTGGAAGAGGTAGAATATGCCACCGTCCGCTGCTGAGATAGATATACTCTTTGTATAGGTACAAATGAATAAGAGCATATGTTGCATTGTTCAGGGGCTGATTAATTAAAAAGAAACCCAAACACAAAATCAATGCATTTTTCTACTGTTAATAAAATGCATTTCATAGAATCAAAGCAAACAGTATCGTAGTCTGTAGACTAGTAATCAGTGCAAGCAAATAGTAAACACAGGTTAACTTGCAACTATTTTTAAACACCACAATACGATATTGTATAGCATCATTGGTTTAGCCTCAGAATATTCTTATTCCATTTTCCATTTCCAACATGTAGTTTATCCATTCTCTTAAGTGTTTTTTTTTTTAAAAAGGACTATAGATAAATGGATATGTCTGTCACAATTTTAGTGTTTCAGTTCAGGCTATTAGAAACATAGTGGTTACATTTATTTAATTTTGGATGTTTACTAGCCCAAAATTATCTTGGTTAGCTAATGAATACTATTAAGATAGAGAAATATTTATGAATAATTGGTAAAATGCAATCATAAAAGCTAATACCAGTGATTTAAAAAAAAAAAAAATCTTAAAAGTATGTCAGTAGTTGGAAAAAAACACCCTAAAACTATATGATATCAAGGAATGTTCTAGAAATTGTTCCATTTCACCAAAACCATAAAGTGATAATGCTTAATTATCATCTCAGAATCATGACTAAATACTAATGATGCTGTAAACATCATTATGGGTACATATGCTTTTGCATACATGGGAGAAGTCGTTATTAAGAATTCTGAAAGAACACACAGCAAAGGGATTTCATATATCCCCTGTACCTTGTATTTTTAACTGAAAGAGGCAGGGTGGGGCTCTTTATGAAGCTGAGAGATCTGCTGCTGCTGAATATGAATTGCAGAAATATCACGGTATGTTTAACTCAAAATGTGTCCAACAGCATTGCATTCTTTACTTTATGAAAATGTTATGAAATGGGCACAGTCAATTACTGTTCACTATCTTCAACAGTTGCTCCTGGAGATGCATTTATATATGCATACCTAATATAATTTTTTGTCCCACATGTTAGGGATTTCAAAAAAACAGAAGAACATTGTTATTACCATGCTGTTGGTGGCGGGGGGGGGAGAGAGAAAAAAGAAAAAAAGAGTAGATGAAAATATAATGAAAAAGCATGGTAAGAAAACCATATTTCCATCGTGACAGCAGCTATCTGCCTTATTAATAGCAAATTTCTCATCTACCCATTAACTCTCTTAAACATTGTTCAACAGCTATTGGACCCACTGTGTTAAAAGCCCTGGAATCAGGAACACAACCCTCTTCTCATAGATGAATGTATTAACTCCCTGGCTTTTTCATACAAAAAGGGAGAGTAAAACCTGTGTGGCAGGTTTTTGTTTCTTTGTTATGTTAGTCATTGTCACTATATTTGGTGAATGTTTTTCTCTTTTTGGCATGTTTTAGGATTGCTCTGACAACAGCTATGGATTCTATGGAGATTGAAGAGAGTTATGTATTCGTTTGGGATAGAAGGGGAGCAGCTCATAAAAAGTAGTTCTACACACGAAAGCTCATGACTGGGTCCTGCGGCCAAGCAGTGAGGGGCAGCATGAATTCAAGCACTTCCACAGTTAGGTAATAGCTGCCTCAAAGGCAGCTTAAGTCTTCTTAAAATGCTTGCAAGTTTTTTTAAAAAAAATTAAAAATCTGTCCCAAAAATGATAAAATCATGTGAAATATATCAAAAGAAAGTTGCTAGTGACAAATACAGAAAACGTCAGGAAAGGCCTATGTAGCTGTAGTTCCAATGAACGTTGGAAGGATCTGAAATCATTCTCTGGTTCAGATAATGCCACATCTGTTGTTCTTGTGATTTTTAATAAAAAAATGTTGATTTTATATCTTCTCCTTTTCTTCTCAAGTCACCTCTCTCACTGTGTTTAGCCTCCTTCTTTGCTTTAATCTTTCTTTTCATGTTGTCTACTGCTTTCCCACTAATCTCTCAAACTGAATGACTTACAAATGATGTCAAGTTCTCCAGGAGTCTTCTGTGTTCAGTTGAACTGATTGCATATATCCCACATCAGTTTTCTTTTAATTTCTGCAAGCCACGAAATCAAAATAATTTTGTTTTCCTAGTGAATCGTACAGGTCCCTAACTCAGCAATATTCCTACTCAATTCATTCTGACCACTCCTTGCCTTCTGAAAAAGGGGCCAGCACTTGCAGTTATGCTGATATCATGATTCCAGCTGCTTTGACCTTCCTTCAAGTTCAAACTAACATATTCTACAGGTTCCCATGGAAAGGACCCTTCAGAAAATCCTGTACCTAAGAGTTTGCCCAAGAGCATTCATAGGCATCAAATTAACTACATTTTGATGTGTATGCTGAGATTTTAAAATGTTAATATTAGCAATAGTTGAGGCCAGACCTCTATTCTTTTCTGAGAGTTAGAAACGATTAAATTTTTGTTTCAGTAGTTCAGTCAGCTCTAATGGTAGTCAAATCTTGCCCTTAGAGCTTGGAAGATGAGTGACATGGGAAAAATCGGTATTTAGAAGTAGAAAAGTCAAAATTGGTAGTGAAAGGAAATTTGTCTCCTGCCTTCTGCAGGGTGTTGTAAGCAATGGAGAGGAAACAAAACAAGACATGGCACAGTGCTTGACTGCAATTTTAATGAGTTCCACTTCTGTAAGGGATTTTTTAGTTTGTTTGACTCATGCAATACTTTAAAAAGTGTATCTAATTGAAGGACAGTTTTCCAACCATCCTTGTCTTAGCAACCGTGACACCCTAGTGATGAGTGAGGAAATAGTTCTCTCTCTAACAAGTACTTTGAAAGATTAGTTGCAAACAGTTCTCATTACAAATATCATTCTTTGTTATTAAGTATGGTTTATGAATAGATCATAATTTACTTTTTAATATATTAATAATTTTTCACTATATAATTTGGACAACAAATTTTTCAGCTGTGGACTACATAACAATTGTTTTTCTTACTCAGTGGTGGACAGCTAGTTACTTACATCATGGTGTATTATCTCTGCTTTCAATGATAAACATTTAAAGTGCAGCAGAGCAAGTATCAGCTAATGAATATAGTTCATGAATAATTTATACAGACCTTTTTGGAAGCATTTTCACCAACATCTATCACTGTTTAGATAACAAAACCAAGTAGTATGATCCTGTTGATAATGCAAATTGAACCTAATCTTTTCTTTCACAAACAACAAAATTCAAGGGCCTTCAGTAATGAAAAGAAATATACTTTAGTTCAAATACTGATCCAACTCCCTTTAATAATATTATTCTAAAAATAGATGTGTCTTAAACCAAGGTTTCAAGGTTTAATGTTCTATTTTGCCATTTCTAATACAACAACGTTTACTTTTTTTGAATAGTTATGTTTCTATGCACATATATACATTGTATGGCCACTAAGATATTGAATAGCTGTAGCTTTATTTCAGGATACAAGGTGGTGCTGTTTCTTTTTAAAACTGAAAATAATGTGTTGATATGATCCTGCAGAAAGCAGTAGTAGGGACACAATATCTCATTGAGTGTAGTGCTTCTAAGAATCCAGCTTCTCTATCTCCAATTCTATTTAATTGCTATGTAGTTAAATAAGACGTACATATATATGTTCAAATGTGCACATATATATACATCCCAATAAGCAGTTTTAAAGCAATAACAGACTTCAGCCTTGTACATAATGCTAAATTTGAGTATTTGCATGCAGCGTCAGTCTCTTACATTAAAATTAACCTACATTTTATTGTATTAAGTGTGTTGCCAGTATTAAGGTACTGGCAACTTCTTGAAGAGTGATTCTTTTCTCTGTACCATAGATGAATGAAGGATATTGGAGCATTTGAAACTCTTGTAGTTTTACATAGATATTAAATTTCTGTGACCTATTTACTTATGCTTTTGGCCTTTATGTCAATTAGATCACTGTAAAATAATGACAGAGCTTTTATTTTTAATTAAAAATTAGAAATGTGACAGGTCAAAGAGAAAACAAGCAAACTGCCAAGACAAATAATTATGTGATTTGCACCCTTGCAGCACTATGCTCTTCCTAAATCCTTCTCTTCTCCCCAGTTCTCACTGTTACCAACATAAATCTTATACCGTGGATTGCAAGACATTTTCTGAGCTCTCTGCTGACTGACATTGTCTTCTTTTAAATCTTTCTTTTTGCAAGGTTTACTATGCAGCCAGGTGCTGGTAGTCTTTCTGGGTAGCAGGAGACATTTGGTACCTTGCAGGGTCAGGCCCTTGCATGAGGTGCACAAAATGAACATGACCCTTCTGAAAGCTCACATTTTGTGAAAGAATTCAAGGAACCTTAGACTGTGGATTAATGAAATATGAGGCTAAACGAACAACAAAAAACTATAAAAATATACTAATGTCATAATATTGCTTCCATTAGCATAGATTTTTCAAAATACCCCTGATGTTAAGATTCATGATCCTGAGAAGATCTTACATTACAGTCAAACTGTATATACGTACAGTTCCACTGAAATTGATGGGATTACTTACATAAGAGACATTCATGACTAAGTCTTTGCTGAACTGCAGACCTTAATTTCTGTAGATAATGCCAAAATAGATTGCTCATCTTGCCAATAGATTCTTCTTATATAATTAGGCAAAAAATAAGTCTTTTCAAACACCTCCACAACATGCCCAAGTTATTACATCCTGAGTATCCTAGACAGTATTTTCTGGGAGTAAAATACTTTGTATTGAGCAGCCTGTTAAAATATACTACTAAGTTCAATAGTTTTTTTTGCACTTGTGCTTTGTGTTGAAACGTAGCCCAGGCGAAATTTTTATTGGTCTGTCTCTGCATTTACATAAAATTATTTTGTACATAGTTGTACATAGCCATGGAGTCATGATATTTGATTGCAGTCTACCTCTTTTGTTTTGCATGGTTTGATCCTTAGCACCTACTTTTTATAGATACATATATACATGTGCACAAAAGTTTTATTTTTAATCCTTTTACAAAATAGCCTTAGTGATACATAGTTTATCTAAGTAGGTAACTAAATCACTTCCACAATTATCCGTAAAGAAAAGAAATACTCACATAGATTTCAAGATCGGTAGATACTATCATAAGCTGTTTAATGGATGACTATTTAAATCATTAATCCTCATAAATAACTGGGGGTTTATATCTAAATACAAGGCAAGTGATTCTCGTCTTACAGGACAATAATGAGGGAAACAGATCTTTAAGACACTCTCAGAATACGTTCTAATAAAAACTTGCAGCGTGATATACATCCTCCTCCTTTCTGATGGCATGACCAGTACTTCCCAATATTTATGGTTGATAACATAATCATTGGCCTTGTTGAGCAAATGTTGAGGTCATTCAGGGTAAAAAACCAAACAAACAAAAAAAAGGAATAGTAGCATACCTAGGTAATCCTCTGTAAAGGTTTTCACTACACAGACCTAGAATCTGTCTGAAACGATAAATAGACAGCCTCTAAGATAGGAATAGCTCCTTCTGCGTTTTGATGTTGCCTATTGCACATTAGTCTCTCAGTTTGGCTAAAACAGTGGACTTCTGTAACCAAGTACTAATTTGAGAAAGTTGATGCAAGCATGATAGAATTTGCCTTTTGTGACATGCCTCTCTGTTCTAATCCTCTCTTTTAGACTGGCTTTTTCATTCTTTTTTTATGCAGGTTATCTTAATGGGAACATCTATTTCAAGAGCAGTACAGAATGTCCAAAATTATGATAAAAGGTATAATTATCTAGCAAGTAAGGGTCAATAAACCTAAGCCTAAAGTTAGGTGACTAACTAGATGACTGAAGTCAGGTTACTTTCACAGGGACTAGTAAATCTCTACTCAATGAAAGGTGTAGAAATCTAAGGGAAAAAAGAAATAATGATCGAAGGAGAAATGTATACTACAATATTGTCATATCTTACATAAAAACATAGCAGTAGGGATAACACTAGTTATGGGAAAAATTACCTTACCAGCATGGATAAAGTTGTCTCTAGATGACGATGAAGTCTAGACAAAAACATGAATCTGACAGCTTCTGAGTCCTACGGGAAGAATTTGAGGTAATGGAAAAGGTTTTGTCTTTATCAGGACAGAAGCACAATTGAAATCTCCACTGAGTATTATACACATTTAGAATGAAGAGGGGAAATAATAGATTTACAAATTCCAGAAGTCATTATTTGGAGCATAAGTATATATTTTAAGGTAGGATTCAGATTTTAAGTACATATGGAATCACATACTAGCGCATTAACTATGAAATGTTGCTCCTTTCCCCATACGAACTAACGATTGATGGACAAACGGGAAATTTGAGCTTTTGGACTATACACTAGAATGCATAGTGCATTACCTTTTCCAATTATGCTTATCACCTAGTGGAAGGTCACCAGCAAGCATATCATTGAAATGATCTGATTGAACATGCTTTTCAGGATTTCCCATTTGTGTTTCTTTTTTTTTTTTTTCCTACCTGCATTTTCACATTACGCATGGTAGCTTTCACCCTGTGTTCATGAGATGTAGGTTTATTTTTGTTCTCTTACTGATTATTTATGATTATTCCTCATATCAGGATGTCTGATTCAAATGTCGATGAAGACAATGAAATTCATTCAGGGATTTCAATGGGCTTTGAATTAGATCTAAGTTCGCAGGTTTGTTCAATTTTATGATGATTACAGTAGTCATTAGAACATCTTAGGCATTAAAAGTAACTTCCATTCAAATATGAGAGTGAAGCTAGGTATTGTTATGTTTTTGAGAGTTAGGAAAGGGTTAAAGAATTTTATTTTACTTTATGGTAATCTCTAATAAATTAATTTGAAAAACTCTTCGTAGTTCAATCATTAAGAATTAACATTGGGATTTATGCTGACTACTCAGGAGAAAATTAATTGCATGATGTCAATAGATTTGGGGGATCTTCAAGTGTGTATGAAGCAGGCATTCAATACTGACATAAATGACCACATGAAACAAGGTTCATTACCCAGAAACTCCTTCTTGGTTCCCCTGATTCAATCAAAAATATTGGTATAGATAGATGTCAGCTGTTGTTTTCTGTTGAAGGTCGCCAAGATTATGGAAGGGACAGGGGCCATTGTTAGTGCAGTACGCAAGTAGAATATGCTTGGGAAGAGAGAGGCTTGAATTCAAGTTTACCACTGACAGCAGAGGTTCCAAGTCTCCAGCTTTCATCCTCCAGGCCAATACCTTAAACAATACTGCAACCATCTGGCCTTGGAGTTCCAGGTAGGCTCCTGAGCCATGAAGAATGATCATTAACACCAGAGAGTGGAAAGGGAAGAAAATGCAAACAAGCACTGCTCTGTACTGCACTGACTACTGAATGCTAGGTTTTTTTGGTTTGTTGTTGGTTTTGTTTTTTTTTTTTTAATAAAAATATAACTCTACTGCATTTTTAGCAGGGCCAGCTGTGGTAGAACAAGGGGTAATGATTTTAAACTAAAGGAGGGGAGATTTAGACTAGATATAAGGGAGAAGTTTTTCACAATGAGGGTGGTGAAGCACTGGCACAGGTTGCCCAGAGAGGTGGTAGATGCCCCATCCCTGGAAACATTCAAGGTCAGGCTGGATGGGGCTCTGGGCGACCTGATCTAGTTGAGGATGTCCCTGCTTATTGCAGGGGTGTTGGACTAGATGACCTTTAAAAGGTCCCTTCCAACCCAAACTATTCTGTGATTCTATGATACATATATATGCAGCCTTGGCTGATATAAATTCATTTTACTGACTTTCTGAAACAAAAAGAGGATTATTCTTGTGTCTGTAAGCTTATTTGTCGTCTTTGTTTAGTCTTATGGTTCAACCATAAACACATACTGAGCCATGTAAGTACTAGATCCAGCTGCTGATCCGCTCAACCTGACTTTCATCATTCAATGAATGGTGATGGGTGCAGTGTGATTTTTTTTTTGGTAAAAGATGAAGTATTGTGGCAAGTAGAACTTTTTACAAATTCAGTTTGAGTTCTGCAAATCATTTACCTTCTCTTCAACTCCTGTTCTCTTCAATTCTTATTTTGAGCATTCAAATAATCAAAATGGTGTGTTTTACGATGTTCAAAACCATTTCCACTTTTCATTACTAGATATGTTGTTTAAAAGTTTAGGTACTTTAATTTAAAATAAGATAAAAAATTTCATTCTAATGACAAAAAATGTTTCATTTTTGGTTGAACAAAATGTTTATCTTCAGGTCATACAAATTGTTTACTTTGATGAGGGACAAATGAAGTTTTTCTGTCTTTAATATAATCAAATAATTATTCTCATCACATCTTGCACCAAACACCGAGTCTAAACTCACTTACCTGTGTAATCCAAATTATAAATATAGCATAAATTTCAATTCAAGGCAAAGGGAAACAAAAGTTTTTTATAGAATAAAGAAGATTATAAGGAAGATCTCATGCTGTAATATGTGAACATCACATAGTCATTTAATAGATATTAATATTTAATGTAAGTATTAGATCAAGTAAAAGACCTTGATGTCTGATAACTGAGTCTTTGAATACTGGAATCCAAAATCTTGCCTGAAGTGTCTCAGAAAAGTGATCTAAAAACTTATGCTCTGAATAATTATAATCTGAAATGTCTTTACTTCAGAATGGTACGATTCCTGGATTTGGGTTACCTAATGCACCCAAAGCCTCAGTTATAACATAAATTACAAAATCTTTTATTAAATGTGTCGTCTTAAAAAGCCATGCTTCTTTTGAAAAGTAAAAGTTAACTAATCAATAAAAGGAAGAACTTACACTTTGGAAATTGGAAAAGCCAGATCCAGCATTCTTCTCAGCCTGAGGGGATTCAAATGCACATCTCCCAGGAGTGTACCCAATAGAAGAGAATCTGGGTAAATTAATCCTATTCATCTCCTGCTGTGCTGTTATGCAGCAGGTGCATGATTTGGTGATAAATTCAAATAGAATGGAAGTGGAACCTCACTTGAGTTCTCATACCTCCACTACTACCCTTTTTCTTTCTCCTGACTTGCTTCAGTTATATTTTCTGAAAAGTCTGGTTATTCTTGAGGGAGGTAGCGCTGCTCTGATGACGCTGACCAGGTCAGTGGGTTTACGTATTGGTCTGCTTGTTTTCTTAGTCTCAGTGGAGTTTGGATGGGACTTGAACACAGGTTAAAATGTTTCCAGGTATATGAGCAGTGAAGAACTACAGATGTTTCAGGGACTGTTGGATGTTGCTCACTAGGTTATGAAATTAGATTTGTGGTGGTGCTAGCCTGAGGTACTCTGGACCACAGAAAGTTCCTTGTTACTTAGTCTGAACAATCTTGTTTTGGGAGCTAAGATCCTTGTTTTGGCTTAGTCTTTAAATGACTTGTAGCTGCTCACCTTTTAAGTTTGTGATGAAGCCAGGAGTTTAACAACAGTGCCAGAAGTCTTTTACTAATACTGTAACCTTTCTTGCCTCCTACAGAAGCTTGTACAGATTCTTACAGGTAGCACTTACACACACGCAGTCATATACATGAACATTTAAATATGGTGGAATTAGCAGGAGATTACATATAGCCTAAGGCAGAATCCAGCCTGAAGTTTCTTCTTTATTGAAAGGAGCCACTTGCCCTCCTTATTAAAAGGAATCACTTTGTTCTTCCCGTAAAACTGACTATTATAAAATATTATTCTAGGTAGTAGATATAAATTAACAGAATCTTGAGATGCCCACAGTATGGAAGCAGCAATATAATCATTTGATGTTGAGAAGATGCTTCAAGAAACTAAATATCAAACTAATGGCTTTGATTTGTAAACAGGTGACATAACTTATTGTTATGTTTAATTATCTCTGGCCTCTGTATTACTCAATTATGCAGACACTCATATACCCAAGTAAATACTCATTAAAACAAATATCTTTGCTACAAATAGGAATTTACCTTACTCTTGCTATTATAAAAAATACAAGACTGGAAAAATCTCAAGGAAAAGCATCATCAAGAGCCATCTTGTAGCTTAGGCACAATTTGAGAAAACAAAAATGTATTGCAATGACAGGGTGAGAACATTTGCATGCAAACGTGTAAAAACTCTCTGGGCTTATAGGTGAAGGACTGTGGACTTTGCAAAGGGAGAGGAATGGGTTTAGTCTAGCTAAAAAAGAATCAGTCAAAGGTGAAAGGAACTGACTATCATTTGAATAAGTAATAATAAGTAGCAAATATGTCCTCTGCCTAGCCATCATCAGCTTTTTATGTTTAAACCAACAAGGCTTGCAAGAAAGCAGGCCATGTTTCCTCTACAGTTTCAAATTCAAAGAATTCACTTTGAAATTTAATAGAGTACTGTTTGATAAAGTAAACATTTTGGTCACGGTGATGACAGATGTGCCCATACGATTGTGGCTTTATTTGAAGTGTCCCAGCACTTCCAGAGGCTAGCTACTATAACATATCGTGCTAGAATAACCACTTAAAAAGGCACATATTTCAACAGTAGATATAGATATACATTTTTATGTATACACAAAGTTCTTCAAATAAGGCATCTATCTTAGGTATGTCATTACATTCTTTATGATGTTGAAGTTTGTATGGTGTCACACTTCTCCTTAGTTGAAAAGGGAATTGGAAGAAGTTACTACTTCTTTCCTAGGGCTTGATCTTATGAAGAGTCAAAACCTTTACATTCATCCAGTAAAGCACTTAAACACATACTTCAGTTTAAATGGTAATTCACATCCAGCTGGGAGTAAGAACATATTTAGAATCACACAGGTACATCTCTGGACATTTGGTACTTTGCAGCACCCAACCCGTATGTTCTACAAGTAGCAGACGTGAATGCATTGTTTAGGCTTTATGTGAGGAAGAAAAAAGATGCATGGGCCTGTTAGTGACTTTCAACGTATATTATAAATATCTGCAGCTGCACATTTTTTTAAAGCTTGGCTTATTTTTGCAGCTGAGTGAAAGGTACTGCTTGGTTTACAACGCATAGCAAATCCAATTAAGGGAATGGAGTTGCTGAAATTCTTTTCACATTGAGATCAAAACCAGCTTTGCTAAACCATGTAATTTTTTCCAGTAAGCATAGAACAGAGACACTTATATACATTAAAAGGAGTTTCTCCATGCAATAAATGTTACACATTAGCCAGTATCTTCTTTTTGCAATATATTTGTCATTCATATGGAAGAGTTGAATAATTGTATGATGAATGAGGCTCAAGAAGAACAACAGTTATAGGTACTGAAGAAAACATAACATTGGAATTATGAATAACATCTTGTTTATTTAATATCACTGTACACAGCGTTTGTACTGTCTATGGATGTGTCTATAAACATTTCAATTTATCCATACAGAAATGACCTGGACTATGATCACTGTAATGGCAACAGTTTAAATTAGTTTCTTTCACAGTGAATTTGGTACTGATATTTCTTCTCTCTTCAGTGGAAGGAAAAAAGAAAAACGCGAGGTGTAACTTAGTGCATGGAAAAGGAAGCATAGCAAATGAGACATGTTTCTTGTATGCCTGAGGATTTCGGCTTGGCATTTGGATCAGGTGACATAGAAAGGTGGGCAGAATGAGAGATAACATATCTAAACCTGCTTGCACAATGCGAAATCTCCGCTTCATTCCAACTGTCTCCCAGCAACAACAGCAAAATCTCTTGAGTTAATGTACCAAGTAAAAAACCAAAGCAGAACTTTTCCATTTTTTTAAAAAATAACCTCTACAAGAGAAATGCAGAAGGCGAGGAAGGAAAGATAAAGAGATCTCCCTCTGTTAGTTTAATACATTTGTGATTCTCTTGGATATCACAGGGACAATCTTGATTTCAAAGGTGGATGATAAGGAGCAGATGCTAAACAAGGTATGCTTTCCTCAGATGAACGAAGGTGAATTTTCTGCTATGAAATCCAGCATAAATGAAAGATATTAGATTAACAATAACTCATGCTTTGCACTCCAGGAACTCTTGGGAGAGTTAGCAAGTGTGCCAGTAGGGGCAAGGAGCTATTGGCATCATGTTTCCTTGGGAATATTGCTGCTAGCGAAGAGGAAAGGGAGACTGATGTGTGTTTTTAATGAGCTTCAGATTATTTCTGAAACTTCTGAAAACTCTTTAAAGTGTAATGGAGATTAGGAGAACGAAACTAGTTTTGAAATGCCTATTTAATTCTATCATTTTTTCCCTAAGTCGTCTTATCTCCAAACCAAAAAAAATCCATTTTATTGTATGGAAACACAGTATCTGTTAAGTCCATATATACTGCTGTATTTATGAGTTAAGCCATTCACCTAGATGAAAATCTATCAAAGTAGTTTAGGAAAAGATTAATATTGTTACCTTTCATAAAAGCAGAGAGGACTACACTAAAATATATTCACAAATCCTTCCTTCTCTAGTAGTTGTATTCTGATCCCTACATAATTTGAAGTCACTGAATAACTTAATATTATGTAGTACTTGTTACATTAAGTGATAAGAAGCTCATCTGCACACACAAAGAAAGAACAGAGAAACAATGGCAGGAGGAGTAATTCAATAACCTGCCCTGGCTGCTCCCAGGCCACCAGCCACAAAAAAGCCACCATCTTGACAAGACCAGAGGAGCACAGGGGCACAATGACAGGTGCGAACCCAAATCAAGGGCTCTGGAGGAATGTCCACCTTGCCCAGGCCGTTCCTAGGGCTGTCGCAGCAGAGCCATCAGCTCTGTTGTCCAGGTGTGAGACCCGTCACAATGACCTATCAGGAGCAGCTCTCTGGATCACCTTTCGGACTAAGGGGGGTCACGGCCTAGGGGTGTGGGATACATTATGCGATGCATGGAAAGAGCATTTTTGGGATTACGCAGGGCTTATTATAGGATGTTTAAGGGAGGAACTAGAGACGGAAAAAGGGAGGGATTTAGTTGATGTGGGTAGGAACAGGTGTGGGAAATAGAGGGATAAGGAAATAAATGGGTCCATTGTCATATAAATAGTCTGTTGGTCAATACATTTGTCTGTCCATGCCCTGTGACTGATCAGTTTGTCCTATGTCTCCTTATCAAACTCCACCTTCAACTATTTTCTGATAAGGGGGTCTTTAGCCTGTGTGTATATGGGGTGAGTGCAGATGTGCAAGTGAGTGTGTGATCACTAGCAAAGATAAAGCTGGACTGGCCAGCAAGTAGGTGAAGTGGCCTGGGAGCCAGGAGGTGAGTGGGCCTCTAAGGGCCACCTCTGAGTGTGAAAGTACCTCTGTGTCTCTAAGGGCAAGAGCACAGGGAGGTTGGCTGTGGGACCAGGGTGTGTGGGGGGGGGGGGGGGTTGTGTGTGAGTGAGGGGGTCTGTACCAGCCACTGGAGTAGGGCTGCGACCTTGGGGCCTTGTATGTCCAGATGCCAGCAACTGGGGAGACTGGGATCAAGGGGCAGCTACCAGGCAGACTGAGTGTCTGAGCCCAGCTGCTGGATGGACCCACCTTATACATATGCATATACATATTTTTGGCCTGTCGGAACTCCATCCTGCTCAGTCAGAGAGGGGAGAAGGATGAGAGCATTGGTGCTGTTGGTGTTCATGTGAGTGCTCTGTGTGTCTGTCTGTGATTTGTGGCCAGACTTGTATATATGTATATATACATATATATTGTAGATAGCATAAACTACTTATCAGGTATACACACTCAGCCTCACTACTGGAGAGACTGGGTGACTAAGTCAGACTAGAAGGAAGCCAGGCCCTGGAGACAGTCACAGGAGGTCCAGGCAATGCAGAAGGAGGGATCCTCTAGGTTTCCCAGCTCATCTGATCGTGTAATCTCAACATCACTCAGGATGTCTCACCACCTGCACTTCAGAGAATTGCATTTAATATTTTTTATTTTCTGACCTTCTATCACCCAAGGCACTTTTATTCATTTTAACATGAAAGTCAAATGTCAAGTTGGTTTGTCTTTTTATAAATGCTTAAAGGTATACAGAAATTATTCTAAGTTTCCAAAGCTTAATAGAATTAAAATTCTTTTTAGCTGGCTGAAAATGTTATGATTTTTATTGGTTTGTCATTTTTCACAAAACCAGACAAAACCAGTAATGATGAAAAAGAGGCAGAAATATAGTATTTCTTGCTATTTTTGGCAGCCTTTCTACTTCAGGGTTTTTGCTTAAGGTATGTCTTCAAATCAAATCCTTTTGTCATGCTACTTTGCTAAAATAAGGTCATTATGCCCAAGACAAATGCCCAAGAAATAAGAAAATATCATCACCTGCATTTTACAAACAGGGTAAGGTAAACAAGGGAGTTCCAAAGCCCGAAATGAGGCTTTCTGCTTCACAAAGAAGGTTTACTTTCTGGTTTACTTTTAATTGTTTATGACCTTTGCCGTGGGATATTGTGTGCTCCCTGCAAACACACGTATTTACAGAATATGCCAGGCAGCATAAGGTTAAGCATAAAGGAGGCAGCACGTCTGTATCAGCTTCCAAATCCTTCTATCATATCTTTGAGGCTGCTATATCTGTCTTTTTCTAGAGAGATGTTCAAAACTGAACATACCATTCCCACCAAAGAGCATGAAGGTTTGTACTGTGTGAACAGCAGAGACCTCAGCAGGCATTGGTGAGGGAATTATCATAGGAAAATTGAATTTTATAGTGCTAAATTTAATCTTGTTTAGCTCCTCACTCAAAGCAGTATCAACTGTACCTATTCCATTCCTGACAGACCTTTACCTTCTCTGTTTGTAAAGCCCTCCGGTGGCAGCGATGGCCCTGCCTCCTCTGCCTTTCTCTCCTGCCGCCCATGGGTCTGACTTTGTATTCCAAAGCACTGGTGTTTTTTCCCAAGAGTTTGAGTCTTTCTTGCTGCAGTTTTCTCCTTCTCATATCCACAGTGGAAAAAAGGAAAAGACGGTTTCTTCATCTGTAACAACTTCTTTTGTACTTGAACGGTATTATCCTTCCTCCCTTTTCTTAGGCTAAACAACATTACATCTTTTATATAAATTATATATAATGGTTTCCTCCCTCCTGTATTTGTGTATCCTGCCTGTGGAGGATATTATATTTGTTCCAGAACTCTTTTTTTCCCTAGCTTGCTTACAATACTGTCATATTAATCAGCATCAAAAGCCATCCTAAAGTCAAGATGCATATCCATACTACTTCTTGCTTAGCCACAAGATCTATCAGTCAGTTGTAGAAAGAAATGTGCTTTGCTTCACATGATTTGATCTGACAAATATACATCAGCTGTTTGTTATCTTCCCCATATTTACAAATTGGCTATTGGATTATTTGTTTTGGAGTTCTTTTGAAGGTAGGATCTATAATCCTTGAAGTATTCTCCTTCTGTTTGCTCAAGTTCATCACTGCATTTTTCCTTTTTCTGGTCTTTTGATCCATCTGCAGTTCTCCACAAATTCTCAAGAATAACTGCTGTCATTTCAGAGATTATTTCAGCTATCTTTTCATTACCCTATCATGAAATTCACCAGACCCAGCCAATCTGAAAAGAACTAAATATGCTCTTAGCTGCCATTTTCATTTTCTGTCTGAAGATCTCAGCATTTGTTGTTTGTATTAATTGGGCAAAGGTGTCCTAAATTATGCCTAGGTCACCTGCTTGTTATCAAATGTTCCCTCTTGTTGAGTAGTGACCAATTACAGCCTTGTTTTTATTTTTACTGTTATTACTGTGGAGTTGATTCTTGATACTTTGGTTGTCTCTTCCTACTTGGATCTCATTTCATGTCTGTCAAATCAACTTCCAGTTGGTTCTGAGGAACTTGGTTGGTTTGGATTTCCTTTCACTCGTTGCATGCTTTCCCCTTGCTTTTGAATCGATAAAAAGCAATGGATTTATCCAAGTAGGTCACTTGCTACCTCTTTTAGCTGTCATAGTTTACATGAGTGCCCTAAATGTAATTTCTCCGAGAAAATGTCAGGTCCTCGTGACGCTTTTTCTCCCTTTGACTTGCTTCACATGCAGTATCTCTTACAAATTTGATACATTTATTGAGAATAATTTTCTTGAAATTTTCTTCAAAATTATAACAGATTTTGAAGGTCACTCTCAAATTGTCTTTCAGCACTTCAAGCAACCCTTCCCTGCTGATTGGAAGTAAATCTGCAGAAAAATCCCCCCTATTTGTTTCTGTTTGTTTCTTCACCTTCTCTGTCACTTTCTGTAGTATTGGGCACTAGCCTTAATTGACCTAGAGTGTATATTTGGATTCTAAATCTACATCCGCTAGATTAAACAGTACTTTGAAATGTTCAATTGCACTGCGGTGTGATTGTTGATATTAATAAGCTGTTAGAATGGATTGTCTCAAATTTCTTCCTAACAGTTCCTTGAAAATCAGAGCATTCCAGGAACCATTTCCATTAAGCGGTTTTCATGCAGCCACCCTGTTCTGGAGAAAAAGAGAGTTACTCGGAGAGATACTGGCAGTTTCGTGCCAGCTGGTCTTGGTAAATGAAAACATTTACTGTTATAAATGCAGTCACTGAGTCACCATGCTGAATGATTGCTTCCTTTGGAATTGTACTCGATTAATTCTCAAAAGTTGCTTACTTGGACAGTCTTGCCACCCCTTTCATGAGTACTGGAAATTCCTTCCTTTCATAATGTAGAAATATTAGATGCCTCCATGTCCAGGGATGGATCAGACTGCAGCATGTGGCAGAACAACTCTGGTGCCATTGTTTAATAGTACTTTGTTCCATAATGCAGAATTTGCACAGAAGCTTACTGACATTCATGCTTGCTACACTAGATAAACTAGTCATTTGCCCCCCCAAATTTTGATCTCTTCTGTAAACACAATGTGGTGAAAAAGGTCACAATAAACTTCATATTACAGATTTTCTGTTGCTTTTACTGCTTTATTGCTAAATTCTTGACATATTACTGTTCTCCAGCTAACAACCTTGTCTCTTTATCTTTGTATATAATTAATTGAACATCCGAAAACATCATCAATCAGAAATTCTTCCTCACTTCTAGTAAGGAAATAAAATAGCAAAACAATTTTATGGCCATAAAAATTGATCTGCCTCAGGGTTCTGAGTGTAGCTTTATAGACTCTATTTGCTGAGAGAAAAAAGTAAAGCTTTGGAGTAAGTTTGTAATATATACTGTATAATACATTTCCACAGTATTAAACGTGTTTTGGTGTTTGTTCAAGCCACTTCTGCTGACTGGAGAATTCCAGTACTGATTATTTTTTGTGTAGAACACCAGAAGAATAAAAAATATCCTAATAGACCTGCTGAGCCAACAGTCCTGATTCAGCCGAGTATGTAAGTCAAAAATAGTAACTGGGCTAGTATGATTAAGGAATGCCACATTCTCTAGCCAATGTGTGGAATAAAATGAGATAATTAATAATGTATCTAGTAGTTTTGACTCTCCAGACGAAATGGCTGAAACGTATTTATAGTTGTTTTAACTGGGGGCAGCTCTCAGCATGGTTCCAGAGGGAACTCAGACTCAAATCTTTGGAAATATAGTGAGATACCAGAGTCTTTCCACTATTATACCATTCCTAGAGAAGCCCTTGATAACTACATTCATGCTTACATTTAGTGTATTTTTAAATACCTTAGTGATAAAGGGCTCAAGTAGTTACAAATTAGAATTATCAACAGCCCTGTTCCTCTCAGAGTGTAAATTAGTCAAATGTGATTGAGAGGATAAACTAGGGGAATTATTTCAACTACATATGGTACTTGTGACAAGTTACACTCACAGTAACAGTGTCTGAATGTTAGGGTTGGATTTCAAACATGAGAGTTGTTTCAGGTTTCTGAAAAAATGTTATTAACTTTTTATTATGAAGCAATTATGTTTCTTAAAAAAAGCAAAAAATGTTGAATCTTAGGAGGTTTTTTAATTCTGATATGATTTAGACAAAGAGTGCTAAGGCCTAAAATCCTCCCCAACAACATGCATTTGTTAAACTCGGTGAATATCTGCGTCTTGATCTTTGAACAATGTTACTAGATGACCTCGACAGAAGAAGTTGTAATGAGCTAGTGAAATCTGGTGCTGATATAAAGGTATTTCAACAGAGGGGATGATCAAAATGTTATACAGGAAAAGTGAGCTACTTTCAAGCTTTAAGAAACAGAAATTGGATGTAATATAATAATAAAAAAAGGTCAAGGTCACTTGCTCAGGAATTAATAAGAAAATCCACAATAAACGTGGGCAGAGTAGATGAAAATGACAGAGGAAGAAAAAGATCTGTCCATTTTGATTAGTCAAAGGACATCCCTGAGCTTCAATATGATGAAAACCAACGTTTCATAATTATACATGCAGTATGGCCATAGAGAAGGTAATTGTTATCCCTGAGCATAACAAATCAGGTGTTTTTAAAAGATTAGAGAAAAACAGGAAGTGTGTGCTGGTCATGAGTTAGTTTAGGCTAGAAGTTAGAAGAAATTTCTAGGTTATAAAACAACAGGATCAGCCTTTCAAATCACTGTAGTGGTAGAAAATTAAATGTGTTTCTGGATGGAATTAGAAAAGCTAATGACAATGATAGGAAACACCATCTGATGATGCAAGAGGTTATTTCCAGTCCTATGTCATGTCAGTGCTCTGATTGCCAAAGAACAAATTGATTTGAGATAAAAATAAAAGCATGTTATAATGTTCCTCTTATTGTTGTGGTTGCTCTATCATAATTTTATATTTTCTATTTGTCCTGATTTCGGCTGGGATAGAGTTAATTTTCTTCCTAGTAGCTGGCATAGTGTTGTGGTTTGGATTTAGTATGAGAATAATGTTGATAACACACTGAGGTTTTAGTTGTTGCTAAGCAGTGCTTATACCAAGTCAAGGACTTTTCAGCTTCCCATGCTCTGCCAGTGGGGAAGTGCACCAGAAGCTGGGAGGGGGCACAGCCAGGACAGCTGACCCAGACTGGCCAAAGGGATATTCCATACCATATGACGTCATGCTCAGTATATAAACTGGGAGGAGTTGGTCAGGCTGCCAGGATCGCTGCTTGGGGATAGGCTGGGCATCAGTCAGCGGGAAGTGAGCAATTGCATTGTGCATCACTTGTTTTGTATATTCTTTTATCAGTATTATTATTATTCTCTCTTCTTTTGCTGTCCTGTTAAACTGTCTTTATTTCAACTCCCAAGTTTCTTTTTTTTATTCTCTCCCTCATCCCACTGGGAGGGGAGGGGGTGAGTGAGTGGCTGTGTGGTGCTTGGTTGCCCACTGGGGTTAAACCACAACACTATTATTCCACCCAAAATATCTTGGCAAGACTGTTAGATACAACAGTTAAGCAAATAACTACACTTTATGTCCCTTCTGTCCTTTATAAAGCAGAAATCTGTCCTTTCACCTGTTGTGAACCTATCGTAGTATGAATTCACTATTTTTAGAGTAACCAATAGTTGGCTGGTAGGTTGATGGCAATGATGTTACTAGATGTCTTTTACATCTGACTGCAGTGTCCTCCTTGCCAGTTCGGAAATCCTGCTAGCCTATAATCACTGTGTTCTCCGTAGACTTTACGGGTATTCAATTATATTTCTGGTAGATATCAAAGCTGTCTGGATACCTCCATGCAGTGAAATCATGTTTGGCATATTTAACTTGGATGCAATTACTTTGCTTCTAGCATTTTTAATGTGGATTCACTCTTTGCCTGAGCTGCTAAGTTTGAATGGTATAGTGCTGTACTGTGTGAAATTATTGGCCTGGGTGTCCTTTAAGATTTTTCCACTGTGTTTATTTGCAGACACCTCTCAATATACTGTTTTCCAAGGATACTTTCCTTCTGTCACAGGCTATCAAAGTAGATTAAAAGTTTCTTTATGAAACCAGATTATCTGCATTCTGAAATACTTATGAGGATTTATGCTGTTTCTGAGTTGAAAGAAAAGTTAAACTATTAGCACTGAAACTGGGAAAGTGGGAAATGGGAAATGATGATAAGGCTGAATTAGTGACATTTGGAAGCCAGGTGCAAGATGGCAGAAAAAGAGCTGGGTTGGAAGGAGGGAATAAGAAGGCATCGTAAAGACACCACAAAGGTTTCCCTTCTGCCTGGTGCTTTAATTTGAAGTGGTTTGGAATGGGAAATTCTAGACTGCCTCTGAAAGGGAAATGGGATAAAAGAAAGCAACTGGTTTGTTTTTATTTCTCCAGCAGTCATCATTCTTTTGTAACAAGACAATTATTTCTAGTCTAGACTGGTATTCCAGCTTTTAACTTAAAAATCTCATGAATCTATAGAGACTACTTTGAGGCCTGAAATAAAGTTTTTGTTTTGATTTATAAAAGTTCCACTCATTTTGAAATTTGAATTAATAGGGGAGGTCTTCTCGGCATATCCCAGAGAGTGTGAAGATACAAAGTGAAAGAGCAGAGGGGAAAAAAGGGATCAAGGACTTTTTCAAATTTTCATGAATCTAAGGACTATTCCTGTTTATATAAATGTGGAGTTTCGGCAGAGTAATTTATGTATACCGTCATTTAGATGTCAGAGCAATGATTGCTGTGGATGCGTATTTAATCCTAAAGAATGGCTGTTTCTGATCTTGCATGCAAAAATTCATAAGTGAAGACTGATGTAATAGTTTATTTTTTAATATTAACATTTACAATTCCATGCACTTTCTGATTTTTAAGCCTACTTTCAATATGCAGAATGTACAGTACATTAGTACATTCCATGACCTTGTTTCCTGATGATTTGAGGAATGTAATTGCCTTTCTTACCATGCATCTAAGTCCTAAAGAAACATCTTTGGCTATTTAAAACATGAGTAAATAGTAATAAAAGGAATACAAAGGAAATGTCCTTGCTGTGAGACAGTGGGGAGAAAGTGAGAAATGTAATCAGTCCTAAACAAAAATATTTACAGACTCATGAACACCCACAGATTAAACTTACATTTTGAAGATTTAAAGTAATTACTAATTGAAAAAAACATTAAATGCAGCTCATGAGACTAAAATCTATATTTTTACTGTCCCTACAAAACACTAAATTCTTTTTTCTAACAGTAAAAAATCCTTTTAATACCAGTGATTCTTATTTGGTAGCTAAGACTGTCCCTTTCGTTTGAAATTTCTTGCCATTACAAGAAAATCCACAGAAACAAATTGTTAAACATACGCAGGGAACTGCAAACTGCAGACAAACTGCATGTGATTCTTGTAGGTTCTGCTAACATCTCCCAGCTTTTCATCTTCTAACTCCTTTCTTGAATGCCTACACCTCCACTATGTCATTACATTTACTCCAGGAATAAGAATGAGACAGCTATCCGTCACGGATGAAAGTGCTATGTCTATATACTATACAACTTGTAAATGTTTTGAAGATTTTGAGGAAACACATCATATAATAACAGTGGTTTTATATCTTTTATAGCTAAAATGAGAGCCTAGATAGTTTGCAGGAGAGCACTATTTTTAGACGCGAGGAGAGTCAAGCGGTAGAAAGAGCCCACTCCAAGTTTCTTGGGTATGGATCCCCGACTAGCAGTCACTCAGTACGTGGTAGTACCAGTGTGCATTTCTATTTCTCCTCATTGGGAATTTTAAGGATATTCTTTCACATTTCAAGAGAGGCCAGCCTACAGCCTGTCCCTCAAAGCTGCACTGGGCGTAGGTGTCAAGGATTCGGCAGCAGGGGGGCTGCAGGGCGGCCTCTGTGAGGAGAGGCCGTGGCTGCCCCGAGCCGGACATGGCCGGTTCCAGCCAGCTCCAACTGACCCACTGCAGGGCATGGCTGAGCCCCGCAGCCAAGATGGTGGGGCCTCTGGGAAAGTATATTTACGAAAGGGCAGTAAATATCAGGCAGGTAGAGGAGGAGGGGGAAAAAGTGAGAAACAGAAGTATGAACACCAAAGTAAGAGAAGTAGGGGAGGAGGCGCTCCAGGCACCGGAGCAGAGTTTCCGCTGCAGCCCATGGAGAAGACCACAGCGAAGCAGATATAACCACATTGCAGCTCGGGGAGGACCACACTGGAGCAGGTGGAGCATTCCCTGAAGGAAGTATGGCCCACAGAGAGCACACATGGAAGCAGGGGAAAAGTGCAAGGGGGAAGGAGGGGCAGAGAGGAGCTGCTATGGACTGACTGCCATCCCCTCTGCGCTGCTCAGGGGTTGGGTGTGGGCAGAGGTAGGAGTGAAGGAGTGAAGTTCGGCTCGGGAGAGGGAGGAGGAAAGGTTTTGTTCTAATGTTCGCCTTTATTTCTCTCCACCCAAATCTATTTTACTTGGCAATAAATTAACTTTCCCCAAGCTGAGACTGTTTTGCCTGTGATGGTAATTGGTAAGTGATCTCCCTGTGTTTACCTCCACCCATGAGCTTTCTCATGCTGCTTTCTCCCCCGGTCATGTTGAGGAGCAGGGGGTGAGAGAGCGGTTGGGTGGGCCTTTGGCCCTTCGCCAAGATTAACCCACCACATGGAGGTTTAAATTTTTGTTCAAAAAAGAGTGCTTTTCCTGATTTTATAAGCCTCCAAATCATCTTTGAAGGCCTCATATTAAGAAAAAGTCTGGGTAGACTTACCTCAAATATTTGGATGACTTGTTTCCAATTAAACCTTTATATACATTGAAGGGGTGACGATTGGAAAAGTAAAAGGTGGGGAAGAGATAACCAGCAATTAGTACATCTTACTACTTGCACAAGAAATTGATATCTCAGCTATCAATATACAAAAAAGTGTAGTTTTCTAATGCTTTAGATTAAACATGTTCTATCTGAAGAAGCACTGCTATCTTTGAGGATGACAAAAGATAAAGTGGGTGATGTTTACAGTTCGTAGTTAGTCTTTCAAAAGTAGAAGATAGTGAGGACCAGTATAATTGATGGGTTGAATAATAGATTACAAAGCATTTCACATCTCATTTAGATGTTTGAATGTGGCTTAGTTTATGATGAACTATTTTATAGTAGTTGGTGGCAGTTATTTTACAGTTGTAAGGTGGCTATATGTTTCAAAAGAGAGAAGGAGACAGACAGGGTGGGCTATATAAAGGTCTAAGACTGTGCGTGTATTATAGCAACCAATATTTCTATATCTCGTTATGCACTGGCTATTTTGCAGTTGCAGACTGTCTCCTAGAATGTTTTGTTTTGTCCCCAGATTGACACAAAAGCAAAAATGCCCGTATTAGATCATCACAAATAGTATTATTTAAGTGATCTTAGCAGGGAAACCAAAGATTGCAAAAGATCTTAGAGAAAATAACTCCTATATTTCTGTTGTCATTTGGTGGCTGGATTGAAGCCAGAAGTGGCCATTCATCACTTGTATCAAATTGTACATTCCAGTATACAGACTTCTAATAAGGACTAAAATGTTTTGGGACACTCTACTCCCACCCCTCCCCAAAACCAAAATGCAAAACAAACAAAAAACCCTACCTCCAACCCCGAACTTTTAACCTATTAGTATTAGTCTGTTGTCTTCACTATTGGCTCATAGTTTTTTATTTCAATAGTTGTTCATGCATTATAGAAAGAGTTTTGTTCTTCACTAAAGAGGTAAATGAGGTAATCAAAGTATATTGAAAAGTTTTGTAGTTTCATGGGAGGTAGTACTGATGGTATCAGTGTAAAGAATCGTGCAAATACGTTATCAGATTTCCCTGATGCAGCTACTACTTTTGCACCTGTTGTTATGTGCTTATGGAAATCTCTCTCTGAGAACCTACCTCTGCCTGTTTAAAAGAAATTGTTTATACAGTCCTGACAGTGCTCTGCTGTTTGATGGTCCATCAGTACATCATTTAAGTATGTGCTTAAAAACCACAGCAATAAATGGTGATTTTCCCAAGTGCTTAGCTGAACTGGAACATGGTATTGTAGTAACATGTAATACATTACTAAAAAATCAAAACTTAAAATCTTTATTAGTTTTTCTTCATTTTTTATTCCTGTCAAATCACCACTAAATTCAATAGAAGTTGCAGTTCTTTGTACACTCCAGTATTTATGCCAAAGTGAGTTGAACCAATGCTCTGAATATACACAGTTACATAGTCTACTGCAATGGATTTTAGTGTGACATTTCACCACCGTATTTGATATACACAGTCTAATTTTTATAGATCTCTCTTAAGTTAACTCAATTTTACGACCATGAAAATTGCTACCTACGTAACATTAAATTTGAAAAATAACTTGCATGAAATATGACCCCTATGCATGGTACTTGCCATAGTAAATATAATCTCTCTGTTACAGGCTGCTTGTCACAGTGAAATGGAACTGGGAAGTTTATAGGTAAGGATGGTACAAATATCAAGCACAAACTGTTCTTTCTTACATTCTTTTTATTTATTACAAAAAGCAAAATTGAGTCAACATCATTTCTTGTTTAGTGTGAGTATTTTTTACACAATACCATGTATTTCCTTTGTTTATATACATTTTTGTAGTTAAGAAGAGTTTTTTTCACACAGGAAGTCTTCTAAAAGAAATTGGTTTATATTGTCAGAGCTGAGGGCCATGTGATCCCGTGCCTGACTTGCACATTTACCAGTACCAGAGCCTTCAAAAAAAGTGGAAATTCTTCAGCCTAAGCAGAATTGGGTAAAATCTTTGTCACATTGTGCTCTAAACGTTACAGGTTTCCTCCTGTCCCAGTCTGACAGAAGTGGCTGCTGCTGCTCACATTTGCAGGTCTGACCAGTAACAAGGAGCTCCAAATACGCAGATGCACACACAACACCACAACCACTACACAGTTCAACGCAGCCACAAGAGCAGTGCCTTATCGGCACGCACAAAAACACCAACAGCACTTACATAAACACGGACAGTATAGGCCCCAGCACTGCAGATCAGGATGGGGCTTTGCTAATGTCTCCCCCCCACACACATACTCAGACATTCACCCAATAGTTGGCCCTGGTCACTTTGTTCATCCAAGGCTGGCCCCCAGATCCCAGTCATTAGAGTTGCTGGTCCCTCAACGAACAGGCCCCTGTGACCCATAGCCCCTTCTCCAGTTGTTGCCACCCAGGATTCTTGTCCTGCTTGCCACCTGGTCTGGCCTGAAGTTTGATGGTGATTGCATCCATACACCACACACAAACACACTGGAGAGCACACTCACACAGCAAACAGTGAGGAGTAAAGCTTGCTGAGGAGATATAGGACAGCAGTCAGGTGCAGGCTTGGCCATACAAGAATAGTGAGTTTGCTTACATTTGGGCAGCTCTTTTATCCCTATTTCTCTCCATTTTCCCACACTTGTTCTTCTCCAAATCACCTGGATCCTTTCCTTCTTATGCCTTTCGTTCTTCTTTTAAATGTCCCATAATAAGTTTTATATAATCCCACATGACACCTCAACTGCCCCACAATAAAGCTACTTTTTCCAGTGACACTAAGGATAATCTTGTTTCCTCCTTCTTCTCATCAGTTGGAAAGTTCGGTTTGAACTTCCTCAAGGCTTTGGGTGATTCCTTCAATGGCCCATCAATCAGGAACCTAAGAGTCCTGATCTATAGTACTGACTCTTATCTCCTGTACCTTAGGGGTTATATACCTGGATGTTTAATTTTTTTCCTCCTCCTGTGTCTCATACTAGACTGTTATGCTGAGTAATGATAGGACAAGGGGTAATGGCTTTAAACTGAAAGAGGGCAGATTTAGATTAGATATAAGGAAGAAATTCTTCACTGTGAGGGTGGTGAGGCACTGGAACAGGTTTTCCAGAGAAGCTGTGGATGTCCCATCCCTGGAAGTGTTGAAGGCCAGGTTGGATGGGGCTTTGAGGAACCTGGTAGAGTGGAAGGTGTCCCTGCCCATGGCAGGGTGGTTGGAACTAGATGATCTTGAAGGTCCCTTCCAACCCAAACCATTCTGTGATTCTATGAATATACAGGAGCCAGGTATCCTCACAAATCAGATATCATTCCATTAAAGTGATCTCTCATAGTAAGTGTCTAGCTTACGTCTTGAGGCAAAGGGCTTAGAAGTCTTTCTCAGTTTTCTTATTAGTATCCTTAAGCTGTTGGAAATGAGTCCCACAGTCTAATTACACATCATGTGAAGAAATATTTTCTCCTGCTCTTTTTTACAATCCTTGATTCTTTTATTATCATTGTGCTAGTATAAGACCAGAAGAACAGGCATTTATGTTCTGTAGGCCATTCATTTTTTGATATGCATTCATCATGGCTCTTTCTATGAATGTTCTTTGTAAAAAAATCTCTGTCTTTTCAAACTCTTTTCAAATGAGTGTCTTCCTTGATCTTGGTCATTCTTTCCAGGCTTCTCTTCTCCATGTAGTTTTTTGAGGTAAGTAACCAATAAAAAACATGGACATTCTTAGAACAGGAAACAGGAGATTTAGGTAGCATTCACCTTCATCCTCAGTTGTCTTGTTTTGATTTTGGCAACCCATTCCCTTCAGCTGTGCAGGGATTCTTTCTTGATCTTGCAAAGCCTGGTAGAAGCTGGAATAATACATAAAGGCTGGGATCTTGTGCGTAATCTCTCCTAGCACCATGCCGTAGTGCATACAATGTTCCAGATGATGCCAAAGTATCGATTTATACAAAAGAACTTTGGAACCCTGTGCTATTCATCATCTTACTTCTGATGCAGCCTAATGTTTTGTTTGCCTTCTGACTGCAGTTGTAAATTAAGCAAATATCTCTCAATTACTGCAATGACTAATGGTTCCTTTTTTGAGACAGAGATAAGCAATCAGTTTAAGATTTTCTTCATGTAGAAATTGTTTTGTACTTATTTATTGTGAATATAATTTCCCCCTTCATTCATTTAGTTCTCTCTAACATTTTACTTAATCCTCTGGTTTAGATAAACTCAAATAATTTTGTAAACTTCAGATTTTGCTGTTACCTTGCTCGTCACTTATTAAATGTAATAAGCACCGTGGGATTTAAAATGAAAATGAATGACTTGATAGCAGCCAACACATTAATACTCTGTTTAGCTGTGCATATCAGATTTTAGGGAACAAGTTTGCCTAATAGTATAAATTTGTAACTGCATGAAATATGTGTAAAAGAATTGAAAAGCCTGATTATCATTATTGTAATGTCATTTGAAATCTTGAGTTTTCCAGTGTAGAAAGTATACAGTTTTTTCAGAGTTTAGTTACTAAACAAAGTTATTAAATTTTGATGAACTGCTTTGGCCAAGTGCTTTGCAATTTTGCAGACATCACTCTTGATTTTGCTTAAAAGAAATCTGGATTTGCAGAGTGGTTTAGGATATAATGTCTATTTCCAAATGTCATGACATATTAGCCAACTGTAAATTAATAATCCCTGATATAACATAGGTCATCTGTCCTCATTCTTCTAACTATCCTTCTATCCTTTTCCTGTACTAAAATCTTCCATGGTTATGGAACTGACTTTGATAAAATAACTTTGGAAGCTGCTCCTGATATGAGAATTCCTGACACTGAACTTCTAGAGAATTACAATTAATAGCCAAAGATACATAAATCAAATCTATACTTTCAGTTGACTTCATTAGGGACAAGACTTGGCTTCTCTTGTTGGAAATAACCAATGCTATCTAATATCCTTCTACAATCAAATTCCATCCTACAATGGATATTTAATATAGGTGCCTGACACATATTCTGAATGCATTTGTTCTTCTCCTTTAACCAGAGAGAGAGAGAGCGAGAGAGCGTGCGCCTGTTGCTTGGAGTAACTTTGACTGACAGTAGATGAGATGAATCTTACTTTTTAACACCCATATATATAGAGGAGGAAATCATAATTATCTAATGATTAAATACGGTATTAAAGTGTCTGATTTTAATCTAGAAAACAGCTCACAATATTTTTGCAGCACAACACAAACAAACATTTGTGAAAAAAGTATGAACGTTATTGAAATTAAAAGCAGCTTAGCAATAAGTGACTAACTGCATTTTTCTGTTTATACTAAAGAACAGTGACAGATGCTCTGCCATATATTCAATCTGTTTCAGTAAACTATCACAGGAAACAGATGAGATTTTTTTTTTTTTCAAATTAAAAAAAACAGAGAAAAATCCCTTTTTCTCAGACCTTCACATCCTTCAAACTACACTTTCACTTAAAACCTTATTTTTTCTTCTAATGCCTTGTTTTAATGCTGAACTTTTCTATCATAGTGAGCCTGCTACAGCAGAGGGTATCCATCTGCACAAACTTTGGAAAGCAGCATCTTTTAACCAACACAAAAAGAAAGAACTCTAATACTGTTTCTTGGAAAACAGCTTTTAAACAATGTGTAAAATAGATGATAGATTTTTGCTTCAATGTCCTCTACTGGCACAGATAATAATCAAGTCTCCCAAAGAAAATTCAAGGACACAAGTCCGTCACAGGGCACTAACATTCAGAGACTACGTAGCAGAGCTGTCTGGTAAAATACAAGCAGGGTAATGCACAGCTGTTCCTAAACCTGTCATTACTTCCCTTTTCTTCTGTTATAATGACAACAATTGATAAATCTTGCCAGCAATCTCTCCAACCAAGGATCTGAGAGCAAAGTAAGAGTCTTGAAAAGTCTCTTTAGTTCGGTTTGGTGTATGTAAAGCTAACATTAAAAAAAAATTAAAAAGTATGTTGATGGTATTTTCTTATTGTAAAACACTTTCTTGACTTTCAGAGGGCAGTACGCTGCACAGAGAGGAGGATAACGGCAGAGGACTCTCAGGCTGTGAATAGACATAGTTCTGTTGTGGGACAGCTCTCTCCTTCTTTCTCTTCCAGCTCGGTAACATAAGGAACAGGGGGCTGAGTGTCCTCTCCTATTTTGCTCATCCTGCAGATCTGTGTGTTTAGCCTGGCTGTTGGGTTTTATGTTTGGCCTCCAGAGCAGATCTGCCCTTCTCTGAAGCTCTAGTCATTTGACATATCTGGAGAGTGGATTTCATGCATTAGTTAATGTGATATTCTAAAGTTTCTAAGCTTGATTTGCATACAATTTTACAACAAATTAGTGCTGCACATTGTATTGGGTCTACCTCTAATATACACCAGCGTAAATGAGTTTCAAAATCATATTAATTGGCCATATTGAGAAGAGTGTGTATAGGGAAATCATGAACAGTTCTTTTTTTAAGGAAATAATAGTTCTAAATTTGAGAGTATCATCATTTCAGTGTGAGAGAGATACTTTGTACATCTGGCTAACATATATGGGAATGTAAAAATACTCCTTTTACTGACATAGAATTCCCTAAATTTGTTGGAGTTTTACAGAAAAGGAGTTTAGTGAAGACAGTGAAAATACAATTAAATATTAAATATAAGACTATGCTGTCCAGGGGGAAAAAAAACCCCAAAAACCCAACAACCCCCCCGCCCCCAACCAAATAGTATCTAAATGCATTTAGTTGGACAAATAAAATCGTTGTTGTGAAAGGAATGATATATAAGCACACACACTTAGATACACTTATCAAATGGTGTATAATGTACCCAGAATAAGATTTCAGTTATTTTCACTGTCAGGGCAATAATGAAGATTTCAAATTAAGTTAAATTCTGTAACAAGAATAATAAAACAATGATGATCTTTCCTAAGTTGCCTTCTGCTCACTAGTGTGATTCCATTTGCCGTACAATTACATGGTCTAAAGTGAATATAATGAACATGTTTAGAGAATGAAGAGGTTCAAAATTATTCTTTCATGTAGATGTACTTAGTGAGATGCTCATTAGTCAGTGTATTGCCTTGCTTTGTTTAGATACATGTCTTCTTTTAAGCATTTTATGTTCTACATTTCTACTAAGGTAAACCAAGGGAAAGAAACCAGAAGGAAGAAATCAAAGCAAACAACCATATAAAACCAAAAGCTCATCTCTGCAGAAGCTAATAACTTCAGATTTCTCTGCAGTCAGCACTTAATATGATTTCTAATCTTTTGGTAAGGTGCATTCCTTAGAAAAAGAGCATATGATTCTTTTGTATCCATAGTTTGTTTCTTTTATAGTTCATGCATACAGGAAAAAATAAAAATAAAAAATCAACACCAACCCACTTTTTCTTGCTGACACTGTGTTTGTTTAGAGAAGCAGTGGCAAAAGAGTAGAGGGACTTTATATTTTACTGACTGAGCAAAGTTTTGTGGCTTATTAGACAAATTAGGAACATGTGGGCACTGGCAACATCACAAAAAAATGGATCACATTCCAATTAATATAAGTTGATATAGGTTTGTTGAAGAAAAGGACGCAGATCAGTCTACCTTAGCTGAATATCTGGTCTACACCTTTAAAAGAAACTAGATCGTTAGTCAGTTACTGTGTGTCACAGATTGAGTCTAACTGTGAAAAGACACTATTGTATTATTGTCCTTTTCACTGCTGGCAGTAGACTTCACAGAGGAGCCTATTCCATCCTTAATTAGGACATTCCATTTTTTAATAAGCTTACTAGAGAGTTGCTGAATTTTGCTGGCTTGTCTGTTGACCTGTTATCACACACTTGAGAGGCGGAAAAAAATCCACACTGTTTTCAGTGGGATTTTAATTTGAGTAAACACTGCATGATTGGACCTCAGAGTATGGTAAAGATGAGTAAGCTCTGGTTCCATTTGGCTACGATAAAAGCAAGAAGATGGTATCAAAAAGCCACTTATTTGCTTTTGGAGGTCTGATTCAGGGCTCACTGAGGCCAAATGAAAGATTCTTAATGACTTTAATATGTTTTGGATGAAGGCTTACATCTGAGAATAGAGTAGACATACAATATTGAGATTGAAATGCCACAGTTGCATCTGGTGATTTTAAATCCCACATTTTATGACTGGCAATATGGCAGCACTTTGTCAGCTGTGACAGGGTTCCCTAGAATGGGGGCTACGTCAGCATATGTTTGTTCACAGTCTGACAGGATGTAGCGTATCAAGAGAGAGGCCCTCAATATTGCAAAAGAGAAATTTTATGGGGGAAATGGAAGAGTGGATGCTGTTAATTATTTGTATTTGAAAATAAAACTACTTTTAACATAGTCTCTGGCTGTCAGGCTGCACCTTCTTTAACAGTGCCTTCAAACAGCCATGGTTATGAATGAAAGTAGACAAAGTAATTTTTCAGATTATATTGCTGGCTCCTTGTAAAGAGGTTTACATCATGAAACATTTTTCTACTGCTCGAAATTCTGAGATGTGAGGTGGATAACACTGCCACATGCAAAACCACCTAGGCATTTGTATTACCTCCAGAACTACGTGAATGAAAGGTGCATACCAGTGTTAATGCCACACTACACATGACTAAGGTGATATAGTTCACAACAGGCCATTCTGATGCGGTATTATTGTTACATGAGCTTAATAAGAGCCTAGACATTTGCCAGAAATTCTATTAAGACAGGAATATGAATTATTGCATGACAGGAAATAGTCCTCAAAACCTCTCTTAGAGAGAAATGCTCTTCCTGCACAGGGCAAAGGTAATTTCAGGCCTGGGCTGAATGGCACAGACTAGACAGGGATTAACTGCACTTTACAGAAACTGCTGTGGTTTGTATTACCTCAATAAAAAAAATTACATTTTCAAAATATGGCTTTTATGCAAAAACCCCCAGAATACACAAGGAAGTTGTGTTATGCTTTTAATAAACATATTAGGTCTGAATGTTTGTTCCTGCTATGGATTTTACAGATCTTGAACAACAAGCACAAATCTGTGATTTTAAATTTGTATAAATGAGTGAGAATGTTTCCTGGAAACATTTCCACTTTCCTCTCACTAACGTGATTATGTTAGATAGTATAAATATAGCCTTTCCATCACTCTCTACTGCTCACCAGTAATGGGATAAGAAGTTTCAATAGCCAGCCTTTCTGACCGTCATTATTTGTTGATTACATACTGTCTTCTTTATTGCAGTATCTAGTTATAAAAATATTCCTCCACATTTTTTCTGAAGGGCAAGATTTTTAATTGTTTTGGCAAATATTCTCCTTTCAGTTTCATTGTGGAATTCATTTAGAGGTTTGGTGTGGATTCACAGTGTTTGTTTTACCAGAAATGTCTCAGCTACTAAATCTGCTGAACACTATTTTGTGCACAGATTAAGACTAAATATTTGAAAAAAAGTATTCCTTGCATACAAGTTTTTTTGACTTTGTTTGGGATTAACTGACATTAATATTAGCTATTTAAAAGGCAGAAGTGTAGTTTCACAGGGCTGTCCAGGCTCCCTCCATATGCAGTTGGAAAGAAAGATAAACTTCATCTGGGTAATTCACCCTGGTATAATAATACCAGGTGATCAGCCCTCTGAGTAGCCCACCTTTACAGCGAGTAGTAGCAGGAGCCCTGATAATTAGGTAGTAGAGCAGCCTAGATTTTAGATGACTAAATTAACTGAGATTAATCCCACCATTAGGATGCCACATTCTCGTTCTGTCTTTTGATCTCCTGCTTTCTAAGGCTTGGGAATTGCATAGCCCTGGTGACATATTATTCTTTACAGAGAGACAGTTTTTCATTCTCTGCTTCTCCTGCTGCTTCCTATATTAATCAGTGATTTGAAAATCTCCATCATCTTCCAGACTCCTGTATTAATTTCTAGTTTGTGATTTTAATTATAGTTCAAATCACTCCCTAGATATAAGACTGTGCATTTTGCCTACATCCTCATTTTCCCCTGTAAATCAGTTTCTGCTGATGTTTTAGTTAACATAGTACATGTCATTGCTCTAATTCTGTTTATGCTAATAGACGAATTCTACTCTCTTAACCTGCTATTTAGAATAGAATACAGTAGAGTTAATTATATTCTGTGTGTAATGTAATTCTGAACTCCATGGGATGGAAACAGCATTTGAATTTTCTATAATATCATCCTTGCTATCTTATTACTTCTGAGGTTTAAACAGATTTAGTTCAGGTGACCTAATGTTCAGAGATTTTATAAGTGAACTGTAGACATCATCTTCATATGGGCTTAGTTATGAATTAGTTTTCAGTCACAAAATGGCAATGAGATCTTATGTCACTGGAGGTATAAAAAAAATAAAATCTCAGTTCCTCCAAAAATCCTCAAATATCTGAGACCCAGTTTGTTACCACTACAATCATATAATAGCTTTAAATTTGCTTTCTTCATTTACTTCTTTTTTTTACCTAATCAAGCAAACGTGCTGTCAGCTCTGAGGAAATGTATGGATTCAGTGCTACTTTTTTATTGCTGTTGTTTTTGATACGTTGTATTTTAGGAAGCTAATGGCAGAAAACCCCCATAATTTTCAATGATAGAGTCTATTGCATTGCTCCGGGTAGTGTGTTATGACCCAGGCAAGATTATTCAAGGTCAAGTTTTTAGATGCTGTTGCAGCATTTTTAAAGAACATTTTCAAACTACATTGCCATCCTTCTAAATATGATTGGGACTATGAAAACTATTGGAAGATAGACTCTCCCATCGGACCTGTAATTCTTTCTAAATGTAATAGCAAATTTGTTCTAAAATCAGAGGCCACAATTTGACCATAGGTTTTTAAGAAAAGTCTTTAATCTTTTCTCAGAGGCAAGCATTCTTTTGTTTTTATTGTGTTCTGGGCTTATAGACTGTATAGTCTTCTGCAGAGTAACTGTGCAATAAGAATATTGGATCACACTGCCCTTGTTACAATTTTTAAATGTTTCTGAAAACAATATAAAACTATTTGGAAGAAAAAAGAGTAAAAGAACAGAGATTCCACTGCAATAACAACAATAATAACAACAACACTGAGCATTTTTGTCCCCCTAGTATGGGACGGGATAGGTAGGGGTGAGCGAGATGGAATTCTTAGATTGAAATATATATGCTTCCTCATACTCACCTGATGGACTATTAAATAAACCTTACTTTGGGTTATTGGAAATGTGATTTTCCTTATTGTCATGTGCTGCGCCTTGTCTTGCAATAAAATAAGAACTTTGATAGATCATATTGTTTTCTTCTCTAAGAAATGCACTATGTTATTGTATCTCTGGCTGTCCCACAGAGCTGTAAATTGCTTCCATTAGTTTCCCTGCTTTTTACTTTTGTTGTCTTGGCAACAAAACATAATTTGTTCTTACATGTGTATTATAGTCAAACTCTATAAGTTAAGGTTGCAAAATTTCTTTCAGTAATAAACTCCTATTTCCACCTGGACATAACTTCCTGGAGAAGTCTGACTTTAAACCAAAACTTTCTTGGCTGAAGTTTATGAGAAATGCACTTTATCTTTAAAAGTTAATAGTTAACAACTTGCTTCATTTGAATGATGCACAATGGCAAAAAATATTTCCCAAGGGAAAAGAAAAGATTAATAAAGATGGGATTCTTCTCCTCTAATTTAGGCATCTAAAAGTTAGCCATATAGGTCTAATAACTTAAGGGTCCTTCTCAGTGGAGAGAAACTGCCACCTCCAGAGATCTATTCATTTCATTCCAAAATAGGATTTTAAAATAAGAGGGAAACTGAATTGCGCTCTGTGGATGCCTATTTCTCTCCTTTAATTACAAGGAAAACCTTGTGAGATTACCTGAAATTCAGCTGGCTAAATTTTAAATGCCTAAACTGGGGCAGATGAATCCTGTTCAAGAATTCTTTTCTGAGTAAGGGTAACGCAAAAGCATGTGATCTTAAAAACTTCCTCTTTTGCATATGGCTAGTCCTAAGCAAGGCTTTTTTTTTTTCTCCATAAACTTGATTTCAAACAGTTAAGAAACTGTTTATTAAAGGACAGATTCTTTGAAGCAAGAGGAGTCACGTATCCCTGGCTATACACATTATAGGGCTTCATACAAGTGTTTTACTCACAGAAGATTGAATGTCAACCATTCCATTTCAGCCCTTCTACCAAAATCATCTAATGATTGTATAGTGCTTGCTGGATACTTTTCACATTTGATCATGGCAAATATAGAAAATGATCCAGGAGATGGAAAAAGCTCAGTTGAATTCCAGGCCACAGAGCAGTCAGTGGTCTTTGAGCAGTCATTGAGTCTATCCTTCTCTGTCAAATGGATCATAATACTAAAGACATTGTACTGATTACTTTTCAAACTGTTTTCTCCTTCTTCTTCTAATTAATATTGCTTTAGGATATAAATTCTCTCTTGTCCATTTCTGTACATCACTCTGAATAGTTTGGTCTTCTCCAAAACCTTTAATAAGAATTTCAACTTTTTATTACTTATTTAGAGACATTATCTTCCTAAATTTCTACTCTTTGCACATTAACAACAGCGTATGAATTGGATTGTAGACTAATAGTGCATAAACTCTAGTGACAGATATCCTATGTCTTACTCAGGGCAAGTAATATATTTCCTGGCTAGACGTGTTAGAAATTTTTTATTCTTAGCTTTGGCCAAATGCCAGCCCTGGTCTTGGAGAAAAAAGTTCTGTTTGATTGCTTGGTTTTGTCTCTTTCTTTGTAGAAAAACCTGAGATCATGAGCCTGTAAAGGTAACTTTTTGTCCTTTATATATTTTTCAATAAAAAACTACATTTGCTTTTACATGTAATACTCTTTGGACAGTCAAACATGAAACCTACCCTTGTCGTGATGATCTTGTCTACCCTTTTCTTTTTTAGGCCTTTCAAGAGCTACCCCTTTTCAGATTGCCATAGAGACTTCAAACCTCTCTAGAGGTTTACACAGCCACACAATGATATTTTCTATTTTGTTCCTTTACCCTTTCTAATAATTTTCAAAATGCAATATGTCTTCAGTGCAATTAGTCATCGAGCACTGAGCTGATAACCTTATAAATATATCCACAGTGACTCCAAGCTCTCCTTTCAGAGTGGTAATAACAGCTAACTTAGAGCCCATGACTGTGCATCAATAGCTAATATTGTTTTACCTATGGGCTTTTACATTATAATAATTTGTCATTTTATTACACAGACTCCCCGTACTGTGAGATCTCTCTGCAATCAAATTTCATTTTTACCACGCTGTATAATTATGCATAATCAGCAAACCTTTTTGCTGCTGATACGTTCTTATCAAAAGCTTTTGGAAGCCTAGTGTGTTTAACAAATTGATCATCACCCTGCAAGCCTGCAGACTAATTCAGAGAACTCTAATAGGTTTACGAAACATAGTTTCCCTCTACAAAAGCTGTATTGATTCTTTCTCCATGTTAGCTTATTTAACTGAATATTTACTTATTCTGTTCTTTATTAGAATGTTAAACAATTAACCTATTTCTGAAATCAAACCTATTAGTCTGTAATAGTTTGACTGTTCCTGAAGCACTTTTCCAAAGTTGCTATAATTTTAGCCTGCCTTTCCTTCAATTCTCCAGCTAATTTAAATGTTAGTCTGTATAACACAGTTGTTAGTTAAAGAATTTTTAATTCTGAGTTCCTTTAATGTTTAGAATTAAATACCACCTAGCAAGGAGTTACTATTTATTTTATTTATTTGTTCTTACATTCAGCTGACACTGTAATTTGAGACAGTTCCTCCAAGTCATTTCCTGTGAGGAAAGGCTCCCACATGGGATTCTTCCTAAGTTTTTCTGTAGTGAAAAGTGATGCAAATCACTGCTTCAGATTTTCTACAATGGTCTTATTCCCTTCCTATATTAAGTATTCTTCCTTTCCTATATTAAGTATCTGTTGACCCTACAAACTTTGTAGCAAGTATTTTGCTTCTAGCTTGTTTGAAAACATCTTATTAATAACTTCATACCTTTAGCAAATTGTTCTTCAAAGCCTTTTTTCGGCTTATTAAAGTTTCAGATTTAATTTGCCAGAGTTTATGTTTTTTACCATTCACCTTATCTGGACACAATACTCATTTTCTGAAAGATAACTCTTTACTTCTGTTATCCATTTTATTTTTATTGTTTAACTATTGTTGTTCTCTACTGTTTCTATTCTTTAACCAGATTGATTTTATAGTTGCTTTGTCCCTATAACAAGGTGTCTTGAAGGAAGCTCCATATTATCTACAGAAATTTTATTATTTGGCTGGTTCTTTTAGTTTACTTTTAGCAAGTTTTCGGGTTTTACATAATTTCCCTTTTTGAAATTGAACATCTCTGTAGTGATTTATTTTGTGTGTGTGTTTCATCCCTGTTGTAGTTTTGAACTGGAGTGTATCACACTTAGAAAGGCTCTTTGAGAGATACGTTTTGAAACAAGTCCAATGTACATCTCACAAGAATGGTTTACTCACAGGAGTAGGCTTTCCGAATAGCTGTTTCAAGAAGAAGCTGAAGTCTAACAAAGTAGCTGCCATCACCTGAAGTTTGATCTGACACTGCTTGTTCAGATATTTATCCAAATCTTCCTGGAAGTAACTACAATTTCCCATCGTTACTGTGTTTATTGCTCTTGCAGCTTTTCTGGTCTCTCTTAGTCCCAGTTAGTATCCAAAAATTGATACGAGAGTTGTAATATCATCATCTTCCTGTTTATGTAAATATTTTATTTTTTTATTTTTAGCCATGTGGCTTATTACTTTTTTTGCTATAGCCAAAACCTTTGTCTGGCCTACTTAAGTAATTTGTAACCTGGCATGATATGTTTGAAAGATGAGCTTCCTTCCCCCAAGCTCATAATTCTGTTAAGTTACTGTCCTCATTAAAAATCAGGCAATCCAATTCACCCATTTTATGCTTTACACATCAAACATTTAAATAGGTGAATGTGTCCATTTCCTCTTGGGATGGTTGTCTTCTTAAATATACCTTCTTTAAAAGGAGTTTCATTTGCTGAAAATGGACTTGGCTTTTTAATTCATTGTTTTATAAGATCCTTATTCCTCTTTACTTAAAGATGATATGGTCTGTCTGCAGCTCTAGACTTTCCCATAGTGCTTAGTGTAAAAGTTCCCCATAAACTTTTAAGTTTCAGCATCATAGAATCATAGAATCATTTAGGTTGGAAGAGACCTTTAAGATCATCGAGTCCAACCTAACACTGCCAAGTCCACCACTAAACCATGTCCCTAAGCTCTGCATCTACATGTCTTTTAAATACCTCCAGGGATGGTGCCTCAACCACTTCCCTGGGCAGCCTGTTCCAGTGCTTGATAACCCTTTCAGTGAAGAAAGGTTTCCTAATATCCAATCTAAACCTCCCCTGGCACAACTTGAGGCTGTTTCCTCTTGTCCTATTGCCTGTTACTTGGGAGAAGAGACTGACACCCATCTCTCTACAACCTCCTTTCAGGTAGTTGCAGAGAGCAATAAGGTCTCCCCAAAGCCTCCTTTTCTCCAGGCTAAACAACCCCAGTTCCCTCAGCCGCTCCTCACAGGACTTGTGCTCTAACCCTTCACTAGCTTTGTTGCCCATTCACCACAACTCTTTGGGCCCGGCCATCCAACCAGTTTTTTACCCAGCGAAGAGTAAATATAAGAATATTTTAAGCCTTTTATAGAATCACAGAGTCCTAGAACAGTTCAGGTGGGAAGGGACCTCTGGAGATCCTCTGGAGATCTGGAGTCCACCCCCCTGCTCAGAGCAGAATCAACTAGGAAGTTGCTCAGACCCATGTCCAGTCAGGTTTTGAATATCTCCAGGGATTGAGACTCCATAACATCTCTGGGCAACCTGTTCCAGTGCTCAGTCATCCTCACAGTAAAAAAGCTGTTATGTTCAAATAGAAATTCCTGTGTTTCTGCTTGTGCCCACTGCCTCTTGTCCTGTCATTGGGCACCAACAAGAGGACTCTGTCTCTGTCTTCTTTATGTCATGCCCATCAGGTATTTATATACATTGATCATATCCCCTTGAGCCCTCTCTTCTCCAGGCCAAACAACTCCAGCTCTCTCAGCCTCTCCTTGCATGTCAGTTGCACCAGTCCCTTCACCAGCTTCATGGCCCTCTGCTGGACTTGCTTGAGTTTGTCCATGTGTCTCAAGTCCTGGGAAGCCGAGACTTGAACCCAGCACTCCAGATATGTCTCACCCATGCTGAGTAGAGCAAAAAGGTCACCTTCATCAACCTGCTGGCAATGCTTTTCCCCTAATGGAACTACAGATGCTTTTGGCCTACTTTGCTGAGGGGGCACATCACTGGCTCATGTTCAACTTGTTGTCTAACCAGACCCCCAGGTCCTTTTCTGCAAAATTGCCTTTCGGCTGCTTGGCCCCTCAGCATGTACTGGTGCATGGGTTTATTCCTCTCCAGGGTCATGGCTTAGCATTTCCCTTTCTTGAACTCGATATCCTCCTGCTAGGAAATGGTTTCCCCCAATGGCAGTATTTGCTAATGGCCTGGAAGTGGGCCTACTTAGGATGGCTGTGTACTTTCTCTGTGGTTAATAGTGTCACATTTAATTTATGTCACTTATAAAAATAAAAAATAAAAGGAAGAAAAAAGACAACAATGTGGTTTTGACCTATTGGTCTGTGGTAGGTATATTCTACATCACTATTTCTGTCTCTTTATTTCTAAATTTATCTTTCTCTTTCTGCACCTATGCTGCTCAGATACGTGCTAACTTGGCCATGATATTATAGAACAGTTTCAGTAAGCTAAATGATTCTCATTCAGATATTCTTAACATTTCTAATCATCCTAATTGAAACTATACCATGTGTTAGCATATGTTGGCAGCTGGTGCTGTCCAGTGTCTTATGATTCCTTCTAGTCACTTTTGCTTAAAGAAGTAACAGTGAATTCTTCCATAAAAAACTCCAGTATTTTTTCTCTGACAAGAAAAATCTATAGATTTCCTTAAGTTTTTTTTCACCCTCTGCCGGGGCTGTTCCTAAACACTGAGTGATAGTCTTGCCACCACAGTACTGCTCAACAGAGCTTGAAATTAGCAAGAGGAGCTCAGGCTGTCTGACAGCTAGTCCTACCACGGCCGCCAAGTCTGAACAAACAGCAGCAGCTATTTTGCTCACAGGGGAAATAAGGTTAGTGAAAATATTAAAGAAAAGTGAATGCCACTGCTGGCATGGCAACACTTTGCAGTAATTGGCTCCTTGTGATTCATGCTGGCCTGACTCTGAGAGCTACAGATGGGAAGCTTAGAAGCTTTAGTTTGGAAGCTCTAGTTTGGAGCTTATAAGCTCTTCTTAAGAAATGGAAAACAGATCAAAAGTTCACTGAAGTAAGCAGAATTCTATAAATTCCAAGAACATTTCTTGCTAATTTACTTTTGTTTGAGGGAATTCATCTGTTTGAACATGTAGGATAATAACTATTGTAACCATTAAGTTGCAGGTGCTATTTTTCCTGAAAAACTGCTGTCTTTGATCTTTTCCAGAACTAAACTCTAATTCATTCATCAACAGCTAGCACTGTCCGTTCCTTCTCATTATTGAAAGTAGATTTGTATAACTAGATAACATGATTAATTTTGAAAGACATTGCAAGTATCTTCCTGACAATTTGGTGTAAATATTATTAAAGTGACTAATAAAGAAGAAAACTTGTGTTGTTCAAAGGTTGAATATAAAACCAGAAAATCAGTAACTGACACAAACAAATGGTGAACGTAACTTGCAAAAATTAAATTTTCCACTCAGAGATATATCTCAGTTATTGAATGCAAATATGAACCAAATCTGAGCTGTCCAGGTTAGCAAATCAAACTGAAATTCTCAAATTAATTGATTAGACTCCCAGTAATGTTGAGGAAATTGTTTACTTTTGGTACTTGGTTGCTTGGCTGGGAGGGTGGCAGTTGATGGCGTTTATATTTCTGTTCCTAGTGCTGCCTTAAACTGTGAAACGGATGAGAAAGATGAAAAAAAAAAAAAAAAAAAGGCGAGTTTTCCAAACCTTTTCCAAGCTTTAAGTTTAAATGTGGTGATATTGCAGATGTGTTTGAATGAATTCACTTCTGTCATTTACAGTGGGTAAATTCTGCTTTCCTGATCTGATTAAACTTCTACTGATAGACAAACATGATAATACTACAGGTCGATAGTGATAATTGATAGATTGTCCAGAGAAGCTGTGGAGTCTCCATCCTTGGCGGTATTCAAAACCCAATTGGACACATTGCTGAGCAACCTGCTGTAGTTGACTCTGGTCTGAGCAGAAGGGTTGGACTAGGTGATCTCCAGAGGTCCCTTCCAAACTCAGAGATTCTGTGATAATACAAGTATGATCCCCCAGAAGAAGAGCCTGATGAATTTAACAGCTGTGATATTTTTCTCAATATGCTAGTTTCTTGCCACATTGCATCAGAGCCCTGATCCTCAGTCTTCTGAGTCTGCATGGGGTCTCATGAGGCAGGTAGCCATTTATATTGAGCATTTTCATTCCCGTCCAGTTTGTTTACATGCAAAAATATGTAATTAATCTGAAGTTGAGTGTACAACAATATGTCAAGAGAAACAGTACTTTAAAGAATATTATTGTCTTCTCAAAACCATAAATGTTAACCTGGAAATGTACATGTAATGTAGCATTTAAAGAAAAGCACACACTGTGAAGCATACAGCATGAAACAGCCGCCTTTATAACCCTGACAATTCAAAAGGAATAGAGAGGAGGAACAACAGTGAAGCGGTGTGTTTCAGTCACTGTATCAGGTAGGTGCAACACCACCCATGTGGCTGGCAGCTACTGAGCCAGAAAATCAAGCTTTACCATGAGTGAAACATTAGATCCCACATGAGTCTATTTTCCAGTCTAAATGGTTAGTAGCTTTAGTGGCATTTCATTAGGACTACTCACATCATCACATCCCAGTGATCCTGTTCCATATCTGCTCTGCCATCAGTTACCAATAAAATTCTGCTATGCTCTGTTTTGATCACCTGCAATATGAAAATACATTCAAAGATGACCTTTTAGTGAGTTATTTTATACATGCTGAGGGCAGTTCTATTTTGACAGCTGAATTAAACAAAATATAGAGAATATAGCTAGATGAGGCTTCAAGCATATTGTTTTTAGCATAGTAACTACAAACAAAACTGCTTTAATCCTCCACAACTCATTTAACCTTGGAATTAAATATGTATGTAAATGTGATGGTCCCACACCTCAGTTCGTGTAGACTTATAACTATCCACTGGATTACTTGTGTTTCCAGATGCCTTAGAAATTCAGGTTGCCAGCTCAATTCCTTAAAGACTTGTCATGCCTACCCAGCAAAGTAGTATTATGGATGTTTGATTAATGTCCTGATATTCCACTCAAATTAGCAGTGCCATTTCAAAGTATTTCATCTCCTGAAGGGAAATTGTAGCCTGATATTCAAGGGATTAAGCTGCAGATAAAACAATTATCTTTTAATGACATCTCTCCTTCTCATTTTCATATTTTTTTTCATTATAAGGCAATAATAGAATTTATAAACAGGAAAAGGCTATGTAGCCTAACATATTTAGAGTTGCTGCATTTATAAGACTGCATTGTTTGTCTTAGCAATCAAACAAATGCGACAACTCATTCAATCATTCTACACTTCTGCAAAACCAGCTTTTATTAGGACTGTAGAAATTCAGCAGAGGTCTGCATTTTCCTAGAGATCCTTTGTCTTATCCTATGACTATTTTTAAATTTTAAAATAAAATCTTGAAAACCAGACATATTCATGATATCTTCTGGCTAATAAGAAGCAAATATCTTGTCTAGAGTGGACAGTCTGACTGAGCTCTCTTAAATAGGCCACGGCTGTAAATAACACAGCTTTTATTATGCTCAAAAGAGACAATAACAGACACAAGGATAAATCTAATAGGAGGAAAAAAAAAAGTCTGAAGAGCATACTCAAAGGAAGAACATTACTGGAAACTCAATGTGTTTTAGTAAGCAACAAGCATTGATAGAACAAACCCACCAAATTTATTCAGGATTATATTGATCAGAATAAATAAATAAATAAATTGTATTTTTATCTCCATTCAATTAATGTGGGACACATGAGACTGTGCATCAACCCAAAGAGGGGTGGGTGCAGTTCTGATCTGAACAAGCAATATGTTTGGCCTTGTGGCAACGATGATATTGTACAGTAAAAGTGTTTCAGATCCTGGAGTGAATAGGGACCGATGGGGCTACTGACCTATGTCGGGACACACAATGCTTTCGACATGGTAACAGTGCTTTGAACATTGGACTCCTTCTGGTCCTCTCAGAAGAGAAGCATGTGATGCCAGGATTTGCCAGCAGTTTTTTCCCTGTCCTTTCCTTAGCCAAAACTGGAGGGGGGTGGAGAAAAGAAAAAGAAAAATTTTCAGTCAGATGGAGAAGATGGCTTTGTCATTTCTTCTCTAGCTGCTAATCTCTTCTCAGTATGTTTAATGAAAATATAATAGGGGTAGCTTCTGTCAGATACAAGCCAGCCTTATCACTGAATACAAGGCCTTTCCTGAACTTCCCTGTTAATTGATCTTTGTCATAATGAATAAAAGAGTGTCTCTGGAGGGTATTTCTATATTTAAATAATTCTTTTATTCCTTTCCTTCTATTGGCTCTACCTGAAGTTGGTTCAGGACTGGCTTGTGACTTGTGCTACAGTTTCTAGCCAAGGAAGAATAAAAATGACACATCAAGAGCTGTATTTATTCTAAAATTTCACAATTCTTTACTATGAAATAGACAGCTCTAAAATCATTTCACAACCCACTTGATTTGAAATGAGTTTGCATGCAATATGCTGAGTTTTCTTCTGTGCATTTCTTGCACTCTTCAAACACCATTTTTTAAGCTCACAAGACAGAATATTAAGTGCTTTGAACAGTGGTGGGGCTTTTGCTTCCTGTTAATATACGTGTGCACAAAGGAAAAATCAGTATTTGCAGTAAACAGACAAACTTAAGAGTACACTCTGCGTAAATAAATTGGTGCGTGGTAATTTCAATAAGAAATAACAGATACCTTTTTGGGAAATACTACATCTCCTGGATATATTTTAGTTTTGCATCAATAACACCTCAGGTGCCTGACTCTGTACATATAGAAAAGAAAGCTTGATTTATTTCCCAAAGAACTAAATAAATATCAGTGTCAAATACACAGCACAAACACACATACACGTGTATATATGCACATAATCACACACACAAAGACAAAGCATTGAAGAACATACGGCAAAATCAAACACTGCAGAGTGTGAAAATGTCAAGCAGTTTCCTTCACCTTCATGCTTTTATTCTTTGCAGAGAAGAGTACCTATGAAACTTTTGCAAGCTTTACTTTTCTTTTCCCCAAACCCACAGCATTCTGGCTTCACACTGATTGATTTTCATCAGCAGCAAAGACACATCTCAGACACAAAGCTCATCTCCATCAGTCACCAATGCGTATATTGTCACCCTAAAATAAGAATTGCTAAACGTTCTCAAGAAAAGTCTGCCGGACTATTTTTAACATAGGCAAAGAAAATATTTTTACTTCACTTGTTCTTAGAAATGTCTGAATCATTTTGGCTGAAATTTTCTGGTTGTTTCTTCGGTGACAGATGGATTACAGATCTGACAGATGAGCTAAACTTTCTACTAGAGAAGATATATTCTTCTGTGTTGCACCTTTTGGGTATTCAATCTGTCTACATAAAAGGTTAGAATACATATTTCCATGTCTTTACATATGTATTTCTCAACCAAGCCACCTTTGGATGTGGCGCTTTTTTTTTGTTTAATTATTCATTTATTTCTTTTTCCCCTTATTTTTGTCCATAAGTCATTACACAGTTCACTTCCTCTGGTGCTAGGACTATCCTTTTCACTCTTCTTTTTTTTTGAGGATTGTCTCCTTTTCTTAGATTCTAACACAGGCAACTACACAAAGAACCTTTTTTTCATATGAAGAAAGATATTTTGTAAGAATAGGGCAATCATGCAAAAGAAAGCGAGCGAAGAGGAATTGAGGAATGAGCTTTGTATTTTTTTTTTATCTAGTACATGGCACATGTCAGTGGCACTCAGGAGTATTGTGCTGAATCCTGCTCAGGTGAAGATTTCATGTATGGCCTTGATTTCTCTGCTGCTCTATTCATGCGTGTAAGTTGGGGACACTGTTTCTTGAGTATAACTAGGTAATTAGAGAGAGAGGCCTTTCTGGAGGCCGTTTCATTTTATTCTAAAACAGGCGTTTAAAACAGAGGAGATATAAACCAGCAGAGGAAGTGACTGCCTCTCTCCATTGCCTTAGAGGGAATTGGGAGAAGTAGCTTATGTTGGATACTAAATCTATAGATAGCTAAAAGTAAATGAGACATATCAAAATATTGAGGAACAAAGTATTTTTGCTGCTTAAAGAATTGGTTGAATTTTGATGTAAATGATTAGAAGTAAAAATATTTGAGAAGCTTCTGTGTTTCTAGGTAATAAAGAAAAAGTAATTTACTTTTCCCTCTGTGCTTCCCTTGGATACCCACGATATCACTTTCATTTTTTTTGATACATTGTAGCTCCTGAGTTTTAGCCAGTAGCCTTGAATCTTTGCAGCCCTTTAAGTCCAGTATCTGGTACCACCACTGAAAAGCAAATGATTTATGCGCACGCTCTTTAACTTAAACATACACTGGTTTCTGTATGCAAGTCAAACCAGATCTTTTTCCCTCAGTCTTCTTGTGTTCTCCCTCATTTCCCTGATTGTTATTTCTTTCCTTCTTCCTTTCTTATTCTTCTTTTTTACAAACTACTTTTTTTCCTACACTGCGCTTGGCAATCTAAGAAATATCTCTTAGATTGAACAAGAAATTAGCATCTAACAAGAAATAAGCTGGTTTAAAATAGGTACTTTTCATATACACCATTAGGTAGGAAAACAATTCCCAAATACACAGCATATGAGGTCCTAAATATTCAGTTATTTCCTCTAGAAATTATAATTTAAAACCATATGATCTCTCCAAAAGTGCATTGTTTGTTGTAGAGACTACCATGCTTATTTAGCTCCCAGAATAATTTTATAACATTCGTGGGTTTACAATCCTCCATTATAAGGGGAAATGAGGGAAGAACTGCCTTGCTGAACTCTATTTGTCTATTTTCCACTTTAATACATTTAGAAATCTCAGAAAAATATCTGTCCAAAGAGCTATTAAAAACTGACTGTGAAGATTTTGCTGCCAGAATGCAAAATACAAAGTATTTATGGTAAACATAAGCAGAGTCCTCTATCGTATTTAGATAGTTCTCCTTCATAAACCTAATGGACTTCTGAAAACAGATTTTTAAAGCCAGAAGAGATCTTAGACCCAGTGATTTGGGGTTTTGCATATGACAGGCCATAGAATATCATCAGAATTAGGCCAAATAACTTACAGTTTCCTGAAGCAGATATCCTAGACATATATCTTATCTTCCTCTGAAAATTTCACAAAATGGGAAGTCTGATAGAAAACAGAACTCTCTATCTAGTTTCATGTGATGAACTGACTTTTGACCAAATGGAAACCTTTATGAAATTAATAGAAACTATCTACTGGTCTTGATTAGAAATTGTGGCACACCCACATTGTATCATTGGTCCAGGGCAAGATTATGACTGATAATTTCTTGGTCTGCCACCTTTGTGTTCCAGTAAGTGCTTGTGAGTTTCCACATGCACATCTGAAAGGTTCAAGAAATAAGTTCAGGGAATAGCTGAAGGTTAGCTCTGCTAACAGCGAATCTTAACAAATCTGTATCCTAGAACGTTCTGCATAACATAATTTGGGAAATGCAGTTACATAGGAATTACACCACTGAGTTTACTGTCTCCCAGCTGATGCATCATCTCAGTGTGATTGCTCTTATTTTGTTTCTCCAATTAGAAATCTAACAGGTTAGTTGAAACCACCAGTGAAGTTGGCTTTAGCAAACAAATAATTGCATTGAAAAGGGCAAGTAAAGTTCATATAATCAATCTGAAAACAGGTATCTTCTTCTGAATCACTCTATGGCAGTAGAAAAGGTTACTTTCTTTAGCTGCTTGTCGTGCCTTCCTAAAAAGTTCTGGCCTTCATTGATCTGTCAGTGGCATAATTTGTATGAATACTCCCTAATTTGCTGAAACAACACCAAATTTTTGGTCAAAAATAATGAAGCTGGTTTTCACAATGGTGCAATGATGGTAGATTTGCAAAATACTCATGTGTTTCATGAAAGTGTTGAGGAGCAACATCAGGTACTGAGCCAGCTGGATCAAAGACAGACATCTGTCCTACAGCCTTATTTGCAGCTTAGAGACAGTTTAAGAAGCAGATGACTACTTTCTCCAGAATGAGATACTGATGGTAACTGCTGGTCGCTGCCCGTGTAGGCATACCTTGTCCATTTCACTGCAAAATCAAAACAGGTGAGTATGAACCACCTTTGGAGATGACTAACTAATCAGTTTGACTTGCATGGAAATGGGCTGAGGTTGTTCACACTGTTAGTTAAAATCTCAAGGCAATGTAAGAAGCTGTGACTCACCTGCTTCTAACCCACTGTTTTCAGGACCCTGGCTCCAGACATAGCAAGAAAATGTGGAACATCTGGGATCCAGAGGTGTAAGAGAGTGGACAGCTATCAAGAAAGACTCAGGTGCAAGTTGGGCACACCTAAGTGGGCACATGTCCAACTGAACTCTAAAAGGTAGAATCTCATACAGGCTTTTCTTGTTTTAGCAAACTCAGTAACGGCACTGATTCAAGTACCAGCTCTTGATTAATTGTATTAATGATTAATTATCACTTAGATACAGAACAGGGGCTTTCCCAATTAGCAATCAGGACGGACAAAGCCATAGTGGTTTGGAAGGGAAGAGATTTACTTGTATAAACATAGGTTGTACTATGCAGTTCTCCTTCTGTGCCAGAGATGAGTCCTTAGCCTGTTTTTGTTTTTTTGTTTATTTGTTTGTTTTGTATTAGCAGAGAAGTAACCATAAAGTTCTGTGTCTTTTTGATTGCAGCCTGTTATGGCAAACCCTTGTAGCTCCCTAAGCTTAGGTGAACTGGATCTTCTTCTAGAACTCTATGAAGAAATTCTTGTTACCAAATGCATGTACTAATTGAGGAGTAGATCTGAGGCATGCAAAACATGCCTGCAAGACAGGCAGATTGTAACTCTGAGTGTCCTTCTCTACTGTCTTATAGCTAAAGCAGTTTGTAGAGTCAGTATTGTACTGATTTTACTATTACTTCTAGTGAGCCAGAAAGTATCCTTGCAAAGAAATTTTACTTTTTGTCTGCACCTTTCCAGGAGCATTTGCCCTTACCCCTCGGGCAAAGCCTTACCAACCCTGAGACATACTTGACTCTTCCAAACTATCATGCTGCAATTTATATAACTGGGTGTAGACTAAAAATTCAAAACCAAGATTAGTCCAGAAGGTCACAGCCTGCTCCCTAGGTGGGTTACCACAGCAAGATCACATTTAGTTGATGGATGACATATATACTGTCTACTTGCCCTGGTTTTGGCTGGGATGGAGCTAATTTTCTTTCCAGCAGCTACTGTTTTGGATTTAGTATGGATTTGGTATGTGAAGAATGTTGATAACACACTGACATTATTAGGTGTTGCTAAGAGATCAAGGACTTATTCCAGCTTCCCAGGTTTTGCTAATGTGCAGGTGCAAAAAGCTGGGAGGGGTACAGCCAGTATAGTTGACCCAAAGTGGCCAAAGGAAGTATTCTATACCATAAACGTCATGCCCAGTGTAAGTGGGGGTCGGCCGGTGGGCCAGGTTCCTTTTTTTGTTCGTTTGGTCTTTTTGTTTGTTCACACTTTTGTTCATCCGTTTGGCTGTCTGTTTCCCTCTCTCTCTCTGGAACTTGCTGTTCTGAGGTCACTGCCGGGAAGTATTTCGCTCTGTGATCGCTGCTTGAGACGGGCTGTATTGGTTGTCGGGTCATCAGGTGGTGAGAAATTGTGCATCGTTCGTTTTATATATTCTATTATTATTATATTTTTATTATTATTGTTATTAATATATAATATAATTACTATTATCTTTTTCTTTGCTGTCCTGGTGAACTGTTTTTATCTCAAGCCACAAGTTTTCCTTTCTTTCCAATTCTCCCCCACACTCTGCTGGGGAGTGGGGGGAGTGAGCAAGCATCTGCGTAGTATTTGGTTACCGGCTGGGTTTAAACCACAACGCTACTACATATAATGCATATTAAATTTTCTTGGTAGATCACAGTCTCAAATGATATCTTAAAATACCTTACTAGCACAAAATTTTAAAATGTTAAACTGAGTGATAAGCATGCACATAGATGAGATGGGAAGAGGATAGTCAAGTATTTTAAAAAATTTGCCTGTCATCAGTATCAGTATTCTTCTTTATCTATGATTTTAAGGAAAAAACCTATTTTTTTCACATTAATGGTTACCTGCTTTGTTCTGTTTTCCCCCCTCCCCCTCCAGTAAAAAGGTATATTTGCTTGATGCTTGACTCTTCTCATGGTATTATGTTCACCATGATGTGACCTGACTGACTCCAATTGAGTGTGAAGCACATTCTGTTATACACATGTTGAACAGTGAGTTCAACTACAGTTGCTTGATAAATATATTTTTATCTTTGGGTCCACTACTGTCTGCTGCTGACTACTTGTCATACTTTTCTCCATGTATTTGATTTTATACATTTAAAAAAATGATGATACATCTGACATGTATTTAAGACATTTGCCGATTCTTATGTTTCACAGCTTTTGTGCAAAGGATTGTGATTTTTACATTAAAAGAAAATGCCTTTACTAGAGCATAAATACTGGGTTCCATCCAGCACAGTTAAGCTGTATGTATTTTGCATTTTTCAGGGAGTCACTAAGTGTTATAAATCTTCATTTCATTGGGCTCCTCTTCTGCTTCAAAGCACAAAAGAGAAATGAACATTAGTTTTAATGCATTTCATTATTACTCTGATGATGTGTGAAAGATTTGCTGGGATCTTTTTCTGGAAAACTTCAAAGCAGGATTTAAAAGAATGACATCACCTCCCTTTTCCATCTGAATTTCACATGGTGTGGGATGAGAATGAAGTTAGGTGCCTCAGTTGGCCACACTTGAGTTGATGGGACTCATTATTAGAGTGTGTAAAAGTCATTGCTCTGTTAAGTAGGGATCCTATACTATGTCGTACTGCAATTAAAAAGAAAAACTGCAGATGTAGCCAGTACATTACTTCGTTACAAAAGAAAAACAAAAAAGATTTATTACCACCTTTAAATTTAGTTAGATTATAATTTTTCCACACAACCACGTTCCTTACATTTCTCACAAAATTCTGTAATTCTGATTAAGCATCTTGATATCTGACTATTATTTATTTGTTTAGTGATTGAAGAGAAATCAGAATAGGTAAGACAAGTGAATGTTAGAAAAAGGAAGCCTTGCTATTTCATTGATTTGTGGATACATATATATGAGATCTACAAGGTGGGGCTGTAACACCTGATTTTGTTAAGTCTGAAGAAGAGACAGCTAAATAGGGATCCTGGTGTCCATCTTTATCTCTCTAATGTCAGAGTATAGTGAAGATGGAGTTAAACTCTTCTTGGAGGTGTGCAGCAAAAGAAAAAGAGAAAACAGATGGAATTGGAATCAAGGAAAAATCTGATTGGATATTAGGAAAAAAGAAATTTCACAAAGAGCTGTTAAGCTGTGGAACGGGTTGAACAGAATCTGTAGCCGTGAGCAGTCTGACCAGGAGTAGCTGGTCTCCAGAGGTCCCCTCCAACCTAAATTACTATCTGATTCTATAGAGGAAGTTTTCAATAGAATTGTAAACTGAGCCCTAATTTCCTATACATAACATAATGTTAACATAATCCTGTGAGCAGCAAAAGCCTGTTCCCTATAGCTTTTGGCATTATATTTGGATTCTCTTGAGCATAATAAGGCTAAGCTGACCTTATAGTCTTTCCTTGAGTAAGGTTACTAACAGTACTATTCTTAAACAAGACAGCTGGTTTTCATAAAACTTGTAGGAACTTTATGGCTTAAAGATCCCTCTTTGAGAACCTGTTGAAGTTGGCCAGTGGTTCAAAAGCCGTACACACACATACCCAGTGTGATTATATAAATGCAGTTTCCTCAGGGATCCAGGCTATAACTGATACGGTTATATGCCCATCAGTCAGCTGGGACACCTTCGTTTTCGTGCACATTGGTACTTCTTGCTGGATGTAAGCACTCATGTGCCTGGATACAGACAGAACTTCTTCTACAGGATTTTGTGGACCCTTTCCTTCTCAATTGTAACCCTGAGTTTCCATTCTCTACAAATGGGAATATGGGTGATTATGTTTCTGTGTTAATGCATTTTTGTTTATTTCAATGATTTTTCTGGTGAAGAGAAATGAGATCTGAGAATAAGAGGATTTTGTCTGTTATAACTCCTTCTGCACCAAAATAAAAGGTAAAACAGATTTTTTTTTTTTTTTCAGAAATAAAGAGCAATGATATGTGTGCATGTATGTACATGCACAGTCATGTCATTGTGCAGGATTTCAGCCAGCAAGATTTGCAAGTCATTAGTGAAAAGATTATTACCAATTCTTTTAATCTTTGTTTAATAGTGGTGTGATGTTTGCAACAGAGAAAAAGCTAATATTTCAACATTTTGATGCTTGGCAATTTTAAAAAACAAAGTGGTAGATGTAAGGATGAGAAGGTTCCTGAGCAGGCTTGGACTCTTGTTCACTGAGTGGAGCTTAATTATTGCAGATTATTAGTATCGTAGAGCATAGGTAGCCCTGACACCTGTGTCTGAAGCCAGTAAATCCTCTGGACAAACTCTGAGAGTACTAGTTACTAAGGCCAAAAAAACCCAAGCATCCTGAAGAGCTTCGAAGATGAAAGGTGCACGTGTGAAATGATCTTTCCCAAATTCATGGCCATATGCTACAAAATAACAATTACTTGTAACATGAGATCATAAAGTACTTTGCTAGATTGAAATGTAGATGGCAAATTCTTAAAACCTTACATGTTAAGAGCACCAGTTAGTATGCATAGAGAGAAACCATGCTGGAATATTTGGTTTTTGGTTTTTTTTAATCTTCTCTTAAGAAGATTTTTAAGTTCCCTGTTAAACAGAAAAAGCTCCAGTTCTGCTATTACATAACTATTCGTATCAGTTCACCCTGATAATCTTCAGAGACAAGGAAATAGGATGACATTAGAATTTCATGGTACTGATGATTGAAATAAACATCTGTGCTCTGTCAGAAGCCCTGCTAGTAAAATGCGGAAAAAAAAAATTGTTTTGACAGATACTGTGTTTTCAGGCCAACTAGACAAGTATTCATGAAGCTCAATGAATTCTACTAATTTCTGTTCTATTTCCCTCTTCATCCTGGCACCATAAAAGCATATGGGTTCAACATCTTCTACCAAAAGAATATCTGGTCACTTTTGTAATTTATGCTAACCTCAAACCACTCCATTATATACCATAAAGTTCATAAAGTGCAGGTATGTTATTAAATTTTGTCATAGTGTACTCTGTGGAATGAAAAACTGAACATCAACCTGGGTCTTCAAAAGAAACGAGTTCCATTCCCAGTGCTGACACCAGCTTTAGGTAATTTTTCTCTTGTCTTTAAGTCCACCATATCTAAAAAGCGTTCACCTTTTTTTCTATGCCAAAATATCTATTGTTATTGCTTTTAAACAATTTACAGTACTATGTAAGTACTGATTATTATTTCTACTGTGGGTATTATGATGATGATGATGAATCAGCTCAGTCAGATGAAATAAGGTGCAACATCATTCTAGCAGATGTAGTGGCTGACAAACGAACCTGGTGACTTTCCTTAACAAACTTATTTTTGGAATGAAAGAAAACGGGGTAGATGTCTTGCTTCTGGACTTTTAGTAAAATATCGGTTCCATAGGAGGGACACAGAAATCATGAATTAAACTAGAAAAATACATAAGAAAGAACAAGCTAAAAGGAAAATTATGGTAGATAGTGATGTCAGGATCGTTATATTGCTGTCAGAATTCCCTAAGGATCAAAATAGGACGAATGTTAAAATCAGGGAAGCAATGTGTTGTTTAAATGTGCTGATATCCTAAAGTTCAGAGGTACTGCTACAATGAAAGCTTGCTGGAGTATCAAGAGAAATTGTATGATCTTGAGAACTTGTCTAATGAATATGAATGAAATTTAATAGTAAGGATTTCAGAAGACTCTTAGGAACTAATAATAACAATCTAAGCGTTACTCTGGAAATGTCAGCAGTTGGAATTTACTAGGGAAGGCAAAGAACTTTCACATTCATTAATTACAGGTTGACTATAAGCAACACGTATCATATGGTTGTGAAAATGGAAATGTGATCCTAGATAATGTCAATCTAAATATTTCCAGTCAGGTTTGGAAATATTAACAAAATATAGAGCCTACAGTTTAACAGATAGTGTGAGCAGTTCTGTCACGCAAGTCACCCATGTTGAAGGAGGATAAATTCAACCTCAATAAATGCAATCAAGAACTGCTATAATGATCTGGAGTGCCTAAAAGTCGGGTATATAAGCATGGTGTACAAAATGTAAATCTGTTTAGCAAAGGTCTAGAAAAAGGAAGGAAGGGGCGACATGGTGTGTCAGTGTGTATGGGCGAGGGTGTGGGGAATGAGTGATAATGAGGGAACTAGAAGCATAGCTGCTTTCATTAGTGGACAATGATGGTACTAAATTAATTAAGTTATCCTGTACCATGCTAAAGTCCCACAACTTTCCAGTGGGTATATGGAGGACAAAAAGTAATTCAGAAATGGTGTTTCATTCATTAACAAATAGAGTGTAATTGCCTTCAAGGGACTGGATTCAATAGTCCAGATAGTCCCTCCCTATAAGAAGGTCCCTTCTCTATGAGAAGTACTCATGAAGTCAGTTGCTGCAGAATGATCTGCTTTTGGCTCTTTCTTAACAAGGTTACCAGGGCAGAGGAGGGGAGCTGTAGAGTTGCAACTTTATCTGCATGTAAATGGCAGAGAGGCCTCTGCTGAGAGTCAGAGTAGCTTTAGGATGAGTTTATATTAGCGTTTCAGTTTGGGTTGGGAACACATGTTTGAAGGAAATCTCCCAGCTGTATCTGCTACTATGCTTTGATTTGTGACACAAGATCTTGGACACATAAGTTAGACTTCTTTCCGCTGAAACTAAAATAGATGATTCACTTTGGGAGCCACTTAATACACTTCATGCCCAGTTGACTGCTCAGTCCACAAAGCAGCACGTCAGGAGTAAAATTTCCTGAAATGTGTTGTGCACGCTGGATCCTTAGCACCAGCTGCTCCTCTATATGGATCTGCTCCCATGGGGTAGCTGCTTGTTAATGCAGATCAGCCCATGTGTCTCTTAGGGCTAAGCATGATGAAGAAGTAGCAAACCCCACACTGCCTCTGGAAATCTGCCAATGGATGGCAAAGGACTTGACTACCGCTCATGTGTACAGATGACAATCAGACTTGTCACAGAGCTGCCAATATCTTCAGGAGTTCGAGGTCCTTACATTTTATTGCAAGAAGTGCAAGAATGTTAGCTATCAGAAGAATTGTTTATAGCACAGGGGAGTGAATCATGTTAATGTTTCCTTTGGTCCTTGGTAGTGGGTGCCCACTATAGTAACCATTTGCTCAAACTGTTATGAATAAAATGAGCTAAATTCCATTCTGTGGTAAGCTGGTTCAGCAATAGAGACTTGAATTTGGTTAAAATGTGTCTGTTAGAGAAGCACTGGTAATCTTAGCATGGATATTCTCCATGAGCACTTTCTTCTTTTGTTAGTTTTCTTATGTCTTTAAAAATTATAACATTAAAATAATAACATTAAATTAGATTTAGATTTTATTTACTGTCTTTTTCTCTTAATGGTACTCTATGTGTTTTTTTAAAGATGAAAACAGCTGCAAGCTCTGCTTAATTTGCTTTCTGCACAGTGCAAGACTGTATAAAGAGCTTACATGTTAGTTCATTACCAAGATGCAATAAGGGAGAATTTATTGTGGTACCAGCATGCTTTCCTGCTAAAGATGAGCTACTAAACACTGTCTCGCTTACACACGGATTGCCTGTGATGAGTGATACCAGGTGTAGATAAAAGTAACGTATCTGATGTAGATAATCTGCTTTCATAACTGTAAATGATATCATGTGTTTGCATTTACTTTAGAGTTTATCAGAAGTAACAGAAGATAATGATGACGGGTGGTAGAAAAATTGTTGACCTTTTTCATCTTTGTGCATTTTGACTAACTCAAAGCTACAGGCTTCACAAATAATTGTATCATAGAAGGTAAGTGGACAAAAAAAAAAAAGCTTTATTAATGAGTTGCCTAAACCTTGGTTTATATACAATTATATTTGAAAAGATATATTTAGTACCAGCATCCTCATCCAAAGAAAAGCAATTGATAAATAGGAGTAATTAATGTTGGCTATATGAGATTCCTATTGGAATGTGTAATCTCCATTACTCTGCAGTGGAAGATAAGCATTCAAACCAAGTGAGATCTTCTTGGGCAAAGGCAGTCCCAGAAAAGGACTATGCTGGGACCTTATTTTCCTCCAATTGCTTTTTACTAAGCATCTCACTTTCAGTTGGTACTCCCTGAGGGAACCTGTTTTCGAATTAGGAAAAGGGCTTGGACTCATTCCAGGGCTAGACTACTGGTAGCTCTGAAGCTCTGTATGTACTATAGTCTCTGCTGTGGAGTCCTTGTGCATTGTAAAGCTAATGAAATATTCACTGGCATAAAGAAAGATTGAATGGATACCTGGTCAATCTCTAAATTTTCCTCTTTATTTGGCCCGGGGAGTATTTACTTAATTCACACAAATACGGTGGATATTCCATAGCAGGAATAGAAAGAGCCTTTTTAGCCCCAGGCTTATTTCTTGGTGGAAGGGGCTATTTTCTGTGTAGTGTGTTGGGCTGTATCTTCCCCAGAAAGCAAAAGGTATTGAGACCTGACATTCTTAAAATTTTAATTGCTCAGCCACAGACTACTTGATAAAGAGGGCTGGTGAAAACATACTGTCCTGGTGTTTTCTTTCTGATATGGTTGGTGTATCTTCTCAGACTAGTGAGGACAGACTGAGTTGCCTAAACATAGGCTATTTACACACTCTGGGTTATTCAAGACATCTGCTTGGAATTTACAGCTGTCTCAGGCCCACAACCTTCTGGGGTGGCAGCTGGAGGATATTTGTTTAGACAACTCAGTACTATTGCTCCAACATTTTCTAATTCTCTGTAGGTTCTGCTCACTCGCTGTGATTATGGAATCTGCAAAAGTTGGGGTAATATCAGTACATGCTCAGTGACAGAAGTAAAGGTTCATGTGCAATTTATTGATACAATTCGTGGAAATGTGGGCAACTATAACACTTCAAAGGCTCTAGGATTTGAATTCTGAAATGAGGATTCTGAAGTTGCGGTCTGACCTGATTCTGCATCTGAATCTGACTTCAAGGGGCAGAGGAGCAAGCCTCTTGGGTAACCACACAAAGGATAGTGACTAAATATAGCCACGTTGTCACAACATTTTCCTTAGGCTAGTGTTCCCTCATCTATACGGATCAACTCAACAGAGACTCAGACTCAAACAGCTTGAAAATCATCAGCTATCTTTCACATGTTAAAGCAATAAAAACCCCCAAATACCAGAAGATATAAACAAAACCAGTTTGGTTTTTTAATGTCTTTCTGGCAAAACAAACAAAAAAAACCCAACAAAAATCCCAAACTTTATTTTTAAGATTCCTACTCCCCATTTTGATTTTTTTTTTTTCTACACTTACTTTCTTTGAATAATCCTTCCTGCTTCTCCAACAGAAAAAATGTTGGTGTTTTAATTCTTTTTGGTAAAGCAGGAATTATAAATAAAGTAAAATTTCAAAGAAAAATATCTTTAAGAAATTTAGACAAAACAATTTTTCTTCAAGGGAAAATTTCATCTGCTCTAGGTAAAACCCTGTGATGTGACTGCAATCATTTGTATAATTAGTGTGTTCTTTAACGCTTCTGTTTTAACACATATATGAATTTATAAACTAGTTATTTGAAAATTGAGGGAACAGGTGAAAAATAACTATCATCTTTCTATAGTACTTTCATAGAATTATTAAGCAATGCTCTATATTTCCTAGAAGTTATGCAAAAAAATAAAAACTTCAAATTTAAGAAAAGCTTAACTTAAACAGTAGTGTTACCAAAGTACATGTAAAGATATACAAACCTTATTTCTCATATTTCTGTAAAATGATCATTCTGATACAAGATAGAACTTTTGCCACTAATGAATATCATCTGTTTTATTTTCTACCAAGATCTTGATGAACATCAATCTTGCTATTTATATGCCTTTTAAAACGGTTTAAAAATGGGCATATCATGGCTATCTTGTTTTCTTCTTAACCTAAAAAAGGGCAATAAGAGAGCACTATCTTTCTCTAATGAAAACCAGTGCTATATTTTTTTCAGTAATTTCGTTCAATATCAAAGAAGGAGGCTTATATTTCACTGCTGACAATTTCAAAATCCTGGATACCGCCTCAAAGGAAATGACAATGCTCTTTCTGCCACAATTCTGATTATTAGGGGAATCTGTAATTTTCTTTGGGAACCTTGATGTAAGAACAATTGCTCATATTATAAGAATGAGATAGTAAGAATCATTATTGTGGGTTCAAAAATAAGCAAATAAATTTGAATGAAACAACTCTGTGAAGTTGTATATAGCTGAACGTTGTCAGGCCAGAGCAAGAATTTCAGGGTTACAGTATTTCACCTATGGCTTCAAGTAGTTATTTCCTCAAGGGTCTAAGGAAGCCAGGAAAGGAGATGGGGGAGTATGTTGGGAAAAGTGCTGCATCACCCTTCAAGAAAGTAGTGTACTGTCACCCGACACTAAGGGGACAGGTACTCATAACATACAGCTATATCCCAGACTCTTACACGTGGAACGTGTAATTGTGGGCTCAAATGTGTCATTGTAGGCTTTAAAAGTTTTCTTCATCACCTATTTTCCTCCCTTTACCATCCAAGAAGTTTTATGCACACAGATAAAGGAACACTTTGGACATATGGATGTCTTATTGAAGGCATCCTTGCTTTACTTTGTGCTTTGTGCTTGTGTGGGGTTGGAGCTAATACAAATGGGACTCAAGCATTATTTTCACAACTCATAGATAAACAGTCAGATCATTATATTATTTACAAGAGTTATACAGTATTGTGAAATGAGGAAAGCAGCTGCATCACAGTTGTGGCAGTATAGCACAGATTGTTACTATGTTATTAAATGAGTAATATAAAAATTCATTTTTAAATAGTTTTGGTAACAAGTTAAATTCATTTACTGTCAGATTCGATGACACTTAAATTTATCCCATCCTTAGAGCCTTTAACTTTTCTTCCCTTTTAACAATTTACTTCTAGTGTGTATATTTAATCAAAATTAATATTCACATTTAAGCTAGACTTGTGTTTTGAATGCCCTTGAGAGAAACTTACTTTATGGGTGTAAAGCTTGAGTAGCAAGCTTTGCATCTTTTAGACTATGTGGGAATGAATCAAAACCTTTATATTTAACCTTGTGGCTTTAGGCAATCTGACCTCTCTTTACCAAAGTGGTTTGGAAAAGTGGCTACAAGTCTTATGGGTACCTGATTTTTGCCCTACAAATGCCTTGTCCTATTTTTAAAGTTTACCAAAGCCCGCTCTTACCACTTTAGTAAAAAAGATCCTATCCAGGAGAGGGGAAATGTGCCTGGAAGAATTAAGATGCAAAAAAGGACCAGACTAACTCCTGATTTTTGTGAGGAGTCAACTTATTTTTCCTGTTGATCACCTCCTGTTTTATTAACTCCCACCTGATAAATCTGTATCAGAAAACCTTGTTGATCCTTAAGACTTATGATTAATGAATTGAATGTAGACAGATAGCTTACACTGTAGCACTGTACTGACAGGACCAGGCACTGAGTAGGTATCTTGAGATCCAAGTTCTATTTTAATTGATTCCTAGATCTCAAGTGAGTCATTTTGATAATTTCTCCTACTTTTGTAGGTTTCTATCTGCTATGTCTATTGTGTATGTTGAGACCATTTCATTCATTGAGGCAACTTATAAAGTGGTTGGGACATTGGATCCCTTATTTCCTTGAGACCTTCCAGGTACTGGTGCGTTAATGAAAACAGCTGAGTGGTACGTGGACATATAAGGTCACCTACACAACTGATAAGTGTAGACCCATTGGAAGCACCAAAGGTTTGTGGATCAGCATGTCACTACATCAGTAAAGAAGTAGTAGGAGAACCAAGAAGAGGTGGACTCAGGAAAGGCAAAGACTAGTGCTCAAGAACTGTCAAAAAGTTGATTGTACCTGAGTACAATCATGTCACCAGAGGTATTGTTCGTGAGGAGGCTTTGGTTTGTGAATGAGGCATTGTTCTTTGAACTGGATAAGGTAAAGAAACACAAAACTGTGTCATAGGTTTTTTGTGTTTTCCTTTCTTATTTAAAAGAAAGAAAAGAGAGAGGGGGAATTCATTCAGTGTGGTGTTTTGTGTTTTTTTTTTTTTTTGTCAAAAATAGATATCTGCTGGCTTGTTATACTTAATTGTCATTAAGACATTTAGAATGTCAATGTGTTTTGGATCAGTTTGGAGGAAGGAAATCGCTGTTCCACCACTATTTAACATTGAAAGGATAGTTATTTTGAAGGCTTCAATACAATGAGAGGAAAAAGAGGTTCTGAAAATGTGTGAAGTCTATTGTTATAGGTTTATTATTGTTCAGCAATGTGCATGCTAAGAAAGAGATGCAAACTACACGAGGTTACACAAACTTACTGTATATGCTATTTATAAAGGTCCCATCACTTCTCAATGTAGCTGATTAGAATCACTTGTAGCTATGAGAACGATCGTGTAATCAAAGACACATAAATGTGGTTTTTTAATGATTCACACCTGCACACGTTCAAAACAACACACCCTGCTGTATCTTTTAGATGCTGTAAAAACAAACATACTGTTCAGATTCAGTGTGCTATTTTTAAACGCCCACAATTTGTTATTTAAAGATCAGTTGTCGCATGTTTCTTTTTTCCTTAAACATAGCGAAAAGCACTGTTTGTCATGCAGAGAGACGTACAATTTTGTTTCATTTGGTATTGAATGCATTGTTCCATCTGAAATGAAAATAAAATATTTGGTGTTGAGCTCTTGTAAGAAATCTAAAGGTAAAGAAAAGTGGATTCATTGAATATATTTTATCCAGCAGTTTGGGAATTACAGTATTCCCCCAAGACTGCGAGACACAGATTCAGTTCCCTGCTTTGTTTGAAGAGGTCTGAAGCCATATCAACACCTGTAATGCTACCTGTAATTCTGTGTTAAGGCTGAAGGATGGTGAGATGGATGAAGGAAACCAGTTCATATCGTATAAATAATTGGACAGTCACTGAAAAAACCCTCCTAACTGATACCACCACCTTTTCCAGTGAATATATCAGATAAACCCCAAAAGATCATTCTAGTGCATGAATCTCTGACTCACAGAATATTTAAACAGTCCTTACAGAGTGAACTCACTCTAACAGGAAAGATAGTCATTGCAGTGCTCAATAAGCAGGTGCTTAGCCTGCACGCTGATATCTAGACCAACTCTGACACTACATCTGTCTTTGTCTGATTCAGAAAAGGGATCTAAACTTGGTTCTTCAACCCTCCAGCTGAGTATGTTAACTGCACTGGGATACTGGCCCACTACTGTCTCGTAAGTAATATATCTAGAGAAGAGCCGATATTTTTTTTTGACAGTGACTCTGATTTTATATGAGCTGTCCATTGCTTCTGTTTTTCCTCTATGTCTTATATATTCAGGGTACCCCTGGGAATCTGCTTGGCCTGTCCAGGCATAGCAAGGTTTACTATTTGAACTTACTGAGCCCCAAGGAGGCTGCTGGACATGCTCCAAGAAAGTTGTCATAGCCATAGAATCTTGATTCTCTTTATTTGTATATGCTCCCCTATGTCATTCCCCCCATGGTGGTAATTCACATTAGACCTCCAAGATGTTGCTGTTTCTGTGCCTTAAACTGTGTCTACATCACCTGTCATTATTTTCAGGTCAAACTACAGCCAGGCCTTTTTCTTTTATGGTTAGTTGGTGCTGCTGCTTTTCACATTACCTCATCTGGCTCCCTTTCTGTGAGAAAAAGCAGAGAAGAAACTCATAGCCTAATACTTGCTCTTTGCTTTCTCTTTTCCATCTTCCCTCTGGGTGGGCATGTAAGGAGTCTCCATCTTTTCTCGCTTGTTTGTCCTTTTCCATTCCTTTCCAAATAGGGATAAAAAAGAAGAGAATAAAAATTGCCCAACAACAGCGTAACTCTGCCCCTGCATTCCTTCCCCCCTCCTTTAACATTTATAATAAAACTGTCTAGCATTCCCTCCACCCAAACAAATGCATACATTTACTTTAAAATCAATCTATTCAGTAAACCTTGTGCAGCCGGTGACGCCAGTTCAGCCCTGAGCAGGCAACGTCCCCAAGCACAGTGGCACCGCACTACCAGGACGGAAAAATTACCCTCCATTGTGGAAGAGGAGAAAGAGGGAGGTGGACAATCTGAGTCACATGGAGGGGCTGCAGGGTCTGGGATGGATGAGGAGGTGCATGGTCACCCATGTTGTCCTATACCAGGTTACTTACACCTTGGTTCACCAGTCAGCTCAAAAGCTTCAAGTGCCACCGGTTTGTGGTCTTGCCCGCAGAGGTAGTCTTAATGGGCAGTTCACAAGCGCAGGTATAAGGCTTTTGCTGATGTATCTGTCTATAAATAGCTAGATTTAGCCAGAGGATGAATAGCCTTTCAGAAGCTTTCCACAAGCACCAAGATCTGTGTAGATTTTAATCCCCTTATACCTAATGGCAAAGGAGAAAAACCAAAATGGGTACTGTTGAGCTCTTTACAATATTTTAACAACTTCACAATTTCTTCTGGCAAGAAAGATTGTGTGAATGCACATCCTCATAAAACCCACACTAGTGGAAGCCTGAATTCAGCTCACATATGAGGAGACTCATGGCATGTTTCAGTTCCTACCTGCTCGTGCTTCTCCCTCTTCTGAAACGCAGAGCCTGCAATTTCACGCACTGAACAATTACTGCAGATAAAGCTGTTAATGATGAGGTCAATGCACCACCAGCCCTTGCTGTCCCTGCCCACACCCCAGGGCTCCCCCCACCCTGCCCAGGACCCCATTTCAGTCCCCTGGGGCCATCAGCCCCTGCCCCACTGATGCCCCAGCAGGGCCCATCTCCAGCTCCCCAGAGCCCTGCCCTGTCTGGCCATGGGCCCCCTGAGCCAGGCCCACCCATGGGCCCATGTCCCAGCCTGACCTTGGCTTCTCCCCATCCCCAGTGAAGTGCCCGGTGCCCCCTGGCTCCCCTGCTTCTGGCTGGGGTGGTGGGATGGGCACTGGCTGGTGGCCCCCCAGGAGACCCTGGCCCTGACAGGGAGCAGAAGACTGAAGGAAACTTCATGAAAAGGGAAACGTTGGCCATTTTGCAAGGCAGACAAAATTAGTAAATTTCAGACCATGAAATATTTCTCTTAAAAGTTTCTTTCTTATCTTTAACTTCATATAGCTTTGCATAAAGAGCTGTAACAACCTCTTTGAGCTACCATAGTCCTGCTCTGGAGTGGGGCTGTAAGTGCCCACCCCACTGTTCCCCACTCCGTATCCTGTACTCTGACTGCACCTTTCTGTTGCTGTCCTTATGTTGACAACTTTTCATTTTTTTTTTTTTTCCAGCACGCAAGGGTGGGAGGAAGGCATGGCCAGGGGAAACTGCGGGGTGTGGGTGGTCTATCTTTAGCTGCAGCAGCATGGTTTAAAAATGACTTCATCTGCTTGAGACATCCTAAGAAACTCCAGGTTCATGCATGGTTCTACTAATACATAATAATCGTGATTCTACAAATATAAACCTTCATGAGAAGATTCACAGATGACTGAAGGGGTTATATTACCTCATGGTAAGCGGGTATAAATGGATGAAAGTTATGTAAAGATAGGAATGCAACGCAGAAATCAGCTGAGAAGGTGTGTGTGAGTGAGCAGATTCATCATACTTATTAAAAAACAATGGAAATATGTACCGGGCTGCTTTTGCTCTACCTCTGAAGTGCAGAGCACCCAGTGCTCAATATGCTTTCTGTCTTTAATGAATAAGGGAATAACCACTTAGTTGTACAACAGCCTTTCAGATTATGACTTTTCTTTTTTTAATCTGCAGGGTTATTTCCTGACATATGAGTTTACAAATGTGTATGGATAAAGGTAATTTATGGTGCACAGAGATTTAGGTTCCAACTTCCAAGCAGCAATGGGGAAGCAAGCTACCCTTACACTGATGGATCCTTAGCTTAGCCTTAATGTAGTCCAAAATTAACATATCCCCTTCACCTATATTCCATGATATGTATGTATTGAAAAAATTATGGAAAAACTGAATGTTTTAATGTGACTATGAAAACTTCCGAGAAATATCAGAAGCAGTGTGCAGTTAAAATGAGGCACACACAACAACAGAGAGTTCCCAAAAAACTTAATCTGAGTTTCCAGAAAACATTGGTGGATAGTGCACATAAAATATCAGTGAGTTACTTCACTGGTGGCCATTGATAAGACCTAAAAATCAGTAAGTTATATAAAGATCCAGATGAAAAAGTAGGACAGGGATGATGAGGGAAGTGCAACAATACTTGACGCATTCAGGGCAAAAGACTCCTGATGGACAGTTGTCGTAGTGCCGTTGCCAGCCCAGGCATGTCTGCTCCAGACACTGCACAGTCAGGAAAACCCTCTGATTTCTGTCAGGCTGTTTAAGTGTATATACCATACTTGTTCAGGTGGGTGTCGGAGTACCAGTTGAAAATTATTGACTTTTGAAGTGGTCTCATATCTGTTCAAACAGAAAATCCAGGCTTCAGGTTACTCTGATGCATCATTACTGCCTATATCGAAGATAAATCTGGTAAATATTACTGTCCCTCACTTTTACCCTCCCCAGCTGTTATGCCCAGCACCACTGGTGCAGCAGATTCTCTTTGTGTCTTCGTTTGCAGAAATTAAAGATTTACCACAGAGAAGAACAGCATTTGTTGACAAGGAAAAAAGTTTCAGGTCTGAAAATGTGCTCTTTACACACAAGATTCATATTTGTTTTAATTTAATTTGACGGTGCCCAAATTTCTTTGTTATTTAGTTATCAGCTAGGAACACATAGATCATCAGAACTGAAGCAACACATCTGTCTCCTCTGCTCCCCCCAGTCCTCCACTTTTAGGGTCCTTTGAGTCACTGAAGCTTCTTCCTGGACATTTTGTTCCCTAAGGAGTTCCCTACGGCCCATTGCTTCATGTTCTAGTGGTGGCAGATGTCTAGGTCAAAGCTTATTTTCTCTCCACTAGCATCTCTTTAGAGGTACGTGGGAGAACGCTCTATCTTTCCCTCAGGTTACTGCAGCTCTGCTAGTCAGTAAACGCAGCACAGGAAACCCAACTGGTCATATTTACAAAAACTGTTACTAATGTTACTCCTGATAACTTGGCACCCTGCCTTTCTTCTTTATATGAATGTGCTTTTGCCTCAATATGCTGTTTACTTCTGTAGAACAGCCGTAATAGCAAGTTAATGTACTGACAGAAGAAAAATAATCCTCTCTAATTGGCTGTGGTGATGCACTTGGCTTTTTTGTACCCCTTTTGTTACGATAAGATTTTCAGTAGTGGTTTTTATTAGGTAAGAAATCAAACTAGTCTTTCTCCTCCCAAAAAGAAGAGGGTCTGCAACTGATTGTTGTGACATTGTTTTAGGGATGTGGGGATCTGGAGGAAAAGGAAAAGACCTGTGCACATGGAAGTCCTGTATTACTGATTTTTCAAACGAGTATGGAGAATTGCTTGTCTTTTATGCTCTATTTTATTAATATGTAAAACAGAGGTTCTTTCTGTTGTTTCATATGACAGTTGCAGCACTTTCAATTCAGAGTGCTCTTGACTGATTTTAAGAATTATACTGTTTCTTTCTTAGTAAACCTATAATAAGATAGAACATTCAATAAGTGAAGTTTAGTAATGTCTAAATTACATGCCTATGCACCATATCCCCAAGTCCTTATTTAATGTAATTTAGCATTAGCCCTTATGCAGGTAAAATCTCCTCATCTTTGATCTCACGATCCTATATGTTCTATTGAATACTACTTTACAAGTATTTGCCATTGTCTCTAAGAATGATTGTTACATCAACAAGTAATTAGAGTGGTCAAAAGTTTTCACATCCTGTATTGTTGTTTTTTAAACCAAAGCTCCCTTTCCTTACAGACTGCATTGCAAAAGAATCAAATTGCTTGAAACGCACACTGATGTATGACAAAAAGGACAAAATGAAATGGAGGACTTCTAATTCATTGCCTACTACAGGATCTTTGAATCAATCTAGGCAGAAAGATATTCTTTATTGTTACTAAAGGTAGATTTCTTTTGCTTGGCAAAGTTCCCTTTCCCCTTCATAGGAAGGGGGACTCAGCATTTCTTGATGAAATAATTTCATGGCTTCTAAACAATGGTCTGCAGTTTGACAAGGGAGGTAAAATGAAAAAGCCTCAATACTTTGTAGCCTGACATTTAATGTTTACAGACACCATATTAAAAAGGACTGTTGCTGCTTTGTCACTGTGTCAGATTACTTTGACAAATTATAGATGAGATTTTGTTATTTTAATATAAATTCCTAAGTAGTTTTTGAAGATGCTTTTCTTTAATACATTTAACTTCTTTATATTGAGTTTACATTCAAAGTCTCAACAAATTTCACATAATACACATTATATGTGTTAGAATTATGTATGACATCTCCTAATGATCAGTAGGTTAAACCTCAAGTGTTAAATGATTTGCAATTATAAAAGGTCATAGATTGCATCTAGAGTATAATTAGGCATTTGGGAATGGTGGTTCCTTAAACCAAACATAAGAAAAGGTATTTAGTGAAAATTTTACGTAGAGATTTTATGCTGTCCTTCCACTGATGAACATTTCCTGTTATCTCCTGAGAATATACATCCTCTAAGCTGAACGGGGATACAACATTTTTACAGCTGAAAAATCCTTAGGAACTATCTTTACAGTTGTTTTGGGTTTTTTTTTTAGAGTGACAGAAAACTCACAAAACCTATTCATACCTATATCAAAGGCACATTTCAGGTACAAACCAAACCTAAAACTTTATTTGTCTTAATTGATGGACAGAGTTCCAGATCAAAATCCTGGCACACTTGGCAAGGATAAACTTTTTAAAGCCACGAAAATGTAAAAGCAAGAGAAATATAGAAGAAAATCTGTATCTTGTCATGTGACTACTGCCAGCCGCTGTTGCAACAGCAAAATCTGTATATTAGAGTTTTACTCTATAAATCTATTACACATAAAGACATAATGAAAAATAGATTAAATACAACTGATATTCACTCTGAGCATAAGATTTCTATCCCTTCTCTTACTTAAGGATTCTCTTTATTTCAAATATTGTTGTTCATCATCCTGAACACCCATTACCCCAGACTGTTTATCCCTATCTATTCGGCTAAATACATTCTTTCAGTTTTCTAGTATGTTGCAAAGAAATATATGACTAAAAATGATAAATAAAAATGAAAAAAAAATGAAAGCTTTGAACATTTTGCTGATCTTTTAAATACATTTCCTATATTAAAAATTAAGATTCTCGTTAGCACTGCGAATACACAGTCACTATGCTAAGACCTTAGGCAAGTAATATTACTAGTAGACATTAAACATGTAAATATTAAAAAAAAAAGACTTTTAAAACCTTCATATTGTCAGCATTTGATCTTCAAGCCTATGTCTTGGCACTAGTATTAAAATACCCATAATCAGCTGAATAAGTAGACTTAGGTCTTGTGACACTGAGTTATAAAGTCTGTGAGTTACGCACCTAACTCTGAGACTATAAGTCAGTTTTCTCACTGAGGTATTACAGCTATCCCTGTACCTACACCTCCAGGATGCAATTAGACTGAGGCTGATGCTGAGAAGACTGACCAGGATGCTGAATTCTGGGATGCTTTCCTTAGCAGAAAGAATAAAAAGCATCAAAGACAGAGGTGCATGTGAAAGTGCCTTTCTGCGAGGTCTTGCTTAGCTGCTTCTGCGCAAATGGGATTTAGGGTTTTGAACTTCCACTTTGGTTCTTATGCACAGGTCGCTCTTTTCACTTAAAATACAAGCAGGTAAAAATTTTACCTTTCTGGAAAATAGTTTAGTGATAGGAGCACACTGCAGGCAGCAGTACTTGGTTCAGGTCTCCTTAACCTGGGAAGGTCTGAACTTCCATCTCCTCTATCTATACTATACCAGTAAATAGACTGCACTGGGATCGGAAGGCTAAGTGGTGTGGCGTACCTCCATGTCCTTACGGTGAAACTCTCTTTGTGGTCCCATTCATACTGTTTAAACAGAACAAACCCTGGTCTGGCTATGTCTTGAATTGTGCCTGGGAGAGTGCTAGTATGGTATGGGCTGGTATGGGCCAAAACCATGCTGAAAGCATGCTGATGATGTAACAGTATGGATGAGAAAGTATTAGATCATATGGCCTGGCCCTGCTTAATTTAGTAGAATAGACATAGCCAATGAATACCATGATCACAAGGTTACGGGGTGCTCCATGTCCTCGTCATTCCTCCTTTTGAAGCTGTGCTACTCTGCAGCCAGGAATATTTGATTCAGAATCCCAGGAAGACAGCAAGTGAAAGACAAGTGACCTTGTCAGTGGAGTTTAAAACACTCTGTAAACAAAGAGAAAACCAAATCTGGGAGTCTTACTTGCTCGACAAGTACTCTAAATGCAATGTTGAACAAGCAAACGTCACCTCCATTTCCCTCCTTCTCGTTATTTCAAAGAGAGTAAGAACTGCTCAGTTCCTTGAAAGCATGTTTTATCCTGTGGATTCGAAGTGGATGAATTCACCTTCAGCTTGAGGAGACAGAAAGATAAGAATTCAAAGATGCCCGTATCTCCATAGTTTCCTGCTCATGTAACCCTACGATGCAGATTGCATCCACTTTAATAGGCAAGGCGCTTCCTAAACCCTAGCTCGTTTGTACTGCAGACTTTGCACTCCATTCACCAGACCAGGTGAGAGATAATCACTGAGATAAGGTGGATTCTGATATTCTGGGCAGAATTTCTATAATAGAAGATGCAAAGAATTCTTGAAGGGTATTAGTGGTAGATTTTTTTTTCCCATCCGGCTTTAATGACGTAGCTTGTGAAAAGTATTTATAGGTATTTACTGACTGTAGAGGTGCGATAGCTCTTTGGAGAAAGCCTGCAGGTTTTTTTAGGCAGCGAGTTCCACAAAGCTGAAACAACACCTACCACGTGCAATAAAGCTGGCTGGGACCATTTAAAGTCTACTTTAAATCACAGCCATCAACAGAACTCATGAGCCTCAATTATTTAATCCACGCAGATGTTGTAAGTTGTATCCATTATTGATTACAATAGGAACAATTGCCGTCTCACAGTTTTGCCAAGTGCACACAGGGCTCGTTCCCTGGTTCGTTAAATACCGGTTGCCCACTAGGTGGGGGTAGACAACCTTATTCAAACAACCGTATTCCTGGAAGAGGAGAGTTTAGTCGAAGATGGTATAAAAAACACACTAAATTTAGATTCTTTGAGAGGTTTTGCTTTGTTTTGGGTTTGTTTTTTTATTTTACTGTGGCAAAAATGAGAATTACTGTTTGTTAACTATTGGACGTTAAAGGTGATAATGAACTGAAGTCACAGACAATTAAGTTTAATTTGAGTTCATGGAGAACTACAGTGTTGAACCTCCAGTATTGCAAGCCAGGTCATTCCTATAGATATACAAAACAATTATTGTACTGGGAAATAAAATAAGTAGGTGAATTATTGAAATATCACACATGGTTATCATACATGTGCAGACTAATGGGGATTGATTATTTTCAACTGCTTATTGAGCATCAGACTCAGTTGATTAGAATAGGTAGTCCGCAACAGGTAGATTCAGGAATTTTTGAAATTTTAAAGTTAGCCACAGGAACAAAGGCAAAATGATCTACCCTGTCAGAACACAGCGAGGCACCACAAGTCAATGTAAGTCTGATTTAACTAGCAAGTTCGTAAGACACAAATTATTGTATGTGCACTTGACACATTCCACATAAGCCTCTATTTCTGAGTGAAAATTGCAAGGAAAGTCAAAGTGAAGTCAGGGTGGCTTCAATTTCTAAGCTGCAACACAGCTGAATCACACAAATAAGACCAGAACATACAGCGCAATGAACGACTGCTTTTTCCGGAGGTCAGCAAGTAAAAATATATTAAAATAATACACTTAAAATATTCTGAAAGCCTAGTTGGCAGGAAATGCCAGCTGTGGCAAATTCTAGAGGCCTTTCATAAAGCAGGTTAGTGGGGAATAGGAGGATATTGTCAGATTAATGTTTTTTTGTGACCTCAACTAGATTTTAAGAAGTGTGCTACCTGGAATCAAAGGTTAGTAAATCTACTATTCCTTTTAAGTAGCATCTTTACTGCTTCACGTTTCTTAATTATTGTAACATGTAGTGTGATCTGAGACAAGAAGTTCATGATTTTATGAACACATTCAATTTTGCTTAATTAGACAAAGTTGATATGTTATTTGAGAATAGTTCAATTGTCAGCACTTTCAAATTATCATCAAAAAAAATCAAACTAAAAATGAAAGTATATTGTAAAATTCCAATAGCTCAAATTATTTGTGTGATGCTGTCCCATTTTTACTTTAGACACTGTTTTCTAATGAACTTTGTCACTTTCCTTCCACAAAGTACAAATGTGTTCCATCTTTTGTTTCATTCTCTGTCACCTTTCCTTTGCTTAAGCTGTAACTCTCTACTTCCAGAAGGTTTTTTTTCTCATTTGAGCTAATAAAGAACAGTTTTTCTATTTCACTACCACATTCCAGCTGCATCATTTTGAACCTGGAATAAATGTGCAAGGGGGAAAATGATTGTGGTATAAATGTTAAACTTACTTCTGCACGTTAATATTTCTCATAATTGAACGTTACACACAGAGACATTTTTTTCTGTCTGTGAAAAGACACGTCGAACTCCAATTTGGAACTTGCTTCTATATAGCAAGTAGAAAAAAACCACTTGCAGCAGCTCTAAGTCCTATCAGAAGTAATCTGTTTCTTTCACTTGAGCATTTAATGGTACGAGAAAGAGTTGACAAAGCTGGTGGATATGCTTTGAAATAAGAAACAAGACTTCAGAATATATACCTGTCAAACGTCTGTAATATTCTATGTAATGATATTGAACTACAACACATTACAAGTATTTTAAGAAATTAATATTATAAGCTTCAAATATGCCTTAATTAGGTATTTTCAGTAATGCAAATGATATATGAAAGTGTATTGAAGTACTTTAGACTAATAGCCACATCATATTAAGTAACACCCTTATTAAGATTGGTTTAACATAAGTTTAAAGAGCTTTTAAAGAGTGATGTGCTGAAGTATCAAGTGCTGAATATGTTTGCATTACTATTAAACCACCCTGAATGTTCTACATTTTTAAGACACATTTTACTGATAGGTTACTTAATATATAAAGAAACATTTTCATATACTGAAGTAGTTCCATGTGGTGTAGTGATACATACTCATATTGTACACATGATGGATATTTACCACTCTTTAGAGTATCAGCTTGGTTTTCATATTATATCTCTTCTTAACTGATTATATGCGGGTTGGAAGACAATTTTCTATTTACTGCTGTTTTATTCGATATATTCAAGAACCCCTTAAGTAAAGATGTATGCCAATGACCATAATTGTTTCTCATCCTTCTTTGTGCCACAGCAAGCTACTCCTAAGCTACTCTGAGTGATGAGACATCTCTCTTCCTCTAGGCATACCTTTTTCTACACTACACCTGTCTCCACCATTTGTCTGGTGGCACAGCCTGAACACTTTTCTCATCTAATTGTTCCACCATCTCCTTTCTTTTTTCCACCATCAACATAATCCAAAACGTACTGCAGTTAAGGCACTTTTTGTACACTTCAGCATAATTACGCAGTAACAATTCTTGCAATAGCAGAAAGAGAGAAATCTGGGTCCCACTGAAGTCAATGACAGATTTTGCACCATGAACCGGATTTCACTATCAAGCTTCTAAACCGTTATCTAAATATTCAGGTCAGTTTGCAAATACCAAACCTCTTTTTTTCCGCTATATCCAAAATCCCAAGCAGAAATAGGAGTGAACATGCTGTGAACTATGCAGTGCTTGATCGGTTGAACCTATCATATTCTGCACACACCATGTGGAGACCGAATGCATGTGCAGCCAGTTCAACATGCTGTAAATGTGTCAGGTGTGTTAAACACTTGCTGGTACACTCTGTGAACAATCCAATGCGTTCCTCATGATTTCGACTCTATGCAACTGCAGACGGTTTTAATTGCTTTTTGTTTTAATTTCTTTTAATTGCTCTTGCTCTGATGGAGCAGCTGTACTTCTGGGAATCCAGTACAAATGGCCAAATTCCTCCTTTCCCACCTAGTTAAATTCCTTTTCCTCTAGGCAGAAAAAAAAAGGCATGTTCAGAGAAACCAGGACACATAGCTGTATCAGCAGCAGTAAATTAAACAGTGTCAAGACCTGCTCTCTGGCTTTGAGGCCAACTGGCACAAATAAGCCATATCTAATTAGCCATTACTAAATTTTCTTACCCTTCAGAATATGGCATCTGCACTCAAACTAGTAGCTGGAGGCCATGCTTAGGAAGTATCTGGGAGGATACTGGTTTGATAAGGCCAAATCATGCCAAGGACTTGGCATTAACTACCTAATGGTATAAGGAAGGATTTGGCAAGGCTTAGTTTATTAGAATAGAATAGTCACAATGCCTGTAAGGGTGATGCTGACTGGGTGAAAAGATTTACCTGAACAGACTTTTGCAGTATTAAGTCTCTGGCAGCATTTTAGCAATTGAAATAGGTTTTAGTTTTGTATTAGGAAATTCTGGGTTCCTTGACTATATAGCACAGTGTAATAAAGACAATATTTATATTTGGTTTTTAGGAAAGAACTTATCCACCAAACTTTTTCTAGTAGCTGAAACTACTCGCAAATTCAGATTTAATACAGCAAATACTTTGAGTCGAACAAAAATAAATTAAACATTCAAAAACATCAGAGAAGATAATTTCAGCAGTTGCCAGGTGACGTATTCTGATTTTGGTCTGCAGGGAGGCATGTTGGGACGCAGATCTAATTCCACAAATTCCAGCTAGGGCTACTGAGAAAAGTGGAGGGAAATTCGCTGTAAGGGACAGGCTACTGTCGAGTTCTGTCTCTGCCTAGCTCAGAACAGAAATCTCACCAGAAATTTTCCCTCTCTCAGCAAAATGCCTTAGTCTGCAAGTTATAGAGTAGCCTGGAGTGTGAAGCTGTTCCAATTTGTATAAATTGAATGCTTATTAATTCAGAACGTGGTAGTCACCTACCCCTCCTCCCAGCCAAGTGCTTGAATCACAAGGTTTGTGATAGGTGGCATGAAAAAATGAATGCTGAAAGGTATACTAATTCCTCTAAAAATTTCCTTTTAAAATTTGTGGACTTGAGACAATAGCCTTCTCTTGATTTTGATAATTTCTGTGATTTTCAAGAAAGTAGATAAACTAACCTCCAAACTGAATCAAGTATATTGGACTGAATTTATTTCTTTTAGAACCGTCAGAACAGCAAACACTCAATTACCCATTGGATTTGAAATAGAAAAGAAATCCCCCAAAACAGACTTCTACATTTATTTTTAATTAAGTCTTTGAGAGGAAAAAAAGTTATTACTTTGTGTTACCCAGTAATCTTTTTCTCCCAGTTCTCAAGTGAAGTTGAACAGTTATTTGATTTGATTTTATCTTACTTTATTTTCTGTGTTTTAGTCAGAAAGTCAGCAAGGACGCTAACGTTCTGCATATCCTGGTGCGTATGCAAAATAAAAGGCTCAAAGCATACTAATGACTGCCAGTTCAGGCTGTCTGCGGAGGATTACTAAGGATTACATGTAATTATCTGAAATTGCACACTTTTTTTGCCAATTTTTAAAAAACGTGGAATTGATAGGGCTTCTAATTTCCTGCTAAGATTTTATTTTTATATTTTACATTTAATATTTCTCTTTTATGAAAAAAAAAATTACTATAATAAATGAAAGAATCTCTGAAAGTCACTCAGTGATTAAAGATACATAAGTCTCAAAATTGAATATAAAAGTTGGAGACAATACCAGTAAATTATTCTACATAGTATAGAATCTTGTGTAAAATATACTTTTCAAATGTCACTTTTGGGACCACAGACTAGATTTTAATTTTCAGTTTAGTGATTTAAATCAGAATAGCAAAAGCCTGGGATCATTTCAGATTGACAGTGCAAAAGAGAAAGATGTGTCACTGAAACAAACAAACAAATAATATCTGGAAAGTTTTGTAAATTTCACATTTTAAACACAAAAAGTAAGGTCTATAAAACAAGTCAATCATTATTCCTTGAAATTTAGGATGGACAGTGAAAATTTTAGGTTGAAGAGATTTTAAGATGGAAGTCTATACTGTCAGACAGCCAAAGATTAACTAACTCTTCTGATTAGCTATCTATCTACTTTACAAAGCTTGCAGAAATATAATTATATTTAAGACCACTTCTCCTTTGCTATCATTGATGAAATTGAATGATGGGTTTAAAACTTAAGCAAATATTGAAAAAAAAAAAATAAAAAAGAAAAGCTTAGCAAGAAATTCAGTTTTTACTGGAAAAGGAGAACAGAATTTATGGAAATTTATGTACTCCTTGAGATCTTGAGCAATATTGGGTATTTTCTGCCTAAAGTTTTAGATGCCTAAAATCCTTAGGCACTTTAGTTTGGTTTTAGCAGTATGTGGACATTTTTTCAAGTCTTTATTGTGCCACATGATTAAACCAGTTGTTTACCATACCAGTGGAGAATGTTTGACTATTTCAAAATAAAAAGTCTTCTCTAGTAGAAGTTCTCCCGGCTTATTTACTGGGGTTGACCTCGGGCAAAAAGCAACCAGGCGTGACCAACCCAAACAGGGTAGGCGAGTGACCCCGGTGCTCTGTGCCTGTTACTCATGTGAGAAGACAAATCCTTGCTCTGCTAATATGGAAGTAAGTAAGAGATAAGCAGGTTTTGTTGCTTAATTCTAGAAGAAGATTTAGGGACAAGGATCTTGGGCATTCTTTTAATTGTGGTGTCACACACACACAACAACTTTTAATTACAGTCCGACAACCTCTCCTCATCAGTCTGCCTGGCCAGTTTACATGGCCCCCCTTTCCCTGCCCTCCCCAGGTTTTCCAGGTTCTGGGAGTCTGTGGTATAGGAAATTAGTGTAACAAAACTCACTGTAAGAATTTATTTTTGCAAGGTTTAAGTGATTTCACTTACTCATACTCTCACACTTCTGTCTTCACAAGATGGGGATTCAGACGATCTGGCCAGGACCACTTGTATGCCAGCTACTGAGTCCTCATCACATCTCTTGTGGTATTTTTGATTAGTGAACAAACCAGTTTTTCTGTTAGCCTTTTTATACCCTTTAGATGCCAACAGTTACTTATGTGACTCTTTTGCAACAGAATTTAGCTTATCTAAGCCTCCATAAATATTAGGCAAGGTTGCCACTCATTGCCTCTTTTTCTTTGTTTGGAATACACAAATCTTTATGGTTACAGCCTGTCTTCCTTTTGGACAACAAGAGAAATAATGGCATGTGTGATGTGCTGTAATTTTGTTTTCATCCTCCTGTTGTCACAGTGCAGTGCCTTCTGCCAACAAGTTGTCTGTGCTGTGGTCTTACAGACTGCAGGCCTTCCAGTCTTGATAGAGACAACACATTTTTCAGTTTTATTGCTGTGAACGGTGTTTTTCGTTAACAATACATGCCACTCTCTTAACCCTTGTTTTGCCATTTCTTCTGATGTTTACATGTATGCATTTCCATTCATAGTTCATATCAATCTTAATATTCCTGTTACAGGTCTCCTCAGTGGTATCTTGCTTCTTCTCTCAGAGGGTCTAAAAATTCAACTCCAGAGGGCAGAAGGACACCTGAGGAAGAAACCTAAGTGGCCTTGAGGGTATAGCCCTTTATGCGTAGAGCTTTAAGAGAGACTCTCAGTGAAAATGATCAGTTTTAAACTGTAATGGTAGGCCAGCAGGGCCTGTCCTGGTCAGTGTTATCACACATACTTGACAACAAATTAGAAATTCTGTAGTTCAAGAACGGAAACAGAAAAAACAGAGAAAACTATACATGAGACGGGGCAAAACCAGGATGGTTTTAGTCTGTTGCAAACATTTTCATCACACCAGTCCTTACTCTCACTACGGCATTGGCAAAATGGAATGGAGATTCGCCATGTCAGGTGTAGGTTAAACGCGCGAAGGCTGTACAGCCAACAGGTGACTCTTGCACAGTATATAAAGTTTATGCAGGGATAGGAGAGAGATTCTATTATTTTAAAATCCTTGGACCATATTTATTCTCATTGTCATAGGTGCTGTGTGAAAGACCACTCAGCCTTACTGCAGCATGTGGTGCACGTGGCATTTCAGGCTACTGTAGGAGTAAAAGTTACTTGCTATGTTCAGTCGTCTTAAGGTTCATCAAGAATTGTTAATTGCACTTTTAAAGTTTGCCAGAAGAGGCCTCTAGCAGTTTCTTTTGGTCATTTTGTTTGATCCCTCTACATTTTATGAAATGCTCTATTTCTGAAATAAAAGGTTTTCATAATTACAATGGTCAATTTTTCAGCTTATATGCAAAGCTTTATTTAATTTTTTTCATTGCTAATGAGTGATATGAGATGATGACTGGTACATTCTAACTATATTTCCCAGTCTAGGAATTACAACAATTAGACCTTCCAACATCATTCTTGTCACTTCACCAAGAATCCCAAATTCCTGGTAGAACTTTGTTATTGCAGGTTCCAAAAATTCATCAAAAAACATAAACTTCCATCTCCACACCCAGATTCCACCTTCACTAGCAAAACTAATTAGCAGCACAGTTAAGGGAAAAGAAGATGAAAGAAGCTTTCAGTTCAGTCTCAGGCAACTAAGTATTTGACAGACATGAAAATCTGAGTAAGTGAATTCATGAAGTAAGAATGTTGAGTGAAAATCAGCACAACAGAGGATTTGAAATCATTGAGCATATCATACAGGCAAGTAGGAAACTACTCCGTAACATCTCACATACTAAGCAATGCTTGCAATACTATAATGATTAGAGCCTTGTTCAGGACTCACTTGATGAAGCCAAAGTTTTCGAAAGTGTCAAAAAAGTGTCTTGATTTCTCATCTAAAAGTGTCTTTATTTCTCATCTTCACTATTTGATAAAGCCATAGAAACTGCTCAGTCTTTTCCTTCATGTAACTTTCATCTGAAGACTATGCAGATATTATTGGTCAAGGTAAAGCTTAGAAACATAATTTCTTTTTTAAAACCTCATTTTAAAAGAAGAGTTTCAAAGACTACAGAGGAAGTTATATAGCAAAGTCTCTTTGATTTCCTTTGGGCTGAGGACATGAGAGCTGACTGTGCCCTTGAAAAAATTCCACTGAGAATCACTCAGAATTGGAGAACATCCCAGAGTACCGTCTCACTGATCCTTTCGCTGCCCTACATCAGATGATGAGGCCATGGGGCTGTGAATGTGTTATGTGTAAAGAAAAGGACAGAATTACTTTTTGAGGTCATCCAAAACTGTAAAGGCTGGTGCTGACTGAAGGAAAAAAATGGTTCCATTTTATTATTTATTAGGACTGTACTGAACTAAAATTTATGTATGAGTTTGGTAAGAATGCATGTAGAATGGGCTCGTCCAAAAAGCAACATATGAGGCAGATAAAGTGGAACATCTCAAATGCCCATATAATTCCAGCTTTGTCAGCTGGTCTAAATTCATGTTCCACTGAAGTCTGAGGGGTTATTCCTGTTCATCCCTGCTGAGCATTTGGGCAATTAAATGTATGAAGTCCTGGCAGTCACGTCAGATGTCAAGGAAGATGTCAGTTTGAATGAAAACTTGGAGTTAGTGAAATCCTCCACATGCAGTTAAAGAGTGGGCTGCCAAAAGGTTAAATCAATGCACCTTATAAAAAAACCCCTTCATAGTTCAACACTCAATGAGTTAAAAGCGGATCAAGGGCTCCTGAAAGGTCTAAATGCTAAGGTTGGGGAAGTGCCAGGGAGAGGTGCTCAGGAAGTTGTTCCTGTTGCCGGACTATCAAGGGGCTGATTAAGCTTCCCGCAGTCTCGACTTCCTCAGGTGGTTTGTAACCCGTATTAAATCTAAAGCCTTAAAACGTCTCAAAGGTCAAAACAGTTCAGGACAGATGCCTTCAAGATTTAAGAGCGACAGTTTATAAAGGAAATCTAGTGCTAAAGTCAGATCTGAACAATAGTATGCTAAGCATATCAATCCGCTTGGATTACAAAGAAGTTCTGGGATTTGGTTGGGTAGGGAATTTGTACCTAGAACGCAATGACTGCCCTGTCAATAGCGTTGAGGACATCCATTATGCTTTTTAGTGGGCACTTTTGCTAGCTGTCTCTTATCAGACTCTTCAATCCAGGTAAAAAACCACCACCACCACCACCACAAAAAACCTGTGGGAGGGTTGCTTTCAAATGGGGAATTTAGGAATGAGAATGATCTAAAACACGGATAGAGAGGATCAGCAGCTGCTTCCATGCTGCAGTAGACGAACACAGACCGGTAAACAAGAAGTGAATTGTTACCGTGTCTAAGAGGAGCATGACAGAAACTAATTCTGCTCCCACATGTGCTTGTGCCGATTCTGCTGCACCCGGTTGCGTTACAGGAGGTAGATGTGTGAGAACCAAAGGCTAATTAGGGAAAACAGATTAGCCTTTTAAGCTGGCCACCTGGTATCCACCCAGTTCCTGCACAGCTATGGACCCATGCTGCTCATTGTAAGAAATGTGTGGGTTTTTTTTCTTTTCTTTCCTTTTCCTTTTCTTTCTTTCAAAAATATCTCCCCAAAGCTAAGCTTCACCAGGACTGTCAGATCGAAATCATATCAAAATCCAATTAATCAAGATGGACTCAATATAGAGTTAAAATTAAAACATCAGATTAATTATAAAAAATAATTCATCTTTATAAATCTTAAGGTTGCTATCTACTTGGGTATAAATTCTAATTAGATAATTTGGTCAAGTCAATCAATAATTTGAATGTTTAATGCTGAAACCAAATTATTATTTGATTTTTAAGTCAAATTTCAAGAGTAATACTAAAGTTTGCTACTTCTAATTCTACTCTTGTCTGATAGTTAACCCTTTCCTCCCTAAGAGAAGATATTGAATAAAAGTTCAATAATCATCACTTGTAAAAATTGTGAAGGAAATCTTAATCTTGGTAGGGCTTTAAATGCAGAAAACAGAGTATAGTCATAGGTTAATTTTGAGAGAAAATATTTAAGTGAGATTAAATCTAAAGCTGTTGCTTTTTGTGCCTTCCCCAATATAAAAATTAGAGAGGTCTAGGAATGTGCATTCAGAAATAATACTTGGAAAATTCAAGCCAGCTACTTAACATTTATCATCTGCAAAATGGAAAATAAGTTCAAATTTATGAGTAATAGACTGACATCAAACTCTGAAACATAGCATTTTCTGTTGATCTTTCCCTTTTGGAGCTGTCAAATAGCTTATCTTTGGGAACAGGACTATCCAACCTTGTAACAATTGCATTTTTCCACTGTATTTTGCTCAATGGCTGGCAAAAAATATCCTAATAATGTAATGTGATACTGGAAAAAAATTGAGTTAGGCAGAATAAAATTTACTAATAAAAAGTCATTTCAAAATGAAAAGTAAAATATTTTGCTTAATAAAAAATTCTAGAGTGTTCCAATATTTATATTTTCCATTTTTATGTTATGTTAGACCTCAGTTTGACCAAAGTTTATGAACGTGCTTTTCTCTACCCCAAAAGATTTAATTTTCTACTTTGGAGGAGAGGTTACAGATTTCCCGGGTATCAAAAATTCTGACTCAGCTTTAATTTAAGATCTGTAACTGTTTGAGTTAGTTCATGAAGGAACAAAGAAGTAAAAACCTTTACTGGAAAAACAGAAGAGTGCATATGAGGCTCCTACTGTCAGTATATCACCATATACGTGTATGCATAGTATTATACAGTATACATTGAATGTTGCTAATAAACAGCTTTTACGTCCATTAAAAGAGAGAAACAATGTTTACATTATTTCTTGTTACAAGACGCATTCCAGTCCTGTTCAAGAGATTGGACCAAAACCCAGGAGATACTTTTTTTTTTTCCTCCTTTGCATCGGTTTAATTATTTGACTTTTTTTTTAGTGCTAAAATTATGAAGAGTAGCTGCTTTGTATTTGAAACCTAGAAACCAGCTTCCTGGTGCATTGACCTTATGCAGGACTAAAGTTTTGGAGACAAATATCACAAGACACCTGGGATACTTTTCAGGATTTGAAAATATAAAGCAGATTCTGTAGTTATTGGTGTATTTGAGCCTCTGTGTGTGTATGTGCATGTGCACAGCTATGTGTGTATATATATATATATATGTATTTTTTCCATCATGACACAAATGACTTTGAAAACAGTGGAACTGTTCATAAGAAGTCCAAGTATTCATCCTGCTGAGGAGATACTTAGGTTTGTGTTTGTAAGTGTAGTTTTACTTTCATATCCTAATTTGCAAATGGAGTAGTTGCTAATAGACCATTAGGTTATTAGTCTAAAAAAAACCCCCACCCACTTTTTTTTAATAAGTTGTTTTTATTTTATCCAATTTCTTTGATGGTGCTGTTCCAGTTGCTTCCTTATTCTACTGAAATATGCAAGAATGAAGAATAAAATCCAGTCAATCTAGATAAATGGAATATTAGCGATGATAATAAGAATGTCTTGTATGTAACCAACAGACATTCCTTCCTACCCCTTTCATCATGAGCCAGGGAAATAAGAGCAGCTCCTTAATAAACTCTAAGAAAGGTTAACGAGTCTGCCTTCAGTGAATCATGAGAGAGGGAGTAGAGAACGGCTTTCTGTGTGAAGGATCACTCACAGAAAATGCCTTGCTTCTGCCACTAACTTCTTTTAAAATTAGCAGACGCAAGTTCAAACCCTTGCACTAAATACAGTAGTGGCGCTGTCACATGCAGCAAGAGAAAATCTGTCAGCCAGCCGTAACATTAAGCCTAAATACGACTCTAATCTAACTTCAGAAGTTAACACCATCACTCAAGCAATAATCACTTACAATTAGTAACTAAATTGAACGGTGTTTTCTACAACTTCTGATTCATATTGCAATGTGTAGGTAATTTTATTTGGATCAGTCTCTCTAACTTGATTTAAGACTTTAATTATGGAAATATTATTTGCCCTCCATTTCCCCTTTAAAAATGTACTGAGTTCCCTGGAAGCTTTATTTTCTTGGTAATAGAATTTAATCTGAGGTTAATAACACATAAATTCTACCTGAGTACTTAACTCTATATTTAATTCACTTTTTTTTTATTTAACTTGGTTACAAAAGACTATGGTAGAACTGAACTGAGCCACTGAGCTTTTTAATGTTTTTACCTTTGATCTACTTCAAAAAATACATTCTTCTACCTTTTCCTGAAAGCAAGTGGCTTTAATCATAATAATTCCAGGTTAATAGGTAAAGTGTCTTGCTTCTTGAACAGAGTACTACCGATGCTAGCAGGATCTTGTTTGTCTCTGCTTTGCACTGGATATGGTATTTGATTGCGTGAAAAGCTCACCATGGGAGAAGCATAGTAGGGGAAATTGGTTTGTTGAGAATTCTTTTTCTTGGGAATGCACTAGTTCTACTTCATTTTTCTGCTCATATGAAACTACTCATATGAAGAGTTACAGTGAAGACAAGCTTCTTTTCCCGAGAAAACACTAACTCATACTTGTCAGAGACAAATGCAGCTCAGTGCCGTGCAGTGGCACCTTACACCAGGGCAGGAGAAACAGCCAGGATGGAGAGAGCCGAGTTCTGATAGGACGCTCAACACACTTGCCACATGATCAACAAGGGGAAAAACCAAACATGAATTAAAATTATAAACAGAGCCATGTTTATCTTGCTGGTAGGCAGAGAGCTGCCTATGAAGCTGACCACTGTGCTCTCTAAGGCTCTGTTGTATGTCTGTATCTGCCTTGTCACAAGCTTCCTATATCGTTATAAATTCTCTCGTGATTTTTTTGCTGCTTAATTGTGGTTTGTACAGCGTCTATAGCAAAATGTTTCCTTGATTCTCACTGTGCTCCTGGTTGTTAACATACTACCAAAAAAAAAAAAAATTAGAAACAATAATAAGCAGAGACAGGTGTAGTACAGGTAGATGAGCTGCTGCCTGAGGCAGCAGGATGATGGGAGCACAGCAAAATCATGGCTTTGAGAGAGAAATAGAAGGAGCGAGACCTCTTAGGCCAGGCTCTGAAGGAGTTCAAGGCGCTGAACTGGTCCTCCAGACTTCATCCTTCCTGAGCACCTCGGGGTGCTGCAGGCACCCCGAGTAACCCCAGCAACAGGGTGCACTCATGAGTCTATGCCTGGCCCTGCTCTGAAACCACCCTGACTCTGCTAGCTGCTGCTGGCTGTGGAGGGGGCACACACGGTGTAGACACTGGTTTGTTTAAGCAGAAGGAATAAACCGGCAGCTGTCCATACTCTGTCTCAATTTTTCTTACCCAAACCAGCTATAGCATTCCTTTTTAAGAGGGCTCAGGCAGGCTGTTCAGATGGGACTAGAAAATGGGCACAGCCCCCGTATAGGACCAGGCAGGTGGGCAGTATAGCTATTTTCTGAGGACAGTGCCTGGGACAATTACTGTCTGACCTATCTTGCCGAGAAGCCTGAAACCAGCCCTGCACAAATGGCAAAACCCCCGAATTTAGTCAAGGTCAATGTCTGACACGAGGAGTCTGTGACATTGCTGAAACTGCTCAAGAAGTCTCTGAAACCGTGGTGAATTCATCGTCCTTGCTCTTCCCTTGAGAAACACCAGCATCCTCCACAGAGAAAAAAAAATCTTGAAACAAAACTCTTTTGGGGGGGAGGTTAAATCAATGTGAACTATTTGCAAAGGTGATAACATCAGAAACAAGGAGGAAATGCTCAAAATGAATATGGGAGTCAGACAACAAAACATTCATAGAACTAAAACAATATGTCATTGTCTCAGATAAAATAAAAAGCAAGCTAAAAGAATTAAAATAATGCTCTTTGCAACGCTAGCCAAAAGAGATTATTTCAAGAAATCTCTAGAAGATCAGTCACGGAAAACCCCAGCTCACGGACCCAGAATACTTTATCAAGATCTGGAGAAACATGTAGGAGAATCCAGCTGAACTGCACAACTTCAAATGAATTCAACTGGAGATTCAATAACAGGAAAATGTAAACACAAATAACAAAAATGACTAAGACAACCTTTAAAAACAAAGAACTGGAAAGCGCAAGGACCAGATGTCATCCATGGTTTTGGATTAACTGCTTTGCTCTGCTACAGCCACTGTTTCTATGTGTTTCATAAGAAGAAAATCATTGAAAGGATGACACACAGCAGAAGAGTACCAGTAATGAAAACCAAAAGTAATCAAGTGATTTCTAACAACTAATCAGTAATATATCTCCCTTCCTTTTCCTTCCTCAGAAACTGCTAAGGTTGGTTTTATTATGTCAGATTTTGAACTCTGATTGACATTTAACATAGGACCAAAATGTAGAAAAATGAAAAGTAAAAGACATGAAAGCTCCACTTCTGATTGACTTCCAGTTTCAAAGATTGTTCAGTCCAACTCAAGAAATTATAGCTGGGAGGGACTTTTCATAGACCCCAGCAAAAGATTTGATTCAGCAGCCACCAGGGCTGTTGCAACGGTTCCAGCCTGCACCTGGCTGCGTGTAATTTACCAGGGAGCAACGAGAGCTGCAAGATGTCTTTTTTCACCAGATTAGGCAATGTCTTTCTGGGCAAACGTCGCCCTGTAAGCTGTCACTTTGTCCTTAGACTGACCCCTGAAGCAAAACGGGAAACATACTTATGAATCTTGATATTCCTAGATTCATCTCAGCTTGTGGGCTTCTGAGACTTTGTCGGGGTGTCTCATTGCATGTACGTCCTTTGTTTCTGCAGAAAGCAAGTGTCTCATATTTCTCAGCCTCCCCAGTTTCACTCTTAAAAAGATGCAGAAATTTAAAGTCAAAAGCATGCAAGTTTAATCTAGAGATGCAAAAGTTGAAATTCTTGGTTACAGAGCCGGAAATAACATTACTAAATCAGGAAATTAAAACAGTAAAACGTGTTCCTTATTACCTTGCTGGCATCAAAGCAACCTGCCATTTAAGCTCCTTGAGATATATATGGGCTGTAAAAAAACAAAAGCACAATCCAGCTGAGCATTCATCCATCTTCTGGATGCCAGTATTCAGAATAGGACCTAAAATTACTCCGGCAACTAGTGCACCTATGCCCTTTCTCTCCATCGCTAATGCTGTTTTTCTGAACTACATTTTCTCTCTGTGTTCAAGATGTTCCTCTCTCTCATTTCAGTTTTAACATGGATCAAAATGTAGCTGCACTGAACTGCATTTCAGTACATTTTCCATGTTTCGTAGGCATTGCCATACTTTTAACTCGTATATACCTTCCAGCTTACGTGCCTTTCTATCAGCAACATTTTCATGATGCAATAAGACATACATAACAAAAAGTATTTCCTGAATATATGCCTTATAAAATATAAAGCTTCTAAGTTTGTCTTGAACTTTTTATAGAGTCATGACATAATATTAATCAAACAACAGCCTGATTTGTGAAAACATTTTTTCAAACCACTTTTTCAAAATTTTAGGAATTCATAAGAGACAAGACGCAAAATTTTAGTGTATTTCTCTATCGGTAACATTAATATGAAAACCATATCAGAAATCAAGAAAAAGCAGCATCAGCCAGCTCATGACATCCAAGTGGATACTACCTTATTGGCAGAATTGTGCCTTTTCAGCTGCATCGTAATACTGGGCTCAGGAAATACTGACAGCGCTAAAGAGCAGGCAATCAGCACATGTAGAGTTTTACTTCATAAATTATACCAGCTGAAGATCAGCTTTAGAGATGATAGGCAAAACCCTCTTAAATGGGCAAAAGTGTTAGGAAGCTGATGAGTATTCTGCTAAATGAACCAGAACAGCCTATTTAAAACTGTTGATTTGTTATAGATTCACAAAGCCGGGCTCTTCACACAAACTCTAGCACATCATGGTTTGAAACAATACACAAATAGAGAAGATGCAATACGTATAGCGAGACTATGTTTCTGAATGGCGCTGGCAAATTCAGTATGAAATATTGGGGAAGTAACACAAGCCTCCACTGGGACCTTTACGGATAAAACTACCTCCCCACCCGTGCGAGGTGGTGGGAACACAGGCATGAAAGCAGTAAATACTACTAGAAATTTTCACCTAGTGACCACCTAGATTATCAAACTATGCACTCTACGGAGTAAGAAACCAAAAGAATCCATGTCTGAGACACTGTGTGAGAAATTTACCTCCCCAAAGATAGCTGTCCTGTGCAATTTTAGACAACCTGAGGTATTTTACCTTGCTGATAGCTGAAACTCCCAAGCTGCACTAGATGCTGGTGTTTAGACATCTTAATCTCCCTCACACCCCAACACACATGCTTGTCCCTGGAATGAACACCTGTCAGATAAGAAAATAAAACCAATCAAAATTAAAAATCCCTCTTCCAAGCTTTGATCCTTAAGAAGGGGGAAAGAATCCGCAATTAAAGAAAAAAAAAAAAAAGTAGGAATCACCTGCCTAAGGTGGCTTAGAAGCTCCACTCAAGAGTATCCGTGCCTCGGCTATTTCATCAGAATGCAGAGCTTGCAGACTGGTGTTATTTTGAAGATATATTCCATACTGGTAGACCTCACTGACCTCCTAAAGATCCAGCTGCTTTAACTTCTAGATGAAAGATTACCAACTTGCACACAATGACACTGGTACATGAAGGTGTGATTCGAAATAGCAGTGATCATGGTGTAATAAAACTGCTCTGATTACACTTGAAACATTTATTTAAAAGTGTAGGAAATATACCAGTTTAGAACAAAGTGTCATAACTCCAATATTTGGAATGTGCTGACTACATTTAAATCTTAAACATCTTTTCTTAGTGTTACTCATTCAAGCAAAATTGATTGATTTCAAAAAGTATTTTGGCTGAGTTAGAAGCTATAGGCTCTGTAAATATCTAGCCCTAGCAAGGTGAGGAGGCAGATTGCTACAACAAACATAGTTAAAATCTCAAAACAAAGATTAATTCGGCTATTGAATTTTAATTTTTCAGTAGACTAGCAGGAAAACTGAAACAAAACCTCTCTCCAGTATCTTATAATCCCAACCCACCTAAATAGAAAGGTCATTCAACAAAGTATCCCTGCTGCCAGTCACTGGAAAAGAAGAGGAGAAATCCTGTGAAAAGAATTCTCAGAGGATAAAGTTTTATCATGAAAACAAAAATAAATTGAATTCAACAGTTTGCTAACTGCAACCTGCTAACCTTATAAAAATATATCATTGATGTTAAAAATAAAAAATGCAGCCAAGGAAAACAGCCAGATTCCTGAGGGAACATACTGAATTCTCACTGGCAATGGTTAGCCACTCACCTTTCTCATCCTGATAAGCAATTAAGATGCTATTCTGTTAAAGCCCAATGCCAGCTACTCTTAGTTTGGCTCGGCTTAGATGGATAAATGAGCATGGACTATTCCTTCGGTTCCCTGCCTTTTTTTATTTACTGCCTATGCACAGCAGGTTGGCAGATCTTGTGCAATAAGTGTTAATTAAGGCTGCTGACACATTTTTACTACTTTTTTTTTCCTACAGTAGATATTTAGAATTCTCATACTCTTTATCAGCCAAATGCTACGAAGAAGTTCATATGCAGTACTCACACTAAAGTCATTAAAAGCTTTGAGCATCATTATGCTGCAGAAACGTACGTTCTTAACGTGGCTGATGGGGATAGCTTGCAAACCTTTTGGATTTTTTTTTTCCCCATAATTCCATCCTGAGATAAAACACAGATCATTTGTAGAACTTTAATAGCTGTAGTCAGGGCCTTGGTACTGACTACAGTCTGACGGTAAAAACATTCGTCTGAAGATAGTTGTCCATGCCTTTGTGCTATTGAATGTTTATTTACTTACACAAAAGAAATCGGTCCAACATGAGAGATACCCAAATCTCAGTGGCTTGGGGGTCAAACAGTCACCTACCACTGAGAGGAAAACAAAGCAGAAACTTGAACTTCTTTCGCTTACATTTCAACAGAATATCATCATCACACTCTAGTATTTCTCTTTGCATGCTGTCCATGACTCACGCCCACTAACCAGCTGGCTGAGCAAAAACCTTTCTCTACAAAAATTTCAGCAGAACTGGTATGTTCATGTTAAATAATCTGGTTATGATGAACGTTCATGTATAAGAAGAAAAAAAAAAACCCCACAGCAAACAACATTACTGAGAAAGAGACAACATTTAGATAACATTTCCTAGGGGTTATCATATCCCTAGCTTATCTGTTTTAGTATTGAGCACAGATATTTTTATATCTCACTCATATTTTGACAGTAAAATAATTTCTGCCTTTACAAAGCCCGTCACTTGTTTTAAGCAGGCTGCAGCTTTTTGTCATTCATGAATGAGAAATGGTTTGGAACTTCATTTCCTTTCATCAGAGCTGAGAGCCAGACTCACCTAGCCAAGGACAGCGTGAGGGCTGTGTCAACACAGACAACTCAGAAATTGCCACCGCCATAACAAAAGCTTTGACGACACCGTTTCCAACTGACAGCAGAGAACAGAATGCATTTTCAAGCCTCTATTGCTCTCAGAAAAAAGCTCTATTGAATCTTGCAGAGGCAGCTGACAGGATTATTTTCCTGCAAATGTTTGCCCTGCCCACCTTCTGCTTCACATTTCTATATCTAACGTATCAGTGCAAGCAGCTGATGAGGGCAAGTTGGTGGTGGGAGAGTGTCACGCGAATGGGATGGATGAGAGTCAGGGAGATTTGCCATTCTTTGCAGGCTACTAGGAGGCTGTTTATGTTGCTCGTGCACCTAGTGCTATAGGGGTATGCAGTGGAGAAGGAGGGTCTAAAGCATTCTGGAAAGAATACTAGAGTTGAAGTTACAGATCTGCCAATCTGTGTAGGTTAGTAGTAGTTCCTAGTACTATTATGAATTTGGTTGTGAGAAATGAAATTATGTCAAGATTTGGATATACAAGCCTGACGAAATGGAGCTACTAACTAACTGCAAAGAGGAGATCGGGACAGTCTGTAAAGTATTTTGTTGATAAATCAGGATGGGTGACCATAGACTCGCAGACATAGTTTCTGCCATTGTATATCTGAAAACTTCAGAAGGTCCCCTCTCATGTCTCTGTATTCATATTCCTGTGTAATCACCATAATAATGTTATTGTATCCTGATATATGTTTAATTAATATCTATCAGAGTCAAGGAGGGAAAATACTGTTGACATACACACTGCAATGGAATCTGACAGAAATTGATAATGCTGATATAGATTATTAATGCTCCTTCTGATTTTAGGATTAATGCAACTAATTTTTACTATGTTGACAAAGTTTTCTCTTTGGATATTATGGTTAGACTCCATTGATATAAAATAAAACAAAGTTTTAAACATTGGAAGTAGAAAAACTCTGCCTTTCAAATTTTCAGCAAATTTGAGACTTTTAGAGAATGGTTTTGTCTCTACCCATTATAGAAGCAAAATGATCATCAAGTTTAGACTGAACCTCCTCAGAGGTTATGTCTTTTATTTTTTCATTCAGTTTTGCAAGGAAGCAGATGTTCTATGCACACTCCAGCAGAACTTCGTTTTTCTAAGTCCCAGCTTCAAACTTGGTGGAAGACTTAGTCCACCTTTTACCACCATTAAATTTCACTTCAGAACAGTCCTTGCTCCTGGAACTGCAATCAAACTGAATCAGGAATCAGGAAAATGCTAGCAAAAAGATGTTCTGTAGTTCTATTCATTACATGGCAGCAGAATAAGGAACAAACTCACAAATAAGCCTTATGGTTCTTGCTAATTCTGCTTCTGAATTTAGGCCCCCAGGTGTTTGTGTAAACGCAGAAAACCTAGAACAATGCAATGACCAAGAATAATGTTTCGGTTACTAAAGGCTATCTCTTTTCTTGGAGGCTGAGCAGCTTGGATAAATGCCTAACAGACTGCTGTCCAATTGCCAGACACATTTCTTCCTACCTTTTGGAGCTGCGTTTATGGACATACACTTGAAGATAGGATCTCCATTGTAGTTCAGCTGAAATCACAGTTATCCAAATAATGCATAAAGCACTTACACAAAGCTTCTCTCTCTCTCAGCTTATACTGCTGTGTTTGCCTATATTCCCATAAAATCCACACATTAAACTACTTTGAATACTAATGACTATATTAGTCCTCTAAATAGATATTGTGCTAGTGTCTGTTTAATACTGAGGATTTGTGCTCTGAGCAATGAAGAAAATAGAAAGCAAACAGATATTTTAAAAAGGAATAGAAGACAAAAAACCCTCTACAGTTACTTTTATAGTAAAAATAAAAGCATTCTGAAACCATAATGCACACATTTAAATTAAAATTACCACTTGTAATACATACTCCGCTCACACTAAGATAAGATTCATGACTTTCCTCCAATCAGAGAAGAATTCTTTTATTCCTTATTAGTAAGCGATGCAGATCTATGAATTCCATTCATCAATTTTATTTAAGAAAAGACTACAAGGGTGATATGAATCTCTATTTTGTTTAATTCAGTGTCATTTCTTGCAATTTGTAACAAAATACTGTGATGATAGCTGCATGGAAGCTCAATAGGGTTTTATATAAACGTCAACCAAATAAGATAAGCCTGGTGTCTTTTTTCTTTTTTTAATAATATTGAGACATGTAAAGTATTAATGGTCTAACATGCTTGATTTTGTTATTAGCATTGGCCACATTTCCTGTTTTTTCTTAAAGATGCAATAACCTGAGATAGCTATGAAATGTTCTTGTTCTTTATTTCTTTTATGTCTTCCCAAGCATATTTTGGAATTGAGTCATATCACAGCTTTTTTGATGTGAATGCAAACTTTATTGGCTCTTTAGACTACTTAATTCTTTCACGTGGCATGTTGCAATTTTAAGTTCCTGGACTACCATACTACTTATTTCTGTTATAAACAGCACAGAACCTACACTTCACTCATGCACTTCTCATAAAGGCACTTGTCATAAGGTAAATTTATTCCCCAAGTCACTGCTAGAAATACCCATTCTGTTCTTAAGGAAAAAAGTTATAAATTAGGACCTCATCTGCATAAATATAATTTCCTTTACATTCCAAAGGCATTAAATCTGTTTATTGAAGTCAACTGGGATTCCAGTCTTGTAGTATTAACAGCAGTGAAACCAATAGATTAATTATTGAAAATATGCAACATGAGTATAATTTTCACATTTCCTATTAATTCATCCAGTATCTGTGCTGTAACGTTACTGTGGAAAACACTTACAAATTAACACATTCAGGAAAGAGAAATAATAGAGAAATAAGAAATAAATAATAAGAGAAATAAAACTTGATAACAACCTTGCATCATTTGCATCAAAACACTTGCAATTATTCACTATCAGCCTATGTTTCCATCAGGCATGAACTCATGTACATGTGGCTGGAATATTTGCTTTCCAAATTTCTTTTTCTCTTTCTCTTTCTTTCTTTCTTTCTCTTCTTCTTTCTTTCTTTCTCTTCTTTCTTTCTTTCTTTTTTCTTTCTTTCCGTTCTCTCTTTCTCTCTTTCTCTCTTTTCTCTCCTTTCTCTTCTTTTCTCTTTCTCTCTTTCTCTCTCTCTTTATTTCTCTCTCTCGTTCTTTTCTTTCTTTTTCTTCCTTTCTTTCTTTCTTTCTTTCTTTCTTTCTTTCTTTCTTAAAGGGGTTGCCTAGCCAGGTGGTGCACATCAGCTAGGCAAACCATGCTCCTAGGCTGTGCTGTGAAGCAGTGGACAGAGGTGGGAGCATCTCTCCCAGCCAGGTAGATGGAGCCGACTGGCACTGGCTGAGGAGCTGGGCCTGTGTTCTCTAACTATGAAAGATGGACCTTAACGACTATCATTTAGCCTATTTCAAGCTTGGAATACCGAACTCTCTTCAGAGTTAATTATTGGGTGATGTGGTTCACTATGATGGGTTTTATTTGGGTGATTTCATGTCTGCTAGCTTTCTTATCTTATCTTTAAAGCGCTTAAAATATCAACACTGAATATTTGTTATCTTTTTTTTATCCTGGAGTTCCTGGCTATTAATTGGAGTTCAGCCTCAAGTTTTCACAATAAAACAAGTACTCTAAAAGGCCCCTAAAAGCAAGCAAAAATAACAAAGGTAATATACATTACAGTAAGCAGCTGGTAGTGGAAATTCACAACTTATTTTTTCCTGGTGTAAGGTTTTCTCTTCCTTGAAAATTAGTGGGCATTGTTACGAAGAGGTAAGCTCTCACTGCAGAAATTCAGCGTTCGTTCTTTCCACTGCTGTCCCTGCTTCCACTTCTATAGACCAATCTCTGTAATGTATAATCTGTAATACATAACCTGTGAGATAACATTTAGTTCTCAGTCCTTCTGAAAGTAACAAGATTTTAGAGGTGCCTGAATCCTAATCAGTCGGGTCGCCTATTTCCAGCATTTGTGTATGTTCACAAAGAGGGTAGATTTTGTAGCGTGTCATGATTCTTCTTCATTTCACAGACCTTACCTTCCTGCTGAACTAATAATGAATTGAAGAAAACAACTTTATTGGGCATTAACCATCATTTGTTTCCTCAGGAAGGTCTTCAAGGCTTTTTTCTGGCACTGGATGATACTTTGATTCCCAGCCAGAAGACTTACTTTGGCTCTCTAGTTGTCCACTTAATACATGGAGAAAGTTGCTACCTGGTAAGAGCAACTAATTTAGGAGTGATAATGGAGATCAGAAGTGACCTGCCTGAACTTTGTTGAGGGAATAGTGGATGTTGTTAAATAAAGCTAATCTCCTTCACCTAATATATTGTAAGAAGCTGCATGGATGAGGCAGCGACAGAAGGATGTTGAAGCTTTAAGATGTAAAACATGGAAAATACCATCAATTTGATATTGTGGTGAACCATGCATTTAATGGAGTAATGGCTACTGATCTCTTTGTATAATTTCATACAAAATATGTGTGTGAGTGGGGTCAAATAAAATACTTTCATCATTCCTTTCTTTATGTCATTGCAATAAAAACTTTCACCTAATCACTAGCTACTTCTAACAGGGTTAGCAATTTAAGCTATCTGTATAATTTGTTGGGCAGATTGTTTCTTTGGAACCACAAGAATCCTTGCTTATTGAAATCTTTTGGACAAGAATGGTATATTTATAATATATACTATAGATGTATGGGTCTCATAATTTTCGATTTAAACTTCTGACCTTATAAAGGTTAGCTGCTCTACAGTAAAATTTTGGGGCTATTTAGAAATTAAGTGTGGAATTTCAAAGGAAGATTTCAGGATTCACGTTCCTGACATGTACACAAAAGGTCCTGAATGGACTATATGGACATCCATATGGGAGGGTTCTTCTCACATGACTTTGGCTCTCTAAAACTTTGGTATCTAGTTTACACTTAAAATCTGGACTGGCTCGATGGTCAATGGGTGAATTCTTCCCTTCCTAATGAGGTGCTTATTTTTCTTTATTGATTATGACAGTAGCTTTGATGGTTAGCTATGATGTCTGAAATTAGGCAATATGAAGCCATGTAATTATTATTTAATTATTTCATCAGTATTTCATCAGAATGCAGTATTGCTATGGACTAACTTTAATATTTAAAAGTATGTAAAGAAGGGAGCAGATTTGCAATTTTCTGCAATAAATGTAATTCTGGGATTTCTAGTTCATGAATCTTGACGTGTAATAGAGCTAGTTACACTCCATTCTTTAGACTGTTTTTCTATGAAAGAAAAAAGGGAAGGGAGCAACTGTTACGCTGCTGCTGTCACAGCCATCTACTGTACATCAGAGTTCAAAGCCCTCCAACACTGTAATGCAGAGAGTTTCTCATCTGGCAGGAGGAGTAATTTAATCAGGCTGTCCCAGAGGAAGTTTCTACTGGCAAAGATAAGCTGCCAATTCCTACCTCTGGGTGACAAGAAAAGTCTATCTTGTCTTAATCCTCTACCTCAGAGCATTATCTGGAGTTTAAGGAGCTCTCATGACATCTGACACAGTCAGAGGAGAAAAGCAGTGAAGTCAGGGACTGAATGGCGTTGCTAGAGTTTGTAAGAGTAAACGGGAGTTTGGAGAGCGAGTGAATGAGGACAGCAGTGGCACTCAGCCATGTTCTCTCTCTGCTGCAGTTGCCTCATCAGTATCAACCCCTCGCTGCAAAGGGCGCGATGCTTTAGTGTTTGGTGTTGGACCAGATCTGAACAGTCCCAGAATAGGTATTTGAAATATGCCCACATTTTATTCTAAAAAAAGCAGAAATGAAAATCATATTTAAAATGGTTACATTTACTTTTTCAATGAAACCTGAACGCAATTTCACAGGACAAAATTGGGCACTTTTCTAGATCTACAGATAAGCTTTTGCAAAAAACCTCAACAACGAACATTTAACAGCTGCTCAAAAATCAGCCTCAAACAGTTCTTTTAATGAAGAGTGCAACATACTCTACAAGCACCACTGTCCTTATAGATTATGCACTATATTATATGTCATTAGCATATTCTCCTCTCTGATCGTTCAAACTGATACAGACAACACAATTATTTTTGTGAAGTTTTCTGTGAGTGTCCTTCTAGACTTTTGTGTTCTGTAAATTATTTTATAGACATTGATCATGTAGCCTTCTAATCTTTTGTTTAGACTTGAACCTAGACTTAGACCCCCCTCACATCCTGTATCCGAAACAAAAAAACCCACAAAAACCTGTATATGTTTCAGAAGATATGAAAAAACCCACAGATCTTTGGATTTCAAGAGGTGAAACTAAATCTCACAAGAATTTAAAGTCAACTTTTCAACAGTCTTATCTGGTTATCTGTAGCTCATCAACACTATAGCACACTGAAGTTTGCTGCTTCTCAGTCTATCTCCTTCAGGAGGAAAAAAAGAAATGTAGTCATCCAATACTCCTTCACAGAGAGCAGGAGGATGTGGAAGAAGACCATATGGTCTGAAAGGATTAATGAAAGTGTTATCATTCAACACAGATATCCTCAAGCAAGCTCCAGAGCAATAAATTATTAAATATAAAAATATAGCACCTGCTGCAGCAAAGCTAATGGTGCAAATCTTTTAAAAACAAGAACTAGCCTGGGGTATAATCCATTAATATATTCTGCATCTAGAATTTTTAGTTTAATTCTTCAGAAGTCACAGATTGGGCAGCAAATGCATTGATTAAAGTAAAATGCTTTTACTTGTATAAGGGATAGGCCTCACTGTGATTCTGTAATGCTGCCAGTCCTCTGTTTATCTTTGTTCTGGCTGTGTGGCTCTAAATCAAGATAAAAAGCAACTCAACATGAAGGAAAATAAAAAGAAGGTCATTTAATCACCCCGTTAGCTTAAAATGATTATTGATTCCTGGAGGTGATGTCTAATTCTGCCAGAAAATCCATTTCAGTAATGATTACTGCCCTCTGCTTTATCTATTATCCTGGAGGTTATTAAAAGTGGGAGTCTCCAGGGAAGTATATAGCTTTAGACCACTAATATAATATTTAATATGTTTTTAACAGAACGGAGTTTCAGATTGTGCCCTTTAACCTACAAGCGAATCAAGAGTAGACAGTTAGGAAAGTGTAGGTCTAATTATTATATATACTCCACTGGGATCTAGTCACACACTGCATGATAGATAAATATCAGCTGGGACAAGGGCGTATTGAACTCTTCATCACTCTAAATTACCAGGTGCACACAGCTCTAGAAATAACATGCTTGGAAAACTTACAGTACCCTTTTGAAATAGTTACTCAACTTGCTGTTGCGCTTCCCCAAATAATGTTCACATCCTGTGACACTTACTTATATCATGTTTTCCTCCTGGCTGCTCTTTCAAAATCACAATGATATAAACTGACTACTGTGGGAATAAAGAAATGCGTACATACTGGAATATCTGTACTGCAATTATGTATACACAGATGTCTCTAGAGTGGCCCGTTCCAACTAGATTACATAATTAAACTCGCAATGAGTGTAACCAGATAAAATTCAAAGATTATGCACTCAGAAAATTAGACTAGATCATCTAATCTAGTCATCTTTTGTGATCCTAATTTCTCTATGTGAATCTGCAACTATAAAAAACCAGATAAGATGACATATAAAATAGCATATTAAAAATATGTAATTTTGGTATTCCATGGACCACTTGGTTTTGATCTTTGAATCTTTTTGAACCAAAGGACCAGTATTAACACTTACCATTTTTCATAGATCATAATGTGCTTATCTCATGATTTTTAAAACTGGAAAAATGGTATTATTTCATGAATCAGCTGCAGATCTTGTATTTACAATATAAAAATAGCTTAGTAACAATAATAGCTAAAACCTGTACAGTAAAATTCATTACTACCTCCTTATTTATACCATGGTAAATACCTTCACAATGCAAACAATAAAATAATTCATTACTTTATGATCTGCCATGACCAAGAATACTGTATATCATATTAATGATACTACATTTGATATGACCAGATGCCCAGAATCAACAAATGGAGCAAAAAAATAACAGCAAGTTATAGTCCTAACCTACTGAACATATTTTGGGCATTACAGAGCACGGGGCACATCTATTTTTAATTCTCTGGTATACACTTGTTATGGCCTTGTGTGAATGATAATAATAGCTAGCCATTATACATCTTCCAGTATTTTGTGAAGGCAATTAATATTATTATTTTTATTTTATCCAGACAAAACACATGGAAGATTACAGGAATCTTTCTTTGTTCTGATCCCATCCCATTTCCCACAGGGAAGAGAAATCTGAACTAGTCGATTCTCTTATCAAGGCATCCCAACAATACTCAATAAGTGCAAGTAGACTGTCCTCTAAGACCTTGATCAGATAAAGTGTCATTCACGCAAGCAATAAGCCCACAAAAGTTAAGCAAACACTAATAATTGCATGGATTTTAAATGGTTTGTATACAGAGTTGTGCAATGTCATTACCTCTAGGAACTCAGCAAAAAATAATTTCAATTAATATTTGTCAGGAAAATATATTTTTTATCTTATTGATCTTTGCAGGATAATTTTCTTTTCTCTTGCTACTCCTGATATTATTACAGCTTTCAGACTTTTGTTAACTCATGCAAACTCAGAGAAGTTGCTGGAAATCTTATAGATTTTAAAGAACTTCTGTATTAGCCCAACAATTTGTTAGACCCTAACAAAGGCAAAGAGAGCCTGATGATTACATTTTCACAGAAACACATAATGGCAGGGGTTGGAAGGGACCTCTGGAGATCATCTAGTCCAACCCCCCTGCCAGAGCAGGGTCACCTAGAGCAGGCTGCACAGGACTGCCTCCAGGTGGGTTTTGAATATCTCCAGAGAAGGAGACTCCACACCCTCCCTGGGCAGCCTGTGCCAGGGCTCTGTCACCCTCTCTGTGAAGAAGTTTTTCCTCATGTTCAGGCGGAACTTCCCGTGGTCCAGTTTGTGCCCGTTGCCCCTTGTCCTGTCACTGGGCACCACTGAAAAGAGTCTGGTCCCATCCTCTTGACACCCGCCCTTGAGATATTTATAAGCATTAATGAGGTCCCCTCTCAGTCTTCTCTTCCTCAGGCTGAACAGCCCCAGCTCCCTCAGCCTTTCCCCATAGGAGAGATCCTCCAGCCCCCTAATCATCTTTGTAGCCCTCCGCTGGACTCTCTCCAGTAGTTCCTTGTCTTTCTTGAACTGGGGAGCCCAGAACTGGACGCAGGACTCCAGATGGGGCCTCACTAGGGCAGAGAAGAGGGGGAGGAGAACCTCCCTCGACCTGCTGCCCACCGTTTTGAGATGCAGTATTCAAATTATTGGAAAGCCAGGATACATACTAGTAATTATTAAAAATGTAGTAGACATTTACTTTAAAGTTTTCACTTCAGTTGTTTTCCACATTACACATGAATGATAGCTGTGATCTATACTTTACAAATATAGTGCATGAAATACTGGCACTATTGATGTCAATGGATGTTCTACCATTAACTTTAATGGGGAAAAAAGTTTCACGCTATATTGTAAAATTAAAAAGGCCTGTATGCTCTTTAACACACTATGACTCACCATTTAATGGTTAAGTATTTCATTGTTGAATTTGTGTTCACTTTGAAGGACCTGTGGCCTAATAAATTCTTTATTTCAACTGTGTCTGTGGATGCTTTGACCTTTTTATGAAATTCTTTTTATAATAATGTAATTCTTTTTACGTAGCTTCAGTAATTCATTATAATGCACAGATATGTGTCAGCTATGCCACTTTTAGGATAGTACTGTATTCCATGCTATATTGAATGATAGCTGGTTCATTTATTTATTTTGAGCCTTTATAAGTGGACTTGTATTGCTTACCATTAGGACATTTAGCAGAAAACCTGCTGTTGCTTATCACAGGGACCTCTAGAAGGAAAAAAACCACAAAACCAGTCCTAGGTTAATGTCCTCAATGTGTCACTGTCAGAGAAGTCAGCCAAACCACAATGCATTCTTTAATGGAAGAAGTATCAGTTATTTTCTTTTCAAAATACAGACATAAGTATAGTCACAACAATAAGGAAAAAAAAAAAATTGACCAAAGCTGGGGTCAGATCCTAAGCTGGTGTGAATTCGCATGTTCCATTGATGTTATTTGGATTTATGCTCCGTGAAGACCAGATGTCCCATGTTTCCCTGTGTATAGCTCTTTCAGAACCATAGTAGGTTTTTACTCTGGTATTTTTGTTTGTTTTTTTACCGATTGGGTATTGTTGCATTTGTTCTGGTCAGTCTTTTGCCATATTTAAACTTTGACATGGTTTAGACAGTTAATTATGAGATTGCAGACTCAGGTTTGATCAATCAAATATTTTGGGTCTACACCATTTTTAGTTAAGGAATTCTTCTATGTTTGGCATATTAGATTATTTATTTATTAAATTTTCATTAGCTGTGAGAGCAAATAACTAAGATTTTAACCCTCACTGATAGTTTTAACAGTTTAACACCGATAGTTTCTCCCTCCTCCCACCTCTGCTGACACCTTCATTCTCTCTATCCCCTATCTGAAACAAATTGATTCTAGCCATATACTTAAAACAACTCTTTTTCATAAAGTCTTACGTAATACCTATTGTGGTCAAGGGTTTTCAGTGGGGTTTTTTTGCTGAGGATGAAGATTGGATTAAAACAAACAAGCAAAAAACCTACATCTTCTTTAACATAGTCCAACAATGAGGTTACTTTTTTGATCACTTCATACTGAACATTTTTTCAAGATTTTATCAATCAGCAGTTCTTGGGTTTAGTTAAAAACTTGTCATTAATGATCTTCATTCATGTAAATCTCATGAATCAGAAGCTATTAAAATTTTGTCCCTCATTACCCGTTTCTATAGATCTGTGGAAGGAAAACAATGAGTTATTCCACAAGATATACTGTGTTTGTTACTTATTATGTTTAATACATTATTATCATTTTTAAATAGTGCAATAGCTGTATTTTGTGTCAGAGATACTGAGACTTCTGCTGATTTATAGAGGAAAAGACGTCATGTGGAAATCTTATGAAACTTGTGAAAGTTGATGTCTAACAAATGTCACTTGAAGAAAATACAGTAGATGTACAAATTTGAGGGAAGAACTAGGACCAACAGTTTGATAAATTGACAAGAAATTTTATCATACGGTTATTAGCTTTATTTTATATAAGCCTATCGTTTCTCGTCTAACACAAAAGCCCCACAGGAGTAGCAGTGGAGCGATTATCATGGCTTTGTTCTTCTCCATCATTGTCCCCTGAAGTTCTCTAGTCTTTACTCTTCCAGACCATTTTCCTTCTTACCACAGTATCATAGTAAAAGAAGATAGATGGTGGGAGTTATTCATAGCTCCCTTCTTATATCCACTTTACCTCTAAATCCACCCATTATCAGTGGCAAATATAGAACAAATTTATTTTTCCATAGCTCCTGACTATCAACAAATGACCCAACAAATGTTCATTGACTGGCTTTTGGAGGAGCAGGTGTGTCAAAACCAGCTTCTTTTTCTTCTCATCACTTCCAGACGTCACAGTGAGGGCTAGAAAAACTCATATATGATGGGAAACCTGGTGCCTGCTGAGCTGTGAAAAGAGCTGCCATTAGGCAGCCCAAACATTTCTGTCAGGCCAGCAAAGTACGAGAAAAGTTCCCATTAAGCAGTTTATAACTATACACCTCTTTTTTCTTCCCTTCCCTCTCTCCTCCCCCTCCAAGCTTTTGATAGCCAGCAATTCTGTTTGCTGGCACACACTGTGGCCTTTCTCAGAGTACAATTCACAATGTTTACAACTGTCATCATTTCGATCTCTGTACTTTATATTTTTCCATCTTATAATCTTTCTCTTTTCCAGGTCCTTGTCACCCTGGAAAAGCACTAGTGTTTATAACCTCTCTGGCTACATTGACTGGCTTTGTCATCAGAGGTTTTCATAGCATCCTTAATGACCTGTTAGGAAGAATCTTGTAAGCATTCTGTCATAGTAAGTGTTAGGCTGAAAATCTTCTGTTATCTTAACTTGTATGCACAGAATATTGGCATATTAAGTGCTTGACCATTGACTGATGTGATGGACTCAACTTAGTAAACTCTTCAGATATTGTTTTTTCTGAGTGGCATTGCTTTTTGCCAGAAAATGGCCATATTCATCAAAGAATGGATGTATTATTAGGCTGTGAATTCTGGGGAACTTCTGTGCTAAATATATATAATTAAAATATTTGTCCAAACCCTGCAATATTCATCTAGAATAAAAACCAAAAATAATTGGAGATATTATTTCTGAAGTTTTGAGCAACATCCTGAATCAGACATACAGGAAATTCCAAGTATTTCTTTTTAGATATATACATTGCCTTTGGTTTTGGCAGTGGGAGAATGTAGGGAAGCCCCAATTCTGGTCTATTATTACAACAATAAGAAGTGTCTGAGGCATCCAAAGTTTAGCAGAAAGTTGTGTTATCTGCCACTCCAGGCTGACTGGTAGGTTTTGTGTAACCAGTTGTGCTAGTCTTGCAATATCTAAACTTCCCAACTCCTTTGGAATAGTTTTGTGGCAAAACTGGCTTTCTGTACTGACACTTTATAGTTGACAACTAGGTATTCCTCAACTCAAAAAATGCACCAAAAAAATTGAGACAGTATATTTATTTCCATTTCAATTTCTGCTTCTGTTTCAATTTATAATTTCTGTTTTAGGAATCTGCAAGATCATTCAAATTGAAATAGAATGCTGGAAACCCACTGATCTTTAGCTATCTTATCTCCAAGGTGCCACAGTCTACATATTCATATGTGTCTTAGATAGTACCCATATATATACAAATACACATAGAATCAGAGAATCAAATCATAGAATCATAGAATTGTTCTGGTTGGAAGAGACCTCCAAGATCATCGGGTCCAAACATTAACTTATCACTACCAAGTCCCCCACTAAATCATATCCCTTAGGGCCTCATCTAAACGACTTTTGAATACCTCCAGGGATGGTGACTCCACCACCCACATACCCATATATATATAAATATGCCATAAATGTATGGTGAGGTTCACACGTTATGAAACAATGGTGATGACACAAGGGAAAGATTTTCATTTAACAATGTGACTTATGTACCACGTTATAAAAAATATAGACTTACGTCGAGAACTTAGGTAAAAGTTAACCTCATGTCCCAAGGAAGCACTAGGCTACCTGTCTGTAATGGCTTAAATAGACATAAAGCTGTTTTGAAGAGTAAGAAAACATTAGCTATTATTTTGGCAGAAAACTGAGGGGCAAATCAAAGAAATTAAGTAATCCTCTTCACTATACAGATTTATATCTCCCATGGATTTGCAAGTCAGAAGTGGGTGCTGGCAAATGTTCTATTTTCCCTTGGAAGGAGGCAAAGGACTCACTGCCAACTGATCACCAATTCACTGCTGCCAGGAGTGCGCACTGGCCATGCACACTGGGCCAAACGGAGAAGTCCTTTGGAAAAAGATTGGGATTTGTTTGAATAAATTATAAGTGCGTGAGTACCAGTGACACTGGAAAACTCAGTCATCTGGTAACCAGGAAATGAGTATCACCACTTTATCCAACGCTTTCCATCATGCCTAGAGATAGCAAGGCATGTTGCTCCATTTTGCTGGGATCAAACAATGCTTATGAATAATAGCATCACAGTCATGGTGTTCATGTCAAACAAGGCACGTACTGAAATACTTGAATACCAGGAAAAGCAGAAAAACAGAGTGAATGCTGGAATTCATCCTGGAGAATGTTAAATAGCAGTAGCCAAAAAATCCTTAGATTTATTCCAGGAACCACTTCATGCTTATCAACAAGAATGCAGAAAGCCTATCACAGCGGTCAGATGAATGAACTACTAATGGGACAAAGCAGCCTGGAATAATTAAATTTTTCAGATAATGCACAAAGTGTAGCTGAATGGATAGTACTGTAATAGTATGCCTTGATCTCTGTCAGTTCTGTATTCCTAAACATTAAAAAAAACAACAAAAAACCCACTTCTGAAGATGATCAGAGTCCAGAAATTTCCTCAACCTTCTTCTTTCCAGTCTTTGATCTCACTGGAACTGATCAAGGTTTTCCTTTCCTTCGTGAAGATGTCCATGAAAGTTTGGGGTTTTTTTGCCAACACATTTTTTTAAATACTTTTTAAATAAAAACCTGTAAAATAAGAGTTTAGATCCTTATTGCTAAAACCAAATATTTGTCAGGAATTTTAAGAATGTATTTAAGGTGTGTAAAAAAAGCTGTCATACTTGCAAAGTCTGTGTTTACAGAAAAGTATAAATATTGTCCATTGGAGAAAAAAAATTGTCAAGAGGAGGATAAATTTAGACTTGTCACTTTGATTTTCAGACATTAGTATTCAGTCATAGCATGGGCAGAAATATAATCTGGATATACCAAATGCCTGAGAATTGATCATTTGTATGTGGTTGCTTTTTTGGCTGTCAGTGATATAATCAACCCTCTGGCTGGAAGAGAAGGTCAAATATACCTCAGCATCAGTAGGAGGATCAGCTGATAGCAGAACCAGTAATGATATTTTTGAATTTGAGATACAAAACCAGATAGATCTTTTTAAATAAAAATGATATAAACATGAATCAATCAAAAAAGAGAGTAGTTTTGTGCTGACCCAGTCTGTGAAAGCTCTGGAATTAAGACATTGTTAGAAGTAAAAGTTCAGTAATACACCCAAGCTGGTGAAAGGACTGTGACAAGAATGCTGTCAGGGGAAGTAGGATTCCACTGCTCTCACTTTAGCTGTAAATTAAGCTTTTTGTCCAGATTAATTATCTAAACTATTCCATAATCGGTGGAAGTTGTTGCATTAGTTAGCTGTAGATGAGTAGTTTAGATGACTAGTATCAATAAGCTTTCTAATTTCCTAATACCTGAGATATGAAGCTGACCTAAAGCCTAATTATCCTCTCTTTTTATTTTTAAAATCACAGAATTATTGAATAATTTAGGTTGAAATAATTCTCAGGAGGCCGTGTGGTCCAGCCCCTTGATCAAAGCAGGGCCACATTACTTGAGGTTGCTCGTGACTGTGCCTGGTGAAGTGCTGAATAGCCCCAAGATGGGTGTCTCCACAGCCTGTCTGGACACCTGCTGTAGTGCTTGACTACCCTTTTTGTTGCAACTTCTGGTCACTGCCTTTTGTCTTATCTCTGTACATCTTTGAGAGGAGGCTAGCTCTGTCTTCTCTATACCCACCCATTAGGTAGTTGAGGAAAACAAGTAGGTCTCCCTTCATTTTTTTGTTTTCTTCTGCTGGAACAAACCCAGTTCTCTTGGTCTCTTTCTTATATGTCATGTACTCCAGCCGCTCTCTATCTTGGTGGCTCTTCACTGGACTTTCTCCGGTATGTTCAAATTTTTAGTGTATCAGAGAGCTCCACGCTGGTCGTAGTACTTTAGAACCTGTCTCACAAGCACTGAATTGAAAGGAATAATCATTTCCCTCAGCCTGCTAGCTACAGTCCTCCTGATACAGCCTAGTATGCAATTGGTCGTCTTTGCCGCGAGGGCACAACAGTGACTTATATTCAGGCTGCTATCCACCAGACCTCACAAATTCTTTTCCACAAAACTGTTTTCTAGCCCAACAGCACCTAGCCAGTACTTTTGAAAGGCATTATTCCATCCCGTATAGAGGACTTTTTATTTGCCTTTTTGAACTTTGTGAGGTTTCTGTTGGCCCATTTTTCCAACCTGCTAAGGTCTCCCTAAATAGCAATGTGTAGGCAAGCCTTAGTGTATGGGCCACTATTCTTTACTTGGTATTATCCACAAACTTGTTGAAAGTGCATTTTGCCCCAACATCAGGCCAGAAATAAAGATGTTAAACAGTAGTGGCCCTAGTTTCTGTCCCTGAGGGATGGCACTAGCTGCCAGTTGGACTTTGTGCTGCTGATCCCAACCCTTTGAGCCCAGTGTTTCAGAAAACTTTCTACCCAAATTATAGTTGACGTGTTGAAATCTTATCTCACCAATTTGACTGTAAGAATATTATGGAAGACCTTTGTGGAAGGTCCCGCTGAAGTCAAAATAAAAAATATTCACTGCTTTTCCCATGTTTGAGGAGACAGTTATCTCATCCTAGAAAGCAATCAAGTTGATCAGGCAGAATTTGCTTTTGCGAAATCCATGCTGGCTGTTCACAGTCACCTTATTGTCATTCTTGTACCTGCATATGACTTCAATGAATATTTGCTCTGTAATCTTCCTCAGGACTAAGGTTAGGCTGATTAGCACCCCAGGTGTTTTTTTCTTGCCTTTCTTGAAGACTTCTGTGAGAACTACCCTCTTCCAGTCATCTGCCAATTGCCATGACCTTCTGAAGATGATAGACAGTGGCCTCACACTGATACCAGTCAGCACCCTCTGCACTGCTAGATGTGTTCCATCTGGTTCCTTGGACTTGTGAATAAACAATTTTCTGAAGTGCTTCCTAATTTCTGAAGTATCTGCTCTAAAGTAATGTTTTATTCCCCCACAGACTGTGCTCAGAGAAAGCATTGAGTATCAGCCTTTTCCATGTCCTTTGTCACCAGGTCACATACCTCATTGAGCAGTAGGATGGCAGTTACATTAGCCTTCTTTTTGTTGCCAAAGTACCTACAGAAACCTTCCTTGTGGCTTTTCAAATCCCTCACTACTTTCAGCTCCACCTGAACTTTGGCTTTTCTAACTCCACCCCTGGATACTCAGGCAATGCCTCTATGTTCATAGCCGGTAGCCCATCCTCCAACCCCATTCATCCTACTTGTGCTACACTCAAAAGCTTTTCGTGGCAACAGGGAGCACCCATCTTTCGTAGAGCTAAGATTTTATTGTTTGTCTGATTAATGCTTTAGCAATACCATAGAATCATGGAATCCTTTAGGTTGGAAGAGACCTTTAAGATCATCGAGTCCAACCGTTAACCTAACACTGCCATCCAAAAAAAGTTACTATTAGTCCAATTACAATATTAGTACTTATAGTTCAAATTAAGAAATTAATACCAAAAAGTTATTTACAAAAGTTAAAATTGTCATATATTAACTATCCATTATCTACTCCCCCTCGCCACTCCAGTATCCATCCACATATGTGTTGTGCTTACCCTTCCAGAGTCCCTGTGATCAATGTGTCAGCCTTCCTCAAGCAGAATAAGGCTGAGTGTTCGTGTGGGTGTCTGCTAAAGGGCTCATCAGCACCCTCACTTCTTCCCCTGAAGCAGCGTGATTGATATCCATGGTGGGTGGCTCCCGTTGGGGTTATTTGTGTATTTCGTCTCTTAAAACAGACTACTTTCTTTCCATTGCTTTCCAGCTCAAGTTTCAAAGTTTCACAATAGCCCACACCTGCCTCATCCAGTTAAAGACTGTTTCCAGATATGAAAAACAAACCAAAACAAACCTCACGCGTCAATAGCTCTACCTATTTAGTGTAATAACTTTTTCACGAGAACTCTCCCTGATTTTTGTTGAAATTATCATTGAGTATGAGTACTGCAGCTGAGACTTGAGATTTCTTTTCAAAACTACATTTTTTGACTGGCCACCGGAGAATGAATATATGCGTACAAAATGTCACAACACATATGCACGCATATTTGTAGTGCATTCATTTGAATATAGAGATTTACAGGATACTGGAAAACCAATAGAATTTCCAAAGTCCGACTGAAACAATTGTCTTACTTTAAGGTAAAAATGCTTTTTCAACATGCAGTATCACTGTCATGCAAAATTAAAGTGAAAGGAAAGAAAATATATGTCTTGGTGTAATATGTGACTATGTTTCTCACTCATGTGTATTCTGCATGAGAGGGACAGAGGTATGTGTTGACTGCACAGCAGACATTTTTAACCCACCAGACAACCTAAGTCATTTTGATGCTAAGGAATGCTTTTTATGACATTCCTTCAATTTATCAAGCAGAAAAGGAGCAGATATTTTTTCACTACTAAATGAAGGTTTTAAAGACGTAGAAAGGTTGGGTCAGGTTTAGGAGGGGGTGTAGTTTTTTTTTTTTTTTAATCAAGAAAGTCTGGTGAAATAAAATTAAGGAAAAAAAAATACAGTTCATTGGTATCAGTCAGTATAAACCTGTTCCACCGAGTTCAAAGGGCCTTAATATTTTCTGTTAAATAAGGATTTAACATTATTTTCCCTTAGTGATCCAAAATAAGTAACATGAGAGGACAATGAAGGTCATTTGCTTCTTTTGTTGTTATTCTATCCCCATTAAAATAATCTACATAGCTCTTTAACACCATTAAAAGCTGCAGCAGTGCATATAGAGCTTTAGTCTAGGAATATGTGATGATACACCACCCAAGAACAACTGGAATATGAAGTATTTAAATTCAGTTTTTATCCCTGATTACTCATTAATACTGACACCCTTAAAATATATTCAGTGAACATGGCAAGAGATAATTAAGATGGGGATATAAGCGAGTTCCCCTGATTTCAGCAGGACAGTACTTTTGTTGGGAAGACTGACTATAAAGATCTTATTCACAAAACCACAACTTCTTAGGGATGTCCCATTGTACTGCACTCACCCATGTTTATTCCAACATCTCTCGCCTTGTACGATATCTCTTCTTCAACTTTTTTCCAATCATCTCCCAGTCATCCTTTCTCCTCTTGTTTCACCTTAGGGGCCTTAGCCCCTAGCTGCCATGGTCCCCTTTCATTCTGTCTCTGGTGAGCTGCTGAATCATCCTCCCTGGCCACCTTCCTTTCTGAATTGTTGCTGAACGTCCCTTCCTCTTCTGTTACCGTTTTCTTTTTCTAAAACTCTGTGCACCATTGTCCCACCACAAATGGCACTTCAGTTCTCAGTTTACTTGATGTTCTCTATGTACGTCCCTTGCTCCCCCCATGAACCCAAGCCCTTTACTTCTGTTTGCTGGATGTTCCCACATTCCTCTCTTCCTGGCGGTGATACTCTCCCTCAGTTCTCTTGTCTTAGTCTCTTCTGATTAATCCTATTGCAAAGCCTATTGATAAAGACATAGGACTAATTCTACATTTATATATGAATTTATACATTTATAAAATTACACATATTAGAAACACAAATTTTCTTGTCTTCATTCTATTTACAGGCTAGATAGTAAACAGAATAAAGGATCATTAGTGCCATAGAATCTGAAATAAAAATTATTAAATTAAGTAAAAGAAGAAATAAGACTGAATTTTGCAAACATAAATTACCATCTAACACAAAATTTGGGATATAACTGCTAATATAACTACTGACTGACTCATAAAACTAAGCAGATCTCTTAAGGTCTTATGACCCTCTTCTATGCAGGAAACATTGTTTCTGGTTCTTTTCTAATAAGTCTACCTCTGGAATGCGGTGTGGGGCAGTCCTACTCATTTCATTATAATAAAGGTACCACAAGAACATAAAGGACAGAGGGGAGGGCAGGTAGAATACATGCAGCCAGAGAAATATTAAAAGGTTACCTTGATCTAGGCCCCTCTTCAGAAGAAAACAAAGGATTGAAAGGTGATGTCTTCTGAGTAGAAGAATCTGACTAAATTAGAGAGGATAGATATTATAAGATTATTTCACTTTCACTTTGATTATATGAACAAGTAGGCACAAATATAGATTTAAAAAAGAGCAAAGGTCTAAGGGATTGTGTTATCCAAAGAAATATTAAGACACATACAGAATAAATGTGGTTGCAGTGAAAGTTTCATATCAGAAAATACATCTCATTAAATTACTCAAGATCTCATTTCCATTCAGAAGTGTCTACCATTATTGCTTCTTTTCTTAAAAGCAAACACAGTGTTTTTGATTCATTGGCAAATGAATGTTTTTTAACATAAACTAACATTATCTATACTATTCCGGGAGAAATGAACAATTATTTCTTATGGTGTAAGAAATATTCTGTATTTCTGCAAACATCTTATTCAAACTCATATGCACAAGTAATTGAATGGCATAAAAATAAAAGCAAAGATCCCAGTGTAATAATATATCTTTAAATTCAGAGGCTGGCCATAGTGCAAGTCAAACCCTATAACTGTCAATCCTAATATGGGTAAATCCATAAAGCATAATTTCTTATATAATGGTGATGGTGTCATTTGTTCTGAACTTCACAGGCTCCTTTTTATCGTGGCCAGACCCCTAATGAGAGGAAATCAAGCCAGCAAGGGAGACACAGAGAACGTATCATGCATATACAGAACAAGTTTATGGACATGTTTTGGGATAAAGCACTTCATGGAATGTCTGTCATGATCCTTCTATTTAGGAGTATCCAACATTATCCTCCTTTTTTTTTCAGTGAACATAACGCTTCTGGTTAGTCTGCAGATGAACCTGTCCTTCTTAAATATGTCTGCTTAGTGTGTGAGAACACAATAACTTTGCATTAATTAAAAAAGGAGCTCTAAATCTAGCAGATAAACCAATGAAACTGAATTCCATCTATCATTTCCTTTCCCAACATTTCTTAGAAGAGTATCTATCTACGAATCTGTTTATCTGTTTAAATATGGATCTATAACATTTCTTCTCTAAATATGTTCTCTGTCCTTTTTCTGAAAACAATCATATTTAAGCCCAGCTTTGTATAAAAGGCATAGCTTACCCAGTGTATAAAAACAATGAAATGTAGCTTTGCATGGCTTGTAAACAAATGAAAATTAATCCCTCCTCCCCCAAACCAAAACAGATTACACAGAGCAGTCATATTCTCACATGTGGATATTAAGTATGGTTTATCAAAATACATAAATAAATACAAAACAAATATAAATGTATAAACTTAATCAGAGAATTCCATGTAAGTAGCATTTATAAGATAAATTGTTCACTACAAATTATTTAATGGTCAGTGGTACCTGAATATGTCCAAACTATTTAGCGGCTTACTCAGAAATGCAATATACTTCCTTCTTCTCCTTAAGTATTTTTTTAAGAAAGCATGGCGAGTGTGTGATGGTGAGTACAGGCCAGAGTACACAAACAAGAAAACAGGTAAACTTCTCAGCAAGAGACATGAAGCTTGTAGTTGCGTGAACAAAATATCAGCCAAGTATATAACAACTTTCTGTGCTCGGAAAGAAATTTTCACTGATGATTTGTGTAACTAGAAGCTGAAAAAGAAGTGATTGCTTGCATTTGTATACAGTGACTTTGAAAATGTCATGTTCACTTAGAAATAGATTTCTGACTAACAGTGCAGCAGTAGCACTACGTCTCTTTCAACTCCTCTTGAAAGCATTGTTCTGATTTCAGTGGCCACACACTGCTAAATGACTGGCTGCACCAGCAGTGGAGGGTACTCTTAATTCAGTCTGCATATTAAAGTAAGAACAAATTACTTTGTGTATTCCTACTGAGAAAAATATATGCTTTCTGGTCTGTGTACTGTATGCAGAAAAAGAAAAACCCTTCTATTTTTCTATTCCTTTATGTAAAAAATGTTTTTATAGTTCCACTTAAATAATTTATTTCAAAAGAGTTTTTTAATCACTGGTCCATCAGCATATTATTTTTAGCACATGTAAACAACTACATTCCTTTCCTTATCTTCTTACAGGAAGAATGAAATAAGAAATCAGATTTGCAGAATTCATACTTCCATTCATGGAAATAGATTCTTAGCTTTACAAATTAATTTCCAAGGCTAACATTATCAGCTGGGACCCAAAAAGCCGGCTGAGCTCCAGTGACTTAACACTACGGAACAATAGTGTCCCTCACATCACTGATAGGACTGAATTTCTCCACTTCCATCTTATCTAGGCTTTGGATTAGTTAAAGCATAAGGCCGTTAGGGCTATACACTTTCTTCCAGAATGCTCCTTTTGGCAGTTTTGATTGATAGTCTATACCCAAGACCAACCTACTTGGAAGGGCCCAAAACTGTCAATACGTATCTTACAAGGCTGCATAGCACGGTTTGCTGCCATACTCGTACTGCACCCTCATGGCATATTCCTTCAAAAGATTCTGTAGCAAAAAGTGGACGTATAATAATCCTAAGGCTACCATTTCTGTCTTTTATGAAATTAAATTATTTGCTGATGCAAGCAGGTGAGCATGTACAATTTTGCAACTGTTGTGAAACATTTCGGTTATTAAAATGCAAAATTCAGACTTAAAAAAGGTTCTAGACAGTATCAAAAAAGTATTTATTAACTGGATTAGGACCACAGCCTGAGCTTTGTCACCAAAAAAAAAAAGACAAAGGGATGCTCCCATGCAACAGGGTCATCACACAACTACTAGAGGTCTGAGACTGGTGCGATTGTCTAGAAACATAAAATACTTGCAGTTTAAAAATCATCAATGCAGAAAACAATGAAATCTAAGCAGTCATAGAAAATAAAAATGGGTTTTCTTTGCAAGCTGGACCTACATTCAAAATATTTTCACATAGCTAAGTGTAAGATTACAACAGCAGCATATACAGACCTGCCTACAGAGGCCAACTTTTGGACAACTAATTCAACATTAGCTGTTGTTCAAATGCAGTGTCAAAAATGGTTTCTGCAATCCTCAGAGGTGTAAATCGAAGACTAAGAGCGAGAAGTCGAGTTCACCTTTGCACAGCACTGACGACACTGATACTGAAGTGCTGAATGTAGTTCTGTCGTCTAATCTTGGAAAGTGGAGCAAGGAAAGAAAGAACTGCAGAAATAGCTCAAGTGCTAGAAAAAATCCTCTATAGAGAGCTCAATATCTTTGGCTTTTCCAAAGAGAGTTGAATTAGAGTGTGTAAGTGCCTTTATGGTGGGTGTGGATACTGGATGCAGGAGTACTCTTTAAATCAATGCAGAAAGGCACAACAAGAACCAATTGCTAGGAAGCTGAAGAAAAAGAGAAACAATAGAAATGGGACGCAGAATTTTGTTTCTGTATTTTGAAGTACTTATTTATTATTTGTATTTCAGTGGTGTCTAGGAATCCTAGTCATGGAACAGACAAAAAAGGTTTTGGTTTTGTTTTTCTTTTTTGCCTTAAAGAACTTTCAGTTATAGTGTTAAGCAAATGATAACAGCTGAATGTAGGCAGCTTTGTAAAGTATAATGGCTGGCAATTTATGAAAGGCAGTCTTAGATTATATGAGACAAAATATCATCGGTGTCTGGTTTAAAATGATGTGAACTTATCTTTGTGATTGTGCAATGCCCAGAGCTTAGTTGGCACACTGCAAAAAAGGAAGGGTAAATGATAGTATGTGGGGAAAGGAGGTCAGAGTGCTTTGGGATTGCCTCAAGAGAATCAATTGAACTCAAAGAATGCTGCCCAGCATGTGATTTACAGACTACCAGTTACATTTACTTTTACTTTGCAGAGATTATTAAAAAACAACTAAACCCAGTGATCGACCGGCCATCCATCTTATCATAGAATCATAGAATAGTTTGGGTTGGAAGGGACCTTTAAAGGTCATCTAGCCCAACCCCCCTGCAATGAGCAGGGACATCCTCAACTAGATCAGGTTGCCCAGAGCCCCATCCAGCCTGACCTTGAATGTTTCCAGGGATGGGGCTTCTACCACCTCTCTGGGCAACTGGATCCAGTGTTTCACCACCCTCATTGTAAAAAATTTCTTCCTTATGTCTAGTCTAAATCTCCCCTCTTTTAGTTTAAAACCATTACCCCTTGTCCTATCACAGCAGGCCCTACTAAAAAGTTTATCCCCATCTTTCTCATAAACCCCCTTTAGGTACTGAAAGACTACAATAAGGTCTCCTCGGAGCCTTCCCTTCTCCAGGGTGAACAAGCCCAACTCTCTCAGCCTGTCTTCAGAGGAGAGGTGCTCCATCCCTCTGATCATTTTTGTCGCCCTCCTCTGGACCTGCTCCAACAGGTCCATGTCTTTCCTGTGCTGAGGGCTCCAGAGCTGGATGCAGTACTCCAGGTAGGGTGTCACTAGAGTGGAGGAGAGGGGCAGAATCACCTCCCTGGACCTGCTGGCCATGCCTCTTTTGATGCAGCCCAGGATACAGTTGGCCTTCCGGGCTGTGAGTGTACATTATTGGCTCATGTCCAGCTTTCCATCCACCAGTATCCCCAAGTCCTTCTCGGCAGGGCTGCTCTTGATCCCTTCATCCCCCAGCCTGTATTGATACCAGGGTTTGCTTTGACCCAGGTGCAGGACCTTGCACTTGTCCTTGTTGAACCTCATGAAGTTCACATGGGCCCACTTCTCGAGCTTGTCCAGGTCCCTCTGGATGGCATCCCACCCCTCAGGTATGTCAACTGCGCCACTCAGCTCAGTGTTGTCTGCAAACTTGCTGAGGGTGCACTCGATCCCACTGTCTATGTCATTGATGAAGATATTAAATAGTATTGGTCCCAGTACAGACCCCTGAGGGACACCACTTGTCACAGATCTCCATCTGGACATTGAGCCATTGACCACTGCCCTCTGGATGTGACCATCCAACCAATTTCTCGTCCACCAAACAGTCCACCCATCAAATCCATATCCCTCCAATTTAGAGAGAAGGATGTTGTGGGGGACCATGACAAAGGCCTTACAGAAGTACAGATATAGACAACATCTGTAGCTCTTCCCTTGTCCACTGATGTAGTCACTCCATCATAGAAGGCCACTAGGCTGGGCAGGCAAGACTTGCCCTTGATGAAGCCATGCTGGCTCTCTCCAATCACCTCCGTGTCCTCCATGTGCCTCAGCATAGCTTCTAGGAGGATCTGTTCCATGATCTTCCCAGGCGCAGAGGTGAGGCTGACAGGTCAGTAATTCCCAGGGTCCTCCTTCCTACCCTTTTTAAAAATGGGTGCAACGCTTCCCTTTTTCCAGTCCCCAGGGATTTCACCTGACTACCATGATTTTTCAAATATGAGGGAGAGTGGCTTGGCAACTACATCAGCCAATTCCCTCTGGATCTTCTTCCCTTGCCCTCTCTTACTTTTCTCCCAAATCTGAGCTTGAAGCTACAGCTCTCCCTGATTGGTTGACGCAGGCAGTTTATAGGTCTCCCATAGCACTTGTGGGGTGGTAAGAGAATGCAAATATCGCTAAATTCAGTCATCTCCATATCTGACCTCTGACTATCAGTGTACGTTGAAAGTATAAATGAGCAGAGGAAATGAGTGTTCTAGCCTTGCATGCTCTCTTTCTTTCTTTACAAGCCTGCATTGCTCAGATGGTTTTCATAAGTGATATTTTTACTGAAGAAAATTGCAAAGTCTGCAGAGTTCAAAATAGAAATGATTTTTGCAAACTCACACACAAGCACATATATATTTATAAATGTATATTTAAAAAACATCGGGAACAATTTAGTCATGAAAAATGAGAGGAAAATTCTGAGCAGTCAAAAATATGACTTTATCAGGAATTTTTATGAGAACGTTTTGGAGAACTGTAGCCAGGATTGGGTCAGGAACTAAAACATGAAAATACGTGTTCCAAAAGGTGAGGGGGAACACACCACTGTAATAACAGTCTGAATAGCTACAGAAGTGAAGTAGATTTAAACTGACTGTTATATAAAATGATCTCCACAACCAGCATAACCAACCTGTAAACCCCGAACAGAGATGAAAATGGCATTCTAGTAAGTAGATTATAGGTACTGTATAAAAAGATCAGTCCTAACAGAAAATTTACAATCTAAGGTTTCAGCAACACCTATAAACTGAAAATGAATGTGTGCTATGATAGTATATGAGCAGAAAGACTGAGTAAGAGAGTCAGGTTTGATTGATTCATATTAGTGGTTCAAATGGCCTTCATAGTCACACCTGGTTTCTGGACTAACCAAGGATAATGGTGACAAATTAATTTACCTTAATTTTATTATAAAATGTTTCTGTGTTGGTCACTGCTCTAGGTGACTCTATGATACTATTTTTATAGTGACAATTGTGCTGATACCTCAGCACTGATGTAGATTACTGATGTAATTTAATTAAGTGCCCTTTTATGCATATAGTTGAGATGGATCCAAGTTGAAAGAAATAACTTTAATAATTTAAAATTCAATCATACCATAAGATGAGCTTCTGTTTTCAAAGATTTGATCAAATATCCACTCCTTTTCAATATCTTATTTTAAGATTTGGTCAGTCTGAACTACAGATATTATATGTTTGAATTTTTCCTTTTGTTATGCTTTACTATAGATAGTCTTATATTTCTGAATCCTCATCACTGAAGATCTTTTTTAAGTAATGCAATTTAACTTTATATGACAGGAATGAAAAATACTTCTCAAATAGACAATAATGAAACATCAGATCTGATATGAAACATGAACTCAGATAAGGGCTCTGTCTGATTGGTGTTATAAAATACCTGACTGACATTTTTAAGAGATATTAGTCTCTTATGCCTCCATATTTCCATAAGAACTATTCAGTACTGTTTTCATTATGATACTCTCTACTTTAAAGTTAGCTTAATCATAAATGTTTGGACTGCAGAAACACCTCCGTAGAGTAAACCTGAGCTCAGCTTCAGTCTAGGACAGGGGGAGATGGCCTGAAAATGCCAAATTAAATGGTTACCCCTGTTTCTGTTTGATTTTTTCCCCCACTTGTGCATAAAGTTGAGGTAAGAAAATATCGAATTATAAGAGGTACTAATCTATTTTCAAGTTTAACTAGGGCAAAAGCAGGAGTCCAACCATGTTCAGTATCACAAAACTTCAGCCTAATGAAAGATATAGATCTCAGTGAAGATTTTCTTATACCAGAAGGATTGTTCATCACAATTAAGCAGCACAATCAGACTGAACACCTTGTTCACCAGTGATTTCTGTAAGAGTAAAATTATACACTTACACCTCTTCTTCAGTTTACTTTCAAAGAATTTTGTAGACCTCCCTGGGGCTGCAACAAGAGCTCAGGCTGAATTGTTTCTCCATACTCACCTCTGAAAGAAGCTTGAGGTCTCCCAAGATTCACCATTCTCTAACATGAAGGTGGATGAAAAGGGGATGTATTGGGTAAAAATGAAGCTCTAGTAACCTTTTGCTCATGCCAGTGCCTGGTGGTTTTACTGTAATGACATATACTAGGCCTACTGGAAGCAATTTAGTTCTTTGCAAAAGCTAGCTGAGAATTAACTGTCCCTCAGAGTCCCAAAGGGGACCTGTTCCCTGCCCAGGGTGATGTTGCTAACAGCCTTAATGGCATTCCGGCTACATCAGCTGCAAATGTAATCTGCACACGTTGACATTTGGCTGGGGCAGATGTTCTCTTCCCACTTGTGAATACTCCAGTATGCCAGCATGGGGTGAAGCAAATGCATTATTTCCACTTCCCAAGTGCTAATCGGTCAGATGAAAAAAAAAAAAAAAAAAAAAACCAGACAAAAAAATCTTATTCTGTGGAATTAATATCAGGAAGCAGGATATCGACACCGAAGATTGTCATCCAGCAGCTCCTAGATCATCATGAGTGGACAGGCATGAACTGCACGAGGGAGTAGCACCAGTGTCAGAAGTAAGAAAGAAAAGTGAAAAGTAAATTCACTGGTTGAAATGCAAAAAAAATAGCATGCGTTAATTTAGAAGTGCTGCCATCATCCCATTTATGGTTCAGAGATGGCTCCTGAAATTAGAATAGCTTCATATGGGGACAACTCATGTTAGGAGGTCTTCTCCGGTGAAGAAGACTGAGTCCTTCAAGTATCATCTTGTTACTAAGAAAAATCTTTTCCTCTTTTCCATACAAATGCGAATGTAAAGTTACTGCTACTCAGAGCATGTGAAGATCAACAGGTTCTAAGGTTCCTTTGAATGATCTGGAATATTCCTGATGCAACCTGGTGCAAAGACAGACTGGAAGATAAACAGCTGGGTAGATATCATTACAACCTATGCCAAAACCTAGCTTCATATTTGAAAATAAGTCTTTGGATAGCTTTAATTCTCAGCTAACCAATGCAGGATCAGAGGTGGCAGAAAGGGAAACTGGAAATAAAACTGCAAGGCGTAAAGGCTGATGGAGAGCCTGGGAAATTCAGAGGCCAGAGATATCATAGAGGAGAGGAAAGGGGTTAGGAGATCTCAGATGCATGGAGATATAGAGGAAGAATGGATTTCAGGAAAAAAAAAAAAAAAAAAAGACTAATAGCTTTTTTGTTTTGCTTTTAATAGCTGACTGTTTTAATGAGCTACAAACATGAAAATCAGTTGTAACCAATTGACATTGTTCTGTGATACCATGCTACGCATGCATATTGTCAGAGGCAACGCGGCTCTGATCTGAGTGAACTCTATATGCAGCTGAGATACGCTGGAATGTGCAGGCAGTGCCTATGGAGAATCACAGCCCAACTATCCCTCTCTCCTGCACCTGGTAACTCCATACCTAATGACATGTAAAACTAGGAGCAATGGAGTTTTTTAGGGTGTATTTGCAGTTGCAAAAAGGTATGAAAAAATAACAATAGGTTAATTTTTTTGTTATTTTTAAAACAGTTTCTGGCTTGCTTCCTTTTAAATACATTTGTATTTTCAATACTAAAATCAATGTGGATTAATCAATGCATTGTTTCACACAATAAAAATAAAATTTCTTTAAAGAATATTACAAAATTTTCATTTAACACTTTCATAATCAAACTAATCGAGAGAAATTAGCAAAAATGTTTTGAATCAGCACGAACCTGCATGTCTTATCCATATTCAGTAATTTCTTCGTATTTTCTCATGTGTATTTGAATTAATTGATTTTTACCTCCAGATGCTGTAATCATTCATTAACGTGAGAGGTTTTGAGCTTTGTCTCATTGTTTTTGTAGGAATAAATGTGAATTATCTCTTTTTCCAAAAGAGAATAAATCCATAAATAGTGTTTTCATTGTTGCTTAGCCTGTGGATATGTAATAGTGGCTATCAAGCATTGCAAAATACAAATACTTAACGAAATGTAGGAAAAAAATTGTTTCTGAGGCAAAATAGGCACTCACTGATAACATTAAGTAATTACATATACAATTAAACAAAGAGCTGTAAAATAAACTTCTTGAACCTGCAGGCCAGAAAAAATTAAGATCTGAAGATGGCAATTTAGCTAATAATTCAAATAGCAAGGTTGTATAAGGGAGGAATTAGTAATGGTTGCCCACCCCCCATTCCTATGCTATTATCACAGCTGGGTGTTCCAGTCAGTGAATGATGTGACATCTACATAAAAGCAGCCTTGTAGTCTTTTACCACCGGGTACTAAAGGAAAGAGCATGGGGAAGGTACATCTCATCTGGCCCCTGACTCCCTGCAGGTAATTTGCTTGTGCCCTCTGACAGAGTTCAATCCTTTAATAATACAGGCAAACATTGGGTGAACACCTCAAGTGCTGTGAAGACGGGAAGAATTACTCTAAATTTAAAAGCCACTCTGACACTAATGGCCAATTCAACAGTGCAGAAAGAGACGCCCTTCCTCCTTCTAATCACGCCTGAGCTACTTGGCTTCATTGTTTTATTCATGCGCTTACCTAGAGATTTACATCCTCTGTTATTCAATTGTGTTTGTGTGCAATGCCTGGCCCAGGAAACATAGTTAGCCTTGGAACAGCAAGAAAATCCTGTCAGGAGTTCCTGGGGTGGGATCCTGTCTCTGCTGAAATCAATAACAAATTTCTGTCAGCTTCAGCATAGTCAGGAGTCCACCTTAGCTTTGTGCGCGTACGTGTTTGTGTGTGTTCGAACCACGGAGATAAAAGGACTCCTACATTTAGCCAAAGAATTGCAAGATTTTCCATAGAAATAAAGATTTGGTAATTCAGCCTAGAGGAGAGTGGTGATGGGGCACTAACTCAAAATGTTTAAATGACAGGAATCTGCCAACAGCTGACACCCGTTAGAGCATCATTTCTGACACACCCAAGCTCGTGATTCATTCTTTCCTTTTTACGATGCTCTTTTAGACTAGGCTCTGCAGCACAAAACTACTGCACTTCAGTTTCTAAGTGCTATCTGCTGCCTTTTATGCCACACCATAGTATTTTTCAACAACGGCTCTTCAGCTGTTTTGTTCCTAAGGTGGCTGTTCAGGAGGGTGTAGTATAATTTTCAATCTGTTTTCAGGGAATATGTTCATAACTATGTGTGTATCTACACAGTTACAGTGTCCACATGCCATACAATTCAAACACCGCTTGAGATTTTCTGTGCTGGTGGGTTAAAACTGAGACCTATGTGCCTGTTTAATGCTACGTCCCACTGTTATAGCT